>OY728152.1:1375652840-1376967849 GCA_963277665.1 Viscum album | reverse complement strand
TAAATTATATTTAGTATTCAGAGTGAATACCTTCAATTAAAAAAACTCTTAAGTTATAATTTTTTTCTTTCTTTTTATCTACAAATCAAAAGAATTTTTATTAATAAAATCTCTAAGTAAAAATTAATTTATAGTACAACAGGCAGTACAAACTTCTTCATCTCGAAAATTATGATCAATTGAGTATTCACCCAACATTGTTGTAGTAATTTATTGAAGAAAATTAATTCTTCATTCAGCTACACCATTTTGGTGAGGGGTTTTAGGAGTTGAAATGTTATTTATTATACCTTTCTTACTACAAAAAGTTTCAAATTTTAAATTTTCAAATTCTCTACCAATGCCAGTATGAATAGTAACCAATTGTGGGTTTTTCTAAGTTTTAACAAGGGCAATAAATTTTTTAAAACAAAAAAAAATGACTTATAACTTTTTTTCTTAAAAATATACTCATGTATTTATATGGTAGTCATCAACTAAGATATATACATTGAATTTACCACCAATAATTCTAGTTTATGTTGGACCAAATAAATACATTTGCACTGACTTTAATGCATTAGAACATGAAACTTTACTAATAGATTTAAATCTTGAATTATGTTTCCTTCCAAATTGAAAAGGATTACAAACATTGTAATAATTAAACCATAGATCTATTAGATCTATAACTAGTCCTTCTTATAAATTTTGGTTAAAGTAATAACATTACTATGTCCTGACCTTTTATGTCATAACCAATACTAATCTTCTATTACACTAAATAAAGGTAGATATTTCCATATAAGGTATTTTAATTTTAAAGTGTATACCTTATAATTCCTATCAATATAAATAAAAAATTTACCTTATAATATTTCAATAGAACATTTATCATTCTTGAAGTTCATATGATATCATTCATCACATAATTGAATTATATTATTGGGGTTATTCTTAAGACCTACAACAAATAAAAAATTAAATAAGGGCTTTACCAATAAGTATAATATCAAATATACCATATATTTATCATTTATAATTATCCCTAAAAGTGAAATTACACCCTTTTATCTTGATAATATTTTGGAAAAAAATCAAATAATATGTCTAGAACATACACTATTAATTTATAAAATATATTTTTTTGTACTTTATTTTCTCCCAAAAATTGAAAATTTATGATTTCGGTACACAATCTTTATTGAGTCCATAATTATTAGAAATAAAACTATAGGAATACACATATATCCAAATTTCGTATGTTGAGTAGTTTCAAATTCTTTAGAAATATATGCTTTATGAAAACTAAAGGATTTCACTATTTTTAAAGAATATTTTTTTCTTCTAATATCCACCTAT
The DNA here is from genome assembly GCA_963277665.1 of Viscum album. Classification (NCBI taxonomy): domain Eukaryota; kingdom Viridiplantae; phylum Streptophyta; class Magnoliopsida; order Santalales; family Viscaceae; genus Viscum; species Viscum album. Next base: position 1,376,966,508 of record OY728152.1, on the reverse strand, counting down.
CTAACATTTAGTAGAGAAGGGATAACTCTTTAGGAAATAGTAGTTGTTTGGAAAATGTTGTTTTATATTTTAAAACTAGTCCCAAAATTATTTCTATGAGGTATCAACTATTAGATCATATTATCAAAATTTTCCTTCACTAATGTAAAATTTGATAGGAGTTTGTTTAGACTAAATATATTAGATTTTAGTTTTATAACTAAATAACTATTTTAATTAGTTGAGGTGAAACTATATTTCTTATCTTCTTCTATAGTAATATTTGAAATTTCATTGAAAATTTTTGAAATACTATTATTAAATTTGGAAAGATCTACCATTCCACATTTATAGTTATTTTACAAGTTTTTAATCTATTTTTTCAAGAAAAGTATCATATGTAGAAACTTCTTCAAAAATAGTTAAAGTTTCATCGTCATAATATGTATTTGTTTTTTATTACCCAAAATAAGTATTGTATTAATCATATATATTTGTATAGTTTTCATTAAAAGTTAAATTTGTTAAGATTTCAGTAGATACCTTATCCATGTAGAATTTATTTTCCTTCCAAATATTCATAAAGAAACCCATAGCATACTGATTGTCATTATAGTTGTTAGATGAATTTTCCAAATAACTCTCTCTACCACATTCACTCCAAATGTATAAATCTTTTAGACTTTTATTTACCTTGTTCTTATAGAATTTTCTTGAATTATTATCCTTCTTCTTCAGTCTAGAAAAATCTTTTTTGGAATGACCATGTTTTTTAAATTCATAATATATCATTTCATATGTGTCATTCCTATCAATTATTTATTTTTTATTTTTAATATACTTATATTGAAAATAATTATTTATAATAATCCTTTTCATCCTTTTGGTAAGTTAATCTAGTTTATTTTCACTTTCTTAATATGAACTAATATCTATCAAAATATTCACTTTCTTCTTATTTGAAGATTTAGAGACTTTCTCACAACATCTATCTTTATTTTTTATAGCATAATTAGAGGAAAAATCTACCCCAATTTTCACCATTTCCTTTTATATATCTCCATTTAATTTTACCTCATATTGTAGATAGTACAAATATAATCATCCAAACTAATATTAGTAATATGTTAAGTATCATAAAGATATTTTCCCTTAGATTCCCATTTATTCAACATATTATCAATAATTTTCTCAACCAAATATTGATCAATAAATTATTTATCTCCAAGTGATTTTAGAATATTAACAACGGTAATAAATCTTTGATGCATCTTAGAAACTAACTCTCTAGGTAAGAATTCAAAATAATGATAATCTTATATTATCATGGTTCTTCTTATTTCTATAAATTTTTTAGTTACAAAATGTGTTACTTCATCTTTCTTCTAAATATTATTACTACTTCACATGAAGAAATATAATTTTATATTATTTTATTCATTGAACATAAAAAAATTTTCTAACATTATAGTTGAGTTGATATTTAGTTTTATCTTCATTTGTAAATTTATTGACTTATTTATCAGAAATCATAAAATTTCTAGTTACCATGAAAAAATTATCAACTCTAGTACTTATAAAAAAAATCATATAGTCTCTCCAAAATTCCTAATAAAAACCAGAAATGGAATATGGTATTATTGGATTCAAGTTATTAAGTGTCCCAAAGGACAAGTATTCCATCTCAAAAAAACAAGATACTTTTTTTATAAAATAATTGAGTGTAATAGTTTACAACAAGTATAAGACAAACTCTAATACAAAATGTAATATCAAAAGAGTATGTGTTTACCTAAAAGCGGGGTTAAATTATAGTTTATAAAATAATACATACAATTTTAAAAACATGTGATGAACCTGACCCATATACCCTCTCAAACTGATACCTGGCCTAAACCATCACATACCTGAACGGAATTCCAGATCCCAATGGGCTGGCGACTAGCACCCGAGCAGCAACAACAACTAGAGGGAATTATTTTTCCTAACCTGAAGTAGAAAATGTTATATATATATATATATATTATGGGAATAAATATCATAAAAGTAAACAGAAAATATATGTTATACTAAAATGGAAGTACCATAAGAGATAAAAATCAAAAGTAGCTAAACATATCCATGAGAAAAGTACAATAGCAATGGAAAATTAAAACCAAAAAATCTACTCTATGTGATAGAGTGGGAAACCCCCACCATCTCACCCCTAACTACCCAGAACTAGCGGATAGAAACCTCAAAGCCTCATGTTGGATCCTTTCCATTACCTGCATCAAAATATATACAAAGGTTTGGGCACCGCTGAATGAGTGCACATGGAGTAATATAATTATTCTTAGAATGATCGCACCCAAGTGTTCTATATCAAGTCTCTTTAAAAAAATATGAAAAATTATCAAATTTAAAGAAAACAAGTATTGATGAATACTTTAACAGTTTTTATATCAAAATCATGGTAAAAACATTTATTTCCCCTTTTTCCAAATTTCAAAAATAATCTTTGCAAAATAGTCCAAATCATATAACTTATATCAATGTAGTAAAAAAATAAAAGAATGTAACATATTTCATGTCAAATATATGCGAGTACAATCTTAAGTAGTGTAATCCAAATCATAGGTAATATCACTCTATAGATCATTACAGGTCAGGCTATCTTGGACACTCATTCCCAGATATAGAAAATCATGTGCATCATGCCTCTAGATATATCCATAAAATCTATAGAGCACAGGAACACCCTAGAATGTGAACCTTATGATAATATATAATAATTACCTATAACAACAAGAATAGGGATCATATGAACTCCCCATGAGTGAACCCAACGAAAGTATCAACGGGTGAGGCCTATTGCTACCCCATCCACCTAAGTACCCAAGTCTCCCCATGTGCTCCATTTTCGAAACCATTTCATCAAAATCATGCTTTGAAAACAATTTTATAAATCCATTTCATAATTAATTGAAAATACCTTTTCTTTTAGAAAAATAAGGGAAAATCATCTTTTCTCAAAAACACATTTCAACACACACACATAAATCTTGCTAATCCATTTATAAAGTGATTTATAAAACTAGTGCAATATAGTTCATTTAACATAGGGTATAGATGGAACCTCCTACCTCAAATTTGGTTCGTGCATTCCTACAATGAAGTCCAAGCAACAAAAAGGAACATTAGGTCAACTACAGTGTCCCTAAGATTGATTCCCATGTATTAGATCCACATCCCACAAACAAAGAAGATTGAGGAAAGGTAATGTCATGGAAAACCTAAAAGTACATGTACCCTCTACACCCCAACCAATAAAGCATCATACCTTGATATTATATCACATAGTGGATCTAGAAGGACCAAAAACACAAGATTAATGGATTTAAAAACATATAGCAATGATACTACTATGATTAAGGAAAATGAAGAAACATGAATATCACTTACTTGGAGAGACAAATTTTAACAACCGTGATGAGGTCACTGCTCCATCATCAATTAATCACACCCCCAATCTTGTGAGAATTTGATTCATGTCTCCATAACACTCTAATCAATGGAATCCACTTCCCAAATAGTACTTTCACTTTAGATTAAATGACCTCCCCTGGATACTCTACATCAAAAATTTATAGCTCCAACTCGATCTCTTCTCAACTCAAAACATGATAGGGGTCAATATGGTACTTCCTAAGCTATGATATTTGTAAAAAATCATGAATACCAATCAACTGAACTGAAAATGTTAACCAATAAGAAATTTTCTCAAGCCTCTTAGTGGCCTCAAACAATCCAACCTATCTCGCAGCTGACTTTCTCTATTTTCCAAGATGACGGTGACTTGACAAAGAGATAACTTTCATGAAAACCTTATAATTTATATAAAACATAAAATAATATTTTCCGAATCAACATAAAAATTTTATCAACTCTAAACTATAACTATAAGTTCAAATATATCTTGAATCCTGGATGACATCTCTTGAACAATACTTTGTCCCATAAAAGAGGAATTTCCAACCTCTTCCCAAAAAAGAGTTGATCTGCATAGGTGACCATCCAAATACTCAAATGGATCCATTATGATTAATGATGGGTAAATTTTTTATAATAATACTCAACCAGTCCAATATGGTTATCCCTTGATCCGCCAAAATCCATGATTCAGGCTAGAAGAATATCCTCAAGGATCTAAATACTATTTCCCATCTATTCATCTTTCTACGGATGATAATGTTGACTCAACCTGACATAATTCCCAATCACATCTTGAGAATATTCAAGAACCATGAGTTTAACCTAGGATACATGTCTAAAACAATGTAAAAAAAGTAACCCTATGTATCCTCATGATATTCTATATATATAGCTTCCCCAAGTCTTCATCTTTTGTCTTGTCCCTGATTGGAATGAAGTGATCTGACTTTGTCAACCGATTAATCACCACCCTGATAGTATTTCCCCCTCAGGGAGTCCATGTTAATCCAACAACAAAGTCCATGGACACCTCATCCCTTTTCCAAAACATCATTAGAAAAGGATTAAGAAAACTAGAAGGCTTCATATGTGCTTCATTTATCTGTTAGAAGGTGTAACAAGGAGACACGTAATATGCAATGTCACACTTCATACCTAGCCACTAGAATCATCATCACATTTCATAAATCATATTCATAGTTCCCAGATGAATATACCATGAAAAACTACGAAAATTAAACCAAACTAATCCCCTCATATATGCTGGGATGAAAAACCAATATGCAAAAATAAAATATAATCTGAACAATGAGTCCTAACCAAAATTGTATCCCCGTTATATAGGGTCTCTTGAATTTCTCTAAACTTATCATCTTTCTACTAACCCCGCAAGAATAGAATCGTATATAGATGATTTTAATTAAAAATTGTTAAGAACCATGCATGAAACATACTCCTAAGGTACTAGGTGAAATGATGAGAATATCCCCATCAAGTTCCACTCGTCCTTTGATTCCATAATATCTTACAATGTTACTTTCCTACTGATAGAATAGTTAATGAAATTCACCTTCCCTAGGGTGTTGGAGATATCAAATTCAAACATATTAAGGTATTCCACCCACTTCCACTGTCTAAGATTCAAGTATTTCTATGAAAAGATGTAACTCAAAATTTTATGGTCAGTAAACACCATGAACCACTCTCTAAAAAGATAGTTCCACCAAAACTTAAGTGAATGAATAATTATAGCAACCTATGAATCATGAGTGGAGGTATTTTAATCATATGGTTGAAGATGATGGGATCCATAAGCTATAACATGATCATCCTTCATAAGGAAGCAACCCAAACCAACACCTGAAGCATCAAAAAAACTACAGAACCCTTACCGAGCTAAGGTAAGATCAAAATAAGAACTGATGTTAGAATTAATTTCTCCACTATATGGATTAATAATGAATAATTCATTTGGTAAAATGATAGTAAATTCCCAAAAAACCATGGTAATATCAAAAAAATAAGAAACCATGTTTCGATCAAATGTAATAGCAAACAAAAAACTTCTAATCTCTGGGTGGGAACATCTCGAACAACCAGACCTTAGATCCCACTCTCCAAGAAAAGCCTAAGAGCTTCCAATGACAGTAAGTAACGTGACATTATGATGATAAAAATCAATCTCACCATGATGATAAAAAATTCAATCTATCCCAATAATGACATAAAACAAATCCAGATTGAGAAAGTGGAAATCCCAGAAAAACTTTGTATTAGCTATCGACAGAGAATAAGGACACAAAAACCACTTCCCTTTCCTATTTCCTTTTTCCAAGAGGTTTCTCTAAATCCAAGAAAAGATAAATGAAATTTGTTGTAATTTTTAACACAATGAAAAAATGGGAAGATATAAATGATTGTGACACACCTATATCGAATTGATCAATCATCATAGAATATATAATAAAGATTATACCCCTCATTGTTGTTGGTACTGCATCTACCTATATAGGAAAATAAACTATTATGTGAACTATATTCACTGATAAGGAATGTGGATGGAGCCCTGTATTCATTGAATCATATTACTATTCCACAGTAGCCTTTGGATCTGACGATCCTTGATTGTAACAAGGTGTAGACATAGATTGAAAGAAACATTTTAGATTTCTATATTGTCCATAACCATTACACATCATTGCGGGTGTAGAAAAAGAATGTTGGGGGAGCCCAATATTTCCATGCTGGTAGAAAGTTATGGGAACTCTACTTGATATAACTGAAGGTGCATATAAGGTCTTCCACTGAGAACCACCTCTACCATTCCTACGATTATCTTTTAATTTCCTCTTTTTCCCCTACACACCACAGAAGAAACCACTGGGTGGAAGAGAAGTGGTAGAATAATCAACCTTTCTATCCATATTAATCTCTTTCATTATTTCCCTATATATCATCTCTATGTAGGTTAAAATATTCAGAATATATACCAATGATTTGATATCTAATCATAAACCATTCAGGTACATCTAAGCCATCAGCATGTCAATCTTTACTAACTCTGGAGAAAAATGATCCAGCTTAGAAAAATGATTGGTGTATATTAACACTAAATGTTGTCCCTAATGTAAATATAGGAATTCCAGATACTTCACCATCATCAGTGACTCTATAAAAAACTAATGAAATAAGAGTTTTTTGAAACCCGTAAAATCTAATAAAATGTGTCTATCTAACTATACCAAGGAATCACACAATCAATTATTGGGACCATGGAGTTTGAACGCGCATACTTCTCCCTGATAGTCATAGGTGTATCCAAGATTTTTAGGATATGATCAACATTTTCAAGCCTTTCCTCCACCTCTAGAGGTTCATTCGTACCCTTAAATGATGGTGGATTATCACATAAAAACTCTCGTGATCAATACCTTTCTCTTTAAAAAATTTTCTTCACCTCCACAACTATGTTTTTGTCTTGCGGTACATTTTGATCGACATCTCAAACATCCCACATGATATCCCCAGTAGGATTTTGATCTACAGACGATTTCCCTTGAGGATAATCTATTACACCCTTATGAGGAACCTATGGAAGACATCTTGGAGTCATACTACTATACATTTAAATAGAAACAGTAATCATACAAAAATAAAGTAATAGTTAAAATGAAAAAAACCATAACCAAAAAAAAGATTGATATCAATAAATTAGAATAAGAGACACAAATCCCAACATCCCTTAGTAACTTGAGTCTCATCAGGGAAAGAGTTGGCTAAGCACTCACTGAAACCTACCTTTTAAGTCCCAACAATTATATCTCCACTATAAATTCTTCCCAAAACTAATAAAAAACATCCTTTGATACTAAAATATGAATAACCTAACTTGGAAATACTCTCAAAATAATACCTGACTCAAACTACCACATACCCAAAGGTAGTTCCCGATCCCCACGGGCTGGCGACTAGAACCCATACATCAACCACAACTAGGGGGAACAATTTCACCCAACCTAAAATAGACAACATGGTATATATATACATGAAAAGAATAAATTGTACAAAAGTAAAAAAATAAATATATATCATATCAAAATGGAAATAGAAAAAGCTATACTACTCAAAAGTAGCTAAACAATCACAAATAGAAAAGTACAATAGAAAAATAGAACTAAAACTAGAACTGCAACTCCATGTGATAGCATGGGATACTCCCACAATCTCACCACCCACAACCCATACTCAGCTAAAAGAAACATCACCCCTTATTATGGTGACTTTATTTTCCCTAAATTGAAAGATAAACAAAGTTCTATTTACCACTGAATGGGTATACAGGGTGTGATCTAAACTGGCTCAGAAGGATCCCATCGAAGTGTTACAGATCAAGTCTCTATAAAAAATCCAAAAAATTCTCAACATTAAATAAAAGAAGCATGATAAATAGTTAAATAATTTTTATATCATAAGCTTGGTAAAATATTTTATTTCCCCTTTTCCCACATTACTAAAAAAATCCAAGTAAAACAGTTCAAATAATATCACATATAATAATGCATTCTAATGGAACTAAAGAATGTATCACATATTATATCATATCTATGGTAGTACAATATTGACCAATATAAGACAAAGCATAAGTAATATCACACTAAGGATCACTATAGGTCAGGTTAGCTAGGACACTCGTACCTATACATACACAGTTGTTCGCATCAAGCATCTAGATATATGCATCAAATATTGATAGAATAGGAACACCTCAAAAAGTGAACCTCACTATAGTGTTTAACAAGTCCCTAGAACATCAGGCCTTTAGAGTATAGGAATAACCCAAGAGTGAACCCCCTAACAGAATCAACAGATGAGGCATATCACTATACTTACTAGCTAAGTACCCAAGGATTCCCATGTGCTCTATTTTAAAAAACATTTCATTCAAACAATTCTTTGAAAACCTTTTCATAGATCCATTTTCAAATTATTTGAAAATACCTTTTATTTTAACAAAATAAGGGGAGAACAATAGTTTCTCCAAAAAATGTTTCCACACACATAATTCAACCATGTCCATTCATTTATAAAACAAATTATAAAATTAGATCAATATAGTTCATTCAACATAGGCTAGAGATAGATCCAACAACCTCAAATTTTGGTCACACATAGATGTAATGAGATCCACTAACCAGAAGGTAACGCATGGTCAACAATGGAGGCCCTAAGATTGATTCCCATGTTTGAGAGTCACATCCCAAAAACAAATCATTCGGTGGAAAGGGTAGATCATGAAAACCCTAAAGGAAAACACACCCACTACACTATAACCAACAAAGGATCAACCCCCATAAGAATATCACATAGAATATCTAAAAGTAGAAACACCACAAGATCAACGGATCTGAAAAAATATTGTAATAGAGTTTTTGTGATCAAGGAAAATGAAGAAATAGGAAGATCAATTACCTTGAGAGAAGTAGCACAACAACCCTAATGATCAATCATCAAATGAATAAATATAAAAGGAGTGTAGGTCCCAAAAATCACTTAGGAGAGATCCTATATTGAGTGAGAATAGGTTTCAGTTAAATAAGAAATAAAATTATCCATGTAACAGATTAAAACTCACCATTCATGATCAATACAAGGCATGAAAACCCTTATCATCATGTAATTATAGACTAAAAAGTCCCTCTAAAAAATGAATCACCTCTGATTAAAAAGATTAGGTTGAAATAATACAATGATACATAAGAGGGGGGAATTGTGTCTTTTCTATAATCTTGAAAAAAATTGGCGTTTAAATTTCTTTGGGATTTATGCAGATATGCAACGTTCTCTTAAATATGAAATATGAATGGAGAATAAACAAAAAATAAGAACACATAAATTTTAATAGTGGTTTAAGGAAAAAATATCCCCTAATCCACTCCACCAATTCTCTCTTTGGGAACTTGGTTATTTTCCAAAGCAATTTCATCTTGCCACAATACCTTCAAATATACAAATAAGTGTAGGTAGTTGACACCTTTATAATAAGGCTAAACAGAACCTTATATTTCTTTAATATGGAACAAAATATCTATAGCTTAGTGAAGAAGCTGATACTTAACCTTTGACTAAGAATGAGTGGTCAAAACTCCAATAAATTAAAAGTTTTTGATTTTTGATGGTTCATGTTGAACTTCATAGTTGCAGAAGAAACTGAAAGTAGATGAATCTTCTTTTTAAAAGATAAAAAAGTCTTCAAGAAATAAAAGATATGAAGAGATCCTAGTGGAAAATTATATTCAATTATACAACAAAAAATAAGCAGCAGTAGCTTCACAACAATACGAGGTTGAAATGTAAATTCTCCCTTAGAAAATAGCATAATCTATCAATCATTGCAGTAGATCTATATAGATTCAAAAAAAATAATGTAGTTTTATATCATATATATCATGTATAGTGAAAATATTCTAATCATGTATATATCCTTCTTTCAGTTGAGAATATCCATCAAAGTTGCCTGATAGACAACTGATAATCAAATTTGAATCAGCTGGGGGAGTCGTAACATCCCTTAAGAATATGAGTGATTTTCTCTATTGAATTTTATTATTTAAATCTATCATAATTATACTTTTAATATATATTAGAATATCTTTCCATCAATCTTAAGTTCTGTAAAATTGTTGCAGAAATCTCAGATAAAATTCAGGATTTAAATCTCCATTGTTGAATAGTCAAATGTAGGGTTAAACTATATATTATATGGTTAATTTTCATATCCTAGGGTTCCTTTGTGTAGTGTAGGGTTCCTTTCCAAAGTTTAGGGTTCCTCTACATAGGGTAGGGTTCATTTTCATAACATAGGGTTTCTTTGAATAGTGTAGGTTTCCCTTCAGTATATGGTTCCTGGACCATGCTTTCATCTAAAAAAATGTAGGGATCAAAAGTAAAATTGGTATGAGAATACATACATTCATCCTTCCAAAGTAGGGTATGAATGGTGATTCTAAACTTCAATGTAATATTTTTATTTCATAAATTTTTTCAAATGTAGGGTTTCCAATCTACATGTTTATTATTCATCATAGGGATGTTGATCCATACATTCATTCACCAAATATAGGGTATGAACAGTGTTTTCAGAACACATCTCAAAGCTTTGTATTCCATCAAAAATATATAGACATGATATGTATTTATTCTTTAAAAATAAATAAAGAAACATTATTAGAAAACAAACATGGGTATTTTGGAGTATAAAAATCAATAAGATTTATGGAGTATTGTTGAGACAATACATACCCAACAATCTCTTCTGTTTTGATGATCACAACCCCTATAATAATTTACTAAAAATAAATATAATTGTAAACAGTAATAAAATAATATTTAAAAATTTTGAATTTGTGATAAGTGATTATTTTTTCATAGTATTATTTTGATTTCACATTATTGTTTCAATGATAAGAAATAGATACACTAAAACTCTTAAATTGGGAATGCTTATGTTTACCCAATTTTTCCCCTTTTGTGATATTGAAAAGAAATTAAAAGAAAACGGATTAAAACAAATTTTAATTTTTCATAGAACAATAAATGAATGTTATAGTGTGCTGGTTAGGAAAATATAAAAAGTGTTCTAGCAGTGTAAAATTGGTCATAAATAATAAAATTATAAAATTATAAAACTCATAAATATATAGATAAAGTAATGAAAAGTAAACTGAATTGAAAATCAAATGATTTATAAAATTATGAATACATTCCACAATCAACAAAATAAATGTTTCAAAATGATGGTCTTAGGTCAAGATAATTGGCTTGATCTAGAACTCCACTTGGAGAGGTTGAAGCAGGATGAGGAATTAACTAAAATGTTCTATTAATATCATGTATCTTTTCCAAAAAACTCTGAAAATGATTTTTGAAAACTTCTATCCATTTTTTGCATCACCTTCCTTGATTCCTAATTTATCCTCAAAAATTAATCCAAAATTACAATTATAAAATCATTAACTGATTATTTATTCTAAAGTAATGTAATTAATTAGTCATTAAATTGATGAGGAACTAGACCAAACCAAGATTCATTGGATGTTAGTTGACTGAACAAGCTTCATTAATTATCCAAAATAACATTCAATATTGTATTGACACACTATGGAATATTCAATTTATTATTTAAATTAGATAAAAATTGGTCTTTCCTCAAATATTCTGATCATATTTGGAGAAGTTTTTTTAGTGGAAGTTGATGTTTGATGATTTTATCTAAGAGACTATAATTTTCTTCCCAAAACCTTCTTCAACTCATAAAAATCATATTTCTTAACAAATTCTTCCTTTAAATTTGTGAACACAGTAGATAATTTTATGATAAAATCTTCAATATCACCCCTTGAAACAAGAGTTTCTTGAAAAAACTTGAATTGAGTCTTAGGTGCCTCAAACTCAGCTCGAGGAACTGTTGAACTTATGATATCTTCCATTTTCTTTTTTTCATGATCTAATTCTTATCTTAGGGACGTGTTTTTATCATTTACTTGATTTTACTTACAGATCAGAGCTTCAGAATTTCTGTTCAAGGATTCAGAAGACTCAATATAAATTGTTATTTGAGGTTGTCCAACCTCAACTAATTCTACCCATGGATCTTATTTAGAAACAGTAGTTTTAAGTCCGTATATCCTTAATCTTAATGCAAAAACATCTGTATCTATATACTCAGAAATAACATGAGATATATTAACACTGGTTGATCCACTGTAAATAGGTACAAATTCCCCATCTCGATTTTTTTCTTGATCCACTTGCAAAATATCTTCAACCAATTGATCCACACACACAACTCATTCTTCATTTTATTATTCCACGTTATAAATTTTTATTGATATACTTATTATTTGATAAAGATTGGCCTCTTCAATTCTTGATCCATCTTATTCATCATGATTGGGTCTAACATAAACAATATATGGTACCATTCTCTTCTCCTCCTCATTTTTATCCATCATTCTTTATTGTTCCTATATTGTAAGAGGCAATAGACTACCAATGGACTCACTCCAAAAGTATCCCAACTTCTTTATAGTTCTAACATTTAAAATATTGCTATGATGGAATTTCTATCCTAAATACATATCCCATAATTTTCCAAATCTGAATAACAAGATAAAAATAATCCTTCCATGGGGATAGAAACCCATTCTAGCTTCTCTATGATATAAATGATGCAAGTATCTCAGCATTTAACACCTAAAATTTAACTTGATATTATTTAGAATAAAGAAAATAATGTACATGTATTGATAAAAACTTTTTTCAATATCTATAGTTCTTGGAAATATTCATGACTGAATAAACTACATTAAGACCTCTTGATCAGCTTGGAGGTCTTTTTTCATCATCCTCTTGATAGTTTTTTTTCAAATATAGATGAAATTATATCCAGTGATTTATATTTCTCATCTCCTATATTTATTAAATCGAATTAAAATTCCCCCTCATGTGGACAAACCAACATCTTAGCTACTTGTAATTAATAAATATAAAATTCACCATGGTAAATCATAGAGATAACAGTATCTTCATAATATAAAAAATTTAATGAATCATTTTGAAAAAAAAATCTATTACTTTAACTTCAAAAACCATAGATGAATTACTACCTCTAAAAATAAATTACAACCTTTTAAATCAAATATATTTCTTCAAAAATATATTTTTTTTATTTAACCAATCAAAAACTACTAATTTGACTTCAAAAAAAATTGATACTTCTAATGATGGTGGAAAGCCTCACTCAGATCAACTCTGTCATCTCTACCTGAAGGTTCCATTACCAATGGTTTGTGGATAGAAGTTTTTAAGGTTAGGGTTTTGGAAAACTAAAACAAGAAACTCTATAATCTGAAGGGTTATGAGGGAGTAAGAAATATAGTGGGATAAGTCTAACTTTTTATTGATGTGGTCTAATTTTGTGTGCAGATTTCATAGGGTAATCATTAAATTTTTTGAAAATATGTGTTTTAAAACATTAATTAAAACAAGTATTTTATTTTAAAAAAATTATTATAAAATAATAATTAATATAAAAAATAAATTAAATAAAATTAATAAACATTTATTTAAAATTAAATATTCATAAATACCCTATATTAAAATCAAAACATGCAGTAAGAAGTGGTTTGGTAAAAATACCAGCTAATTGATATTTAGTATTCATAAATTATAAAGATACATCCTTTTTACTGACATGATCTCTTAAAAATTTATATCTTATATCAATGTGTTTAATCCTAGAGTGACTTATAGGATTTTTTTGAAATTTTAATTGCACTAGTATTATCATATAAAATAGAAATATTATTAAATTTTAGTTTAAAATCCAGTAGAGTCTATTTCATCCACAAAACATGTGCATATAAACTGCCAGTAGATATATATTTTGTCTTAATTATCAATTGGGAAACTGAATGTTGTTTCTTAATCAACCATGATACTAAATATTTTCCTAAAAATATATGGTTCTGGAGGTGGTTTTCCTATCTAATCTACATCCTCTAAATTCACAATCTAAATGTGAAATTAAATCAAAATCAGAGGTTTTTTGTTAAAGAATATATGGAAAAATAGTTACTTTTAAATATCTTAATATTATTTTAATTGTAGTAAGATAGGATTATTTTAGTATTTACTGAAATATAGAACATACACTTATATAAAAAATCATGTCTGTTATGCTAGTGGTAAGAAATAAAAAACTACCAATAATACCTCTATATAACTTGTTGTCAACTCATTTTCTAGATTTATTGAAATCAAGATTTATATTGGTACACATAAAAGTTTTATAAGTCTTGATGTTTTCGAGTCAAAACATCATTAATAAATCAATAATATACTTTCTTTGATTTAAAACATTTCTATAATCCTTTTGATAAATTTGACATCCTAAAAAGAAATTAATTTCACAAATAATACTCATTTCAAATTCTTTTTGCATAATAATAAAAAACTTAATTGTAAGGATTCTTATTTATTGATCTAAAAATGAAATCATCAATATAAATTTGTACTAATAAAATATTAGAAAAATACTATTTTCATAAAAATATTAGGATCTACTAATCCCATATAAAATCCATTTTCCAACAAAAAGATCATAATCTTTCATACCAAGCTATAGGTTCTTGTTTAAATCCATAAAGAGCATTAGTAATTTTAAAAATAAGAATTGGTTTATGTGAGTTTTAAAAACCTAGCGGTTTTTTAACATAAACTTCCTCCATTAAATATCTATTTAAAAATTCAAATTTAGCATCCATATGATATAATTTAAAATTGATATGACATTCATAAGCTAAAAGGATTCTAATAACTTCTAATATAGATACAGGTGACAAGGTTTCATCATAATATATTCCTTCTTCCTGAGTATATAATTTTGCTACTAATTTATCATTGTTTCTGGTTATGATCCACTGATCATCCTGTTTATTTCTAAAGATCCATGTAGTTCCTATTACTATATAATCTGACGGTTTGTCTAGCATTCTCAAACATCATTTATTTTTAATTGGTTTAGTTCTTATAACATGGATAACAAATAACTCTCATTTTTTAAAGATTATTCAATATATTTAGATTATAAATAAGATAGAAAGGAAAATAATTTAACTAAGTTCCCTAAATTTCTTCTAGTTCTAACTCCAGTTCCTAGGTTTCCTATAACGGTTTCTAAAGGATGGTCCTTTAAGGTTATAGACTATCTAAGTAAGACATATTCTGGTTCTTTAGTTACATGTTGTTCTAAACTAGGATTAATTTCATTAATTTTATTTTCAAAATCATATTTAGGTTAATCAAGTCTCATGTTTTCAAAAGAATTAGTATTTTTATTTGTTTGATCTTTCTTTTTTAATGAAAGGGAAAGCTTCCTCAAACATCACATGTGTTGATTCTTTAAAAATCCATGAAGTTTTATTAACCACTATATTGAATTTAAAAGTAGAAAAATATACTAGAAATATTCCTTCATCAGCTTTTGGATTGAATTTACCAGGGTTATACTTAGTATTCAAGATATATACCTTACATCTAAAGACATTAAAGTACATTACTTTAGGTTTTATTTAATTATAGATTTCATAGGGAGCATTTTTAATTAGGGGTCTTATTAAAACAATATTCATGATATAGCAATTTGTTCTTACATATTCTACCAAAAAATAGGTAGTAATACTGAATTCATTCAGCATATTCCTTGCCATTTCTTGAATAGTTCTATTTCTTCTTTCAATAATTCCATTTTTTTAGGTGTTCTTATTATATAGAAAATGTTTTGAATACCTAAATTTGAGAAAATAGAATTAAATTCTTGATTATAAAATTTTACACAACTATTACTTCTCAATGAATTTATTTTATAATATTTTTTGTTTGAGAAAATTTTGTTAAATCTTTCAAAAACTGTGAATACTTCACTTTTGAGTTTCAGAAAATAAACCCATGTAAATATTGAAAAATAATCAACTAAAACATAAACATATAGTTTACCATCAAAACATTATACCCTATATGGTCCAAACAAATCTATATAAACAATTTATAAAGGTTTATATGTAGAAATTTAGTCAATAGATTTGAAAGATGATTTATGTTGTTTTCTGATTTGGCAGGCATCACGTAATCTATCATTGTCAGATTTTAGACTAGGTAAATAAAAAATTAATTATTTCTTAGAAAATTTTTTGTAATTCATATTTATTGAAATGTCCAAGTGTTCAATTCTAAATCCATGAATCATTTTTCTTAGCATTTAAAAAATTCAATTTATGTTTATATAAAGAATTTAGATCGAAAGTATAAAAAATTTCAGGTCTTGGTGCTCTAAATTTAATAAATTTATCTTCAAAAACTGAGAAGGAATATTTAGATAAACAAACATAAAATCCATCATCATAATGTTGAGAATTACTTATTAGTTTGTTCTTTAGCCCTTGTACATACAAAACTTCATTGATTGAGACCATATTTGGTTCTCCAATAGTTCTAACTCCAATGACTTTTCCTTTTACATTGTCACAAAAGGTGACTACACTTCCATCCATTTTAGTCAGTGTATGGAAATTTGATGAGTCTCCACTAATTTTTTTGGAATATCCACTATACATATACTATATATAATTTTTATTCCTATTGTATTTTACCTACAAAAACATTTAAACAAAACTTTATTTTGGTACCCCTACTTTCTCGGGTCCAACTATGCCAATAAGAAATGATCTAGGAATCCAGATCTTCCTTATTTTTTAAAAATTTATATTACTTTAATTAGTTATATTTTGGGAAATAAAATCCATTTGAATACCAATTAATTAAATATTTATTAAATATATTTTTTTAGTGTAATGACCTTTTATACCACATTAATAGCATGGAGAATTTTTTGAATTGGGTATAAAATAATTTTTGAATAATTTTTATTTTTCATACTTTCTTCCTATTCTAAAATTTTATCTTTTAATAACATTATTTTCAAGAATATCATTCAGAGTATTTTCTCCTTTTGTTGAAAAACTAGAATTACTTTTCTAATATTCTACATCATCCTATAATTATTTTATCCTTTTCCCCTAATCAATATAGTTTGATGTAGAAGGATTAAATTTTTCAATTTATTCATGATGTTGTTTTTTCATTATGTATATTTCACCAAAAATATCATTGTGAATATTGTTTGAAGATTTATTATTCTATAATAAAGGATCATATTTCTATTATAGCATTGAATAGTAAGAAGCTAATTTATTATTTGAGAATCTATAAGATTCATAAGATGGACAGTAATAGGATTGTGCCAATTCTTATTCCTAATATATAAAGAACATGTTTTTTTTATTTTGTGGCTCTTTCTATGAATTGTATTTTGAAGAGATCTTGGAGTCTTTAGATAAAATCCATATAGACATCATGGATATCTTATATTTATGTTCGTAATTATAATTCTTATAATATTTCTTTTCAATCCATATTCTTTTATCTTTTAGTTGGGGGAAATGAGGTATGATAAGACCCAATTTTTTTCATTCATAACATCTTACTTCTCTAGGTTTCATACTTCTTAAATGATTTTATGATGACCATTTTTTTCTTGGATAATTTTCTAAACTTTCTGGCTAGTTGAGCCAATTCCATTTCAAAGTCTAAGGAATCTGAATTTTTTTCTATTTTGATGTCTTTTTTTTATTTTCCTTCATGCTTCAAAGATGTCAACTTCAGGGAAACGTTATCCATTTTTACAATCTTTTGATCTTAAACTTTAGATTTCATTTCTACTTCGTAGATCATCAATGTTCCAATTAGTTCCTTCATGTTCAAATTCCTAATAAGTGATGATTTTCAAATAGATACAGATGTAACATTCCATTTAGATGGAAGTACTCTAAGTAATTTCAACACTTGATCTGATTTACTGATGGGATATCCCAAGGTAGTAATATTGTTGAAAATTTTAGTTAATCATCTATTCATTTGTGGGATTATTTCACCATCAAACATTCTAATGATGTAAATGTTTAGTTTTTCAGTAGAATACCTCATATTTTTTATGTATATGTTCCTTTATATGCGACAATTATTGTATTTCACATTTCATAGGAATTAGGGAGTTGTGATACTTGATTGAATTCATCAAGTCTGAGTCCATAAATTAGAGAATTAATTACCTTTGGGTTGATATCAAATTCAGATTTTATTTCAGCAACCCATGTTTTTAGTTTCTCAATTATCACATAATTATTGATTATCTTTGAATAAAAATTGAATCCAAGATTCCTTATATAGATTATCATTTTTGATTTCCAACATCCATAGTCGACACTATTGAAATATGGACCACAGATCATTATCATACCTTCTTTCAGAACGTCCATTAACATCTGAATTGTGTAGACCTTATTCTTTTGATCTTTCTATAGATTTATCTTATATGAAAAAAAATTACCTCTGATACTAATTGTTAAGATAGAATGATACAAAGATACACAAAATGGGGTGAATTGTTTCTTTCCAATAATCTTGACAGATTCTGGTGTTTAATATTCTTTACGATTTATAAAAATATGAAGCATTATCTTCTTTATGAAATATTAATTGTGGATAAACATAAATAAGAACACATAAATTTTTATAGTGGTTTGGGGCACAAAGATTCCCTATTCCACTCCACCGACACACTCTCGGTGATCTTGGTGATTTTCATTAGAAGGTTCCTCTTATCTCATAACCTAAAAATCCAAAAATAAGTGAAGGTTGTTAAAACATTTACAACAAGGATAATCAGAGCCTTCTAGTTATTTAATATGTAACCGATTATCCATATCTCAATGTAATAAGTTGACACTTAATCAGTGATTGATTCAGAATTGTCAAAAATCCAATAAATCAAAAGAGTTTGATTTGTTGATGTTTTAAGTTGACCTTCATAGTTGCGTCAGCAACTAACAAAAGATGGATCTTATTATTTAAATATAAAAAGTTGTCAAGTAAGAAAAAATCAAAATAGATATTTGTTTAAAATCATCAACAATTTTAAATCAACAAACAAGTTGCATTAGTTTCATAGCAGAACAATGTAAAAATTTATAGCTTAAAAGTATAGCCTCTCTTAGAAAATAACAGAATCAATCATTATTAATAGAAGTTCTATAGAGATTCAAAAAAATTTAGTGTTATATCATATTTATCTTGTATAGTGAAAGAATATGATCATATATATAGACTTATTTTGATTAAGTTTATACAATAAATTCACTCGATAGACCACTGATATTCAAATTTGAATCAAGTGGGGGATTCATAACTTCCCTTAAGAATATGATATATTTTCTCTATTGAATACGGTTCTTTGAATCAACCATAAAAATTATTTTAATCGATCTTATAATAGCATTCAATCAATATTTATTTCTATCAAGACTATTGAATAAATTTTGAATAAAATCATAGATTTTAATTTCCATTGTTAAATAGACAATATTAGGGTTCAACTGCATAGCGTAGGGTTCCTTTCCATATCATAGGGTCCCTTTTTATAGTGTAGTTTTCCTTTTCATGGCATAGGGTTCCCTTACATAGCATAGAGCTCCTTTTCATGTCATAGGGTTTCTTTGAGTATTGTAGGGCTCCTTTTCATATTGTTGGGTTCCTCTCAATATATGGATCTTGAACCATACTTTCATCTGAGAAAAACGTAGGGATCAAAAGTAATGTTTGTATGAGAATCCATATGTTCATCCTTCTAGTGTAGAATATGAATAATGATTCCAAACACCAATTTTATATTATTATTTCATACTTTTTTTCAAACATAGGGTTTCCAATCCATATGTTTACTATTCAGTGAAGGGATGTTGATCCATATTTTAATTCACTAAACGTATGGTATGAGCAGTGTTTTCAAAACACATCCTATAGATTTTTATTCAATAAAAAATATATAGAAATGATATATATATATATATATTCTTGATAATTGTTAAATAAACTTTATTATAAAACAGACAAGGGTATTTTTGAACATCAAAATCAATAAGATTTATAGAGTATTATTGGGACAAGATGTAACCAACAAAAAAATATAGTTTTACCATTTCATGATGTGTACACTTTTTAGATTGTGTAATATTTTCACATTTTGAAACAAAATCATAACATCGTCTTGGAAACCAATACACTACACGAACACTTTTCATGGTGTGTAATCCTTTCATGAAATGTAATCATTTCAGGGTATAAAATCTCCCTGTAGATAGAAAATAGTCCAGATTCTATACGAAAACCCAAACCACCTTTGATGTTCAATAAACATGGGGAGAAACCTGCAAAAAAATTATACCTAGAATCCATTAATTCAAACAAATATATATCCCTTAATTTTCGGTCATTTTTTACAACTAAATCTCTTCATCCTCAGGATTCCCAAGACTCTCCCAAATTAAGTGAGAAATGAAAATAAAGATGATAAATACCTAAAATTATCTAATGGTATTTTAAAAAACTCTTTACGGATATTTATCAGATGAATATTCTCTCTAAAATCATATAAGCAGTGAAATAAAAGTTTGTAAAAAAGTATATAAATTTTTTATCAATTTCAGAGTAAAAAAATAAACATATAAAAACAATTATAAAAAAACATATACAGTTTATATAAGAAAAAATTACAAAAACTATTATAAGAAGATATCCACACTTTATCCTTATGTGTTAAGGAAGTATTAAACCAAACTCAACGTATCAACGGTATTAACCTTTCCATAAATTATGTCTTTATTACACTATAAAATCACTTGATACAAATATCAGGAAAAGATTCTATTTCCCTAGCCCCATGAACCCTCAATCAAACTATATCAGTATCAGATATCTTCCTTAACAATGGAATCCCACAATCAAACAAGATCGTATGTAGTGATTATAAAATCAACATTTCTTATAAAATATTGAAAATTAAACCTCACAACATATGTCTTAAAAAAAGTCTATAAATATTTCAATAAAGTGTTCACTCATAAGGAGATATTATAAAATCATTATAAAAAAAATTAGATCTCTTGATATCATAGGATTCTTCCACATTTAATGTATCGTTTTTTTATAGAAATTTCTCCAATGGTCATATTCTGCATATCTCGAAGGTGGTTGTAATGGAATCAGATGCACTCCTTCACTTTAAAAGTTTGGCACAACAAATTCTTCTATTGGTCATTATGATATAAACCATTATATTTTATAATGTTTCTATTTGGTAGAATTTAAATTCTTTATCTGGTGGAATGTATGAAGTTCTTTCATCTGTTTGGTTTAATAATAGTTTATCCAGAAAGCATCTCTAACTTCATATAATAAAGTCTGTATGGAAGACTTAGTAGAAAATAATCTTATGAAACTCTATTATACTTCATCTACTATATATATAAACCTTCATTCGGTGGAATTTATATCCTCTTGTCTGATTTAAAAAGTACATGTCCATCCAATAATGAGTTTACATCTAATAGAATGGATATTCTAGGTTTGATAAAACCTAAATTTCCTACAAATAAAATTTATTAAGAACTTGGGGAAGTATAAAAGTTACAGATGTATAAATTCATTAGAAATTGGATTGTGATTTTCATAATTAAGGTTTGAAAGTGTAGAAATAATTATTTCAACTCAACACTTTATTCATACTTAATTATAGAAGAAAACCCAATTTTCTATGTTATTCTCAAATAACGAAGGAAATATTTTTTTAATAGAATTATATAGACCCTTTGGTGAGATATTACTGAGAATATTTATTTAACACCCTGCATGCACACCAATGTATGAGTGTGTATGCAACTCTCCTATTTTCTTTCAGGCACCCAGGTATTTTTTTGGTTGGTCATTCATCTTGGTATTTTGATGGTCATGTACTGGTAGTGGGTGATTGTGGTTCACATGGATTCCTTCATGTTGTTGTTATATTTTAGGATTAAGGTTTATTTACTCATGTTTTCCTAGTGTAATTTATATTTTTTCCCGATTTATCTACTTTTATTGTACTCTATTAATTGTATATTTTGGATGTATTTTTATTATTATTATCATTAATTGTTTTTATTTTCTGTTTTTTATTTTTACTTATTTTATATTCATGGATGTCCAATTTATGGATAGATTATATTATATTCTTTTTAGTTTATACTATATATCTTTATAGATTTTTTAAGGGTGAAATCATTCCCAATCATGTGTACATGATACCTGAGTACAAGTTTCAATCCTTTGGGGATTGGGAATTCACTTCAGGCTAGTATCAGGTTGGGTTGGGTGCTATATTGGTTAGACCAGGCTAGTTTATTATTTACCACCCCCATTGAAATTTTGAAGCGGCATTCAATGGTTACCTAACACTCTTTATTGTGATTCACAACACTTGTAACATCAAATGTGTTTTTCTTCTAACTCATTAAAAACATTTTAAAAACCTAGTGGAATGAAAACTGGAATAAGGAAGAGATTATAGTTACTAAACACCCCTTAAAATTTACATTACATAATTAAATTACAAATTTTTCAATCTATGAATCCCTACATCATGTATACATTTTCTAAATATAGTGGTCTATAGTTCCTTTATAAATAAATCATCAACGTTGTTGATGGATTGAATATATTTAATTTTTTGTCACTTTTTTTCATTAACTCTTGTGTGGAGGATAAAAATAGCAGGGGTATGTTCTTTATCATATTATTTTTTATAAAGCCTTATATTATTAGTGTGATACAAAAATAATTATCTTCTAATAAAATTAGATGATAACTACATATAGGTAATTCACTTTCCACTTGAATTCATTGACTTATAGACTACAACCAAACACATTCTCACCATGCATCATGTAATGAAATCACTTTTTCATGGTTTGAAGATGTTACAACAAGTTTATATTTTAAGGATCTCGAAGATATGGTATTACCTCCAACTTTGAACACATTAACATTCTGTGATTATGCATTTTATGGGTTTGATAAATAATCATCATATGTAAAACTAACCACCTTAATTTCTAATTTGATAGAATAGAAGAATCCCAAATCAATAGTTACACAAATATAATGAAAAATATGTCTAATTTGGTTTCAATGTATTCATGTAGGGTATAAAATAAACCTTTCCAATAAATTAGAATAAAATATATATCAATATGAGTGAAATTAGAGAGATACAGAAGTGATCCAATAGTTTTAAGATAAGTTCACTACTAAAATATTTACCTATACCCATGGTTTTGAACTGTGGGTATAGAACAAAAAACCATGGGTGATCAAGATGTCATGATAGACCTATACCCATAGTTGTTAAACCATTTTTGTAGGAAATTTCAAGAGAAATACCTATACCTATGGTTTGGTCAAATCATGGGTATAGGTCCTTATAAAAAAAATCCTCTGTTGGGATTTGATCCCAGCACATTCACTCTACACTCTAACTACTTTACCACTATCTTACAACTTGTTTTCTATTATTATATTCAAATATATATATATATATATATATTATATATCTGTGTGTGCATGTGTAAATTTAATTATATTAAATTTTTTATTATTATTATTGTTATGGGAAAATAATAGGCCAACCAATACCCACGATTTGACCAAACTATAAGTATAGGTCCTTATTAAAAAAAATATTGAGATTTGATCCTAGCACCTTTTTCCAATACTTCGATGACTTTACCACTATCCTAAAACATATTTTTTCCGATATTCAAATATATATGTAAATATTTATTTTTTTATATTAATTTATTTATTATTATTATTTTGGAAAAAAATGGCCCAATCTATACCCACGGTTTGGTCAAACTGTGGGTATTGATTTTCCCATGGCCTTCCAAAAAAAAATTCCCATTCAACCTATTACCATAGTTTACAAAATCTATGTGTATAGGGGTGTCCTATACCCACATTTTTAGATAATCATGGGTATAATTCCTTCCCACAAAACCTTTTCCCACAGTTTACAAAAACTATGGGTATAGTGGTGACCTATATCTGTGGTTTTTAGAGAACTATGGGTATAGGTCCTTCCCATAAAAAATCCCAAAAAACCCTATTTTTATGGTTAAAAAAATTGTGGGTATAGGGGTAAACTATTCCCATTGTTTTTTGGAAAACTGTGGGTATAGCCTTGTTTTATAGTAGTGGATACTAATGAACCAACAAATTCTTCATTTCCATCACAAAGTCAAAATTTATCTTTCTGAACATTTAAAGACTAAAAAACCATTAGTGTAATTTTAGGTTTATATTTATCTATATTAAATCATTTTAGTTCCATTTTAGTGTAATTTGACTAATTAAAAAATATAGAATTTGGTATATTCTTAATTTGTAATCCAAGAAAATACTTAGTTTCTCTCAAGTATTTTATTTCAAATTCATCATTTAAGATTATCATTTATCCTTAGATCTCATTGGGGGTTCCTATGATATTCAAATCACTAAAATAAAAATTATTACTTTCATATCAAGTTGTTTTTTTCATCATAAAAACACTTGGGAATATTGTATCATTAACATGCCCTTTATTTAATAAATATTCACTCAAGATATTATACCACATAGACACATATTTCATTAATCTATACATGTATTTCTTCAATTTAATTGAATATAATTCTTTGGTTGTTTATTTCAATGATTTAGGTATTTTGAATCCTTCAAGAATTCTCATATATGTACTTCTTTTAAGTGAACTATATAAATAAGTTATAAAGATATTCATAAGATGCATATTATCTTTTTAAACTACTTCAAGGATTATTAAATACTGAAAATTAATAGCCTCTATAATAATATAATATTCCTCCTCAAAATAAATTATTGGTTTTTAGGAAAAAAATCATGTGACAGTATAATCTTTTTATCTTACAATATTTCATTCTCATTGTTTTTTCCCACAAAAACACGTTTATATTCAATAGGCTTCACATATTTTTTTGTAATCCTAATATATTAAAATAAATTTCATTTATTAAGTGAATTTAATTTAACTTAAATTTTTTATTTCCATTCTTTTCATTAGGTCATTTTTTACATTCTTGATAAAATCATAGTTCAGGATCTTCATTCCTGATATCATGATCAACATAATTTGAAACTATATAATCAATATATTCAATTATAAATTGATTCCATATATTATCCATAGTTGAATAATTAAAATAGATTCCATTATTTATAAAACCATAAGGTTTTCCTATATCATTTGAAATTTCATTTTGATCCCCATCATGTGTTTCTTCAAGAACACTTAAATTGCATGTTTCTTCTAGAAAACACACCTCCATAAAAGGGAATTCAATTATACTAACTCATTTTATTTTTCAATGATTTATATCCTTATATCCAACAGTTATTCCATACACCATTTTGTTTTTTATTTTTTCCTAACATCATTATTTAATTTTTTCTTCAGGGCATCAATTTTAATTGGTTCATTTATAGTGGTAAGTATAATTTTGTCATGATCTTTGTATCAATAAATGCATCTTGAAAATTATTTTCCTATTATTGAAAATGTAAAATATTTTTTAATTCAATATCAAAATTCTAGGTTGGAGGATCGATTAAAATAAAGTTTTCACATTCATTGAAATCTCCACCATTTTTTCATTTCTCCCCTAATGATTGCAACACTTATTAATTGAAGTAAAAATCATAAAAACATGTTGTAAATACATCACCATTTTGAGTTTCAAGGTACCTAATGATGGATGAGGATTAATATCCCCCATATATGACCAAAATCCATTTAGGTCCCATTTATGTATGTTGTGGGGGATAAATCGACACATATTCTATACAAAAAAAATTCTTATATGGGAGATATTTGGCTCTTGTCCAAATACCAGTAGGTGTGATGATTGATAAATATATTAAATTGGTTTATTAATAATGTCTTATTTTTTGACTCCAAACTAAAATTGATAAATTTATTTTCATTACCAATGGTCTAGTAATAATCTAGAGGCATTTTACTAGTGATTCAGCTAAACCATTTTGTATATGAACATGGGTGGATGGATTCTCTATTATAATCTCCATTAATATACAATAATCATTGAAATTATGAGATGTAATTTCTCTATAATTATTAGGCCTTAATTTCTTGATGATGTAATTATGTATTTTTTTCTCTCAATATAATTATTTGAAAAATAAATCATGAAAACACTACATTACATATTGAGAAAAATCAAATGTTTTTACTGTCTTCTTGATTCATTTATTAATTACATAAAATAATTATATTTTTTACATGATGGATGAATTAGTCTACATATAACCCCTTGAATTAATTCATGAAAGGTTTGAATTTTAGCCTTAATTCTATCCAGGGATGGAATTATAATCAACTTTCCTGGAGAAAAATCATTAAATGGAATTATTTTTAGCAAAATGATTTTTTGGACCTTTATTGAAGGTCCATGAGAATTTTTAATTATTTTTTTCATATTTCATGAACTTGGATGACCTAATAATCCATGACATGAATTGGAAATTTTTAGTCTATTATTTTCAACCATATGTGTTTTGATTTAAATTATATATATATTTCAATTCAGATGATAATTTTAATATTTTTTTAAATACATAACTCTTACCAAATTTATTAACAGCAATGTAGATGTACTTTTCATTTCTATAAGATATAGTGTATGTATCATACCCATACTTTTATATATCATTGAAACTTAACAAGTATCTTTTATTCTTTGGGGAAACCAAATATTATCTTATAAATAAAATTTTCAAATTATGTAGAGAAAACATTTCTTCACCCGTCCCTTCTATCAAATATACTAGAATTGGTATTTTATTTTTTGAAAATTATATATTTGTATTTTTTGATAATACCACTTTTTAACTATGTTAAGATGGATCCATTACAAGACCCAAAGAATCATAGGCACAAAGACATGTAAGGCATATCATGAATCCCAACGAAGAAAAATTCTTGTAAACTTCCCAAAGGCCAAATTTTCTAAGACCCCGCACTAAAAAATACCCTCTCACCTTCTTGTATTCATTTTCTCCATATCATTGTATCAGTGTGGGGTCTATGGACAATCAACATTGCCACTATGAACGGGTTTATGAACAAGTTTATATTATCCACTTGTTTAGTGAACCTCAATATCCCTCATGTTCATCAAATAATACCCTTGCACCTTCATTCTCTCCATTTATTAGGAAATAATCTAGAATAAACCATGAATTATAAGGACCTAGCCTAAAAACAATATATTTTCCTGAGTTTTTAGATAAAAATTTACTTTGTATAATTCTTGATGATATTTTAGGATTTTATTTTTCAAATAATTAGAATATAAAAATTACATAAAAATACAATATATTATAAAGTGAAAACTTACACTAATTATCCATTTTTTCCAAAATATATCAATTTTAAAATTAAATACATTTTTATTTCAAGGAAAATCTTTATGACTTTCAACTTGATTTTTCCATAGTTCCTACTCATCCTTAAACCCAATTAAAAACATTTTAAATATAAGGATGAGAATAAAAAGTTCATTGAGGGACATAAAAGTAAGAAATATATTAATCTAGTGAAAAACATAAAAACCCATAAAATGATTACCTTTTTCACATTACTCTTTGATTATATAAAATAAATCATATATTCATGGAGAAAATGTTTGTCAAAGAAAACCTTAAAACCCCATAGAAAAAAATTTTGAAACCCTTATAAGAATATTAGAGAATAGTATTAATAACCCATTTTCACTCATTTCATAAATAATTGGATCCTAGTTAAATCCATAGGATGTACCTCCTTAGTTAACTACCGTTTTATCATTAAGGATAAGGAATATTACCCAATGCATTGGAGAGAGATATTGGATTGAACCATCATATAAGATGTATTGGTCTCACCCATCCTATAAGATATTTTTATCTCACCCATCATCATCTATAATGCTCAGATGCCATATAGAGAATAAAAAATTTGTAATATTTCAATTATTCATCATTAACCACATGAAAAACTCATTTTAACCCGAAAGCAATAAACTTTCATACATCGAAATATCTTTATTTTTATAAACCCATTTTCAAAACCTAAATACATAGAAAAAAGGGAATAAGGGTATTTATTTGAATAAAACATGGAATATTGTAAAGGACGACAAGAATAAAATAATTTTTGGTGTGGTATAAAAAGTTATCAACATCATATATATTAAAATATAATATTCATGTTTTCTTTATTAAACTATGTCAAAACATTCCATATAAAATACAAAAAAAGATTCCTTTAAAAAAACTTTTGAGATAAAGTAAAAAGAGTCATAAAATGTCAATTATGATTAATTAATTTCCACATGAAACCATTTATAAAATAGTTTTAATAAAATGGAAATAGAATAAAATAATTTATGAAAATAAATCATTAAAACATTTAAAATAATTTTTTAACATAAATTGTCTCATACCTCGAGTCTGAATTATCACGTATGCACTTTATCATCCTAAATAATAAAGTCATTCTAATTATTTTATATCATAATATCCTTTTTTTATTTTTTTTATTACTCTTATTTCAATTATATCCTTGTTATACATAATTACTTAATTGATTAAGTTCGAAGTGGACATTCTGAGAACATTCGATTTATATATACAAAATAACTTCAGTAAATTGACTATGGTAAAGTGTTTCATGATTATATCATTTAAAGAATATTAATTATAATATAATTATAATTTTTATATATAAATTATTATTTTAAAATAAACCATATAAGGAAATTATGAAAAATGAATTGTGTTACATCAGGGAGATGGTAGTCTATACTACACATGAGTAACATTTCCATTTTTCAATGAACATAAGGGAAATAAGGTGAGTATGATTTTACACTTCCAAAATTATTATTTTGTAATTAATATCTAATAATATCATTAAATATCATTATATATATCAGTCATATGAGGCGGTGATGATAAATATATCACATCACTTTGTGGATATGGAAATCCACATGTACTTACGAAAGAAATTATCATTCTTTAATAGATTGAAAGGGAAGAAAATATATGATATATTATAATTAAATAATTATAATTATGTCATAAATATTATAAATATTCATTAAATCCATCATTATAATTACCTATGAGGGTTGGTGTTGGAAAATGAATTACATCATTTTGTGAGGTGGTAGTCTGTCGTACTCACGAGCGATGGTTTTATTTCCTATTTTATAGAAGAGGAGATGGATAATGGTTATGAAATAAATATATTAACATATAATTATATGGTATATAAATATTTTATTATATTGGAATGGTTAATATATTTTTTATAGATATAAAAGAAGAAATAAAATAAAAACACTTAGTTAAGTGTTTTACCTCTTCTTCGAACAACCTCCTGAGGTTTACACCTTTATCCTTATAAGGTGGTTATTATGATCAAACCATGAACTCTAAGGAATGGGGATGGATGATCTAAAGGTATTTGGGTAGTTATTGGGTGATCTAAGATTCTATTTAAGTGTGTAGTAAATATGAAAGGGGTGTTCTTTGATAAGTGAGGTAGAGGACGCACTTGGAATTTTTAAAAATATATAAATATTATTAAGTCATTTTCCTAAAAAAGTGTCCCATAAACAAATAAATTTATAGAATAAGGTGATAATGTTATAAATAAATTCATATAATAATAATTAAGATGGAATTTGGTGGCCTTATCCCTTATTTTTATTCATGGATAACCTAATTTACCCTTTTACCATAGTAAGACATTTTTATCGAAGTTAATATTCATAATGACCAAAAATTAAATTTCCATCATTACCAAATTTGAAAATGGAAATTAAAAAAATGGAATGCATTTTATCAAATTAAATTTATATTATTGGTAGAAATTAATTTTAAATAATCCCACAAAATAAAACGAAAACTCATTTTTAGAAAAAAAAATGATTATTTTAAGCATAAAACTAGATTTAATTTCATTGCTTGGATAATAAAAACAATAAGATTAAAGTTAAAAATATTTTTAGAATTTATAATATATAAATTTAATTAAAAATAATAATTAATATAGATTAATATAATTTATTGATAAAAAGACACATTCCACAGATAAACAAATTTAGAAAAAAATAGTTTTTATGCCCAAAAATGAACTTATACCAAAAACAAGTATAACTTAGATTTATATGTAATTAATTAGATTATTTATAATTAATTAATACATATGTTTCTTCAATATCATATTCAAAACATAATGGGACTATTCAACTACTCTATTTAATGAAAAAATGGCAGTTTTACATATATAGGTATTTTTTACTATTCACTAAAAAATAAATATTTTCGGGAAAAAAATTAACACTAAGATAATATTTTAATTATTATTTATAAATTATATTTATTTCCAAAAAAAATTAAATGACTGAAATTAATTACAATATATGTGCATAAAATGCAATAAAAACCATTTTAAAATATATATATATATATTTTTGAAGCATAAAATGACTTTTCTGGACATTGGGTAACTATTTATTATGAATAAATATAAAAATTATATAAAACATTTATATATTTTTTCATAATGTCTTTATTATGAATTATACCTTATAATTTAATGCCTATATTATAATGGTCAGATAATAATATTTTTATGATATATCAAAAATCATATAAAACTCGATATAGTGCATACAAAATGTTATCATACATATTATTAAAGAAAATAAAATCTAAAATATAGTGGTGTAAAATTATACCCCCTTAAGGAAATTGTTTCCACGTAATTTTATTTCCTTCCAAATAAAAATAGTTTAAAAAAATTCCATGGAGTTGAAAATAAAAGATATGATTATTAAAGGAAAAAATTAATATTTAAAAATACATTTTTTGAAAAGCTATATCATAAAAATAGTTACTAAAATTTCATTTCTAGAAAATGGAAAGTAAAATTAAAAGGTCATCAATAATCTGATATAACTAGGTTTTCACATAAGTATAACATTGGTGAGAAGTGAAAACATGGAATTAGAAATATGTTTCATTTAAGAGATAACTTTATACTCTTTTTTAGATGAGAAGGGACTATAAATTATTCATAAATGAAGGTAATAGGTTAAATTTTAATTTCAAGATCCTTCTCCTAGAGTATAGTGTTTCTTTTAACATAAATATAAGGAACATGATAAAATATACTTACATGGTTTCTTTTCATTCCATATGAACAATTTATTCCATAGATTTTTTTTGAGAAGTTTCCACTTTTACATGCTCTCCTATGCCAAGAAATGAATATTCTTGTTGAATTTTCCATGATTGAAGTAATAAAATAAAGTTCTAAAATATCAAAAGATCAAAAAAAATATTCCTCTAATATTTATACATTAATAAAAACCAAAATGGTTAGCATACGGTAAGATAATATCCAATATGTATAAACCATTATATGAAGAAATGTTATTATTCAATTACTCAATAAAAACACATAATGTTTAACATAAATCATTTGAAAAATATCTAACCTTAAAACTCTTTAAATTATTCCTAACCAAGTTCAAAACCCAAAAATCAAAGATACTTGATCCTATATTCTTCCAATATATATTTAAAATTTTCTCTAAATAAATTAGTCGCCGGTAAAGTTATATACCCAAAAAAATATTTCTGGATCATATAATATCAAAAAAATTCTAATCTTTTACATAAATATCCAAAATCACCATAAATCCAAATTATAATGATTTATTCTTGAAAATAAAATTCAAAATTTTCCTCAAATAAACACCCTTCTTATTCAAAAATATTTTAATTTACCTTAGTTATATAATATTCCCAAAGAAATATGATGAACAACTTCAAAGATAACCTTAATTACCAAATCAATTTTCAACCTCAAAGTTTTTTTATACAGTTTATTTTCCTAAGAAATCAAATTAACTTAATTAAATATTATTACCTGAACATAAAACACATATTGAACCAAAGGTTTATTTACACCTCAATAATTTTTTATTAAATTAATGTCTCCAAAAATATCACATTGACACTAAATCACTTTTCAAAGTTATTGATTTCACACATTATTATATGTTGAAAAAAACATACTACACAATTATCATTGGGTGTTTCATAACCCTCATAAAATTTATAATATACCATAATATAATTGATAAAATATCACTAAATCATTATTTTAAAAGATCATTACATAAACATAACACTCATTCTACTTCTTTCTTAAACCTTTAACCATGATTTGTAATATTATTACTTAATACTTACCTTCCTTAATTTAAAATATGAATCATTCCTTAATATTTTTCAATATCAATAAAATTATTATTCTTAATTAAAATTTAATAAAAACTGCTAAAATAATTTATACCTTTGGAATATTGATTATTATTTATTCCATTCATAATAAAAAAATTTGAGGACCCGTGATATTTCAGGTGCGAGTACATAAGTTATCAAAATACCTAAATATATTTCCATGTTCCTATACCTCTTTTACACATACATAAGTTTTCGTATCTTGGTTGAAATGGATGGTGAAAGAGATCAAAATTTGTAAACAATCCTGGTTTTTTAACATAATGTTATGAAATATCCTCCTTAAGTAGTTTTTTTCATAATACCTCAGGATAAGTTTTGGATTTTGTTTTTTTAATAAGGGTTGGTTCCTATGATAATCAAAATAAATATGATAGAAAAATAAATATATACACTACTCCAAGATCTCCCTATTTTTCAGCTTAATTGAAGACCGGAATCCCTTTTTAGGATAATACATTGTAAAAACTCAATAAATCCCCATATGATATTTCCCATAGTGATTAATATGTGAAAGTTGATTTTACATAACATGTTAAAATTTATCCCATGGTCAATCATGATATTGAATAATATAAGTGGATGGGATATATTATAAAGCTTTTTTCTTTGAGGATGAATGTTAGAAACAATATTCCAGGTTATTTGAAATCCATCCAGAAGAATTGATTTTACCATGATGAAAAACAATTATGGTCCACAGAATACATTTGAATTAACCCAAACATATCTCCCATGAGTGTATATCATGGTGTGCAGTCCTAGACCCATTTACCATCCATCGGGTTACAATTGATTTAATACCCATTATTCCCCTTTTAGTGTTATTACCCCTAGGTTCATATGTTCCACAGGCACATACACTTTCCAGGATCCATAAAAGGATGTAATTTATAATAAAAACACACAATATTTTATTAACCAAATAATTAGGATACTATCCTATATTTAGACTTAATAATCCATAATGGTATTTAAAATATTAAAATATCCTCATCTAAAAAATATTAAACTATATAATTATCTAAACCATTTCTTTGATACTAACTATAAGGACTCATACATTATTCAACCCAAAAAATTTTGTTTAATAAAAATGGATTCACTTTCTTACATTCCCATGATCTTTATGATTTAGATATCTAGAGAATTAAATCATAGATCTTACATAAAAATTCCATATATTTCAAATTGGGCACTTCCACTCGATATCCATTTCTTCCAAAATATAAAACCTTTAAAATGAAACACTTTTTTCTTTCATGAAAAATATTCATGTCTTTTAGATTTATTTCTTATTCGATATTACACATCCTTAAACCCTATGAAAAACATTTTAGAATTGGGTGTGAGCAAAAAAAATCTTAGTAAGGGACATAAAGGTAATAAATCTAATTGTCCCAAGAAAAACATGAAAACCCATAAAAATTTAATTTTCCAAAATTATTTTTTGGGAATGTCAAATAAATTATATCAACTTATGGGGATAAACTTTTTACTCATGAAAACTCTTAAATCCTCATAACAATCAAATTGAAACCCTTGTAGGCATCTTAGATAATTATATTTATAACTTGTGTTCACTCATTCCATAAATAACTGAAACCTATTTAAATCCACAGGAGAAACCTCCCTAGTGAACTCCCTAATTATTTATTTAGAAGACAAATAACAATACCCAGTGCATTAGAGATATATATTGGGTTGACCCATCATATAAGTTGTGTTGGGACCACCCATCATATAAGTTATATTTTGATCACACGTCATATAGGATTTATCAAACACATCTATCATCATCTCTAATGATCAATTACTATTTCATGAATAAAACATTTTTAGGATTACACTTTTTCATCATTAAACCCTTGAAAAACTCATTTGATCTGATAAGCAATAGACTTTTTTGAATTAAAATATCCTTTATTTTTAAAACCCCATTTTCAAAACTAAAATACACCGAATAAAAGGAATAAGGGTTTTTATATGAAGAAAATATACAATATTTTAAATTAATCCAGACATAAAATAAAATTTTTGATAGTGGAAAAATCTATCAACATCGTATATGTTAAAATATAACATTCCTTTTTTCCTTTTGTAAATAAATTCAAAATGTTCCATATAAAATACATAAAATATTCCTTTTTAAAGTTTTTTGAAATAAATTCAAAATAGGTATAAAATATAACTTTTAATTCATTTAGTTACATATAAATACATTCATAAAATAATTTTATGAATATGAACATGAATGAAAAATATTTAAAGGCTAAATCTTTAAAACATTTAAAATTAAGTTATAAGGTAAAGTTTCTCTTTCCTCGAGTCTAACTTGTCACGTACATTTTTTATAATCCTCAATAATAAACTTATGTTAAATATTTAATTTCTGGATAACCTTTTTCTGGTTTATTATTCCTTTTGTTTAACTTTTATCCATTCAATACTTAATTACTTGATCAATTAAGTTCACGTCGAACGTTTTGAGAACATTCATCTTATATGTACAAAATGACTTCTGTAAGATGACTACAGTAAAAAGGATCATGATTATATCATTTAAAAAATATTAATCATGATATAATTACTAATTTAAAACATTAATTATACTTTTATATCTCACCATGTAAGGTGGTTAGGAAAAATAAATTATGTTACATCTTGGAGATGGTAGTTCATACATACGCATGAGTAATATTTCCATTTTTCAATGAATCTAAAGAAAATAATGTAAGTATTATTTTATCATTCTGAAATAATTATTATATCATAAATATAATATTTTATCTTAAAATACACTTAAATATACCATCCATTTTATGCAGTAATGAAAAAGGAATCACATCGCTTCGTGAAGGCGATAATCCACACATACACACGAAAAACATTATCATTTTTCAATGGATGGAAGTTTAAGAAAATTGATGATATTCTATCATAAAAAAATATAATTATTTTATTATTATCATATATATACATTAAATACATCATTATAATCATCCATGTGAGATGGTGATGGAAAATGAGTTACATCAGTTCGCAAGGTGGTATTCCATCGTATACATGAATGGTGTTTTCATTTCCCTTTTTATACTTTAAATACATCATTATAATCATCCATGTGAGTAGGTTATAGAAAATTAGTTACATTGGTTCGCAAGGTGATAGTCCACCATACACATCAATGATGGTTTCATTTCCCATTTGATGGAAGAGGATATGGATACAGGTTATTCCATAAACAAAATAAAATATTGTTATATGCGAGATACATATTTTATTATATTTAAATTTCTAATATAGGTTTGAAGGATATAAAAGAATAAATAAAACAAAAAAAACATAGTTAATTCTTTTACCTCTTCTTCAGATAACCTCCTTAGGTTTACACCTTTGACCTACTAAGTTGAGTATTATAATAAAATTAGGAACTCTAGTATATTGGAAGGTATTTTATAAAGGTATTTTTGAGGTTATTTTTTAAGATAATATTATCTTTAATTGTAGATAAAATAGGAGAGGTATGTTCTTTTATAAGTGTGGGAGAGGACACACTTGAAGTTTTAAAAAAGGTTTAAATATTATTAAGTCATTTTCATGGAAAAGTCTCCCACAAAAAAAAAATTTAGATCATAAGTTAGAAAAGGTATAAATATATTCAGAAAAAAAGTATTAATATGAAATTATTTGGTCTTGTAACTTATTTTTAACCTAAGTTTCCCAAATTTACCATGTTACTGTGGTGAGACATTTTTAACTGAAGTTACAATTTATAATGACCAAAAATAAAATCTCTCCCAATAATAAATTTTGAAATGATGATACCAAATATGTAATCAATTTTATCAATTTCAATTTCTATAAGTGGCAGAAATTGATTTTAAATAACTGTGTAAAACATAATGAAAACCTATTTTTAGAACAAATTCATTTTTAAGTATAAAACTAAATTTACTTTCATTACATTCTTAGTAAAACCATAATATTAATGTTAAAAAAATTTATTTGAATAAATGATATATAAATTTAATTAAAAAATAAATATATATAACTTAATATAATTTATTTAGATAGAAATGCATTCCGCGCATAAAAATAGTTTTTAGAAAAAATGTTTTTTAAGGCCAAAAGCGAAGTTATAAAAAATCATGCATAATATTGATTAATTTATATTAAAATTCATTATTTATAATAAAATTAGACTTATTTTACTATAATATCAAATTAAAAACATAATGTTACTTTTCTATTACTTTATTTAATGAAAATAAATGTCAGTTTTATAAAAAAATTTACTTTTCACTATTCACTATAAAATGAATCTTTTTAGAAAAATACAAAAAATTAATCTCAGTATAATATTGAGATTACGATTTCCAAATATATATGAATTTTCTCAAATTAAATTTCTATAATTGTTCAGAACTAATTATAATTTCTATGCACAAAATTCTACAAAATCTATTTTTAAAGAAAATGTATTTTTAGAGCATAAGATAAATTTACTGAAAATTATGTACATATTTATTAAACATAAATAAATACAGTATATAAAACCATTATATAAATTTTTGACAATGAACTGTCATTTTACCAAATTCAGGTACTAATTATCCATTGTTTTGACCACTTTTTGTTCGGGTATCGTTCAAAGGTTTTCTAATGTTTTGAAGTTTTTATGGTTTTCTACATGGGATTGAACCATGGAATATAAGGATATAATGTAATGTATTTTCAAGCTTCTTCCTATTTGGGAACCACTATATAGTGAACCATCAGTTTTTGGCATAGTGTTTTTAGGATCCTCTTCCATTTTTGGTAAGGTTATGGCATGGGGGAGAGCTATGGCAAGGAGGTGGATATGGTGATTCTTACATTTTTATGGTGGTTGTGTCATGGTGTTTGGGTTTTTTCATAGGAATACATGGGTAAATATAAATTATACATATATTTTTCTGTGGATCTCGAAGTTGGTTGGACTGATGGTGGTTGCGACTTATCCACTAGCACTACATTGTGGTCTGCCCCATCTTTAGAAGTCATGTGTTGTGGTCCTGAGGGGATGAAAAATGGCCTTGTTTTTTTCAAACATGAATTCATTAGCCCCATTTATTCTTAAAACTCCTCTCATTCAACTCTACTTAATCCGTTTGTATTTTTTAGGCTCTCAAGAGAGAATTTTGACCCCTCTAAGATCCCTTCTCCTATGATCAATGTATCGGTGGATGTGACTAATACCTATCTGATAAATGTGGTTTATTGGGTGTGTAACCCTCTATTGTATTCATATATCACATTATTGAGAGTGATGGATCTCTATGATGTTGAAGGATTGAAACCCTAATCAATTGTGTTGTATTTCTGGGGATTCCTTCTTGATCTTCCATTCCCTTGACTCTCCGTTGGTATTCCAATTTTAGATGTTTCATCAATAAATAATTTAATTAAATATATGAGGTTTCATAAGGCTTTCCCATAAATTGAAACCATTATTTCTTTCATGATTTTAAATATTTTTTTAAAAAAATTCCAAACCTTAAATTTTGATGATTTGATTATTGATTTCAAATACATGATAACTTTCAAATAAAACATATTTTCAAAGTATTTAAAAATATGTTCTTATTTGGGAAAATATGGCTTTAAATGATTCTATATTGATCCTTCAAAAAAAATATTTAAATAAATTAATATTTCAAATAACATGAATTTGATCAATACCCATGATTTGGTTTTTTTTATTAAATTGAAACACCATATTGAATCTTGAAATTAGTCATTTGAGATGTAAATGATGAATTTATTTGAAATAAAAGATCGATTTATTAAATAACATGTAAGACTAGATAGTTAGTAGGTGATTAATATAATAATTCAAATACAATGACTTCCTACAAATAAATTGACAAGGACAACACTAACTAGACTAACTTTATCATGATTATCCCTAATGGGGTGTTGATTCATATTATCCCACTTTCCTAATCCAAGTAATGTGTGCACACACTTTGAGATATGATGATTAATCAAGTAGTGTGAGGACACTATATCCAGAAAATAACTTACCTTAGGGATTTTTATCACGGTTCTTTATTATGATTTAATTATTACATTCCATTACTTATAGAACTGATTTTATTGATTCCACTGATTTATGAAAATTTTCATTAAAACATGTTTTTAATATATCTCCATATATTTTTTCTTAATATTGTTTGATTGAAAAATGTGGAAAATTTTCTTCCATGCCTTTATTTATTTATGTTAAATCATAAAAGGTTTATCTTTAACATAACTATTTATGGAATGCTTGGTGAGATCTTACTAGACTACTTAGTTCATAAACTACCATTTCCTTTAGGTTTTTGTAGATTTTGTTATGTATGGTCTATGAAAAAGGGAATGCACCACCTGGAGGTTAAGAATGTTATTGAGCATGGGATTGGGGTGATGGAGGTAACTAATAATGTTTTGACCCACTCATTGCAAAAAATTGTGAGATCTTGTCTTGATGATATTTTAGCGTCTCTGGATAAGGTTTTTTTGGGGATATCAACCTATTTTTGGTACTTTCTTCTTATGGAGTGTTTGGTATACTGACTATGTATTGATTTATCTTTCTTTTTATTTTAATACTTATGTAAAAATCATTCCATTTTTTTCTTATTGATGTTATGTTATATTCACCATCTTGTTGGGATTGGGAACACCCTTTAAGCTAGGTCAAAGCTAGTTTGGGTATCAATGTACTGGGGTATCTAGGATGGTTCATAATAACGTGGTATTAAAGATGAGTTTGTTCATATTTCTTGGATGTTGATATGTAATTTTTTTGGATATCTTGGTATATAGAGGGTAGTATTTATTGTAATCAAGGGGTAGTTATGAGTGACAGTTAGCACAAATCTTATTGTATCAAGCCTTAAGTCACCTTAGGTGTTTGGAAAAAGTTTCCTTGAGGAATAAATTGATTTGATTTTAGTATTCTCCTAGTTTGATCTGAGTTAATTGAAATCCCAAGAAATAGAATTATTTTGGTGGAATTTATATTCATGTATCTTTTGATTGATTTGATGATCTGAGTATCTTTGTGGATGACCTTGTGTTTCCTGTTGATGTTTTTTAGTACCATGCCCCCAAGAAAACATTTTAACAGACCTAAAGAGGGATTTTTCAAGAAACCATGGCAAGTAAAGACTCTAGTTTATCAAAAACACATTGATATAGTGGTGTGTGTTTTCAAATATCTTTGATAGGTATTTATACTCATTCTCATTTAGCTTTGATAGTGAAACCATGAAGGTACGAATATACAGATCATTATTATGAGGTTATTTACTATAAACCACTAGACCAATAAGGCTTGAATGATCCTTAAGAGGAAGATGGTTAATTAAAATGTATTTAGCTACATTTTGAGTTCATAAAACTTCCAGAAGCTATAAAGGTGAAGTGTTCTAGCATTAAGCTTGATGTTCCTAGAGGGAGGTGACGAGATTTGATGGTTACAATAAAGAAACATGAATTCTTTAATGTAAAAAGACTTTAGATCACTATTTATATAATATTTATATATATAGTTTATTTTTCTGTGAAATTATATATAATTTCACAACATCCAATAGGTTTATAATACCGTGACTCAGTATGGAAATTGTTTTATTGAACTTGTTTAGTTTTCTCCCAAGTTGTTTAAAAATGAGAAACTAAAGTAATAATAGATGATATGGGTCATCAATATGATATAAAATAACATGTTTTTATATTGATGCTCACTTATTACAAAGATCTATTGTATAGAGTATTGCTGGTTGAGCTTGATCTGGCTAGTAATTCAGGGTTAAAGGAAGTTCCTCTTACTCCAAGTGGAAATTTTTTTAGTTTATTTAATGGAAAGAGGAATAATTATGAGTCTCATAGTGAATATTGGAAATAGAAATCATCCATATCATCTGTGGTGTTTAACAGAGGCCCTTGTAATTTCTTCCAGTATAGAAAGATTAGGAATTTGAGGTAGTTTTGTACATAGGCACTGAATATTTATGGTTCATTCGGTTGAACCATCAGCACCTAAAAGAACTTTATTTATATCAGATGCTTCAATAACTAATGGGTTCCATCAAAATTCATCCAGAATGAAGCTTCTTCAAGTAGTGGGAGAGTCTCTAAAGGAAACTGATATGGTTCAGTGACTATGAGAGGTACCGTCTCTATAACATCATCTTTAGTGACTAATTTATTTGATACTAGTACATCTCATTCAATCATATCGACTCATATTTTAGAT
The DNA here is from genome assembly GCA_963277665.1 of Viscum album. Lineage (NCBI taxonomy): Eukaryota > Viridiplantae > Streptophyta > Magnoliopsida > Santalales > Viscaceae > Viscum > Viscum album. Next base: position 1,376,925,821 of record OY728152.1, on the reverse strand, counting down.
TATCTAATCCTTCCTATGGATCTCATGTCTTATTTGATGGATATTTCTATGTCCATCATAAATAATATAGATAAGGGTCTCTGATGACCTTCATGTACCTTCTCTTTATTGGAGATTGATCTCAGATGGTACTTTTGGTTCTTGATATGAAATATCATGATATAATTATTGGGATGGATTTGATGATTCCCCATAAGTCCTATATTTAATATTATCTTTTGTGGGCCTCATTTACTATAAAAATGGGGTCTTCCATGTTTTCTAGGGAGAATGGGACATGAGATCATGTAGGGAATGACCTCATCTTCGAGAGTTTGTTATATTGATATCAAAGTTTTCTTTCGATATGGAGAAATAATATCTGAGTGTTTATATTCTTTTAGTGGCCATCAATTTTCTTGATGTGTTCCCATTTAATTTTTTTGGTTTTACATTGGTAATGGGGGTAGAGTTCTCTATTGAATTGATATCAGGTACCTAGCCAATCTATATTCCTTATTACCATATTTCACTAGTATAATTGATTGATTTAAAAACATAGTTGGATGATCTATGTGATAAATGATTTATATGCCTGAGTGTGTCACCTTGGGAGGTGCCTATTATTTTTTCAAAGAAAGATGATGTGGCACATTTCCTTTGTGTTGATTACCAGAAACTCATCTGAGTTACAGTGAATAACATGTATTTTTTCATGGGTAGATGATTATTTGATTATTTAAAAGTGATAAATTGGTTCTCAAATATTGATCTTTTGTATGGTTATCAGAAGTTGCGAATTAAAGAATATAACATTCTGAAGACTGCTAAATAAAGAATAAATGGCCATTAAAAATATTTTGTTATGAATTTTTGTGAAAACAATGTTTGTGTGGATTTTATGGAATTGATGTACATGATATTTCATGAGTACCACTACTCGTTCATAGCAGTCTTTATGGATGAAATCTTGGTTTACTTTAAAACCAAGGAGGATAATGTACATCATCTGATATTCAAATGTCAATCTATTGAAATGTAGTTTCTGAATTTAGGAAGTGAAGTTCTTGGGACACAGGTCTTGGAACATAGTATTTTAGTTGATCCTTAGAAGATGAAGGTTGTTATGACATGGGAACAACTATGAAATGTTTTCAAGATTCGAATATTCTTGGGTTTATAAGGGTATTACCACTAGTTTTCTATGATTTCTTGAAGTTTACTTCTCCAATGACCGCTCTAACTCCTAAATGAGTGAAGTTTTTGTGGGAATCGAGATGTAAGAATTATTTTTATCTTTTGAAACATATTTTGACTTCTAGGCTAATGATGAATCTCTTAGAGGCTAGGAAGGGCTCTGTGGTCTTTTTGGATGCATGAGGTTCTAGTTTGGGGAGTGTTTCAAAACAGGGTGATCACATGGTGTCATGAATTTTCTGACAACTTAGACCACACAAAAATAATGTTCTTGCATGTGATCTTAAACTTCCTTCTGTGATGCATACTCTTAGAATTTGGTGGAATTACCTTCTTGAAGAATGGTTTACCATCTATTTTGATCACAAAATATTGAGTTATCTCCTCTCATTAAAATATTTTAATATTTTGAAAATGCATTGGGTGTAGTATCAATATCCTTTTGATTTTAACACTTCCTACACCCTTGGTATGGGGAATGTCATTGATTATACCTTAAGTAGGAAATTTACTACCTATGTGGTGAAAGAATAATTAGAAGATTGTATTTTGATGGATCTCTTTTCTCACATGCATTTTGGAGTTTGAAAGGATGATTTTGAGATTTTTCTATCAAGCATTTAGTTTACCTCCTTTGTTTTTGAGGTGATTCATCTTGAGTGTTAGGTCAATAATGAATTTTATAAATTTAGGGACACTCTTTATAGTGGGAGACCATTGGGGACTGTTTTTCCTCTTCTAAGGGGGGATTATGCTTCTGAAACCGGTACATCATTCCTTTACCCATGATAAAATTTTTGAGGGGGATTTGCATAATTTTTAGGTATGGTACACCCTGGCACCATAAAGATGTTTTATGACATGTAGAGATGATTTTGGTGATTAGGTGTAGTACACCCAATTTTTGGTATGTAACCCTTTATTTATTATTTTTCGGTATATACAGTTTAAGGGTGATGTTTGGGAGAGTTTGGAAAATATTTGGAGAGTTTTTTAGGGTTAAAAGGGAGGGGTAAAGGCTGCGCACGGGTTGTCCAAACTATGCGAGAGCCTACTAGTAACAGTACACTTCAAAAAGTGGTTTTCAGCAATTTGAGATAGTAGCTTCAGCATGGTGTGCATACACTTAGGGATACCTTGTGATGAGGCCATGCAAGGGTACACCTAGGTAGTAGGTAACACACAGTTATCACACTGTTTGTCTAACCGTGCAACTAAACCATGTGTGGGTTCAAAGTGAGATCCTAACAAAGTCAGTCTCACACATTTTTTACTTTAACTATCTCATTTTTCTTCTTATGCATACCTAACTCGATATTCTTCTCTCATTAAGGTTGGAGAGCCTCTACAAAGAAAATTAGAATCGATATAAATCCTTTCCTTGGCATTTAAAATCTTGAGTCTTGCGGAAAGTTCTTGTTATTCACCCTTCTTATCACGTTTGCTTATATCTACTTCAGTCCTCTTCTCAAATTATTAGATCTATACCCGTTAGGGTTAGATCTAAAATAATGGATGCAAAATATGTTGATATTTGATCTTCATGAGGTTAAGGGAAGATATTTAAATCAGTTTTGTTGAATTCTTACCCGGTATTGTGAGTGTTCTACGTTCATTTTCAGTTTTTGTACAAATGGTCGAGTTAGGTGGCATTAAAATCGACTTATCTTAGTAGAAATTATTGGAATTATTTTAAATTTATTAATTTGTGATGAAATTATGGTGAATTAGATGTTTTTTTACTATTATAAACCTTCTTGAATGACAGTTTGTGGAAATATGGAAAAACGGTTGTTCTTGAAAAGGTGCTTTGGTTCTTGATTTTAAAATGTGAATTTTAACATTTTGATTTCCTGAATTGGTGTAACATGGATTTATTAAGATGTTTTTAAGAAAATAAATGTTTTTATTGAAATGGAATGGTTTTTTTGAATTGTATTGTTAAGTTATTTTTCAATAAAAGAATTAGTTTATTGAATTGGTTAAACACACTTGGTTTTGGCATGGGTTTAGCATTGGTTGTGGTGTGTGTTTGTATTCATTGGGATGGATAAGGGTGTTAAGGACCGTCATAAAAAGGTTGCGATGGATATGGGTGTGAAGTAACCTTGTTAAATTTTTCCACTAAGTGATGGATTAGTGGAAGGATAGCTCACCGCTCATGAGTATAGGGAGGTCCAGGTTGCATGCATGGTTGGGTGTGTGAAAAAGTGGAATGGAATGGTTATTCCAAAATGATATTGAGAAATGGTTTTAAATCCTTGTTTGTTTGTTTTTTCAAGAAATGTGGCTTACTAGAAAATTTGTTGAAACAACACTTGTTTACTCTTGGTTATAAATGGTTTTTGGAACTTGTTTATATTTAGTTAAAAACTATTTTGTAGAATTTTTTTATATAAATGTTTTTATATAAATGTTTCTTACTTTTTTATCATAGTGAAATGAGTAGGTAAGTCATTGGGGAAAACCTATTGAGTTTTATACTCACCCCTACTTTGGAAATTTGGTTCTATTGTAGATGTTATCTTCTAGGACATGAGAAAAGGTAAAGCATCACATGTATTTAGCACCACCTCCTGATACATGGGTTGTTTAATGATGTTAGAGCATGGAGATTGTGTAGCATAGAGTCTTGTGTTCATCTGAGAGTCTTTAGTTTTTTTTTATCCATTTACTTTAATGATTAGTTTTTCTTCTATTTTTTTACATTTTAGATGGTTTTTTATAAAGGATGTTTTAGAGTTGACTTTTAATTAATCATGCATAATATGGTGGTTGTTTGATTATGGTTGATGGTTTGTGGTTTTATTCATAAATGGTAAATCTTCCCCCACTTGTATTGAAACCCTTTAGTATTTTTTTTTAGACTTTGTCATCTTGGGGGTGTCCCTTAAGGACAAGTAATGATTCACCACCCTCTCAATCCAATGAAAATAAGTGGGTCATTACAAATGTTATCATCTTGTTCGGACCTTTCCTAGAAAGTGGAATTCAGATTCTTATTATTGGAGTTGAATTCATTCTTATCTATTCCCTGGGTTGGAATCGTAGAAAGGAGTAGGATTCTTGGGACTTGAAATATAGAGCATAAAAAGATGTATCTAACCTTTTTATGTTGAACTTCAAGTTACCAAGGAGTTGGGTACATAAGTGTTTTTGAGACACTTATAGGATATTGTAATCTCATTGTCATGGGTTTATCTAATGAGACGATCATGATATGAATTAGAGGAATGAATTCCCACTAAGATCAAATATTTCATTTCAGAAAAATTATATATGATGTGATGCATTGTGTTGATTTTTTTAAAATGTTGAAATTTTTTTCAAATGAATTATTTTGAAAAGGGAATGGTTGGTAAATTTTAAAAATGGTTTGATTTTCAAAAGAAAGAATAGATTTTTCAAAAATGGTTAATCTTGGAAAAGGATGAATTTAGAAAGTGATGTTGTGATAGTTTATGTGATATAATTTGAAATTATAAGCCTTCAATTACTAGAGATTGACCCTTATAGATTTTTTTGTTTGTTTAGAACATGGAACTCAGAAGGCTTCATAGAAACCGACTAAAAGAAGCTATAGAGAATGTGGTTGCACCTAAACCATAGGTGAACCAATAGTTGGTTCCTAGTATTGTCTAAGAATTTCAAGCTATGGATACAGGAAACCGAAGGGATGTTCCAAGATAAGTGGATCATTCTATCAAGTTCTTGAAATAGAATCCATCCATCTTATGGGGTGATTCTAAACTAGAAAAGGCTGAGGTGTGGTTAAATAGGATGAATTGTACCTTCAATTTCATCATCACTATCATGACCCGTCCTCGAGGCCCGTGTCGTGACTACCCCAAGCCCGTCATCCATAGGCCAGGGGCTGGAGACTAGCACCAAAGGCATAAATCCCTATAAAAGGGAAGGCATTGCCTTTATAAAAGTAACAAACACCACAAAGTATAAGAGGAAGCAACACTAAGTACAAAAGAAAGTGCTGAAAGGTAAATGGGCCAGAATACAAATCCAACTGAAAAGTAAGATACAACTGAATGAAAGTACAATAGCTGGAAGGTGTCGAGATGCTCCTAGATCATCCTCCGAGTTCCTACCTGAAGAGTAGGTACATATGGCCACCTCAGCTTTCCATGTCCGTCTGTCCCCTCCGGGTACCGTCTCGTCATGAAGTCCAGCTCCGGTACTGACTCGTCGTGAGGTCCACATCCCGGTACAGTCCTGCTCCTCAAGCCTCAACCATGATCAGTGTTGTCTGTCATCTGCAACCAACACAACGTAGTGTGGGCGAAGCCCGTGCAGGGGTGAGTATACGATACTCAGTAGGGACCCCAAGACCCCCGAAGGTCTCCCTGAATTTACAAAGGATAAGCCACAAAGAAAAGATACAATCACGAAGTATCATCCAACACTACTTAGGTATATGCCCATACATATACCTAAGTCATCAAATCCAGTTCAGCTCCAACTCACAATCTCATGTACAACCCAGTCCACTCAGGAAAGTATAACTTAATCCACACAGGAAAGTACGATCCAATCCACATAGGAAAGCATAGCCCAATCCACACAGGATATCAAGTCAATCTCATTGAGGATAATGATTGAAAGTCAAGACTCAGCTCAAACCAGGATTTTAATCATGATGTTGAAACCATAGCTGCTAGAGAACTCATCCTCTATCGAGTACAGTGGGCATGCCGCTACAACCAATCACTTCCCACTAACCTTGGACTGCTATAGTACTCCACCTGTCGAGTACTGTTGGCCTGCTACTACAACCAAGTGCTTCCCACCATGGGTTTGCCGCTACAACCAAGCACTCCCCCTCATAACCTACAGAGGTACTCCTTCTATTGAGTACCGCGGGTCTGCCGCTACAACCAAGCACTCCTCCGTCGTGGGTCTACTGCTACAACCAAGCACTCCCCACTGGGCTATCCGAAACACTCCGAGTCGATCGATCAGCAGTCGTCAAGTATCAGCCATCTCTAGGGTTTCTGCACACAGCACGCTCATTCCGGGAGGGTCTACTCCACGAGCCAAGAGTTCGATACATCAACTTTCACGTAGACCAGAGTTGATGTATCGCAAAGTTATGTCACGTAAATAGGAACACAACGTGATAGACGGCACGTCAATCAGATGCCCGGTCTGAGAGTTATTGGCTTTTTTGTCCCTGGGGCCTGGTTGGTTTTTAAGTCAAAACCAACCCGACCATACTCCAACTGCGTCCAAACCTTGATCGGAGTAATCCAAAAGAACCGTCTCAGTAAGAGGAAACCAACAAAGTTGATGACATTTCAATCGAACATCTGGAGCTCAAGTTATAAGGATTTCCGCTCTGAGGGCCCGGTTGGTTTCGTCCGGAGCTCATTTGAGGTGGTGTCACATGAGACCCACCCCTTCAAATATCCTACTAAGCGGTTAGGATGTAGTGGGTCCCACTCAACTCCTATGCATAGGTTATAAATATTTAGATTAGAAATAAAATTGTAATAAGAATTTTTTTTCAATCTTCAATTAAACCACTTCATTTTTAAAAAACACCTCCCAAGCAAACGCGACACCAGTGAAAGTCTTCTTAAGCAATTACCGGCACTGTGGTTTCATCGGTGCCCTCAGATTTCGATTCGGAGCACCGGTTCAAAAGTTAGAAAAACCCGCTCATTCGTTCACTGAACGTACCAGAGCTATACTTCATAAATTGATTCCAGGCACACCGGGCCTCAGAATCAGGTGCCATCAGAAACTACATACTCATAAAATCCCAAAAAAAAATATGAAAAAAAATTCCTTGAAATTTATGGGTCTTTACAAGCACACCCGTGGAGCTAAAATTCAAACTGGAGACTTATATGATCGAGGATCTCTCACGCTATTGGTGGAATCTATCAGTGCCAGATAAACTAGATTAAGACCATATTTGGGAGTATTTTTAAGAACTATTCAATAAATAATTTTATCCTCACATGTTCAGGATCTAGAGAATGATGATCTGCTTCATCCAGAAGCAGTAAAATATCTTCATCACAGAATATGCTCCTAAATTCATGAATTTAGTGCACTTTTCACCTGAAGTTGCGGTGAGTATATCCTTGAAGGCATTCATCTTTGAATCATGGCTCTGTCGAGATATTTGATCGAAGATTGTGGGGATCTGTATTATGTGTTATATAGAGATTGTGAACAGAGTGTCAGTGGTTGAATGTGATATATCAGGAACTATGGGAGGAGTAAGTATGATGATACATATGGGAAATTTTGGTAACTCAAATGTTGGGAGAAAGAAGAAGAGGGACAACTATTTCCAAGGAGTGATCGGGACTCAAAATGAAGCAGATGGATCTATGAACCTTCCTATGAATCCTAAGAGAAAAGAGGGTTGTTTCCAATGTGGTTCAGTTGACCACATAAAGTGAGAGTGCATGGAACAACCTAGATTATATCATAACTACAAGAAGATGGGGAATCATTATAACTTTTGTAGCAGTGCTCTGAGGTCAGGTTCTCGAGACACTTCTCAAGTGTCACAAGCATCATATGCTTCAATAGGGTGAGGGAATAAGAAAAAATATCTTCACCGGAACAAATCTAGACATGGTGATTCTAGGAACACCATGACTCCCCAGAAATGGAAATCTTGGTAAGGAAACAAAGATAAATGTGCTTTGATGAAGCAATTGTATGGAGATGAGTAGGTGATTGTGGATGATTAGGTTGGAACATCTATGGTGAGAGGTACTATTCTATTTAATTATACCCTTATGTAAGTGTTATTTAATAATGGTGGATTAGAGTGCTTCATTTTATCTCATGCTATTGATTTTTTATGTTTAATACTCAAGATGATGCCTTCAGTGATAAAGCTTCAATCTTTTCATGGGGAAAGAGAATATTGAGATTTTCTTTGTAGACAATTTTCTATAACTATTGATGGAGATAAACTGAACTGGGACTTCTTGGTGTTGGATATGGATTTATATGATGTAATCATAGGTATGGATTTGATTCTAATGTTCAAGGTTCGCATCAATTATTATAGAAGGATAGTTAGTTTTGTAAAAGAGAATGGTTTTCAACACTCTTTCAAGGATATAGGGTTGTAAAGATTGGTGAAATTGGATTCTGGCACTATAAGTGGGAATTATTTCTTACCAGTTGAAGGCATTGACCTTGGCTTTGATAGAATAGATCGATGATATCATTTTTCTAGTATTTGTGGATCAATTTCTAAATGAATTACCTAAGAACATATCAGGGTTACCACCTATAAGAGAAGTGGATTTTACAATTGATCTCCTCCTAGGTACTAGTCATATTTCCCTTCTGTCTTATAAGATGGAACTAATAGAGTTATGGGAATTGAAAGTGTAGTTGGGAGATCTGGACAGCAATGTTTTCATTCAGCTGAGCACATCTCTGTGGGCATCACCAGTCTTGTTTTTGAAGAAAGCATATGTAAATATAAGGTTGTGTGTGGATTATTATAATATTAACTAAGTTACGATAAAGAATATATATCTAATTCCATGCATTGATGACATGTTCAATCAATTTATGGGAGATCAGTGGTTCTCTAAAATTGAATTTCAATCAAAATATCACCTATTACATGTTTGAAAGGAGGATATTCCAAAGACAGCTTTCATAAGAAGATATATCTATTATGAATATATAGTCATGACTTTTAGTCATACAAATGCACTTGTAGTCCTTATGGAATTGATGAACTATATTTTTCAAAGATATTTGGATTTGTTTATTGTGATGTTTTTGGATGACATATTGGTGTACTCGAGGAAAAGGGATGATCATGAGAAACACATGGAGACAGTGTTGGTAATCTTGAGAGATCATCAGTTGTATTCCAAACTATTTAAGTGTGATTTTTGGATAAAATAGGAACGGTTTCATGTAAATTTAATTTTTGAAAAATGTGTTTTCATATATCCGAAGAAGATAGAAGATGTTATCTCTTGGAAACTTCCAAAAAAATTTCTTCAAGATATGAAGCTTTCTTGGTATTTCTAGTTATTACCGACTCATTGTGTGAAACTTATCATGACTATATTTTCTAATGATAGTATTGAAAAATAATAATGTTCCATTTCAACAGAGTAAGGAATTTATGAAGTCTTTTCAAGAGCTAAAAGGATGTCATACATTAGCAACTATCTTGATTTTTCTGGAATCAGAACTAGAGTATGTAGTGTATTATGATGCTTCGAGATATTGGTTGGGATGTGTTCTCATACAAGGGGACCATGTTTTTTCTTATGGTTTAAGGTAGTTAAGAGTACATGAGAAGAATTACACAACACATGTTTTGGATTTAGTTGTAGTTTTCCATGTCTTGAAGACGTGGTGTCATTATCTCTTTGGTGAGAAATTTATAGTGTTCACAGATCATAAGAGATTGAAACATATTTTATCACAATGAGATTTGAATCTGAAGCAATGGATATGGATGGAGTACCTTTAGATGTTTTAATTTGACTTGATGTATACACTAGGAAAATGTAATTTGTTGGCCGATGCATTAAGAAAAAATTCATATGCTCAGTTTGAAAAATAAGCTTTAGATGAGGGGAATTTGATGTCAATCCTAGCTGATATGCATGTGGAATGTGAAGAAAAAGGTGATTTGGTTATTTTATTTTTAGTTTCTATGATTCTTGATTTGGAAAATATGGTTAAAAAGGCACAAACATCTAATGTGGAATACCTGGTTTTGAGTTCAAAAATCAATAGTCGGGAGACCATTGAGGGTTTGAAACTTTAAGGGAGTTCTGTGTTGGGGTTTATAAATTAGATGGTTGTACCTGGGGATTTTCAGGAGCAACTTCTTCATGCTTACCACCACTTGAGAGGGTTTGTACATCTAGGAATACTGAATATGTATAAGGCATTGAATGAATAGTTTTGTTGGATCGGTATCAAATGGAATATGGTGGAGTTCATTTCAAAGTCCTTAACTTGTTAGCAAGTTAAGGCAGAACATAAATAAACTGTGGTTACATTATAGTATTTACCTATTCTAGTGTGGAAATTGGAGTAGATAGCTATGGTTTTTATTACAGATCTACCACGAATAGTTCGGAAAAAAGATTTCATATGGGTGATAGTTGATTGGATCACCAAGTCGGCTCATTTTATCCCTATTCGTGAAAATCATATGGTATAAGATCTATCTAGAATCTATATACAAGAAGTGGTAAATAAACATGGAATACTAGTTTCTATAGTCTCAGACAGAGATCTGAGGTCCGTGTCTCATTTCTAGAATTACTTATACAAATTCATTGGGACCCAGTTGACATGAGTACAGTGTATCACCCTCAGATGGATTTCTAATCTGAAAGGATGATACAGTCATTGGAATACATGTTTCAAGATTGTGTAATGGATTTTGGTGGCTCATGGGAAGAGCATGTTCCATTAATAGAGTTTTTAATAATAATAGTAATCAGGCCTCGATACATATGGCTCTTTTCGAAGAATTGTGTGAGCATCCTTATCGTTCTCCTCTTTGTTGAGTGGAAACATGTGAGACTTCTCTAGTTGGTCCTAGCCTTTTCCAAGAAACAATGGAGAAGATTTAGTTAATCAGAAATAGATTTCAGATGGATTAGAGCCATCATAAATTGTATGCATTGTCACGACCCGCCCTCGGGGTCCATGCCGTGACTACCCCAAGCCCGCCTTCCATAGGCCAGGGGCTGGCGACTAGCACCAAGGCGTAAATCCATTTAAAAAGGGAAGGCATTGCCTTTGTAAAGTAAACAAACACCACAGAGTAAGCAAGCGGAAAGTAAACACTAAGCAAAAGCAGAGTACAACTGAAAGTGCGGAAAAGTAAATGGGCCAGTATACAAACCCAAACTGAAAGCAAAGTACAACTCGAAAGGGAAAACTGCAACTGAAAGATAAAAGCCGCTACACCGAGCTGTCCACTGGAAATCCCACCTGAAGGGTGGGTACAGATAGCTCCTCTACTCCAAGGGTTCCGTCGTCCGCTCCGAGCATGTCCCGCCCAGTGGTCCACCTTCGGGTACCGTCCCGCTCTGCAAGCCTCAGCTAAGGTCAACGTTGTCCGTCGTCTGCAACCAACACAACGTAGTGCGGGCAATGCCCGTGCAGGGGTGAGTATAAGCTACTCAGTAGGGACCCCGAGACCCCTGAAGGTCTCTCAAATCCACAAAGGATAAACCACGAAGAAAGGAACAATCACGAAGTAATAACCGACACTGCTTAGGTATATGCCCATACATATACCTAAGTCATCAATTTCAAATACGCTCCAACCTCCGAGCCCAAGTACAACTCAGTCCACACAGAAAAGTAAACGTATTCCACACAGGAAAGCAAAACGTAATCCACACAGGATTGCACAACACAATCCACACAGGAAAGCAACAGATTCAGCTCACACAGGTATACTTCTTCAAAGGACGATAAAGATGATCTCTGAACCATCTAAGTCGTCGGACCCACGAAGGATCGATAGGTAACTAACCCCCGCAAAAGACCCACACAGGATCGGGCCCACGTAGGACCTGTAGGCGCTGGTTCACACAGGACCGCTGAGCGCAAGGACCCACACAGGATCAGACCCACACAGGATCGGGCCCACACAGGACCTGTAGCACTGATCCACGTAGGATCGCTGAGTGCTGTAGTCGTCGTCGTCGAATCCACACAGGATCTATGTACTGTCGTCGTCGCGGTCACAGAAGCAGCAGTAGCAGTAGCAGTCACAGTAACCGTCGCAGCCAGCACTAGGGTTCCCGCACACAGCAAGCTCGTTCGGAGGGTCTGCTCCACGAGCCGAGAGGCTGATACATCAGCTGTCACAAATTCCAGAGTTGATGTATCCAAAAGTTCCGTATCGTCAACAGGAACTCAACGCAACAGATGGTGCGTCGATCGGACGCCCGGTCTGAGAGTTATTGGTATTTTCGTCCCCGGGGCCCGGTTGGTTTTTAAGGCAAAACCAACCCAACCGTACTCCACCTGCGTCCAAACCTCGGGCGGAGTATGCCAAAAGATCCGTCTCACTAAGAGGAACATAACACAGCTGACGGCACGTCAATCGGACGTCCGTAGCTCAAGATATGAGTGTTTCCGCTCCGAAGGCCCGGTTGCTTTCGTGAACGAACCAACCCGGCCGAACTCAAAGTAATCCGAAACCTTGAGTGTGATATACCGAAACGACTGTCTCGATCTAAGGATCGCGTTGCCGCAGACGGTTCGTCGATCGGAGGTCCGTGGCTCAAGTTATGGCCAAAAGACCGAAACTGATTCGAAACGGGGGGTCCGGGTCCGGGCCGACCCGGCCCGACCCCCCCTGGGTCGGCCCGAACCGGGTCGACCCGAACCGGTTCGACCCGACTCGGGTCCGACCCGGCCCGGCCGGCCGGCCGGCCGGCGGCGCGGCGGCCTGGCGCCGCGCGGAGGCTGCACGCGGGGGGGGGGGGGGGCAAAGCCCCCCGCTTGATTGGGTTGGCGGCGCGGCTAAATGCCGCGCCCTTTGCAAAATAAACAGCCCCCACGTGGGGGCCGGCTTGAGGAAAAACCGAGGGGCCTCCTGCCCCCCCTCAAGGAAACTGCCCCCCTCTTTATGAGGGGGGTTTTAATTGCTGGCCGGGGGATTAATTTCCCCCGGTTTAATGCCATCCGGCCGGCCAGCTGGCCGGCCGGTTTTCTCCAACGGGACCGGAAAATCCGGTCCCCTCTTCGGCTTCCGACACCGGCGGCGCGGCCGCCGGTCTTCTCATTCCGCCGCGGCCCGGAACCGGCCGCGGTGTTCGTCGTCCAGCGCGGTGCGATGGCACCGCGCCCCTCCGCCGCACCTTGATTTTCCTCAACGCGGCGCGACGGCGTCGAGTTCTTGATGATCCTTCCATGGCGCGGCGCGACGGCGTCATGTAATAAGAATTGGGCGAATATCCGCGTGGTGCGACGGCACCACGCCTCCTTGATTCACCCGCAAAATTAAACACCAAGAACGAAGGAGGGTTTCGGCCGTGTTCATGCGGTCCGGCCCCCTCACGTTAATACACAACTTTAATCCTTCGTTAATCATGCATGAACCACGAGCAAGGATAAATAATTAAATAATAATCAACAACCCCTACCTTGGGTATAGGTTCGAAGATTTGTCAACGTCCCGCGGAAGACAACGTCGCGGAGGTCGGGCGTCGCAGTAGTCATTCTTCAAATCCGTTGACGAAGAGATACGCCCGAAGAGATACGTCGTTGGCGAATCTTCGTATGTCGACGAAGAAGGTCCGAGGAGGAAGCGGCGTTCCCTCTCGTTGACACGGAAGAAGAAGAAGAGAGGAGTGGCGTTCTTCGTCGGAGCTAGAGCGTTCTTCGTCAAGTTGAGCGTTCTTCGTCAAAGATTGAAGAAGGAAGAAAAAGCTCTCAAACCTCTCAAGATTAATAAACAAAACTAACCAAATAAAATAAGGTTCCTCCTTATTTTATTTATCAAGCCAAGGAATTCAAAACTTCAAATTCAAAAACATAACACTTAATTAATTATACATGTCATGTGTAATTAATTAGATGTTAAGTTAACAAACTTTTAAGAGGGAGAGAGGGGAGTTTAAGGGAGAAGATGAGAGGTTTAGGTTCGTGTGGGTCCCACCACACATAATCCTCTCAAGGGAGGTTATGTGGGTGTGGGTCCCACCCCTAACTCCCTTTGAGAGGAGTTAACCTACAAAAGTAAAATAAAAAGAATTCCACATTTTTTTATTCAACTTTTTATAATTCTCCCAAAAACTAACTTTCGTCCCGCAACAAACGCAACTTCCGAAAAGGTCTCTTTAAGCGAATATCGGCGCTGCGATTTCATCGGTGCCCTCGGATTTCAATTCCGAGCAGCGGATCAAAAGTTAGGAATTCCCGCTCGTTCATTCACTGAACGTACCCAAGCCAAACTTCGGAAATTGATTCCGGGCACTCCGGGCCTCGGAATCAGGTGCCGTCTGAAACCACGCTCTTGTAAAATTCTAAAGAAAATTAAGAAAAAATTTCCCTTGAATTTTACGGGTCTTTACATTACTCCCACCTCAGGGCTTTACGTCCCCGTAAAGATACATCAAAAACTAGGGAAACAAATGAGGGTACTGAGCACGCATCTGAGCCTCCCGCTCCCATGTGCTCTCCTGGAGATTCCCGTGTTGCCATCTGATGCGCACAAGAGGAATCGATCGCCCACGCAGGACCCGCTCCTGTCGATCCTCTATCTCCACCGGGACCTCCGTAAAAGTCCCCCCATCATCAACGTCAAGCTCCCCATGGTCAATGATGTGCGTTGGGTCGTGCACGTATCTCCTCAGCTGAGATACGTGGAAGACGTCGTGCACCCGGTGCAACTAAGGTGGTAGAGCTAGGCGATAAGCCACCTCGCCAACCCTGCTGAGGACCTGGAAGGGTCCGATGAAGCGCGGAGATAACTTGCCGCCTCGGCCAAATCTCCGAATACCACGTCGAGGTGAGACCCGCAAGAAGACGTGGTCGCCATCCTAGAACTCTAGTGGCCTCCGCCTCCTATCAGCACATGACTTCTGCCGGCTCTGAGCTGTCCTCATCCGCTCCTGGATGACCTGGACCTTCTCTGTCATGGCCTGGACCATCTCCGGTCCCACAAGTGCTGACTCCCCAGGGTCTGTCCAGCACAAAGGAGATCTACAAGGTCGGCCGTAGAACGCCTCGTACGGTGCCATCCCGATGGTGGAGTAGTAGCTTTTGTTGTACGCAAACTCCACCAAGGGTAGGTGGTCCTCCCAGCTATGACCAAAGTCAAGGACACATGCGCGGAGCATGTCCTCGAGAGTCTGAATGGTCCTCTCCGTTTGACCATCCGTCTGAGGGTGAAAGGCTGTGCTCAGACGTAGCTGCGTCCCGAATGCCTCCTGTAACCCCTTCCAAAGCCGGGAAGTAAAGCGAGCATCTCGATCGGAGACGATAGATGATGGCACGCCGTGGAGCCACACAATCTCCTGAACGTAGAGACGTCCCAAGCTCTCTACTAAGCCCTGCTCTCTGATGGGTAAGAAGTGTGCCGACTTGGTGAGTCGGTCAACAATCACCCAGATGGAGTCGTGACCTCTGGAAGTACGTGGTAGTCCAGTCACGAAGTCCATAGATATGCCGTCCCACTTCCACTCCGGGACCTCCAAGGGTTGAACCAAGCCTGCTGGTACCTGATGCTCTGCCTTCACCTGCTGGCATGTGAGGCATCAAGAAACGAACTCTGCAACTGCCTTATTCATGCCCGGCCACCAGTGCTGTCGTCTGAGGTCCTGGTACATCTTCGCCACTCCAGGATGTACCGCCAAAGGAGAAGTGTGAAATTCTCTCAGCACTTCTTCTCGCAAAGCGACTGGTACCATGGTACGTCCTCTGAAAAGGATGTCGTGCTCTGATCCAAGGGAGAAACCATCAGGTGCCTGTCCCGAGGATATCTGTGCACGCCGTGTCTCACAGTCAGCGTCCCCACGCTGTGCCTCCCTGACTCGCTGCAGTAGTGGAGGAGTGACTGTGAGAGACTGAAG
Source organism: Viscum album (assembly GCA_963277665.1). Classification (NCBI taxonomy): domain Eukaryota; kingdom Viridiplantae; phylum Streptophyta; class Magnoliopsida; order Santalales; family Viscaceae; genus Viscum; species Viscum album. The sequence continues at coordinate 1,376,910,069 of OY728152.1, read as the reverse complement.
GAAGGCTGCTCCATCTCTATCCACGAAGGATATCTGCAAAGAGGCTAGCTGCTCCGTCGCCTCCTCAAGTAGCTGAATGCCTGTCCTCCTGCTAAGGGCATCGGCTACTACGTTCCCTTTCCCAGGAGTATAGACTATCTCAAAGTCATAGTCCTGGAGGAACTCGAGCCATCGCCGCTGTCTCAGGTTCAGGTCCTTCTGAGAGAAGATATACCTGAGACTCTGATGATCAGAAAATACTGTAAAGCGCTCTCCCATCAGATAGTGTCGCCATGTCTTCAGAGCGAAGACCACTGCTGCTAACTCTAGGTCATGGGTAGCGTAGTTCTGCTCATGCAGCCTCAACTGACGTGATACATAGGCGATCACTGCCCGCTCCTGCATCAGAACACATCCGAGTCCGGTCCCTGATGCATCGCAGTAAACTATGTACCCTACTCCCTCCTCAGGCAACCTCAAGATAGTTGCACTAGTCAATCTCTGTCTCAGCTCCTGGAAGCTCTGCTGACATCTGTCTGGCCATACGAAGGGTTTCCCCTTCTTCGTCAAAGCTGTGAGTGATGCCGCAACTCTAGAGAAGTCTGGCATGAATCTCCGATAGTATCCAGCTAGTCCCAAGAAACTCCGAACCTCAGTCATGCTCCTGGGTGGCTCCCAAGCTAACACAGCCTCAATCTTCGCGGGATCCACTGCAACTCCTGCCTCAGAGATAACGTGTCCCAAGAAGTGGACCTCACGTATCCAGAACTGGCACTTCGAGAGCTTACCATAAAGCTGGTGCTCTCGGAGTGTGTCTAGTATAACTCGCAAATGATAGGCGTGCTCCTCCTCTGTCGTAGAGTAAATCAGAATGTCGTCGATGAAGACCACGACAAACCGATCGAGGTATGGATGAAAGATCCTGTTCATGAGAGCCATGAACACTGCTGGAGCATTGGTTACACCGAAAGGCATAACCAAGAACTCATAGTGGCCATACCGACATCTGAAAGATGTCTTCTGCACATCCTCGTCTCTGACTCTGAGCTGATGATAGCCTGACCTGAGGTCTATCTTCGAGAACCACCGTGCTCCCTTGAGCTGATCAAAGAGGTCATCAATCCTCGGTAGCGGATACTTGTTCCTCACTGTCACCTGGTTCAGGCGACGATAGTCAACACAAAGACGCAAGCTCCCGTCTACCTTCTTGGCGAAAAAAATCGGGGAAGCCCAGGGTGAAACACTGGGTCGGATGAACCCCTTGCCCTCCAAGTCCTCCAACTGTACCCGTAGCTCTCGAAGCTCGGCGGGGGCCATCTGATATGCTGGAGTGGATATCGGGGCTATCCCGGGGTACAAGTCAATATAAAAGTCTACCTCTCTGCGAGGAGGTAGCCCTGGAACATCGTCGGGAAAAACGTCCGCAAACTGATCCACCACTGCAGGAAAACCAGGACTCCGCACATCAACTGCTTCAAGGATAAGGCTAGCCAACTGATGAGTGATGGGCTGTCCTCTCCTCCGCGGAAGTCCATCCTGTGCTGCTAAGGCTCCCTTCTTGCCGGTAAAGGTGAACATGCTCCCGTCGGTGCGTACACATCGCACCTTGCGCCTAAAACAATCAATTTGTGCATGGACCGTAGATAGCCAATCCATGCCCAAGATGACGTCGTAAGGCCTCGACGCTGCTACAAGAAGATCCCAGCCGAAGCTCTCGCCTCCTAGAGTAAGATCACACTGCCGGCACCAGTGCGTAATCGCCGAGTCTGCTCCCGTAGGAGTCTCTAGCCGTAAGGATCGAGCCAACGGCTCTGTCGGAATCTCCGAGCTCCGAACAAGGGCAGCGGCTATGAAAGAGTGACTCGCTCCTGTGTCTATAAGAACTGCAGCAAGGATGGAATAGACACAGATAGTACCTCGAATCATCTCGGGTGCGCCGTGGTCGTAGGCCTCTGCTGCCTGGAGTTGTGCCTGTCTTTTCCCGCCAGCTCCCTGTGGTCGGGGTGGACCTCCTGGTGGTGGTGGTGGAAGAGCCTCAAAACGTCGCCCACCACCGGCTGTTCGTCCAGCTCTTCTGCCTCGTCCGCCTCCTCCCTACGGACCGCCACGGTCGACCCTCTGCCTCTGCCTCGGTGGTCCCTCAACCGTCTGCTGCTCCTCGGCACGGCGGGTCGGGCAGTCACGAGCCATGTGGCCCTGCCCGCCGCACGAGTAGCACTGTCTGCCTCTCGAAAGACTGGCTCCGCGCTGTGTGCCCCGCACTGCTGAGCCAGTGTCCTGAGGTCGTCTGCCCGAAGGCCTGGTCTTTCTGGACCCCTGAGTCATCCGTCGACTGCCTGCTGCAGATGACTCTGCCACGTGCCGCCCTGCGGTGGGTCGCTGCGCTGGTGTAGACTTAGCAAGGAAGCTCTCGATCGGAAGGGCCCGCTCCAGTACTAATGTCTGAGTCGGTATGCTGAGGGAGATCAGCGATGCCCTGATCTCGTGTCTCAAACCCTGCTCGAAGGTCCGGGCCCGGAAGAATGGGTCTCGTACCATGTCGGTCGAGTAGCACGAGAGATCAGTAAATCTCACCGAGTACTGAGCGACCGTCATGCTGCCCTGCCGCAGCTGAAGAAGCTCCTGGATACGCACCGCACGAAGGGTGGCTGGGACGAACTCCGAGCGGAAGAGGCTCTCAAAGTCGGTCCAAAGTAGAGATGCCTCATCGTGCACCTGGAGCATCAAGCTCCACCATCGTCCTGCTGCTGCGTGTAGTAGGATCGCAGCGAGGATCACCATGAGGTCTGCTGGTGTCCTCACTAGCCTAAACACTCGTACCACTGCCTCCAGCCTGTCCTCTGCTGCCTGGGGATCTGTCTCCCCGCGAAACCTGGGTGGTCGCTGGCGCTGAAACTCATGCAGTGCGCTGAGGCGACGTGCATCGTCAGCGGATGCTGATGGAAGCATCGGGGGCTCGGCGGGTAGAGCTACCGCCGGTGCCACTGCTGACAAATGTCCCTGCACCGAGGCCTCGTCGCTCGGTGGGCTGTCGTCACGCTCGACTCTCGGAACCCTAGCTGGCTGCCGTCGTGGGGCCATCCTGAAAAAGAAACAGGTGCGCCACGGTCAGAACAGTATACCTGGTGAGCTGATATAAGTAATCACAAAGAAAACTTTGAAACACACACGCAATCAATGTTTTCGTGCATTAAGTCGGAAATCAGAAGTCAGGGTCCTGGTGTACGGATACGTCGGCCGCCGCACCAACACTGGACTCCCTGGACTGATAACCACACTCAATACGCTAAACATTATTGCTTCACATAGAAAAGATCAGAGTTCGCGGTAGAATCGAACTCCTCTGATACCAATTTGTCACGACCCGCCCTCGGGGTCCGTGCCGTGACTACCTCAAGCCCGCCTTCCATAGGCCAGGGGCTGGCGACTAGCACCAAGGCGTAAATCCCGGTAAAAAGGGAAGGTATTTCCTTTGTAAAGTAAACAAACACCACAGAGTAAGCAAGCGGAAAGTAAACACTAAGCAAAAGCAGAGTACAACTGAAAGTGCGGAAAAGTAAATGGGCCAGTATACAAACCCAAACTGAAAGTAAAGTACAACTCGAAAGGGAAAACTGCAACTGAAAGATAAAAGCTGCTACACCGAGCTGTCCACTGGAAATCCCACCTGAAGGGTGGGTACAGATAGCTCCTCTGCTCCACGGGTTCCGCCGTCCGCTCCGAGCACGTCCCGCCCAGTGGTCCACCTCCGGGTACCGTCCCGCTCTGCAAGCCTCAGCCAAGGTCAATGCTGTCCGTCGTCTGCAACCAACACAACGTAGTGCGGGCAAAGCCCGTGCAGGGGTTAGTATAAGCTACTCAGTAGGGACCCCGAGACCCCTGAAGGTCTCTCAAATCCACAAAGGATAAACAACAAAGAAAGGAACAATCACGAAGTAATAACCGACACTGCTTAGGTATATGCCCATACATATACCTAAGTCATCAATTTCAAATACGCTCCAACCTCCGAGCCCAAGTACAACTCAGTCCACACAGAAAAGTAAACGTATTCCACACAGGAAAGCAAAACGTAATCCACACAGGATTGCACAACACAATCCACACAGGAAAGCAACAGATTCAGCTCACACAGGTATACTTCTTCAAAGGACGATAAAGATGATCTCTGATCCATCTAAGTCGTCGGACCCACGAAGGATCGATAGGTAACTAACCCCCGCAAAAGACCCACACAGGATCGGGCCCACGTAGGACCTGTAGGCGTTGGTTCACACAGGACCGCTGAGCGCAAGGACCCACACAGGATCGGACCCACACAGGATCGGGCCCACACAGGACCTGTAGCACTGATCCACGTAGGATCGCTGAGTGCTGTAGTCGTCGTCGTCGAATCCACACAGGATCTCTGTACTGTTGTCGTCGCGGTCACAGTAGCAGCAGTAGCAGTAGCAGTCACAGTAACCGTCGCAGCCAGCACTAGGGTTCCCGCACACAGCAAGCTCGTTCGGAGGGTCCGCTCCACGAGCCGAGAGGCTGATACATCAACTGTCACAAAGTCCAGAGTTGATGTATCCAAAAGTTCCGTATCGTCAACAGGAACTCAACGCAACAGACGGCGCGTCGATCGGACGCCCGGTCTGAGAGTTATTGGCATTTTCGTCCCCGGGGCCCGGTTGGTTTTTAAGGCAAAACCAAACCGACCGTACTCCACCTGCGTCCAAACCTCGGGCGGAGTATGCCAAAAGATCCATCTCACTAAGAGGAACACAACACAACTGACGGCACGTCAATCGGACGTCCGTAGCTCAAGATATGAGTGTTTCCGCTCCGAAGGCCCGGTTGGTTTCGTGAACGAACCAACCCGGCCGAACTCAAAGTAATCCGAAACCTTGAGTGTGATATACCGAAACGACTGTCTCGATCCAAGGATCGCGTTTCCGCAGACGGATCGTCGATTGGAGGTCCGTGGCTCAAGTTATGGCCAAAAGACCGAAACTGATTCGAAACGGGGGGGTCCGGGTCCGGGCCGACCCGGCCCGACCCCCCCCTGGGTCGGCCCGAACCGGGTCGACCCGACCCGGGTCCGACCCGGCCCTGCCGGCCGGCCGGGCGGCAGCGCGGTGGCGCGGCGGCCTGGCGCCGCGCGGAGGCTGCACGCGGGGGGGGGGGGGGAAGCCCCCCGCTTGATTGGGTTGGCGGCACGGCTAAATGCCGCGCCCTTTGAAAAATAAACGGCCCCCACGTGGGGGCCGGCTTGAGGAAAAACCAGGGGGCCTCCTGCCCCCCCTCAAGGAAACCGCCCCCCTCTTTATGAGGGGGGTTTTAATTGCTGGTCGGGGGATTAATTTCCCCCGGTTTAATGCCATCCGGCCGGCCAGCTGGCCGGCCGGTTTTCTCCAACGGGACAGGAAAATCTGGTCCCCTCTTCGGCTTCCGACGCCGGCGGCGCGGCCGCCGGTCTTCTCATTCCGCCGCGGCCCGGAACCGGCCGCGGTGTTCGTCGTCCAGCGCGGTGCGACGGCACCGCGCCCCTCCGCCGCACCTTGATTTTCCTCAACGCGGCGCGACGGCGTCGCGTTCTTGATGATCCTTCCATGGCGCGGCGCGACGGCGTCGTGTAATAAGAATTGGGCGAATATCTGCGTGGTGCGACGGCACCACGCCTCCTTGATTCACCCGCAAAATTAAACACCAAGAACGAAGGAGGGTTTCGGCCGTGTTCATGCGGTCCGGCCCCCTCACGTTAATACAAAACTTGAATCCTTCGTTAATCATGCCTGAACCACGAGCAAGGATAAATAATTAAATAATAATCAACAACCCCTACCTTGGGTATAGGTTCGAAGATTTGTCAACGTCCCGCGGAAGACAACGTCGCGGAGGTCGGGCGTCGCGGTAGTCGTTCGTCAAATCCGTTGACGAAGAGATACGCCCGAAGAGATACGTCGTTGGCGAATCTTCGTATGCCGACGAAGAAGGTCCGAGGAGGAAGCGGCGTTCCCTCTCGTTGACACGGAAGACGAAGAAGAGAGGAGTGGCGTTCTTCGTCGGAGCTTGAGCGTTCTTCGTCAAGTTGAGCGTTCTTCGTCAAAGATTGAAGAAGGAAGAAAAAGCTCTCAAACCTCTCAAGATGAATAAACAAAACTAACCAAATAAAATAAGGTTCCTCCTTATTTTATTTATCAAGCCAAGGAATTCAAAACTTCAAATTCAAAAACATAACACTTAATTAATTATACATGTCATGTGTAATTAATTAGATGTTAAGTTAACAAACTTTTAAGAGGGAGAGAGGGGAGTTTAAGGGAGAAGATTAGAGGTTTAGGTTCGTGTGGGTCCCACCACACTTAATCCTCTCAAGGGAGGTTATGTGGGTGTGGGTCCCACCCCTAACTCCCTTTGAGAGGAGTTAACCTACAAAAGTAAAATAAAAAGAATTCCACATTTTTTTATTCAACTTTTTATAATTCTCCCAAAAACTAACTTTCTTCCCGCAACAAACGCAAATTCCGAAAAGGTCTCTTTAAGCGAATATCGGCGCTGCGAGTTCATCAGTGCCCTCAAATTTCAATTCCGAGCAGCGGATCAAAAGTTAGGAATTCCCGCTCGTTCTTTCACTGAACGTACCCGAGCCAAACTTCGGAAATTGATTCCGGGCACTCCGGGCCTCGGAATCTGGTTCCGTCTGAAACCGCGCTCTTGTAAAATTATAAAGAAAATTAAGAAAAAATTTCCCTTCAATTTTACGGGTCTTTACATGCATATCATTTTTAAAGACCATTATTGTTCATGGTGAGTGATCATATGTTCTTAAGCATCACTCCAAGGCTTGGACATCATAATTTTGGGGAGTTGGTCATGTTATATCCTTGATACATTGGATCTTTTGAGATACTTGAATGGGTTGGAGAGGTGTAATATCAGTTTTCATTTCAACCATGGTTCGTTTTGGTGAATAATATGTTCCATGTATATCAGTTGAAAAAATAACAACTTTATCCTGACTATGTGATCAAATGGGATCATATTACCTAGATCCAGATGCTTCATTGGTACACATCTCGATGTGGATTTTGGATAGGAAGAATAAATTCTTACATGGAAAAATCATTGGCCTAGTGTAGGTTTTATGGAAACATGGTTATATTCTGGAAGATGCATGGGAATTCGATAAGGAAACAAAAGGGAAGTGGTGGGAACTCTTTTAGGGAAAGGATTCTTTTCTACTGGGGATGAAAAGGCCAATGGTGGGGAGAATGTAGCACCCCCAGTTTATGTTATGTGACCCTTTCTTTATGATTTTCATGTATATAAAGTTTAATGTTGAAGGTTGAGAGATATTGGAGAATGTTTGGAGAGTTTTTTGGGTATAAATGGTAGGGTCATGGGCTTCACACGGGTTGTCTAAACCGTGCGGGAGCCTAGTAGTAACCATGTGAATTGAAAGGTTGTTTTGGGAAATTTGATTGAGTATCTTCAGAATGGTGTGTGCACGATTTGGGAGACCATGTGATGAGGTTTTGTGAGGGTCTTCCTAAGTAGTAGCTAATGCATGGTTAGAATACTATTTGTTTAACCATGTGACTAAACCATGCATGGGGTCAAAGTGAGATCCTAAAAAAGTGGATCTTATATGTTTTTGACTTTAACTATCTCTTTTTTCTTCTTACATGGCCCTAACTCAATATTCTTATGTCTTGAAGGTTGGAGATAATGTCACAAGAAAATTAGAATTGATCCAAATCCTTTACATGGTGTTTAGAAGACTGATTATTGAGGTAAGTGTGTGTTCTTCACCGTTCTTGTCAAGTTTTCATAGATCTACTTAACCCCACTTCTTGGATACTTATATCTACACCTAATATAGTTAGATCTAAGATTATTTATTCTAAATAGGTTGATATTTAGTCTTTATCAGGTTAGGAGAAGATATCTAATGTGTTTTCATGGAATTCTTACCCGGTTTCATGAGTGTTCTTCATCTATTTTTAGTTTTCATCAAAATGGTCGAGGTAGGTGGATTCACTCTTGACTCCTCTTAGTAGAACAGATTATAATGATTTAAAATTGATTACTTTTAATTAAATGATGGTGAATTGTCTTTTTTTTATTTTCAGAAACCTTCTTGAATTATTTTTTGTGGAAATATGGAAAATTGGGTGTTCTTGAAAAGGCGCTTTGGTTCTTGATTTTAAAATGTGGACTTTAAAATGTGGATTCTCTGAAATCGTGGAACATGGATTTGATTAAGATGTTTTAAATAAAAGAAATTTTTTTATTGAAATGGAATGTTTGGTTTGAATTGGTTTGGTTAATTATTTTTTAATAAAATATAGGGTTTATTTAATTAGTTGAACACGCTTAGTTTTTCATGGGTTTGGCATAGATTATGGTGTGTGTTATTATGCATTAGGATGGATATGGGTGTGATGAAACCACATAAAAAGTTTGGTATGGATATGAGTGTGAATTACCCCTATCAATGTGGTCCACTAAGTGATTTCTTAGTGGAAGGATAGCTCACTTCTTGCAAGTATAGGGAGGTCCAACTTGCATTTGTGGTTGGGTGTGTCAAAAAGTGAAATGGAATGGTTATTCCAAAATGATATTGAGAAATGGTTTTAAAGCATTGTTTGGTTTTTTTAGAAATGTGACATCCTGGGAAATTGGTTGAAATATCACTTAGTTACTCTTTGTTATAAATGCTTTTTGGAACTTATTTATGTTTAGTTAAAAACTAGTTTATAGAATTGTTTTATATAAATGGTTTTATATAAATGTTGCTAACTTTTCTATTTGTAACGTCTTGGACCCAGATGCCACCCTATGGTGCCCTGATCCTGATTGGATTCATGGACTCAAGCACATCTCTCCAAACTATAGAGGTTGCCAACTATAAGTGAGGTCCTAGGTGAGTCAGTGTGGAGACTATGCCCTCATAACCAGAGTATCACAGTGGAAGTCAAACATACTACAAATAGAGGAAGTGATATAAACATATGACCGTTGAAAGAAAGAAAATCAATAAAGGAAAATATAATAATAACTAGAAGTTTCTCATATAAATAAAATGATGTGGATGGTATAAGTATCTAGAAAGCAACAAAATAGGTACATGTAAATACAATACAGTAAATGTATCCCAAAAAGAAAAAAAGACCAAGAAGGTATCCTAACATCTCAAGCCACATCTTGGTCCCATGCTTCCCTTCTATAAAGCCAAAATCAACTACCTGAACTGGGGAACTTTCCCCTATCATCACCTTCAACCATATAATCTGTTTGGGTCCCCATGGAGGCCCACACAGGGTGTGAGATAAACATCCTTGTAGGCAACCACCCAGGTCTATACAATTCTAACAACAATTCTAAAAAAGTGTTAGCAAGTGTAAACAATCAATAAATTAAAGTGTGTATTCCCATGGTATACGTATATTGTAATATGTAAAACCAAATAGCCATCAAGGCTACATGCAAAAGAGATTAAACTCCTAAAAAGTTAGCTATAACCAAGTAAACAAGTCACACAGCCATTATGTACATCAGTCTATATCATTCAACCACATCCACTCGATATAAGGAAATCAAGTGTACCAAGACCATGCCATATAGGGAAATAAATATCCCACAACCACATCATATAGTGAAGTATAGATCGCAAGGGCCGGTTCCAAGGTTTCATGTACCAAGGATTCCATATAATATATATCTAGACCATGGATGGCCATATCAAATGAGCTTTTCCAAGGCATCCCATCGAGTCCCATGGGAGTACCTAGTGTAAAATCGGTTAGGTAGTGGTTGGGGTCCTAGGATCATGTAAATAGAAAGTCTTATGTGGTCCCAAGTAAGCTGGATCCATGGGGTAGCAAGGCATGATGAATCCAATAGAATTGAGACCCTAGGGGAAGAGTCGACCCAAGGAATCCACTACCACGTTCCAAAATCATTCATTCAAAATATTCAATTTAGAAAATTATTTCACACAATATTCCATGTGAGTACACCCACTCATATAAACCTGAACAAGCCATGAGTATACCAACTATTGACAACCATTTGTCAAAACAAGTAGATGGGCCTACCCTCCCATATAAATCATTTAAAAATTCCATTATAATTTCATATAGGTATACACACCCATATCATTTATTTAAACATTCCAGACTATCAAAACAGATAAGGAATAACATGATATTTATTAATCAAGGAGGCAGTACAACTCATAAACAAGTTATTCAAGTTATCAAGGAATTAACAGGATTATTATAACAAGGAAATCACAATCACACACTCCATGTGGGGTTTAAACAGGCATAAACAACATATTTCCTTAATTGTCACCCCATGGGTGACCTTTAAATGAAAAATGGGTTCCAACGCAAAAAACAAAACCTATGGTCAACCTCATGAAGTCCAACTACAACTACTAAAATCATCTCTCTAAAGAAAAGACCTCGCCGGAAAGTCTGATGGATAGCATAATGGTTGAATGATTTAAAAACACCAATAAAAGCCAAAAGAAAGTATTGACCACCTACCTCACCTCGGTAGTAGACAGCTTGTCCAGTATGAAGTCCCGATTCATCCTGGTTTAGAAGAAATATAAAGAACATACAAATAACTGAATATTCAGGCATATGAGCCTAAATCCAAATAGCGTAATCTTTGTTATGAAGAATCCAGAATGACTAACAAGGAATTGAGTACATACCATTTCGGATCCGATGAGACAATCAGTGATAGAAACAGAGGTCGGACGGAGAGTAGGGCTTGAATCCTAGGTTAGGCATCTCAAAGGAGCTCCATGGGAGGGCTCTATGCATAGAGGATAAAAACCCAAATGGTTTTAAAAAGAAAATTATGTTTTTAATTAAAAAAAATTAAAAAAAACAAACATAGAAGGGATGCACGGTTTACCCTCACAGTTTCCCAAACCATGCAAAAACCGTGCACACCTCACTATCTTTCAAGGGGGACTTCACACAGTTACCTCACATAGTCTCCTAACTATGTAGTAACCATGAAGAATCATTTATTAAGAACCCAATAATTTTCATATATCTCACACGGTTTATACTAACCGTTCGCAAGCAGTTCACAAACCATGCGCCAGGTCATTTTCCACCCAAAACTTGGTTCCAACCTCCGAACTAGCCCAAGACACCTCCAGAACACCCGTGATCAAGTTAAACATTCACATAATTCCATAAAAAGACAATTAAACTGGAAATTAAAGGAATATAACCTCATACGAAAACCCAGGTTCTAACAATATTCCCCCCTTATGGAAATTTGTCCCTTTATTTCTCTCTAAAGGGTGGTAAAGATTCATCTAAGAACAACTTTGGCCACTGAGCATGTACATCAGCCTCCCTCTCCCATGTCTTATCTTGTAAATGGATGTGTTTTCATAGAAACCATAATAGAGGAACTGACCGGCCTCAGAGAACCTTCATGATCCTATCAACAATACAAATCATATGCTCCCCAAAGAATGTATCAACCGGAAGCTCAACCTCCTCAGGATAAAAAATGTGAGACGGGTCTAAGTGATAGCGGTGCAGCTAAGACACATGGAAGACACAATGCATAGATCAGTACATCCATGGTAACTGCAATCGATAGGCAACCGACCCGACTCTCTCAAGAATCTCAAGTGTCCTGACATATCTCGGTGAAAGTTTACCCTGTCTCTAGATCCGCCTATGTCCCAACTTCAATGTAACGCATAATAAAACTAGGTCCCTAACCTAGACCATTAGAGGTCATCTATAGTGATTATCATATGATTTCATACAATATTGTGTGATATCCATCTGCTTCTTAATCATTTGGACCTGCTCAGAAGACTCTTGCATGAGAGGTGGTCCCAGTAAAGCTGTCTCTCCTACCTGTAACCAGCACTGGGGAGAACGGTGTGGCCTACCATATAAATCCTTGTAAGGTTCCATTTGTATCATCTCCTAATAACTATTATTGTAGGAAAACTCAACCAGGGTAATGTGCCTCTCCCAAGAGCCCCAGAATCGAGGACGCATACTCGCAGCATGTCCTCTAGCACCTATATCATATGCTCTGATTGGCCATCAGTCTGAGGGTGGTATTTTGTGCTCAAAATAACCTTTTTACCCAGAGCCCTTTGAAAACTATTCTATAAATGAGGCATAAAGTGGTTGTACCTATCTGAAATGATAGTGCGCAGGACCCCATGAATTCATACCACCTCTTGGATGTACAACTTCCCAAGATCATCAACATTGAAGGTCTACATGATTGGAAAGAAATGTGAAACCATAGTAAGTCTATCCAAAACTACCCACACAACATCATTACCTCAAGGTGACCTTGGAAAACCTTTCACAAAATCCATTGGGAAATCATCCCATTCCCTCTTCTATATAGGTAACTACTGTAAAATCCAATCTAGTCACTAATGTTTTGCCTTCACCTGCTAACAGGTGGAACATCTAGTAACAAACCAGATCTTCCTCTTTTCATTCCTAGCCACCAGTACTATCGTCACAAGTCACAGTACATCTTGGTAAATCTGGTATGCATTGCCCAAGAAAAAGCATGAAACTCCCACATCAACTCCTCGCATATATCCCTTTGAACCCAAACATGTCCCTAGATAGGCCGGATCTCATCATCACCTACTATCCAACCAGGAAGAGGGTCCTCACCTTCCACACCTTTCCGTATAACTAGGCCTTTGGAATCAGATAGTTTCCTCATCTTAACTTTGTTCAGTAGGGTAGAGGTTATAGTTAAGGATGAAATAAAATTCTTCCCTTATTTTTTGTGCACCTCCAAATGCATCTCAAAAAACAATAAAATAATATGCCACTCGCTACTGGCCTACTTCACTGCATGTATCTGAGTCCTTATACTCAATGCATCGACTACTACATTTCTCTTACCAGAAGTGTAGGCAATATCAAATTCAAAGGACTATAGGTACTCCACCCACCTTCATTGCCTCAAATTTAGATCACACTGTGAAAAGTTACACTTGAGGATTTTGTGGTCCGTGTTCACCAAAAAATTATCTTCTAGTAAATAGTTCCTCGAATAGTGCAACACGTGAACAACTTCAGGTAACTCAAGATCATGGGTAGGGTAGTTCTTCTCATGAGTCCTTAACTACTGAGACCCGTACACCACGACTCGATCTCCCTACATCATCACTGACCCCATCCCAATACCTAAAGTGTCACAGTAAACCATGTATATTTTTCCCTTATCTGGAAGTATCAAGACCAGTGTTAATGTCAACCTCCCTTTTAGATCCTGAAAGGTTATCTCATAATATTCTGACCACACAAACTTCTCACCTTTCTTAGTAAATCCCATCAACGGTGCTCCTAAGCATGATAAGTCTTATATAATATTCTTGTAGTAACCATTTATCCCCAAAAAACTCCAAATTTCAAAAAAAACATGGGTTATTCCTAGGAAACTACAGCTCTCACCTTCTAGGGGTCCAATGACACTCATATCTCCTAGATGATGTGACCCTGGAAGTGAATCTGATCCATCCAAAAGTGGCACTTTGTGAGCTTATCATATAACTAATGCTCTCTTAGTGTATTCAAAATGATCTCAAGATGGTTGGAATGGTCATGTTGATTATGAGAATATACTAAGATATCATCCAAGAAAACTAATACAAAAGAATCCAATTAAATATGGAACATTTGGTTCATCAAAACCATGAAAATCGCCGGTGTGTTCATGATACTGAACGGCATAAACAGATACTCATATAACCCATACCTACTATTAAATTATGATTGAGGTATGTATAGAGGCCGAACACACACCAGATGGTATCATGACCTCAAGTCTATCTTTGAGAACACCCGATCTCTTTAAAGATGATAAAACAGGTCGTATATTCATTGAAAATAGATATTGGTTTTTAACCATCATCTGGTTTAGTTTCCAATAATCCACACATATCCTAAGATTTTTGTCTGCGTTTTTCTCAAAAAGGACCAACGAACCTAGTGGAGAAATGGAGGAATGGATACCAGCACAACTCCTAGCACTAGTTGGATGGAGAACTCCCCCTCTCTCTTAGAAGGTAAACCAGAAAATTCATCTAGAAATACATCCCTAAAGTGCTCAAACACTAGAAGAAAGTCTTATTGACTCCCTCCCAGATCATATAGAAATAAACTAGCAATCTGAGCTATCATCCTGCCAAGCCCACGATGCTCGGGTCCAACTCTACTTGCCCGGACATCCCATTCACCCTTGTGAATAAACACTACACCCTCTAGTGATGTGAAAGTCAGCCTTTCGTGATAGCAGTCAATGTAAGATCAATAAGCCACGAGCCATTCCATTCTGAGAATGACGTCAAACCCTTTCATCTTGATGACATAAATATCCTAGATGAAGTTTCACCCACCAACTTCAAGGGGACACCCCATACACTGGTATAAATCACCCATTCTAACTCCAAAAGGTGTGTCTATCATCAAAATTCCCTCAAAAACCAAAACCACAAACCCACATATTTTTACCACTCTTGCAGAGATAAAACTATGAGAGGCACTTGTATCAAAAATAGCAGATTCAATAGTATAATCCACTAAGATTGTACCTTCTCACCATATGCAGTCCTGGATCCTACACTAGTTAGGTTAGTTTCACTGCATAAGTATGACCTGTACTGCGGCCCTGTGACCCTACCTGGCTACCTTACATTGAGCCACCCTACTGCCTCTGAGAACCCAGTGTTTGGATACCATGGACATGACTTCCACTACCCTGTCCTGACCAGGATGCACTACTCCAGCTCCCAACCTGATGCGGAGCTGAAGAACCTACTCCTGATTCCAATTTCAGAGTGCCCCCTACTACTCACAGTTGGAGGGATGGTCCTATAAAACCACTGCATGTGTCACATCCTACCGCAAGCTCGGAACTCGACTAGGTCGTGGTCACACTGAGTTTTCACATGGCCTCACCCACCATGCTAATGGAAATACACCAAGCTACCCGCACCTACAGACTAACTAGCACTCACGTTGTGGGAATCCTTGAAATGGAACTTCCTACTTGAATATGTAGATCCAATGGGACAAGAAATAACACTCACCTATTCTATACCCCTTGTTTCCCTCAAGTGTCGATCTATTATCAGTGTTTTCTTTACAATCTCAGTGATAGATGTTAATCTGAACATGTTGACCTGATATCTAATAGCATGTATAAGACCTTCCTCAAAGTGCCACTCCCTCTATATCTCATCATTAAGATAAATCAGTGCAAAATGATGCATCTCTATAAAGTTTGTTGAGCATTCCATAACCATTATAGTGTCCTTCTATAGATGCATGAACTCAGTACCCACTCTACTCGCCGATTCATGGGGTAAAAGTAGTCATAAGCGTGTTTTGAATTCATCCCAAACCATATTCCACATCCCATAATCCTGGTTCAAAATTCTGCATTAGCTATTTTCCACTCTATATAGCATGTAAGTCATGATCTTGACCCTCCGCTCTGTTGGTGTCTCCAGATGCTCAAAAATCGCAAATGTTTCCTCTAGCCACAGCTTTCGCAGCCTATGGTCTGTCATCCCCTGAAATCATAGGATACTTCTGGTGGTATAACAGAGGTATCAGATCATCCATAGTTAAGGCTAGCTACAATACTCCTTGGATCTTCTACATATAGCGAAAGAAACTCTCGTAGAACTGTGACTCTGCACCTATTTCTAGAATATCCCTAGGTGTCACAGTTGGCATTGTGGTAGGATTAGGCAGTAACTCGTGTCCCACTGTCCCCTAAGTATGGTCATTACCTCCATCCCAGTATACCACTAGAGGTTGTCATGGTGTAATGTCTCTACAAATCCAAATGTACACCTTAGGGAAGAACAACATCAAATCACAAAGCTCAAAAGTATAGGATTGGTCAAAACCCTCCTAGAAACCAAGTCAAACCCACAACCTGATCCTAAATCTAGGACTATATAAAGGATAGCCAACGAACCACTAAAAGTTATTCCTTATTCCCACTCAAAAGTCAGGTCTTGGTCAAGTCTCTATTCACCATTCAAGTTCCATTTTCATTTGAGTTCACATTTAGTTACCTAAGAAATTTCACAAAGGGTTCACCAATTCCCAAATACATGAGGACCCATAACACCTCATGAACCCAAAACTTGGTTCCCCTTAAAACCATACATGTAACAAGTTAATTTATAATTTACATTCTATAGGTGCATCATTTCTCATTTCATAAGGGCCCATACTCCTTATGGATTAAAATATGATGTCACAGCTTTATCTATTGCACCCAACTAACATAACAGTAGGCACAACTATCACAACAACTATCACAACAGCATGCAATATCAAATGCATCCTAGATTTCATGGCATAATGCATGACATGTGATTCTAACAAGTTTCTATATGATGCATGAGATGGCACAACCTCATCTAATTGGGTTGAAACTAAAATAGAACCCACAATTTCATCAATAGTAATAGTAGAAATCAAGTGTGTCACCCAATGGTGAAATCAAATCAATTATAATAGTCAGAATCCAGAAAATCAGAACTCCATTTGTGGAAATTTGTCTTTTCACTATACGTGGGGTAGCTACTCCTAGGTACATTTTATTACCAAACTCTATTTCCTTCCTATTCTTTTCATGTCACCAAATAGTAAGTCAACCCAAAAAAGAACCCCCTTTTATACCACTTTGTAATGTCCTAGATCCGAATGCCACCCTATGCTGCCCTGAGACTGGTTAGCTACATGACCTCAATTGCATCTCCCCAAACTCCATTGGATAACTAAAAGCAATGAGGGCCTAGGTGTGTTAGTGGGGGAAATGATGCTCTCATTAAAAAAGTATCACAGTGGAAGTCAAACATATAATATATAGCATAAGTGAAATAAACACCAGACCACTGAAAGTAAGACAAAGAATATATGAAATATATAATAATTACCAAAAGTGTCTCATATACAAAAATGATGCAGATGGTACAAGTATCTAGAAAGTAGCCAAACAGTTATATGGAAATACAGTACAATACAAGTATCCAAAAAATAAAAAAAATAAAAAACGTATCCCTGCATCGCAAGCCATAGCTTGGTCCTATGCACCCCTACTCTAAATCTAAAATTAACAACCTGAATTGGGGTGGTTTCCCCTATCATCAAATGAAACCATATAATATATTCAGGTCCCCAAGGAGGCCTAAATATGGTGTGAGATAAACATCCAACTATGAAACCACCTAGGTCTATACTGTTCTAATAGCATTTCTAAAAAAGTGCTAGCAAGTGTAAACAACCAGTAATGTAAAATGTGTATGCCTATGGCATAAGACAGCTATAATACGTAAAACCAAATATCCCTCAAGGATACCTAAAAAAGAGAGTCATATCCAAATAAGGCATCTATAACCAAGTAAACAAGTCACATGGCCACATCGTACATCTGTCTATATAATGAAACCACATCCACATTTTATAAGGAAATCATGTCTCCCACAGCCATTCCATATAGTGAAAACAATATCCCATGACCACACCACATACTGAAGTGTAGACCGTAAGGGTCAGATACAAGGTGTAATGTACCGAGGCATCCATATAATATATATCTAGACCATGGAGGGTAGGATAAAAGGAGCTTGCCCAAGGAATCCCATTGAGTCCCAGGTAAATCCCTAGTGGAAACTCAGTTAGGCACTGGTTGGGGTCCTTGGAGCATGGCAATAGAAAGTCCTACACAATCCCAAACAAGCCGAATCCACAGGGTAGCATGGCCCAAGGAATCCCACAAAATCAAGACCCATGGGGCAGAGTCAACCCAAGGCATCCACAACCATGTTCCAAAACCATTCATTCAATTCATACAATTTAAACAATTAATTTAAACAACATTCAATGTGAGTATACCCACTCACATAAACCTAAACTATCCATGTGTATACCCACTCATTCCAACCATTTTTCAAATCAATAAAATGTTCCTAACCGCCAATATAAACCATTTAAACATTCTATTAGCATTTAATATAGGTATACCCACCCATATCATTCATTTAAACATGCTAGACTTTCAAAACAGATAAGGCATAACATGATATTTATTAATCAAGTAGGAAGTACATCTCCTAAACAAGCTATTCAGGATATAAAGGCATTAAAGGGATTCCTATAACTAGTAATGAACAATCACACACCCCAGATATGGTTTAAACAGACATAAACGACATGTTTTCTTAAGGCGCACCCCTTGTGTGGCCTTTAAACGAGCTACGGGTTCCCACACACCTAAATGAAACCTATAGTCAACCTCATGAGGTCCAAATATAGCTAATAAAAGCATATCACTCAAAAAAGAGACCTCTTCAGAAAGTCTGACGGATGGTGTAATGCCCAAACTCCCTAAAAATACCAAAAAAAAGCTGAAAGAAAGTATAGACCACCTACCTCACCTTGGTAGTAGACAATTCATCCAGTTTCAAGTCCTAATTCATCCTGGTTTGGAAGAAATATGAAGAACGAATGAAGAACATAATATTAGGGAATATGAGCCTAAATCCAAATTGTATAGTCATTGTTCTGAAGAATCAATAATGACTAAAAAGGAATTGATGACTTACCGTTGTAGATCTGATGAGACAATTGGTGATCGAAACAGAGGTCGGACAGAGAGTAGAGCTCGAAGCATAGGTTAGTCACCTAAAATGAGCTCTAGGGAAGGGCTCTATGCATAGAGTAGAAAACCCCAAATGGGTTTAAAAATAAAATTATGTTTTTAATTAAAAAATTAAAAAAACAACATAGTAGGGTCACACGATTTACATGCACGGTTTCCCAAACCATGCGGAAACTATGTACACCTCACTGTCTATCAAGCCGAACATTGGACGGTTACCCCCACATGGTTTCCTAACTATGTGGTAACTATGTAGAAGCATCTGTTAAGAACCTAAAACTTTTCAGACATCTCACGTGGTTTAGACTAACCATGAGAAAACTGTGCGCCAGGTCATTTTCAGCCTAAACCATGGTTCCAGCCTCCAAACAAACCCCAAAAACCTTTGGAACACCCTTGATCAAGTTAATCATTCACATAATTCCATAAAAAGTCAATTAAATAGAAAATAAAAATAATAGTACCTCGTATGAAAACCCAGGTTCTTATACTATCCTAGTGGTGTGAGTAGGGAATTCATTGGGGGAAAACCTACTGAGTTTTATACTCACCCCTACTTTGGCAATTTGGTGTTTTGGAATATGCTATCTTTAGAGATATGGGAAAAATTAAATTATCACACATATTAAGCACCACCCCATGATACTTGAGTTTTTTAGTGATGTTGGAGCATGGATCTTGTAGAGCATAGATTCTTATAGTCATATTAGAGCCTTTAGTTGTTTTTCCTCTATTTACATTGATGATTATTTTTTCTTCCGTTGTTGCACACATCGGTTGGTTTTGTTATAAAGGATTTTTTTGAGTTGTCTTTTAATTAATCATGCATCATATGGTGGTTGTTTGATTATGGTTGATGGTTTTTGGTTTTATACTTAATGGGTAAATCAACCCCCACTTGTACTGAAACCCTTAGGCATTTATTGCAAGCCTTTTGCATTTTGGGGATGTCACTTAAGGATAACTAATGATTCAACACCCTATCAAGATAATAAGAATAAGTGGTTCATTACTGTAGGTATGATATGAGTAATCCGTGACTTTGATTCTAATTATAATACTTTCCAATAGGTCAAGGCTGAGCACCAGAAACCATTGGGTTTTCTTCATCCCCTTCCAATGTAGACTTGAAAGTGGGAAAACATTTATATGGATTTTATAGTTGGGTTGCCTCTTACCCCAAAAGGGAAGAATGAAATATGTTCAGTGATCGATCAAATGACTAAATCAAAAAAAATTATACCCATTCATGATAAAACTGATGCACAAGGAATTCACTGACATTTTGATAATTTTATAACTTAGTTTTAATATAATAGTTTATCCATTTTTCATGTGTTCTGTAGTTTTGAAGTATTTTAGTTACTTTTATAGTTTTTATTTAATTATATATTAAAATTAATAATTCAGTACTATTATTAGTTTTTATTAATTTTATATAATTTATAACACTATATTATTATTTTTAGTTTCACTAGTATTATCTATATTATTAATTTATTAATATTTTCATTAATTTTCTCAATTATTATATGTTATTATATATTAATTTAACTATAAGTAGTTTTAATAATAGTAGTATTAATATAATGAGTTATTATTATTTTATTTTAATTTAACAAGAGTATTATTATTGAGTATAAAGATAATAATTTTTACTCTTTACTAGTTGTATTATATTAATATACCTAATTATATGTACACATATATACATATTTATTTATATATATTTATATAACCTTATCTTTTAATTATATTTATTTCTATAAGTAGTATAATTTATGTATATAGTATAATATAATTTATTATTATTATCATTAACATTTTATTGTTGTTTTTTAAAGTTATTATTATTTTTTTAACTTTTAAGATTTGGGTAATTTTTCTTTTTCTTTTTTCTTTTTTCTTTTTAAATTTCGTTTTTAGTGGAAAAATAAGGGAAATAATTTTTTTTGTGGGATATCCTCCTTGGTTGGAGCATGTCAGAGCACCATCCCTACATAAACATCACTAAGATGAGGAAAAACCCTAACAATGGGGGAGACCGGCCTCCAACGCCCTGCCACCACCCACACTCGGCCTCCCTCATCCTCCATCTACAGTAACATAGTGGAGCCACCCCTCATTCATTATATATAGAACAACGTCACCGGAAGTCTCGTCCTCCATCTTCACACCCACCTCATAGAGGACCTCCTAAAGCTAGGAGACACCACCCTAAGGCAAGCCTCCCTCTTCTTTTAGCAGCCGACTCAACTTCTGGTTTGTAGCCGAAAACATTGGCCACACCCACTCTCCTAAACGTTATAGATCACCATTACCTATGTAGCTCCACCTCCCATCCTCTCAACAACCAAAGGACACCACATCCCTTTCATCCGCTTGAAGCCAAACCCTTCTATTCTCCAATATCACCATCCACCTTGCCTTGTTTTAGACCCATGTCACTCCCCGCACACCTTTGTTGTGGTTTTCTAACCCTGAAGAGAGATGAATGGAGGGAGAAAAAATACTTTCATTTCACCATGAATAAATTTTAAAAAACTCCCTCACTACACCTCTCTCTCACCCACAAACATGGATCTCTCTTGGATCTCTTATCGAATAATGGAGCTCTCTGGCTTGGATCTGAGGATGAAGGAAGCTCCCATGGGCTCGCCTTAAATAGACATGGTGGTAGGTGTCAAGTTTGACAAAACTTCCACCCTCCAATTTGCACCAAAAAATGGATTTCAAATATGGAATCCACCTAAAATAGAAGTCCTCCATGGTGGTTGTGGTTGGTGCACCAGCCACCAACCAAGGCAGCTGGAAAATATAACCATCAATTCTCACCCTCTATCTACAATATGCTGGAGTATATTCAAAGATATAACTTCTCCTAAATACTATCTTTG
Source organism: Viscum album (assembly GCA_963277665.1). Lineage (NCBI taxonomy): Eukaryota > Viridiplantae > Streptophyta > Magnoliopsida > Santalales > Viscaceae > Viscum > Viscum album. The sequence goes on along the minus strand of OY728152.1, from coordinate 1,376,888,485 downwards.
TCAACATATCTACCGGGTTCTCTTTCTTGGGGATCTTTAAAAGTTTCAGTAGCTATTGATTCATCACTTTGTGTATCCAATGATAGAGAATGTCTATGTTCTTCATCTGGGAATGGTTCATGGAGTTCTTGCTCAAGTCCAAAGAACTTTTACTTTCACTATAAACCTTGTAATCCTATATTAATCAAATATCTTGGAGAAAACAAATTATCCATAATATCTCCTTATCATCTTTTGAATCCTTAATGTATTCTTCTTATATCATGGATAAAGCAACGCACCTCTGCAACCATGACTGCCATGATACAACTCCTCCTACAAAAGTATAGATGTATTATACTGTAGAATTCCTACTATCATGATATCCAGTTATATCTATATCTATATAGCCCTCCAATATAGGTTAATCTACCCCATAGCACAAAAATAACTTTTAATTACATTTAAGGTACCTTAGAATCCACTTGACTGCATCCTAGTGTTTATTCCAGGGATTGGAGAGAAATCGGATCACAATTTCCATTGTATGTGAAATATCAGGTCTTGTACTCACCATATAATACATCAAGCTTCCAAATGATGAGGAGTATGGTATCGTCTCCATCTCCTTGATTTTTTCCTTAGATGATGGTTATGAACTCTTGCTCAACTTCAAATTTCCAGGAAGAGGAATGCTCACAGGTTTGGATTTATCCATATTGAAATGTTTCTGAACATGTTCAACATACTTCTCTTGAGATAGCCATAAAAACTTCCTCTTTCTATCATGAATTATCTACATCCTCAAAATTTGTTGAGATACTCCCAAGTCCTTCATATCAGAAGACTTGGATAACTCCTTCTTAAAATGTCAAATATTTTTTACATCCTTCCCAATGATCAACATGTCATCAACATAAGGTAGAAGAGAAACAAAGTTACCATCTTGGAATCTCTAGATGTAAACACATTGGTCTGCCTATGTCCTCTTGTAGCCATGACTCACCATGAATGAGTCAAACTTCATGTACCACTGTCTCGGAGAATGTTTCAGTCCGTATAAGATCTTCTTCAATTTGCAGATGAGGTTTTCTTATCCAAAAACCTCAAAATCTTTAGGCCACTTCTTATAGATCTCCATGGAGATATCACAATGAATAAAATATGTCTTCACTTCCATCTGTTCAAGCTACAATTCCAATTTATACACCAATATGAAAATGATTCAGATTGAAGCTATCTTCACTATGTGTGAAAAGATCTCAATAAAGTCAACTCCTTTCTTCTAAAGTAATCCCTTGAAAACTAACTGAGATTTGTGCTTGACCTCCTTTTTGTTGTCATACTTCTTCAGCTTGAACACCAATTTGTTATTTAGTTCCTTATTAACTTTGGGTAAATCAACCAAATCATATGTCTGGTTCTTTGTCAAAGAATCCATCACATCCACCATTGCATGCATCCACTTGACTTTTTCTGGAAGAGACACTACTCCCTGGTATCCTTCTGGATACCCCTCATCAATCAGTAAAACATAATCTAAATCTGAATATTTTTTCAACTGAATCCTTCCTCATGAAGATCATTGAATCTGTGAAATGTTAGGTTTGAGAGGCACATCATCACTTATCTCCTTTGATGGATCTGAAATTTTCTGTGGAGAGTATTGAGTCTCCCCCTACTCAATATCATCTTCCAATTCCTCCTGGTCCTCTACCATTGATTCTTCTTGCACCTTTTCCTCTTCATTGACAGATGGTGATGGTACAAGTGTTGGATTATGAATTGATTCTTCGACACTTTCCCTTCATTTCATTCTAGGATTGTGAATTTCCTTGATCGTCTGGTTCACATGGAACACGACATCTCTACTTCTGATCACCTTCTTCTCCTTTGGATCCCAATTCTTGTATCCTAACTCCTCATCTCCATAGCAGATGAAGATGGATGGAGTACATCTCCCATATATATTCTTTCTATGCTCCTTGAATACATGTGAAAATGAAAAACATCCAAATACTCATAAATTAGAGTAAGAGGGATGTTTACCATACCATCTCTTCTATAGAAGATTAAAATTCAGTGGGACCGATGGTGATCTATTGATGAGGTAGAATGAAACCTAAACAACTTCTCTCTAGAATGGCTTAGGTAGCTTAGCCAAACTCATCATGCTTCTGACCTTCTCCATGATGGTTATTCTCATCCTTTATTAAACTTCATTATGTTGTGGGGTTCATGGGACCATTCTCTCATTTCGGATTCCCTGACTCCAATAATAGGCATAAAATTTGATATATGTGTACTCTCCTATATTGTCTGAATGAAGTCACTTTAGATTCCTTTCAGTTTCACACTCCATCATGGTGTGTAACATAATGAAGTATTCTAATATTTGGTCTTTCTTCTGAAAGAATAACACCCACACCCTTCGAGATGAATCATCGATAAAGGATAGGAAATATTTTTTACCTCCCACTGAATCCACCTCCATGGGCCCACATACGTCAGAGTGCACCAGATCTAGTAATTTTGATCTCCTTGGTGAAGTATTATTTAATGAGACTCTATGATTCTTCCCAAACACATAGTATTTACAAGGATAAAGTGGTGCTTCCTTGTCAATATTAATGTACTTCTTCTTAATCATGGTAGATAACCTTATTTCACTCATGTAGCCGATTCTCCTATGCCACATATTAGAAGACACTTCTCCTTCCACTATGTTGATGCTATATATACATATCTTCAAATTATCTTTGTACAATGTGTCATATATGTAACCTTGGGAAATGATAATGGATCCTTTTTTCATCTTCCAGGTTCCATTGCTGAAGATGTTTTCATTGCCTCGTCGATCAAATGATATACCTAATAACTGGTTGAGTCGAAGGTTTGGAACATGCCAATCATCCTTTAGGGTGATTGTGTATCCAATGTTCTTCTTGACTTAGACATCACCAATTCCAAAAATATCCACCGAACTAGTATTTTCCATCTTGATGGCATGAAATTCACTATCTTGATTGGTCAAGAAATACTCATGATGTGGTGTGAAGTGGTATAATGATGCATTAACAAACACCAATTCTGTGTCTTGGCTTGATGTTGGACAACATGTTTATTCTTCATATTTGGATAAAAGATTGATTTCTATGGATACTATTACATGCGCATATCCATTCCCTTTTTGTTGGTTGATACTTCGACCCTTTTGTTGTAGAAACCTTAGACATTTCTTCTTCATGTGAACCATCATACCACAATGATAGAATTTATATATTTTCCTCCTGACATCTATGGATATTCCTCAATTCTTTATTCTGTATCCATTTACATCCCCTCATCTAGATCCCATGGATGGTCCCTCCATGGAATTTCAATTCTGCAAAAACTTTATACAGAATTTGGAAAAACAGAACTCACTGTTACATCTGAAATGATCGAAAATGGTATAATCAACTCTTAGATCGTCGAAATTGGACACTGATTGATCAAGATATGACCAAAACATTATCAATGGCCAAGATCAACCAATTACATTGTGCTAATGTGGTGATTATGTTGTGCTATAGTGAAACACTAGAGATTCTTTTAGAAACTCACGAAAAATGTCTTCGGCACCAGAACGGTACCTTCTTCTCTGACAAGGGCATACTATAGCACCCAAGGTTTGAAAGAACTTTGACTGATCCTATGAGGCTTGTATTAGCTCTGTTTGTGACGTCGTTCGTGCCATTGGAATCAGATCATCAAAAACTTTTAGAATCTGCCTTCGAAACTGAATTCTGATCAACATGAATTTTCTAGTGTTCATAACACTTTACTCAAACCTCCTCTGATACCACTTGTTGTGGTTCTCTAACCATTAAGTGAGATGAATGGAGGTAGAAAACATACCTTTATTCCACCATGAATAAATCTTACAAAACTCACCCACTAGACCTCTCTCTCTATCAAAAACAGGGAGATCTCCTGACTCTTTTACCAGATAATGGAGCTCTCTAGCTCAGATTTGATGATGAATCAGTCTCTTCTTGGCCCACCATAAATAGACATGGTGGGAGGTATCATATTTTACACAAAATTCACCCACCAATACCCAATAAACTATGGATTTAAAATATGGCAGCCATCAAAGATGGAAGTCCTCGATGGTGGATATGGTTGGTGAACCAGCCACCAACCAAGGTAGTAGGAAAAAATATCCATCAACCACCTCTCTCTGTTGAGCAAAACACCAGGATGAAACAGAGCGAAACACCTACAGCATGTGTTCCTTCGTGTTTGGTGATAGTTCAATGGTGTGGCATGAATTATTTATTGTTTTTATCATTTTTTCGAATGTATAGGTGGATATTGTGAGAAATCATCATGCATGGTGAGTCACGTTCAAGTTTCAATGATGGTTGGGGTGATGTTTCATATTCAGATATTGTTAGCAGCAGCTTCCAGTAATATTTTCATTAGAATAAAAATAGTGACTTCCATGCATTATTTTTCATGTCATGTTTGTGTGATGTGTTTTCATGGTTTTGAAGAGTTGATGAACATGACGGTGTATGCATTCCATTATTTTTTAAACATGTTTGATTTACTTTTGAATTTTTATTTTTAATTAGATATTTATTTAATTAATTATATTTTTGTTTCCTTTAATTTTTAAGGATCCTATACACGTTATTTGGTGTGTTCATGTGATTCCTAATAAATAATCACAGGCAGAAGATCATCAAAGAATTAATTTTTTTGGAAGTCAATTGTCTACTTTAGAGAATTGTAAAGTGCATGTGAACAAATTATGAATAAATAAATATATTAATTGAAAAAATAATATTTTTTATGAATTCCCCTTAAAACATTCATTAGTGATGCCTAATAAGTGATATCATGTGAGTAAACCTAATACATATATATACTTAGACTTTGTGAGAAATGGGTCATTTCATTTCACCAAGTGATTTGATGCTAAAGTGACACACATATTATTAATCAAATTAGAGAAAGAAATGATGGGTAATTTGTGTGAAAATTAAAATACTATCTAACATCAATGAATGATAATCGATAGTATTTTGATTAAAATTGGATTTTTTTATAATTGAATAAATAACTATCCATGTGTTGAAATTTAATAACTAACATTACAAGCACCTGAAAGGACATAATAACTCTGGAACTTCCATCTTCATCTACTTCCTCCATATAATAATTTAGTTTTCATTGATCGTTTTAGTTAATTTAAAAAATCATTTTTAAATAGATATCTAATTTTTATATTTTTTGGTTTTTAATAATATTAAAAACATGTTTTCCTAAACGTTCTTTCTAGAGGATATTCCAAGTGACTAAGCACATTCTCTCTGTGGATCGACCTTGCTCTTCGCTTTTACTATATCTAATAGGTTAATAAATTTTAAAATTTCACATGCTATGATGCACGTTCCAAAATTTTAGCATCATTTCAGGTTATAATAGCAGCATTATAAGTTCTCAAATAGATTGATTTAGGTTCAAAATTAAAAAATGAAAAAAATATAAAAGTTTAGTTTACTGCCCCATTTCATGAAATTTCAAGACACACAAAAGTTATGAATAATATGGCCAACACCATACGGCTATAATAAACACCCTCCCTACATTCCTACATCTCATGATAAAAAGTATAATGATTCACCACACATGAGATTGATGGATTTGGTGCCCTACAACCAACTTAAGTGTACTTTATGATAACATGTTTTCATATTTTTGAATATTAATAAACTCCTTGTCACGTCATTTTTTTCTTCATAACATAGTATATGATAACTAACTAAGAGTAACATTCACACTAAAAGTTCATAGAAGCTCCCTACTATGATAAGCACTCAGAAGTTCTATGATATTATTCTTAAATATATGTACTATAGTCAAATGATATCATTTGAGGGACACAAATGATATATGCTATTAGGGGTGGAGACTCACAGGACTTAGAGGCACCTTCTCATGGTGTACGACATTAGTAATATCCAGTGTAAGATATTATGAGAATGGTACTTGCCAGTAAGAAATTTATATTTATATGTGTCATTGGATGTTCCTATATTCAGATTTGTATATTGATCCATAAAATTTAATATTATTATTAATGAGTATTATGAGTCATATACTTTGATGTATTGATGAAAAATGTGATGACATATGTCTACAGTGAGGTAAGATACATTGGGTGCATCATGAGTAATATTGCATTAATGAATAATGTGAGAAAGGATTTATCTCTTCATTTTTCAAACAAAAGTTGATATCTTATAACCTTTTAGGTAAATTATATATCTTAAATAAATAATTGTTAATGGTGTTATATAGGAAAGATCAATTTTTGAAAAGTCAATAAAAGACACATTGATCACATAGGTTGATGGAATTGGCATGCAACTTTCTTGATTATAGATATTTTGATAAAGGGATTATATTACATTGTGAGCCTATGCATGAGGTATTATGACATTGTAGCATTAACTTTTTTCTCTATGATTCCTTGGCATATTTTTAGATTCTAACCTTGGTCTTTATGCTGCATCACCTAATTCTACTGAGAAAGAGGCCAAGAGGGCCACACACTAAGTGCATCCAGAATCTCAGTTAAATAATATTTTATTATTTATTATTTGAAAGTTGAATAAATATTATTCCTACATAGGGTTTAATAATTATTTATGTATGCTTGATTGAATATATTCCACTTCTATTTATTCATGAGAATACTATGTGAGTGGAATATTTAATAAATATTATTTGTTATTTATTGAATATAATATTTATTTATTTATTGGTGAATAATGTAGTGATATATATTTATTAAATAAATAGTCATTATTCAAGAACCGGTGGATATTATAGAAGAATTTTGAACTGAGTTTATAGGTTTGGTGAGAAATAATATATATTGAATGTCATTTGATTAAATAATATTTAATTTTAATTCATTAGTTTAGTGCATTTAAATAAATAATAATATTATTAATATTATTATAAACATGGGTTCTGCAATGATTAAATAAATAATAATAGGAAATTGTGAAATTATTTATTTCTAACCCTAGAGGTATATATAAATCCAATTATATTATTTTTGAAGAGAGATAATTTATTAGTTTGTTGTGAACAAAGAATCTAGAGAATCCTATTAAGCCTTAAAGAGATCCCCTCTCCATGAACGCTCCCAATAATTGAGATTGATCTTCCTCCACCTCTTAATCTTGAGTCTAGAGAGATAAAGGATAATCTTTTGGAAGTGATTCTCATGGTGATCAAAAGTGAACAATGCAAGTGTTTGGATCTTCTGTGATAGAACCCAAAGATTCCTATAGCGATGTTCAGATACTTTTGGAACATGTGTGGATCACCGCTAGAGGGAACCTTCTCTTGATTCCTACAATGCAATGATGGTACAATGTAGATCTATTTTCTGATCCATAAATAAATAAATATTTCATGAAAGGTAATTATTTAATTTATTAAATTATTTATAAATAATATGTAATGATCTAGTGCTTGGTTCTAGTGTTTTATCACTTGTTTTTTTATGATTCAATTTCATTGATTACGACATTCATCATCCCGTAAATCTTAGATTTATCATTGATCATGATAAAAAAATAAAAGTTGGGCACAACCCATTGCATGCTTCCACTAAACCTGAAATATATATGTGGTATCCAAGCAGTCACATAATTATTTATAATTATTTAAAGATCATTGATTGATTTTCTAATTTATGATTTAGTTTTCAATTCAAGATTTAATTGTTCATTAAACTGAATTTCGAGACATGATTCGTCCTCTTTTGTTTCCTGTTGATTTAATAAAAATGGTTAATTTTATAAATAAAATAGAATTGAATATCTCATCAGAAGGAGTCTAGGATTCTATCCAGATAACACATGATTACACACCGTGTAACCTAATTTACACGTCGTTTACTATTATTCAATTCACCATAAATTAATTTGGAATTAATTAAAGTTGTGTGCATTGAATAGATGTGGTGCATTTAATTATACACCATGTGTTGGCTGGGACATCTTGGTGCATGGTCATCTGAATTATATGTCTTCAGGAAAATGTACACGATGTGTAGTCCTATAGTGAAAAACAGAACATGTATTAGTTTTCACAACCTACCTAATTGGTTACCATGTAACTCGGAGACCACACGCCGTGTTACCCTTATACACTCTATGTGATCCAATTTTTCTATGGCATGGTTTACACGTTGAGTCCCTAGGTGTGTGCCTTGGATATATAGTGAGAAATGAACACACTGTGTACTAATACCAAATTCCATAGAATTAAAATTAATTTATTATACTGTGTAAACCTTATCAATATATGTTTGTGTGTGGTCATTAAATTGAGATGACATTCCATGTGATTTATTTTTAATATACATAAATTTATTTATTTAATTTATTTATTTATATTATTCAAATATTCATATCATGGGTGAGTTGTATTACATTTATTACACTATGTGCATTGAATCATAACACATGATAGAAAAATAATGTAATTCATGTAATCATTTAGTTGAGAGTACACATCATGTATGTATGTAATGATTCATGTATTTCGTATATCATAAAAGTAAACTGTGTATGAGTATAATACATATTGGGTAGATTCGAACAGTTATTCACCATGTTTCCACTAATTTACATTTATGTACATTGTTACTATTATGTAAATTTATTTAATTTAATGAAAATTATGATGGATGAGAATCTCAAGGAAATTAATATGAGAATTAAGATAAAATAACTGATTAATTTAAGAAAATAATTAATTGATTCAAGATCAATTTATCTTAAATAACAATGATTAAGAATTGAATGCTAATTTTATTAAATTCATAATTTTCTACATGAATTTGGTTGATCAAGATACTAGACTAAACCATTGTATGTGATTGGTTCCATTTAATTTATTATTAAATTAAATTGTTGGTATATGTTTTATATCTCCTCTTATTATGTAAGGTCATTCATGCCGATGGTTTATTTTTTGTTAACCTCTTCCCCTCAGCTATGTGTGATTAAAATCATATGAAACATATAGAACTACCATGTTGGTGGTGGTGGTTAAATTTTGGAGTCAAGGTGAAACTAATCTAAGACAGATACATAGGTGGACAAGTGGAAAGATGAAACATGAAATTTAATTGATCTAAGGTGTTTTTTCCCTAGGTCGGGGATTATTTTATCATCTTTAAGATAAACTAACCATTATTAAAATCTCATTATCATACCACTTTATTATTTTATTTCTAAAAAAATTCATGGTTATTTAATTATCGATTTTGTTTCGTGATCACATGAATTAATAGATTAACAAGTATGCAAGATAGATCTAAAATAAATTGGCTTATATCTTAATATTATCTAATACATGGTTAATCACATTAGTAAATCCACTTAATATTAAAAATCATAAAATAAATTTAATAATTTTCAATTCGTGAATAAAAGGATAAAATACATCAATAATATATATTAATTCATTATAACCTCCCACTACTTCAGCTAAAATAAAACCATAGTTCAAAGTTCTTGACCAACCAAAGTTGTGGTGATTTCAATTATTGGGGAATTATAACATGAATTTTTGGGTTAACATAACTTATTTCACATCAAGGGTTGACTACCAATGAATAATATGGTGTAATTGAGAGGAAAGGGTTGAGAAAATCCAATTTAAGTATTTCAGGAATGGGGATTCCACAAAACATATCAAGGAACTGTGAGTTAATGCATTTGGAATTTTGAATTCCTACCTAAAACCCTTTATGTTAAGTTGAGGTAATGTTAAGGGGAATATGGATCCTTGTTGTATGATCTAAATATAGATGTAAATCTATATAAGATAGAAAAATATAATAGGGGTGAATTATAGGTTTAGAAGTTTTGTATTTAAAATCTTAAGAAGAAAATTAGTTTAAGAGATATTAAACTAATACAATTTACAAAGCCTCTTATGATACAATAAAAAAGATCGTATTGGCCCTAAATTTGATGGATATAATATGTTACCACATATTATTAAAAAAAATTGTATTTGGGTTGAATACGATGATCAGAGTATAACAAATGTGAATGATTCTACCATACAGTGTATAGAATCTTTAATACAATATGTAATTTAAATGAATATATTTTAATTAAAACAATTACAATAGAAAATAATATGAATAGAAAGAGGAAGTAAAAGGATTCTATTTTTGTTACAAATAGTAGTGGAAAATTAAAGGGCATTACAATTCTTTTGTCCCAAAGATTAGGGTATCCTTTCACCTAGGATACTAGGTCTATCTTACCACCACCACGGTAAGCCCTTGATATTATGATCAACACATCTATCTTCATATCCAAGGAATCAATTCATTAAGAAGGTAATTGGCACCTATATCTTTCAAATACTTGAAATCCCTCGATAAAACGATCGGCAGAATCATCTTCATATCCCTGGAATCCCTCAATCATTATCACAATGAGAATTCACACAAAGAAATATAAATAACTTATTGAAATACAAGAACTAGGTACATGTTGTTTATATCTTGAATCTTCAAGGCTTTTCTCACAAATCAAGAGAGTGGTTACACCGTCTCTATCTAGAACTCAATTCAAAATAGCATGTCTTCTATGGTTAGTTGTATAAGTCTTGTGCTCTCTAGTTCAAATAACCTCTCATTTAAAGGCCTCTTTTCTAACTGTCATGTTTGATTTCAATGGTCATATTTCTATGAAAAAAATCAGAGTAACTTGGACACATAGCACTATAACAATCAAAACAAAACATAATACATGAAATCATTTGATTAGTATATAACTAACTTTCTGACATCGTTTTGGTTAGAAAATAATCAGTACAGAAATATGAATGAATGAGTATGATGAATATATAAAGCATGAGTAAAAGGATAATGTGAAACATGTATGCGGTATTAGAGTAAGACATGAGTTCAATTCATTACATGAGTACGATGAATAACCTGGGTAGGATGCATAACATGGTTATGATTCATAATATGAGTATGATGCATAACATGAGTATGATATATAACATGGGTACAATGCATAACATGGTTACGATGCATAACAAGGATATGATACATAACATGGTTATGATTCATAACATGGATACGATACATAACATGGTTACAATTCATAATATGGATACAATATATAACAATGTTATGATTCATAACATGGATATGATACATAACATGGTTACTATGCATAATATGGATACGATGAAAAACAATACATGTGGTTACGATGAGAAACAATATATGTGGTTATGATGAAAAACAATATATGTGGTTACGATGAGATATATATGTGGTTACAATGAAAAAAAATATGTTGTTATGATGAAAAACAACATATGCAATTACAATGAGAAACAATATATGTTCTTACGATGAAAAACAATATATGTGGTTATAATGAAAAACAACATATGCGGTTATGATGAGAAAACATATATGTGGTTACAATGAAAAACAACATATGTTGTTACGATGATAAAATTTGTGATTTCCAAAACAAAAAGAAATGAATGGGAAGGTCGAAACATAGCTTTCAACTCAACACTTGACACTAAAATTTCTAAGTAATAGGATATTCTGAAGCTAATGGTTAGGACTATTGGATTTCAATAAAATAGTTGGATATTAATAAATATAATATTTATTTATCTATATAATTTCATCAGATAATGTACTTAAATTATTCTCATCATATTTGTAGAAATAACAATAAAAATGACTTCAAACACATCACTACGTTTCATACTTTATAAGGATAAACTTCTCATTGGAACAAATTTCCAAGAGTGGAAAAGGTGCTTATGTGTTATCCTTCTCTATGAAAGGAAATTGTATGTGCTAGAAGAACTGATTCCTAAAGTTCCTAGAAATGGGGGTAGCGATGAATATTTGTCTCTCTATGAGAAATATTTGAAATATTCTATATATGTTCATTGTTTCATGCTATCATCCATGTGAAATGCGTTTTTTAAGCAACACGATCACATGGATGCTTATGGAAAGACGTATCACCTTTAGGATATCTATCAAGAGAAGGTGAGACAAGAGATATACCAGATCTCCAATTCTTTGATTACAACTATTCGTGGAGAGTGTGTTCTAGTTGGGCCTTATTTCATCAATATTATTATCTACATTAAATTCTTACATGTATTAGGGATTAAATTCCAAGATGGGTTGTGGACAGATCTCATACATTATTCATTTCCCAAGACCTTGTCCATTTTTATTGTTAATTAAAATATTAGAACAATGGTAAGAGTCTTTCATGACTTCTTAATTTTATTTTTCAAGTGGATAAGGACATGGGGTGTGGCAGACCTGTGGTCTTTGTGGTGAATAAGAAAATGAAGAACAAGGAAAATTTTCCCAAGACTCACAAAAAGTCTAAATCTCCCATGCTTTGTCTAAACAAGAAGAAGAAGATCTAGATGCAAGGAAAGGAAAATGATGCAATATTTTTTGAATGTGGAAATAAAGGATACTAGAAGAATAACTACACCTAGTAGAAAGGGAATCTAAAGGTGCATTCATTATTGAGTGTAATCATTCAATATTTACACATTAGATATTAGATAAATCTTGTGGTTCTCACATTTGTATCCAAATGAAGGAACCAAGTAGTTTCCAAAATATTTATAGAGTAGAGGTGGATATATGAACATCCAATAGTGTGAGGTTGGATGATCTATCCATTAGTTTCTATCACCTTTAATTTCCAATAGTAATTATTTTAGTTTTAAAATATTGTTCTTATTTACCAACTATTTCCAAGAACATAATTTTTTTATCATGCCTAGATTTAGATGGTTTTTTTTATTTTTAGAAATAAAAGTTGTTTCTTTTATAAATACAGCATATTTTATGGTATGGAGTATTTAATTAATGAACTTTATGTCTGAAATTATGAAAACCAAGTATTTTCAAATGATAACAAATCACATTCACACAAATCATATAACACTCAGCTATGGAATCACTATCTTGGCCATGTAGATAGGAATAATTTGAAAAACCTCTGTCAAGATGGTTATTTAGACTCATCTGAGATAAAACCACTTAAATATCTCATGCTTGTTTTCAAGGAAAAATAACCAAACCTCTATTCAGTGGACCGGGTGAAAGGGCCAAAAAGAGTCTAGGATTGGTACACAATGATGTGTGGGGAACATTTCCAGTAGAATCTAGAGGTGGGTATTATTACTTCATAACTTTTACTGATTACTTGAGAAGATATGGTTATGTCTATTTGATGAGGTATGGGTCCAAGTCCTTTGAGAAATTCAAGGAATTCAAAAATGAAGTATAAAATTAACATGGAAATAAGACAAAGAAGTTTTGATCTGATCAAGGTGGTGAATATCTTAAGCAAGAGTTTATCAACTTTTTATGGGAGTTTGGGATTCTATCTCAACTCACTCCACCTTATACACCATAGTAGAATGGTGTTAGTGAAAGGAGGAATTTTACCTTATTATACATGTTAAGGTCAATAATGAGTCATGTAGATCTTCCATTATCCTTTTGGGTATATGAATTACTAAATGGGGAATACACATTAAACCAAGAACCAACTAATGAAAAAAATGGAATTCACTTCGATTTATGGACTGGAAAGAAACATTTTTTTCAAATACACGTGTATGGGGTTCAGAGGTGTTTATTAAGGCCTTCTTAGGTAACATACAAGAACCTCTGGGAACAAATTGTATTCTTATAGGGTATCCTAAGGAAACCAATGCATACTACCTATACAACCCATCAGGCAAGAAAGTGATTGTAATAAGACAAGTCGTCTTTCTTGAGAGGAATAATATCCAAAAAAATGATAGTGGGATAAAGATGGAATTTAATGATCTTGATGCTCAATATAAACAATAGTTGGTAGAGGAACATATTCCATAGGTCCCCATAGAGTAAGTATCTCCTAGAAAACAATTACTATATATTTGAACAAGAGAGGTAAGAGAACTAGTGAGATATGGTTATCTAGTCATCGAATATAGTAACTCATTATTGGTTGACAATAATGAACCTATCTACAACAAAGAGTAATTAGAGAGATTAGAAGTTTCAAGATTTAAATAATCTATTAATAATGAAATGGATTACAAGTATAAAAATAAATTTTGGGTTCTAGTCATTGAACCAGTTGACGTAAATCCCAAATAGTATAAATGGGTATTCAAGAGAAAACTGGACATGGAATGTAAAGTAAATACCTATAAAGTAAGACTAGTGAATAAAGGGTTTAAATAGTGTTAATAAATTTACTTTGATGAGATATTTTCACCAGTTTCCATGTTTAAACCCATCAGAATCATATTTGTTATAACAGCTTATTATGACTATGAAATTTTGAAAATGGATGTCAAAACTCCATTCCGTAATGGGAACCTTTAGGAAGATGTCTATATGACTCAACTAGAAGGGTTTGTGACTCTAGGTGATTCCAAGAGGATTTAATAGTTTAAGATATCCATTTATGGATTGATGCAAGCATCTAGGTCATGGAACATTTGATTCAATGAAGCTATAAAATAATTTGGATGTATTAAGAATGAATTTGAGACATGTGTTTACAAGAGTTTTAGTGGAAATGCATTCGTTATCCAAGTAGTATATGTTTATGAAATATTACTTGTTGGAAATGACATACCATTCTTATATTCTATTAAGGACTAGTTAAATAAATGTTTATCCAAGAATGAATTAGTTGAAGTATCCTATATTCTAGGGATCAAGATCATTCATGACAGATCCAAGATATTTGTTAGACTAAATCAAAGTACATACATTGACCAGATACTGAACAGATTTAGTATGGAATAGTCAAATATGGGATTGGTTCTAGTGTCACGTGGTTTACATATTTCTAAGAAAATATGTCCTCGGACACAATAGGAGAAAAAGAGAATGAGTAAGATCGGATACACTTCAGCGATGGGATCAATCATGAATGTTGTGTTGTATACTAGGCTTGATGTTTCCTATGAATTCAGAATGGTAGACAGATATCAAGTAGATATATCATAATAGCATTGGTATGTTGTTAAGGATATCCTCAAGTATCTAAGAATAAATAATGATATGTTCCTAATGCATATTGGAGATGAGAATCTGGTCATTCATGGTTATACTAATATAAGTTTTCAAATAGATCAGAATGATCTGAAGTTGCAGTCAGGATATGTTTTCTATCTCAACGGATGAGCTGCAAGCTGGAAGAGTTCAAAGCATCTAGTTGTTGTTGATTCTACAATGGATTTAGTATCTTTATGTGTTACATTTTAGTAAATTCTATATCACATTTTATTGTGATAATACTACAATAGTGTCTCTTAAAAAAGTGGAAAGGTTACACCAACTGACAAAGCATACACTCCAAAAGTATTACCTCTTGGGGGATTTTTAAAAAATTAGTGAAGTTACAATAAGAAAAGTACCCATGGAAGATAATGTGGTGAACCAATTTACTAATTTATTATCTCATCATAAGAATGATTATCATGTGAGATCTAGTGAAATGAATGTTGTTAGGAGTTGGATCTAGTGCAAGTGGGAGTCTTTTGGAGTTGGTTCCTTAGAACCAACTTCTTTGTAATTTATGATAACATGTATTCATAGTTTTTAATAATAATAAAATTCTAATTACATCACAATTTTTTTATACATAACATAATATGTGACAATTTTCTAATAGTATTTGTCTCCCTAAAAGGTCATATAGTTCCTCATTATGATGAGAACCTTGAAGATCTACGACACTATTCTTAAATATAAGTTCTGTAGATGGATGATGTCATTTGAGGGACACAAATGATATAGGCTATCAGTTTTGGAGACTCATAGAAATTTGAGACTCCTTCTCATGGTGTACACCCTTGGTAATATCTAGTGTAGGATATTTTGAGAATGACACCCACTAGTAAGAAATCCACTTATATGTGTCATTGGATGTTTCTATTTGTGGAAATCTATATTGATCATTCTACTTTAAGATTGTTATAAATGATTATTATGGGTCATGTAATTTTATGTATTTACAAAAATCATGACGATATATGTTTACAATGAGGTAGGACACGTTGGGTGCATCACGAGTAATATTGTATTAATGAATAATGTGAAAAATGATTTGAATTTTACTTAATTTAAATGGAATTTGATATCTTAGGACATTTTATGGAAATGATATAACCTAAATAAATCCATGTTCATGTTGTTATATAGGAAAGTCTGATTTCTAGAATGTTAAATAATGATAAATCGATCACATAGGTCGATGGCACTGGCATTCAACCTTCTTTATTAGACATATTATGATAAAGGGATTAAATTATATAGTTAGTGCCCATATGAGGTATTAAGTTTTTATGAAATTAAATTCTTTCTATATGGGTTCCTTGGCATGTTTCTAGATTCTAACCTTGGACTTTAGGCTTCTTGGTTTAATGCCATTGAGAAAGAGGCCAAGAGGGTCACACGCTAAGTGTATCCATAATCTCTGTTAAATAATATATTATTATTTAGTATTTAAGAAGTTGAATAAATATTATTCTTGTGTGTGGTTTAATAAATTTTCATATATACTTCAAATATATATTATGTCACTAATTATTTGAGAGAATATTATGTGACCGAGATATTTAATAAATATGTATTTGTTATTTTGTGAATATAATATTTATTTATTTATTGGTGAATGATGTAGTCATATTTATTTATTAAATAAATATTCATTATTCAAGGACTGATAAATATTGAGGAAGAATGTTGGACCAAGTATATTGGTCTTGCGATAAATAATATTAATTGAATATTATTTTCATAAAAAATATTTATTGAATATTATTTTGTTAAATGATATTTAATTATAATTCATGAGTTTAACACGTGTCAAGAAATAATAATATTAATAATATTTTTATTGACATGGGGTTCCAAAAAGAATAAATAAATAATAATAGGAACTTAAGAAATTATTTATTTCTATCCCTAATGGTATATAAACCCATATATGTTATTTTTTTAAGAGAACTAATTCATTTTTTTGTTGTACATAAAAAATCAAGAGAATACTCTCAATCCCTAGAGAGATACCCTCTCCAAGAACGATCCCAATAATGGAGAGTAGTTTTCCTCCACCTCTGACTCTTGATTCTAGATAGATCAAGAAGAATTATTTGGAAGAGATTTTTGTGGAGATCTACAGTGAATGACGCAAGCGCTAGTATCTGTCGTGCTAGCACTTGAAGATTCCTATGAGGACGTTCAAAGATTTGTGGAATGGGTGTGGATCTCTAAAAGATGGAATCTTCTCTTGATTCCTATAATGAAATGATGGTACAAAACAATTCTATTGTTAGGTCTATAAACAAATAATGAATTCATGAAAGGTAATTATTTAATTGGTTAAATTAATTATAAATAATATATGATAATAATGTGCTTGGTTTTGACATTATATCCCTTTTATTTTTTTCTTTGATTCAATTCCATTAATTTTGGAATTTGTCTTTGTGTAAATATTTTATTGATTGTAGATCATGATGAAAATAAAATTTGGGCACGACCCATCGCACACTTCCATTGCACTTGGAACCTACAGATATCTCTGGTGATCCTTTTTATTATAATGATTTTTATTCAAGTTCATGTTATGATCCATAAGATAATGCTAAACCATTTTGTGATACAAGTCCTTTTACATGATTTAATCATTTTAAATTCCAAATTATTTCTAAAAATTTTGAACACGACAATTCATATGAAATAAATGATTCAATAATTGGGCACATTTTGTTTTTTTATCACTGAGACAAATTAGACATTCAAACTTCAAGATTAGCATAATTAAAAATTTATTTCCACAATGAAAGATCTATAAAATCAACTAACTCATCATTTCCAAATATTCACCTCATTGCCACTTCATGATCGAATTCAGAATAATTCACTTGAGAAAAGTGCAATAGAAGTTCCATTTGAACCACATTCATTTCATGATTCGGATAATAATACTAGCTTTATCATACTATTTACAACTCCTCTCTATTATAATTTAATTCTTCTAATCTAATCACATTTCATGAATATAAGAGCTTAATCTTCCACTATATTAAATATAATGGTCCCTCATAAAATGTGATTTCATGTCTTTACTATGTGAGTTCACAAGACATCCACCCCAATGTGAAAAATGATTCATTCAATGTCTATCAAATTACAGAATTTGAGGATAAATAGGATATTGAATTAGGACCCTTATTTACTAAGAAAGAGTTTGAATTCATCCAAGACACCATGAATTCCCACATGTAAGAGAACATCAATTCAAATGATATCATCTATCCTTTTTTAAAAATATCTACAAGTATAAATCATTTTCCAAAATAAAGACATCTAAAAAAATTCTAGATTCAAAAAATTAGTCGAAGATGGTTTTTGAGAACAATAATAATTTTCTAGGAACAATGGAAGAATGGGATTTCATGGAGGATCCTATGTTTGTGGTGCCACATGTGCCAATGAATACATATGGTGAGGGTAGTATAAAAAGAAACTTTTGAAAAAATATGTCATTTTTTACATAATGGAGTCATCATCTCCAATTGTGACCACCCCACTTGCGGGGGAGGGGGAATCGTCATCCCCTATGATAGAAAGGCTTGCATTTCAGCCCTTCTCCAATCCTGACTTTCTTCCTCCATTTCCGAAAGCATTTGTGAGCCCTAAAGTTTTGGACCTTTTGGATGGAAACCCTAATCTGAAAATTTCGACATCTGAGTTCACGGAATCCTCTTTGCTGTTGAATCTTACCCTCGTTGCTCAGTTTAGACAAAGGAGACCATCCGTCGATGCTTTCAATAGGTTTGTTTTCTCCTATTGGGATCTTCAAGAAAGGGAGATCGTAGGGTTGCTGGACAGGCAGCACATTAGGATCTGTTTTGAGTCAGAAGAGGACCTCATCAAGGCTTGGTCAAGGGCTCCTCGCAGTTGCAATGGCATTCAGTTCTTCCTCCTTCGTTGGTTGTTTGATTTTCATATGAAACGGGACTCGCCTTCGGCCATGGTATGGGTCAGTTTCCCTAGTCTTTCCCTTCCTTTCCAGAATCCCTTTGTTATAAGAATTTTGGGTAATCTTGTTGGTAGATTTCTGTGTGTGGATAGCCATACTGAAGCAGTGTGCCATCTGATAAATCATCGTGTTCGTGTTGAGATAGATGCTTCTAGGGTGCTGTTTGAATTTGTCTGGATTAAAATCAGTGAAGAATACATGTGTAAATAGCAGGTTATTTATGAGAATTGGTATGAATTCTATTTTAATTGTAACCGTTTTGGACATCTTCTGGAGAGTTGTCGAAGAGATTCATCATCTCAAGTAGTGAAGCCTCGGCGTCCGGAGTTCTAGAATTCGGTTAGGAGGGAGGAAGCAGTGGGGAAAGTCCCTGCGAACCAGCTAATGGAGGGTCTGGAGTTGAGGCCAATGGATGTTGAGGGGGGAAATGGGGGAACCCAATCGTTGGACCCTTTGGTCCAGGAGTTGGCAGAAGGGATTGTCATGGGCTCTGATTGGAATGATTTTAATTCACCCTTGAAGGATGGTATGAAGAACCAATGCATTATGGAGGTTTCTGATGCAGGAAAGAGTCGGGGACAGGATAACTCTATCGACCGGAGCTCTCAGAAGAATGGTGACCCATCTGGTGAGGAGTTTTGGGGGGATCACCATCTATTTGAAGTTATAAAGAAGAAGAAACAGAGGGCTGGAAGTGGAAAAGTTGTCTCTGAAGTGGTATTGGACAGACCCGGGAAAATCCAGGATAGTGGGGGACCAGTTACATCACCTAAACCTTTGCTTTATTTGAGCAATAGGTTCCAGGGACTTTTAGAGGAGGGTTTGGATCCTGTTCCAATGGAGCAGGATGATTCTTTTGAAGATAGTATGAGGTAATTTTTGGGTGGAGAAGCTGTGAAGGAGGATTTCTGTAAGTTTATGGAGGAACCCACTATGGTGAATACCAGTTATCAGTAGTGCAAAGATACCGACTTGGGAAATGTTGGTGAAGGGAAAGCAAAAGAAACATTGAAAGAATATGGACGCGCTGGCAACTATCTGTCTGGGATTGACTGCGACACACCTGATCAGAGGAGAGGAAGAGATGAGGAGGGAAAGGTTTCAACCTCGGATTGCACCCTTGGGAGTAAGGGGCTTCTTATCGGGTGTGACAAGGAGAATAGATTTTGTATGGTAAATCACTCCTTCATCGATATAGTGCAACGGGGAAATAGTACCAGGACTGAGAATGGAGGAGTGGCATCTACTACTCCAAAAATAAAAGGCAGGAAGGACTACTCCTGCCCGCCTCGACCGTTATGCACCAGATCCACCTTTCATCGGGATCATGGGGTGACCCTGGCATTTAAAAAAGGTATCATGTCCAACCAAGATGGTCTTGGACGAATCACTTTGGATGATGTGAGGTGGGACTACAATGGTGATTTCATGAGGCATCTGAATCCAGCTTCTGAATGGGGAATTACCATCGTAGAGGAGGACTCCTGTGTTGGGTGCGATGATGGGTATGGATATTATGGTTTTTAGTTCTTGTCGGATAATATGGGTGTTTGTGTGCTTGTTTTGTTTTGGATGTGCTTTGTGGGCTTCAATGTGACTTTGGGTTACTCACTTTTCCTAGAAGTGTTTGGATATTAATAAAAAAAAGTATTCTGGTTTACGTTGATTTCTAAAATGATTTACTTAAAATACCTATAGATGTTAGTAATACTCTTAGCCTTGGTACAGTCAATGAAACTGTGGATCATGAACTGAGTTGGAAACCATTATATTTCCCTATTTCAGTAGTTGGATGTGAAAAAAAGTTAGGATACATCATCAACCGAAATATTTCATTCAAGGATATGATGGACATAATCTAACCATTTAAAGATCCTCGTAAAGGCATTTCTTCTATTATTAAAATTCAAAAATGTAATTTTTGTGATCTTTATGATGCCACCATTTGCAAAAACATTAATTATTCAGTGATTTTTTCTTCAAGTGGGGTATATTCAATCCCTTTTGAGTTGGTCTATTTTCATTTCTTCCCACCGATCTATTTTTATTTCAAGTTTCTGTTAAGATTTTTCAATTCTTGCAAGATGGGTGTTTTCTCGATTGATACATGCAACACTCCCACTAATAAAGAAGGATATTAATTATATACATTTTTTTTATCATGGTAGAGTGTCATCAATGTCTATCTAAAGATGATGTAAACTTATCCCTCAATGGGAGGAAATCTATCATTAGTTTTTCTTTCCTTCAATACATTTAGTTTCATTTCATTTAGTTTTTAAGTAATAAAATTAAATGCTTTTACCACAATCCATTTTCTCCTATCACTAAAGTGGATTTTAATTCATAATATTTTGTTTTATCATCCTAATTCATTAGATTATATTGTGAATTCTTTGATATGATGTGGGTATGAGATTTCCATGTGTAGATTTTATAGGTACATTATTTCTGGAGCTTCATTGGATACAGGTTGACTTCCCGGGTCTATCTGCACTTACTCAAGGAATTGTTTTATTTTATGTTATATTCTATGCTTCCAAAACACCATGTAAAATAACTAACTAAAAAATAATTAAAATAATTAAAATTTATTAAAATGAAAAAAATAGCATTCATGTCATTATTGAACCCACATGAAAACCATTGTATTTTTGTCATAACACTATCAGGAACATACCACTTGTGTCCTTAGTTAGTCTAAGAACATGATTCATGTTCCAAATGCTTTCAACCTTGATATCATGACATAGATGATTACTGATATTATTCCATGCTTTGAAAAAAAAATTACCTTGTATATATTTGAGGTGTTTTTTCACTCATTCTCATCTATGTTTTCCAACATGTTATTTATATACCTATGAGGATTATGACCCATTATTTCATCATCTCTTATTTATATTTTTCTTGATGGAATCTTAACCATGTTACGTCTTTTATAACATTCCAGTTTTGTCCAACAAAGCTATCAGAATTTTGAAAATTACACTAAAATGACTGAGGAATTTGTTTGATTTATTTAGAACTTTTGACCCACTTATCCACCTATACATTTTCTTCACTGTGTAGCCCTTAAAATCCATAAAGAATACTTTTAGAATAATCCCACAGTTAATTCCCTTCCCTACCTATTTCCTGCATATTGGCATGATGATTTTCAATCTATGTGTGGGGGAGAGATTTATTCACAAAGAGGGTTGTTTGATGGGAATTTAGTCATTTTATTCACATTGATTGTCATTATCTTGTATTAATTGTTTATGCTATATTTGATAGTAGCCATAGGTTCATTGCATGTATTTTATAAGGGAATATAAATTATTCTTGGTTCCAACAATGAGTACTTCTGTGGTCATTATGCAGTAACCCTCACCTTCAGGGATACCTATAAAAATGATGACTCATTACTCCAGGAGCTAGGTAGTTTTTCATATAACATAATTTCACTATTATTTCACTGATTATGAGTTACATGTGTACCTTTTCTTGGGATATTGTCTTATTTATATTTTATGGGGTTTGGGAGGGGATACTCACCTATTAACCTATCCATTGTATTGTGTTAGTTGTGTCCTTAGAAAACAAGAAGAACAAAATTAAAAAAATAGTGTGACATTGGTATTTTTATATGTTTGAGGACAAAAAATGTTTTAAGTGTGGGGGATTGTGGTTTCTTGAGGAGACATTTAGATTTATATTTATCATTCATTTATTTCACAATTCAACCCACATTGTTTTTAAAATGTCAAAAAAAATTTATAACCCACCATCACATAACCTCATAGACATTTAAACCTAATGTGTAGTCTTAAAGATCAGGGATTTCTTTTAATTTCCACTAGTGTAGATTTGAAATTCATGGGAATATTATTTTAAGCATGCATGTGTATGATAATTGAGCATAGTTTTGATCAAATTGTTTGATCAATGCGAGTGACGGTGAGGTAGGTCACATAATACCTCAGTGTAAGTACTTGTTTTGGAAAGAATGTGAGTGGAAGGGATTTTTTTTTTGAAAATTTGAATTTTAAATGAATCATTATATTTTTTGGGTAAAATAGATTGAAGATTTTTTAACATGTGATTATATTGCTCTTGTTTTTCTAGGATGTAATTGCATGTTGTTTCTAATTGTTTTTTTCGAGGAGTGAAAAAGTTTAAGTATGGGGGATTTGATGCATGCAGAATTTACTAACATTTTAAAAAAAAATTAACTTATTTTTAATTAAACATTTTAAATGATTATCATGTAACTGTAGCTTTGTATTATTTTATTTTTTTTGTGAAAAATTTTGTTAATTATATATTAATATTAGTAAATTAGTACTATTATTATTTTTCATTAATTTTCTATAATCTCTAAAACTATATTATTTTTAGTAGTTTTAGTAATATTAGTTTTATTATTAATTTATTAATATTTTTATTAATTTTCTCTATTAGTATTATATATTATTTTGTATAATTTTAAATATTAATAGTTTTAATAATAGTGGTATTAATATTATTAGTTATTATTATTATTATATTAGTATTTAATAGTGGTATTATTGTAATGTGTATAGATAATAATTTTATCTAATTAATAATTGTATTGTAGATAATAATTTTATCGAATAATTATATCATGATTTGGGGATATTAAGTAATTAAGGGATTTTTCTCGTTGAGTATTCTTTAGATTAAAATTGTGTATATTGAACTTAAAATGTCAAGGATTAATGACATATTTTGTTTAACATATGGATTCCATGGATTATTGGAACCATAAATCCACTTCCATAAACAAGTTTTAATTGAGATTAGAACCCTAGTTATGGTCAGTCTTGGATTAAAGCCTTGACATTTGGGTATTCCGATCAAAATTATCTTGTGAAGTGGGTGTTAATTTAATGTAATATAAATAAAAACTCAATGATATCATAAGATTAAATCCCCAATAATGAACTCACCCCAATGTTTAAAAAAATTAATCAATTTAAATTAATCAATCATTTCATTTTATCTCTGAAAACAACCCCCCCCCCTAAAAAGAAAATCACAAAAATAGCCAACTATTAAAAAGTATTATCACAAAGGATTC
This sequence comes from Viscum album, assembly GCA_963277665.1. NCBI lineage: Eukaryota > Viridiplantae > Streptophyta > Magnoliopsida > Santalales > Viscaceae > Viscum > Viscum album. The sequence continues at coordinate 1,376,864,242 of OY728152.1, read as the reverse complement.
AACTCGAGTTCAACTATATACATCAGTAGAGAACCAAACCCCTGAACGGTCAATAGTCGACAATCATATGTGCTTCATCATGCTACCTATACAACCCATCAAGCAAGAAAGTGATTTCTCTAGACAAGCTATCTTTCTTGAGATGGATAACATCCTAAAAATGATATTTGGAGAAAGATTGAATTTGATAAAGATGATGCTCAAGATACATAAGAGTTGGTATAGGAACATTTTCCATAAGTCCCCATGGAATAAGTAGCTCCTAAAAAACAAGTATTATGTTTGAGAACAAGAGAGGTAAGAGAACTAGAGAGATATGGTTATCTAGTCACTAAATATAGTGACTCTTTATTGGTTTAATATGATGAACCTCTCTCTTAAAAAGAGTAAGTAGAGAGATCAGAACCTACAATATGGAAAGAATCCCTAAATTCTGAAATGGATTCCATGTATCAAAACCAATTTTGGGTCTGGTCATTACACCAGTTGATGTAAATCCCGTAGGGTGGAAATGGGTATTCAAGGGAAAATTGGACATAAAAGGTAAATTAAATACCTAAAATGTAAGGCTAATGGCTAAAGGTTTTAAAAAATATTAATAAATTGACTATGATGAAAAATTTTCACCAGTTTCTATGTTTAAATCCATCAGAATTCTATTTTATAGAGCAACTTACTATGACTTTGAAATTTGGTAAATGGATGTCGAAACTTCTTTAATTAATGGGAACCATCAGGAAGATGTCTATATGACCCAACTAGAAGGATTTTTTACTCCACCTGATTCCAATAGGATTTTAAAGTTTCATAGATCCATTTATGGATTGAATAAAGCATCTAGGTCATGGAACATTTGATTCAATGAAGCTGTAAAATAATTTGGTTTTATTAATAATTAATGTGTGCCATGTGTTTATAAGAGGTTTAGTGGAAATGTAGTCGTTATCCTAGTAGTATATGTTGAAAAAATATTACTTATTGGAAATGAAATACCAGTCTTATAGTCTATTAAGGAATTATTAAATAAATGTTTCCCCATAAAGGATGTAGGAGAATTAGCCTATATTCTATGGATCAAGATCATTCATGACAGAACCAAGATGTTTCTTAGACTAAATCAACATAGAAACATTGACCAGATACTAAAGTGATTTAGTATGCAATACTCCAATATGGGATTAGTTCTAGTGTAACATGGTTTACATATTTCTAAGAAAATGTGTCCTCAAACACAATAGGAGAAATAGATACTGAGTAAGATCACATACGCTTCAGCAATGGGATCAATCATGTATGAAATTTTGTGTACTAGGAGTGATGTTTCCTTTGCATTGAGCATTGTAGGAAAATATCAAGTTGATCCAGGATAAAAGAATTGGTATGTTATTAAGGCTATCCTCAATTATCTGAGAAGAAATAAGGATATGTTCCTAAGTTATAGAGGAGACGATGAGCAGGTCATCAAGGGTTATACTGATACTAGTTTTCAAACAGATCATAATGAATTGAAGTCACAATCAGGATATGTTTTTTGTCTCAATAGAGGAGCTGTGAGCTGGAAGAGTTCAAAGAAGCTAGTTGTCGCTGATTCTACAATGGATTCTGAGTATTTAGCGGCTTATGATGCATCCAAGGAATCAATTTGGATACGGAAAATTATCTCATATCTTGACATGGTACCTAGTAGTAAAGTCCATATCGCATTTTATTATGATAATACTACAACGATGGCTCTTAAAAAGTGTCATGGTCACACCAACAGAAAAATCATATATTCCCAAAGTATCACCTATTGAGGTATTTTTAAAAAAGGGTTGGAGTTGTAATAAGAAATTTACCCATGGAAGATAATGTGGTGAAACAATTGACTAAAGTATTATCTCATTAGAAGCATGAGTATCATCTAAAATCTAGTGAACTGAAGGTTGTTAGCAGTTGGCTCTAGTGAAAATGGGAGTCTATTAAAGTTGGTTTCATAGAACCAACTTATTTGTACTTTATGATAACCTGTATTCATAATTTTTAATATTAATATAATTCTAACTGCATCACAATTATTCTTATGCATAACATAAAATTTGATAATGTCCTAAGAGTATTTTTCACCCTAAAAGGTCACAAAATTTCTCCATTATGATGATAACCTGGAAGTTCTAAGACGCTATTCTTAAATATAAGTTATATAGATGGATGATATCATTTGAGGGAAACAAATGATATAGACTATCAGGGGTGGAGACTCATAGGACTTTGAGGCACCTTCTCATGGTGTACACCCTTGATAATATCCTGTGTAGGATATTATTAGAATGAGACCCACGAGTAGGAAATATACATTTATATGTGTCATTGAATGTTTATATTTTTCGACATCTGTATTGATCTTTATAATTTAATATTGTTATTAATGAGTATTATGTGTCGTGTAATTTTATATGTTGACAAAAATCATGATGACATATGTTCGCAGTGAGCTAGGACATGTTGGGTGCGTCGCGAGTAATATTGCATTAATGAATAACATGGGAGAGGTTTTTTAACTTATTTTATTTAAATAAAAGTTGATATCTCATGACCTTTTATGGAAATGATATAACCTAAATAAATCCATGGTCTTGTTGTTATATAGAAATGTTTGATTTCTAGAAAGTCAAAGAAAGAGATATCGAGCACATAGGTCGATGGCACTAGCATGCAAACTACTTGATTAGACATATCATGATAAATGGATTATATTATACAGTGGGAGTCTGTATGAGGTATTATGCTTTTGTGACATTAACTTCTTTCTCTATGGGTTACATGGATTATTTCTAGATACAAACCTTGGACTTTAGGATTCTTTTTCTAATGCCACTGACAAAGAGGTCAAGAGGGTCACACACTAAGTGTATTCATAATCATATTTAAATAATATATTATTATTTATTATTTAATAATTTGAATGAATATCGTTCCCAAATGTGGTTTAATAATTATTCATGTATAATTGATCATATATATTTTTTCATTAGTTATTTGAGAGAATATTATGTTAGCGAGATATTTAATAAATTTTTTTTTATTTTTTGAATATAACATTTATTTATTTATTGGTGAATAATGTTGTGATATTTATTTTTTAAATAAATAGTCATTATTCTTGGACCGATAAATATTTTGGATGAATGGTGGACCATGTTTATAGGTTTAGCAATAAATAATATATATATTAAATATTATTTTATTAAACAATATTTAATTCTAATTCATGATTTTAGCACATATCAAGAAATAAAAATATTATTAATATTATTATCAACATAGGGTTCCAAAGAGATTAAATAAATAATAAGGGGAACTTAGAAAATTATTTATTTCTAACCCTAATGGTATATAAACCCAATTATGTTAGTTTTTCAGAGAACTAATTCATTTGTTTATTATGCACTATGAATCCGAATAATATTTCCAATCCCTAGAGAGATACCATCTCCAAGAACGCTCCCAAGAATGGAGAGTGGTCTTCCTCTACCTCTCACAATTGATTCTTGATATATCAAGAATAACTCTTTGGAAGAGATTCTTATGGTTATCAATAGTGAATGGAGCAAGTGCTACTATCTGTTGCGCTAGCACTCAAAGATTCCTATGAGGACATTTAGAGATTTGTGGAATGAGTGTGGATCACCACAAGATGGAATCTTGTCTTGATTCTTACAATGCAACGATGGTACTACACAGATCTATTGTCACATCCATCAACAACGAAAGAATTCATGAAAGATAATTATTTAATTCAGTAAATTAATTATAAATAATATATGATGATCAAGTTCTTGGTTTAAAAATTATATACCTTTTCTTTTTTCTTTAATTCAATTCCATTGATTACGACATTCATCGTTGTGTAAATATCTAATATATCACTGATCATGATAAAAATAAAATATGGGCATGACCCATCACACATTTCCACTACACCTAGAACCTACATAGCTCTCTAGGTAATCCTTTTTATTATAATGATTTTTATTCAAGTTCGTGTTATGATCCATACGCTAATGCTCCACCATGTTGTGATATAAGTCCATTTACATGTTTTAAACATTTTCAATGTAAAATCATTTCTAAAAATTTAGAACATAACAATTCATGTGAAACAAATGATTAAATAATTGGGCACATTTTGTTTGTTTATCACTGATAAAAATTAGAGTTTAAAACTTCAAGATGAACACAATTCAAAAGAATTTTCCTCAATGAAAGATCTATAAAGTCAACTAACACATCATGTCTAAATATTTTACTCACAACCACTTCATGATCCAATTCAGAATAATTATTTTTATAAAAGTATAGTAAAAGTTCCATTTGAACCAAATTCATTTCTTGATTTGGATAATAATACTAGTTTTATCATACCATTTACAAATCCTGTCCATTGTAATTTAATTATTCTAATACAATGTCATTTCATGAATATGAGAGCTTAGTATTCCACTGTGTTGAAAATAATGGTCCCTCATAAAATGTGATTTCATATCCTTACTATGTGAGTTCACAACCCATCCATCCCATGGTGAAAAAGTATGCATTCAATTTCTATCAAATTATAGCATTTGGGGATAAAGAGGATGTTGAACTGGGACCATTATTTACTATGATAGAGTCACAATTGATCCAAGACACCATGAATGTCCACATGCAAGAGAAAATCAATTCAAATGACACCGTCTATCCTTTTTTTGAAAATATCTGCAAGTATAAATCATTTTCCAAAATAAAGACATCTAAAAACTTTCTGGATTCATAAAATTAGTCTGGGATGGTGTTTGAGAACACTTTTAATTTTCTCGAAACAATGGAAGAATGTGATTTCATGGAGGATCATAATTTTGTGGTGCCACATGTGCCAATGAATAAATATGGTGAGGGTAGTACAAAATAAACTTTTGAAAAAGATTTAATTTTTGACACAATGGAGTCATCATCTCTAATTGAGCCCACACCACTTACTCTATACATCGAGTTTCAAATTGATTTACTTAAAATACCTATAGATGTTAGTAATTCTCTTGGCCTTATTACAATCAACAAAACTATGTCTCATGAACTGAGTTGGAAACTATTGGATTTATCTATGTCGGTAGTTGGATGTGAAAAAAAATTTGGGATGCATCATTAACCCAAATATTTCATTCAAGGATATGATAGACATAATCCAACCATTGAAAGATCCTAGTAAAGGCATTTCTTCTCTTTTTTAAATTCAAAAATATAATTTTTATGATCTTTATGATGTCTCCCTTTGAAAAATCTCTAATTATTCAGTGATTTTTTCTTCAGATGAGGTATATTCATTCCATTTTGATTTTTTCTATTTTCATTTCATCCCACCAATGTATTTTTGTGACAAGTTTTTGTTGAGATTTTTAAATTCTTTCAAGATAAGTGTTTTCTCGATTGATACATGAAACACTCCCACTGATAAAGAAGGATATGAATCATATACATTTTTTTTATCCTGATAGAGTATCATTAATTTCTAGCTAAAGATGATGTAAACTTATCCCTCAATGGGAGGCAACCCATCAATAGTTTGTCTTTCTTTCACTACATTTAGTTTCATTTCATCTAGTTATTAAGTAATTTAATTGAATGAATTTACCAAAATTATATTTTCTCCTAGAACAACAGTGGATTTGAATTCATCATATATATTTTTATTATCCACATTATTCAGATTATATTGTGACTTCTTGGATATGATGTGGGTATGTTTTTTCCATGTGTAGATTTTATAGGTACATCATTTTTGGAGCTTCATCGGATACAGGAAGTCTTCCCATGTCTATCTGTACTTACATGGAGAAGTGTTTTATATTATGTTATATTTTATGCTTCCAAAAACAGTATGTAAAATAAGTAACTAAAACATAATTAAAAAACATGAAAATTTTGAAAATTGAAAAAAATAGCATTCCTATCATTATTGAACCCACATGAAAACCATTGTTGGGAATATACCAATTGTATCCTTAGTTAGTTTGAGGACATGATTCATGTTCAGAATGCTTTTAGCCTTGATATCATGACATAGATGATTACTGAAATTATTCCATGCTTTAAAAATGTTTTTTAACTTGTATATTTTTGAGATGTTTTTTTTCACTCATACTCATTTGTGTTGTCCAACATTTTATTTTTATACCCGTGATGATTCTGACCCATTATTTCATCATCTCTTGTTTCTCTTTTTCTTGAAATAATCTTAACAATGTTATGACTTCTATAACATTCATTGTTTGTCCATCAAAGCTCTCAGAATTTTGAAAGATACACTAAAATTACTGAGGAATTTGTCTTATTTATTTATTCATTTTGACCCACTTATCCACCTATATATTTTCTACATTTTGTAGCACTTAGAATCCATGAAGAATCCTTTAAGATAATCCCACAATTGATTCCCTTCCCTGCCTATTTTTTGAATATTTTCATGATAATTTTCAATCTAAGTGTGGGGGAGAGATTTATTCACAGAGAGGGTTGTTTGATGGGAAGTTAGTCATTTGATGCACATGGATAAATATTATCTTATCATGATTAGTTGTGTTATATTTCATAGTAGCCATAGGTTCATTACATGTATTTTGATATGGGAATATAAATTGTGTTTGGTTCCAACAATGAGTACTTTGGTTGTCATTATGCAGTAACTCTCTCCTTTATGGATTCCTATAAAAGTGATAGCTCATTACACTAGGAGCTAGGGAGTTTTCTATATGACCTATTTTCACTGTTATTCTACTGAGTATGAGCTACTTGTGTACCTTTTCTTGGGATATTGTCCTATTTATATTTCATAGGGTTTGGGAGGGGATACTCACATGTTTACATATCCATTGTGTTGCGTGAGTTGTGTCCTTAAAAAACCAAGAGAAAAAAATAACAAATAGTGTGACATTTGGATTTTCATATGCATGAGGACAATCAACGTTTTAAGTGTGGGGGATTGTGGTTTTTAAGGGAGACATTTAGATTGATATTTATCATGCATTTATTTCAAGATTCAACCCACATTTTTCTAAAAAATGTCGAATTTTTTTTATAACCCCCCATCACACATCCTCATAGACATTTGAACCTAATGTGAAGTCCTCATGATCAGTGCTTTCTTTTGATTTCCACTAGTGGAGATTTGAAATTCATGAAAATCTTATGGTAAGCATGCATACGTATGAGAGCTGAGCATAGTTTTGATCAAATTGTTTGATTGATGTGAGTGATGGTGAGGTAGGTCACATGATACCTGAGTGTAAGCACTTGTTTTGGAAAGAATGTGAGTGCAAGAGTTTTTTTTTTTGAAAATTTGAATTTTAAATAAAGCATGATATTTTGTGGGTAAAATGGATTGAAGATTTTTTAACATGTGATTATATTGCTCTTGTTTTTCTAAGATGTAGTTGCATGTTGTTTCTGATTGTTTTTGCTGAGGACTGAAAAAGTTAAGTGTGAGAGATTTGATGCACATGGAATCTACTCACATTTTACTAATTGTTTAACTTAGTTTTAATTAAATTGTATAATCGATTTTCATGTTTACCGTAGTTTTGTAGTATTTTATTATTTTTATAAATTTTAGTTCATTATATATTAATATTAGTAATTTAGTACTATTATTACTTTTCATTAATTTTATATAATCTTTAATGCTATATTATTAGTAGCAGTTTCCCTAATATTAGTTTCATTATTAATTTATTAATATTTTTATTAATTTTCTCTATTAGTATTATATATTATTGTGTATCATTTAAAATATTAATAGTTTTAATAATAGTGGTATTAATATTATTAGTTATTATTATTATTACATTAGTATTTAATAGTGGTATTATTGTAATGTATATAGATAATAATTTTAATTAATTAATAATTGTATTATATTAATATACCTAATTATATGTAATTACATACATATATATATATATATATATACATATTTATTAATATATATTTATATAACTTTATCTCTTAGTAATATTTAATTCTCTAAGCAGTATAATTTATGTATATAGTATAATATAATTCTAATTTTGTTATTATAATTATTAATATTAACATTTTATCATCATTATTATTACTATTATTATTTAACTTTTAATATTTTTACGGGATCTCCTCCTTGGTTGAAGCATGCAGGTGCGCCACCCCACCATAAACAGCACTAGAATGAGGAAAAACCCTAGAAAGGGGGGAGACTGACCTCCAGCGCCCTGCCGGCACCGACACTCGGCCTCCCCCATCCTCCATCAACAACGACACAGCAGAGTCGCCCCTCCTTCCTCCTACCCTACACAGCACCACCAGCGGTCTCCTCCTCCATCTTCATGCCCTCCCTGGAAAACCACCTCAAGCCAGGTCGCGCCCTGCACACCTCCTCTCCCTGTTGAGCGTGACACGAGGTCGAAATAGAGCGAAACACCTACTGCATGTGTGCCTTCATGTTCCGTGATAGTTCGAAGGCGTGGCATGAATTCTTCATTGTTGTTGGCATTGCGTTGATATTTGGCGGTGGATAGTGTGCGCCGTCATCATGCATGGTTATTCGCTTTGACATTCCAGTTATGGGAAGGTTGATGTTTCTTATTCAGCCATTGGGGATTCCTCTGATGATGACTTCTATGCATTATTTTTCTTGTTGTGTTTGCATGATGGGTGACCAATTTTCATGGTGTTGGAATGTTAACCAATCTGATGGTGTATGCATGTCATTATTTTTTAACCATGTTTGATTTTCTTTTGAATTGTTTTTTTAATTGGATGTTCATTTAATTAATTATATTTTTGTTTGTTTTAATTTTTATGAAGTTTGCACACATTATTTTGTGTTCATTCATGTGATACCCAATATAAGTAATGATGGGTGGGAGATCATCAGAAAATATATTTCCCTGAAGTCGATCACGGGTGTGAGAGAATCGTAAATCGCACGTGAGCGAATTCTGAATAAATTAATATATTAATTGAAAATTTAATATTTTGTATGCATTTTCCTTTGAACTGTCATGAGTGATACCAAATAAGTGGTCTCGTGTGAGATAACAAAGATAGATACTTAGACTTTGTGAGAAACGGGTTGTATCATTTCACCAAGTAGTTCGATGCTAAAGTGACACTCAAATTATTTATCAAATCAGAGAACGGAATGATGGATGATTTGTTTGACAATTAGAATATTTTCTAACATCAGATAATGAGACCCGATAGTATTTTGATTAAAATTGAAATCAGTGATAATTGAATAAATAAATATTCAGATGTGGAAATTAAATAATTGACATTGCATGCACTTGAACGGACATCACCACTCTGACACTTCCATCTCAGCACTCTTCCTCCATATACTAATTTAGTTCACTTAGATATTTTTAGTTGATTTAATTAATCATTTTTAAATAGTTGTTTAGTTTTTAGAATGTTTAGTTTTTGTCATATTAAAAACTCATATTCTTGAACATTCTTTCTAGAGCATATTCCTAATGTCTAGAAACATTCTCTCTATGGTTCGTGTAAGAACTCGGACCTTCTTTTCATGTACGTTTTCCTTTTCTGGAGTTTTTGAGAAAAGAGGAGTTTCTGGAAATTTTTGAAGTACACGCCGTGTACTTCATTGCCACTCGAGGCTGTGTGCTAGCCGTGTCATGGCCACAGACACGGCCATATAGGGGTGATGTGGAGGCCGCTTAAAACGGAGTACAGAAAAGCCTAGTACACGCCGTGTATTCCAAAAGTACACGCCGTGTACTTTCTTTTTTTCATTAAACGGACCAAGGTCGCGTCTTAACCCCAGAACCGTCTTCTTCTCCAGCTTCTTCGACCGAGAGCGTTCCGTACGGTCGCGGATCTTCTCTTATCCCCCAAGCCTCCATCCATTCTCCGAATCGACCGTTGTCGATTGCGTTGGAACCACAGCGATAAGCACTTCCTTCTCCCAGAGATTCGTTTTCCAATTCCTCCTTTTTCTCAAATTATCATAGGTTGAATGTTTTTTGTGTTTTATAGATCTACGACATTCTAAGGAGATTCAAGCTCTGTGGCTCAAGTATATCGATCTCCTAGCATCAAGGTAGGTGGTTTGTGCCTTTCTGTAGAAAATCTTTGAGTATTTTGTGCAAATTCCACCAATACCCTTGAATGGGGTATTGTGTGTTTCCTATTTTTCCCTTGTTGTTTGCCTACTTTTCTTATATGCTTGAGTAGAGGTTATTGTTTGTGAATAGGGTAATTTACTGTGCTTTTGATGTTTTGCCCATGCATGTTTACCTGTTATGACCATTTGGTCTAGTTTTGCCTGTTAGGCTATTGCCAGTTCCATGCCTAGTTGTAGGATGGTGCGACTGTTCTTCCATGCTGAGATGTTGTAAAATGGTAGCCAAGTAGTTATTGAGGATAATTTGGACGTTATGTGATGCGATACATGCTGACTTTACATAGGGCTGTGAGAACCTAGTATAGTAGACCATATGGAGAATGAACGTAAGGGCTTCTCCAGAGTGTCTTTAATTTACGATGCAGACCACATGGGGAATTGACGTTGAGTGCTTCCTCAGAGTGTCTATAGTTCCTCGACATGTGCCACAGGGGGAATGAGACATCGAGTGCTTCCCCAGAGCTCCTTTAGTACGATACGAGACTATATGGGGAATTGACGGTGAGTGCTTCCCCAGAGATTCTTTTCTTTCTTAGCTAAATCCAGAGGGGTGTGACTGTGTGTGCCTCTCAGAGGGTTGCTAGTACTTGTAGGTTGAACCATAGGGGTTAGGTTGTAGAACTACCCAGAGGTTACCTATTTGTTCTACTTGCTCGAGTGGTTTCTTTCTTGTTTGTAACTTATATGCTAGAACTGTGGATTGGTTACTACTGTGTATTATCCTATTTACTACTTACTATTTATTGCTTACTATAATTTACCTGCCATATATTAACTGACTATTAGGCATAGATATTTGGGTGGTTGCCTACTGGGAATTTGTCTCACACCCTGTTTGGGTCATGCTTTTGGGCCCAAACAGATTATATTGTTGCAGGTATAGATAAGGGCAATCACTCTTCTACTTCAGTTTCTTGATTGCACTGGAGCTGGAGAGCATGAGGCCAATCCTAGGCTTGCGATGCTGAGGAGTTTCTCCTATGTTTTTCTTTTGTACTTTGGTTTAGTACTGTATTCAGCATTGTGACTTGTTTGGCTGTTTTCTGAGACATATATGTATCATGCATCATTTACATATATTTCTGCTCCAGTTGTTTATTTATCAGTCTTCCGCTGTTATTGTTGTTGGATAATTATTACTTATGTTGTTGTATGTGTTGTTACTTCTATTGTGTACTTTTCCAATGAGATCACAGTTTCCCCACTATCACACCCAAGGCCCTCATTGCTAGTCGGAAGCCTCTGGCGTTCGAGGAAATGTGCTTGAGGCCATGTGACCAACCGGGTACGGGGCGCCTCTGGGTGGCTTCTGGAACTGGGACGTGACAAAGAGGTATCAGAGGATTTTTTTTCTCTTGACTTACTGTTTGGAGCCTTTAGCCAGGGATAAGATGAAATAGGTACTTGGTAATGAGTTGTGCCCGGGTGTAGCTAACCTGTGTATAGGGAAAAGCCATACTACCTCGTTTATTGTAATTTTACTGGTTTGTAATTTTACAGTTAATTTGATTTCACCATTTAGTGATTCACATGCTTTGTTCTGTTGCCGTTGTTGTTATTGCAGTTATATTTCTGTCGCAACCTGATGAGAGAAGGGTATGTCATCTCATGCATCATATAGGAACTTGTTAGAAATCACATGTCATGCATTCTTTCCATGCCATCTAGGATGCATTAGCAATTGCATGTTGTTGTGATAGACATTGTGTAGACTATGCATGCTGTTGTGATAGATGCTTTGATAAAATCTCTATTGTTTGATAGAAAATTTGTTTGTGTAGTGCTTTGCTTATATGGACGCCAAAATTTGGTTATTGAGGTGTTATGGGCCCTTATGGACCGAAATTTGGTAGATCATTTCTTGTTGCCTTGATATGACTTGTATAAGATGCCAAGCTTTGATTTGCGGGGAGTATGGGCTCTCACAAATCATAATTTGGCACCTTAACGCTGGTTTTCTGTGTTTTCTGGGCTCCAGAGCAGTTTTGGAGGCTACTGTCTGGAAAAACCCAAAATACACGGCATGTACTTTATGAATACACGTTGTGTAGTCTATAGTCGTGTCGCTGACTATGCGAGCAGGGACACGAGGTTGTGGAAAATCTTGTAGGAACACACCGTGTACTAGTTTAACATGCCGTGTAGTATGAAATAGGTACCCCAGCCATGTCACGAATAGCACGGGTCGTGTTATCTTTTCACCTACACACCGTGTCTGAATCTTACACGCCGTGTAGTCTGATCTAGGTACCCGCCCGTGTCACGAACAACACGGGTCAATGTTACCCTTTCTCGTACATGTCGTGTCCGTCTGGAACACGTCGTGTAGTTTCAGTTGTGTGTCAGGCCGTGTCACTAACAACATGGGCTAGGCAAGGCATGTATAGAACACGCCATGTCTGCCTTGAACACATCATGTAGTGTTTTCTTAGAGGAGCTGTGTGGCTTAACCGTGTAGAAGGACTCGAGAAGGGAAGAGGATTCAAGTACATTCCATGTGTTAGGACAACATGTCGTGTATTTGGGGTGTTACACAACTAGTTTAGGTAGAATTACACTCCCATGTGAGTGACTTAAGGGAACACATCGTGTAGGGAAAGAACACACCGTGTAGTCATGTTCTGCATAACTTGAATGACTTTTTTCCCCTATTCCTTATTGTGCCTTCAGTTTTTTAGACCTTGTTAATCCTGAATCTAAAGTGTGCATTTGACCTTACAGATTCATGGCACCGATACGTCCTCCGGTTGTCTGTCAGTTGCAGAGTAGTGATCAGATGCCAGATATGGCTGATCAGGGACCTCCTGCAAATCCTCCTGTTGTGCCAGCCTTGGCACCTGCAGTTATACCAGTCGTAGGCACCGATGCGCATTTTAGGGAAGGTTTTCTGAGTATGATGCAGACCTTCTAGGGAGCCCCACCTCCTGCCTCGACTATGGCAGACATGACGTGGGTTTTCCAGTAGCAGCATCCTCCCACCTTCTCAGGGGAAGGAGGACCTCAGGCTGTAGAGTCATGGCTAGAAGCCATGATGACGATCTTTGAGCATCTGGAGACGCCTCCAGAAAGGCGGGTCAATCTCACTAACTATATGCTACGAGACTCCGCCAAGAGGTGGTAGGACGTAATCTCACAGGCAGGTCATCAGCAGAATATAGCGTGGGAGGAGTTTCAACGCATCTTTTATGACTAATTCTATCCAGAGATTCTAAGGGCCGACCGAGCCCGAGAGTTAATGAGCCCTGAGCAGGGTACTCTTTCTGTCATGAGTATTAATCTCGTTTCACTGAGATTCAACATTTCACACCCCTCCAGGGCAGAAATGGATTGTTCTTGGCAAGGAAGTTTGTGGATGGTCTTAGGCGGGAGAGCCTCTCACAGGTGAATATCTTCATGCTGACTTCTATCACTTTCATCGTCAACCAGACACTGATTACAGAGTGCAATATGAGAGATTTCGGAGCTGAGAGCCAGGGTGGTTCCGCTTCCAGAGTTAGTGCTTCACCATCTGACAGCAGGAAGCACCATAGGGAGTCTACACGAGGTGATCAGAGGCGGCGAGACACATCTTTAGGTAGCCAGGTGGTATGCTACCAGTGTGGAACGACAGGGCATACGAGGCCGAAGTGTCATAGATACCCATTGGAGTGCCAATCTTGTGGTAATATGGGTCACCTTCAGTGGTTCTGTTAGGTTTTCTCATCGGAAGAAGGTGAAATAGGTTCATTCATTACTCCTCGTTCAGGAGTAGTGCCACCAGTTTCTCACCAGTCTAGGAACTGGAGTTCTTTCGGCCGTTCGGGCCGAGGTGGAGATCGAAGCCATGGTGGTCATTCACCAGTCTTTCAACGACGGAAAGGGGGATCAACTGAGAGCGGTCAGGTAGGGTCACAAGGCCATGGTATAGGTCAGGCTTTTGTAGTGGATCAGACCCAACATGAGCAGGATCCTGGACCCTCTACCGTTCAAGGTACAATCTTAGTAGCCTCTGTTTTATATTATTCTCTTTTCGATATAGGGGCTTCCCATAGCTTTAGCTCTGTTGCTATTGTGTAGATCCTTGGGATCTGTATCTTTTCCTCTACCGATACCTTGACCCTAGAAACATCGTTGGGGACTAGAACGGTTAGTGTATGTCAGTGCAGAGAGTGCCCTCTTGAGATTGTGGGGTGTCACATTCTATGGGACTTCTATGTCCTAGAGATGACAAGCTATGATGTCATTCTCGGAATGGACTGGCTCGTTCCCTTTCAGGAAGTCGTCGACTGTTATCACTGCAGGGTGAGTTTCATATCACCAAAGGGTGAGTCTTTTCTCCATCGAGGTGAGTGGGATGTCCAGGTGAGTAGAGAAGGACCCGAGCATCATGGGCTAGGTGGAGTTACAACCCATATTGCCAATCTATATCTGGATGACCAGAGGTCTTCACAGTTAGACTTTCCTCTAGTGGTGGATCATTTCAGAGATGTCTTTCTAGAGGACTTTTCAGGTTTTCCTCCAGAGATTGAGGTAGAATTTTCTATTGAGCTCATTCCAGGAGTGGAACCAGTGTCCATTCCTCCTTATAGGATGGCTACACCTGAGTTGCAGGATCTCAAGAAGCAGTTGGAGGAGTTGCAAGAGAATGGTTTTATCTGACCCAGTACTTCTCCTTGGGGTTCGCCTGTTCTGTTTGTGAAGAAGGAAGACAGTATCCTCAGGATTTGTGTGGATTATCGGAAGCTGAACCAGTTGGTGGTCAAGAACCAACATCCCTTACCTAGGATTGATGACCTCTTTGATCATCTTTGAGGAGCCCGAGTGTTCTAAAAAATCAATTTGAGGTCTGGTTATCAACAGTTGTGCGTTAGACCATCAGATATACCTCTTACAGCCTTCAAGAGCAGGTATGGTCTATACGAGTATATGGTTATGTCGTTCGGTCTCACGAACGCACCTTCAGTTTTCATGGCACTGATGAACCGAGTGTTCATCCATACTTGGATTCCTTCGTGGTGGTCTTCGTGGATGATATCGTGGTGTACTCTCACACTCGACACAACCATGCTACCCATCTTGAGATCGTTTTGAGTACACTGAGAGAGCATCAGTTATATGCTCTGCTCTCAAAATGATACTTTTGGATAGATCAGATTCACTTCTTGGATCATGTTATCTCAGATACCGTAGTGTTAGTGGACCCAGAGAAAGTGAAAGATATAGTTTCCAGGGAGGATCCTAAGAACATTTTTGAGGTGCTACGTTTTCTAGGGATGGATGGATACTACAGGCATTTCATACAAGACTTTTCATGCTTAGCAGCACCGCTGACAGGTCTGACTAAGAAGGGTTCGAAGTTCTCATGGTCAAATTTTTGTGAGTCATCCTTTCAGGAGATGAAAGGGAGGTTGACTTCAGCACCGATACTAGTCTTTCCAGAGCCAGGAAAGAGCTATATCGTTTACTGTGATGCTTCAAGTATTGGGCTGGGAGTTCTGCTTATGCAGGGAGATGGAATTGTCGCATACGGGTCTCTATAGTTGAGGCCACATGAGAAGAACTACCTAACGCATGATTTGGAGTTGACATCTGTTGTTTATGCCTTATTCTATTGGAGACATTATCTTTTGGGAGAGTACTTTGTGGTGTTTACCAACCACAAGAGTCTCAAGTAAATCTTCAATTAGCGTGATCTAAATATGAGACAGTGCAGGTGGGTCGAGTATCTTCAGTCCTTTAACTTTGAGATGTCCTATACACCTAGGAAAGGAAACAAAGTGGCTGATGTGTTGAGCAGGAGGACTCAGATACAAGCAGTTCAGGAGGCCATCAGTGAGTGGCAGCTTATGGCTCTGTTCTCTAAGATGCATTTGGAGGTGCACGACATACAAGGGCAAACTTTTCTATCTTCTGCAGCTATTACCACTATACTTCTTGATCAGGTATAAATTAGGAAGCTATCAGATTCAAAAGGCCTAGTCCTACAGGAAAGCGTGTCATGAGAGGACCTTATTCATGGATGGACGGTAGGCGAGTATGAGATCTTGGGTTTCTAGGGACGTGTATGGGTGCCAGCAGACATACGAGAGGATCTGATGCGGGACTTTTATTCCTCAGTTTGGGTAGTTCATCCTGGAATCACGAAGATGTATCATGATCTCCACCATCATTATTGGTGGCCAGGTGTGAAGAGGGATGTTTCTGGTTTTGTCTTGAGGTGTTCCACTTGTCAGTAGGTGAAAACGGAACATCAGCGACCAACAGATCTTTTCCAACAGTTACCCATTCCCGAGTGGAAGTGGAATGACGTCGTGATGGACTTCGTGAATGGTTTGATGAGGTCTCCTTGAGGGTATGATTCTGTCTGGGTTGTCATCGAAAGACTTATGAAGGTTGCTCACTTCCTGCCGATCAAGGAGACCTTCAGTGTTGACGATCTGGGACGGTTGTACATCCGTGAGATTGTATGTCTGCATAGAGTTCCACACTCCATTGTTTAAGACAGAGATGTATGCTTTAATTCTTGGTTCTGGAAGGGGCTTCAGAAGTCTTTGGGTACATAGGTACCATCACAAACTAGGTCGGGTCGTCATCCGACCCGGTCCGCGACATGGTTCGAAGGGCGTTCTCGATCCCCACGGGCTGGCACAAGTGCCCGGGTATCAAGAGTAACCTGTGGGAATGGTTTACCCGAAATAGTATACAAAAACAATAACAAGATAAAAAAAGAAACTAGGAATCAACAACCAGACATACCATTAAACTGAAATCAAATTTAAAGGTTTACAACTAGAACCAACGTCCGAAAATAAACGACAACAAAAGAGACTAAAACTCTAACTCAAACCTCCAAGTGACAAGAGTAGTGTAGCATCTGCACACCACAACACCAACCTGCACAAGAAGACCATCAACGACCAAAACCACCATCGCTGAGCACGACGCACAACCTAGAATACATAAGAAACAAGGTCTACATACACCCGAAGGTGTATGCAGGGTGTGAGCGAAAGGCCCAGTAGGACGTCACCGAATAAAAAGGTTCCATGCCACAACATCAAAAGAAAATTTAAAGTGCTTATTCAAAATTATACTTTCAAAACACTTTTAAAATAAAACATTTACAAGATAAATGCTAAAAGAAAACACTAAAAGAAACCATTTCACAAACACTATTTTAAAGAGGAAGATAAAAATTCATTAAGCGCACACACACACATACTGACACATGCACACACAAGTGATCCTCCATATGCTGATGGAAGGCACCATGTCATTGAAGGTAGAGCACTGTGGGTAAATCCCCTAAGGTTCATCTAGCTCAAGTGGGACCCTAGAACCTCGTGTCTCAGAGAAACGTGGCTTAGAAACCACGACCCTTAGTAAACGTGGCTTAGAAGACCACGACCCTCAGAATACGTGGCTTAGAAGACCACGACCCTCAGATGTTCATATGTTTAGTTAGTGTTTCAATCGTCAATCCGGCTAAGTGAAATAGGGACGATACCACTCCGGATCACTAGAGCACTAGTTCTATTCCTCCCACCTAGATACCCAGGGTTTTCATTTGTCCTCAATCAAGTTCCACATTCACATAATATATTTATTTCTCATATCATAGACCAATCAAGATATTGCACACAAAAGTCACCATTTTCATACCCAAACAACATTTCAAAACCTCACACACACCAAAACACCTTTCCAAAAATATATCTGTCGTTATGTAATCATTTCGCAAATCCACATTTGGCAACACTCAAAGAAGAACATAAATAATTCGCACAACTTAGAAAACATTATTTAAATAACACAACAAGGGCCGACACAAATAAACACACCCAATTGCAAATAAGAGAGTCGTTCAAACCACTTGCTTAATAAATTGTCCTTAAAACTGGTTTCACACCAACTACACAATTATCTGAACCATCTGCACCTCTCATAAAACACCACCAAGTGACATAAAAAGGGTTTACACCAAAAACAAGTCTCATTTTACATAAAAAAATACTACTCTAAAAACAAACGCTTATTCAACTTCTTAAAAAAGATACCACTTTCATGCCATTTAAATAAGTCGACAAATAATTTGAGCTATCTCTAAAATCATTTCAAGAAAACCCAAGAAGAATCCACACCAAAAACCACTTTGAAGAAGCCACCATTATTTACAAGACACCATTTTTTTAACAAAATAAAAACAAAACAAATCCAACACGCTTAAAATGATTTGATACACATTAAAAATCCACATTTAGACATACACAACAAAATTACCCTTAAAAACTAAGTTCGCACCAACAAAACATCACCTAGAACCCAACTTGGAAACATTGCACCAAAACAACAAAGATTTTTACGTGAAAAGGCCATTTTAAAATCAATTTCACACTCAACTATTCTAAAACCTCATTTTCACCATATAAACAGTTTATTAAACAATTTTAGGATTTACCCCAATAAGGTCGAAATGAAAAACATGATCATTTATAAAGAAAGTGAAATTTTCATAACGCATGCATGTCAAATAATTTTTAAAATGCATTTCGCCCAACCTATAAAGCACAACCAATCATTTATACAACGACAAACATATAAACAACAAGACCATACTATTTCAGAAATTCAATTTCATCAAACAAGCATGCCCAACCATTCTAAACATAGATCTCATCACGCTATTAAATCATAGAACATATTAAATTAAATAAACAGCCAAATTAAATTATCTAAGAGATGTAAAGGCATGGAACCACCTACCTTGGTGTCGAAGACTCCAATCCTCGGCGCAAAACTTCAATCACTTGTTGTTTCCACCACAATGAACCTTATGTGAACCTGAAAACAAGAACTAAAACCATAAACTTAAAATTATAACCCTAAAATTGAACCCCTAATGAGAGGAAAAACACCACAAGGGAGAAATAGGCTTACCAAAGGGGCGGCCGCTGGACAGAAGGTGGCCAGCAGGTTGGGTCGCGGCTACATGGGGAGTCGCAGGCGGAGGTCGTGCCAGACCTAGCCATGTCGAAAAGGGGATGCACTGGGGAGGCGCTGTGCATCAGAGTGGATAGAGGGTGCAACGGAGGAAGGCCGAGGGAAGTAGGGGGGTTTGTGTGCAAGCATGGGAGGCGTGCCGGCCTTAGGGAACCGCTGGAGAGGCTGCGGGTGGAAAAAGCCGATGAAGAGTGGCAAGGCGTGGCTCATGTTAGTTGTCCGGTGTGTGGAAGGTGTTGCGACGGGGCTGGTCGGGAGAGCAGGTCCGGCGGGAAGAGGTTCCAGGGAAGAGGGGAGGCTGTCGCGACTGAAGCGAGAAAGAGGGAGGCGGCTGGTGATGGCGCAGCATGAAGATGAGAGGATTATGATGGGTAGGAGGGATACATGGGGGCTATGTCGCAATGCAAGAGGGGGAGGAAGAGAGGAAGTGGGGAAAAAAGAAAAGGAAAGGAAAAAGGGAAAAGGGAAAAAGGGGGAAGGAAATAAATAGATAAATAAATAAAAATAAAAATAAAAAATAAAACAAAATAAATTTATAATAATAAATGGGTGGTAATAAAATAAAATAAGAGTTAACAATTATAACAATAATGATAATAATATTAATATTAAAAATAACATCCTCAACTAATAATAATATTATTATCCTTGAAATAATTTATTAAATTTTTATCACACATTTAATTTTATTTCTTTATTATTATTATTATTATTATTATTTTTGTTAATTGAACGACGAGCGGGTCACTCGGCGACGCTGGCGAAGTCGCACGGCTTCACAATTAAGTTTCGCCCATGCGTTGCATGCTGTCGAGTCCCGATGAGACGGGTGAGTCCATGCGGCGTCGGTGAGGTCACGTGTCAAGGCCAAAACGTTAATTTATTAGTGCAAAAGCGTAAAAACCCAGTTGGGATCGCCCCACATTTCATATATATATATATATATATATATATATATATAATATAAATAATCATTTTAAGCATATAAAATTATAAGATAAGACATAAAAATTAGAAACATGCCGCAGCGCGAAGACCGAGTGTGAAAATTCTCCCCACCATAAAGCTTTCTGTCCCCAGAAAGCCACAACCAGAACCAACCCCCACAGCAAAAAATCACACTCCCTTAAGGTTCAAAGGGGATCCCCACAAACACCAAGAAAAGAGGGGAAAAAGTATCGTGCTCAGAGAAAGTGACTCAAAGACAACTTCAAGAAACTCATATAAAGATTTTCTAATATGTGTCACCCACCCCGAAGATCTAGAACGCCTCCAGTTGATTGTTTTATAAAAAGAACTCTTGAACCCACAGAAACCAACCTTAAAAATCTAAACACCTCAAGCACTATTAAATGAAAACCACAACATTTGGCTAGAATTAACAAACAAGGTCAAACCACAACGTTTGTCTAGAACGAACAATGAGACCAACCACGACCAAGAAGAACCCGTATCACCTATCGCCAACTCATCTTTAGAAACAGAACCAAATGTTCAAGATGGGGAATCCCGAGGGGCTCCCCACCATTAAGAACCTACTAACACCCAGTACGAGATTGGAAAACCAACATGGGGAGGTCCGAGCGGACTCCCCACCATTAAGGAAAGGCCAACACTGATTTATTCTAAAGACATTCGTGCGAGACACATCATGGGTCTCCCCACCATTAGGACTGATAGAGGGTACAAAACTTTCAAAAATTCTCCAATGATGACCAAACACCCCACCACAAGGGGCAGGGAGGGAGGGGTGTGACTACCGAGGCGTCAAAAGCATAACCCAAGACAAACCAGTATTTCCACCTTCCTGGATGAGCATTATTCCAACTTTGAGACCGACCTACCCAACATACTCGCATAAGGACCACAAAATCGATTGTATCCAGTGGGACGCAACCCCCAAGACTTTAAGGCACGAGAAGAACACGCCTACACATGGTCACGAAAACCTTATGCAACCAGACGGCTCATTCGGAGTGGAAGAACCACAGAAACAATTTAAACTGCCTCTTCTTTTAACACTGATGACAGAAATAAAGTCAGGGTCTCATACACTCTTAGGGTTCCTGACCACGCGCCAGCTTCACTCTGAGTGTTTGAAGCATCTCCTGCCTCGCAGTCAGACATTGAAGACTCCTAAACGGAGCTTCTCCTTTTTAGTGTCGCACACAACCACAATGAAACCGAGACAACACCAGCAAACACAACACATTATGACATCCAACCGATCATACAAAGAACATTCACCAACAAAAGAGCTGAAATGGTGCATGCACATCACCCTTTTTCACACTGGATGAGAACACGACACCAAAAATCGTCACCTGAACATGACCATTGCTGTTGAGATGAACATTATATGGAGAGGGACATCAAACTGGGTCTTAAACAACACGTGATTCCTTCAATTGATTGTAGCATCCCCATGTGACTAGGTCTTCCACACTAGTATCCTAACATAGACCCTTTCTTAAACGAAACCAACAAAGGACCAAAGGTCATTTAGAATAGTGGCCCTCACTGACCACTCTAGGCTGCTTCCACCCTTTCCCCACTGGAATCACCTTTACAATTTCCAAATAGAACATTCAAATTAATGAGGTCAAACTTCACCCTTGACAATCAAATAGAACTTACACTTCAAGATGTCGCCGAACATGACCCTTGCAACCGATGGAAATACTACAAATCCCTTCAAGACACTAGTCAACACTGAAAATTCTGAATCTCCTTCACTCTTCCTTGTTGGATTTCCTTTCTCCGTTTCTAGGGGAAACCTTCAAACACAATGACATCAAATTTTATACCCGACGGCTCAGAAAACTCAAAGAAACCAAAACTCTGTTCAAATCCCCCTGCATCTGTCATCCCACTATGAGAGGACCCACTTAGTTGTAAAAAGGAGAGGTGGGTTCAATTCTAGAATTCAAAAAGTGAGTCCTTCGATCAACTAGAGTGCCGACCAACGGGGAATTACCTGTAGTCATACTTCAATCACATGTCAATGATTTATGGGGGGCATACACTAGTCAAGAAAGAAAACCATAGACCTAACCAAACTGGTCCAACAGTCAAGAAATACCACAAGCGAACACCAAACGTGCAGGGGAAACCACTGCAAGGGCCCCCTGATGTACTTTTCATAAGAATTAACAAGTTACACACTTGCATACCAACTTAAAAATAAAAATTCAAACTCAGGACACAAATCAGTCAAAAAGGATTCTCGGCTCAAAATGCCTCACATCCAACCTTTCAAAAACACAAAGACACACCACAAAAACACCGTTTACTAAAACACCAAATTTTTCTTTTAACACAACAATTTGAAAATAAGCGAACCCAGTGGGTTGCACAAACTCCAATGGCGTCCCATGAGCCTCGCACATGCATGTTCTCGTGCCGCACCGGCACCCACCTCATGTCCATCCAGGCACTCATCCACTCGTGCCATTAACCATTTCCCTTTTCGTATACACTCATGGATGTTGTTTCCCATGAGAGCATCAATGATCAAAACCAAACCTTTCTTTTTTCTTCAAAACCAAAACATCCAACCCACACTTTTCAAACCTCACACACCATTTCATTTTTAAAGAGATTCACTTGAAAACATTTTCCAAGACCAAAAAATTTTTACTTAAAAACCAAATCTCCATGAATCCAAAACAAAGAGACGAGAAATGATGCAAGAGAAAACTTGTGTCAGTGGGTGGCTGGGACGTATGGTTGGCGGCCATACGCCAGTCATGCCACCGGCACGGTGGGTATTCTAGGAAAACGTCCCCGGCTCCACATGGCTTGCCAGACCCTGCAAGCTCACTAAGACCACTGACCCTACTCCCTTTTCAATTCCCTTAGACAAGATTAACCACAAGGACCAAAAACTCAGACAAACCTCCACATACTTTGGTAACTTGAGCCCCGCCATGAGGTGTGCTGGCCATGCACCTTACTCATAGCTAGGACGTCGAGTCCCGAAAACCTTAAATCAAGTCTACCGTGACTCTATCCCTAAAGAACACGACCCAAAATATCAAACATGCTCCTCTGATACCATTTTTTCATGGATCAGGCCAGGTCGCCATCCGACCCGGTGCCCGACCCAGTCCGCGACATGGCCCTAAGGGCATTCCCGATCCCCACGGGCTGGCACAAGTGCTCAGGTATCAAGAGTAACCTATGGGAACGGTTTACCCGAAATAGTATACACAAACACTAACAAGATAAAAAAAAGAAACTAGGAATCGACAACCAAAAATACCATTAAACTGAAATCAAATTTAAAGGTTTACAACTAGAACCAACGTTCGAAAATAAACGACAACAAAAGAGACTAAAACTCTAACTCAAACATCCAAGTGACAAGAGTGGTGTAGCATCTGCACACCACAACACCAACCTGCACAAGAAGACCATCAACGACCAAAACCACCATCGCTGAGCACGACACACAACCTGGAATACATAAGAAACAAGGTCTACATACACCTGAAGGTGTATGCAGGGTGTGAGCGAAAGGCCCAGTAGGACGTCACCCAATAAAAAGGTTCTATGCGACAATATAAAAAGACAATTTAAAGTTCTTATTCAAAATTATAATTTCAAAACCCTTTTAAAATAAAACATTTACAAGCTAAATGCTAAAATAAAACGCTAAGAGAAACCATTTCACAAACACTATTTTAAAGAGGAAGAGAAAAATTCATTAAGCGCGCACACACACATACTGACACACGCACACATAAGTGATCCTCCATATGCTGATGGAAGGCACCATGTCATTGAAGGTAGAGCACTATGGGTAAATCCCCTAAGGTTCATCTAGCTCGATTGGGACCCTAGAACCACATGTCTTGGTGAAACGTGGCTTAGAAGCCACGACCCTCAGTAAACGTGTCTTAGAAGACCACGATCCTCAGAAAACGTGGCTTAGAAGACCACGAACCTCAGATGTTCATATGTTTAGTTAGTGTTGCAATCGTTAACCCAGCTAAGTGAAATACGGACGATACCACTCCGAATCACTAGCGCACTAGTTCTAGTCCTCCCACATAGATACCCGGGGTTTTCCATTGTGCTCAATCAAGTTCCACATTCACATAATATATTTCTTTCTCATATCGCATACCAATCAAGATATTGCACACAAAAGTCTCCATTTTCACACCCAAACAACATTTCAAAAACTCACGCACACCAAAACACCTTTCCAAAAATATATCTGTCGTTATGTAATCATTTCTCAAATCCACATTTGGAAACACTCAAAGAAGAACATAAAAAATTAGCACAACTTAGAAAGCATTATTTAAATAACACAATAAGGGCCGACACAAATAAACACACCCAATTGAAAATAAGAGAGTCGTTCAAACCACTTTCTTAATAAATTTTCCTCAAAACCGGTTTCACACCAACTACACAATTATCTAAACCATCTGCACCTCTCATAAAACACCACCAAGAGACATAAGAAGGGTTTACACCAAAAACATGTCTCATTTTACATAAAAAATACTACTTTAAAAATGAAGGCTTATTCAACTTCTTAAAAAAAATACAACTTTCACACCATCTAAATAAGTCAACAAAAAATTTGAGCTATCTCTGAAATCATTTCAAGAAAACCCAAGAAGACTCCACACCAAAAACTGCTTTGAAGAAGCCACTATTATTTACAAGACACCATTCATTTTCACAAAAAAAACAAAACAAAAACAAATACAACACGCTTAAAATGATTCGCTACACATTAAAAATCCACATTTAGACATACACAACTCAATTACCCTTAAAAAATAAGTTCGCACCAACAAAACATCACCTAGAACCCAACTTGAAAACATTTCACCAAAATAACACAGATTTTTATGTGAAAGGACCATTTTTAAATCAATTTCACACTCAACTATTCTAAAACCTCATTTGAACCATATAAACAGTTGATTAAACAATTTTAGGATTTACCCCAATAAGGTCGAAATGAAATACATGATCATTTCTAAAGAAAGTGAAATTTTCATAACGCATGCATGTCAAATAATTTTTAAAATGCATTTCACCCAACCTATAAAGCACAGCCAATCATTTATACAATGAAAAACATATAAACAACAAGACCATACTATTTCAGAAATTTGATTTCATCAAACAAGCATTCCAAACCATTCTAAACATTGATCGCATCACACTATTAAATCATAGAACATATTAAATTAAATAAATAGCCAAATTAAATTATCTAAGAGATGTCAAGGCATGGAACCACCTACCTTGGTGTCGAAGACTCCAATCCTCGGTGCAAAACACCAATCACTTGTTGTTTTCACCACAATGAACCTAATTTGAACCCGAAAACAAGAACTCAAACCATAAACTTAAAATTAGAACCCTAAAATTGAACCCTTAATGAGAGGAAAAACACCTCAAGGGAGAAATAGGCTTACTGGAGGGGCGGCTGCTGGACAGAAGGTGGCCAGCAGGTTGGGTCACCGCTACATGGGGAGTCGCAGGCGGAGGTCGTGCCGGACCTAGCCATGTTGGAAAGGGGATGTACTGGGGAGGCGCAGTGCATCAGAGTGAGTAGAAGGTGCAACAACGGAAGGCCGAGGGAAGTAGGGGGGGGGGTTCGTGTGCAATCATGGGAGGCACGCCAGCCTTAGGGAACCGCCGGAGAGGCTGCGGGTGGAAACAGCCGGTGAGGAGCGGCAGGGCGCGACTCATGTTAGTTGTCCGGTGTGTGGAAGTCATTGCGATGGGGCTGTCCGGGAGAGCTGGTCTGGTGGGAAGAGGTTCCAGGGAAGAGGGGAGGCTGTCGCGACCGAAGCAGGAAAGAGGGAGGCGGCCGGCGGCCGGCGCAGCATGAAGAGGAGAGGGTTACGATGGGTAGGAGGGATACAGGTGGGCTAGGTCGCGACGCAAGAGGGGGAGGAAGAGAGAACAATTATAACAATAATGATAATAATATTAATATTAAAAATAACATCCTCAACTAATAATAATATAATTATCATTGAAATAATTTATTAAATTTTTATCACACATTTAATTTTATTTCTTTATTATTATTATTATTATTATTATTATCATTATTATTATTATTGTTAATTGAACGACGAGCAGGTCACTCGGCGGCACTGGCGAAGTCGCACAGCTTCACAATTATGTTTCGCCCGTGCGTCGCA
The DNA here is from genome assembly GCA_963277665.1 of Viscum album. Taxonomy (NCBI): domain Eukaryota; kingdom Viridiplantae; phylum Streptophyta; class Magnoliopsida; order Santalales; family Viscaceae; genus Viscum; species Viscum album. Next base: position 1,376,837,878 of record OY728152.1, on the reverse strand, counting down.
TGCTGTCAAGTCCCGATGAGTCGGGCGAGGTCACGCGGCATCGGCGAGGTCGCATGTCAAGGCCAAAACATTAATTTATCAACGAAAAAGCGCAAAACCCCAGTTGGGATCACCCATCATTTCATATATATATATAAAAATAGAAATAATCATTTGAAGCAGATAAAATTATAAGATGAAACATAAAAATTAGAAACATGCCGCAACATGAAGACCGGGTGTGACAGGTACTTTTGAGTACATCATACCATCCCAAGATAGATGGCCAGTCTAAGCGTATGATTCAGGTGATTAAGGATATTATCTGAGCTTTAATTATGGAATTTGGAGGTTCTGGGGAGAATCATATACCTCTTATGGATTTTTTCTACAATAATAGTTTTCAATAAACTATTTAGATGGCACCTTACGAGGCTTTGTACGGTAGGCCATGCCTATCACCCTTATGTTGGATGGAGGTAGGAAAGGCAGCTTTGCTGGGACCTCATCTTGTTCAGGAGACTATTAAGTAGATAGATTTGTTTCAAAAGAGGATGGCTACGACACAGTCTCGTCAGAAGTCTTATGCTGATCAGTGGAGATGACCTTTAGAGTTCGAGGTCGGGGATCAGGTTTTCCTGCATGTCACACCGAGGGTGGGACACAAGAGGATTCAGAGACAATGTAAGATATCACCGAGGTACGTCGTACCATTCGAGGTGTTGGAGAGAGTTGGACCAATTGCCTATCGGTTGCAGTTACCTCAGAGGTACCAGGATATGCATGTCGTCTTCCATGTTTCTCATCTCTGATGTTACTTTTTAGACCCGTCTCATGTCTTTCAACCGAGGAGGTTGAGCTCTAAGTGGATGCATCATTTGAGGATAATCCTATCCGGATTTTCAATCGCAATACAATGGTTTTCTGTGGCCGGTCGGTTCCTCTGGTACGAGTGCTTTGGAAGCACGACCGAGTAAAGGACGAGATTTGGGAGAGGGAGGCCGGTGTACAATTGCAGTGGGTGGAGCTGTTCAGGGTTTCTTCTTCTATGCCTCGCTAGGGAAATCCAGGGATGACTTTCTTTAAGGGAAGAAGTTTGTAAGAACCAGAACCTTCTTTTCAGGTACGTTTTACTTTTCTGGAGTTTTTGATAATAGAGGAGTTTCTCTAAATTTTTGAAGTACATGCCATGTACTTTATTGCTGCTTGAGGCCATGTTCTATCTGTTTCATGGCCACACACACGACCATGTAGGGGTGATGCGGAGGATGCTTAAAGCATATTACGGAAAATCCTAGTACACGCCGTGTACTCCAAAAGCACACATTGTTTACTTTATTTTTTTCATTAAACGAACCGAGGTTGCGTCTTAACCCCAGAACCGTCTTCTTCTCCAGTTTCTTCGATGGAGAGGATTCTGTACAACCATGGATCTTCTCCGAGCCCCCGAGCCTCTGTCCATTCTCCGAATTGACCGTCGTCGATTGTGTTGGAACCGCAGCGGTAAGTTCTTCATTCTCCTAGAGATTTGTTTTCCAATTACGCCTTTTTCTAAAGTTATCATAAGATGAATGTTTTTTTTGCGTTTTTGTAGATCTACGACGTTCTAAGTAATAACACATACAATAGTGGAAGCAGTAATTATCCAACAAGAATAACAGCATAAGACTGATAAATAAACAACTGGATTAGATTGGAAAGGTGCCTTATCATTCGGAATTTCCACCATAGTTGACATCAATTCATAACATGTTCCATGTGCTGTAACTTAGAAAGTATCTATCTAAACCATTACATGTTTTGATATGGGAGGACCATGATGTGGAACATTATATATCCATGATTGAGCATCCCGTTCAAACCATTGATTCTAATATAAAGATTCTTCTTGGGAAATCTATACCTTTTGTTTGAGTGCTATAGAAGCATAGTTCTAATTCACATGAGACTTGGAGGCATGAGGAACTAATGAAATATTAGTATCTTTAATATGGAGTCTTTTTAATAGGATTTATGGATGAAAAAAGTGTTTATGGGGGGGGGGGGGGGTTGTAACATCTCATTACCAATTTCAGGTACTACCTATTTGGTCACCTCTATGGCAAAAAAAAATCTGGTTGTGGTGTAGCATGATTAAGATCCACTTCCATTTAGAGCAGGGATGCAGTGTAAAGGAGAGATGCAGTGTAGAGGTGGATGCCTTGCTTTTACCTTTTAGAGGGTGACTATGAAGTTGTGTTTCTAAAGCCTCGTTTCCTTATTTAGGTAAATAGGTTCTAGGCGCGCTCTGCATTCTGGATCCTGTAATTGGTTGGATCAATGGTGGTTGTTGGGTATCCTCTAAAGATGTACTATGGTCTACCCCAGTTCAACAGTCATATGCCAAGGTCATGAGAGGTTGTGGCATGGCCTCATGTTTTTTAGACTTAAATTTATAATCCTCATTTATTATTCTAACTCCTCACATTTGACACTATTTAACCCCTTTGGATTTTGGAGGCTCTCGAGATAGGATTTTTACCCCTCCAACCTATCCTCTCCCTAGATTGAAGTACTGATGGATTTGTTTTATCCCTCGCTGGTAAGTGATTTTTATTTGTTGTGGAATCCTCTATTATCTTCTTCTGTAACCTTCTTGAGAGTGATGGATCCCCATGATATTGATGGATTGGAACCTTAATCAAGTGGGTTTTGTTTTTAGGTATTCATTCTTGATCTTTTGCGCCATTGAACCACTGTTGGCATTCCCATTTTTAATGTTTGATCTATTGATCATGTGATTAATGGTAGGTGGATCTATAAGGGTATCCCTATAATTGAAATCGTGATTTCTTTCTTGATTTGAAATTTGTTTTCAAATATTTTCTAGAACTTTAATTGTGATTATTTTCTTATTGATTTCAAAGGAATGAGATTTGTGAAATAAAACCTATTTTTCAAAGGATTTGAAAATATGTTCTGATTTCAGAAAAGATAGCTTGAAATTATTTGATGTTAATCCTAGAGAAAAATGACTTCAAATGATATATTATTTTGAAAGGCATGAATATGATAAAACCAATGATTTGGTTTTTTTATAATTGAAACGACATGTTGAAACATGAAATTAGGAAATTGAACTATGAATGATGAATTAGTTTGAAATGAATAATTTTTCTATGAATGACTGACTCATTGAAAAACATATGTGCCTAGGTTTTTATTGTCTGATTAGGACAACGATTCTAAGAATCTCATTCCATATAAATATATTGATGATGACAACAATAACAAAACTAAGCTCAGCATGATTATCCTTGATGGGGTATCGATTGATATTATCCCACTGGTCTGATCCTAGGGATGTGTGCACACATGTTGAGCAGTGATAATTGATCGAGTAGTGTAAGGATCCTATAGTAAAAACTTAACTTACCTCAGGGCTATGAGCATGGTTATTTTTTATGATTTGATTATTATAATCCATTGATTATATAACTACATTTTTCATTCCCTTGATTTATGAAAATTTTCATTAAATATTTTTTTGATATATCTACCATCTATTTTTTTTGAAATATTGTTTGATTGAAAATGGGGAAAATTATATTCCATGTTTTTTTTATTTAAATTAGTGCATAAATGGTTTATTTTTATTAGAACTACTTATATAATTGTTGTAGAGATCCTACAGGGATGTTTATTTCATACCCTACCTTTGCCTTCAAGAGTTTTTAGATTTTGTTATTCCAAGTCCATGAAAAGGAAAATTTCTACATGGAGGTGGAGGATGTGCTTGAGCACCATGCTTGGGTGATGGTGGTAACTGGTGGTGTTATGACCCACTTGTTTCACTGGGTTATGAGATATTGTTTTGATGATGTTGTTTCGTCTGTGGATGATGTAATGTTTTAGGATATATTTCTATTTATAGTACATTCTATTTTAAGAGTGTTTTACATACCAACTATGTATTAATTTATCTTCTATTTTTTCATCATTCTTGTGGAAAAATATTTCCCTTTGATTTCTTGTTGATTTCAAGTGCTAGTCTCCAAACCATGGGGATTGGGAATTCCCTTCGGGCTATGTCAGATCCAATTCGGGTATCAGTGTTACAAGGTATCCAAGTTGGTTCAGGACACATAATGTGGTTATCACTAATTATACCTTCCAATTTAAAATCTTGGTTATAATGATCACATTATAATATTTTAATAGAATATTATAAATCACTTAAACATATAATTTAATTAAATAAAATAAATTCTAAAATCTTAGGGTGTTATATGAAGACCCACCATTGATGGTCTAGAGGCCCAATGTCCCAAATTCCCAATTACATGACTTGAAAAACCAATTTTGGTGAATAGTATCCCTGTTAATCTACCACGTAATAGATACTTCTATAGTATCTTCACTAAAATAGTGTGAATGTACTGCCATAGTGCCATATAAATTCTCCCATGTCCAGTTTTTTACTTGGGTCTGATGCAAGACCACGAGGTTACATTTCCTCTCAAGAAAACCCCCAGTTTCCCCTGATATATTGTTCACAATTGGTCTTGTTAAATTAAGATTAGAAAAATATTTTGTTAAGAATCTTGCATGTTGTTCCACTATCTAGTATGAAAACATCCATTCCATTCACACAATCTATTTTTATTACTCAAAGTAAAAATAATGATATTAAAAAAAACTTTATAAAATTTAAATATTACAAAATAAAATATAAAAATCATAAAATATAGTCACCATATTATATATCATAAATTTTATAAATTTATTGAATTTTTTCTAGATATCATCTCATTAAATTCACATGTAAAATTAATCACTTAAAGGTAAGTGAAACCATAATTTAATGGGATGTGTTTCTCAGAAAAATATCCCCCTTTTTTAAATCTATAAAATATTATAGGGACGTTTGATTCATTCTTCTTTGCTTCAAGAGACACATTATGGAGATTACAGAGGTGCTATGGAGTTTGGAAAGCTCAGGATTGATTTCACTTAAAACCATAGTTGTGGAAGGAATATTCATGATTCTACAACGTGCTTAAGTTGATATTTCATTAATTATGATACTCATTTTTACCATTCCCATGGTTACATTCATGTCCTGGGAGATGCCTATTATTAAACCTCATCCGACATGGGAATCATGCCCTTGACTTCATCCTCTTTTGTGATTATTTTTAGGGAATAAGAATTTTCTTAAGGAAATACTTTTGAAGAACTAGTATGATGAGACTGGTAATTTTTAATCAAAATATCATTTTTCTTATTTTATATAAGTAATGTTGAAATGAGATCAGAATAACTAATATACCCTAATAAGTGATATTGTTGTTGTAAGGTTATGGGAGATTCATGAAAATATATATATTCTTTTTCAAGAATATCTTCATTTTTAACCTCGATACCATAATTCATTAATTGTGATAATCACTGAACCTTTTATAATATTGGATGCATAGATAATTACATTCATCATGATTTATGGGAAGAAAAACCTCTTTTTGATGACCGTATCACGCTTTAAAACTCTTACAATGTTTGCATGGATCTCTTTCTATGAGGTATTCACATTTTAGTCCCACATTGAGATATCTTCTGAGGACGATCATAACCTTTTCTTTATTTTAAAGGGTTTGTGAATTATTCTCTCACTACTAGAGAAATAGGCTATTACCCTAGTTCAAACCCATGATAACAGCCTCTAAAACTAAAGTTATAGGTTTTCTCCACAATTTTAAAAATTTTGGGTGCTATCTCTATCAGTGTATGTTGAAGAATTATTTCCAAAGTTTCAAAAAAAATAGATATGGAATTTGTGACACTAATTATGACCCAATTTCCATAGTTTTAAAATAATGTCAGTAGGTTAAATAAAAATAATAATCAGGTCTAAAACTTACGAACTCATGCTCATATGTATAAATCCATAACCACTAGACTATATACGAATTTATGATATGTGATTATACTCTTAGTTAAATATTAGTTAATAATTTTTTTCATTTTTTTGTTATTATTATTATTATTTTTAAAAATAATCAATACTCTTATAGACACAGTTTTAAAAATAGTGTTCATAGGTACTCTACTACCACATTTTTTTGAGAGAAATATGGCCATATGTCTCTTACCAAGACCAATTTCCATGTTTTTTCCAAACTCTAGTGATATGAAACATCAATTGCTATAGTTTTGAAAAATTGTGGCAATAGAGACCTACGACCACAATTTTCCAAACTATGGCAATAAATGTGTGGCAATATCCCTATTTTTAGGTAGTGAATTTAGTTGTTTATTTTAGCTCCATCGATTCATGATGCATTTCAACATCCATTATTCCCGACATGAAATTACTTCTTGTAATATCAAGAGATGTGAATTCGAATTTAGTGAAATTTGACATGATTATAACTAGAAAAAAAATATTATTATTATTCAAGATAAGAATAAAATGAGAGTTTAAATTTCTTTTATAGAAAATACAATAAATAAAAGTGGTATAAAACATAAATATCAGGTCCCTAAAATTATTATTATTGCTTAATAAATTTTTTAAATATATATCACCTTAATATGTTAATAAATCTTTCACATGGGGGTTTAAAATAAATAAATTGATACATCATGTTACTAGTTTTAAAACATTCTAACACATACCAATTTATTAATTAGATTTTCCAATCAGGTAGTATAAAATAAATAAATAAAAACCAAATCAATACATCATGTAACTTACTTTAAAACTATCTCGCATGTATCTATTCTTTTATTAAATAGTCCAATTTAACTATAAATAAATAATACTATATAAATAATTAGAATTATCCAACCAGACAGTGAAAATATGTCTTAAAATTAAAAGATGAATTTCTCACTTTTTGAGCATTTATCTTGATTTTTTTTTGTGAAAACGGGAATGGGCAGAAATTAAGAATCATAGAAAGAATAAATTAACAGAAAGATATAAATTTTAACCACTCAAGATTTTTTGTATCTGTCTGCCATTAAAGAATATTGCACTACCTTTTTTATAGGAATTAGAGGGATTGGTATGGGTGGGAAGACCACTCTCATTGACATTTGGCAGTTGCATTTAATAGTTTTCTAACAATTAGTAATTAACAATACAATTATCACTACTTATTAAATTATTTAACATCACTTATAACTAATAATATAATTAATTATAATAACAATTAACTGTATAATTAGAAATAAAAAATCAATTAAAATTATTAATAAAAAATAATATAGTTAATACAATTAATAATATAATTTATAACTAAAAATATAATTAATATGTTAGTTATTAATAATATAACAAGTAATGCGGTTTGGGTGGCGTCTGAGTTGTAACACCATAATAATGCATCCAAAAGTCCAAGGTTAGAATCCTACAAAGCCCCTTGGGAAATTTATGACACGTACATGATGTGGGCAGGAGGTGACACAAACATGATGCAGGAAGGCAGTGTCATAGACATGATGCGAGCCTAGTGACGCAGGTAGGATGATTCAGGAAAGACAATGCATTGGGCCATCAATCCATGTTCTTAGAATACTTTGCCTTGGATGTACAGGCTATGTAATGCGTCTCCCTCTATTAAGATATAAAAGTGATCTTTTTTTCATGATAAAAAGAGGTTTGAGTCCCGAGTTTGAAAATAAATAAAAATATAACTAGTAATAACAATTTAATTTAAATACAGTTAATATTATAATTTATGGCATAATAAATATTTAACAATAAAATTAACAGTAATGAATAATTTATTATTTTTATTTATATAATTAAATATATTTTTGAATATTTATTTAATTATATACAATATATTATAATTTTTTTTCATTAAATGAATTATTATTTGTTATAATTAATTACTAATTATATTAATTATATTATATATTATTAAACATATTAATGTGACCTAGGCTGCGGTGGGGTGGTAAGGGTCTAAACAACTTGGGCCAGCACCATAAAAGACACTAACACCTTACTGACTTATTTTTAAAGATATTAACGACTTTCTGGATTATTTTGAAAAAAAATAAACTATCATTATTTAACTAATTATTTTTAAAGAAAAAACCTATATAAAAAAACATTCCATCCTTTGTACAATATCTACAACTATTGTTTTTTCCACACCTTTCATGACACTCTCACGTCACCCCTTAGTTTTCCACGCGGCCACACCTGACCTCCCATCCCACCATCCTAAACTCAATAATATTTCCTTTATGTTGAGGCCATTTTCAAGAACATGCAGCTGAACATGCAGTCACAGTGTTGTCCTTGTTTAGTGAAACACAACCACATCACCCATTGTTTCCAAACAGTCACAACCTCGACTTGCCCTACATCGAACAACTTCCCCCTGTAGGTGCGTGTACGACCATCTAAGAAAAGTACCAAAACACCACCCGCATTAGAACTACCTAAGTATGCATGTGCGCACAAAACAAATCACCCTCTTCAACAACAGAGAAAAGGAAAGGGATCCTTTACCAGCATGCAAAAATAGTTTTAAGAATGTGTAAAAAGGGATTTAATATCGCTAAAAAAATGTTGTTGTCCTCAACGCTTTAAAGGGATTCCATTTTATCAGTGCTAAAAAAGCGATGATAAAATCACCATTTATCAAAGATAAATAAAATTTCTGATAAAAGGGGTATTTTTTCAGTACCAAAAAAGAATAGATAAAATGAATATTTTATCAGTGCTTTTTTTAATGCTGATAAAATACGTATTTTATCAGCACTAAAAACACTGATAAAATTAAAAAAAATTAAAAACAATTCTTTTTTCTTCTTGGAGGTGGGACACTCCCCCCTTAATAGTGTTCCCTGCCCTTTATTAGCACTCGAATCTCCCCCTCCCTTTATTTGAGCGAGCCCCCATGCTTCACTCAGTCGTGCACGTTCCCCTACCGAGTTTTAAACCGGAGACCTTCCCTTCATGGATTTGCACATTTACCACTCCTCTATATTGTTTTGTTGTGTATTTTATGATTTGTCTATATGTTTATATATATTTTGTTATATTTTTATCCATATATTTATATAATTATATATATATATATAATATGTTTTTTTGAGTATTTATAAACACACACACACACATTTTTATATATATATGTGTATTTAAATATAATTATAAATATTTATATTTATTTACATATATTATATATTAATATTAATATACATATATTAGAATATATAGATAAATATTTATATTTTTTATCAATACACACACACAAATATATATTTATATATATAAACATTATATATACATTAATTGTATAGGTATATAAATATTCATAATTTTTTATTTTAAATAAAATGGATATTATTATTATTTAGATATGGTTCATATATACAGAAAGATATTTTTTATGTGAATATGTTTACATATTTATTTATATAATAAATTTTTTATGCGTTAATATATACAAATATGTATACATATGTATATATTTAATTATAAATAAAACTACTTTGTGAAAAGTGATAAAATTTCAAAACAGTAATATAAATATGAATGTAAGCCCTAGGAATAATTTCATTCTCCACTGAAAATGGGAAAAATATCCCTTAAATAGGTCTAACATTCCATCCAATATTAAAACATTGGAATACCCCAAATAAAAACTAATTTTTGGATAACTTATGGACCTTTTTCGACCTATAAAAATGGGAAAGGTGGTTTTCTCAATCACTAGTGTGTGGAGCTCATCCCAAGATTTAATTTGATATGTTGTTGAGCCCAAACGGACACCCGGGTCAAATGTTATGGCCATTTGAAGTTTAAGTTATGTTTTCATCTTATTTTAGATATTTTATTCATTATTTGATTTTTTTTATCTTTAAATATTTATTAAATGACTATTACTCAATAATAATTTGTAAATTATTAATTAATATTTTTTTAAATTATTTTATAATCCATTTTCACTAAATATCTCATATATTAAGTGTAAATCTGTATTTAACCTTATATAAATCATATTTAATAAAATATTATATATATATATATCAATATAAATATATTTTTATGTTAATAAATTATTTTTAATGATTTATAATTCTTTTATGAAATTCATCCTTTATCAACTCTAGTAAAAAAGCATGGAAACATCTCCCCCTTTGTCACCACTACTAAAAAATAGCTAATAAAGGGTACCTTTATCAGCGCTAAAAAATGATGATAAAGAGGTACTTTCAACATCGCTTTTTTAGCACCGTTAAAAAACACCTTTTAATAGTTATTTTAAAACTATTAAAGGGTGTCATTTTGTAAAGACATTTATATGGTAGTGACACCTCACCATCAATGGAGTAGAAGACCCACAATCTACCATCCTTGCATGTGTTCACAAATCGCATCACCTCATTAACAATCTGAAAGTCCTGTATCAATAACCCTACATGACACTAACGACAATGTAAATAGCCCCTGAAACATGCCATTGTGCTAATAAAACCATGCAACCAAATAGATAGAGTCCATGAATGTTAGGGAAAAGGGGTGATGGGACTTAATGACTTTTCCCTAATGTAAAAAAAAACAAAATTATTATTCTAAATATACATGTTTGTATATTTGAATTTTTTTATTTTTATTTTGGGTTTTTTTGTTTACATATATATACACCCATGGACCCCTTAATATATATATATATATATATCTAATCCCCAAGACCCCCTTATATATACATATATATATATATATATATATCTAAGCCTAAAGGCCCACATTTATCAACCTATAAAGGTTACCCAACAATCTGGGCCTTAAGACCACACAACTTTCCTATGCACAGAACCCCCGTGGGGCCTTGTCGCCTACTCAATCATCCCAATCGCCACCGCTGTCGTAGGTCGTCGTCATCCCTACATCTAGTATTGGTTGCAGCAGATCAGAACACCAAGAAATTCCACCTTCATCCTTGTCATCATCAGTCTCCACACCCCCATACATCACAACCTCCATGGGTGCCCCTCTCTAGACATCACCCATCGTGCCGAGTATATACATCACTGCCTCCTTGGTTACATGCATACAATACCAAGCCAGAATCCCTTTCCATCATCGCTTGATCTGGAACTTCCATAAGATGTTTCATGTTGTCATCATCACCAAGCCTCCTGGTTATGTGTGACGATTCAAGCATTGCCTCCACTATGGTCGTGTGCGCCCGCACCATTGCATCATCATCATTCCTCTGCATCAAGTTTGGTACTGTCGACCATCCACATTACCTCCACCATTTAGCGAGGGTCCATCACATGCCATTCATGTGAGTCAGGGGCCACCTTCATTTCAACATTGGCATCAATCGACTCCATCCTACACAAAAAAAAACCAAAATTTAATTAGGGGCCATAAATTGATGCAACTAGGAATTGAAACCCAGCCGTCTTGATGCAATGTAGGGTTGCTGAACCACTAAACCATGATCTAATGTGTGGAACGAGTAATTGGGTAATAAGGTATAGGTGGACACCACACCATTCCAGTACTGGGCCCAACACACCACATGTGCGCCACTCACCCCTAACTAAATTCAAGTGTGGCAAGACTCGATCCTACGTTAGTTCCATTGCAAGGAAGTGGTTTCTTGACACAGTACCACTTAACCAACCACCAATTGGCTATATATATATATATAAGAAAATTTAACTACTATTTAATATCCAATATTGTTGACATTAAATCATTCTGGAATTCTGACAGAAACCGTCACTCTAGAATCTATTTTATTAGAGGGTTTTCCATAGAAATCCTTCTATATTTCCAATGAGGGGTTCAGATCATACCTTTCCTATGCATAATTAATAAAATATTATTACTAATAATTGTTTTTCAATTAACAATAATTATAAATTACTAATAAATAATTATAATGATACTTAAATAATAATTAACTATTAACGTTTATTACTAAAAATTAACAATTAACTAATTTATATTAATAACATTATAAATAATATTAATTAATAATATTAATTACCAATTAATCACCAATAAATTATTAATAGTTAATAGTTATTAATTAATTAGTAATTAAGAAATATTTAATTACTTATTAATAATAGTAATTACTAATCAACTAATTAATTTTTAATTAATTAATATATATTATCATTTATTATTAAATAATTACTAATAAATATTTAAAATTATTATTTAGTTACCAAATATTAATAATAAAGATTAAATTATTAAATTTATAATTTTGAATTAATTATTATTATATTAGTATTAGTTAATTAACTAGTTTTTGATAATTAATATTATTTACTAACCAATATTTAATATTAATAAATAATAATTAAATAATATGATTTACTATTTAATAATATTAATTTCCACAAAATATTAGTTTCAAATTAATGTCAATTACAAATAAATATCTAAAATTATTAATTAGTAAATATTTATTAAAAATAATAATATAATTATTCAAGATGGATCAATCATGGATTTGGAAACCAAACCTATGATCCCAAATATATTAATAAAAAATTACATACAAGGCAATAGGCGGATAAAATAGGACATAAAATGCCCACATCAAAATCAAAAAAAATCCTGAAAGAGAAGGTCAATCCCTACAAGTCACCTAGAGCCAAGATACCTATGAAATATTCCTCAGCCCATTGGGTGATGACCACTCCACCATGTCTTAGCCCTTTATAGAGGCTCATCCTCCTCATCAGATGACGATTCAGATAATTCCTCCAAGGTTGTGTAGATCCTGAATTTCTAATTAATGTACCGAAAGTCCATTACTGGATTGGATCAGAATCCATCATCAATATTTAACAATAACGATTTCTAAATGGCTAAATAGTCATTAAAATTAAATAAATTTGGTTCCATCACAAAGAAATTGACTTCAAGTTGCATAAAAAACCATTCTATTACTTCATTGGTGAGGCCTTTAGTGGGCATTATTGTTTCCTGGTCATTTGGAGGTATGATAATAGAGCTATTTACCCGTGAAACACCAAATTCCTCATCTGAGGCCTTGACAAATGGGACATAAGAATTTTTCATTAGTTCATTAAAATGGGGAGGATAAGACCACTACACCTTCTCAAGACCACCAACTTTCTTACATGTTGGATTGATGGCTATATGCTCAACCTGCAGGGGAAAAAGTTGAACCTATGTTAAGGGAGGTTGACCTGAGTTAAATGTCACAGCAGTGGGTAGGCTTGCACCTCCCTTTTTTGATTTCTTCATTTGCAGAAAAGAGGTCATCCCAGTAGCTGCATTTCCCCCCTTGGTGCCACCCTCATGTTAGTAAAAGCATCCTCTAAAAAATAATCTTCATCCAAGGCAATCTCCTTAGAGGAATGATCACAGTGAGAGACATGTGAGTCCTCTTTATAAGCCATAGGAACCTGTGAATCATGAGCTCCTTTAGATTGTAGCTTGTTTCCTCCATTATAACCAGCCTACAAAGGAGTAGCCTTAATCAACTCAGTCTGGACCTGCAAAGACATATCCTTCCCCACATGGGACAGGCCAATGATTCAAAGCAGTTGCAACCATCGCATGAAACTGCTCATTTAGTTTGGATTTCTTAGGGGCAACCATTTGGAATCCCTCCCCATCCATAACCATATTATTACCTTTGTTCAAATACTTATCCATTACCCTGGATGGTGTTCCACCATATGAGGATTCCACTGGGGTGGTCCCACTGTCTGCATTTTAGTCAATGCCACTCAAGGTGGACGAATATTAATTAAAAATAAATATTAATAATATTAAAAAATATTATTAATAAATTACTAATAAATATTTAAAATTATGATTTAGTTACCAAATATTAATAATAATGATTAAGTTATTAAATTAAAAATGTTCAATAAATTATTATTATATTAGTATTAATTAATTAACTAATTTTTGCTAATAAATATTAATTACTAATTATTATTAATTACTAATAAAAATTAAATAAAAAATATATTATTTACTATTTAATAATATTAATTTCTAATAAATATTAATTACTAATTAATATTAATTACTAATTAATATTAATTGTTAATAAATATTTAAAATTATTATTTAGTTACTAATTATTAAAAAAATATAATTATTAGTTATTAATTAATTAGTAATTATAAAATATTTAATTACTTATTGATAATATGAAGTAATAATTAACTAATTATTTATTTATTAAATAATAAATAATTATTATTATTATTATAATATCACTAATAAATATTTAAAAATATTATTTAGATACTAAATATTATTAATAATGATTAAATTATTTAAATACTAATGATTAATTAATAAATTATTAATTTATTATCTAATTAAATAATTGTTGCTAATTAATTTTAATTACTCATAAATATTAACTAAATAATATTTTTTACAATTTAACAAAGTTAATTTTTAAGAAATATTAATTACCTATAAATATTTAAAATTATTCTTTAGCTACTAATTAAAAAGATAATGAAAAAGATGCAGGAGGTGTGGGTCTAGGATCTCCTCTATGATGGTGGCGATGGGGTCTATCTTTCCCTCTTCGTCATGGTGATTCCTCATTTCTTCATGTCCAATCTTCTCTTTGATGACCTATTATAGGTGACAGTCTTTATTTCGAATGTGATTCTACAAAAATACTTAGAAGTTTTGGCTTCAGATGGAATCCCTAGTAAGAACATAGATCTAGATCTTGATAATTTTTGATGTCCCTTGGCTTCCTTCAAAGGATCTTACTCTAGTAGGATTCATAGGAAAGGATCAGTTGCTCATGTGGAGGCCAATTTTGATGCTTTCTTGGAAAGGGTGACCATGGGAGAAAACTATTTGATTGCACATGTTGTCCTTCAAAAAGGTGTGAATCCTTAGTGGATAGAGGATATTAGTCCAAGGATATTGTTTCTCAGGGGATTCTCTAATTGGACATGCATTTATTTAGGAAGATGCTTTTTCCACTGCCTCTTTCAGTCATAGGGTTACAGAGCTCATGTGCGGGCTGCTAGTCCCTTGTTGTTGAAGCCTAGGATGGTTCATCTTCTTTAATGGTACATTGGTTTCAATGTATTGCTAGTCAATAAAACATTTTCATAGTTATGGGTGAGGCCTCTTAGTCTCAATTGGATTATGTGGCACCTAAAAAATCTACATGACATTTCATTTTCAATTGGTGACCTAATTCATTTAGAAAAGGAAATCGAATTTGTCAGGTATAGAAACTTTGCAAGGATTATGGTTGAGATTGATCTTATCTCTACCCTTATTGATAATTTTATTCTCTCTACGCCAACCTATGAAATTCAGATTAATCTTGAGTATGAGAAATTTCTAGATTTTTCTACATATGAAATTATTTTGGGAATTTGGCTTAGAATTACAGGAAGAGGATTTGGGAATTATGTGGCTCAAAGGGACACTCTGTAATGTATAGTGCTTTTAAATCCCAAGGGAGTCAGTATTTCAAGTCTTTTCAAAAAGGGATGTCTACATTACCCATGAAAACCAGGGTAAATCCAATTATAGCCAGGGATGATCATCCTATATAATGTTTGGAGGGCACAATGTCAATATTGCAGGGGAAATCCTCCAGGGCTAAGGCAGTTACTGATCTTCATCCACATGTAGGTGATTATTCTAGTCTTTCTAGAGACCGTGTGTGGATGGTAGGTTCCAATCTTAGTGGAATCATGCAATGGGTCATGCCCAACATTTATTTTTTTCTATGATCTATGACGAATACAATATTTACACATTGATAAACATTATGATCTACATAATTGAATCATAGAATATAGAAAAGGGATAGAATATCAGAACCAAAGAGAGTATCATTGCATATTATTTATAATAAATTTAATTAATTAAAGAATTATCTTGTCGTAATTCTTTCGTCGTTGATATATTTAACAAAAAATATACATTTTACAGTTATTACGTTCTAGGAATCATAGTAGATCCCCTCTTGTAGTGATCCCCACATGATCCAAACATCTCTGAATGTTGCTGTAGTAATATTCGAGTGCTAGCACGGTATATCCTAATGCTTGCGTCATCTAGATTTGATCACCTTGGGAACCACTTCCAAATCATTATCCTAGACCACTATTGACTTGAGAGTGGGAGTTGGAGAAATATCGATCCTCGCTCTTGGGATCATTCTTGGAGAAGGGAGCTCTCTAGGTCTTGATAGGATTCTCGAAATCCATTGTGCACAACCAAACAAATCAATTCGATCTCAAAGAGAATAATATAATTGGGTTTATATAATAATAGTGTTAAATAAAATAATTGCACAAGTGCCCTTTATTATTTATTTAGTCCCTTCAAAACCCCTTTTAAAATAATAATGTTAATAATATAATTTCTCGACATGTTCTTGACTTATGAATTAAATTAAATATTATTTAATCAAATAATATTCAATATTTATTATTTCCCACTAGACCATTAAACTCAATCTTCCATTCCTCTACAATCTTTATTGGTCCTTGAATAATTACTATTTATTTTTTAAATAAATATCACTGCATTATTCACCAATAAATAAATAAATATTATTTTCACAAAATAGAAAATATATATTTATTAAATATTATGCTCGAATTATTTTCTATTGAATAACTGGTGAAGGAATAAATGAGATAAAAAAACTTGAATAATTATTAAACCATTTTTGGGATAATATTTATTCAACATGTTAAATAATAAATAATATTATTATTATTTAACCGAGATTTTAGATACACTAAGTATGTGACCCACTAGGCCTCTTTTTGAGTGGCATTAGGTGGAGTATCCTAAAGTCCAAGGTTAGCATCTAGTAACACGCTAAGACACCCATAGAGAAAGAAGTCAATGTATCAATGACATAATACCTCATAAAAACATGTACTATGTAATATAATACCTTAATCATGATATTTTTAATCAAGCAGGTTGCATGTTGGTGCTATCAACCTATGTGCTCGGTATCTCTTTCTTTGACATCCCAAAAATTGAACTTACCTACAGAAGCCCATGGACATGGATTTATTTAGGCTATACCATTTCCATCAAATGGCTAGAGATATCAACTTCCATTAAAGAATAAAAGGTACACATCCTTTCTCGCATTATTCATTAATGTAATATTACTTGTGATGCACCCAACGTATCATACATCGCTGCAAACATCTTTCGTCACAGTTTTCATCCATACATCAAAGTACATGACTCATAATAATTATTAATAATAATATTAATATATAAGGACCAATAAACACATTCGAAAATAGTAAAATCTAATGACACATATAAATTTGCATTTCCTACTAGCAGGTCTCGTTCTCATAATATCCTACATGATATTACCAATAGAAAAAACCAAGAGAAGGTTACTCAAATTCCTATGAGTCTCCACCCTCAATATCCTATATCATTTGCGTCCCTCATATGATATCATACAACTATAGAACATATATTTAAAAAACAGTGTTGAAGCAATTCCGAGTTCTCATTATAGCAAGGAACTGCTATGACCTTTTTAGTGCAACAACTACTATTAGAAAATTATCACATACTATGTTATGCAGATGAAAAATATTGATGTTATAATAAGTTTATTAATATTAAAAACTATGAATACATGTTATCATAAAGTACACAAAAGTTGGTTCTAGGGCACAAACTCTAACAGAATCCCACTTACACTAGAGCCAACTACTAACACCCTTCAATATGCTAGACCTCACATGATACTGATGCTTATGATGGGATAGGCCTATAGTCAAGGGATTTGCTATGTTATATTTTTTTGGTACTCTACTTACTTCAGCTTCATACCTCTGATAAAAATCCCTCAAGAGGTGATACTTCTAGAGCATATGCTTTGTCTGTTGGTGTGACATTTTCCCTTTTACAAGAGCCACCACAGTAGTATTATCACAATATAATGTGATAGGGTATTTACTTATAGGTACCACATCAAGATCCTAGATATATTTATTAATCCAAACAACTTCCTTGGTAGCATCAAAAA
This sequence comes from Viscum album, assembly GCA_963277665.1. NCBI lineage: Eukaryota > Viridiplantae > Streptophyta > Magnoliopsida > Santalales > Viscaceae > Viscum > Viscum album. The sequence continues at coordinate 1,376,819,864 of OY728152.1, read as the reverse complement.
CTGTTATATACTCAGAATCCGTTGTATAATCAATAACAAATGGTTTCTTTGAAATCTTCTGGATCACAAATTGTCTGTTGAGACAGAAAACATATCTTTACTATGATTTCAAATCATTTTCATATATATGAAAACTAGTATCATTATAACCCCTAATGGCCAGATCCTCATCACCTCCATATAGTAGGAACATATCCTCAGTCTTTCTTAGATACCTAATAATAACCTCAATAATAGACTAATTCTATTATTATGGATCAGCTTGATTTATTCCTATCATGATCAATGCACAGGAAACCTCAAGTATAGTACATAACATGACATAAATGATTGATCCTATCACCTAAGCATATGAGATTTTACTCATTATCTCTTTCTCGTATAATTTTTGAGAAGAAATTTTCTTGAAAATATGTAAACCATGTGACACTAGAACCAATACCCTCTTGGATTGTTCCATAATAAATCTCTTTAGTACCAGGAAAACTTATGAACTCTGACTTAGTCCAAGAAGCCTCTTTGATCTATCATGAATGATCAAGATCCCCAGATTATAGGCTACTTCACCTATGTCCTTTGTGGAGAAACAATTATTTAACCAATCCTTAATAGACTGTAAGACTGGTATGTTGTTTCCAATAATTAATATGTCAACATAATATACTACTTGGATAATGAACACATTTACACTAAACCTTTTATAAACACACGAATCACATTCATTATTAATTAAAACAAATTATTTTATGGATTCATTGAATGGAATGTTCCATGACAAAAATGCTTGCTTCAATCCCTAAATGGATATATTCAACTTGGAAATCCTTTTGGAATCACCTGGAGACAAAAACCCTTCTGTTTGTGTCATATATAAATCTTTATGAAGGTTCCCATTAAGAAATTTTGTTTTTACATCCATCTTCCACATCATATAGTCTTGGTAAGCTGTTATATCCAGTAGAAATCTGATGGATTTAAACATGCCAACTAGTGAAATGGTTTCATCATAGTCAATTACTTAATGTTGTTTAAACCCTTTAGCCACTAGACTTGATTTATTGGTATTTAATTTTCCTTCCACGTCCAGTTTTATCTTGAATACTGATTTGCATCCAACAGACTTCACATCAAATGGCGCATTGACGAGAACCCAAACGTGGTTTTGATATATGGAATCTATTTCAAAATCTATGGCTTCTTTCCATCTTGTATCTTCTAAGCTTTATATTACCTCATTTTATGAGATATGTTCATCATTTTCAACTAATTAATGATTCATCATCTTTAGTGACTAGAAAACCATATCTCTCTAGTTCTCTTACCTATTTTATGCTCTTACGCAATACTTGTGTTTCAAAAACTACTTTTTCCATAGGGCCCTGTGGAATTTGTTTCTATACTAAATCTTATGTATCTAAAGAATCAACTTTATTGAATTCAATCTTTCTCCCACTATCCATTTTTAGGATGTGGCCCCTCTTAATAAATTTGACTTATCTGGAAACAATCACTTTCTTTTCTGAGGGTCTGTATAGTTAGTATCCCTCTATTTCCTTATGATTCCGTATAAAGTTACATTTTATGCTCGGGGGTTCTATTATTTTTCCTAATATGGCCTTCAAAAACATCTCGCAACCCCATACACGTGTTTCTTCCAAAATGGGTTTCTTTCCACTCTAGAGCTTGAAGAAAATTCGATGATCCTCTTTGGTTAGTACTTGGTTTAATGTACATGTCACAATTTTTAATGCATATCCCCAAAAGTATAATAGAATATATGCATGACTAATTATCAACCTTACCATTTCTAACAAGGTAAAATTCTTACTTTCACTAACACCATTCCACTATGGTGTGTAATGTGTAATGAATTGAGATAGAATCCCAAACTCTTGTAGAAATTTGATAAACTATTGGGTAATATATTCACCATCTAGATCCGATCAGAGCCTCTTTATCTTCATTACCAAATGGTTCTATAATTCATTATCATGTTCCTTGAATTTATCAAAGGTATCGTACTTATACCTCATCAAATAAACATATCCATATCCACTCAAGTCATCAATAAAAGTTATAAAGTAAGAATATCTACATCTAACTTCTACTAGAAATGTTCTACACACATCAGTGTGTACCAATCTTAGAAGCTTTTTGGACCTTTCAACCTTTCCACCAAATGGTGGTTTGGACATTTTTTATTGTAAACAAGAATTACATATTTCCAGTGGTTTTAGCTCAAGTAATTCTAAATAACAATCTTAATAGAGTTTTTTCAAATTCTTCTCGTTTACATGACCAAGATGGTGAATGAATATTTGGGTGATATATGAGTCATGTGAACATGATTCATTATAAATTTCCAATAATTTTTTTCATAATTTAATAAATAAAGACCGTTATTTAAATGTTCCATACCCTAATATATGTTGTCTAAATAAAAAACAATTTTTATTCCCAAACTTGAAAATAAACCCATCTGTATCTAGGCATGATATAGAAATTATGTTCTTAGTAACTATAGCTACATAATAAAAATATTTTAAAACCAAAATAATTCATGTTGGAAATGAAAGGTGGTAGTCATGAATGGCTAGGGCAGCCAACCTTTCACTATTAATATCTCTCAGATCCACCTCTCCTCTAGAAATATTATGAAATCTACTTGGTTCCTGCATTCAGATATATATGTGAGCACCATAAGCTATATCTAATACCCAATTCTTAGTTATTGAAAGATTATAATCTATAAAGAATTAACATTTAGGTTCCCCTTGATTTTGGGTGGATTTTATCTTCCATTGGCATGTCTTTACACATGAAAAACATGCTGTTTCCTTTTCATTTCTAGGCCTTTAGATCTTCCTCTTTTTAGAATGACGGTGCTTAGGAGCATTAGAATTGTTATTAGTATTAGAACCCTTTTCCTTAATCTTCCTTCTATTTTTCACTATAAGGACCAAATGTTTATCAAGCCCCATGTCTTTATCCACTTGGAGAATCAATGTAATAAGTTCCAAAAGAATCTTATCATTATTTCTAATATTGTAATTAACCGTAAAACTAGAAAAGTCTTGGGTAGTGATGAAAATATGAGATCTGTACACATCTCATCAGAGAATTTAATCCCTATGATGTCTAAACATTAAATATAGCAAATAATCTTGACTATATAAAGCCCATAATGCACAAAATCTCTAATATTAATTTTAAACAAAGCATTGAAGATCTTATACCTCTCTTGTCTTTCCTTCTCTTGATAGAGATACCAAATGTGAGACATCATACTATATGAATCCATGTCCTCGTGTTTCTTAAAAATCTCATTGAACATGAATGATAGCATGAAACAATGAACATATGTTGAATTGTTCAAATTTTTCTCATAGAGTGATAACTCTTCATCACTTTCCTCATTACCAGGCACATCATGAATAGGTTCTACTAGTGCATACAATTTCCTTTCATGGTAAAGAATAACACATAAATGTATTTTCCAATATTTGAAATTAGTGATAGTGAGAAGGTTATCCTTCTCAAGTATAGATCATAATGATATGTTTGAAGTCACAATAATGATGTTTCTATAAATAATATGATCATAATTTTAGTACTTTATCTGATAAAATTTAGACAAATAAATAAATATTAGATTTGTTAGTCTCCCATTAATTTATCGAAACCCAATAGCGCTCACCATTGGCTTTAAAATATCCTATTGCTTATACATTCTAGTGGAAATGATTCATATTCCACTTCTAATTACCCCAAATTTGGTTGGTCAAGAAATTTGAATGGGTTTAGGCAGGAATTACAAATTCCAATTGCATTAACTCATAGTTACTTGATCTGCTAAGTGGACTCCCCAATCCTAAATTCCTTAAATTGGATTTCTTCAACCCTTGTCTCTCATTTACACAAAGTCATTCTTTAGCAGTCAACCGTTGACATAAAGTAAGTTAATTAAAATCAAAACTTCAAGTTATAATTCCATGATAATTTAAATCCCCCCAACTTTGGTTGTTCAAGCACTTTGAACTATGGTCCGATTTTAACTGAAGTAGTGGAAGGATATACCGACTTAATATATAAAATTGAGGGATTTTATACATTATTCATAAATTGGAAATTATTATCTTTATTACATTCTTGTTAATATTAAGTGTATTTAATTAAGTGATTAACCATGTATTAGAAAATATTTATGCACAATCCAATTTATTTTAGTTTTACATTGCATGCTTATTAATTCCATTAATCCATGTGATCGCATCAAAAAATCCATAATGAAATAACCATGCAACATGGTAGAAATAAAATAATAAAGTGGTATTATCATGAGCTTTTACTAATGGTTAGTTTATATAGAGGTTGATAAACTAGACATTGAACTAGGGGAAAACACTTTGAACAAATTAAAGTTTGTGATACATCTTTCCACATGTACACCTATTTATCTCTCTTGGATTGGGTTCGTCTTAGCTCAAAACTTGAATCAAATCCACTAGGCTGGGATCTCCATCCTTTAAATATGATTTTACTCACTCAAAGGTGAGTGGAAAAGGCATTACATAAAAGTAACCATAGCCATGGAGTCCCTTAAATAACAATAGGAGAGAAGGCATGAAAGAAAAAAAATTAATTTAATAACAAATTAAATGAACCCAATCACATACAATGTTTAGGTCTAGGATCATGATCATCCACATGCATTCAATAAATTATGCATTTAATAAAACTAGAATTAAATTCTTAATCATTTTTATTTAAGATAAATTATGCACGAATAAATTAATTATCATCTTTAATTAATCAATTCTTTTATCTTAATTCTCATCCAAATTTCCTTGAGATTACCATCCATTATAATTTTAAACAAATTAAATAAATTTATTTAAAATTAAATGTCTACATAAATGTACCTTGGAGGAAAAATGGTTAATAACAATTCGAATATACCCAACATGTATTATATTTGTATACTGTTTGCTCTGATCACATATGGCATACACAAATTTTCAAATAATTTCATGACATGTACTATCAACATAATGATTACACGAATTACATGATTTTTTGATCACATGTTATGCTTCAATGACTGTAGAGTAACAACTATAATATGGATCATACAGGATATGAATATTTGAACATTACATATATATTAATTAATTATATATATATATATATTAAAAACCCATCATATAGTGTGTCCTATCAACTTAATGTCAGCATGCAATCTCATGTCGATAAGGTTTACTCAGTAAAATAAATAAAATTTAAATATGTGAAATTTGGTATAAGTACACAGTCTATAAAAGAAAGGTACATGAATTGTACATCTCTCATCGTCTATCCGAGGAATATGCCTCGGGACTCGACGTGTAAATTGTGTCTTGGAAAAATTGGATTACATGGTGTATATAAGTGAGTACATGGTGTGTGGAATCTGAGTTACATAGTAACCAGTCGGGTAGGTTGTGTATGGTTATACACGACCAGTCTATGACTCAATGGGACTACACATTGTGTATATGAGTAACACGATGTGTACTTCAGTTTACCGTCTTCCACCCTCACCCAGTCAACATGTGGTGTAAGAAATAAATACACTGCATGTTATCAATGCACATGGTTTGAATTAATTTCTAAATTAATTCCTAATGCATTGAACACAAGGAAATGGTTTATAACTCCGGTTACATGACATGTACTCTAGTTACATTGTGTGTAATTATGTGTTATCGGTCCAGAATTATTGGCACCTCCGAATGAGATCTTCAGTTTTATTTCATTCATAAAATTAATTGTACTCATTAGATCTATGAGAAACAAAGGAAGAATAAGTAGATCACTCACTTAAAATTAAAAGAATTATTAAACTTTAATTGAAAAATAAATTAAAATTTCATAAATTAATCAATTATCTTTAAATAATTATAAATAATTAAGTGACCACTTTGATACCACTTGTATGTTCCGGGTGCAGAAGAAGCCTACGATGGGTCATGACCAACTTTGATTTTTTCCATGATCGATGATCAATCCAATATTTACACAATGATAAACATCATGATCTACAGAATTGAATCAAATAATCTATATCATGGATAGAATACCAGAACCAAAGAGAGGATCATCACATATTATTTATAATCAATTTAATTAATTAATTAATTACCTAGTTGGAATTATTTATTCATTGATGGTTATGAAAATTGATCTGCATTGTACGGTCAATTTATTAAAGGAATAAAAGTAGATTCCTTATAGAAATAATCCACATGTGATAAAGAAAACTTTTAACATCACCGTAGGAGTCTCTAGGTGATATCATGGAAGATCCTATTACTTGCATCAAGGATTCTCCTGGATCCATCTTGACTTGAGAGTGGGAGGTGGGGGTATATCTCTCTCCATTATTGTGAGAATTCATGGAGAAGGGAGATCTCTAGGTATTGAGAGGATTCTCAAAATCCATTTTCCACATTCAAACAAATGAATTGTCTCTTAGAGTAAATAACATAATGAAGTTTATATTCTGGTAGATTTAAAATAATATAATTTCACAACTTATCTTTATTATTTATTTAACCCCTAAAAAACCCCATGTCATATAATAATAATTATATTATTATTTATCAACATGCGCTTAAATTGGGAATTAAATTAAATATTATTTAATCAAATAATATTCAATATTTATTATTTATCTCCAGACCATTAAATTCATTCTTCAATTCCTCCACAATATTTTTCTGTCCTTGAATAATGAATATTTATTTATTAAATAAATATCACTGCATTATTCACCAATAAATAAATAAATATTTTATTCACTAAATTGAAAATAAATATTTATTAAATATTACGATCATATTATATTCTCTTGAATAACTAGTGAAAGAATAAATGCAATCAAACAAACATGAATAATTGATAAACTACTTGTGGGAATAATATTTTTTCAACTTGTTAAATAAATAATAATAATAATAATATTTAACTGATATTATAGATACACTTAGTGTGTTATCCTTTAGGCCTTTTTCTCAGTGGCATTAGGCAGAGAAGCCAAAATTCCAAGGTTAGAATCTAGAAACATGCCAATGCACCCATAGAGAAAGAATTTAATTCTATAATGATGTAATACCTCATATGGATGCTCACTATGTAATATAATCCCTTTATCACAATATCTATAATCAAGAAGGTTGCATGTTGGTTCCATCAACCTATGTTCTCGATGTCTATTTATTTAACTTCCCCAAAATTGAAATTTCCTATAGAACACCATGGCCAAGGATTATTTAGGCTATATCATTTCCATCAAAGGTCGAGTGATATCAACTTTCGGTAAATAATAGAAGGGAAAAATCCTTTCTCACATTATTCATTAATGAAATATTACTCATGATGCCTCCAACGTATCCTACCTCACCGTGAAAATATTCTGTCATGGTATTCATTAATACATCAAAGTAAGTGACTCATAATACTCATTAATAATAATATTAAAGTATAATAACCAATACACACATCCACAGATAGGGACATCCAATGGCATATATAAATGTGAATTCCTATTGGCAGGTATCATTCTCATAATATCCTAACAGATATTACCAATAGAGAACCACATGAGAAGGTGTCTCGATGTACTTTGTGTCTCCACCCCTGATCGCCTATATCATCTATGTCCCTCAAATGAAATCAACTAGATATAGATCATATATTTAATATTAGTGTCATTGAACTTCCCAAATCACATCATAGTGGGGAACTACTATAAACATTTTAGTATGAAAACTACTCTTTGGACATAATCATATATTATTTTATGAAGAATAACAATCATGATCTGATAATAAGTTTATTAATATTAAAAAATATGAATATAATTGATCATAAAGTACTCAAAAGTCAGTTCTAGGGCACTAACTCCAATTGGGAATGGAGTGGAGAAGACTAAGGATGACGATGTTATTAGTGAGATTATTGCTGGGAATGAGGAACCAGATTAAAAGATTAGTGATGATGTTTCTATGGATTAGATTTATCATGAAGCCTCATCTAAACCCTTTTTTTTCAAGAAGTCTACAGATGAGGTTGTTGGTGTTGTTCCTAGTTTTTCTCTTTCACCAATTGATGATCAAGGTTGTATTATGAAATCATTGGATAATAAATTTTCAGGGCATGTTAGTGTAGAGACCCATACTTGACATACATAGACATTACATTAATTTTTCGGAATACTTAATACATTAGAAAAACAGATGCCCAAAGACGGTATTAGTTTAGTATCTTTGGAAACTCGGAACATAATCTTCTAATCATGGTGAAAGATCTTCCCCTTTGGTTTTCTTACCTAAAATCTTTATTTATATCCTGGGGAAAATAAAACATAAAAAGAGTGAGCTCAAATGCTCAGTAAGGGTAAACATGAAGAACATAAAACAATCCCAAAACATTTGAATGTAAGAACATGAATATAAAACATAAAAATCATGAGTAATGACATAAATCTTGGCAGTGCATAAGGCATAGATAAAAAAGGAACATTAACCATAATAAAATAGCTTGGGAATAAAACATGTAATTATGGAAACCATTAAGTACATGATATGATTTCCATAGTAGCCGAGGAATTACTTCCAAGACCATCATAGTGGACAATGTCCCTTACTGAATCGAGTTCACTCCTCGTTCCAGTCCTGTATCACTGAACCAGATTAAATTTCCATTCTATCCATGTCTATCTCATGAGATATAAATCTTTACCCATTGAATTGTAGGGAGATATAGGTCCCACCCATCTCATAATGAAATAATTCTTAAGTGTGCCACAACATAAACATAAATCATTCATCATAACCCAAAGAATAAAATGGGTTTCATAAACATCATCCCATCATATTATAATCCATATAAAAAAATGGATATAATTTCATCATAAGAAAATTGAAACCACATAAATCATAGAGACATTATACTTGAAACATAAAAATATTAAAAATGTCACCTTATATGGAAAATAGTTTTGAAAAAACATTTGAAATAAATTCTTGAGGAAAATATCCTTTCTTCTTCAAAATCATTCTCTTTTCTCAAAATTCCATGCAATTTTAAAAGAAAAGGATTTTTTTGAAAATAATCATGAAATATTATAGAGGAAGCTTCATGGAAATAAGGAATTATAAAACTGTAAAAATCCGTTCATTCCATATAAGTTAAAAAACATTATCCTCATATTTTTTCCAGAAAAGTCAAAAAGTTCCTCGTATGGTAAACAACAGAAATATTCTTTCCATAACACAAAGTAAAAGTCAAAGAGGGGTAAATATGACTTTCAACATACATGAAATAATATTAAAAACTTTATGAAAAACATTTTATAGACATGGATGAAAAATATAACCCCAGTAAATACTTACGTATAATTAATCTTGGATAAAAATGAGATTGAAAAATTATCCCTTACCTTATGTCCAATTTCTTCCATATGTGTCTGAGACTCCTCTTCTTCAATGCGCCTCTTCTAAATCTCCTTTTAGGGCACTAAAGTATGTCTTTGAAGAATATCGGGACCTCTAGTATGTTTCTAGGGAAGTGGAGAAGTAAAATGGGTAGGGGTTGGCCGATCTTGAAGGCTCAAAATGGCATGAAGAGGAGAGGGAGGAGGTGCCCTTTTATAAGAGGGGTGAGGGGCACCTTTGAAAAAACTTAAAATATAATTTTATAATAAATTCATATTCCGTTTATAATGGCTCCAAAGTGACTTATTTTGAGGATAGGGTGGGGATGGGTCCAAATCCTATCAACCAATAGGTTTTAGACAAGTTTAGGTTACCATTTTAACCTTATCATTTAGATTTAACTCTAAGTTATATAATTTAACTTTTACCATGTCTTATTGTATTCTTACATTATATGGTTAATAAACTTACTATAAACTGCCAATCGAACCCCAATTGGTTCATTAATTTCATATATATTATTATATAAGTCTTTTGGATGAAACATAAATTTTTAGGAATAGAATATCAATTAATAATATAATATTTGTTTTAAAAACTCTTTTATGTCAATTTTGACACTATTTGGTATTTTGTTTTTTCAAAATTCATAACAACATTATTACTTCGAAAAAAATTCATCTAACCAACCCTAATATGTTATATGAACCTATAAAATTATTTTAATTCATTAAAAGTCTCAAATAACATTTATTTTGGTATTTATAATATTAATTATTATAATATTTCATTAATTAGGTAATTACTGCATCACCATTGTTTCATAAATAAATTAAATTATTTAATGTATAAAATTTATAAATAAAATTTCATTATGTATTAAATCGTTTTATCTTTCTAATGGAAATTTATAATCAAATTTATCTTATGTATAACCCGATATTAAAAATGTTTTATTTATTAAACTTTGATTTTAACTATTTTAACTCTTGTTTAAATAAAACAATAATAAATGTCCTAATCTAATCCAAGTGGACCTAAAGGGTAATATTTTATTCCTAAGGTTGTTTTTGGTCAAATTAAATTTATCCAATAGAATTAGTACATGTGTTAGGGTAATAATAATATCATTTTTACCCTTAATTACCCTATTTACTTTTAACCGTGGTAAATAAAAGTAAAAAGTTACTATTCACCAAAAATTATATTTATCTTATTGAACCACATTTTACTCCTTGATATTAACCGTGTCTCTCGAATTTTTAAAATTCCACTCACAGAAGTGGTAAAATTAAGTTTTATGTAAATTTGCAAATTCTCCTAGGAGGTAGGTAAAAGACGGTGAAAAGTTTAATAAAATTTTTATATTTCTAAAATTATTATTAAATGATTCAAATAAATTAAATTGAACTTATATAGGTATTATGTATCAATTTTTACCTAAAATAAATTTAAATAAAATAAATAATTATTTAAATAAAAATTCGGTTTTCAACTATAACTCAATGTTTTTCACTATTCATCAAAAATTGAAAGTTTTCAGAAAAATACCAAAAATTCACCCTAGGAAAATTTAGATATTCCGAATCCAAAAATGAATTCCATTTTGAAAGATAAAATTTATAAATTTCAAAAATTGGGTATTACTATTCATAACGGCTAGTTTATATAATATTTTAATAACATATCATTGTTTAATAAATCTTGGTATTGCGTACAACACAAGCAATCGATGAAGGTTTCTCTTGCGTGTAACACAAGATAAGAATAGTGTTGCGTATACTACAAGCTAATACGGTGTTGCGTATAGAGAAAGATAATCTTGGTATAGTGCACAACATAAGACATCAAAGAAATTAAAAATAATATTTCTCATAAAATCTCTGGGTGTTACAGTTAGACAAGATGATGGACTTGCGAAATCTGATGTTTAGTAGAGTGTCGATTTTCTTTAAGAGATTCGGAAATTCTTCAGTTATTCAGGAATGTTTGGAAAATAGGGTAATATTTTAGATTATGAAAGTGATAAGGGAAAGTTGATGGATTTGACAGACACCACTCATCTTCGACCTATGAGAAATGGTGATCAAATTTATTTTAAGGATGCTATTTTAAGTGGTATGAGAAAGATATTCGGCAGGGGAGGTCTTTCTCTAGTACCTATAAAAAAGAAAGCCACAAAAATATTATTCCAGTTTTCCTAGGAATGTGTCTACTAGGTCATCTTCCAAGGTATCAAAGACCTCACTCACTACAAAGTAAGAAAGGTCCAAGGAGAGAATCCTTGGGATCCTTAATCCAAAAAATTCATAGTCAGAGTGGGAGACTGCAGCTGATGTTGATGATGATGATGATTATGATTATGGGAATGATTCAAATGTTCTTTATTAATAATTTTACTATCAAGATGCGGGCATAACTCTTTGTATGACCCCATATGCACTATTTCTTGTTTGTTTTCTTTTTTATTTCATCTTTAATAAATGGTTAGGAGCATTGGATTCTAACTAGATTTTTTTTTAGTTTCTAATTAAAAATAATAATAATATATTATATAATTATTATTTATTATTAATTTATTATGAATATTTGTTATTATATATTATATATTATTTAATTACTAATTAATTAAAAATATTAATTATTATTAATTAATTGTATTTTTATTAATATTATTAATTAGTAATAAAAATTAATTAGTAATTAATATTATTAATTTATATTTTTTAAAATATTATTAATATAAATCAGTTAATTGTAAATATTTAATAGTAAACATTGATTGTTAATTATTATTTAGGTATTAATATTATTATTTATCAATAATTATTATTTATTGTTAATTGATAATACATTAATAATAATATATTATTAATTATGTGTAGGAAAGAGAGGACGTGAACCCCATATTGGAAATCCATAAGGATTTCTAGGGAAAGACCCTTTATAAAAGGGTGATATGGGTGAGGGTTTCAGAATGAATTTCAAATTACTTTAATGGTAGTGATGCTATTTATCAAATAACAGTTTAATTGTACTCAAATTATATATATAATAAAAAAAATTAATTTTAAAATTTTTGAATATAAAACATTTATATTTAAAATAAGAATTGTTTTACATTAGAGAAATGGCGTTAAGGCCCATAACGCCTTTGCCTAAACTTTTTGGAAAAGGCATTAAGGTCCCAAATGCCTTTGGTCTGCACTAGAAAAAGCCAAAGGCATTAAGACCCATAATTCCTTTATAGATTTTTTAAATTTTTTCAACCTAGATTTTTTTCAAAAAAAAATATAATAAAAAAATTCAATGATCAACATGTGTGTATGTCAACCACATATCATCTCACTATTCAAGGGTTTCAAAAATGCAGTGCAGATTATGACTGTTGTAGCGAGGAGATCATAGTAACAGTTTGAGACACAACCATAGGATGCGACATGGAAGGAGGTTGACCAGCTTGGTTAAGGATGAGAATGAATGATGACCATGACCAATGAAACAAGGGTCACATACAACAATCAGTGCTCATGCATACACGGTCACACATGCATGTTCAACCTATTGGGTAGATGACACAAAATCATGAAGAGATAACCAAAGACCAATCGATTGATTTTTTGTTGAGATTATCATGGAGGGTGACTAATATGGTGGGAATTGGAGGTAGCATGGTGGGTGTTATAGGTGTATTCATGGTACTATAGTTGTATTTCTCACTATAATGGCATGTGTACTGCACTAGGTACTATACCGGGGCACCGTAATAATGTTTTTATTCATCCGAATAGGGATTTCAAGCCATGTATTTGGGCCTTATGGCTATTGGGACTCCAAAATATCCATGGTGGACCCATGGGATTTGTAATAGGAAAGGTTCAAGTTTTTTTGGTTGTGCAAGATGATGAAAAATGTTATGACTGAAAATGATTAACCCATGGGTGCTGCGATAATAGAAAGATAAAATAAAGTGAAAATTTAGAAAAAAATGGACACCTATTGTAATGTTAAAAACCCCCCAAAATGAAATAGGAAAAACCACAGGAAAATAGAAGGATCTCTATGAGTAAAACTGGGTACACACTTACTCACTATTACAAGGAGAAGACTCCCAATTATCTATCTTGAATAAGTGGAGAAAACACACCTAAAATAATTCCACACACAAATGATGAACTTATGGTGGTTAAATGATGTTGAGGAGATGATGAAAAATCCACGGTAAGCCACTACCTCTTATAGGAAAGCTGTATCCCTTAACTGTCTTCCTCCAGCAGATGGTTAGTGGGGTTGGCCACCCATTACACTTTTAACTGCCTGCCTACCTTGACAAAAAGAAGGGGAAACCATCATCCATAAATAGAAAATTTATCCAAAATATCTCCCACTTGGTGATTTTATTGATAACCAATCACATCTACAAACATCATTTTTATCTTCCAAATAATGCTACTCCTGTATTTATAAGAATGCTTGAGGATCTACACCATCAGAACTTATTAGAGTCAATTTCCTTCATTATGAAATCTACCAAATTTTCTTTAGTATTAATTTTCTACCTTTCCACACATTCTTCCACCACCACATCTTAGAAAAAGTGATAATTTACCCCAATGTGCTTCATCTTGGATTGAAAATATGGATTCTTTGCAATGTGAAATGCACTGTGACTATCATAAAAAATGTAATATGATTTTGTGTGTGACCTAGATCCTCCAAAAACTTTCTCATACAAATCTCTTATTTACAAAACTATATAGCTTACATGTACTTTGACTCTATTGTGGATAAATCCACAACTGAACTTAACATTTAAATCTAGATCACAAATCCTCTTGAAAAAGTAAACACATAACCAGTAGTGGATTTTCTTTGGTCAGAATCAACTGAAAAATATGAATCAATATAGCCCCTGTTCATAAAATCTAATCCTCCATAACATAATGAAATATTTTAGGTCTCCTTGTTGTATATCAGGATCCTCTTAATTTTTCTCTAATTATCCCACCTTGGATTCTCCATGTACTAACTAATTTCTCCCACTATATGTGAAATCTATATTCTAGTACAAACCATAATGAACATCAGACTCCCCACATTTGATTCATATGAAACTTGAGACATATCCATCCCCTCCAATTCACTACTAGGACTCATTATAGAGAATAACTTGAAATTAATAGGAAGTAGGGAAGAGATTGGATTATATTCCTACATGTTGAAGTGCTTTAATAATTTTTTCAATTATTATGTGATAACTAAATCTTATAATTATTTATGTCTTAGTAAATCTGTATCCAAATAATCATGCTTTCTAGTCTTATGTCCTTCATATTAATATCCCTAGCCAAATGTACCTCTTCCTATAGATCAGATCATTATTGAGTCTTACAACAAACATTTAATCCACATATAATGAAAGAATGATGCCATACGAACCCCTAAAATATGAAAAAGGATCTGACTGAAGTATTTTAAATTCAAGGATCATGATATATAGAATCAAATATCTTGTACCAAAACCTCATCACCTTCTTGAGACCATAAAAATATTTTTTCATCCTACAAACCACTTTCTTTTTGAATTGTTATGAAAAAACTTCTAGTTGGAGAATATAGATCTTTTCATAAAGATCACTATGGATAAAATAGGTCTTCAGATTTTCCTGCTCTAGATTTAAACTGCATTTAGTAAACATCCCCATATCTATTAGAACTATGGTCAGTCTAACAATATGAAAAATATTTCATTTATATAAATACCTTCCTTCTAAGCATATCCTTTGACCACCAGTCTTGCATGATATCTTTCCACCTGTTATTTTCCATTTAATTGATCTTAAAGACCCATTTGTTGCCAATAACATTCATTCCATGAGGTAATGGAACAATATGACAAGTCTTGTTCTTATAAAATTCTTCATGTTCCTCTAACATCACCGCCATCCATGAGGATACATTAGAACTCTAGGTTTCCTCTATAAAATAATATGTCTCTCCATCCTTTGAAAATAAGTAGTATGAAATATTTTTCTTAGTGACATAGTCGAAGTGACATACTAGTGCTCTTTTCTCCCTAGTTAACCATTATGGTCTAGAATCAACTGGTACTTGATCTTCATGCTCTGGTAATTCCTCAAAAGAAACTAGATCTTCCTTGGTCTTATCATATACATTAACTATTATAGTTTATCTATTATATTTCCCTATGTCTCCATCAATTTTCATTTTTATATTATCTCCTACAAAAATAAAATATCTATTGATGATAAGTTTGTTGGAAATGGGGTCCCACAAACAATACCTCTTCACACCACCAATGTGTCCCAAGAAGATACATTTCATGGATCTCAAATCCATCATTGATCATTAAATAGTTCCTATACAAGACTTATAAAATTATGTAATCAAGTATAGTTAGTGGTTTTACCAATCCACATCTCAATCAGTGTCTTCAGATAAATCACCATTGATGAAAATCAATTGATCACATAACATGTGGTATTTACTACTTATTCCTAAAATGTTTTGGAAATTCCTACAGTCTTCCACATCTCCCTTATTCTATCCAATAGAGTTCTATTCATTCTCTCTACCACTCCGTTTTGTTGAGGAGTGGAATCCCTTGTGAACTATATATTATTTCCTTCATATTAAAAAAAGTATCAAACTCCTCACTTGTATATTATCCATCATTTTAATTCCTTGAACACATGATATTTGTTTCATATTCAATATTTTTCCATGATTTTAATGTTTTGAATACATCAAAAACACCTTCCTTCCTCTTGATTGTGTACACCCAACATTGCCTGAAAAAATCATCAATAAAGGACACAAAATACCTTTCACCTCATAGAGATGTTATTAGTGCATTCCAAACATTAGAATGAATGATAAGATTCATTTATATATATAATTTGGATTCATTTTATTATTATTTTATCACAATTTATTCGATAATTCACCAGGTTTGTGTTTATTTTTATGGGAAATAGGATTGAAGACTCTAAAGGAAATATTTTCAAGAATATCTAAAAATTGATTTTACACATCATGAATCACAAATATTACATGTATGAATTATTCACAACATTTATTAAGAGGATGGAACAAATTTTTTAGAATTTATAGGACCTAAAAAGAATACATGACATGAATCTCCAATACAGGTTTTTTAAACTTCAAATTCCACTTCCCACTCCAAGTTAAATAAATGAAGATATAACATGTCATGAATCTCCAATATTAAATGTATGCATCATTCACAAAATATATTAAGAGGATGGAATTTTTTTTGGAGAATTTATAGGACCTGAAAAGAATACATGACATAAATATCCAATATAGGTTTTTTAAACATCAAATTCCAATTCCCACTCCAAGTTAAAGAAATAAAGATATAACATGTCGTGAATCTCCGATACACGTTGTGAACCAAGTAGTATCTCTGGATCCAAAATATTTGGGCTGTAAAAGTATCCAGATAAAAGATATGTGGGGAAATCTTTAGACTAAGAATACACAATGTGAGAAGTTTATACATTGTATTATCTATATATTTATGTACAGAATGCAGACATCCATATAATGGACTTCTTGGCAGCAACTCTTTTCTTTATTTTTCTCTGGTTTCTTCCTCTATTTCCCTTCTAAATCAAGTTTAATCAATTCATTTTTCTTTTTTTTATAAAATCCATGTTCTGTTATTGTTCTTCATCTATTCTTCATCATTTTCATCTCCACTTTTCATTTCAACAGCTGTTTTCCATTACCATTTCTATTCGACATCAAATGTATGCCACATTCTTTCTTGTTTACCCTGTAAAGTAAGTGTTTGATTGATTTATTTAATTATTATAATTGAATTTTTTATGAATCCCTCAATTGTGAACTGCTATATTTACACTATTATATTAATATTCTAAGAATATCTATGATTATTTATCTGTTTTCAATTTGCACTATAATGAGAAGCTAACCCACTTAGTGTAAGGGTCAAGAGTAAGGGTTTCTCTGAACTTAATGATTCACTAAATAGAAACATAGTACTCTAAGGCTAGTAATCATGTTAAATAATAATTTTTCATTCAATTATTTTTGTGCAACCATGACCATGGGAAGTTTAAATGAATAAACCTGACCTAATTATAGATAAGAAGACTATGATAATTATCCTATGACAGTTTCTTCCATTTAAGCTGAGATTAACAGATCAAGGTTTTCATATATATCCATAACAAGGAATAGTTCAATATTGGATAGATCTAATTGGTTTGACCATAATCAATTAGTGATATATGAAATGATTTGCAACCTAATCCCTAGGACTATCCCAAGTTAGGCCTGAGATTATCCTTATACCCAAAACCCTAAAATTTACCCTCATACCTATATCATTATTAAATATATAAAACAATAATATTATCTTTAATTAAATTTCAAAACCAAATAAATTTGTGAGGAATCTTTCATAAGAGGTTCAAAATCACTGGTTAACGGTTATCCAGTTCTCCCTATGGGTTTGACCCCTCAGTACAACATTACTATGCCTTTGTAGAAAATGTAGTTTGAGATAATATAAATTTTTAATTTTATTTCTATCCACATGTTTTAAATTATGTGTTCCATCTTGTCAAAATTTGGCACCATTATTGGGAGTCATTAACTATTGCTCATGCACATGAACCTTTATCATGAACCCAGAAATACCTCACCCATTCCCCATTTCCTTTTTCATTTTTTTTCTTTCAAAAACCACTAAATCCTTATTTTTCATTAGACTAGTACATGAATCCAGTCCCCTTGAATAGTTCAAGGATCCTCAAATATCAATAAATTTTCAATTTTTATTCCTGAGATCAAAAGATAACTTTCTATATGTTTCCATTTAAGTATGGAAATCAACAAAAATCCTACGAACCCCAACATTCCCAATATGTAATATGTTCCACCTGAACTACATAAATATTAACCATTGAATCCAAATTTCACCATAATGGATTATTACTTTCCATATATTAGTGGTGATTCACCAAGAATTGTGTTCCCACCTATCCAATAACATACTTTCGAAATCAAACATGGACTCATCAGCATGATCTAAAATATGGACTAGTTCAACAAACTTTAGAGAAAATATCCTCATGAGAATATATCTAATTTACTAGAAGATTTTGATACCTTTCACAACTAGGGAGTGTCCTCTGATGTAATAATATTGTGATTCTTTCCATTATCCTTGTGCAAATGAGCCAAGGATTGGCTAAAAAACTAAGCTCTCAAGTCAATCATGACTTGAGAATAACTAGCCAAGAAGTTCCCAAATAAGTATTTCCCACATATAAAAACTTGGAATCTCAAAAATGACATCTATAAAATTTCCTAGATAGATAGAAACAATCCTGGGAGGCCTAGAGTCACTTGAAATAACTCACTCGAAAGTTCCCACATCATGGACTTGATGTGTGGCTTCAACAACAAACATTCTACCACGACCTCTAACCAGCTACTTGAATAGTGGTAGATTCCACCACTAATGTAAGGATAATGGTAAAAACAACTAAAATATGACAAGAACTTATAAATGAGGTTTATCATAATTCTATTCCCTGGTAGAGAAATAATAGACTGCCTTAATGTAGAATCTACTAAGTAGAAGAAAACAACAATCTAGCAGCACAAGTAGAGGCCCTTACTAAGAAGCTGAAATCCTTTTAGATAACTACTAAACCACTCCCTCTTATTCCTATCATAGAGATTCAATCATGTGATATGTGTAGAGGCCCACACCTATACCAAGACTGTACAAGAGGAGTAGATAAACCTTAAACCCAAGATTGTAATTACATTAATTACATCCAATAAAGCCAAAAATTAAAGCAACCACAATAGTATTATTAACAGAGTCCATATCAAAATCCTCCCCAAAATAATCAAGGTTAATAATAATAGAGAAGTTTTCAAGCACCACCATGGTGTTTTCTAGGATTATTACTGACTGAATAACTAAAGTGGGGGTGAATTGAGTTCCTAAAAAATTCTTGAATATTAGACCACCCTCTTCGAAGTATATAAATTCAATTATTTAATTTATAACATATTCAAGGGAAATTTAAAAAAAATTGGAAAGAAAAATTGAACATATAGATTTATTTTGGTTCTAGGAATAGAAATTCCCTAGTCTACTCCACTAACACACTTCTCTATGAGACTTTTGATTTTCACTAAAAACCCCTTTTACCAAGGGCTCCTAGACAAGTTCAAGAAATCATCACTTAGTAAAAAGGTCTTAGAGATTTTAAATAGGATAAACCTTTACAAGACCAATCTACAGTCTTAACCACACTCTTTCACTAACTGAAACCACAATGAAATATATAGAAACATTGAGAGGTACGTTTGCATCACACAATTGCAAGAAAAAATAGATAGTGGATGAAGAGTCATCCTTAGAAAATGGTAGACTTCAATGTAGCTTAAGATAATCTTCAGTGAAACTGATAGAATGGTTGATCACAACATCCATGATTTTATTTCTTAACTATGTACATGTATTAAATGTGTTTATTTATTGTGTTCTAAAAGTAATTAGCTATTGTTCTTCTCCTCCCTCTTTTTCTATGGTGGCCAACTGATATTTTTATATTCTTGTTTAAACTTGAATGTAGGACAACTCTAACGATTGAGGGAGATATAACCATTGATCTTGATGTTAAAAACTATTAAGGACATTTATTTGAACTTTACAAATAGAGGAATTACCTTTATAGCATAAATATTCTCATTCTTTAGATTTTCCTATTCAAGAAAGTTTTGTGCAGAACAAATGTTCCGTAAATGGATAATCTCCTTTTGATGTACTCTAAAGGAATGATTTTTCTTATGGATATATTGGAAAAGTAATCAAGATGTTATGTAGTACCATAACTTCATAATATATCAACTAAAATCACTATTCACTGTAATACAACTTTTTTAAGATATGGTAGCTCAACGTCATAAGATAAACTAACTTCAATTTAGTATAAAATAAATCACCAACATAAGATAATGTTTTACTGTGAAATCTTTCTTCCCCAACTTCTTCAGTCTTTAGAAATTATTTTAGGAAGATAAATTCCTTTTATAATATCATTCCAACCAAAGCATCCATCTTGAGAAAATTAGTCAAACTTCGTAAGATAAAGTCTTACGTGATACTTTTCGATTATGAAAAACTGAATTTTTCAATTCTCATAAGATAAATTAATTTCATGTCATAAAATAAATACTTATACATATAGCGTAAGATAAACATAATATGAAACATTTTAGAATAAAATTGATAGAATAAAAGTGTGGATTATATGAATCATCAAAACACATAACATGAAGATATTTAGGAGAAACATGTTTTTCCCAAAAATCTACCCATTTACGATGATATAAAACCCCATTGAATGGAAATAAATTTATTACAATAAACTTCAAACTTTAAGAAATATTTATTTTCTCCAAGAATTTTCCATTTCTTCTCCGATTTTTGAAATACGAAAAATAATTTTTCCTATTTTCCTTTTCTAATACCCTTTTTTACAAATAAAAAATAAATACAATAATTAATAGATTTCATATTTCACATAAACAATATAGTATGAATAAAATTTATTTCTTGATAAATAAGAAAAACCATATAGTAATTCATAAACGTTATTTCTTGGTAAACATGATTTGGAAATAAATATAAGTTATAATGAAATATTAAAATATTATAGTATGAAGTAATGATAGAGAAATATAAAAGGAATCATAACAAAATATTCAAATGTAATAAATTATTACTAGAGTAGAAAAAATTTAAACATAGAAATCATAATTATCATTCAAAAATATGTTAAAGAAAACATATTTAAATTTTTGAATGCCATAAAAAGTGGAATAATTCAAATGTTTTGAGAATGGAAAACCACTAGGAAACCAATCCAAAGACTTAAAAAGGATGATTGTATCAACTACTTGACATGAACCAACTTTTTTCTAGTGGATTCATGAAAGAAAGGGGTTGATCATGAAGTAATTAAGATGAAGGCAGAGGAGCTTCAGTTATCGTGCCAACAAAATTTCCCAACGCTAATAGGTATGCTCCATGACTGGCATGATCTTCATGAACAAAACTAATTGGTGTTGACTATATGTTGCAAGAATCTTGTTATTACCTTACTAGATCAAAGTTATCTTCTTGATTAAAGGGTAATTTAAAGGATAGTTTAGGTAAGGATAAATATATTTCTTTAGAAAACCTTAAATTTCCTCTTTGATAGACCTAAAATGGATCAAACATTTCTTTAAGGTGCTGATAGGTAGATAGGTGATGGTCCATAATTTGTGGTCTAGGAATCCTAATTCCATGAATTTGAAATAGTTCATCAATACGTGAATCAATCCTTTATATCATATCATTCCTATAATAATCCAAAAGAATTGTGAAACCGTTCCACACATGTTGAGATAAATTCCCAAAGAATTTATATGAGTCTCCTTTATTTGTACAATTTGATATAAAATTTATTAACACACCAAATAGATTATCTATTATTCCTTATATTGGAAAATATTCTTTTTATTTTGAAGGATCAAGTCAATATAAATATTCCGCAAAGGCATCAAACTCTACTTCATCATCATCTGATAAATTTTTCTTGATACTATTTACCACTACTTTAAGCAGATCTTAAACTTAATTTTCTAGTTATCCAAAGTTGTCTGACAATGAACCATCCAAAATTTATAGAAGTGTGATGATGGAAAATATATCATTCTTCAATTGAATTTAATTTTCATGGGCTTCTGGAAACTTTTGGTTTAGCATAGAACATATTTCTTTTTGGATCTTTTAATATATTCAATAACTTCCTTTGGTGTAATCGATAGCCATATGATTTCAGATACAAAAGTTCTCTGAAGATTTTGACACATCTATCTTATGATGAATTCACACTTAAGATATTTAACAACTGTAGTTACTGTATGCACATCATGGGATAAATTCATTATTTTTATCTAAACATATGAACCAAGCGTAGTTCCAGAATAGGGTCG
The DNA here is from genome assembly GCA_963277665.1 of Viscum album. NCBI lineage: Eukaryota > Viridiplantae > Streptophyta > Magnoliopsida > Santalales > Viscaceae > Viscum > Viscum album. The sequence goes on along the minus strand of OY728152.1, from coordinate 1,376,797,308 downwards.
TTCCAAACACTTCACTAAAATAAAATGAACCAACAGTCTCTCTTAAAAAATATTAGCTTTAGAGGATATCTTATTACACACATATCTTAATTATAAATTTGATTCAATTATTTGATATTTTATAGTTTCGACTTCAGATACTAACTTTTAATAGATCTATTGAGCTCATTCAAAAATACTTTTATCAACTTTTAGTTCTTCTTCATTTCTAACATCCTAAGGAATAGGGGAAACAATTTCATAAGTAACATCCGCACTTTCTTCTTGAACTAGTAGTTTCTTATCAATGTTGGGTTCTTCATCCACATGATGTGATTCTTCTAATTCTGTTATTCTAAATTTTCATTCAACTATTCTCTCTAACTCTTTAAAGTGAGACTCGATTAAGTTAATAGATACTCTTGGTCTTTCAGAAATTATCTTTAGTTGACTAAAAAAATATATTCAAGTTATATAAGAGTATATCCTTTCTTTTTTGAACTTCAAGAGGTACAAAAACAAAAACAGGAGGGGTCCTCTCCAGGAATCAACTTTGAGGGTCTGACAGAATACTAATCCAAACTCTTCACCTTAGTGTAAGAGTTTCTTCTTCCTTATGAACTTCTCCAATATTAGTATTATGGGAAAATTATTTTATCATAAATAGTATCTTATGAAAACCAAAATGCCCCCTTGAGTCAAAATAGGGTCTCCTATAGGCTTCAGGGAAAAGGGAATAAATTTTTTTAATGAAAAATACCAATAAAATTACTTTTCCTTAGTACACTCACATTTCAGTTTGTAAACCTATGATATGGATTTGTGTTGTTATCATCCAGAACAAAATTAGCACTCCAAAAAATGAGGGTTAATATTTATCCATATGGGTATAAGTTCAAAGAATTGTTTTGGATATGGCACATATATCACAAAATATATCATTCTGGATTTATAGGATTTTCTAACATGAATAAATACAGAAAGGAAATATCTTGAAAAATAATTTTTTTGAACTCATCATTTCATTGAGGAATACCAAAATGAATGAATTTGTTCAGAAATTTTCTCTCAAGATTCAAATTATTCACTTGATTTTTCTCAATGACAGCAGTTCCAAACACTATCTTTATGATCTCCGAAGGGGTAACACCATCAACAATAGATAAATAGGTCCTTAAGAATAGGTATCCTTTGTGGGGAACTTTCAGTGCTTCATATAACTTGGCTGAGGTTAGTGTCATATTTTTTTGGTTGATAGTTTCAGTGACCAAGTCTTCATTATTTACAAAATAAAAAGTGTCCAACTCATATAACTCAAAGACTTATTTCTTGAAAACTATCGAGGTCTGCGACTCATCAAAAACATACTCCCACCCCCAATGGTTTACTACTTCCTAAAAAACATATTTGTTTTATCTAGCCATTCAAAATCGATAGCTCATCCACTTAGTAATTTTCTTGGAATCATTTGATGCTTTATTATATTGGTCAAAGAATCATTATTTATTTTTTGTTTTGGACATTATAGAGGGTTTTAAGGGTTTGAATATTAGGTTAATGAGGGTTTGAACAATTATAGGAATGTTGAGATGGTATGTGAGTATGATATACACTATAATACCAAATGTAGGATTGAAATGGTAGATATACTAAATAAAGTATCTAATGATGCTAAATATACAAGAGGGGGGTGAATTTTACACTTTAAAAAATTCTTTTGGAACATTTAAAGATGGTTATTTTTAACAAGGTTAAACAAGGTAATTCACAAAACCTCTAAGTTCTACACACTTGCTTGATTCTGGAATTATGATTCTGATAAAGTGAATCCAGAAATATGGTTCTAGAAAAAGAATCTTAACGAAAGTTTACAAAGATACATATTCTACCTTAAAGCATGTAGAATCTTACAAAATCAGAGTACAAGTATAAGGTCCGTTGATTTATACTTTCAAGAAATTCTGTCTTACCCACACCAGGGTAAGCCCTTGATATGAAGATCGGAGTTTGTATTGCTATCCCCACAAGCCCTCAACTTCAATGTAGTCGGAACCTCTTTCTTCCTCAACAAGGAAGCCCTCAACTTCAAGGTAGTCGACACATCTATCTTCCTATCCCCAGAAGCCCTTGATTGTATACAACAACAATCAGAGTCGCACAAAGAAAATATGAACAAGAATTTTAGTATGCACAAAGAAATAAATCATCTCTCTCTAGAAATCACTTCAACAACATGTAATATCTAGATTGATCAACTTATTTTTATCTCTTTTAAATGAGCCCCTATTTATAGGCACAAATCTAATGGTCGGATCCCTCCTCCAACGGTCATATTTTTCCTTGAATTTCAGAGTGACCTATACATGTGTCACTCAAACAATAGTTAGTTAGTAACTAATTGAAGGACATTTTTTTATAACAAAAACATGTGTAAGAAAAAATATGGTTACATAACCAAAATCAAATATTCGAAGTGTAAGAAAATAAATGTTCGGATTCTAACCAAAAACACATTTGATGTCTATAATACAAGGATATTAGGACTCTAGTTTCTAAGGAATTAGGAACCTGAACTTACAAAGTTCAGATTTAGAGTTCATGAGAATTCAGAGTCTGAACTCACAAAGTTCAGAGAGAATTCATTAGAATTTGGAGTCAGAACTTACAATGTTCAGAGTCAGAGTTCATTAGAATTTGGAGTCAGAACTTACAAAGTTTGGAGTCAGAGTTCATGAGAATTCGGAGTCATAACTCATAATAATTTGGAGTCTGAATTCAGAGAACTCAGATTCAGTACTCAAATGAGTTTGGAGTTTGAATTTAGAGAACTCAGAGTCAGTACTCCGAAGAGTTCAGAGTCTGAATTCAGAAAACTCGGAGTTAGAATTTGGAGTTTGAAAAAAGAATTCTCTTTATCTAAGTATTATATGATTCCGAGATTTTAGATATTGAACCTAATTTTACACTTAGACAATATTATGAAAAATAAAAAACATGATAAGGATAAATTTCCTTGGCGAAGGAAAATTTTCTTTATAGAAGTAAAACACAGGGTAAAATGAGATTTTCCTTGAGATAAAGTGTTTGTGATTTTCAAAACAAGAAGGAATGGTAAAGTCATAAAAATAGTTTTTTGACACAACAATAACCCCTAAAAAATGAAGGAATGGAAAAGTCATAAGGAAAACCTTATTAACTCATCAATCTCACCCTTTTTGGAAAGCAATAACATCCTTACGAAAATGAATAAAAGGACTTAGACAATATTTTTCTAGACTTTGAAAATAAAACTTATCTCCCTTTATAAATGGACAATGATGAATACGACTAACTCTCCCTTAGGCTTTGGAACTCTAAGGATCATATTCTATATTTTTGGAATGATATTTTTCACTATATTGATTACCGAAATTTCTACAATGAAAACTCCCCCTTAGATAAAATCTCCCTTACTTAGGGATATTTCTTATTTTCTTAGTATTATTTTTCCTTTCTCCCCCTTTGTGATTTTCAAAAACAATTTGAGGGAATGGAAAAGAAATTATAGTACTTGAAATATTAGTACAAAGCATAGAAAGAAAAACAAGAAACAAAATTTCATTAAGATATGAAGAATTTGTACATGGAAAAAATACAACAAAAGGTCAGATTGGATTCTTTTTCTTTCCTTATCCTTGGGTATCAATTTCTTCACTATTGTTTTCAGATTTTTGAGTTCCTTGTCTTCTTCCTCTAATAGCTTTAGGATTTGACCCTTATCCTATGATTTCTTCTCTAAAGCATTGATCTTTTCTTCCGAAGCCTTCATAGCCTCTACCTAAGCCTTCAAAAACTCATCTTGCTTAACTAGATTCTCTTTGATCTTGATCTAAAGATCCCTTTCCCTCTTCCAACTTTGGGCAACAGAATATAGCTTCCCATTCAGATCCTTTACCACTTGAATTCGAGTATTATTCTCAAGAGTTATCTTTTCCTCAAATGTAGTTATGATATCCTTGATTTTACTATCTTCATTATCAAAAGCTTCCTTAACATCATGTTGAAACTCATCAAGCTCTCTCAAATCTTTTACTATTTTCTTTGACCAGATAACCACTTTATTAGAAGATTTTTTGTGGGAATCATAGTTAATGAAGAAGTTCATGAAATCAACCTCAAGTTTTACACACTAATCCATCACCAATGATACTGAATCCAATTTTTGATTGAAACTTTGTTGGAGCATCTGACATCTCGAGTCAATGCTTAGAAAGATCGGAATGATGTCAACAAGCTTCTTCAGTGATTGAATGACAAAATCATGTCCTAGAGATGATGATTCTGAATCTAAGACTTTTCTTAGTGAAGGCTCGATCTCTCTCTCAACAGGCTTCCTTTTTAAAGATCCATCAGCTTATTTTATATATAAAAAACATTAATAGGTGTATCCACAATCACCTGTTTCCCTTTATCAGTTCTCAGAACAGATTCCTCATCAGGAGACTCATGTTAACCTTCAGATATCTAAACAATTCTATCTTTACCAATATTCTCCTTCTCAACTTCTACCTCAGCATCTTCAGGGTGAATGAAATGATGATTAAAACTTTCTTCTTAAGAGAGCTTATTCACTTCATGTTCATATTTTTCATCTAACCAAGGAGTAGCAAGCTTTGATGATCCGGCTTGAGAAGTCTGGATTGAAAATTTCTTGGATGCACATTCCTTATCATGAAAGTCTTAAACTTGATTTATGAGTTCTTCTGTGTCACCACTGCTTTCTTCTTCTTACACTTCTTCCACAGCTTCCTTTTCTTCAATAATCTTTTCTTGAACTTTTTCCGAAGTGAGAAATTTCTTCCCCAGTGTCTTAGGTAAGGCCTCTACCAAGAAGGATTTTGGTACAGGGATATTCTTAGATGCTTTCTCAGTATCCCTTAGAATGGATTGAACAATTTCATCCTCTGATATATTCTATTTTTTCTTATTTTCCTTAGATTTCTTCTCAAGCTTGTCAGCGGTCTTATCTTTTAAGGCCTTGTCCTTAGTAGGATCCAAGACAAACTATGGCTCTCCTTCCTTCTGATTTTTCTTGTCTTCCCTCCACTTTGAATCAACCTAATCCAGATAGGCTTTTTGTTTCATAGTATTTGGAGGTGTGGATTGAGTTCCTTTAGCCTCTGGGGTTTTTCCTTCTTCTACTACTTCTTTTAACTTCCTCTTCTTTCCTCCTTTTTTCGATGGTTCAGGAACTTCTTGTTCCTTCGGAACAGCTTCAGCCTCTTCATCTGGTAAGTCATATAATTCTTCAAAATCTTTAGGGAAACCAATATTCATTATCTTCAATGTATCATCACTTACTAACATGACTTTTCAATTCCTTATCTTGGAACTGCAAGGAATCTTGAAAGACTCAAGGCACCGAACAATTATCTTAGAGAGGATGGATGGATACATGATTATCTGAGATTTCAAATTCTCATTCTTAATATTCTCAATCATAATGAGAATATGCTTCATCAAGTTTATCTTCCTTTGGTTTACCAAGAAGTCCAAAAAGTACATATCACACTTCTTCAACGTTTCCTTATCACCCTTTCTCGGAATGATGAATCCTTGAACCCATAATTCAAGTATCCGATTATTTATAGACAAATGAGAAATCTTTGGAGTCTTAACATATGAAAGTACAAGACACTCCATATATTTCACCTTGACAAAAATTCCTTGTACATTCGACAATTTATGGGAACATAATTCATCTTCCCCTTCATAAGAAAACCCTTCCAAGCTAGAATCCTTGGTGTATGAAAGGGTATAAGTTTTTCCATAGCTTTTGAAAGAAAATTTACTCCTCTATTCTTCTTTGAAAAAGCTTACAGATTCATAAAATTCCAAAAGCAGATCCGGATATACTACATCTTGAGCTCCTGGCTTTGATATACAAATGCTTTCCCACCCATTCAACCTGATGTTCTTGGATATAATGGAATCGTACTTGGTAATGAAATTTGGATGCACTAAACTCTCACTGTAAATCTTCCACTTTGAAATTGACTTGATAGTTGACATCTATTGAGAAGGAACTTCAACAGACATTTAGATTTGAGAAAGATTTGAGAGGTTTGGAATGATCTTTTGAAAGGGGGGTAGAGCTTTGGAACATAAAGGATTGAAATCAATGTGGGATCACATTTGGGGTGTACTTTATATAGGCATTTTATGCGACGATTTAACTTCCAAATACAATCCAATGGTTGAAAAATCTTCTGATTAGATCTGACAGTTGAAATGATAGCTGCAAGGAAAATTTGGTGGAATCCGATTTTTTGAGGTTTTTAAGAAAAATCATTCAGATTTAAGGAAACTAGAATCCGAAAAATTTAAAAACACAAAATAAAATACCAGTAAGTAAATCATGATTATGAAAACTTAAGAAAGAAGACTTACCTTCTAGATTACCCGGAAGATTATTCATATTGAGGAGAAAATTCTTCTTGAAGAAATTTAGATTTCGAAAATTTTGATTACAAAAAATGAAAACAAAAAAACTTTATTACAAAAATATTCATTATAAAAATTTCTTGAACAAAAATCTTCATTACGAAAATTTCAAGTACAAAAATCTTCATTACAAAAATTTCAAGTCCAAAAATCTTCATTACGAAAATTTTAGTACGAAGATCTTCATTACGAGAATTTCAATACAAAAAATTTATGAACTAAATTTTCATTACGAAAAATTTGAAAAACCAAATATGAAAAAATTTGAAAAACTAACTACGAATATTTTTGAAAAACTAACTATGAATATTTTTGAAAAACTAACAAACAAATGTACTCTCCCTATGAAAAAAAGTTTATTGATGTAAGGAGATTGGTTCAACAAGAAGTTAGCAAGGAATATTACCTTATAGTTATCTTTCCCAACTTTTGTTTAATGTATTAAAATCTATAAGAGGGTAAAGTTTTTGTAAAAATATCCACAATTTGATCTTGCATTCCGATAAATTGAAGAATGATATCTCGTTTTTGTGTGTGATACCTAAGAAAGTGATGTCTAATATCTATGTGTTTTTCACGAGAGTGATGTGTAGGGTTTTTACTAAGGGAAATGACACTTATATTATCACACAAAATTTGTGTTCTGGTAAAATTCATACCATAGTTTGTGAGTGTGTGTTGCATCCAAAACACTTGAGCACAACAACTTCCAGCAGCTACATATTCAGCTTCAGCAGTGGAAAGTGCTACTGAGTGTTGCTTCTTTCATGACCAAGAAACTAATGAATCTTCTAAGAAATGACAAGTTCTAGATGTACTTTTTCTATCCATTCTACATCCACCAAAGTCAGTAATAGAAAAAATTTCAAAACAAAATCATTTCTAGAAGTATAGAAGAGTCCTAAATCCATGGTTCCCTTTAAGTAGAGAAAAATTATTTTCACTGCCTTTAAATGAGATTCCTTAGGATTGGATTGATATCTTGAACATAAACATACTAAAAACATTAATTATGGATGACTAGTTGTCAAGTAAAGTAAACTTCCTATCATACCTCTAAAATATGTTTGATCTACAGGTTTCCTAGCTTCATCAAGATCAAGTGTGTTTGAGGTACCAATGGGAGTACTAATGCACTTAGTGTTGTCATATACATACATTTTAAGAAGATATTTAATATACTTATGTTGGGATATATTGATTCTTTATGGTTTTTGAGAAATTTGAAAACCAAGGAAAAATTTTAACTCACCCATCATACTCATTTCAAATTCAGATTTCATTAGATACTCAAAGGAATCAGTTAAAGATTGCTGAGTTAAACCAAATATAATGTCATCAACATAAATTTGAATAATGAAAACATTTTTCTTATCTTTCTTTATAAAAAGTGTTGGATATGCATTTCCCTTGACATAGTTATTTTGAAGTAAAAATCCTGTAAGTTTATCATACCGGGATCGAGGGGCTTCCTTAAGTCCATACAAAGCTTTGGTAAGTCTAAAAACGTGATCATGATGTTTTGTATCTTGAAAACCAGGAGGTTGTTCAACAAAAAAATTCTCTTAAACATAACCATTAAGGAAAGCACATTTCACATCTATTTGAAAAATTTTGAAATTAAATAATGCTATAAAGTAAAGTAAGATAGTAATAGATTCAAGTACAACTACTGGAGCATAGTTTTCTTTATAGTCTATTCCTTATTTTTGATTATATCCTTTAGCAACTAATCTAGATTTATTTCTTACTATGATTCCATTTTTATCACAATTATTTATGAAAACCCATTTTACTCCAATAACTGAAGTTTCCTTAGGTATTTCAACCAAGGTCCAGACTTTATTCCTTTAGAATTCATTTAGTTCATCTTGCGTAGCTTTAATCCAATCATCATCATCTAAAGCATCATCAGTGATTTTTGGTTCTAATTGGGAAAGGAATGCTAGATATTCTAATTCATTTCGTAAGGAACTTCTAGTGATTACAGGTTGATTCACATCACCAATGATATTATCACTGGGATGATTCTTAAGAAACACCTGATTTGGGTTTTCTAAAACTTGTTCATCAACATAGGGTAGGAAATATTATGGGGTAAATGCTTCATAAACATTTTCTTGGGAATTTTCTTTATCAGAAGAATATTCTAACAAAGGTTGATAATAATTTTTTTAAAACACATATAAAGATGTAGGTTGAGGTTGTCTAAAAACAAATGGATCAGTTTCATCAAATTTGACATGTACTGTCTCTTCAACAGTACAAGTATTTTTATTGAAAACTCTATAAGAATTAGAAGTTGTTGAGTAGCCTAAGAAAATTCCTTCATCAGATTTTGGTTCGAATTTGTGTAGATTATTTTTAGTATTCAGAATGAATACCTTGCAACCAAAAACCTTGAAGTAGGAAAGTCTAGTTTTTCTACCATTCTATAACTCATAAGGTGTTTTATTAAGAAAAGGTATAATTAAAAATTGATTTAGAGTATAAAAATTAGTACATAAAGATTTATCCCAAAAGTGTATTTATATAGAATATTCAATCAATATGGTTCTAGTTATCTCTTTAAGAATTATATTTCTTATTTCAAAAACACTATTATGTTAAGGAGTTCTTGGTGCTGAGAAATTGTGAGTAATTCCTTTTCTACTACAAAAAGTTTCAAAATCAGAATTTTGAAATTCTCCACCATGATCACTATGAATAGTTTTCAATGGAAGGTTTTTCTCATTTTTAACTTGGGATCTAAAACTTTTAAAATACGAGAAGGCTTCAGACTTATTTCCTAGAAAATAGACCCACATAAATCTAGTGTAATCATAAACTAAAACAAATACATAATACTTGCCTCCGATGCTTCTAGTTTGTGTAGGAACAAAGAGATCCATATGCACTAACTGTAATGCATCAGTAGTTGAGACTTCACCAACTGATTTAAAACTTTATTTATGTTTCTTTCCATATTTAAAAGGATCAAAAACTCCTGAATAATCAATTCTAAGCTCCGGTAGATCCTTAACTAATATTTTATTAGAAAGTTTTCATAGGTTCTTAAGGTTACAGTGACCTAACCTTCTATCCCACAACCAATAATTATCTTCAATTACACTAAGGCAAGGTAAGTCTTGGCTCCTAAGGTCTTCTAAGTTTAGTGTGCATACATTCTCTTGCCTATGGGAAGAAAGAATAAAATCTTCCTTGGAATCGTGTATTAAGCACTTGTTATTCCTAAAATTCACAAGGTAACCTTCATCACATAATTGGATTATGCTAATGAGGTTGTTCTTAAGACCCTTAACAAATAAAACATTTTAAATCAAAGTTTTTCCAAGAAGAACGATGTTACCTATACCAATAATTTCTCCCTGAGCATTATCTCCGAAAGTTACTTTTCCTCCTTTCATCTTGATAATCTTTTCAAAATAGTTTTTGTTACCAGTCATATGATGGGAACATCCACTATCCATGTACCATGTATTTTTTTTGGTACCTTCTTTATTTTCATGAAAATAAGAAAGTTAGACATTAGGAATCCAAACTTCCTTGGATCTGGAATTATTAGACAACAAAATTTTTGGTATCCACATTTGTTTAGAAAGATAATCTTTATGAAACCCAATAAATTGAACATTATTCAAAGAGAAATTTTTCTTCCAATTCCCACCACTTTGAAATTTAGTACAAAAGGGGGTCTGGATGAAATAAAATAGTTGTTTTTGAAAACCGGTTTTTGGTGAGTATAACCTACTCCAATAGTATTTCCTTGAGGTTTTATTTTAGAATACATCTTGTCAAAATTTTCCTTACCAGAAGTAATGTTTTCAAGAAGTTTCTTAAGGGAATATATTTTGGATTCTAGTCTGATGACTAAATTCGTATCCTCGGGAATTATTTCCTTAGAGTTATATTTTTAATAAAAAACATTTAATTTAAAAATAGCATTCTTAAGATATTTAGAAAGTTTTTCCTTTTCAGAATTTACTTCCTTAAGGTCTTTAGAATGTTTTTCTAAAAGCTCATCCTTATCTTCAAGATCTCTAGAGAGGTCTGAAATCTCTTTTGTAAGTACTTCTTCTCTAGTATTTAACTTGTCCAATTTCTTATAAATTTTACAATTTTTTGCTTCTAACAACTTGTAAAATCTAGATAATTCTTCATATAAAGGTATTTATTCATTATCTGAAGATAAATTATCTTCATTAGAAGTAATATCTCCAGAATAGTAATTATAATCTAGAGGTAAATTTATTAAAGCCTCGGCAGAGAGTAACTTGTCAATAAGACTTGTATTTGGGAAATAAGTAGTAGGAATAAATCCAATATTTTTCTATACTGATGATTAATATTCAGAGGATTCACTTCCCGAAGAGTTTATATAGCTATCACTCCAAGTATCATTTGCTTTAAGACTTTTCTTGTTCTTTGAGAGATATAACTTCTTCTTGTTTCTTTCTGAAGTCCTTTCCTTCTTTTCCTTCTTTTTCAATAGAGGGAAATCAGGTCTGATATGACCTATTCTTCTACATTCCTAAAAAGTAACTTCCCCATATTTATTATCTTTGTAGTCTCCCTTCTTGTACTTATTTGGATAGTTATTTTGAGCCTCTATCTTGTTCATTCTCTGAGAAAGATTAGCTAATTCATTCTCAAATTTTTTTGTATCAGTAGATTCTGACTGAATAGTAACTTTCTTTGACTTTGATCTGATTACTCTTTCTAGAGTCTTGGATTTTATATGTTTAGAATTAGTTATAAAAGAAACTCCTCCATTCCCATTCTTCTTTTTAAAAATATTAGAATCTCTCTTTATTCTAGTCTCATGTTGAAGAAGAGTTCCAAATAACTCATCTAATGAAATCTGGGTGACTTTCTTGTTCCCATCAATTGCTATCCTCTTGGACTCCTACTCATTTGGAATGATGTCTATGATTTTATCTACAAGAGACTCATCATCGAAACCATTTTCTCCCATAGACTGTAAGCTATTCATGATATTCATAAACCTTTGCTGAACTTTTCTTATAGGTTATCCATAAGGAAAGTTAAAGCCATGGTATTCATCTCTCAATATAGTTATTCTTGTCTATATAACTTTAGAAGTACCAAAATGTGTAACTTCAAGTTTCTTCCAGATTCTTTTTGTAGCTTCACATGTAGATATTTGACTATAGATGTTCCTAGTCATGGAACATAGCAATGTATTTCTAACTCTGAAATTTGCTTGATATTCTGATTTCTCGTTATTATTAAAAGTTATCAATTCTTTATCAGGAATCTTATAGTCTCCTGTTAGAATTAGGTATTTATCAACTCTAGTGTTAATAAAAAAAGTCTTCGTCCTATATCTCTAGTACTCATAATCATTTCCATAAAAAATATGAGGTATGGTAGGATTTAGATTATCGATAGAGCCAAAATTTAAACCTTCCATCTTAAGGAAATTCTTTCTACACAAACTTGTTAGTAATAAGAGTTTTTAAACCAAAGAAAATATCTTGAGCAAGGAAAATAGAACTAGAGTATCTCTAAGAAAAATATGAATCCAAACTTTTTGAGTCCAAAAATATGATTCTGAAAAAATAAGAAGAAGAATAATTCTCTTTTGAATCTAATCGTGATATTAATTCAGATTGATCCAATCCTCTGATACCAATTATTGAGATGGTAGGTGAGTATGATATACTCTATAATACCAAATATAGGATTGAAATTATAGATATACTGAATAAAGTATCTAATTATGCTTAATATACAAGAGGGGGGGTGAATTGTACACTTTAAAAAATTCCTTTGGATCTTTTAAAGATGGTTATGTTTAACAAGGTTAAACAAGGTAATTCACAAAACCTCTAAGTTCTATACACTTTCTTGATTCCAGAATTATGATTCCGAGAAAGTGAATCTAAAAAGATGGTTCCGAAAAATAAAACTTAATGAATGTTTACAAAGATAAAGATTCTACCTTAAAACATATATAATCTTACAAAATTAGAGTACAAGTATAAGGAAGTATAAGATAGTTATACTTTCCTCAACAAATAAAATGCAGCGGAAAACTTGTAACAAAACAAGTAACAAGTAGTAAATATTTTAACCCAAAGATAAGGGTATCCAAAAACCTTAGATAAATGTCTCTTGATTTATACATTCAAGAAAGTCTGTCTTACCCACACCAGGGTAAGCCCTCGATACGAAGATCGGAGTTTGTCTTTCTATCCCCAAAAGCCCTCAACTTCAAGGTAGTCAGAACCTCTGTCTTCCTTAGTAAGGAATCCCCCAACTTAAAGTTAGTCGGAACCCCCATCTTCCTATCCCCGGAATCCATCGATTGTAAACAGTAACAATTGGAGTTGCACAAAGAAAAACTGAAGAAGAATTTCAATACGCACAAAGAAATAATGCCTCTCTCTCTAGAAATCACTTCAACAGCATGTAATCTCTATATTGATGAACTTTTTTTGAGATCTTTCAAATGAGCTCCTATTTATAGGCACAACTTTAATGGTCAGCTCCCTCATCCAACAATCATATTTTTTCTTGAATTTCAGAGGGACTTATACACATGTCACTCAAACAATGGTTAGTTAGTAACTAAATGCATGACATCATTTTATAACAAAAACAAGTGTAAGCAAAAATATGGTTACATAACCAAAATCAAATATTCTAAATATAAGAAAATAAAATTTCAGAGTCTAACCAAAAACACATTCGGTGTCTATAATACAAGGATATTCAAATTCTGTTTTCTAAGGAATTCGGAACCAGAACTTACAAAGTTCGGAGTCAGAGTTCATGAGAATACGAAGTCTGAACTCACAATGTTCGGATTATGAATTCATTAGAATTCGGAGTAAAAAATTACAAAGTTCAGAGTCAGTGTTCATTAGAATTTGGAGTCAGAACTTACAAAGTTCGGAGTCAGAGTTCATGAGAATTCAGGGTCAGAACTCATAAGAGTTCAGAGTCTGAATTCAGAGAACTCGGAGTCAATACTCAGAAGAGTTCTGAGTCTGAATTCAGAGAACTCGGAGTCAGTACTTAGAAGAGTTCGGAGTCTGAACTCAGAGAACTCGGAGTCATAATTCGGAGTCTGAAAACAAAATTCTCTTTATCTAAGTATTATATGATTCCAAGGTTTTAGATATGAAACCGAATTTTACACTTAGACAAGATTATGAAAAATGAAAAACATGGTAAGGATAAATTTCCTTAGGGAAGGAAAATTTTCCTTATAGAAGTAAAACATAGGGTAAAATGAGATTTTCATTGAGATAAGGTGTTTGTAATTTTGAAAACAATAAGGAATGGCAAAGTCATAAGGATACCTTATTGACTCAATAATCTCCCCCAAACATAAAGGAATGGAAAATTCATAAGGAAAACCTTATTGACTCAACAAGTAATGGTTTAATGGGCTGTAATCTGATTTTCATGCAGAGTTGATACATAATCTTTTTTATTCCTGCTAATCGAGGGGTTGTATAGTAATATTTAGAGTAATTATTTCTATGAGTAGGTGAAATTGTCTATTATATGTGACCATTACTTGAAATGGTGGCACAATGGAATGTTTAAATAAAAAAAATAATGTGTTTACATCATAAATTAGAGATATAATATGAAATATTATTTTTTAAAATTAAACACACCAAATTACGACTTAAAAAAATTAAATCTATTAGAAGACCACGTTTTAGTAATAATATCTACTAATTGTTTTTTTTGTGTAATAAAATTCTATATAAATATCATTTTTATGATAGATCCCTTAATAAATGACATCTTAAATCAATGTGCTTCATTTTTGAATGGTTTATTGGAATCCTTGAGATTTTGTTATCAAATATTATTGAAACATGATTAAATTTAAATCGAAAATCCATTAAAGTGTGTTTCATCCATTGAACCTATGCAAAAAAACTTCCTAAAAAAATATATTCAGCTTCAGTAGTTGTTAGTCTTATAGAATGTTTCTTCTCAATTGACCAAGACATCAAGGATTTACCAAGAAAATGATAGGTTCCTAAATTTCTTTTCCTATCTAATCTATATCTAGAAAAATCAACATCTGAGTATAAAATTAAATTCAAATCAATGGTTTTTGGAGAAATAAGAGAAAGAGTTACAGTTCCTTTTAGATATCTTAAAATTATTTTTGTAGCATTAAAATTAGATTATTTTTGATTATATTGAAATATTTTATAATTATATACTAAAAACATAATTTCTATTATACTTGTTGTAAGGTACAAAAAAATCTAATGATTTCTCTATACAAATTGGTTTCACCAAGTTTTATAGTTTTATCTGAGTCATGATTGATATTGGACCTCATAAGAGTTGAGTAGGTCTTAGTATTTTCAAGTCAAAACTTCTTATATAATTCAAGTATTTATTTTCTTTAATTTAAAATGTTTCCAAAATCTTTTTGATAAACTTGAAATCCTATAAAATAGTTTAGCTCACCCATCATACTCATTTCAAATTTTATTGGCATAAGTATTGAAAATTCATTTCATGACTTTTTATTTGTTCATTAAAAAATAAAATTATCTACATATATGTTTACTAGAAACAAATAAATTATTTTTCTTAAATAGCATAGGATCTAATATTCCTACTATAAAAATATTTGATAATAGAAAAGAACATAATATTTCATATCATACCCTTGGAACTTGTTTATGTTTATATAGAGATTTGGTATGTTTAAACATAAAATTTTGAAAATGAGGATCTTCAAAACCAGGAAGTTGTTCTATGTAAAATTACTCCATTAAAAATATATCTAAAAGGAATATTTAAATTCCATATGGTATAATATAAAATTCATATAGGATGTGTATGATATAAGGCTTCTAATAACTTCTAATCTTGATATGGGAGAAAATGTCTCTTTATAATCTAATCCTTCTTTTTGATTATATCCTTTTCTATCCAATCTATTTTTATTTCTAGTTATTATACCATGGAAATCTTGTTTATTAATAAAAACCTATTTTTTTCAAATACCAGATAGTTCAAGGTTCTTTCAACTAGTTCACATTCCTTATTTATTTTGAGTTTATTTATCTCTTCTTGCATTGTTATAACTAAATTTCATTAGATAAGGCTTCTTCAATAACTTTTGGTTCTAATTGGGATAAAATGGAAGATAATTATACTAAATTTACTATGTTTCATATAGTTCTTACTCCATATAGGTTTCCTATAACTATTTATAATGGATGGTATTTAAGGTTTATAGGTATTCTAGGAAACACACTTTCTAGTTCACTACTTTCTACTCTGATTGGATTCAATTTCAAGTAATCAAGTTCCAATTCATCATCCTTGTTGTCATTAAAGGGAGGTTTAGGTCTTATATTTTTGACTAAATCATTTTGATTATTAGTTTCAATCATTTTTTGACCGAAAGGATCACTTTTTTTAAATTTCACAAGATCCGATTCTTCAACAATCCTTAAACTTTAATAGGAAGAAATATATGCTTTGGTAGTAGTAGAATATTATAGGAATATACCTTAATCATCCTTTATATTGAAGTTTCCAATATTATCCTGGATATTCAAGATGTAAACCTTACATCCGAATAAATTGAAGTATTCTACCCTAGTTTTTCTATTATTCCATAACTCATAGGGTTTTTTCTTTAAAATAGGCCTTATTAGTACCCTATTAACGATATAACATGCTATGTTAACAGCCACATCCTAGAAATGAGTGGGCATGTTATATTTACACAACATTGTACTTGAAATTTCTTGAAAAGTATTATTTCTCTTTTTGACAATGTCGTGTTATTGAGGTGTACTAGGGGAAGAGAATATATGATTAATTCCTTTATTAGAGAAGTAATAATTAATTCATGAACCTCAAACTTACTTCTATTATCGCTTTTAAAAGACAAAATTTTGGCAAAATATTTCATTTTTTACAAGTTTGACGAAATTAATAAAAACATAACAAGATTCAATTTTAAGTCTTAAAAACTAAACCCATATAAATCTTGAAAAATCATAAACTAGAACATAAAAAATGACTTTCCAGTAATAATTGAAGTTCTAGTTGGTCCAAAAAATCCATATGGATAATCTCTAGAGGTCTAGAAGTATAAACTTCATTAATTGGTTTGAAACATGACTTGTGTTGCTTTCCCATTTGGTATGCACAAAATAGTTTCTTTCTATTCAATTTGAGATATGTTAAGTTAGAAATAAAATGTATTTTAGAAAAATTTCTCAAGGAATTAAAATTTTAATGTCCAAAAAATCTATGAAAAATACATATCTCAACAATTTCAATATTTAAACAGTTTACATTTTTTCTACACAAGGAATTTATATCTAGTGTGTAAACATGATCTGTTATGGGTGCTTTAAATTTGAGACATTTATCTTTAAAAACTAATCACACATTTTTAATCAATAGAATAACCATCATCACAAAGTTAATAAATACTTATCAGGTTATTATTCAATCCATCAATGTAAATAACTTTTTAGATGAGAATAGAATGAGGATTTCTAAATGATTTGAAGCCAACTATATTTCCTTTTTCATTGTGACCAAACATGACATATCCTCTATCTAATTTTGATAGATAATGAATGTTGGAGTAATCTAAATTCATATTCCTTGAAGAACCATTGTACATAAATCATTTTTATTAATGTTACTATAACTAGTTCTCTACAATGAAAAATGAAACAACATAATTTTTTGGTATCCAAATTCTTCTAGGTATGAAAATGTTAGATATAAAAGATCTAAGTATCCAGACCTTCTTCTTTCTTCCAGAAAACTTTACATTTTGTTTTGAAAAATATTTTGAATGAAAAATAAATTTGATTTCACCAATTTGAGGTTTTTTTAATAAAACATATTTGAGAAATTTCCAATTGAACCACAATGAAAAAAAGTAACTTTGGGAAGATAATTATTTTTAGAGTTGGGAACAAAATATTTTCTCTAAAGCTTAGACCATTCAAAATGGATTTCAATTCTGATTTTTTATTTTCTAGGTTGATTTTAACCAAGATTTTTTAAAAATAATATTCTTCTTTTCTAAATACACTTGAAACATATTTAAAATTTTGAACCTCCTTCTATAGGTTTTCAATTGTTTTGTCTTGTTCAGCATTCAAGACAACATATTTTTTCAACTGATTTCCCAGGTCTAGAATCTGGTTTATCATATTCTCCTATTAACTACCAATATTATTATTTGAATTTTTAAGGGATTTATTTTTCTTTTTAGCCTATCATACTTGATTTCCAACATGGTACAATACTCATTTAATTATTTATAGGATAAATTTTCCTTTTATGATCCACATTCATGCTCAGAGGAAAAATAATAATGTACCTCATATGATTCTTACATAAAGCATATGAAGACCTTTTGGTTTTTAGATTTAGATTCTTATTATGATGAAATTCACTCGCTATAATCTTCCGAAGCACTCAAGGTTTCCATCATAGCTTTATTATACTTATTATATCTTGTATTTTTGAAGTATTTATTTTCTGTCTTCTTGTCCTCTTTAATTTTCAGATAGTCAAGTTTATTGTTTCCCAAATTTTTTCATTCATAACATCTAAAAGAATTAGAGTTTTCACCATGATTTCTATGATTTTTAAGGATCTTATGAAACCTTGCCTCTTGTTATAATTTTTTTTAAAATGTTGAAAAAATTTAGCAAGATCATAATATGATTATGATTTGATTGAGAAGACTTCTTATTCAAATGCTTTAGATATTTTTATATTTTTATATTTTTTTCATCTTAAGAATTAGAGACTTTCAAGACAAAATTTCCCTTCTTGACCATTCTATGCTCTTCACTTATGGTTTCCATTTTAGCTTTATACATCATAAAATTCCTAATGAGATATTTTATCTTGAAATTTATGAATTCTATATATTGTATGATAGTGATTGAGATTCCACTCCACTTAGTTGGTAATACTATGAGAACTTTCAATTCCTATTCATGCTCAGTGATAGGTGTTCCTAGAGTAGCAATTTTGTTCACAATCTCAGTGAGTCTTCCATTCAATTGAGTAATGCTCTATCCTTCATCCATTTTAAAAGTATCAAAAATAATCTTAGCTATATCATATCTAAGATCTTTTAGGTTGTCAATACCTTCATATTCTACTACTATAGTGGCCCAAATTTCATGTGTTGTCTAAAATTGAGAGATCTTGTTGAACTCTTTTGGTCCTAACCTGTAAATGATAGTGCTCATATCTTTGGAGTTTAAATCATAATTTTCTTCATCTACAACATCCGATGTTTTAGGTTATATCTTAGTAATTTCATAGGTCTTAACTGCTTTGAGGTAGACTTCAAAACCATGATTTTTTCGATAGATAATCATATGAGCTTTCTAGAAACCATAATTCTCACCGTTGAAGTATTGATCTCTAAAAATTGACATAACTTCTTAGTTATCATCCACAACATCCATTTGGAGATATATCTTATGACTACAACCTTTGATTATTGTGAACTCAAGATTTAATTTATTTGATAGCAATTTTTGTCCCTGATAATGGCCAACTGAATAACTCAAGAGGGATGGGGAGTAAATTGAGTTCTTAAAAATTTCCTTAATATTAGACCACCCTCTTCAAAGTATTCAAGTTCAATTATTTCCTTTAGAATATATGCAATGAAAATATAAAGACAATTTGAATGAAAAATTGAATACATAGATTTATAGTGGTTTAGGGAACTTAAAAACCTTATTCCACTTCACCAACACTTTACTATATGGGCTTGGTGATTTTCACTATAACATCCCTTTTACCGTGGGCTCCCAACTGAGTACAAGAAGCTGTCACATAGTAAAAAGGTCCAAGAGATTTCAACCGAGCTCTCCCTTTACCAGAATTATCCATAGTCTTAACCACACTCTTTAACTGTGTGAAAACACAATGAAATATAAATAAACTTTGGGAGGTACATTTGCAACCCAAAATTGTAAGCATAAACTGATAGTAAATGAAGATTCATCGTAAGAAAATGATAGACTTTAAAGTAGCTCAGTGCAATATTCAGTTCAACTAATAAAAATCTTGAACACAACACAAATGATTTGTTTTCCTAACTATGTATAGGTCTTCATCATTCTCTTTAGGGAATTTTATAAGTAATTAGTTATTGTTTTTCTTCTCCCTTTTTTCTATAGTTTCCAAATTATCTTTTTAGATGCTTGATTAAACATTAACATGGGACAACTATACCAGTCGATTGAGACATAAACAATGATACTGATGCGACATGATATTAAGGACATATAGCCAAAATTTCAAAATATAGAAATTTATTTTGTTGCATAAATAATCTTATTCTTTGGATTTTCTTATTTAGGCAAGTCTTTTGAAGATGAAACATTCCCTAAATAGATAATCTATTTTGATGCGCTCTAAATGCATGTAGTGGTTTATCAAGAGATTGGAAAAGTAATCATAATGTTCTATAGTACTATATCATCAAAAGATATTGACCGAAACCATTTTTCATTGTAAGATAACTTTTGTAAGATAAATAAGCTCTTCCTCATAGGATAAACTAACTTCAATTCAGTGTAACATAAATCTCTTACATAAGATAAAGTGTTACTTTGAAATTTTTCTTCCTTTACTTCCTTTGGCTTGGGAAATTATTTTTGGAATATAATTTCCTTTTATAATCTCATTATTAAGGAACTTAGTAAAACTCCATAAGATAATGTCTTATGTGATAATTTCATATTCTGAGAAACTGAATTTCTCAATTCTTATAGATAATGTACTTTAATATCTTAAAATAAACACTTGGAAATATAGTGCAATATAATTATAATATAAAAATATTTATAATAAACTTGTTAGAATAAAAGTAGGGATTGTTTTAATCATCAAAACACATAACATGAAGATATATTGGATCAACATATTATTTCCCACACAAGGAAGCAAAGAACACATGGATACCCATCTATGAATCTTGTCCCTCGACCACTATAACAAGTACCCAAACAGCCTTTTCCCTTTATATCCCAATAAAAATTCCAACCGTCTCTACAAAGACCACCAGAAATAGCTACACCTCTTTAATAAAAATTGGATAATCTTCTCACCACCTTCATTTGAAAAGCAAGAAAGAGGATGACCACCCAAGATAAGGAAATAAAAAAAATCAACGGCTAGCCCTTCGAAACCTCGATCACCAAATGTGTCAAATCTCAAAAACCTTTTAAGATAGATTACTAGGTACACTACTCAGTAATATTGAGACATACGAAAAGGAATAATTTGTATTTTTAGAAACCCTATGGATGAGAAGAAAATAATCCCAACAAACTTGAGGAATATGCACTAGTCATTAGCAAGGATGACAATGAAAGCACCACTAAAATTGATCAGGAGAAAAAAATTTAATAAATAAATCCTAAATAAGATCCAACATAAGAGAAACCAAAAGAAGAAATCCATATAGCACCAACATCCTAAAAACCACCTATTACCTTCTTAAGAAAAATAAATCAAGGTAAAATTGAAGGAAAATATAAGATGTTTTTTAGAAATTTTCAAACTATTTCATATTAAAATTATATTTGATGAATCCATTTCCCAAATTCTTTCCTATATGAAATTAATAAAGGTAATTATCTAAAATAAGATAAAATAGAAGAATTGGGGGTAATATCCATAAATTATTAATGATATACCATTTTTCAATAGAAGCTTCCACTAACGATGTGTGACCCTGGTAGTTTCTTAATCCCTTTCACCAAAGGGGCATGTTACTTTGGAAGAGTCTTGTACAATTTAGGAGCCACAATTGAAGTCATACCAACGAATTTATTACATAGACTAGTACTCGATGAATTAAATCCCACTAGAGTGGAACTTTAATTAGCTGATTGACCAGTATATCATCCTCGAAGGCTTCTCAAAGATGTCATAGTCAAAATCAGTAAATTCAATTTTCTAGTTGAATTCCTCATATTAGACACAGAAGAAGAATGAGATGTTCCAATTATCATATATTGACCATTACTTTCCACTAGGAAGGTAATGATTTACATGAATCATGTAATATTGATATTCATAGTTGGTGAAAAACAAGTGGTTTTTGACCTAGTGAAAGCTGCTAAGCAAGAAGATGATTTTTTTGAATATCAAGCAATCTTTATCGCTAAAGAGAAGAATGAAAACATTACCATCTACGATGAAAGTGACACACTTTATCCTTATTGAAATGAGTATTATTTCTAAGAGTAAGTAAACAACATAGAACCTATGAAATGAGACACTATCCCATCATTCACACCCTCAGTAATCCATCCACAAACACCAGAGATGAAACCTCTACCAAGAACACTCAAGTAATCATTCTTGGAGACAACAAGTACACTTATAGTCATAATTAGCTCAGAACAAAAATATACACAATATGATAAGTTTATATAAGTTCTAAAAATACATAATAAATAAATTACTTGGGGATTGGTTGATATCAAAGGGATTATATCCACAATTTATACACATAAGATTCAACTGGAATAAAGTGAAAAAAATAAAATTCCAACTCTATAGGAGACTCACCCCAAAGATAAAATAGGTTCTTAATAAATACGTACTGAAACTTATGTATGATATAATTATTTTTTTCAATCTCTGATAGGGAATAGGTTATTCCTCTATAGGCCTTTCTGAAGAAACGAAGTCTTATAGTTGTGAAAAAAGATGAAGATGAACTGTTCTTGACACGAGACATCATTGTATAGAGAGTATGTTGGTATTAAATAAATTTGAATACAGAAACCCAAAAATATCATTTCCCCTTGACTTTATTGAATTAAATTACATATTTATTTGAAATACATGAATTCTACTACTTTTTGGATGGATATTTAGGATAAAATCAAATTAAAGTCGACACAGCTGACTACTCCAAAACTACATTGACATATCCACTCAGTACCTTTGCCTACATGTGCATGTCATTTAGTATGTGTAATGCATTGAATAATTTTCAAAGGTTCATGACACATATATTACATGATATGGGGGAGGAATTCCTAAAAAATATTCATGGTTGATTTTTTAGTTTACGGAATATATTTTGAGGTACGATTAAACAATCTAGAATTATACATAAAACACTATGAATAAATGTTCCTAGATTTAAAATTTGATAAATACCATTTTATGGTCCAAGGTGGCATATTACTTAGACACAAAATCTCAAAGAATGACATGGAAGTTGATTCCATAAAGATCAAAGTGATCAAAGACTTACCTGATCCCTCAATGAAAAAAGTCATAAGAAGCATTCTAGGCTATAAAGAATTATACTACTAATTCAAAAATGATTTTGTGAAAGTAAACTTCTTTTTGACACACTTATTATTGAGGGATACTCCCTTACTATTCACTAAATATTTTTAGAGGGGATTAAACATTTTAAAGAATATTCTGGTGTCCACTCCTATTGTAATTTCACTAATATGGGACAAAGACGTAGAGATAATATGAGACACTGGTGACTTTTTTGTAGGTGGTTTATTAGATAAGAAAGTTGGGAAGATCTTACATTCCATTTAATATGCCAGTCACATACTAAATTATTCTCACATGAACTATACAACTATAGAGAAGGATCTCTTAGAAGTCATCTATTCATTTGAAAAGTTTTTTTTATCGTACCTTATTTTTTCCAAGGTCATTGTCTACACTAAACATACAACCCTTAAATATTTATTAATTAGAAATGATTCGAAACAATGATTAATATATTGGATACTATTGTTGTAAGAGTTTTACATCATCATAAAGGACACTAAGGTGATTCAGAACATTGTTGTTGGTCATATATCCAGACTTCCACTTCCCATCATTAAGGATGATGATATTCTGGGCATCAAGGTTGACTTCCTCGATGAAACTATTTTCAAAATAAACACAAAGTCATGCCCATGATTTTATGATATTAAAGTTTATCTCACCATGGAATCACTCTACACAGACCTCACCAACCACCAACAGAATATATTTTTGGTCGAACCCTCACACTACTAATGGGATGAGCTGCTGCTTTTTAAGTGTTGTGTTGATGGTCTAATATGGAAATTCATACTAGAATAAGAGATAAAAAGTGTACTCAAAACATGTTATAGTCACCAACTAGAGGCCACCATGGAACTAAATGAAAAGTAGATAAAATCTTGAAAATTGTATTTTTTGGTCCACAATCTATCCAGATGAAAGTAACTTTTTTAGAGCTATGGTTGGTGCCAATGAACTGGTACCATTATAAAGAGAAATAAAAGGCCTCAAAAAATGATTATAGAAGTTCAAATATTTAATAAATAGGGAATCAATTTTATGAGGACTTTTTTAATTTACATTGAAAGTTCTATATCAGGGTTTGAATTGACTACATCTTGAAATGGGTAGAGCCGAAAGCCACTTCTCAGGAAAATAAAAAAGTTGATATGAACATTTTAAAGAAAAATATATTTTCAAGATTAAAATTTTCATGGATACCCATTAGTGATTGGGGAATTTTTTTACCAATAATTATATTAAAGGATTACTTGAAAAGTATGGAATCTGATACAACATATAACTCCTTATCACATGAAAACAAGAGAGAAAGTTGAATGGTCAAACTGGGGAATACAAAAAATACTAGAAAAGACAATTAATACAAGTCAAAAGGGCCAAAGCTTCAAATTAGACGATGCACTCTGGGCATATCATTGAGTGTAAAAACCACCAATTATCACTACTCTATCCCAACTAGTGTATGGAAATCTATGCCATTTGCTAGTTGAACTTGAGCATCAATCATATTTGGTGATTAAGAAATTAAATATGGATTCTAAAAAATCAAGGGATGTAAGGATAAAACAAATGGATGAACTGAATGAAACAAGAAATGATTCTTATGATAATTCCATAATTTATAAGGAAAAAAGGAATAATTTGCATGATCAATGCATCATGCGATGAATCTTTACACTAGGGAATAAGGTCATGTTATTAAATTCCTAGTTAAAACTATTCCATAGAATGTTTAAATCCAGATGTTAAAGAACCTTTGAGTTCATACAGGTATTCTCCTATGGGATTATTGAGATTCATAAAGGCAGAGAAGAACCCTTAAAAGTTAATGGACAATGATTAAAAAAATAAAAAGAACCATTCCATGAGGGGTGCGTCATTACATTGAGATTCATATAAGTAAGATTGAATTTGGATCTTAATGTAAATTGAAGCACTAAATGGAAGGAAACTTTGGATATATCAAATAGGCTAGAATAGGGAAGAGTAGATGTCATGAAAGCCTAAGGCATGTTGGACGCAAAGGATGCAAGCGCTGGTACACAAAGGAGGAAAATAGCCAAACCACATGGTGTGTAATCCATATATGAGGTGTAAGTTCCAAGACCCGAAAAAAGTAAAATTGTGCATCTCATGTATTGTAATTATACATGATGTGAAACATTTTTGGGTCTTTAAATTTTGTGAACCTAGGGTTCATGATGCATGATCCCACACCCCACCTTTCCTCCCTCACTACAATCACTTTATCTCCCCACCAAAATTATTTGTTTCTTCTCCCTTACTTCATCCTTGACACACGTCCCTAAACCTACTACCCCAATCTCATCTCCATTATAATATCCATTATCTCCCCACCATTACATCCAAAATAAACAGCACAAGTATTTTTCATACCACTCCTCCCGATCACTCACCCGAGCATGAGGACTCACCTCCGGTCAAGAACATAAGGGATATCACAGCTCCATCACCCCTTGATTCATCCTATTCGAGATAAAATGCCTACAATGTAACCCCCTTAGCAACTGAAGATTCACATTAGACCTTCAGTTGGTCGTAGGGAATTTCCCTTCCCAATCTCCACCCCATCCTTCACCTGTCTGCACCTGACCAGCAATTCTGGTTGATACACCTTCAGGAAAATCCAACACAGACCAACAAGACATTGAATCTTACTATGCCCATGAAGATCCAGATTATCCTAGAGGTCCTAAACTTACTTGATAGGCTGCACCTCTCCCCTATCATTGACATACATGAGGATACCTTTAGGGAGATTTTCCTCAAGTTCTTGGCCACATTTGAGATAGCTATTGACATTTTCACCTTCCTAATAGGCAGAAGACCCCAAAAGCTAACCCTCATTGATTTTCAGTGTTAGAATTAGCTTCAATTATCCTGAATTTTTTAAATTACTGGTATTTTGGACTCTTTATCTCTATTTAAGAAATTTGGACACAACATGTTTTTAGAGGATGATCACTCGTGACCCTCAGAGATTCCATGATGCTTGAACTATGAAGTCTACCTAGTTATGAGGTGATTTACTCTAGATCCTTCACCGAGACTTAACATATGTCTGGATCAATCATATAGAGGTTCATGGGAGCATCATCCAAATAGATTACCTCATTCTTTCCATATCCATGGGAGGCCAAACCATCAATATGGCATACTGATTCACCTTTTATTTTAGATGTGATTTGGACTAGAGGGATGACGATGGGAGGATCATTAATCACTAATCTCAACAGGAATATCTATTTTTTCAATGCTGCCCTTCCACTCATATCCCTAGGCCCTATGTAGTCAATAAAATTCCACATTCTCCACAAAATGGAGCTATAAGGGAAGGATAATGGCATCTATTAGTGACTGTCAGGATACATTGAGGGTATTGACAAGGCACCCGACCAGTATGCTACTGAACCAGCTGCACCAGCCTCCCCACCTCATTTCCCTACTACCACCCATCCTCCACCACCACAACTTCTACCCCTTCCACCACAACTATCCCACATAACACCATTCCCCCTACCCATAAGACCAACCATATTTCTTATGCATCTACCACTACATTTCCCACACCATCACCTCCCATCATTCACTACAAATTTCTAGGTGGTCCACCAATGTATTCTGGAGAACTTGCACCAGATTTACAACCAACTAGAGATTCCATTTTGCAACATTTCCCTTTTAAACACCCATCCCTACCACTATCCACTATTTTCTCCCACCCATTTCCCTCTTCCAACCCTTCATCCACTTCTATTCCCTCACCATCTCCAACCCATGACGCTCTGCCCTTTGAGATCACCAAACCTATAGATCAATAGGAGTTTCTAGAATATTAGTCCTAGTGGGGAAATGTCCCTACCATACCTCTATTAACCAAGGTTTCATTCATCAACCTGAATTCCAGATACATGACCACCATCAGGATCAACACCTTTCCTACAACATCCTATGAGATCGCTGCCAACACCATAAAACCCATCATAGTAGTTGATCCTCAAGTCGCTTACTCTATCGCAGATATCGATAGGGAGGTCTTGCTGCAAGAACCCAGTATTCGAGAGGGTAAAACTGATGTAAACCCTGATGACTTGGAGTTTACTACCTTGTTTTTTCCCAGTCCCCTCCCCTGTTTTTGTATTATGTTTGGATGAATTGTTTTTATACAACTTGTATTATATTTCTCACTAATGTGTGAACGCTCTATATATACATGGGATACAGATTTTTTCTTTACTTATGGTTGTATTATTTTAATTTCATTACTATATTAAGTTATTCATTTCTAGCTTTTTAGCCTCCACTAGGGTTATTGAAGTGCCTGTCCCACCACCAGCATCCCTCGTACTTCATATGTCTCAACATCTAGCTAACATCAAGCACCATATTAAGCAGTTATAACTTGAGATCCATGATCACTTTGGATCCCTACTAAAATGAGCACAAATTCTATTCTTACCACATTATATTTATTTTCCGTACACTCATAAGGTGGTTAATCCCACCAAGCATCGCTATGAGCTCAATGAAATAGTATCCAGTTTCTATAGAATGCAACATGCTACTGAACAGATGGGATACACTACCTGATATATTTTTCCAACCATCTTACTAATGATGATATTTTTATCACTTTATGGGAGGTAACCTGTATGTTTTTTGTTTTATTTATTTTCAGTCATGTTCTTAGGATATTGGTTTTCCTTTCACTCGAATTCTTGTTTGTAGATCATTCCTAAACTTTACTATACTCACATATCTACATTTATATGAGTTGAATTTCATTACTATTCACTATCTACACTTTCCATTTTTTTATTCCATCTTGTTTTAACCCTATGGAATAATGTGTTATCTAGTGCAGGTTTTGTCTTTCTAAAATTTTTTGAAGGTTCCACAAAATCCACATCAAATCCTCTAAGTTTCCCCATGGAATGACACTCATCACATGAAGTTCTCGATTCCCTAAATTCAATTTAAAGTTTAAATTTCATATTTTATATAAGATATATGATATATATCCCATGATTCTTTCCATTTTAGTGTATACACTATCTCATTTTAAGTATGGGGGAGTCTATATTAAGCTTTATTTTTGACAAAATTGGATTATTTACCATGTTTATTTATATAGGATAAAATTTTCAATAAAATCATGATTTAAACCTCAAAAATAATTGCAAACTTTTTAATAAAAGAAAAAGTTAGATTTTTAATTATTGAAATCAAGTTTTTACTCTTGTTTAGATTTTTAGCATGATTGGCGAGTTTAGTAATTTAATTCAAATTCAAAATTTTTGAAAATATTTTGATTGAATCTTTTATTAATTTTGTACACTTATTGATATCCATATATTTTTATATACTTCCATTGAAAAGGTAATTTTGGCCCAATGATTTCATATTATTTTTTGAGAATATTTCTTTCAAGACACATGGGGCATGTAAACCTATCAGAACTTGCATTGAGATCTTGTTGATGCTATGATTGAGGTAATATCTATTGATTTAATTTTTCTTGATACCCACATCACTTTTTCATTTATTTATCCCATAGTATCCATGAATAAAATTTTTATAATGGATCCATTTCAAGCTATTATCCCTTCCTACCATGATCTTGGTATTATGCATGATTATCCTTTGAACAAGTGTAGGGGAAATTTCACTACTGATGGACACGAGATGTTATTATTGAGGAGTTTTACAGTAGAACCTTCATTAGTCTAACATGATGTGGTCCATGATTTATTTTTTAAATTTCTATTCTTATCTTGTTCCTTTAAAAATTATATTTAATTAAAAATGAAAATGAAAAATAATATATATATATATGTGGTTGTGTATTAGAAAGGTCACAAATCACTATTTATAGACCGATGGATCCTATGATGGATCATATGTGGTTAGGGTAAGGATGTAAGATCTTTCCGAAACATGAATTTTGAAAAATAAATAAAAATAAAAATAAAGTAAACTTATATTTAGGATACTTGATATACTCATGGACTCACCATGATCTATTGAATCATGAACACCATTTGATATTGTAGGAGTTAGTCATTGCATTATTTGTGTTTATAATGCATTTTAATTTAGATATTACCCTCATTTTGATATTTATTTTTAATTTATACCCACCCTCCCTCAGCCTCAGAGTCATTTGAACCATTTTTGCTGAAACCCTTATGATTGATTTTGTATTTGTCTTTACAAAGTGGAGATATTAAAACCAATGCAATACTATGGTTAGTAACATGTATTTAGGGAATTATCATAACTCCTGTCACATTTTAACCAAATTCATGAGAGAAAATTCATTGTGAGATAAATTAAGAAATGGGTATAGTTTCTAAGGAATAGTTATAAAAATTTAATTAAAATAATAAAGAATCTAGATAAAGAACTGAACTATGAGGCATTAATAATTTTCTATGTAGGATTGATTCAAGGAGAATGAATTTTTCTTCATACACATTGATTTTTTTTGACTTTTTTGGAATGTATGTTTCCCATTTAAAATTGTTTTAGATTTTAATCCATTATTGTGATATTTTTTCTTGTGGAAAACCAATTGATCACGTGTGGCGGAATTTGATAAGATTAATTTATATATATTATTTGGATTCATTTATTTATGATTTTATCAAACTTTATTTGATAATTAATTGGGTTTTTGTATATTTAAGAAGGAAATAAGTGTTCAAGAATCAAAAGGAAATGATGTAAAATATAACAAATAATAGACTTTAGACATCATGAATCAAAAAAATAATGTGTATGCATTATTCACAACTTTCCTTAAGATGAAGGAATAACCTGTGAGAGTTTGTAGGTTTAAAAATAAGTATATGATGCGAATATTTAATATACATCATGTAAAATTCAAATTCCACTTCCCACTCAAAGTTCTAGTCATGAATATATAACATCTCATGAATCTCAAATAAATATCATGAACTAAGAAATATTTCTAGATCCGGAAGATTTGGGTCATGAAAGTCTCCAGATATAGGATACACAGAGAAATATTTGGATAAAAAATATACAAAGTGAGAAGGTTACACATCCTATAATTATTCATCTATTTACATAAATAAGGTAGATAGCTGTGGGATAAATTTCTTAGAAGCCACTCTCTTCCTGTTTTCTCTCTCATTTCTTCCTCTATTTCCCTTCCAAATCAAGTTTAATCAAATCCTTTTGTTTTTTAATAAAATCCAAGTGACTTTTATTGTTATTCATCTATTATTCATCATTTTCATATCTAATTCTCCATTTAAACAATCGTTTTTCATTAACATTGTTGTTATACATAAAAGGTATTCCACATTATTTCTTTTTACCCTTTCAAGTAAGTGTTTGATTAATTGATTCAATTTTTCTTATTGTAAACTGCTTTATTCTAAATTCATCAATTGTGAAATGCTATATTTAAACTATTTTATTAATATTTAAATCATTTATGTGACCATTTCTCTATTTTTTATTTGCACTATCATGAGATGCTAAATCTCATAGGGTAAGGGTTGAGAGTAAGTGTTTTTCTAAACATAATGAATCTCTAAACTGAAACTTGGTAACCCTAAATCTAGTAATTAGGTTAAGAAATAAATATTTATTCAATTATTTTGTGCAACCTTGACCATAAAAAGTTTAAATGAATGAACCTAACCTAATTGGAGTAGAGAGGGCTATAACTATTAGCCTGTGACACTTTAAACCAATGAAGCATAGCTTAATGAATCTAGGTTATTATCTATATCCATACTAAGGAATAGATTCATATTGGATAGATCATATTGGTTGAATATAATCAATTAGTGATCTATACACCAATTCACAGCCTAATCCCTAGGACTATCCCAAGTCAGGCTTGAGAATATCCTTTTTATCAAAAACCTTGAAATTGTCCCTAATCTTTATCACCTTCTAGAATATATAAACCAATATCATTAGATTTAATTGAATACCAAACCCAAATCAATTTGTGTGGAATCCTACATAAAGAGGTAAAAATTTCCGATTACCTATCATCCAATTCTCCTCATGGGTTCGACCCCATACTACCACTTTACTATTCCATTATAGTAAGTGTAGTTTGGGATAATAGAAATTTATAATCTAATCACCACCATGTGATTTAAACAATGTTTGTGGGATTATTAATTGATCAACAATAATTTTTCTTTTCTTATTATTTTTGATGTCATGTACATTAACCTATGTTGCTTTCTCAAAACAAAATTCTCAAAAAATTGTATGTTATTCTTTGTAATAATATGGAAAAACTTATGATAAGAAAGATTCTTCATCCCTCATTTGGACATATTGCCAGGATTCCGATGCATTATGTATTCAATACTTCTATTTGAGTAGTTTATGTGATAACCATCCCTTCCCCTTTGTACATTTCACACATAAAGAATATATAATTTCTTTGATATATTTTCCACCTTCCTAACCACAATATCTCCCTTTACACTTCTCATCACAACTCTCATCACTCCATTCTTAGTGTGAGTCATAAATATGAAATCATCGAATTTTCCCAAAGAAAATAAGTTTTCATTTGTACCCTTTACATGGAATACCCCATGGATTGTTCACACTATGTCATCATTCATCATTAGTTTGATGGTTCTAATTCCAATGATATTCAAGGTGTGATCATTCCCCATGTATGAAATTACTTCGAGGATAGTTTCATACTGATCAAACTATTCTTGTCAAGACATCATGGGGTATGTTTCCCCTAAGTCAAATATCCATTAATCATTGAGATGTTTTCTACCTCCAACAACCATCGCTACATTACTGACTTGTATATATTCATTCCTATAAGTGCTCAACACATTTCATTGGGAGTCCTTTCCAATACACTTATTATTCCAAAAATAATTTTTGACATTCCCATTATGCCACAATTATATCATGTGATATTCTTCATCTTACTCCTTGATTTGGACCTACCATGATTGTGGCTCCCACTAAAAGAACACTCAATCATATTTCCTCTCTCCATTAAAGGAGACTATTCTTGGTGCGAAGTTGTCTGTCTATAATAATTGTCCTTGCACTAAATATCTTCTTCAAGAACCATAGATTAAATATCATTAAATAGAAACATATCTATTAGGATATTATTAGTGAGGTTGATGATGATCTAATCATAAAAATATGGAGAACTCTGGAGGAGAATATTTTCACATTCAGTATCCCAAATTTTAAATCCCAAGAACATGATTTAACCAAACAAGGTATTGAGAGTGTTTATGTGGTCAGTCACTGATGATGACTTAACCATTAAAAGAGTGTATAATTTTCTCTTTAGGAAATTTTTATTGTGTAATAAATTGGACTCAAATAACATAGTTAGAGTATCCCATATTTCCTTCATTAAATTTTTCTCTAAAATGTATGATAGTCCCCTATCTTCCAAATCAATATAGATGATAACAATAAAATTTTCATCCATATTGTTCCATTTATTCTCCTTCACACCCACCAGTCTTTTTCTAATTTTCAGTAGAAAATTATCCTTCTGTAGCACTACTTGAATCATCATTTTCCACAATGGAAAATTATTCCCACTTATTTTATCGATTTTTTATTTTATGTCCATGTATACAAAATGTCAATATAAAGAACCTAAACTATTTACCAAAGGTTTATTTAATAATATCCTTTTTTTTCTGATGTCAATGATCAAGCAGTGTCACAATCATAGAGCATAATATAATTTTCAATAATTATCAATAAACAAAAAAGTGAATACAATTGGTTTATAACCTTACTTTGATAACACTTGGGGTGACTGGAAATGATTGGCCCATAGGTGAAGTTATAATAGAGAGATAAAATAAAGTGAAAAATGTGGAAATAAATGGACACTAGATGTAACATGGGAAAACCCTCAAAATAAAACGGTAAAAACCATTAAAATATAGACAGATCACAATGGGTAAAAGTGGGTACACACTACCTCACTATTATAAGGATAAAACCCTCAATTATATCTCTTGATAAGTGGATAAAACATGATACACAAAATTCCACACTCAAATGATGAACTTCCCATGATGAGATAATGATGATGAGTTTTTGAAAAAGAAAGGGCGAACCACTACCTTTTATTGGAAATCCTTACCCCCTTGATGCCTTCCTCTACTAGATGGTTGGCGGGGTTAGCCACCCACTAAATATACAACTACCTACCTCACTTGATAATAATAAGGGGGTGGTTACCATCCATAAATAGAAAATGTTTCCAGAATGAAAAAGGTGTCCATTTTGAAGATGATTGGATGTATAAGGGCTATCTTTGGAGCTGTTGAGCTTGAACCAAGTTTAAATTCCCCATGTGATAAGGTGATGGTGGACTATTGATGTAAATTCAGAAATATGTACTAGTATAACATGATAGGAAGGAAAGGATGGAGTGTTTCAGTGATGGGTTTTTATGCCACATGTTAAGGCTTATGTGCCTCTGTGTCTTCAGGGCAGGTATCCTTCATGGTCATTATGCCCCCCAAAACTTCAAGTCATTTGTGGGTTTTCTATCAATACATTTAAAAAATAGGTTTTATCATGATAAAAAAATCTAACACCTTTAGTTCAGGGGCTCATGCATGCATGATCAATTTTGAGATTTCACTAAAAATACTTGCATAAAAACCTGGAAAAAAATCAATGAATGTCATTGGGTGTGGGTATACACTTAAAATACATGGGTGGTTGCTCTCATTGAGGTGAGATGTTGGTGGGGATTTAATAACATGAAATTTAGGGTATATTTCCATCATATATATATATATGTATATATGTATATATTTATATATTTATAAATATCTAATCATGGGGAACCAAACCCTTGGGTTACAGGTGCATACATGCACACACATGCAAAGGGGGAAAATAGGTTCCTGTTGGATAACAATTGATGATAGTTTCATAAGTTATTGGTGGTTCACATTCTTGATGATGAGTGGAGGGAACATGCATGCATTATCAATTTGGTGAGTTCATCAAAAATACTAGCAAAAAAATACAAGGAATGCCATTGGTTGTGGGGATGCACTTGAAATGTAGATGTGGGTGGTCTCATTAAGGAAGGATGCAGATGAGGATTCAATGCTATGATATTTAGGGTATATTACCATAATATATATATATATATATATATAATTATAGGTAACACAACGATTGTGTGTGGGGGGGGTATATTAGGTTGCTTTGATCAAGATGTGTGTGTGTGTGTGAGGCATTTGGTAGTATTGTACCCCCAATAAATGGTATAAATTGTTAATTATAGTAATAATTATTAATTATATTATTAATTATTAATAATTAATTACTATTATAATTAATAAATAATAACATAATTAATATTTAATAGTATAATTAATGGTATGATTAATAATTAATAATATAATTAATTTTGATAATTAATAATATTATTAATATAATTAGTAATTAATTTTGATAATTAATAGTATAATTAATAATATAATAATATTAATAAGTAATATAATCAATATAATTAATATAATTAATATTGATAAGTAATTACATAATCAATATAATCAATATTGATAATTAATAATTAATAATTTTAAAAAAAATTACAATATAACTAATTAATAATAATTAATATTATAATAATATTACAAATAATATAATTAATATAATTAATATTTAATAATATAATTAGTAATATAATATACTTATTTTTTTTATTTTTTTAGAAAAGGTGGGGGTCAATCCCCTTTTTCTTGAATAATAAAATAAGCACATCAAAATAAAGAAAGCATAAGAAGTTCTTACATATCATTAAAGGCCTCATCACCATGTCCCAAACGTTTTTCTGATTTTTTAGTGATCATTCTTTCTTTATCCTGCAAATTTCTTCAATCTATACCCCGGACGCGACCGTGCCCAAGTCACGTGCTTGCTGAATAAGTGTTTCAATATCCATGTCTTCCAAGTTTGATACATCCGATGGTGATTCATCCTTCCTTGTCATTGGTTATGATTTTCAATGTCATCGTCCTTGATTTCTAGCATGTCTTCCATGATTCCAAGAACTTGGTTGCTACCAAGAATCAGCCATCTCCTCATCTCATGTGGTATGGTGTTTCTAATGTTCCATTAAAGTCTGTTCTGGCTGCAGCACATTAGCATGCATCATTGGAGTGGAGATAAGGCCAGAGTTATATCCTTTGGTAATCCTTGTGTATGTATTTGGAGTATCTTACAAGCCCATATGTTCTTGGGAATACAAATCAGGGTATCCCTACATCTTTCCAACTCGCATTACCCAGGAGCTGGGGCATGCTCCATCTTCCAAACCCAGCGTATTTCCCCTACAAGTTTGTCCCCCATGAGAGTCAAAAATTTCCACTTGCACATGATTGGAATATAATCTAGGGGAAGATTCCTTTCATGTCATGGGGGATGGTTCCTCTCCTAAAACTACATTTACCACTTCTTTGGTGGGAGAAATAACTTGTTTTTCTACCTGAACCACAAAAGAAACTTTAGAATAATGGCCTTCAACCAGTAAGTGAGTGCCAGCCTTCGAGATATTAGTAGAAACTATAGTACCAGAGGAGGATCAAACCACCTTAGAGGGAAAATATTTACTCACAATTTGGGTATTGATATCCTTAGTGTCCCTTGACATTGACGGATTCAGTAATTCAGGTAGCAGAGCGAGATCAGTCAGATCACGCTCAACTATGTCAACCCATGATCACTTTTTGACTTGTTCAAGATCAGTGGAGGTAATTGTATCATTTTCTATACCCTTATTTTTCCCAGACTCAGCAGGATTATGAGTCAGGGAGGTTAGTGGGTTATCACTACCTTTCATGGCCTTATTCTTTTTAAGACATTAATTGATATCATTTCCACACAACAATCAAAAATCACAGGTGATAGACCTTCTACAGTTTGAAGTGTTATGGCCAATGATATTACATTTTGGACAGAACCTTGGTATATTCTCAAATTTAATTCTTAGTTCAAGTTCTTCCTCCTCAGTAGAAAGGTAAACCTTATCAATCAGAGTGGAACATAGACCAACTTTAACTAAAAATATATCATAATAGATGTATCTGGCAACTTTCATTTCTTTATCCATTTTTATTGGGACCCCTATGGCCAAAGAAATGTCGTATAAAATCTTAGGATGCTAAAGAATCCATTTTAAACTAAATAATTTAACCCAAGTTTGAATTGAAATTTTACCGATTTCCAGATGATTGAATTTGTGATCCTATTCTATGATATGCAGTGCTCCTGGTTTGAAATAAATTGAGCGAAATCCTTATGACCGCATCTTGAGTTCCTTATAGGAGAAGAGTATGTGGTAGAAACCCTTCCCAAGTGAGATGCACTTCTAGAAGGAAAAACCCCAGATCTCCGACAGTCTCTGAGTAAGATACTCAATCTTCAATGGCACAGTTCCTTTGGGTAGGATGAGGCAAGAAATGATTGAGTGTGCTCCAATTTCAAGCCCCTTCAATATTGCCACTGGATCAGATTTAACATGCATGATATATCCCTTCTGTCGAATACCAACACTCAAACCCTTGAAAAGAGAGAAAGAGTGTTTTACGAACTAACCACAATATGGTTAACATCAGGGGAATATCTCTTCATGGGTATTAGATTCCTCAAACCAAACACTATTTGTTTGTACAAATTGAAGTGTCCTTGTCCTAAGAAATTGGACACTGTCATTTGCAGAAGTATTGGAAACCCTATTTCCCATTACGGAGCAGTGAGAAATTTCCTGACCTCTTCCAACTGCTCAGCATCTCCCATGAAATTTTCTTCTAGTCATATACTTATTATTTATTAATTATTAGTATAATTAATTATTATTAATAGAATTAATATTTATAATTAATAATATAATTAATATTTAACTATATAATTAATAGTATAATTAATAATTAATAAAATAATTAATAGTATAATTAATATTAAATATTAAATATTGTAGTTATTATTTAACAATTTATCAAAACAAGTTAGAGTCTATGCCGCTTTTAATGAAGGAAAGAAAGTCCACTTTTTATTTGGGTTGAGAGGAAACTCATTACATGAAATAAAATCCTAGAGGAAAAAATGTAATAGTTTAGAAATTTCGACATATTAGTTTTTGTGAATTCTGTTGGTGGATGTGCCCATAGGAGGTTCAGATGTAGTTGGAGGGAAAAATGGAGCTGGAGATAGAAAATACAACAAGAGGAGTCTTGTGGGATGGAGGGGTGTGTTGCACCATATGGTGTAGTGGATGTGGTGTATAGGTTTCTATTACGATGTAACATTAGAGTTTCACACACATGGCGTGAGGGAAACAAAGTGGCAGACAACATGGCTTCTATTGCAGTCCCTAGGGCACCAATTGTTTTTCTTAGGATTATGTCACTCTTTAAACCGGAGGGGGTGAATCTCATTTAGAGCGATTCCCTCATCCTCCATTATTTTCGACCCCCTAGGATGGGTTGCCTCTCCTCTTCTTTTTTGTATTATGTCTACTCTTTGAATAAAAATCGTAATGTTGGATGGATATCTAGGATGGTGATGCTGGCGAGAGAGGCTACATTGTAGGGCATAGAGAAGTTACCGAATGGAGCAGATAACTGCAATGTAGGGGCGTGAGGTTCAATTTTTGGGGTTCTACCAATTTCAACTGGGCTTTGATGTATCCCCCTTCTGGTTTTTGGGTTCTTTGGTGTGGTTTACTTGGTTACAACGTTGTCCCTTCTCTCATTTTATCGGATCTACAACATAGAGATAGCTACATTCCTTAGAGGTACCTTCAACCAGCACCATTGTGGTGTAGTCCTTTGCAATATGCTATGGTCTAGTGTTTTTTTAGCAATTATATGTCATGGAACATTGGGTTCACCAAGGTCTTTTTTTTTTCAGGCCACCTTTAAACCCTAAAATTCATTTGAATCCGATCAATTTTCAAATCCTTATCTCATTTTTAGGTGACCCAAATTCATCCCAAAAAATCCTTTAATCCATTTTTCAGTGGATTTCAACCTTAACATTGGAAGATCAATCTGTGGTGGTCTCAATGTGTTCCCCTCTTTTTCCTCCCCCTGTTTTTAATTATATTTCTTCATCTAGGATGGGTTTCAATCAGAAGAAATATCTGGTTTTGGTGTATTTTCAGTGGTATGATTCTGTTGTAGTTTTGTTATATTATGGTAAGGGTGTTCACCCACAATGTGGTGCTTAGTGTTGGCCTCCCTCTTACTTTAACATTGTTAAGAGGATCAGAAATATTCATTGATGTATGGGATCCTTCATTTCACATTTAATTTCATCATGAAATAGGGGTTGTTTTCTTTTTTATCTTTTTTTGGATATAATATCTAGCCTAATAAAGATAAATAATTGGTTTAATTAAAATTTAAAGGGTAATAGGAATGAAATCACTTGTTTTATGGATTTTATGTTTTGTTTTGAAACCATGTATGCATGAAGAATTAATGGAAATAATATCTATTATAACAATTTATTTGTTATGGGAATAGATTTTTTATGGAACCATAACGTTTGATTATTTGACATCACTTTAAATGATTTTTACCACTTATATCTAGTTAATAAAATGGTTTCCATTAGAATTTATGGATTTTTGATAATTCCCTTAAAATAAAGAAGTGAAAGTGATGAAAATACCATTGTTA
The DNA here is from genome assembly GCA_963277665.1 of Viscum album. NCBI lineage: Eukaryota > Viridiplantae > Streptophyta > Magnoliopsida > Santalales > Viscaceae > Viscum > Viscum album. The sequence continues at coordinate 1,376,758,756 of OY728152.1, read as the reverse complement.
AATATGAAATTTTTTTGGGTTGTTTAAAAGTATTATATGGTGGTGATGTGTGGTTGTGATGTGGGCGGTGATATGATGATATGTGGATGTGGTATGAGGAATTTGTGATGTGTGTTTCTTCTTTTAGGGTGGATGTGATGATTTGTGTGGTTGTGATATGAGGTGGTTGTGATGGAAAGTGGTGGTGATGTGGTGGTTTTTATTAGGATGTGGCTATGGATGTGTGGTGGTGGAAGTATGGGCATGTTGTCATAGAGAGAATGGTTTTGTTGTGTGGTGTTGTGATATTTTAGTTACCCAGGTAGTACTATAATTAATTGGTTATGGTTAATGAATGAATACATTAAAACGAGTTCTATGGTTAAATGTGGTTGATGTTTAATGTTAGATTAATGGTATGGATAACAAAAACTAGTTAGTAATTTAATATGGAAAATTGATTAAATTGAGAAATAAGATGAAATTTAGTTTTTGGTATATGGATTGGTGTGATGTGTTGTACATTTAATGGTGGTAGTGAAAGTCATAGTGTTATAGGTTGGGTGGTGATGTTGTGAGTTAGATAGTGATTTGTTTATAAACCCATAGGTTGGGATTGTGTGTGTATATATATATATATATACATATATACATTGTATGTTCATTTTTATTTCTATATGCACCTACTCATGTCGATCACTATGTGCTAACAACTAAACATTATGGGGGTGTTTTCCTAACATCTCAGTAGTGAGGATGGATGGATGGTTACCCACTCTTCCTTAATATTTATTACAAGTGACATTGATAGGAACAATCTATGATGGCTATAAGTCAAAAGTGCACTATGTTGATACTTGATCTGAATATAGGATGACTTAAGGTAGGGGTAGTTTATTGTAGGAGGATTGAATGAGGTTTATATCCTTTATGTTCTCAATACCCTACTAATATGGTTATAACTATGATGTGATGAGATGACCCAAGGATCTTTGGATGAGATGTGATGTCAAGTGATGTGATAACCCATGTGTGTTCCGCTAGGGTTATTATAAGGAAGATATGGGAGTGATAGGACATACATCATTGATGTGTGTGTGCCACATCCCTGTGGGAATGTGGGGTGGAGTACCTTTTTATTGATATTATTATTATTATGTTATTATATATAGATATTTTATTTTGATAGCATGTCTTGGTGAGGATGGGATTGGTTAGTTGACCTGCTTAGGTGTTGTTCATTCCGCTGTTTGATCACAGGGGATTTAATATGCTTATTTTCACATCTAAATGAGATAATTTGGGTATGATACTACCAATGTAGCTTGTATCTCACCCAATATATATACAAATAGTTTTAGGTTTTAATTAGGACTTCTTGTATCATGTTAAACATTTCTATCTTGGGATTTGGAGTTGTTGCAATTTCACTACCTTATATTTTCTTTTGGGAATTTACTTGGAGACTCTTGTATTTGTTTAAATTATACATACATTTTGGGATAATTTTTGTTTCATTTTTTACATTATTTTATATTATTTCTTGTGTTTGATTTATCTTATCCCCATATCCTATTGTATGGAGGTTAATTCCTCCCATTTGTGATACTTTTTTACCCTCGGTGCTAGTTACCATCCTAGGGCCTACTAGAGGTGGGACTAATGGGTCATTATCTATATTCCTTCATTTCTATATAGGAGGGGTACCTTTGTAGGGAGGAAGTTAGGAAATAGTGGTATCAATGGTTTTTTTGAGTGATAGGATGAAGTTTAGAGTTAGTCATAGTGAGAATTACATGGGTTGGTAAGGCAACAAAGTCAGTGGATCTTTGTGTGTGACATAGGCTAGGGAAAACCGGTTAGGACATAAGATTTTAGAGCACCCCATGATCTGATGTAAGGAATATACTCCTACCTAAAGACCAAGTGAGGTGATTCTTCTTATATGGTACATACTTAGGAGAGGTACATGCATCATGATTATAACGACCCAAACTTTTATAAAAAAATCCTTTGTGATTGAATCAAATACACTATTATGGTTATAGAAAACCCATGGACTTATTTTGTTTTATTATATCCTATCATATTAAATAGTTCATTAAGAATCATAACCTTTGATAAAATATTCATTGAATACTAATCATATGATTTGTATAAATATAGGGTTATGATAAATTCAATTAACAAAGACAAAAGAAGCAATGGCCTCAACTAGCATGATCATACCCTATTAAGCCCATTTATCATAGATTCTAAGGGAGGTAACATCATTGGTTTTATCCCATGAACAATCCCAAGATAATATCCAACAATTAAAGCATGCGATAAACCATTTATGGGAGAATTTCATGATTAATGATATCACAACCCAAACCGTGTACGTCAAACTATGCCATAAAAATCTCACCATCACGCACCACACCCTCAGGGAGTTTTCCGATGTAATAAAATGATATGTATCAAGAACCTAATAATATTAATACATATATTTTATTTTCAATATATTAAGATTTATATCTAATTCTAATTTTTGTTACTTTATAAATGATGTCGATTTTGATATGATAAAACACAAATTGTATTTTTTGTGTAATATAAAATTTTAATTTAGATATTCATTTTCGATGAATTAATGAATTCTAAAAATAAATGATATATTAATAAAATAATATAAAAAAAATAATATTTATTAAATATAAATGATGATATAATTTTTATGAAGTCAAATGTTATTTTTATAAGGGTTTAAAAACGGTTACTATCAAAAACCCAACATTTATAAATTAATGTCAATTCATTTTATTAAAGTGAAAATTCCAAAATTTAGAGATTTATTTGGATATAATAAATATTATTTTTACAATAATCATATTGAAATAATCCAATAGTGATTTTTTCATAATTTTTTGAGAAAATCAATTTTCTAAGAAAAAATTAAACACGTTATAAATGTACAATGTGTATTATGACATCATAATTATCCAAAAGTGATTTAATAAATTCTATAGAATTTATAAATGACAAAATAAATTTTTACCATTTAAATTATTTTTTTTATAGGATATTTTATTTATTTTATAATGCCTTTATAAATCCTCCAAAATCTATATTATATTTTAAGGTTTTAAAATTAATTCTTTATAAACATTACTCACTTCCACATAAAAAGGGTGATCTTTTAATGAGTTATTACCTTTTAATTATAAAATAATTTAAAAAACTCCTCTTTGGAATAAATCATGGGGAAAACCCCTGGGAATATTTTTTATTTTGATTACTTTATTATAAAGAGTCCAAAACCTAAGTTTGGGAAATAATAAATAACTCCCATCTCTTTTACTATATAAAACCATTCAATATCCCATTTATATTCAATCAAACACCATATATAACATCCTTATTCTTCCTTCACATATATAAAATACTTAAAAGGTTACCTAAATCTCCCAATAATCTCCTACCAAGATTTTTTAGTCACCATATCAAGGTAGATGATTTCCCTATATTCTTTTCCATTCAAGAACCTTAATTGTAATTAGCCTTTTGAATCTAAATTGTTTATTATGTCATGAATTTATAAATATCCATATTATTTTCAGTTGATTTGTTATTAATTATAGATAATTTATTCCCTCCCATTATATCATTTACCTAAGTTGGTATAATGCCGATATCTAGTAAGAGATCCTCTCTTTATTATCTTTATTCAAGCACCTCATTTATGTAATGAATTTTATTCTCCAATTCCTATCGATAGGATATGAATTTACATATTCATATTAATTATCTACTGATTTAAAAGTGATGAGTGACACCTTTAAATATCATTACTCCCACCCATGATTCACTATGTACCCCTGTTATGTTGCTGAAATTATCCAGTGATTTTTCCATGCCATGTTTTTATTCAAGAACCCTTCTTATCTTATGCTTATTAAATCTAAAATTTTCTTGTTTGATTATATTATTACATATACCTCATATTATAATTCTTACTTAAATGTTATTAGAGCCCCTTTTCTCTCTCATTAAACCATTTTAAGAATATTCAAGTATTGTCATTATGCTGCTAAAATTTCACTATGATTCTTCATGCCAAACAATTGTGTCATGAATATCCACCCCCATTTACACTCAAGGGTATTCAAATAGATCAACCTATCCCTAATTTTCCGGGGTATTTATATGTATTTAACCCAAAATCTATGATATTTTTTTTAAATTGATTATATGTATCCTTATATTGTATGTTCTATGTGAAAAACTTATTCATGTACATGATATGAAAGTGATGGGTGCACATGGAATTATATAGTACTCTAGTGCATTGGGTAATATTTTATTATCCGGATACATCATGTATGGGATTAAGGAGTGAACCTAATCAATTTTGATATTTTTTTACCATGTTATGAAGTTTTTGAGGTTATCCTTGGCCTATGTTTATGATGTTAGGTTTAAAGTTGTTGCCACTTCCTCATGTTGCCTTTATGTTATCATGATATATCATGACTCATATTTAATATTTATGATTTTTACCCCTTATATGTACCATTTAAATTCCTATTGTCTAACATGTAATAATTTATTAATGTTTTGCTTTGTTTTTTAATTTACCAGGCCTTATAGCTAACCCCTTTCTTATGTATGTCCCAAGGTTATCCCATATAGTTTTAATAACGATGAAAAATTATGAGCATTTTAAGGATGTTTTCAATAATTCCAATGTACCGCCTAATTTAAGTTGTTATTTAATGTATGTAATTCTCAAAGAAAATAGGCTTTTTTATCTTTTGGGTTGTATTATGTGTATTCTTATGCGATAAATCATGAATTGATGTGTAATAAAGACACAGTTTTTCATAGATGGCCTCAGAGGGAAGTCTAGTCATATTTGGGATTAAGAATCTCTAGAGAAAGCATTAGGTAAAAGGCTAAACATAAAAAAACATAAATAAATTTTGTTAAAGTATAGAGTACGTGATTTTAAAACAAACACATCCTTGTCTAGATACTATAAGTGGATGTCACTCTGGCACAGAGGTACCTAGGGGTAATAATCCGAAAAATTGTGCATTAAGATGGACTTGATCATCACCTGGTATATAAAAATAGGCCTTATTTCACACCTGATTTGACACTCCTAGGGGTATATGCTTTGGTGAATTCATAATCTCATTATGAACCATTGTTAATGGAACAAAAATGCCCATCATATTCTGTGTTAAGAAATAGATCATGGATAACTTATATTGAAGCCTATAAATTTATAAGTTAAGGAAATACATGTCATTTATAAATTATCTCTTTAAAATAATTGGATTCCCAATTTTATGTTTAATAGTTTAAAATTATTCATCCCTAATTTTCTTTTCACTCTATTCAATGGTTAGAAATAAGAGGAACTGAGTAAACAACCAATGTGAAGGGAAATGTGATGACTTCCAAAATGAGATGCCCAACCTGATGGGAGAAGAAATTTCGAACTTTGTGACAATACTATCTCAGTTGACTTAGGTTCTAAATAAAATCCTAAATTATAAGTAATACCAAAATCCCTCTAAGAAATAAAAATCTTCAATTGAGGTCTTTATGTGAAAACGGTTAATGACTTTCAATGGATTATTTGATCCCTTAATCTTGAAACAATGAATCATCTCCATTGAGAAGATCTTCACCGTCTTTCAATGTTTCAAGTTTGATAAGGTCATAATATATGTTTATTGTATGAAGGGAAAAGGTAATTAGTGGTGTAAATATATTAAGAATACAAATCCCAGTGAAGAGATCAAAGAAATGGGTGGAAGTAATTTTGATAAAAAAAATCAACAAATATTTTCCTTGCACTATATGAATTTAAATGGAAAGGGATTTCCATGACCCAAAGAAAAACAAATATGGATCTATAAGGTAATACAAGGAAAAATTTCCATGACTCAAACAATAAACCTCTGGATTTTTCATTATCCCACAAATAAAAAGTTTAATGCTTCTTTGGTGGGATACAACTGAGTCTATGAAAATCCATGGTGATCTGGGACTTTGGTAGCTATGAGTAAATTGTATGATATTTCATCAAATTTTAAATGGAGATAATTGAATCTCAAGGGTATCATGTGGAGAAGAAGTGGCAAGTGGATTTTAATTCTTTGTGTATGATGGAGAAATTTAATGGTGCTAATAAATTTCAAAATCCAATTTTTCAAGAGAGTGAAAAAAGAACCCTAGAAATTGATTAAAGGGGTTGAAGAAATTCGTAGGAGTAGGAAGGAAGTGAACCTAGATAAAGATTACTGATGGGAGAAACCCACTAATGTGATGGAGGAATGGAATACTCCAATAAAACCTCATCATATCATTCATTATTTTAACTACAAATAATATGAGAACTTTTCAAACCAATTCACTAATCCAAGGGTGGTCAAAGACAATCAATGCCAACAATCTCCAAAGAATCAAGGGTGATCATATTCCATCACAAACATTAGGGTGGATTTTGAAAATGAAGTGGTTATAGGTACACTAGTTATTCATTCAATAACATAGAAAATTATTTTTGATCCTGGTTCTACATATTTATTCATATCATGCATGTTTATTATAACTATTCAAACACTCCATAGAGCATTGAAGTAGAGCTATTAGTGAAATCAAAAAATGGAGTAATTGTTACATCCCAATTATAAAAATCCCCTATCAAAATTTGTGGGCTAAAATTTCCAGTTAACCTTGTGATTCACCCTTCATTGTAATTTTATTCAATTATGGGTATGGATTAGATTTCCTTACATATATCCAACATAAAATGCCATGAGGAGGAAATCCTTCTCTAGGTCACGAATCATCCTCTGATTATATATAAGTGAAAGGTGTATGATGAATATTATTTACCATAAATATATAAATCATTAATATTATTTCTCTATGATAAATAATGTGTAGGTCAAATGATTGCGTATAAGAAAAACATCATCCTCAAAGACGTGCCTGTTGTGAGGGAATTCACTGTTGTGTTTCTAAAAGAATTTCATATTATTCACCCTAGTTGAGAGGTTGATTTTTTAATGGATATTATACTTAATACTTTTATAATATCCAATACTCTATATAGAATGGTTGTTTTGGAACTTTAGGAGATGAAGAATCAACTACAAGAGAATATGTAAAAAGGTTTCATATGCCTAAGTACTTCACATTGGATGCACCGGTCCTCTTAGTTAAGAATAAATATGGGTCAATGTACATTTTCAATTATTATCATGATATCAATAATAACATGATAAATATTAAGTATTATATACCATGGACTTATGACTTGTTCTACCAGATATGTGGAGCCCAATACTTCTCCAAGGTGGATCTTTAATCAGGATATTATCAAGTAATGATAAATAATAAGGATATCCCCTATACTACTTTTTGTACATGGTATAGGCACTATGAGTTCATATTAATTCCATTAAAACCCACTAATACTCCAAAAATATTCATGTACTTGATGAATATATTCTTTATATATTAACTCAAAAAATTTGTGGTAGTCTCTATAGATGATATTCTAATGTACTCCAAAATCAAGTAGGGGCATGAGAAGATTCAGATCACTATGGTAAAGACCTTATGAAAGGATAATATTTATGAAAAGTATAGAAAATGTGATTTATTATTAAGGGAAGTCTCATTCTTGTTTCATGTTATCACAAAAATGGGATATCAGTGGACTGTTAAAAAAATAGAGGTAATTGAAGGATGGAAAAAACAAACCACTAAGATGTAAATCTATATTTTCCATGGATTATCCAGGCACTATCATTGATTTTTTTAAAATTATCATGGTTTTTAAACACTGTAACCATGAAAACTCATAAGGGATTCTTTTTTTTTTTGGAATAATGAATTTAAAGAGATATTCAAGGGGTTGAAAATGAGGCTTATCACTACACTTGTACTTATGCTACCCAAAAGTGGGTAAATTTTTATGGTATACAATAATGATTCAAAGAAGAGCTTGGCCTGTGTACTAATCCAAAATAAAAAATTGATAGCTTATTACTCAAGGTAATTGAACTTTCTTGAATTGAACTACCAAAATCAGGATTCAAAATTTTCTTCCGTAATCTTTTCATTGAAAATCTATCATCAAAATTTATTTGGGGAAAAGTTTGATATATATACAGATCATAAAGCCTAAAGTATATATTCTAATAGAAAGTGTTGAATATGCACTAGTGAAGATGCTTAGATATGATTAAAGACTATGAATTCTCAATATAATACCGTTCTAGGAAAGAAAATAATGTGTAAGCATCTCTAAGTTGAAAGTATCCACAAAATTTATAATTGATGAGAATTAAGAAGGATTAGATCTTCTTAGAATTGAAAAGGATGGCCATGGAAATCATAAAGGAAGGAAAATCATCAATATTTTCATGAATGAATGATTAACCATCCTTTATAAAGAAGATAAAGGATGCTAATGAGATGATGTCCAAATTCAGAATAAGGTGGAAGCTATAAGAAAAAGGAAATCCTTATATTTAAAAATTAATGATGAATTATTTGTATAATTTGGGTCATGAATATGTATACCATCTAATTCTGAGTTAAATAAGGAGATATTGGATTATGCACATGGATTGACCTTATCCATCTATCCAGGGAGAATAAAGATGTATCAAGATCTCTGAGATCACTATTGGTGGGAAAATAAGAATAAGGAGATCACATAACATACATCAAGGTTTGTTATATGTTAGAAAGTAAAGGATGATTGGAAAACATCCAAGGGTTTGATGAAACCATTACTCTTACCTACATCTAAATGGGAAAAAATTACCATGGAATTTGTCACTAGACTTACAAAGACATCAAGAGGAAATAACGCTATATGGGTTGTGGAGAATCATCTTTGAAATACTACCCACTTCATTGAAATCCAAGAGGACTTATCACTTGATAAAATTATAAGTATATACATTATAGAAGTGGAGAGGCTATATGGAACACAACTATTGATTGTATTTGATCAAGATCCATGATTTACCTCCATGTTTTGGAAGAGTCTCCAACATGCTCTAAAAATAAATTTGATCTTCTGTATGACGTATCTCCCTCAAATTGATGGCCAATATGAGTGGACTATCGAGATACTTGAGTACATGTTGAGAACATCCTTAATGGACATAAAAAAGAGATGGGATCAACAAATTCCTATTATCATGTTCTCATATAATAATAGTTTCAACTCAACGATCCAAATGGATCCCTATAAATATATTTATGGTAAGATATGAATAAGACATTCATGATTGGAAGAAGTTGGTGAACATAAACTGTGGAGTCTTGAAATGGCCGAGGAAATGGTGGAAAAGGTCAAGAAAATTTACCAATACATCAGGGGTGATCAGAGTTAAAATAAGAGCTATGATGATAGTCATTGATGAGACTTGGAGTTTGAGGTTGGATATAATTTATTCCTCCACATATCTCTAGGGAATAAATTCATGAGATTTAGTAATAAGGGAAATATTAGTCCAAGATCTATCAGTCCCTTTGAGATCCTTGATCACATTAGAGTGGTGTCCTATTGACTATCACTCCAACCTAACCTATCTCAAATACCTGATGTCTTCCATGTATCCCTATAAATTAAGTACATAGTAGGACCCTTACATGTGTTGAATCTATATATGGACTCATTTTAGAATGATTTTTTATATGAAGATAAGCTGGTGAAGATCTTAGATTGTATATACAAAGTTCTATGAAAGAAGGTAACACACCTGGTGGAAGGGAAATGTAGAAACAAAAAGTTTAAAGAAGAAACATGGGAACTATAGGTGATGACGAAACAAAATTAACTTCATATGTTTTAGTGTCTGAAATGAAAATTTTGAGGGTGAAATTTCTTAAGGGTGGAAGATTGTAATGACTTGAACTTTTATAAATAAATTCCATAGGTGATTAAATTAAATTACCTATTGTGGTTAGAGAAAGAACATGAAATTAATTGTTTTTATTATATCTTATAGGATTTTAAAGACCGTTAATCATTATAACCATTTATAAAATAGTCATTGAGAAATGATCATATGATTAGTATAAATATAGGGTTATGATAAATCCAATTAACACGGACAAAAGAATCAGTGGCCTCAACCAACATGATTATACCCTATGAAGCCCATTTTTCATATATTTAGATGGAGATACAGTCAATGGGATTTTCCCTTGACCAATACCAAGACAATATCCAATAACTAAATCATGAGAGGAACCGTTACGGGATAAGTTAATTCTCATTGAGATCATAACCCAAACCATGTATGCCAAACAACCCCATGAAAAAATCATTGTCACACACCTTACCTGTAGGAAGTTTGTTGGTGTAATAAGGGGATATGTATCAAGAAACAAATAATATGAATATGTATATTTTATTTTCAATATAATATTGGTTATATTTACTTCTTATTATTTTAACTTTATAAATTATTTTTATTTTGATATGATAAGACAAAAAAATTATTTTTTATTCAATACGAAATTTAAATTATGATATTCATTTTGATGATTTCATGAATTTTAAAAATAAATTATATATTAATAAAATAATAAAATTGAGTAATATTTATTAAATATAAATGATAATATAATTTTTACAAAGTCAAATGTTATTGTTATAAGGGTTTGAATACTGTTATATTCAAAAACCCAACATTTATAAATAAATATTTATTCTTATTTTAAAATTGAAAACTAAAAAATTTAGATAATTATTTGGATAAAATAATATTATTTTTTTAATTAGTACATCTAAATTTATCCAATTGTGAGTTTTTAAAAATTTTAGGAGATAGTTTAATTTTTGGGTAAAAATATATATTTTATATGTATATATGGTGTGTATTATGACATCATAATTACCCAAAAGTTATGTAGTAAATTATATAAATTTTATCCATAAAAAAATATATTTTCCCATTAAAGTAATGTCTTTTTTTTTATTTTATTTATTTTATAAATCCTTTATGAACCCTCCAAAACCTATATTATATTTTAATTTTTTAAAATAAAAACGTTATAAACATGACCCACTTCTATATCACCAAGGGTGATATTTTAATGATTTTATCCCTTGGACTTATAAAATAATGGAAACAACTACTCTTTTTAAGAAACCATGGTAAAAAACCACGTTATTTTTCTTGGTTTTGATTACTTTATTATATGGAGTCCAAAACTTAAGTTTGGAAAACAATAAATAACTCCCCTGTCTTTTCCTATATAAAACCACCCAATACCCCATTTTGATTGATTAAAAAACATTGGTTCACATCCATAATTTTCCATTCCCACTCTAAAGTACTTTCAAGGTTCCTCCAATCTCTAAAGAATCTCCTCAAAAGATTTTGGAATAAACCTCTCAAGGTAAGGTATTTCTCTCTATTACCTCTCATTATATCATTTACCTAAGGCATTACTATGCCAAAATTTATAATGGGATCCTCTCTTAATCCTCTTTATCTAGGAACCTTATTTATGTAGTGAATTTTTTTAATTATTAATTTTGGGATTTTCCTTTATATATCCCTATTAATTCCATTATGATTTCCAAGTGATGATTTTTACCTTTCACTCTCATTAATCCCTCCCATGATTCATTATGTACCTCTGTTATGCGGTCAAAATTATCCTGCAATATTTTCATGCAATGTTTTTATTCAAGAAACCTCATTATCTTAGGGATATTAAATATTAAATTTTCATGTTTTATTATGTTATTATATATCCCTCATACTATCATTTTTTTACTTCAAAGGGATGAGAGACCCCTTTCTTTTTCATTAAACCATTTTATGAATCTTTAATTATTTTTGTTATGCTGCCAAAATTTCCCTGAGATTTTTCATTCCAAATGATTTCATCGTGAATATCCACCCCCATTAACAATAAAGGATATTCTACTAGATGTACCTATCTTTCATTGATTATGGATTTCCATGTATGTAACCCACACCCCTTGATCATGGTGTTTAAATTGTTGAAATACATCCTTATGTTGTATGATATATGTGGCATACTTATGAATGTACACGATATGAAAGAGATGGGTGTTCCTAGAATTATATATCACTCCAATGAATTGGGTAATGTTTTAGTCTCATGATAAATAATTCATTGGATTAGTGAGTGAACCTAATCCATTATGGGACATTTTCTACCATTTTATAACTTCTTGGTGGTTAACCTTGAGTTATATTTATGATTTCATATTTAAAGTTTCTACCACTTTCCCATGTTGACATTATGTTATCATGCTATATAATTCCTCCTTGTTCATGTTTACGATTCTCACCCATTTTATGTCTCATTTAAATGGTTATTTTATAACTTGTAATTCATTATTCATGTTATTCTTTTTTATTACCTTATTGGGATTTATATCTCAGCCCTTTCTTATGTGTTTCCCTAGGCTATCCAATGAAATTTTATGAATGATGGGAAATTATGATAATGTTAAGTAAATTTTCAATAATGAAAATTTACCCCCTATTTTATGTAGTTATGTAATGTACTTAATTCTAAAAGACACTAGAATTCTTAAGATTTTCGGTTTTATTATGTGTATTCTTATGCAATAAATAATGAATTGATGTGTAATAATGAAAAGGGTTATCAAAATGATTTAATTATTTTCTTTTTGGAATTGTCTGGGTTTAGGAAGTTAAAATTAATTACATGTATCTTATTAAAATTATACGCTATCAAGATTAGGGAATTATTATATCCCCTTTTCATCTATGAATCTTGGTCAACATATGAATTTGGTTCAAGAAGTTTAGGTTCAACAGGCTTATCCAGTTGATCATTGAAGTGTTGATCCAATTAAGGAGGATAATCAGTGGAAGAAAACATTGTGTTCCTTTTAGTGGTAGGATTTGGGTAAGTATGAGGGAAAAATTTATATTATGGAGATAGAAACCTAGTTATAGGATCTCATGATCATATTTAGTTTGATTTATTCCCTAATAGATTACTGATTTCCATTGTTAGTTAGTGAAATGTGAGGGTATACATGTCTGTGGTGGATGGTGTATCTTCTTGAGTGGAAGGAAGAAGAAGTTTTGTGGGTCAAAATTTAGATGGAGTTCTAAGTAGATTTTCTTTCATCAAACATAAATGTAGTGAATAGGTAGAAGATTCTTTCTCTTCAGTAGGGGAGTATGTTAGTGTGGGATCTAGGAATCTGGTTCAAGGACCTTTTAAATTTCACCAATGGATCATTTTATTGATGAGGAGTCTTGATCATGACATTTTTAGAAGGCACTCCATCCTTATATCTAGTATGAAGTTACTCCTTTTATGTTTCCCACATATATGAAGGTTTAGAAAAAGGTGGATGTTATAGATCATATTCACTCATGAATATGTTTACCAAGATAGGGGAACCAATAGGGTTCATCAAATAGTAGAGTTTTCGGTGGTAGGTTATAGGAATTAGGGCCCTCATGGTGTTGACCAGTATGTAGACGAACTCAAAAAATTCCTTTACATCATTTTAGGTAAATTGGTTTTCATAATTTTCTTATGGGACCTGGGCTGGTGTCATTTGGTAGTGGGGTTCATAAACATTGTCATAGTCAATGTCTAGTGGTTGTCAGAGATCAATATCATACAGATGTTCTGGTTTAGTATCAACCTTCGCAGTAATCGCTAGTGGGGACATTTCAATAGTAGGGGAAGTAGTCTTATGATTCTCTGAGAGGATATAAAGTATGTAGAGGTATACCTTAGTTTATTACCCATATTTATGTACCCTGAACTAAGTGGTTTCAAAGAGGTGGTCTTTACCAGAGAGGAAAAGGAGTTGGGTGTGTTCAATTTCTTGTAATGAAGGCAGCAACACCAGATGGGCTAGAGATCATTAGAGGTATGATCAATTTATCATATTCCCTTGTTTGTGATCTTTTTTATTTAAGAGATTCACACTCACTTGTTTCACCCACTCTAGTCCATGATCTGGGGATCGATGTAGATATTTTTCTTATTCCGTTAATGTTGACTATGCTAATCAAAGTCTAGGACAACTTATTTGATGTGTGCAGGGGGTGTAGAATAATAGTGGGGCCACATTAGTCATGTGGAGATATTTTGTTGATACAAATGAATTAATATGATTTCATTCTTATCATCAGTTACTTGTTTTCCATGCATGATTTTATCTACTGATTTTGGAGGAGTGTCCTGTTCTTATATATAGACGGTCAGTGTGTGGTTTTTGTTGGAAATCATAATTTTTAGGTGGGTAGTAGACTTTTGGATCCCCTTATTTCTTTGTTGGATGAGTTTTCAATGGAATCAATGGATTATAGTACGGAGGATTCTCTTAGGTTTTTATGGGAACTTTATATTTTTTCCCTATGGAGGTTGTAATTCTACCCCTTTGTCGCGATATTGAGTTTAGGATATACATTCAACTTGATGTTTCTCTGATTTCTATGAATACTTATTGAATGAAACCTTATGAGGTGTGGGATTTGAGGATTCTAATAGTCTCTAATGCATAATGGATTTATCCAGCCCAATGTGTCACTATGGGGGTGCAATAATGTCATTCTTTAATATGGAAGATGGTATTATGAGGTTGTGTATAGAATAATAGAGGTTGAATTAGGTGATGATCAATAATCATTAGAATATTCCAAGGATTTATGATCTTTTAAACCCATTGAGGGGGCATAGTTAGTCTAGATATTACTAGTTGATGGTGAATGATGATGATATTTTGAATACTATGTTTATATGTAGGAATGATCATTTCTAGTTCCATGGTCATGTATTTCAGTGTCAAAAAATGCAGTAGTTGTGTTCATGGTACTAATGAACACCATGTTCCATGAATTCCTAGAAATGTTTTTAGTCCTGTTCATCAATGACATATAGATCTACTCAAAGTAAGATGAGGGGTATGTTGATAATATTTGATTTATCTTTTTGGTTCTACGATGAAACCAAATTTATGTAAATTTTTCCAAGAATAATTTTCGGACATGATATGTGCATTTCCTTAGAAATTTGGTTTCCTAGTAGGGTGTTGCCATGGAAGAATCAAATATATTGGTAATTTTTCCTTGGGAAGAACCCAATAATGTGGCATAGGTTCATAGCTTCCTTGTTATTTCATGATATTACTAGAGGTTCGTATTTTATTTCACATGGATTATGGACCTCTTGATATCATTGTCAAGTAAGGGCCAAAACGTTATCTAGAATAATCAATTTTAGGTGGTTTTTGACTACCTAAAGGGGACATTAATCAGTTCTATAGTGTTTTAGTCACCATAGGAGGGGGTTATTGTTGAGGTGTTTCATGATGCTCCTCATCTGGGCTTTGGGTGTGTCTTGATACAATAGAGATAGGTGATCTATTATGGGTCCATGAAGTTAAGTCCCCTAATGTATAACCACATCACCAATTATCTAGAGTTAGTAGCAGTTGTAGTTGATTTGAATTTGTGGAAACATTACCACATTGGGGAGTGCTTTTTTATTTTCACATATCACAAGATCTTGATGTATATATTTTCTCAGTGTGATATGAATCCACAACAACGATAGTAGATAGATTTTCTTCATGACTTGGAATTTTAGATATCTTAAACTATAGGAAATGGAAACATCATTGATGATGATTTTAGCAGGAAGTCACTAATGTATGTTGTTTAGGAATATAAATATTCGTGGAGAGTTATAGAGGAGTTGGAAACCCTTCACTTAGATACAAGGGTGTTTTATGATGGATGTTTCTTATTTAGGATGAAAGTGATGGCTTATTAAATGTGACAAGTGGAGAAGTATCAATGGGGAGACTCAAAGGAAGATGTGGAGAACAATCATTTTGGCCATGATGATATTCTATAAGGACAGTGGAAGGATGGATGGAACATAATGTTGTTTATGGGAGTCTATTTGTTCTGATAATGGTGCATGAGGGATTCCTTTGTGAGTTTCATATATCATATTTGGTGATGCATAAAGGAGTTTATAAAATTTACTATGTCATAGGGACATAGTTTTGTGGCCTAGGATGAAATCAGTGGTGGAATAGTTTTTGGATAAGTGTTTGATTTTTGTGTTGGTTAAGTCTAGGCACCATGTTCAAAGTGTTTTTTATAGCATTTAGATATTCTAGAGAGGAAATGGGAAGACATATTGATGTAATTTTTCAAAGGGTTACCCTGATATTAATGAGTTTGTGATGTCATATGGGTAATCATGGATCAATTGATAAAATATTCCCTCTTCCTAGTGATCAAGGAGTTGAGAGCCATGAATGTTTTCAAGAAGAGGCATGTGGATGAGGTTATTAGGCTGCATGTATTTCCATGGACCATCATCTCATACCAATATTCTTATTTTATATTATAAATCTATAGGTGATATTAGAATACTTTTGGAAGTTATTTACATCTCAAAAATTCTTTCCACCCTTAAACATATGGGAAGACAGAGAAAACCATCCTCACACTAGAGGATATAGGGTGTGTATCTTGTACTTTAATGGATATAGGGAAAACCTTCCTTTGGATGAGTTTCATTGTAACAAAATCTATCATTCATCCATTATCATGGCACCTTTTTAGGATTTGTATGGGAGACTATGTTATTATCTATTTTATTGGGCTGAGGTTGTTGAACCATCAGTTATTAGTCCTGATGTGGTGCATAACACAACAACAAAAGTTTAGGTTGTTCATGCGAGGATTAAAGTAGAAGGGGAGCGACATAAGTCTTAGGAATATCACATAAATAGGACCTTTAAGTTCATATTTAGATACAATGTATTCTTAAAAGTCATTCCTCAATGTGGGAAGTTGAGGTTTAGTAGGGGGATTAATCTCTCGTCTTATTTTTTAGACCATTCAAGGTGTTAGGGTATGTTGGAAAGGTGGATTACCAATTAGAACTCCCACCATGACTGGACATGATTCACAAAATATTACATGTATCTCAATTCTATTGGTATCTATTTGATGATTCCTATATAATTTAATTGGTATTATTGGATATTGATGATGGAGCGACATTCATGGAGTGACTGGTAGAGATCCATGATCATCAGGAAAAGGTGTTGTATAGACAAACTATTCCTTTAGTTTATGTGTTTTGGAGGTATGCTGATTTAGAGTAAATTAATTGGGAGCATGAAACACCAATTGATTACCAATACTGGTAGTTTTTTGAGTTTATCCTTACTTTCTTTTATTTTATGATGTTATGTTTGGATCTTTCTTTTTTTATGAAATTTAAAATTTTCCTTGATATGTTATGTGTATTAAAGATTCAGGCATATGAAGAGGGAAAAACCAAATTCCTAATCAAGCCACATTATACTAATACATGGTTAAAATCATGTTGGCGAGTCAATGCCATCGAAAATAAATGATAACTTGACATAAAAGATGGAATTACTTGATTTATGTTCTTTAGGTTATGTTGTGTTATGGTTTTGAAGGGTTTTTTTCTTATATTAGTGTAGGTTGATATGGCAGTGTAGATGGTTGTGTGAAATTGTGGTCGCCTATAGATGATAGAATGGTGTGGTAATGTGGTTGTTTGGGATGTTCGGTGAACAATTTTGGCTAGGATTGGTGTGTTTGGTAGGTGGAGGTTCATTCAGTTATGATGAGATCATTTATAGGAATATCACATGATATTTGTTTATACCTACTCCCATATTTAATTTCTAGGTTAGTTTTGATTCTCGAGGGAGAGAATACATTGAGAGTTATCTTAGGTAATAGATTTGGACCTTCTGACTAGTTACATTATGGAAATTATAGTGGTCGATATTTCTGGTGAAGGTTTCAAGGTATTTGGATGGAGGAATGGGGTTGGAACTGAAAAATATAGTAATAGGATTCCTACGGTGTGGAGGGATGTGTTGTGGAATAAGGTGTAGTTGTTGAAATGTGGTGGTATTGACTATGGTGTAGGGACCCCTGAGGATGAGTTTTTATGCCACTTCCATATTTGAAATGACTACACTATGGAGTTGGGTTTGACCATAGGGTATGGAGTGGCTATCACTTAGAGTATACTACTATGGCATAAAGGCTTAGGGTTCAGTTTTTGTAGTTCTAATAATTTTATCTAGGAAGCGGTGGATCCCTATTCCATTTATTGGGTTCGATAGTGAGGTTCTCTTACCTATTTCATAGCCCCTTCTTCTATTTTATCAAATATGAATCATGGATATAGATTCATTCCTCATAGATATTATTACCTAGAACCAATTTGGTGTGGTCCCTTCCACCGTGCCACAGTCTAGTGTTTTCTTAGTAATTATGGGGTGTGGATCCTAAGCATCATAGTAGTCTTATGTTTTGTAGACCGCCTATAAAACCCAAAATCCCTTCAAACTAGGTCATGTTTCCAATATTTTTCTCATTTATTGGGTGACCCAAGTGACTCCCAATGATTCATTTTATACCTGTTTTAGTAGAATTCAATCTCAAACTTGGAGGATCGATCTATTGTTGTTTCAGCAAGTTCATATCTTTTCCTCCCCTGGTTTTCCTTCTAATTATTCAACTAGTAAGGGGACTTTCAAGAGAATTATCTGGATTTGGAGTTTTTTTGATTGTATAATGATGTTTTTGTTATGTTCTTGAATGTAAGAGTGTTATCCTTTATTTTGGTGCTAGATGGTGTCCTCCGTCTTGGTTCAACCTTGTTTAGTGGATTAGAAAGCTTTATCGAGATAAGTGATCCTTATTTTCTCATTTAGTTACATGATGGAAGAGGGATTATACTATTGTTTATATTTAAAAATATAGAATATCTAGACTAATGTAGATAAATAAATTTTTTTAGTTTAATTTTAAAGGAGAATGGGAATGAAATCACTTGTTTTAAAGCTTTTATCTTTTGTTTTGAGACTATGTATTATTTATGTATCACTAAAAATCATAGATATTAAGAGAATTTTTTAGGATGTGAATTGTGTTTTTTGTGGAACCATGTTGTGAAATTATTTTAAATCACTTTAAATGGAAATTTTCATCCACTGATATGTAGTTAATAAAAATATTCTTCATGAATTTTTGACTTGAGTGAGAACTAACTTAAGATAAAGAAGTGGAAGTGATGAAAATGCCCATATTAAATCTGAAATAAAAAAATATATTAATGTGATGGGAAAAGTGATGTGATATATGGATATGTTGTGGGGCAGTGATGTGTGGTTTTTATGTGGGAAGTGATGTGATGATAAGTGGATGTGGTATATGGCAGTTGTGATGTGTGGTTGTGTTGTGGTGGAGGATGTGATGAGTTTGGTGGATGTGATATAGGGATATTGTGATGGAAAGTTGTGACGATGTGGTGGTTTTGACATGGAGGTGGATGTGTCTATGTGATGGTGGTGGTATGTGATAGTTTTCATGGAGAGGATGTTTTTTTTGTGTGGTGTTGTGATATTCTAGTTTCCCAGGTAATATCAGAATTAATTTGTGAATAATGAATAGTAATGGAATGGGTTGAATGGTTAATGAATGAATGTATTAAAATGGGATGTGTGGTAAAATATTTTTGATGCTTAATTTGAGATAAATGGGTTCAATAATGAAATTTGGATGGTAATGTGAAATATTGAAAATGACTTTAATCGATAAAGAAGATGAAGCCTGACTTATGGATTTTGGGTTAGTGTGTGTTGTTGTGCATTTAGTGGTGACAATAAAAGTGGCGGTGTTGTGATTTTGTGTGATGATTTTGTGAGTTTTTTTAGTGATTTGGTTGTTAACCCATAGGTTGGGCTTGTGTTTATTCATATATATATATATATATATATATATATATGTACACTGTATTTTCATTGTGATTTCTATATATTCCCGACCCATATTGAGCACTCCATGCTGAAAACCAAATGTTTTAGGGGGTGTTTTTTCAAACATACCAGTAGTGAGGATGTATGGATGTTTACCCACTCTTCTCTACACTCTCTTCTGAGAGACATTGTCAAGAATGGGCTATGATGTCTATATGTGAAAAGTGCATTATGGTGATTCTTGATGAGATGATGATATGAATTATAGTGGGGGTCATGCATGGTAGGAGGAGGGCATGAGGTTTGTGTCCTTCATTTTCATGATACCCTAATAATCTAGTTATTTCTATGATGTGATGAGATGGAAAAGTGTATTTGGGTGAGATGTGATGTGATTTGATGGCCTGGGTTTCTTCAGGTGATATGTGATGTGATGTGATGTGATGTGATGACCAATGTGTGTTCAATAAGGGTTGTTATATGAAAGAAACAAGAGTTCCAGGACATATTTTTGTTGGTAATGAGAGTTGAATCCCATTGGGAAATCATTGTGGGGGTACCTTTTAATCATTATGCATCTTATTTTGTTATTATACTTGGATGCACTATTTGGTGATGATTTCTTAGTGAGGATGGGATTGTTTAGTTGACCTACTTAGGTGTTGTTGGTTCTACAATTTTCTCACAGGTGATTAGAATTATATTTTTCAAATGTTTATAAGAGACTTTGGGTATGATCCTTTTGAGTATACTTTTATTCTCACCATTCATATATACATTTTTTTTCATGTTTCAAGGTGGAATTTTCTGACCACGTAGGAAATTTCTTGATCACGATTTGGAGTTGTTGTGGTGTCTCTACCATAGTTTCTCTTTAGGGTATTTATTTTGAGACTCTAATATTTGTTTAAATTATACATTCATTATGGGATGGTTTTTTCCTTCTTGAATTATTTCCTGGAGTTTTTTATGGTTGATTTATCCTATAACTTGAACCTATTATTATAGAGGTAATGTATCCTATTTGTGATATTTTTATACCCTCGCTACTAGTTTCCATCCCAATGCCTACTGGGTGTAGGACTCAGGGGTTATAATCTCTCTTCAATTATTTATGGTCCATGAGAGTTACCTTTAGATGGAGAGGTTTTTGATAATAAAGGCCTTAGTATAATTATGGTCTATAGACCAGGGGCCTAAGGGATATATTTAGTGGTCTAAGGTCATAATATATATATATATATATTATTTAATATAGCTAAATATTTCTGGTAGCTGCCCCTACACCTGCATGTTTTCACCCCATGCTCACCAGCCATCCTCACCGAGACCACCCAATTCACCAACAACCTCCCTCACCATCATGCCTTGTAGTATATATTGTGTCACCAGACACCTATCACATGATGTGCGGGTCTCCACGAGGTGATCTTGATTCTACATACATAAAAATTAAAACATTTTCAAAGAATATTCATTGAAACTCATAATAATACATTCCCCAGAACTGTAAATGTTTAGTGTCATTGAATACTAGATATATATTTATCTTATTTCATGAAAAAATTTCAACATATCTGACAAATTTATTCTCACATAGTACACTTATTAAACGCACCCTACTTAAAAACATTCTCCATTACCAAGAGAAAAGAAACATAAGAATGGGTAAGATCAAATAATCATTATGGGTAAACATGAAAAATATCAGTAAATGATTATATGTAATAATATCATACACATAAGGGTATGAGAACATGATATTAACATTTAAAATTATGAACATACAATTAATAGATCATAATCATTACATAAGGATTTTATAGATCATAATATATAAATCCTAGAAGAATCAAAGATCATGATCTATGAGATCAATTCATAATCATAAGAACATGTCATATTGAGTGGCATAAAAAATGTGTCATAATCGTAATCATTTAAATATTATGTCAAGGTTTCCCATAAATACATTCATCACATGTCACACTTGGGATAACCATCCATGTACCTACTTTAGAATTTGGAAAACCACCAATGTACTCTGTTTTGGGTTTGGGATAACCACTTGTATACCCTTTGATATCATAAAGATTAACCATTACTAAATGAATTTGAGGGTCATTAAAAATCAACTTATTGAATAACCATAATCAATTCATATGTATTCCATAAGATCATGAAAACATTTACCATTTCATCAAATCTTAACCCATGGAAAAAACAGGTTTTATTAATATCTCATCATCATAATCTTAAACCATACAAAAAATGAATAAATATTATATCATTGGATTAAAACTCTAGTGAATCATAATTTACATCAATGGATGTTTTCATAGACGAAAATACCTTTAAAATGTAATAGGAACACTTCTTAAAGAAAATACCATTCCATTTTTAAATAACATATTTAAAATATAAAAATTTATAATATATTTTTGAAAATATTTTTTTTTGAAAGAACCATGGAAAAAATTAAATGAATCATCAAATCACTTAGTGGTCATGATGATGGGAAAATTCGTTCATACTCTATATGTTCAAAGTGAACATTCTTTTCACACTTTAGTAAAAAGTCAAAAATTACCCAATTGAAAAAAAAATTATTTAAAAATATTCCTTTTAAAATATTGTAAATAAAGTAAAATGTAATGAAAATTAATATTTTAAAACATTTCAAGTATAGGAAAAAATTTCCATAAAATAATTTTAAAGAGTATAGACATGGAAGAAAAATATTATTGACCAAAGATGAAATAAGGTTGAATTTTCTTTAAAAAAACTTTCTATACTAAATAGATTAAAATCAAATTATACATAAGAATTATAGGAATAAATGTAGAATAATAATATTTATGGGGTTTAAAAGATAATATCCATATAATTTTCCTCAATTTAAATTTACCATAAACAACCCCAAAAAGAAATGAGATTGTAACATAAACCCTTATCACTTTGGTATCCTCTGAATCATAACCCCCTAGAAAGAAATAATTTAAAGTAAAACATTAAATACCCTGAATATAAATATATTAATGATATAATATATCAAATGGGAAGTATATACACCACATGAAAGAAACAAGTGGTGAATATAGAAAATGTTTCACTGAAAGATAAGTGAGATGAGAAACTCTTGACTTATATCAGAATTTATTAGTAAGTAATAAAACATTGTAATAAATTTTTATTTATTATAATTATATATTAGATTAATCCTTATAATATAATAAATAAAATCCACTTAAAAAATTTCAATGCCTATTTATTAATACTTATTTATTATGATACCCGTTTATAAGTGTTAACTATTTCATTTTTCATGAATGTTCCATTTTGTAATTTCTTGTTCCTTTCATTTTTTCATGGTTCTAAAATATCTAGAATGTTAATAAGGTTGTTTATATCATATATATTCATTATAAAACTATTTATAACCATACATAAAATAAAGATAAAAAATGAATTACCCCATTCATGGATATTGTAGTCCGTACATAGGTACAAACACTATTTTCTATCATGACCCCCTCCCTCCAAAAGCACCCATCCTAGTCCAGAAAGGAAGGAAAGAGATAATGAACCCCACAAGTCCCATATTTAGTAGGCCTCAGGTTAGAAACAAGTACTGAGGGTTTAAAAATATCACATATGAAAGATATTACCCTCTATAAAATTATAAGATAGGGAAATAGGATATAAACAATCAATAATATTCATGGAATAATATAAAATAAAGTGACTAAAAATCACAAAATGCATGAGTAATGTAAAAAAATTCAAGTAATATCCAAATAAATATGCAAATAAATATCCAGAATAAAATTCCTATAGAAGTGAGTCAACAAAATCTCCAAAGTTCTAAGCTTGTAATGTCCATAAAAATCCACCTGTACTCCAGGAATCCTGAAATCATTTTTTATATACGTATGGTGAGAAAAAAAGTATAACCAGTCAGATCATACCAAAATCCTATCATGTACATGTGAAAATATAATGCTAATGCACCAGTGAGAAAACATCAAAACCAATAATACCAAAACATTCCAAATAAATAATCTCATCCTCTAAAGGAAAACTCAGCAAATAACGCATCCAAGAATAGTAACATAATAATAATCATATCTATAAAAAGGTACCCACACATCTTTCTAACTGATTTTACATGCTCACTCTCAAAAATTGTGTATCCTTGTGCTCCCATATCTTCCCTATAGTAACCCTTATTGAACACACCTAGGTCATCACATCATGTATCACCCACAGGCTCTTGGGCCATTACATCTATAATGACCCAACCCAAACCACTAGGTATATGATGGAGTTCCACATGACATCATGCATGCATACCTATACGCAATAGTATTCTAACTAGAAGTGTGGGTAAAATTCCATCAGTGGAGAGACTATACCCTCGGTATCGTGTCATCAATCAAATAAAAATAAATAAACAATAAAAGTAGTCATGAAGAAAATAAAAGGATGAAATTCACGTCATACATTAACGGTATCACCAAATGTGGAAAATGTGGAAATACTATCCTGAGAATATATAACTGATAAATAAATAAGTAAATACTAGCGGTTCCCCTATATTTTGTCCCAATATTCTCTAGATCTATTCTCCTTTTCTCAACCATCCACCATAGGTCCCTTGACCTTTATCGAATCTATAGCCATGAAATCTACAAGCGCAACAAAATTCCTAAGTATTGTATGAGTAAAAGAATCAACATGACACCACCAATGAGTGCCCAACCTATAGTTCCTAAGAATAATAATTGTATTCTATAATAATTAAAAAAATTAATGTGTATAAATATAAAAACTAAAACAAAGCGGTCTTGAACTAATCAATCTACCCAACCCACCAACTGTACCTGCTTCATCTCTCTATTTAAGGGTAAACAGAGATGTCAATAGTAACCTATTATGGCCACAATATACTGAATTAGAAACTTATAAACCACATGGTTTCATGTTTACATGCTACCTGCCATCCTCTATTAATTAAGCATTTCATGCTTCCTAGCATTCTTTATTCATGAGTAATAAGTTACTTGAATGTTCTAATACCTCAAGCACATTGAACTTGAAATAACATAGAAACCTTGATCACATCCTCAACATAGTCACCACGAAATCCTTTTAGATCTAACCAATGCTTAGGTCCCTCATCTCCATCATCACAAATCAAGAACAATCCCCCTATAAGGGATTCACCTCACATAATGGTTCACCTATCTCAAGTACCAAATAGAACCTCCATGGAAATGATAGATCACATAACAAGTTAAACCAAGATAACAAACATAACCTCATGAGATAAATAATAGTACCAATTCAACATGTGAATCAAAATCAAACATAGATTATAGCTATTTTAATAATTCTCCTAGAAACAATATCATAATGGGTCTCATGGGATACATAGTCATCCACCCTAAATCACAATAAATAACACCATTAATTATTCCAACACGAAATTATAATATGGAAACATGTGTAAATGATATCCTAAGAAGGTGATGAACTTCCTACCTCATGGTTTTCAACATCATCATTAAGGTCTATTGAAGATAACGTCACCCAAACCATGATCACACACTAACACTAATTTTATTTCACTACAAGGTCTCCTAGAACTAAGTATAATATAGAATGTTATGGGTTTTAGAGAAAGGAAAGGAGGAATTAATCAAAGGTATTGAACCAAACTTACTTGAGGTTGATTATCATCAAAAGGGATCTATAATCTCGGTCTAATAAGGAAGAGAAAAGAGTTATGGAAATTTGTGGGTCTCCATAGATCCAAGAAGGGGTTTTAGTATGGTGGTGTGATGGAAAACACACTAAGACACAAGTTTTACCACCATGATACAATTATGTACTGGAATAACCACCATGGTGTAGGGGAAGCTGTATTATCACATGCAATATCAGCAAGACGACCCCTATGGTTCAACAAGGAGGCTATGGTGTGAAATCACTCTACAATAGAAACCACTACAATATAAGGAGTGCACCTCCACATCATAATTTTCTAGAAATTATACTAATAGGGTGTATTTGGGGTATTGAGACATAAAGTTGCATCTTAATCACTTTGGAGTTCCTCAAATCATTTCATAGGAAGATGAAAGACAGGTATTTTCAAGGTTTAATTAATATGTAATAACCCTTTTCAATTCTTATTAAATTACCTTCATGAATTATAAATTTAAGGCCTCTATTCAATTATAAAATAGATTCTTAAATTAAACATAATAATATATTTAAAGTCTTAAGTTCTAAAGACTAAAAGGATGGATTAGCATCTGTAACTAATGCAGAAACAAACTCTATAGCATGGTATAATCCATTGTGGAATAGTTAAAAATGATAAAACCTCCACAGTAAAGGATATATCACATCCTCTCTTGAATACGACCTCTATGGAACATCTCCTTATGTTATGGCCTGGCCTCATCTCCATAAAATCAATGCAATGAAACACCTTTCACTATGGTGTTTCCACCACCTCTATGGAATAGCTAAGTGTGCTTTTATGTAGCTACCCTTATTTTGGAAACAAGTTTATAAAAAAAACTTAGGACTAATTTATCATCCCAAATACCCAAATCCTTTTGTAAAACATGGCCTAACTCAAAAATGGAAGGATAATAATGAAAAAAATTATTTTCAATATGGAATTGTTATAGGGTTTTAAAATTACCCAACTCTAAAATATTTCTTGTCCCTCAAAAGCATATTTTGGGGTCTTTATCGAACTACTAATGACACTAATCTCAAACATTATCCTCTCACTCCAAAGTATCCTCCTAGATCTTTCCATTTTATCAGCAAATATAGATGAGTATTTTCATATTCCCTTAGAGGAATTTCTCACTCTAGTCTATAATCTGCATTGTATGCTCCTCATAAGATGCATCAGGCTCCAACTCAAAGTCCTGGTAATTGATGACGTGTGTAGGATAATCCATGTACCTCCAAATACATGATACATGAAACATGTCATGCATAACTCAATAATGAGATGGAATATCTAGATGGTACACCATTTTCCTAACCTGTTCAATGATCATGAAGGGTCGAACAAAATGTAGAGCTAGATTACCTTTATTCCTCAGATATCGATGACCTAACTAAGGAGTAAATCTCAAGAAAACCTGGTCTCCTACAAAAAACTCCAAAGGTATCCACCTACTATTAGAATATGATCTCTCTCTTCTCTAAGAAATAATAAAACTTCTCTAAAACAATTGTACTCTCTCATAGGTTTCCCAAAGAAAATTGGGCCCCACAATTACTACCTCACCCACATCATGCCAGAAAATGGTGAACGACATGAACTCCTTTACAGAGCCTCATAAGGTTCCGTATGAATCAAATCATGGTAATTTTTTTTGTATGATAACTCGACCAAGGATATGTGACTATCACAAGCTTCAATAAAGTCAAGGGAGTAATATTAATGCATATCTTCCAATATGTGTATAGTTATCTTAAAATATCCATCTATCTGAGGATTTTATGTTTTAATCAACATCATCTGAGTCCATAGGGCCTTTTATAAGCCTTTAAAAAACCAAGATGTATATTTTTTGTCTCTATCAAGTTTTTTTAAGGATACTCCATGTAAGAATATGTTCTCACAAATATAAATCTTTCTCATCTCATCCATTGAGTGATTAACTCAGAATGTAAAAAAGTGTGGAACTTTTTAAGTCGATCAATAATAACCGAAATAGTGTAATGAATCCTCAGGGTCTTGGGTAACCATTTCAAAAAGTCTCTTGTTATTACCCCCACTTAGACAAGGGAAATGGAAGTGTCTATAGAAAACCGCCAGGATACTAGTTCTTAGCCTTTACACTCTGCAAGGTAAATAATTGATAGATGAACCCTTAAATTTCCTTCATTATCCATTTCCAATAGAAATTTCCCCTAAAGTCATGGTATATCGTTTTTAATCTAGGTTATAACAACCATCTAGAGGTATGGTAATCCCTTATCAATTCCTAATAGATGAAATTCAGGACTACTAATCTCCCATGTACCATGATCACATCATCATGGCTCAAGGACCACCTAGGTATCAGATTACCTTCAGAAAGTTGTTCCTTCATCACAACACACACGAGGAATGAATCCTAGACAATATTTGAACTATCCACTAGTGAATATGTGATCACTAAGGGAGCACAAATCATATAACATTGTTCTTCTAAAGCATCCATCCTCTAGTCAATCAATAGGTTTATCAAGCACTACTGCTCCTTTGAAGGCCTCTATCCAAGCTCCCTATTGAAGTGCATCATATGGATTTGATAATATTCAATTTAATTACATTTCATAAGTACACACATCATCTCAAAGTATAATATCATCAAATACTCAAACTAGAGCCTCTTCCATAGATTTATATCCCTTTGGAGATATAGAGAATTATTTTTGGTTCATGTAGACAACAAATATCTTTATAAATAGATAGTGTTTCCAATACTTTAGAGCATGAGAAAAATATATTATATATCCAATTCAAGTGTAGGGTAGTTCAAATCAATGGGCCTTACCTCACATGACCCATAGTATACTAACTTCTCTTCCTTCATCAATGTCACTCCCATACCAATTCTCAATGCATTACACTACACAACATAACAAACACTTGGGTTAGGGAGTATTAGTATTTGAGATATCATAAACCTTATCTTTAGATCAATGTACACCTCTTCACACTGGTCCAAAAACTATAACTTCACACCTTTCTTCATCAGTGCTATCATGGGTGTTGATAGTCAATAGAATTCTTATATAAAACATTGGTAATATCATGTTAAAACCAAAAAGATAATGTTATTAAAATGTTTTAGGGACATGTCTAGGAAATGAATACATAAAATTATCTATATCCACAAATATTCCTATATCTAACACCAAATTACCCAATAATCACACCTCTAGTATCTAGAAGTCGCACATTGATAGCTTAGCGTAAAGCCGATGTGCTCCAATTATAATATGGACTATCTCGAGGTGTCTAACATGTTGATTTGGTATCAGTAAGTATACAATGATTTCATCAATGAACACAATGATGAATGGGTATATATATTGGGTAAATATATTTTTCCTAAGGTCTATGAAAATTTATAGTGAGTTATTCATCCCAAATAGCACCATCAAGTACTCATACATCCCATAATTTCCCTTGAATGACATATTCAGATTGTCCTCCTCTGAAAATCATAACTATTAATATATTAATCAAATATATATATTGAAGAAAAATTATGATCCCCATAAATGATAAAAAAAAATATTGAATCATGGGAAATGGATGTCAGTTTTTCTCCATCACCCTGTTTAACTTTCGGTAATCAACATAGAGTTGAATATTATCATCCACCTTCTTGAAAAATAACACAGCTTCTCCCCATGAAGAAATAACCAATTTTATAAATACCTTTAAATGAAATTAATATTGTTTTACATTGATATCATTTAACTCATTTGGTTTTATATAATTTAGTGGTATTGAAATGGGATGCGTACCCAACACAAGCTCAATATCAAATTCAACTCCTCTATTTAGTGGAAGTCCTGTGAAATCATTGAGAAAGTCATCCTGATAGAGATCCATGATTGGAGGAATATTCAATGGGACTTACAATGGCCTTGTATAAATATCAAATTCTTCTATATGTTTTTTGATCATCCCAATATAACTCACATTTGGTCTAACTTTTTCCTCACCCTAGTTCCCACTCTCTAGTAATCATGTATCTCTATGCCATCAATGAGGTAACTGAAACCCATATACGATAGCAATCAATGTGATCTCAAAATATGGTAATATAGTCCCTTCAAATAATCAAATTGAAGTAAATCATCTATAAAATCATTAATTCCCATAGGTTTCCATAACCAGAGACAAATATAGGACACTTAGTGCAGCGATAGAGATAGTACACCTTCATGAATATTTGTTTATTAAAGGAGAATAACATAGGATATGATAAGACTAGTAGGTAAAGTACCTTAACTTCTTGTTCATTTATGAAATAATGGAAATAACCATTATCAAACAAAGAAATATATAAAGTTTACATAATCAAGAACATACCTCAAATAGTATATGGAACCTCTCCAACATATAGTGTAATCATATCCACAATATATACCCAACCCACCTCTGTTATGTGGCCCTCTTCTTGAGGTGTATGACCAAACCTGTTCTACTAATGAGAACCCCATATAGTGATCTAGATCCTTGTATACGTCTATCTTGACTTCCTAGTCGAATCCCTTATAGAAAACTACTAGAGATGTCCAGTCTTTGGACATTATCGGCACTAAATCTGGGGTATTTGTAATACCTGACTGTAGTGTACAAAATTACCACAGTTTAAGAACTATAGTCCACCTCAAAATGTAACTGAAGAGACTATAATATACTACAAATTAATGAAAATAATCTTCTTCATGTCCCTAGAGTTCCTCTTCTTACTTTGGAAGAGGCAATCATGATTGTAGTAGTAAGTCCACCCATTTGAGTTGTGAAAGGTAACAAAAAAAATAGCTTCTCATTTATCCTCTAAAATCCTCTCGATAGTCATGTCCTTTGTTAGAACATATAGGTAAAAATCTAGGCCAATTACCCAAAACTACTGTCTAATGTTGGGTCTATGTATGATTTCAAACTTCCTTTCCTTCTGATCCTAATTACCAACCATAAGTGGAACCAAATGTAGAAGATCATTAAAACAAGTGGATTATATGGATACTATCCTAGAACCAAACTAAAGCTTCATGAATTCATTTTATTGGTCAAGCTTTAGAATATTAGGAAAAAACATTCCAAAAAAATCCATAAATGAATACCCAGAGAGTCCATCACATCGTCTAGAATGGCCCATGGCTCCCCACTAATGCCTGGTAAGTCCTAGTGGCTTCAATGCTACCAAATTCACCATAATTTCCATTAGTGTATCTAAAAGGTTGAAGATAGACTCTAGGATATCCACCCAATACTCAACATCCTTTGGTCCACTAGTGCCCTGAAATGATAGAGTGTGTTGGTGAGAGAAATCCCTTGTGCATTCAACCGTGGATTTCAGTTGTGGTTGGAATGGTACCATTACCTGCACTATTGGGGAAAGTTTAGGAATATTCTTAGAAGAACCCATATTTTCATATGATGGTTCCACCAAACATCTATGAGGTGGAATATTCTATAACAGAATAAACATTAGAAACATAAATAGGCCCCAAATACTCTAGGGGATCACACAAGTTTTCTCTATGGAATATTATCTCAACCCAGGGTATAACCCTCTTAGAAAAAACCATGTTCTCCATTCCTAAACATAATTCATATGCATCATATATTTTACTAACATAGTAGCATGATCAGTTCATTTTATTTAATGATAAAAAGATATATCACTATAGTGTGGAAACATAGATATATCACATAAGACGAAAAAACCCGAACAGATATAAAAGGTCAAGGAATTTAATTAAATAACTACTATATAGAAAAATAATAGGTATATATATGGAATGTGAACCCAAGTGCCTAGTCATGATGCATGAATGCACCCAAAATATCATAAATCACAAATTAAAATCATGTGCATCACCAAAGGTGAATTTATCAATGGTAACAACAAAACATAATCTCCCACATTAGGTAATATCAGAGGTCCACTAAGTTGTGTTGGACATGAATTGTCATAGTTACCCTTCCCAAGTATCAACAATCCTATCTCTTATCTACCCTATCATAAATCATGGAAAATAGAAGAAATAAGTTAGTGATCCATGGTGCACTAATACAACTTTGTAAAACCCCATCCTAAACCACTAGGTCCAAGTCGGAGTTCCACATGACCTCATTCATGCCTCCCTATATGAAAGAGGCTTCTAAACATAAAAAAAGTGTATAATTCCATTGATGGGGAGAATATACCCTCTGTATCAGGAAATAAAAAAGTTAAAAATAAAATAACAATAATAACAACAAATAAATAATCAGATTAATTGCATAAACTGAGAGGATGACATATATCTCATATAGTAAAGGTATCCACCAAAGTGATAAGACTATCTAGAGTATAAGTAGAAGATAAATAAATAAACATTGGTGGGTCCTCCAGATTCTATCCCAGTGCACTTTATCTCCATGATCCTCTACTCAACCATCCACCATAGGGCCCTTTACCTTCTCTAGATCACTAGCCAGAAAATCTATAAGTGCACCAGAATTCTCAAGTAGGATGTAAGTACATGACTTGGTAGGGAACCATAGATGAATACTCAACCTAGAGTTCTTAAGTATAAAATGTTTAAATGTTAATAATAATAAATTCATATTTATCATAAACACACAATACAAAACCAATAGGTCATGTGCTAACCAAGAAACCAAAAAACCCTTGTCATACCAACTTTTACTCCATTTTGGAAGGATAAAGAGACATGTTAATAGTAACCCAGACTAGTGATTAGCTAGTGAATCATGAGCTCGAATACCTCAAGGTGTCGTGCATACATGCTACCCGTCATCCTCTAGTCAACAAGTGTGTCATGATACCTAACATACTCTAGTTGAGAGTAACATATTACTTGAAAATTAGGCTACCTTGAGTGCATAGTGTTGTACCTCTCATACCCCTCGTGGTTTGATTTTCATGATCACAATCACCCTTTTATTTATCTAACCCTCTTTCAAGTGTTTTTGGATGATAGGAATCATTTCAGGTGGCCAAGGAATTAGGCCAAGAAAGCAAGAAGCAAAATTGGACTGAAATTCAGTCCACCGGCCAACCGGTGGCTTCACCACCGGCCGACCGATGGACCCTGGGCAGAAGGCAGAGCCACTGCCTCAGCACCGGCCAACCGGTGGCCTCAGCACCGGCCAGCCGGTGGCACCCAGATGAATAGTGTTAGCTACTGTCTTGCCACCGGACAACCGGTGGCCTCCTCACCGGTCAGCCGGTGGAGTCTGGTGAGAAGCTTCCTCCCATCTCCAAGGCACCGGCCAACCGGTGGCCCTGTACCGGTCAGCCGGTGGAGGCAGTCAAACTAGCCATTGGGCTTTTGACCAGCCTGTCCACTTGGCCTCCAACGGCTCCAAAAGCCTCTCCAACGGCTCCGAAGGCCTCCAACGGCCATATGAGGGTTCCCCCTCTATAAATAAAGGACCTTGAAGCCCCGGAAACTTAAGGAAGCCCACAGACACATTTTTGATCACTTTGGCGAACCTCCGGCGCATTCCTCCAAGGAACTCCAATAGCTCCAACTCAATTCCACATCCAAGGAGCTCCATCAAAGAAGCTTGGGAGCGCCCTTCATCAGCTCCATCAATCCATTGGCGCCCAAGTCTTCCCCATTACGGTTTTTCATTATTTATTTATTTTGAGCATCAATTTGGGTTTGTGCCTACAAACCCCTCTTTCTCTCATCTCCCTTTCATTTGGGTTTTCACACCACCTTTAAGGTGTGAAGAGGTTAGTCAAGCCTTTCCTTTTAAAAGGCTTGATTCATCGGTGAGCTAGCCTTCACCCGTTAAAAAGGCTAGCGGGTTCTTGTTAAACCAATAAAAGCAAGCTGTAATAGGTTCTAGACTAACCTGAAAAGTCTAGTGGGTTTCTTGCTAAAACCATTGAAAAGCAAGCGGTAGAATCTCTCAACGGTTGAGTTGGGAGCGGAGACGTAGGCCGGGTTTTTGGCCAAACTCCGTTATCAATTCTTGTGTCTTGCCTCTTTATTTCCGCTGCATTCTTTACTTTGATTTTAATTTGTTAATATTTTTTTAAAAGGCAATTCACCCCCCCTCTTGCCATCACTCCCTTTTTCTCTGCCCAACATTTGGTATCAGAGGGAAGATTTGAGTAATACCTTCACCGGTTTCAAATTTAAGATCTTTTGTGATGGCCTCAACCTCTTTCGCCCCCGAAGGCTATTCATTGGGTCGTGCTCCATTTTTTGATGGAACCGACTACACTTATTGGAAAACCCGCATGACCGCTTTTCTTAGAAGCATTGGCTATCCCATTTATAAAATTGTCATGCAAGTTTACACCCTCTCTTCCCCCGATGAATCCAAATGGACCCAAGCTGATATTAGAAATTTCGAGCTTGATGGCAAAGCCATGAACGCTCTACATTGCGGCCTTGACCGAAATGAATTCAATCGAGTTTCCACATGCACCTCCTCACACGAAATCTGGAAACTTTTGGAGGTAACCCATGAGGGGACCAACAAAGTCAAGGACACTCGATTGGACATGTTTCGTCAAGATTTTGAGTCTTTTTCCATGCATCCATCCGAGTCTATTTCTGAAATGTTTACATGCTTTACTGATGTTTGCAATGGTAGAAAATCTCTTGGAGATAATATTTCTACAGAAACCATGGTCAAGAAGATCCTATGGATCCTACTAAGCTCATGGGCTCCGAAGGTCACGGCAATCCAAGAAGCCAAAGACATCAAGAACATGCCGGTAGAAGAGCTCATTGGATCCCTCATGACCTACGAGATCACCATGAGGAGGCAAGCTGAAAAGGAAGGCAAACCGGTCAAAGTGCCAAAGAACATCGCCTTCAAAGTTCAACAAGAAGAAAGCTCATCCTCCTCATCATCTTCCTCTTCAAGCGGCAATTCCGAAATGGAGAATCTTGCCTGCAAGATGCACAAGTTCATGAAGAAGCACAAGAAGAAGAAGGCCCGCAAGGCTCAACCCAATGAAAAATCCGAGCCCAAGGTAACATGTTATGGGTGTGGCGAGAAGGGCCATTACAAGCCCG
Source organism: Viscum album (assembly GCA_963277665.1). Lineage (NCBI taxonomy): Eukaryota > Viridiplantae > Streptophyta > Magnoliopsida > Santalales > Viscaceae > Viscum > Viscum album. Next base: position 1,376,724,117 of record OY728152.1, on the reverse strand, counting down.
ATTGCCCACTCAACAAGAAAAAGGCCAAGAAAAAGGAGAAGAAGAAGGCTTTCAAGGCCACATGGAGTGATAGCTCCTCATCCTCCTCCTCCTCCTCGAGCGACAACGGTAACAAATGCCTAATTGCATTTCATGAGGTAACATCTTCCGACTCCTCATCCTCAAGTTCTTCCAATTCTTTCAATCACATGTCTTATGAGGATCTCCAACATGCTAGAGATAAATTGGAGGAAGGTTTTCACGAACTTTCTTCCAAATTTGTTGCATTAAAAAAGAATTTCAAAAAACTCTCTTCCGAAAAAGAACAACTTCTCAAAGAGAAGGAAGAGATGTCCCTCAAAATCCAAAATCTTCCTGATGTTGATTCCATGGAATCAACTATCAAAGACTTAAGGGAATCCCTAGCCAAGTTCACCCAAGGTGAACAAAATTTGAACAATTTGCTTGGTTCCCAACGCGTATCCCGAACCACCCAAGGGCTTGGCTATTCCAAGCAAGCTTCCTCTTCCCATGCACCTACTATTTTTGTAAGGGGGAGATCTCAATTTAAATTTTGTAATTATTGCAAAAAACCCGGGCACTTAATCTATGAGTGCAATTGCAAAAATGCCCGGTATGGCCGCCCCAAAACCATTTTTTTAAATGATGAATTTTATTAGAGAAGACCCGCCACTAGGCAAGTATGGATTGAAAAATCCCTATTAGCGAGTCTCTCCGGCCCAAAATTTATTTCGGTTTCAAAAACCTCTCCCCGGTGATTTGTTGTTTTTATTTAGGGTGAGTTAGGTTTGTTTAAGCCTTTTTGTTTTATTCAAAACTTTCATTTCAAATTTTCAATTTCAACACTTGGTATTCAATTTTTAATTTCAACACTTGGTATTCATTTTTCACTCAAAACTTTCAATTCAAACTGTTATTCATTTTTCACTCAAAACATTCAATTCAAACTGTTATTCAATTCTTCTTTCAAAACTTTCATTTCAAATTTTTGATTTAAAACTTTCAATTCAACTTTCAAAAATTTCAATTGGTTTAAAATCTCTTTTTCCCTCAATCAAGTTTTATGCCCCGTGCTATTTTGATAATCACAAAGGGGGAGAAATTCTTGATTGATTGGGGGAGAAATCTTTCTCTCATGCATTGCTTGTTTTCATTTTATCCTTTAAATCATGCCTATCTTTTTAGTATTTTACATTGCTTGTTATGGTGATTGTGATCATCAAAATAGGGGGAGATTGTTGTACCTCTCGTACCCCTCGTGGTTTGATTTTCATGATCACAATCACCCTTTTATTTATCTAATCCCCTTTCAAGTGTTTTTGGATGATAGGAATTATTTCAGGTGGCCAAGGAATTAGGCCAAGAAAGCAAGAAGCAAAATTGGATTGAAATTCAGTCCACCGGCCAACCGGTGGCTTCACCACCGGCCAACCGATGGACCCTGGGCAGAAGGCAGAGCCACTGCCTCAGCACCGGCCAACCGGTGGCCTCAGCACCGGCCAGCCGGTGGCACCCAGATGAATAGTGTTAGCTACTGTCTTGCCACCGGCCAACCGGTGGCCTCCTCACCGGTCAGCCGGTGGAGTCTGGACAGAAGCTTCCTCCCATCTCCAAGGCACCGGCCAACCGGTGGCCCTGTACCGGTCAGCCGGTGGAGGCAGTCAAACTAGCCGTTGGGCTTTTGACCAGCCTGTCCACTTGGCCTCCAACGGCTCCAAAAGCCTCTCCAACGGCTCCGAAGGCCTCCAACGGCCATATGAGGGTTCCCCCTCTATAAATAAAGGACCTTGAAGCCCCGAAAACTTAAGGAAGCCCACGGACACATTTTTGATCACTTTGGCGAACCTCCGGCGCATTCCTCCAAGGAACTCCAATAGCTCCAACTCAATTCCACATCCAAGGAGCTCCATCAAAGAAGCTTGGGAGCACCCTTCATCAGCTCCATCAATCCATTGGCGCCCAAGTCTTCCCCATTACGGTTTTTCATTATTTATTTATTTTGAGCATCAATTTGGGTTTGTGCCTACAAACCCCTCTTTCTCTCATCTCCCTTTCATTTGGGTTTTCACACCACCTTTAAGGTGTAAAGAGGTTAGTCAAGCCTTTCCTTTTAAAAGGCATGAGTCATCGGTGAGCTAGCCTTCACCCGTTAAAAAGGCTAGTGGGTTCTTGCTCAACCAATAAAAGCAAGCTGTAATAGGTTCTAGACTAACCTGAAAAGTCTAGTGGGTTTCTTGCTAAAACCATTGAAAAGCAAGCGGTAGAATCTCTCAACGGTTGAGTTGGGAGCGAAGACGTAGGCCGGGTTTTTGTCCGAACTCCGTTATCAATTCTTGTGTCTTGCCTCTTTATTTCCGCTGCATTCTTTACTTTGATTTTAATTTGTTAATATTTTTTTAAAAGGCAATTCACCCCCCTCTTGCCATCACTCCCTTTTTCTCCGCCCAACACATAGAACTTGATATTACCTGGATACCTTGAGAGCATACTCAATACAGTCACATTGAGATCCTTATAACTCCACCCTATGATCAAGTCCCCTGTTTCCTCCATCACAAGTCAAGAACACTCCCCCTCTATGGGAATCACATCACACGATGGTTTACCTATCTCAAGTGAAGGTTCCGGGTGCAGCAGAAGTGTGGTTGGGACGATACTGAACATTGATTTTTACCATAATCAATAATTATTCTGGGATCAATACGATGATGAACACTAGTCTCCACAGAATATAATCAAATATTTAGATAAATAATAAAGATTCCCAAAACCTTAGAGAGGATCTTTCACATCATGTTTATAATTAATTTAATTAATTTCATAAATAAAAATAATAATACCTAGAGCTTTGGTATTTTTCTTCGTTGATGATGTTGATCATCCGGAATGACCCTTCCAGATTATCTCATTGTGCTTGTAAGGATCCAAACTAGAATCCCTTTAGTGGTAATCCACACGTGGTCTGATGGCCTCTGATCGACATCGCTCGTTCTGTGAGTGCTAGTGTGGTGAAGTGTGTGTCTTATGTTAGTCATTCTTGATCGCTTGTTATTTGGCCTTGAAGAACATCTCTCATTCTTGAGAGGGGAGAGAAGATGATTTGAGAGAGAAATTATTTGTCTCAACAATTCTCAATTCACCAAGCGTGTGGTGTGGTCAGTGGCATAATAGGCCTACTTGTCTATTTATATACATGGAATTTCAGTTATAATATTTAATTGCATAGAAACAATTAAATACATTCATGAACTTAGAGAAAATCAATGCATTTAATAATAATATTGTTTCATTATTTACGGTGCCCCAACTTGAGCAAAACGGAATTATAAATTTTGCATCACAAAATAATAGTAGCGTTATTTTAATTTGTACCAACTAGTTAAATAATTATTTATCATCTTGAAAATAATTATTTTACTACCAGATCGACCTTGGTCCGATCAAATGCCACTTCCATTTATTGAACGCTTGAATAAATAAATAAATAAATTATCCTCTTAAATAAATATTTTATTTACAAAATAGTAAATACTTTTTTATTAAATGTTCAATAAAATAAATAAATAAATTTTATTTATTTTATGCGATCATTTTATCTTGAATAAAATTATTCCACAGTCTTGAGAATAATATTTATTTCATTAATTAAATTCAAAAATAATATAACCGAGACCACCAAAAACACTTAGTGTGTGACCCTCTTGGTTAATTTCTCATTGGAATTAGGTGGGCTTGCCTAAAGTCCAAGAGTACTATCTAGCAACGGTTCAAGGCACCCAAGAGAAAGAATGTAAAGTCACAACAATGACATCTATATATGAATACTCACTGTGTAATATAATCCCTTTATCGTAATATCTCATCAATTAGGTTTTATGATTGTGTCATCAACTTTTATGCTTGATACATTGTTCTTTGACTACTAGAAATAAACTCGTCATTACATCATGGCCATGGAATTTCACCAGATAGTTCTATTTCAATCAAAGGGTCGAGATATCAACTTTCATAAATGGAAGGGACAAATCCTTCCTCGACTTATCCATTAATAACATGCCACTTGTGACACACCCAACGTTCCCTACTTCCCTCCAACTATCTGCATGATGGTTTTTATCAGTTAATCAAAGTGTGTATGTCGTGACATGTATTAATGATAATCTTAAAGTCTAAGGATAATCACACATGCTCACAGATAGAAATATTTGATGACACCAAAACATGCAGAATTCCTACTAGTGGGTCTGTTATCTTAATCTCTTATCTTGGAGATTACCAAGTGAGAAATTCATGAGAGGAAGTGTCATCTACTTACAAGTACTCTGACCTGACGGTCTGCATGTTATGTGTCCCATCATAGCATTTCATCCAACCAAAGAACTATATTTAAGAATATTCTTAGAGCATTTCAAAGTTCTCATCATAGTGGGGAACTACCATGACCATATCAATGCAAAAAAATACTCTAGGAAATTTATTACATCATAGTCATGCAGAAAAATGAACAATATGTAATAATACATTAAATATCCATGTAATAAAAGTAAAACTAGTTGGTTCTAAGACCTCGACTCTTACAAACTCCCACTTGAACTAGAGCCAACTACCTACGACTTTCAGTCCGATAGAACTCACATGATGATCATGTTTCTACTGAGTCAAGGATTTATTCCATGGGTCCACCATATTGTCTTCCATGGAAATATTTCTCACTACAACTTCACCTCTCTGAGAAAAATCCTCCAAGAGATGATAATTCTGAAGTATGTGCTTCATCTGATGATGTGACCTTGGCAATTTTGCGAGATCCACCACTACAGTATTATCACAGTACAATGTGATGGTGTCCTTACTTCTAGGTGTCACATCTAGCTCCTGGATGAAGCTTTGCTTCCAAACTGGTTCTTTCGCTGCCTCAGAAGTTGCGATATACACAGACTCTGCTATAGAATTTGCGACCACACTCTGCTTTGAGCTCTTCTAGCTCACTGTACCTTCATTCAAAGTGAAGATGTATCCCGTTTGTGACTTCATGTCATCTTGATCAGTCTGGAAACTTGCATCTACATATCCTCTGATGATTAGTTTCTCATCTCCTTCATAAACCATGAACAAATCCTTAGTATGACTCAGATACTTTAGGATAGTCTTGACTTCCATCCAATAACGGTCACCTAGGTCAGCTTAATATCTGCCTACCACACTCAATGCATAGGCGACATCCATCCTAGTACATATCATGGAATATATGAATGACCCAATCACTGATACATATGGAGTCCTTTCCATTATATTTCTTTCCTCATGCATCTGAGGACACATTTTTTTGGAAAGACGAATTCCATGTGATGCTGGAAACAATCCCCTCTTGGATTATTCCATACTAAATCTCTTTAGTATCTTATTAATTTATGTACTTTGACATACGCCCATCAATCTCTTGGATATATCATGATGGATATTGATCCCAAGAATATACACTGCCTCTCCCAAGTATTTCATGGAGAAGCATTGAATCAACCATGCCTTAATAGAATTTAAGACTTGTATCTCGTTTCCAATAAGTAATATGTCATCAACATATACTATTAGGAAAATGACTGCACTCCCATTAAACCATTTTTAGACACAAGGCTCACATTCATTCTTGATAAAACCAAATTCTATTATAGCTTCATCAAAATGAATGTTCCCTAACCTGGATGATTTCTTTAATCCCTAAATGGATTTCTACAACTTGTATACCTTATTGGCATCCTTTGGAGTCACAAACCCTTCAGGTTGTGTCATGTAAACATCTTCCTAAAGGTTATCGTTATGGAATTCTATTTTGACATCCATTTTCCAAATCTCATAGTCATGGTAAGCCACAATGGAAAGTAGAATTTTGATGGATTTCAGCATTGAAACTGGTGAGAAGGTTTCATCGTAGTTAATTACTTGACACTATTTAAAACCTTTTGCAAAAATTTGTGACTTAGAGGTACTGACTTGTCCTTCCATGTCATGTTTCTTCTTGAATACCCATTTGAAAAAAATAGGATTTACATCAACTATAGGATCTACCAAAATCTAGACATGGTTTTGGTACATGGAATCCATTTCAGAATTCATGGCTTCTTGCCACTTGGAAATGTCTGTGCCACTTACTGCTTCCTTGTAGGTTAGAGGATCATTATTATCAACTAATTAGGAGTCACCATCCTCAGTAACTAGAAAAATATAACATTCCGGTTCTATAACCTCTCTTGTACTCCAATGTAGTACTTGTGTATTTGGAACAGATTCTTCTTCCATTGGGGCTTTATGGAATTTGTTCTTATACCAACTCTTGTGTACCATGAGCCTTGACTTCATTGAAGTGTATCTCACTCCCACTATCTCTTTTGGAGATGTGCTTGCTTCAAGGAATATGTAATGTCTTTCCACTATAACCTTTTTGTCTAAGGGGTTGTATATGTAATATTCTCTTGTTTTCATTGGGAATCCTATAAAGGTACACTTTGTGCCTCAGGGTGCGAGTTTGTTACCTGAAGAGGACTTAACAAACACTTCTCTACCCCACACATGTAAATTCAATAACATGGATTTTTTTCCACTATTGAACTCATTCAAAATACCATTTACGATTTATTTTGTACTTGGTTTAGTATGGGTGTCGCTGTTTGTAACACATATCCCCAAAAGGATAATGGAAGACTCACATGACTCATCATTGATATCACCATGTCCAATAGGGTGTGGTTTCTCCTTTCAATCACACCATTCCACTAGGGAGTGTTTGAAGGATTGAGTTGGGATAGGATCCCAAATTCTTGTAAGTAATCAATGAAGTATTGATTAAGATATTCTCCACCTCAGTCTGAGCAGGGTTTCTTAATCATCTTATCATGATGGTTCTCAACTTAATTCTTGTATTCTTTGAACTTATCAAAAGAATATGACTTATACCTCACTAAGTATATATATCCAAATCTACTAAAATCATCAATAAAAGTTATGAAGTATGAGTCCCCTCCCCTTGATTCAACTGGAAATGGTCCACACACATCGTTATAAACCAATTCAAGAAGTTCTTTAGCCCTTTTCCCACTAAATGGGGATTTGTTCATTTTGCCTTGTAAACATGCATGACATACGCCAAGTGGTTTTAGTTCAAAAGAATCTAAATATCCATTTGATGTAACTTCTTCAAGAATTTATCATTTACATGACCTAACCGGTGATTCCAAAGTTGGGTGTGGCATGAGTCATGCGAAGTATCTTTGTTATCGAATTCTATTACTTGGTTTGTGTAATCCGACATGTAAAGTCCATTGTATAAATGTTCCCTACCATAAAAAATGTTATCTTTGTAAAAGCAGCAATATTCATTTCCAAACATGAAAATAAATCCATCTGTATCTAATCTAGATACAGAAATAATGTTTTTAGTTACAAAATACATGTAATAACAACCCTTTAACACCAAGATTATCCCAGTTGGCAACGTGAGGTGGTAGTCCCCGACAACTACAACAGCAAGTCTAGCTCTATTGGTTGCTCGTAGATCTACCTCCCCTCAATCAATCTTCCTGAATCTACTTGGTTCATATATTTGGATACATATGTGAGCACCACAAGCTGTATCTAATACCCAATTTGTAGAAACAGATAGATTGCATTAGATAAAAAACAAACCTGAATCTTCCCCTTGCTTCTTTGGCTGGGTGTAGTTCTTCTTCTAGTGGCCCTTCTTGCCACATGCGAAACAAACAACCTTCTCTTCCCTTTCCCCCCATTAATATTCCTTTTCTTGGAAGGCCATAAAGAATCTTCGATCTCAATAATCTTAGCCTTCCCTTTCCTTTTATTCACCATAAGGAAATAATGATTTTCATGCTTCATATATTTTTCCACTTGGTGAATGAGGATAAAAAGATTAGATAGAAACTTATCAATGTTGTTCATATTGAAATTGAAAAAAAAGTTAGAGAAGCTCAGAGGTAGTGATATGAGAATGAGATCGGTGCCCAGTTCTTTGGGTTCAAACCCTAGAACCTCCAAGTGCTCAATATATCCAATGAGATTGACTACATGAGGCCCAGCTGAGGCACCTTCTCCAAGATTACTCTAAAAGAGTGCCTTAGAGATCTCAAACCTTTTTTGTCTTTCTCTCTCCTAGTAAAGACCACATAGGGGCTCGAGCATACTATAAGAATCCATGTTTTCATGAGACTTCATGTGCTCAATAGACATTAATGATAGCATCAAACATTGAATGTTGACCGCGTCATTCATATGTTTCTCATAGACCGGAAAATCATCATCACTCACCTCTTTGGCAGGCGGATTAGGTAATGCTGACTCCATCACGTAAGACATCCGTTCATGTAATAGGATAAACAAAAGGCATCTAAACCAATCCATGAAGTTACTGCCGGTGAGGATGTTGTCTTTATCTAGAATTGATCGCAGGGATAATGAGGTTGACAAGTTTTTCGTTTTTATTCTACAATTAAAAGAGTAGATCATTAGTACATTCTTGATTACATTTTATAAGAAATAATAAATTTTATAAAGTTTACCATTATTTTATCAAGTACCAATAGCCCTCAACATTGAACTCAGCATGTCCAGTTTCCATGAAAATCTAGGGGAAAGGATCCATATTCCCCTTCTCATAACTCCAAAAAGAGTTGTTCAAGCTATTAGAAGGTATTTAGGTCAGAAGGTCTTTACCAACTACAGGCTTGAAACTCCTTGATATGTTGAGTGGACTCCCTAATCCTAAAATCAGGACTTTGTATTTCCTCAACTCTTGCGTCCAATATTACACCATTTCTAGAAAGGGATACTCCTATTGATGTAATATGGTTAAGTCAACCCAGAACCTTTCATAAGAGATTTCTGTATAGAAGTAATTGTCCTAAAAAGTGTTGTTCAAACACATAGTTTTATTGAGTTTTTCTCTTAATCAAGCAACAGATGGGTTGATCTGACTTAATATTTTATTTGAGGGATTCTTATCTCTTATGTGTGAATTTCTTATTATCATTATCACATGATCATTAAGATTAAGTGGAACTTACTTAAGTGATTACCCAAGTCTTGATAATATTTACGCATAAGTCTAGTTTATTTTTGTTCCATATTGCATGCTTGTTTAATTCATTAATTATGTGATCGTGACAACACATCCCTTATGATAAACCATGAAAATGACAGAAATAAAATAATGTAAATTGCATGATCATGAACTTTTCTAATGGTTAGTTTATCTAGAGGTTTCTAAACTAACCCTAACCTAGGGGAGAAACACCTTGAACCTTTTGGGTTCGGGTTTACAGCTTCCACCTGTCCACCTCTGTATCTCTTGGGATTGGTTTCGTATCATATCCATCTTGAACTGCCTCCACTAGCTTGGGAGTTCCATACATTACATATGCACTTTTTTAACTCACATGTAGGTGAGGGGTAAAAATAGTTTTTGCATAAAAGAAACCTTAGGCACGTAGACCCTCCATATTAATGAGGATAAGGCTTGCAGGACAACAAATTTAATTCAAATAAATAAATTAGAAGAAACCATCCACATAAAAAGGTCTTGGTCTATCTCATTATCATCCATACATGCATCTATATTTATGTATAAATAAAACTAGAAATAAATTCTTTAATCACTCTTGTTTAAGATAAATCATGCCTGAATCAATTAATCATCATCTTTAATTAATCAATTATTTTATCTTACACCCTTTTCTAAATTTACATGCTATTCTCATCATAATTTTAAACAAATAAATTCAGTTATAATTATCTTTGCACGTAACTTGTACCTTGGAGGCCACCCAGTGAATTCCTATTCATAACTACCCAATGAGTAGAAATGAACATTATGCGGATATTAAGTTAAACACATATATATAAAACACCTATCACGTGTTGTGCTTCATCATTATGCCCACACTATTGTACACATCTCAAGGGTTTGTATAATAATATATTTTAATAAATCTATGTAATTTAGATGAGTACACGATGTTTAGTTCCAACTACATGGTTTGTATTATTTTTTATCATCTATCCGAAGTACACGCCCCAGGAAACATTGTGTGAGTATATTTAGGAAATCTTTAGAGTACACGACGTGTCCAGTGGGCTACACACCGTGTAGTTACTTGTTACAAGGTCTCCATCCAGGAAAGTCGTGTACGAGGTACACAGTCCAACCCTAACCTGAAGGGACTACACATCGTGTCTATTGGGCCACATGGTGTGCAATCCTAAAACCATGTGACACCTATTCTTGGTCAACACACGGAGTCATTTAAGACTTAGAAATACTCCAACACATGACTTGGTTTGGCAGAACTGTCTGATGCATTGAATCTTGACTCCACGACGTGTACTTCCAAATACACACTGTGTGTTCAGGTGTTGTACGACTAGGAAGCTTTGGCACCTCTGGATGAGATACTCTATTTTATTTTAACTAAAAAGAAAATATCATTTTTGTAAGGTGAATGAAAAACAAAAGAGGATGAATAGATCTCAAGATTCTGAATTGTATAATGATTAACTTGAATTGAAACAACTAAATTATTAAAGGAATAATTCATCAATAAAATATTTAAATGATTATAAACTATGTTGTAACCCCTCTAATACCACATGAAGGTTCCGGGCAGAGCGGAAGCATGGTTGGGACAAAGCCCAACATTTAGTTTTACCCTGATCAATTATCATTCTGGGATCAATACAATGATGAACTCCAGTATCCACAAAATATAATCAAAGATTTAGATAAAGGATAAAGAGGCCCAAAACCTTAGAGAGGATCCAGAACATCATTTTTATAACTAATTTAATTAATTTCATAAATAAAAAGAAATAATACCTAGATCTTTGTTATTTTTCTTCGTTGATGATGTTGATCATCCGGAAGGACCCTTTTGGATTATCTCCTTGTGCTTGTAAGGATCCAAACTAGAATCCCTCTAGCGGTAATCCTCACGTGCTCCAATGACCTCCGATCGACACCGCTCGTTCTCCGGGTGCTAGCGTGGTGAAGCGAGTGTCTTGTGTCAGTCATTCTTGATCGCTTGTTCTTCAACCTTAAAGAACGTCTCTCGTTCTTGAGAGGGGGGAGGAGAGGATTCAAGAGATAAATTGTTTCTCTCAACAATTCTCAATTCACTAGGCATGTGGTTTGGTCAGTTTCACAATAGGCCTACTTGTCTATTTATATACATGGAATTTTAGTTACAAAATTTAATTGCATAGAAATAATTAAATACATTCATGAACTTAGAAAAAATCCATGCATTTAATAATAATACCGCATCATTATTTATTGTGTCCCAACATGCGCAAAACAGAATTATAAATTCCGCATCACAAAATAATAGTAGAATTATTTTAATTTGTGCCAACTAGTTAAATAATTATTTACCATCTTGAAAATAATTAATTTACTACCATACCGACCTTGGTCCACTCAAACTCAACTTCCATTTATTGAACAATCGAATAAATAAATAAATAAATTATTCTATTAAATGAATATTTTATTTACAAACTAGTAAATAAATATTTATTAAATGTTCTATAAAATAAATAAATATATTTAATTTAATTTATACGATCATTTTAACTTGGATAAAATTATTCCACAGTCTTGAGAATAATATTTATTTAATTAATTAAAATAAAATAGAATTTAACTGAGACCACCAAAAACACTAAGTCTGTGACTCTCTAGGATTCTTTCTCATTGGCATTAGGTGGGCTTGCCTAAAGTCCAATATTACTATCTAGAAATGGGTCAAGGAACCCAAGATAAAGAACATAAATTCACAAAAATGACATCCACATATGAAGGATAACTATTTAATATAATCCCTTTATCCCAATATCTCATCAAGCAGGTTTCATGATTGTGTCATCAACTTTTATGCTTGTTACATTATTCTTTGACTACCTGAAATAAACTCGTCATTACACCATGGCCATTGAATTTCACACGACAATTATATTTCAATAAAAGGGCCAAGATAACAACATTCATAAATGGAAGGGACAAATCCTTCTTCGACTTATCCATTAATAACATGCCACTTGTGGCGTACCCAACGTTCCCTACTTCCTGCCAACTATCTGCGTGATGGTTTTCACCAGTTAATAAAAGTGTGTATGTCATGACACATAATAATGATAATATTAAAGTCTAATGATTATTACACATGATCGTAGATAGAAATATTCGATGACACCAAAACATGCAGAATTCCTACTAGTGGGTCTGTTATCATAATCTCTTATCTTGGAGATTACCAAGTGAGAACTTCATGAGAGGAAGTCTAAACTGCTTACGAGTACTCGAACCTGACGATCTAAATGTTATGTGTCCCATAATAGCATTTTATCCAACCACAGAACTATATTTAAGAATATTGTTATATAATTTCAAGGTTCCCATCATAGTGGGGAACTACCATGACCTTATCAATGCAATAAATACTCTAGGGCATTTATTACAACATAGTCATACCGAACAATGAACCATATGTTATAATACCTTAAATATCTATGTAATCAAAGTAAAACCAATTAGTTATAGGAAACCAACTCTTACATCAAGTACCAATAAAACCAAAAAGGAAATGGTAACACATATCATATGGTAAATCATGATAATAAAAATGACATCATGAGACAAATAATAGAACCAAGTCAACATGTGAATCAATATCAATCTTGGAATCCAGACATTCTAACAAGTCTCATGGAAACAATATCATAATAAATATCATAACCAACACACTCATCCACATGTGATCATAATGAATCATGAACCTTAATTTTTCCAACAAAAATTATAATATGGAAACATGTGAAAATGATAGCCCATGAAGTTTAGGAAATTCAAACCTCATGGTTGGCAATTTCAGTGCTCTTGTCCATCAAAGATGTTGTCACCCAAACAATGCTCACACACTAATCAAAATACGATTTCATGCCAAAGGATCCTGAAACTGATTCCAAATTTACATGTTAAAAGTTCTATAGAAAATAAAGAAGGAAAAAATAAAATATATCCTACCAAACATACCCGAGGTCGATCATTGTCAAAAGGGATCCACAATCTTGATCTATGGAGGAGAAATTGTTCTTGAAATTTGGGGTCTTCATAACGTAAGGTTGGAGTTGTGGTATGGAGGCGTTCTAGAAAACACCCCATGACATAGGGACTTCCACCTTTACTATAAAGGTGCACTGGATAAACCAAAATGGTACAGGAAAAAATAATATGGCATAGAAGGTATCACCATGAAAACATATATAGTGCAAGGAGGGAGTCTACAGTGTGGAACCATTCAACAAAAGAAACCATTGAGTCATGGGACCACACTAGACAACAAAATTTATGTAGAGAACTAAGGGTACCATGGAATCGTGTTTCATCTTCAACCCTTCATAATTCATCATAGGAAGATAAAATATAGGTATTTTCAGGGTTTGATTTGTGTGAATAACCCTTTTCAATGACTATTAAATTCCCTTCATGAATTATAAAGTAATGGCCTCTATTGAATTATAACATATATCCTTAAATAAAACATAATAGTATATTTAAAGGCTTAACTCCCAAAGACCAATAGGATAGACCAATATCTCTAAATGATATAGAAATAGATTATTCAGCATGGTCTAAGTTACTACGATGCAACCACCAACAAACCAAACTCCATGGAAATGGATACAACATGTACTATCTTGAATATGACCACTATGAAACATCTCCTTATACAACAACATGAACTTATATCTATTTTAGCACTGTGGAACAACCCACAGACACATGGGAAAAAATTTATGGTTTTACAACATCACATCATATCACATATTTCCCTCAGACACATGGGACATCACATCACATCTCTCCTGTAGACACCTGGACAATCATATCACATTATAACAATGACTCGAGTGGTATGGTATCATGAATAAAAAAGAAAATAAACATCATTACCACCTATGACTATGCATTCCCCCCACCATAATCCACCTCATCAAACATCACAATGATTTACTTTTTCTTCTGGCCATTACAACTCATGCATGTCAATGTTTCCTAGAAGAAAGAGATTAGGGAAGAGTAGGTCATTAACCATCTATCCTCACCATTTGGATATTGGGTAAAAAGACCCCAAAACATTTGGTCATTAGGGCAAGGTGCTTGAAACTGGTGGGGTGTGTATAGAAATCACAATGAACATACCAAGTTTATATATACAATCACACACAATCCCAATCTATGAGTCTAGAAAAGAATACTATCCTAACTCACAACATTGCCACTAATACTCATAACATAATCCACTTTCTATACCTCCACTAAATTTATGACACCACAAAATCAAGACAAAATCTATATACCGCATTCCAATTTTAATTTTAAGTTAATTCAATTTCTGGATTTCCCATTACCAACAAATTTTGATTAATCAACCCATTTATTTCACATTTAAACATACTCTACATTTAACCACACTTCAAATATCATTTAAATCATTCATTAACCATTTCAACAAAATAAATTTCAATTCTCAATTTTTAATTAAATTCCATTACTATCCAAGCATCTAGGACAACACAACAAATCAAAAAAACCCATCTTTATCATGCCAACAAACAGAAAATTTCCACCATGTTAAACCATAGACACTTTACACATCATAACCACATTTTATCTTAACAATATCTTTCCACATCAAATTCTCTATGCACCACATCCACATATCATCACATCCTCCCCACACACCACAACCACACACCAACACTACACATCATAACCACACATCACAACCACAAATAACATATTCATATAAGGTATTTTAGATTTGGAAAGTTTATTTTCATCACTTTATCTTTTTTATATAATGGAATTCTCGCAAAATCCCAAATTTATTTGGGAAAAGAATTATTTAGTCATATATAAGTGGTTATAAAATTCTTTTCTTATTAAAAAAACACACAATAAGGGTTCTATAATTGGACATAATTAAAATAAATTCACAAATCAAGATAAAGATAGAAGAATGGATAGTGGTATGTTTTCTTTTTTGATTTGATGATGTTGATGTTTCAAATCTCTAGATCTATAGTGAATCAAGGATCCTTTAGAGTGGGAAATGTTCTTCGAGATGGACTTCTAGAAAATAGATGGGAATAAAATTATGGTAAAGAAGATTCACAATAGAAGAAGATGGAATTTTAGATAAGAAATTATCCTTCAAAATGACAAGAAATTTCATTTACAGAAGTGATTTCACATTCAAATATTTCACATAAAAAATCATCCAGATCTATGAATATTAGGAAAATAGAAGACAATAGTTTTATGGTGGAAGCTAATCCATAAGCCTTGATATAAAATTTATATCTATGAAAATTTTCTCATCAAGGGATAATTGTTTATCTTAAAGGCGATAAACCTTTTTCTTATGCAGATATCAAGTTCCAAATTTCACACTGATGGAATGTTCACAATTAGAGATCGATACCAATAAAAAATGTTATTTTTATATCATTTTTGAGAATAAGTAGGATTTGAACAAAAACTATAATATAAGAAACCTAAACTTGAAACCTGGGTTACTCTGACTCTCTGAATGGGATATGAAATTAAATCCCTTTAATTAAAATCACTCCACTACTCAAATTTGGTTCATATTGCTTACCTTACATTGGGTATTTTGGAATCTGAAGATTCCTAGAGATTTATCCCCATGCATTGGAACTCCTTTAAAGGTTTATCAGTGAACTCTTATGCGATAAATTGGCATGTATGATTGAATCATTATGGAAGTCAATCTAGTGTAAAAACCTCCAAATGTGATTGCCTTGGTTTTAAAGGATCATAAAATTGAGGTTATTGTTAAAAGTGAGTTTATTCCACCTTACTGTGATATATAAAAAATGGTTGGACATGCTTTTCTAATTATAGGGTGATCAAAAAGACAAATAGACCCATAGTGGAAGATAAATAATTGGATGATGTTTACAGAAATAGGAAAAACAAATCCCCATTAGATCACAAGGATGAACATATGAGGAAAATGGGTCAATATTTAATCCAAATCAGCAGTTTCTAAAAAAACTTGGGTTTCTCTTATTGAAGAGGAATAAAATGAAAATGAATCTCCTAATAGCTCAGTGCAATATAATGAATCTGGTATGAAAATGATCCAAATATTAAGCTACATTACCTAGTTCAGATGATGAGGACAAGAGTTTGGCTGGGGAAATTTCCAAAGTATTAAATTCATGGTGGTAGCTTTGAATTTAGTGTAATGGTAAAACTACATATCTTATCCATAAGAAAGTGGGACATATGGGCCTTTGGTAGAAGGGATAGACATTGATTTATTGTATGAGTTTACCAATTATGTTACTAACCTAGTTGTCTCAATACAGGATAGGGAAACACATAAAATGTCTTTTATATATTTTTCTCAGATTTTATCACAAGTTACTACATCATAAAACACCATGAATGTTACTAGTGATCATATTGGGTAGAATGTGGGCCATTTAATAAAGTATATGCAGGTAACTCCCTTCAAGTAAAAAGGTACATATGAAATTACAGTTGATAACTCTAAGATTAAGGGATCCAAAAATGTTACCACTAACCATAAAATCTAGGGATGTGATTATAAGGTTAGGTATCTTGATGAAATCAAGTAATAAAAATAGAGGAGACTCCATCCCTTCATTTAAATTAACATGAAATTCTTATTTTGGAATTGTTAGGGAATGTTCAACCTTGAAATCATTTCCTCTCTAAGGATATTCATATTAAATCACAAACCTATCCTAACTAGATTGGATGAACCAAATTAGCTTTCTTTAATAGATTAACTATTCAGAAAATATGGGGATTTCATTTGGTAGGCATGAGTTATTCTGTGTTAGAAGTCAGGAGGCGCTAGATTTTAGTTCATTATAATATTGAAAATCAAGTTATGTACAACATTAGTGATTACCTATTCACTTGAAACCTGAAATGGGAAGGTAAAATAAATTTATATTCTATTATACATTCTTTTAACAGGTATCAAGATAGATTATCTCCTTGTGTAGAGATTTCATCACTCTATGAATCAATCAAATAACCTTGGATTTTGATTGGTGATTTCAAATCCATTACGAATTCTGATGAGAAGCTCAGATCTATGAACACTACGACCCCTTATAAGGAATTAAAAATATGAATAGAGTGTAGAAAATTCATTGAAATTAACCTTCTTAGAGATAAATTCGCCTGGTATAGAAAATTCCTCAATAGAATGGTGGCTTGTAAAATAGATAGATCTTTCTTGAATGAAATTGATTTGAATGTGTCAGATTTTATATTTTGTGATACATTGTAAATACTTAATTCTAATTTCATACCAACATCATAAATTTAATGGGAAGAGAATCTAAGACACCATTTCTATTTAGATTTAACAATGCATGGGCATCACAACCAGATTGTATTACAATTATCATAGATACTTTGAGATTAATTAACTAAAGACGTAAGGCAATGGAATGAATTTACAAGTTGAAAATTCTCAAGAGGTTTGTCAAAGAATGGTGTAGATTATCTCTCTCTAATATGTATGGACAATATCTTATAGTTTATAAAATAATGTAGTACTAGTTCTAGATTTCTAGACAATCTGGAAAATGAGATTGAGGTGTCTACCATGTAGAATAATCACATAAGACTTAAGGAATGGATTCAGAAGGAGTCCTCCCAAACCATGTGGCTAAATTATGGTGATATAAATAATTTTTTAACACTATTTAATGTTTTATGAGGTATAATCATCCAATTTCACTTATCAAATATTGATATCATGTGTTAGATGATTGGTAAGCTATTTCTGAACATGTGAATTCCTTCTATATGGATCTTTTCAATGGGACCACATGCATTTCTGATTTAATAGAGGGATTTTATCCAAAAATGGTGAATGGTGAGGACAATTCAATGTCGACCTCAAAATCGTTATATTTTCAATTTAAAATATAGTTTTTGGACTAAATATTGGAAGTTCTCTTGACCCGAATCATATCACTGACTTCTTCTTTCAAGGTTTCTCGTCCATTATCCAACATGATGTTTGAAATATGGTCAGACATTTCTACAGGGGTGGTTCTCTTTAAAGTTTAATAAATGATAAATTTTTTGTTCTCATTCCCAAGATTGATAGTGCAAGTGAAATAGGCTCCTTATAGCCTTTGTCTCTGGTGAACACAATTTAAAAAATTATAGAAAAAATCCTGGAAAATAGGTTAGGAATAATTGAAAAAAATTGAAACTTATAATCAGGGTGGTTTAATTAATGGAAAAAATATAGGAATGAATTATTAAGGACTCTGAATTTGTTATTTTATTAATAATTCCTTATGGGGGGAATTTCATTAAATATTGATATCAAAAAATCATTTTACATAATGGACTAGGGTTTTATTTTCAAAGTTATCATTAGTTTTGGTTTTGATAACAAATTAATTCTATGGATCAAAAATATTATATCCTTATAATACATATACATCCTCCTTAACGAATCTTTTTAGGGTTACTTTAAATGATTACTAGGAGTTAGACAAGGTAAACAACTTTCAACCATCATTTTTTCCATTATAGAGGACTGTCATAGAAGGATTTTTCAAAATATGGTAGAGAATAGAAATTTTAAGACTATTAGTGTTAATATAAATTTACCTACTCTTTCACATATTTTCTATACTAATTATATTATTTTTTCACTAAAGGGAAAAAAATTGACATTAGAAACATTAAAAATGTTCTCCCCCGCTATAGAGATTCCTAGGGTAGGATATCAATTAAAGTAATTCCTTTATGATCTTATGAAAACATATGTATGAAAGTAGAAAATTGGATATGATTAACCATTTGGGAATCAAATAAGGGGTATTCCCATTCAATTATCTTAGTGTTCCCCTAGTTTTGGGATGTCGAAGAAGCTCTTATTTCATCAACGTTCTCAGATAAGTTAAAAGGCTCTTGACTTCTTGAAAAGGTAAATATCTCTAAATTGAGGGGAGAACTTGACTTGTGAAGCACAATTTTTTTTATTTAATGGTTTATAAATGTCCCATCACTTTAATTAAGATCATAAAAACTATAATAAACTTTTATGTATGGAGTGGCTCTATTCTTGAAAGGAAAATTAGTACTATTCCATGGACGAAATGTTGCAAACCATACTCAATTGGAGGACATGGAATCAAAAACCATATGAGATTCAATCATTCCCTAAAAGATCATTTTATAGAGAGATCGATCAGTGAAAAATATAATTCACTTGGATTTATTAGAGATTAATTCTTGAGAAAGTTAAAATTGAGTATCATGTATTATCTTGAATCTTCGATTTGGCACACTTTTTGAAATATCTTTTATATCATTTATAACAATTCCCACTGGATTATTAATGAAAATTAATATCTAAATTTCTTGTTTGAGAATTGGATAAGGATTATACTAATGGATCTTCTTAGTCATGCTAAGTAGAATTTTGACATTAACATCTCAATTAATGATCAGATGAATAATCTAGAAAATCTTCTAGATGATATCAAGTTGGTTGTGACTAATTAAAAATATATCAACGTAGAATAAATTTTGATCTGGGAACTAGATTAGAATGGTATTCCCACTTCAAAATTATTTTATAGAAGACTCAATACTGGATAGGTTCATAGTTAGATCAACATATTTAACTAAAAATGGGTGAGACCCTCCAAATTAACACTAATATGGAGGATTGCCTTTAACAATCTAATTGTTGATAATAAAATCCAATCTGTGGACATTCCTTTATGTTCAAGATGAAGAATCTATCATAAAAAAGATATTATATTATTCATCTCTTTTTAATAAGGAATATAGTTTTGGATCTCTGGAGGATGATCCTTGATTTTTTTTGAGGTTGGCCCGCTGCAAGACGTCTCTATAAAAAAGTAGACTAATGCATACTACAACACCCATTTTTTTGGTACAAATTAAAAATTTGTTAAGGGTGTAAATCACTGAAATAATTCATCTTATCTGGTATAGTAGTAACAAATGCAGACACGACCAAAAAAGAAAAAACATGTAGTCTTTCTTGTCTTAAATTATAGTTGCTATCTGAGATTCCAACAACATTGTAAACAGTCACTATAATAATTATATTATTTAATTTACACTTTTAAAACGTTTCAAAAATGCAAGTAATTATTTTCCTATCAAAGAAATAGTAGAATTTGTTTGGAATTCACCTTTCATGGGTTGGATTAAATGCAACATGGATGGTGCTTCAAGAGGGAACCCTATTTCTAAAGGCCATGGGGTAGTCTTAGGAGATTATAAAGGGATTTTCATGGGTTTCCTTTTTTGTCCATGTGGAATAGAATAAATTTTCAAAGAAAATATTCATGGGTTGATCAAATCAATTGATATGGAAAGACAAAGAGTGTCGAATATTTTATGTTTTGAATGTGACTCTTCAATTTTTGTTCAAGCTAATAGAACTCGAAATATTCATTTTCCCTAGATGATGATAAACTAATAGATTAAATTCTTACATGCTATATCATGTATGAATTATATAATTACTTAGTTATTTTATGAGAAAAATTATCTATAATATTGCCTTGTTAACAAAGTGTTTTATTATGAGAATCTCATCTTTTCTCTACATCAACTCGAAGACTTAACACATCTTTTTCAAAGATAGTTTTTTTGTAAAATTCAATATTTTAGATATTTGTAACCTTGTTTATGATTTAATAGAAGTAGATTACTATTAAAAAAAGTGTTCCATAAACACATCAACCATTTTGAAAAAAAGTCTCCAATGACCAAAATTTTTAGCAAGACATCAAGTCACAATATAAACAACATTAAAGGATATAAAACATGTGAAACATTCCTCTCCACATATAATTTTCAATTAAGATAATTAATTTTATTTAGTAGGATGATGAATACTAACTTCCCAAAAGATAACAGGTGTATAGCCCCTCTTGTATGAAACAATTATAAGTGAAACAAAGGATCTCTTACCTCAAATGAAGATTTCTAAACCACTACTAAAGGTTGGAGTGAGAAAAAGATAATCATTAGGAACAAAAATGAAGGATAACATATTTATCATCATAGAACACACTAACGTAGGTTATTTTCTTACCAATGAAGCACTAAAACTAATTATTTCTTGAAAAACCCATTATATAGGTGAATTACTTCAAGATAATAGGGAGAAAAAAGAAATAGATCTTACCTAAAACCACCACATATCGATCACCCAAGGTTGGGGTTTAATGATAATGATTTGTGGATAAAATATACCCAAAGTATGCAGTTGGGTATTCCAATAAATGAGATAATATTAGGTTATATGATAGGTTTTGAGGGCCTTTGGGTTTTTATACACAGTCTAAAAAACATAAGACTATGGAACAACGTATAGAACCACACTACATAATTGTAGAAAAATGTAAGACTATGGCGTAAGAGGGAGGGCCCACATACTAGATTGTTTGGTCAAATATTTCTCCAAAGAAATAGCTAGCTCCATGTTGTAGAGTCGATTAAATGGGGAAGGGACCACTACATATAGGTAAGGACCATATCACATAATCCTTTCACCAAGAAGTTGTTATTCCACAACCCCATCTTCGTGGTGCATCTATGCTTAAAAAGGAAGAACCATTGAAAACTATAATCTGGGATACTATATTGCAACCAACACTCCTACACCATATCCACTTGGGTAAGAACCCCAAATCTACACTGAAACCTTCCTCCACACCACAACCATATCTATTTTCATAGTATCATTGAAAACCTCCCCCAAATACTCTTTGCTGAAACTAGCCTCTCTATACCACAACCAGCCTCTCTTACTCAATGCAACCAAGGCTCAAAACCACATGACTCCTTTGAGATAATATCACTACCCCATCTACCATTTTTCCCTACAACCTCCTTGAGACTCTCTCTAAAGACCTCCCCCACCAGAATTTCTTCATAGTAATGGGTCAGAATTTCTGGTCCATTTCATTAGATACCTCTCAAACTATTCTCATCCTTGAGAATTCAAAACAAACCTAGAATAAAAAGTGGTTAAAACATCCAAAAAACCATTCCAAAAGATAACTATGAAGGATCAAGATATAACTAAACATTTCCAAAAACAAAACACAAAAACCCATCCAAAAACATTCACCAGACACCCCTCAAAACCATATTACCATGCCATTTTATCTCACCCACAATCCTCCACATTTTCACATAACCATATGCACCACCATTGAAACCTTCACATGGACCAAGCCAACGATCACCACAACCATCACATTACATGGCCCCAAGCACAAAAATAAAATAATTTCTTCTCCTATAACAATATATTATGCTCTTTGGGTATCACAAACTTTTCCATATGGTTTTAATACGTTTCATAGTATAATGCATCTTGATTAGGAATTAGGTTTTTCTATATTCACATGCATGAAGTTTTTAACACGCATCACATATCAAGGATAAAGAACATGTTAAAAACTAATAATACCCAAATGTATCATCAATAAGGCAAGTAAAAACAAGAAAAAACTCTAAAAAACTTGAGTTATTAGGTATTCATCTTCATCTTTCACTCCCAAGTACTTTTCTACCTACACAACACACTAACCAAAAGAATGGTTTATCCACACAAAACATTCTATAGATGATCATGGATCTCTAACAACTACTACATTAATGTCACTTAATCTTTGATATCTAACTCTCCTCGGTCAGTGAAATGGGATTCAACATGAAGAAACAAATAGAGTTTAGATATATGAAAGATGTCATGAATCTAGTCTAGTTATGTAAGAAGTACCAAATGACAATCCAACTCACTAATGTGACATAACACCTCGAAAGGTCTAACAAACTGAGGTGAGATCTTACCCCCCTACCAAACCACTTCTTACCATGTTAAGGGGATAATCTTAAGAACACATGATATCCAACCTTGAACACCAAGGGCCTCCTCTTATTATCTACATAAGAATTATAATGGTCTAGTTCTTCCTTTATACTCTCAAAAACAACTTGAACCTTCTATGTTACGATATAAACTACATTGGTTATGAGAACTAATAAATCCCCAAGCTTAGATCATCATAACAAAGAATAACACAACCTTCAAATCCTCAAATGGGTCCATGACAATGGATGCAGTATAAATTTTGTTATAAGAAAACTCAACAAAAGGAAAGTTATTTTCCCAAGATCCTATGAAGTCTAAGATACATGCCCACAATATATCCTCCAATGTCTAGATATTCTACTTTAATGGACAAGTTCCCAGTTGTGTTCATCAATGATATCTTAAAGTGTCTATACCTTTATCTGAGGGAAATCTTTGGGATATCATCCTCTTTCACACTAAACTAGTGATATATTGAACATATATCAATCTTATAGAACTAAATCACTCTTCTCGACTGGTCAAAAAGATCATTGATCCTCAAGAGAAGGTAATTATTTTTTATCATTACCTGATTAAACCTCTAGAAGTATATACAAAACCTCACACTACCATCCACATTTTTGGCGTAAAACACTAGAGAACCCCATGATGATACACTGGGCTAGATGAAACATTTCTACATCATATCATCTATCTAAATCCTCATCTCCTAAAATAAATAAGGTTCCATCTAATAAGTATCCATCTAAATAAATTAATCATTAGGTTATAAGTCTATACTTAACTAAACATCACATTGAGGGGTTAGCATCATGAAATCCTTATAAAAACTTCCATAAACACACTAAAAACCCTATATCCCCCCTCTATCCATGTATCCACTAATTCCATAAAAACATTATTCATTAATTAATTAATTGATCCCACAAATCTACTAAACACCAGACAACTCCAATCACCAATGAAAATGATACACTGGATATCCAAATCCAAGATCATGAATCTCTTTTAGAATAAGTCAATAATAGGACACATATAATATAACTATTTGAATTTGATAATTACATAATATGACTATATTGATAGAAATAAAATATCATAGTTTGAATGATATGGTCCTCACATCAGTCAACACCCCTGACACACATCAAACAAGATGGATTTGTCTTTAGCTAGCATATTCAACACCAGGGGCATGGTAATCCCCTCCACATCTAGTTCAAGAGAACAGAATAGAGTGGGTAAAACAAAATAGTTTGAATCTCCTAAATCAAACAAGGAAAAAACAAGGGTTTGTGAAAATCTGATTATACCTCTACCTTTTTCTGGCCCCTTGGGCATCATTGCCTCAATTTTATACATCTTAACACACCCAAATCCTCTTCATCTATAATAACAAACACCTACTTAGTCATTCCCAGTTTTGGATCCCTAAAGATAGGGAATATCCTATGGTCAACCTCTACCTTCCCCATATCCTCTCTGTGAAGAATAAGCATGTTTCCACTACCTCTAAAATGGACTCACTAGTAGTTTTTTCTAAGGATTATGTTGAACTAGACTACCTCCACCACAATGAGATCCAAGAACCACAAGGAATTTATTTTAGTGATGACCATGAACACCAATGACAAAGAACTCTATCCCAATTACCCTAAGAAAATTATGAAATCTATTGGTCGTGGAAGACCAGAAAGGAACCTATTGAGGTTAACTCTCTATTGGTTAGAACCTTTACGGACCTGGTATATGAGACCTACCATTGAAATATATTGTCCTTGTGGAAACCTTTTAATTACCCTCTCACAAAAAACTTCCTTGGAAGTGAATGTGTTAGATTACCTCAACCTTCTTTTTAATATCCAAGTATATTATAAATGTAAAGGGAGTAACTGCATACTAGATATAAGGGCGAAGTGCCTCCTAAAGATACCATGCTTGAGAAATATCAATGGTAAAAAAGGTCCTAAGTGAAGCTTAAAAATTTCTTAAACCTGATTCTTAGCTCCTAGACAAAAATGATCCCCCTACTAAAGAGAGATTGGCTTCCACCTTTTCACTAATTTCATAGTCAATTATTGGAGATTTTCTCAAAACTACTTCTAAAATTCAACCCCTGAGACATCTTCTTTCTTACACTCACCAAGATACAATATCCACCACTAATGATTAGACCCTAAAATCTGATTAATCACCAATATAAGCCTGTACTCAACCAGGTATGGAATAAAACTGAAGATGATCTCAGATCCAAAATCCAAATTATAGACGATTCCCTAATACATTCCTAAATCCTATCACTGAATGGTATGCAATTTTTTTCCACTAATCATCCTCCTTAACCGGATAAAACCTCCAACAATCAACTAGATCATCCTACAAAACCTCCATTGCCTAAACCACACACAGATGATGAAAAATATCCATAATTGAAAATTAAAACAATAATTTATTAATCCCAATAGTATGTAATTTTATTAAAATTCATTTAATTTATTTTAACTTTCCCAAACCACATAATTCAAACAATAAATCAAGTCAATCACGATGCATGTGCCCCTCTTACGTCTCCACCGTATAAGTGAAATCACTTCACATTGTTATTTGATAGGATCAAAGTCCTTTCATTGGATAATGGGGGGCCCTAAAATCTATTTTTCTAGTCATTCTTTCCATTCCTATGTCACCTACCAAGATCAAATGACATTGTTACCCTACCAACCCATGAAATCCTCACTGTGACTAATTATGAAATCCATAAATCCCCTCAATAAAAATCTTATTATACAACTCTATCATGACCCCTCCTTCCAAAATTACCCCTCTAGTGTCGAAAATGATGTATGAGAGATAATGACCCCTGAATCACACCTTCATTAGGCCCCAAGTTGGGGACATGCATCGATGGTATAACAAAATCACATATAGAAGTCATTACCCACTATAAAAATATAATATTGGTAGGTATGAAATAATTTATTAACTAAATTCATTAAATAATATAAAATAAAGTTACCAAAAACCATCCTATAATTCATGAATAATATAAACAAATACAATGAAGCTGCAAATAAATACCCAAAATAAAACTCCTATAGTGACTACTCAATAACAATTCCAAATGTAAAAGATATAAATGTATAGAATGGTCCACATATGACCTCATAGAAACCTAAAATTAGTTTATACATACATTGGGTGAGTATAAAAGTATACCCAAGAGGATCATACCCAAAGTATCTCATGTACATGTGAAATGAGCATGCTAATGCACTAGTGAGATAATAGAAGAACCAACAACACCTAAACCAGTCAACTAAAAAAATACCATCCTCGCAATGGCACACTCACCAAATAAAGTATCAAAGAATAGTAACATAAAAAATAATAATATCAATAAAAATCCACCATGCACTGCTTTACCACTAATTTCATTCTCTCACACTTCAACATCGTACGTACTAGCACTCCTATCTCTTCTGTATAGTAACCCTACCCAAACACACCTAGGCTATCACATCACGTCACATAATGTCTCACCCATAGAAAAATTGGCTATCACATCACATAAAATCACATAATTCCCATAGAAACCAATTAAATAACATCACATCTTTCCCACAGACAACTAGGATATCACATCACATTACAACAATAACGAGATTTGTGAGGCATTATCAACATGAAGGGAATCAAAATCAGCCCTAATACTACCATGCATTACCCCACCATAAGGGATCTCATAAAACACCACCATAGTTCAATTTTTTACTTTTATCAATCATGCCAAATTCAGTTCAACATCTTCTAAAAGGGAGAGTGGGGAAGAGAGGGTATCCATCCATCCATCCTCACCACTAAGATTTTTGAAAAAACACCCCCAAAAAATTTGGTTGTTAGAATAGTGTGATCGAAATAGGTGGGGTAAATATAGAAATCACAATTAATATATATATATATATATATAACCACACACAAGCCCAATCTATACATCCATAACAAGAATACTATCTTGACTCACAACATCACCACCAAGCCTCACAACCCCAACTTTCGATACCACCAATAACTGCACAATGTAAGAGTTGGTTTCCTTGAACCAACTGGTTGTACTTTCATTACATGTATATTTAATTTATTTAAATATTAAACATATTATTACAGATTTTTCATTGTTATTCATGACTATGATGTAATAATGTCTTAGATTATTTGTTTCATTGATAAGTTCATGGTAATTCCCTACTATTATGAGAACTTTGAAATGCTATAACAATATTCTTAAATACAGTTCTATGGTTAGATGACATACTATGTTGGGAAAAATAGCATGGAGACTGTCAAGTGCAAGTACTCGTAAGCAGATGATACTTCCTCTCATAAAGTTCTCACTTGGTAATCTCCAAGACATGAGATTATGAGAACAGACCTGTCGGTAAAAATTCATCATGTTTTGGTGTCATCAGATATTTCTATCTTAGAGCATGTGTAATGATCCTTAGACTTTATGATTATCATTAACACATTTCACGACTCACGCACATTGATTTACTAACAGAAACCGTCACACAAACAGTTGGCGGGAAGTAGGGTACGTTGGGTGCATCACGAGTGGCATGTTATTAATGGATAAGTCAAGGAAGTATTTGTCCCTTACATTTATAAAAGTTGATATATTGGAAATTTGATTGAAATAGAATTGTTGTGCGAAATTCCATGGTTATTGTGTAATGATGAGTTTATTTCAGGTATTCAAAGAACGACGTATCAAGCATAAAGGTTGATGACACTATCATGAAACCTACTTGATGGGATATTGAGATGAAGTGATTATATTAAACAGTGAGCATTTTTATGTGGATGTTGTTGTTGATACTTTATGTTCTTTCTCTTGGGTGCCTTGACCCATTTCTAGATAGTACTATTTTACTTTAGGAAAGCCAACCTAATGCCAACGAGAAAGAACCCAAGAGGGTCACACACTAAGCATTTTTGGTGGCCTTAGTTTAATTTTATTTGAATTTAATTAATTAAATAAATATTATTCTCAAGATTATAGAATAATTTTATTCAAGTTAAAATGATCTAATAAATTAAATTAAATATATTTATTTATTTGATTGAACATTTAATAAATATTTATTTACTAGTTTGTAAGTAAAATATTTATTTAGGAAAATAAATAAATTATTTATTTATTTGGGTGTTCAATAAAGGGATGTGTAGTTCAACCAGACCTAGGCTGGTCCAGTAGTAAAATAATTACTTGATTGATGGAAAATAATTATTTAACTAGTTGGTAAAATTTAAAATAATAACAAAGCTGCTTTTATTTTGTGACACAGAATTTTATTTATAATTCTATTTTGTATAAGCTAGCGCACCATAAATAATGATGCAGTACTATTATGAGGATGGGGTTTATCTAAGTTCATGATTGTATTGAATTGATGTTATGAAATTAAATATTTTCACTGATGTTCCAGGAATATAATTAGACAAGTACATCTATTGTGCCACAAACAACACACCACATGTTTGGTGAATTGAGAATTGTTGAGCCAAACAATTTCTCTCTTGAATCCTATTCTTATCCCTCTCAATAACAAGATACGTTCTTTAAGACCAAAGAAAAAACGATCAATAATGGCCGACACATGACCCTATCTTCGCCATTCTAGCACCCAGAGAATGACTGATGTCAATCGAAGGTCATCAAAGCATGTGTGGATCACTACTAGAGGGATTCTGATTTGGATCCTAGAAAGCACAACAAGACAATATAGAAGGGACATTCTGAATGATCAACATCATAAATGAAGAAAATACCAGAGATCCATGTATTATTTTCTTTATTAAATTAATTAAATTAATTATAAACATGATGCGGAAGATCCTCTCTAATGGTTTCTGGAATCTTCATTCTTCATCTAAATATTTGATTCAATTCCTGGGAGACTGGCCTTCACCTTCGTATTGATCCCAGAATAATCATTGATCATGGTAAAAATTAAAGTTGGACATTGGTCCAACCGCGTTTCCTTATCCCCCAGAACCTATAAGTGGTATCGAAGTGGTTACATCATATTTTATAATTAATGAAATATTTCATTGATTATTTATCTATTTAATAATTTAGTTGTTTCAATTCATGTTAATTGTTTTAAAAATATGAATCTCAAGATCTATTCCTCCTCTTTCGTTTCTTATTCACATTAAAAAATGATCTTTTCTTTTAATTTTGATTAAAATAAAATAGGGGATCTCATTCGGAGGTTCCAAAGATTCCTAGCCATACAACACCAGAACACATGGTGTGTATTCGGCAGTATATGCCATGTAGTAATGATTCAATGAATCAAATTGGTCTTCCAAGCCAAGTCGTGTGTTGAAGTCTTTCTATGTCTTAAATGACTCTGTGTGTTGACCAGAAAATAGTGGCACCCGGTTTCCAGATTACACACCGTGTAGTCTACTGGACACGGTGTGTAGTCCCTTCGGGATAGGGTTGGACCGTGTACCCCATACACAACTTGCCTGACTGGAAACTGTGTAACGCAGATAATGCACAATGTGTATCCCACTGAACATGCCATGTACTCTGAAGATTTCCAGATTACATCCACACTTCATGTCCCCGGATGTGTACTTCAGATGGATGGTGAACGATAGTACAGACTCTGTAGTCAGAACTACACATCTTGTACTCTACCAAATTACACAGATTTATTAAAATTTATTATTATAATATACAAATCTTTGAGACATTTACCATAGTGGGGGCATAAATTTGAGGCACAACACATGATATGTATTATATATATATATGTGTGTGTGTGTGTGTGTGCGTGCATGTGTGTGTTTAATTTAACATCTGTGTAATGTTCATTTCTACTCATTGGGTAGTTATGAATGGGAATTCACCGGGTTACCTCCAAGGTACTAGTTACGTACAAAGATAATTTTAAATGAATTTATTTGTTTAAAATTATAATGGATGATAATATCATGGAAATTCAAAAAAGGGTTTTAGATAAAAGGATTGATTAATTAAAGATAATTAATTGATTTTAGTGGGATTTATCTTATACAATAACAATTACAGAATTAAATGATAGATTTATTTATGTGTAAATATCGTTGCATGTATGGATGATCATGATCTTGACCAAGACCTTTGCATGTGGATGGTTTATTTTAATTTATTTATTTAAATTATATTTAATGTTATGTGAGCCTTCTACTCATTAATATGTAGTGGCTACATGCCCAAGGTTTCTTTTATGTAAAACCTCTTTTACACCTCACCTTCATGTGAGTTAAAAAATGAATTTGTAATAGTGGAGTTGGTTCAAGTTGGATTCGAGACAAAGTCAATCCCTAGAGATATAGAGGTGGACATGTGGATTGTTGTAAACACAAACCCAAAAGGTTCAATGTGTTTCTACCCTAGGTCAGGGTTAGTTTATGAACCGCTAGATAAACTAACCATTAAAAAATCTCTTGATCATGCCATTTTCCTTATATTATTTCTGTCATATGCATGGTTTACCATTATGGATGTGTTGTCAAGATCACATAATTAATGAATTAAACAAGCATGGAAGATGGAATGAAAATAAACCTGGGTTATGTATAAATATTATCAATATATGGTTAATCACTTAAGTTCCAATTAGTATTAACAATAATGTGATAATGATAATAAGAAATTCACGCATAAGAGATAAAAATTCCTCAAATAAATTATTAAGTCAAACCAAGCCTTTTATTACTTGATTAAGGGAAAAAATCAATAAAACTATGTATTTGACCAACCCATGTTGAGACATTTACTTTTATACAGGAAGCCCTTATGAAATGTTTTGGGCTGACTTAACCATATTTCATCAAGAGGAGTATCTCTTTCAAGACTTGGTGTAATATTGGAGGCAAGGGTTGAGGAAATACAAATTCAGGATTTCTAGATTGGGGAGTCTACTCAACATATCAAGGAGCTGCAAGCCCATATTTGGAAAAGATATGCCTACCTAAATACCTTAAAATAGCTTGACCAACCTTTTTTGGGTTTATGTAAAGGGGAATATGGATCCTTTTCACTATAATGTCATGGAAACTAGACATTCTGAGTTTAATGCTAAGGGAAATTTGGATTTGATAAAATTGTGGGAGAAAGAATTTATTATTTATCATAAAAATGTAATCAAGAAAGTACTAATGATCTTCTGTTTTAACTGTAGAATAAAAAATGACAAGATTGTCAACCACACTATCTATGCAATCAATTATGGATAAAGGCAGCATCATCACTGGTTGTGACTTTCTGGAATGGTCTTAATGCCTTAGGGTTATCCTACGCCATGAACGAAAGTATTACGTGTTGGAGTCAACATTACCTAATCCGCCTGCCAAAGAGGTGATTGATGAATATTTCATAGGCTATGAGAAACATATGAATGATGTGATCAATGTTCAATTTTTGATACTATCATTAATGTCTATTGAGAGCATGATGGCTCATGAAAACATGGATGTTTATAGAATGCTCGAGTACATATGTGGTCTTTACCAGGTGAGAGAAAGATAAGAAAGGGTTGAGATCACCAATGAACTCTTTCAGAGTAAGCTTGGAGAAAGTGCCCTAGCTAGGCCTCATTTAGTCAAGCTCACTAGCTTAATTAAGCACCTGGAGGTTTTAGGGTTTAAACTCCATGAAGAACTGGGCACCGATCTCATTCTCCCAACATTCCCTCAAAGCATCTCCATATTTGTTGTTAATATTTACATGAAAAACATTGAGAATTATCTATTTGATCTTATTATCCTCATTCACCAAGTGGACCAAGATATGAAGTGCGAAAATCCTTATGTCCTTATGGTGAA
Source organism: Viscum album (assembly GCA_963277665.1). Lineage (NCBI taxonomy): Eukaryota > Viridiplantae > Streptophyta > Magnoliopsida > Santalales > Viscaceae > Viscum > Viscum album. The sequence goes on along the minus strand of OY728152.1, from coordinate 1,376,692,201 downwards.
TAAGAGAAAAAGGAAGACGAAGAGCTTTAAGCCCAAATCTTCTTTATATACTTCCAAGAAAAGAAAGATTAAAGGGGAGGAAAGGGAGCATGAGGATGTTTGTTTTGCATGTGGTAAGAAAGGCCACTGGAAAAAGAACTGCACCCAACCTATGAAGGAAGGGGAAGCTTTAGGTGCATTTTTTATCGAATGCAATCCACATATTTCTACAAATTGGGTATTAGATACAACATGTGGTTATCACATATGTATCCAAATATAGGAACCATGTAGATTTAGGAAGATTTACTGAGGGGAGGTAGATCTAAGAGAAGCCAACAGAGTCAGAATTACTATTGTAGCTGTCGGGGACTACCACTTCACGTTGCCAACATGGATGATCTTGGGGTTAAAGGGTTGTTATTATGTGTCATCTGTTACTGACTGACTGAAAATTACATTTTTATTATTCAAAAACTTTTGAGGAAAAAGTGAGAAACCTTACAGGACTTCACAACTTAAAACAACCATATCACCATGGAACAAAAGTTTTAGGCCAAACAACACCAAGCCATCACTGAAGAGCCCCTACCCAGCATCAAAGACAATAAAATCAGCTTCCTCCTACTCCTTACTGCCGGAAAACTCCAAAGACTCACAAAACCAAAATTCCATTCCCTGATTCAACACAAGAAATCATTTTCTCCACCATAACCAAGCATTTAAAAAAAATATCACAATAAACCATGAAACTGGCACCAAACCGAACTCCAACTTCCTGATTGTAGTCCCAGAAACTCAGCCCGAATCAACAACCCAAACATCATGGAGTGTTCACAGGTTTCCGGAATCCAGGCTGGAACCCCACCTCCATCCAATCCCCAACCATTCGCGAACGCTAGAGAAACAATTCCACATGAGTCCGAACTACACACAGGAAGAAAGGAGGAGTGGGGAACCTCGAACGAAGGCGACTCCACAAAAAAAACCTCACGACCTTCGAAATCAAAGAATCAAACAAAAAACCCATTACCGCAATGACCATCATAGTCGAGCCTGCGAGAGATGAAGAAGAAGTCCCACCACCATCTTGGAGCATACCGTCTCCACCTTCAATACCGCAAACGGTAACCGGATCCACCCACCACACCCCAGTCGATCAGACACACAACGTAACCCACACCGTAACAGTCGGAAACTCAAACCTAGTCCCTCACCATACTGTTGAGTGAAGCCCTTTCCAGATCGTCGGATATGGAAAGAAAGGAAAGAAAATGGAGGGAAACACCCGAAGATTTGAGCCCAAAATGTGTCACCACAGGAGAGACATCGTATGCCATGAGCTGCTAGACTGAGGCAACAAGGAGAAAATCTCAGTCGATCTGCCACAGGGAGAGGAAGGCGGCGACAGCGGGAAAACCTAGTGCAATGCCCCTTACGGGCACATCCCCTCTTCCTTTTCTATTACTAAAAACACTATTTCTATATCCATATTAGATACAGATGTATTTGTTTTCATGTTTGTATATGAATGTTTTTTTTCAAAGATATCATTTGTTTTGGTATGGAACATTTATAAAATGGTATTTATGTGTGGGATTACACAAACCAAGTTATGACAATCAATAACAATGATACTTCAAATGAATCATACCACACCCAAATTTGGAATCACCAGCTAGGTCATGTAAATGAGAAACACTTGGAAAAGTTACATCAAGATGTATATTTAGATTCTTTCGAACTAAAAACACTTGGCGTATGTCATTCCTGTTTACATGGTAAAATGAGCAAAGCCGCATTTTGTGGGAAAGGTGAAAGGGCTAAATAACTTCTTGAATTGGTTCATACTGATGTGTATGGAGCATTTCCAGTTGAAGCAAGGTGAGGGTACTCATACTTCATAACTTTTAATGATGATTTTAGTAGATATGGATATATCTACTTAATGAGGTATAAGTCAAATTATTTTGACATGTTCAAAGAATACAAGAACGAATTTGAGAACCATCTTGGTAAGAAGATTAAGAAATTATGCTCAGACTGAGGTGGAGAAAATCTTAATCAAGATTTCATTGATTACTTACGGGAGTTTGGGATCCTATCCCAACTCACTCTTCTTTACACATCGCAGTGGAATGATGTGAGTGAAAATAGGAATCACACCCTGTTGGACATGGTGAGATCAATGATGATTCATGTGAGTTTTCATTATCCTTTTGGGGATATGAATTACAAACAGCGATCCACATACTAAACTAAGTACTAACTAAATTGATAAATGATATTTTGTATGAGTTCTGGAGTGGAAAGAAAGACATGTTATCGAATTTACATGTGTGGGGAAGCAATGCGTTTGTTAGGGCCTCTTTAGGTAAAAATCTTGCACCCCGAGGCACAATGTGAACCTTTATAGGATAACCCAAGGAAACAAAGGGATATTACTAATACAATCCCATAGATAAAAATGTTATAGTGGAAATACATGCCATATTCCTGGAGAGGGATCACATATGCAAAAGTTATAGTTGGAGAAAGATAGACTTCGATGAAGTTAAGGTTCTAGGTATACAAGATTTTCTACATGAGCAGATTCCAGAAATCCCCATGGAAGAAAAAATTGTTCTAGAGACACAAGAACTGCATAGGAGTACAAGAAAGTTTAAATAACCAGAATGGTACAGTTTTCTAGTTACTGAGGATAGTTAATCATTATTATTTTAAAAAAATGATCCTTTAACCTATAATGAATCAGTAAGTGTTATAGATGTTTCCAAGTGGAAAGAAACCATGAATTCTGAAATGGATTCCATGTAACAAAACCAAGCCTGTATTTTGGTAGATCCTTGAGTTGATATTAAGCATGTTGGCATCAAATGGGTATTCAAGAAGAAACTGGACATGGAAAAATAAGTCAGTACCAATAAGGCATGAATGGTTGAAAAAGAGTTCAAACAACGTCAAGGCATTGACTATGATGAAAACATTTTCACCAATTTTTATGATGAAATCCATTATAATTATATTGGTCATTGCTGCTTACCATGACTATAAGATTTGTAAAATGGATTTCAAAAAATCCTTTCTTAATGGGAACCTTCGAGAAAATGTTTACATGACACAACCTGAAGGATTTGTGACTCCAAAGGATTCCAATAAAGAATGCATGTTGCAAAAATCCGTTTATGGATGTAATCAAGCATCCAGGTCATGGAACATTCATTTCAATCATGCCCTAACAAAATTTGGTTTTATCAAGAACGAAAGTGATCCTTGTGTCTACAAATGTTTTAGTGGGAGTGCAGTTGTTTTCTTAACAGTATATGTTGATAAAATGTTACTTATTAGAAACGAGATACCAATATTACAGTTTGTTAAGGCATGGATAAATCAATGATTCTTCATGAAGGAATTGGGAGAGGTAGCATATATTCTTAGGATCAAGATCCATTGTGATAAATCCAAGAGAGTTTTATGCCTAAGTCAAAGTACATACATTGATAAGATACTAAAGTGATTCAGTATGGAATAATCCAAGAGTGGATTGTTTCCAGTGTCACATGGAATTCATCTTTCTAAGAAAATGTGTCCTAAAATACATGAGAAAAGAATAATAATGTAAAATACTCCATACACATCAGCAATTGGGTTAGTCATGTATGTCTTGCTATGTGCTAGGATGGATGTTGGCTATGCATTGAGTGTGGTAGGAATATATCAAGATGACCTAGGTGACTACCATTGGATGGCAGTCAAGACTATCCTAAATTATCTGATGTGTACTAAAGATATGTTCCAAGTTTATGGATGAGATTAGGAACTAGTCATCAGATGATATGAATATGTTAGTTTCCTGACTGATCAAGATGACATGAAGTCGAAAATATGATACATCTTCACTTTGAATGGAGGTACAATGAGATGGAAGAGATCAAAGTAGAGTGTGGCCGCATATTTTACAGTAGATTCTGAGTATATCTCAGCTGCTAAGGTACCTAAATAAGAAGTTTGGATGCGAAGCTCCATTCAAGAGCTGGATGTGATACCTAGCAGTAAATATCTCATCACATTGTACTGTGATAATATTTCCATGGTGGATCTCATAAAAGAGACAAAGTCACTTCATCGGACGAAGCATATAGTTCGTAAGTATCATCTCTTGAGATATTTTTGATAGAGAGGTGAAGTTGCAGTGAGAAATATTTTCACAAAAGACAACATGGTAGACCCCTTGACTAATGCCTTGAATCAGCAAAAACATGACCACCGTGTGAGGTCTAGCAGACTTAAAGTCGTAGGTAGTTGGATCTAGTTCTAGTGGGAGTTTGTAAGAGTTGGGGTCATAGAACCAACTGGTTGTTCTTTGATTACATTTATATTTAATGTATTTAAATATTAAACATCTTATTACATATTTTTCATAGTTCTTCATGACTATGATCTGATAATGCCCTATAGTATTTTTTCATTGATAATGGCATGGTAGTTCCCCACTATTATGAGAACCATGAAATTAAACAACAATATTATTCAATATAGTTCTATAGTGGGATTACATACTATGATGGGACACATACCATTAATACCATCAGGTTCAAGTACTCATAAGTAGATGAGATTTCTTCTCATGAAGTTTACACTTGTTAATATCCAAGATAGGAGATTATGAGAACAGACTCGCCTGTAGGGATTCCACGTGTTTTGGTGTCATCAGATATTTTTATCTCTGAGCATGTGTAATGATACTTAGACTTTAAGATTATCATTAATACATGTCACAACTTGCGAACATTGATTTATTGATGAAAACCTTCACACAAATAGTTGGTAGGAAGTTGCGTATGTTGGGTGCGTCACGAGTGGCATGTTATTAATGGATAAGTCAAGGAAGGATTTGTACCTTCCATTTATGGAAGTTGATATCACATACCTCTAATTGAAATAGAACTGTCGTGTGAAATTCCATGTCCATAGTGTAATGAAGAGTTTATTTTAGGTAGTCAAACAACGACATATCAAGCATAATGGTTGATGAAACTATCATGAAACCTACTTGATGAGATATTTAGACAAAGGGATTATATTACACAGTGAGCATTCATATATGGATGTCGTTGTTGCAACTTTATAATCTTTCCCTTGGGTGCCTTGACCCATTACTAGACATTACTCTTGGACTTTTGGCAAGCCCATCTAATTCCAATGATAAAAAATCCTAGAGGGTCATATACTAAGTGTTTTTGGTGGTCTCGGTTAAATTCTATTTGAATTTAATTAATGAAATAAATATTATTCCCAATACTGTGGAATAATTCTATTCAAGTTAAGATTATCGCATAAATTAAATTAAATATATTTATTTATTTTATTGGATATTTAATAAATATTTATTTAAAAGATTGTAAAAAAACAATTATTTAAGAGAATAAATTATTTATTTATTTATTTGGGTGTTTAATAAAAGGAATTGGAGTTCGACCAGACCAAGTCCAGTCCAGTAGTAAAATAATTATTTGCAAGATGGTAAATAATTATTTAACTAGTTGGCACAAATTAAAATAATAATGATGCTTCTATTATTTCACAATGAAGAATTTTATTTATAATTCCATTTTTCACAAGATGGTGCAACATAAATAATGGCGTGATATTATTATGAGCATGGGTTTTCTCTAAGTTCATGAATTTATTTAATTGCTGTTATGCAATTAAATATTGTAACTAAAGTTCCATGCATATAAATAGACAAGTTCATCTATTGTGCCATAAATAACACACCTCATGCTTTTTGTATTGAGAATTGTTGAGCCAAACAATTTATCTCTTGAATTCTCTTCTTCCCCCTCTTAAAAATGAGATATGTTCTTCAAGACTGAAGAACAAGCGATCATGAATGACTGACGCATGACACTCGCTTCGCCCCGCTAGCACCTGGAGAACGAGTGGTGTCAATCATAGGACATCGAAGAATGTGTGGATCACCGATAGAGGAATTCTAGTTTGGATCCTCATAAAAACAACAAGAAAATATGGAAGGGTCATTTCGAATGATCAAAATCATCAATGAAAAAAATACTGAAGATCAAGGCATTCTTTTCATTATGAATTTAATTAAATTAATTATAAAAATGATGTGCAAGATCCTCTCTAAAGGTTTCATACCTCTTCATTCATTATCTAAATCTTTGATTCTATTATGTGGAGACAGGAGTTCCTCGTCGTATTGATCCTGGAATAATCATTGATCATGTTAAAAATTAATGTTGTGTGTTGGCCCAACTGTGCTTCTACTATGCCTAGAACCTAAACACAATACCACACAAGCAATCCACAAGCCACATATGACATTCAACCTTTCATTACAAGTTAATAATATTTTTATATTTCCCATTACTAACTAATTTTAATTAACCAGCCCATTTATTTTACATTTAAACATTCTCCACAATTAACCATAGTTCCTATATCATTTCAAGTATTCATTTAATATTTATACCTATTCCATTTCAATTCATAATTTTAAATTTAATTCCTTTACCTCCTACTAATATATCACAACACAACACATTAGAACAAACCATCTTTCTCATTCCATCAAACCCCACCTTTCCACCATTTTAAAACCACATCCACTTTCTACATTAAAACTACTTTTGTAAATCACAATCACATTCCATGACACAACCACTTTTCACATCACAACCACTACACAACACTTCAACATATCGTTACATATGTACTACACATGAAAACCACACATCACCACAACACTTCACATATTCACATAACTTATTTCATATTTAGTAAGGGGACATTCATCACTTTTAATTCATTATTCAAGCATATCTCACACAAGCTATAATTTAAAGTGGTATCCAATTATTTATCCCAATATAAATGGTTATCCAATTCCATTTTTTGTGATAAAAACTAACATAAAACATGGGTTCCATAAAAACATCAACCATAGAATAGAAAAATCTCCCAATGGACATAGTTTTCAATAAGTCATAAAGCTCATACAATCACAATATCAATAATATCAAAGGCTATAAAATATGTGAAAAATTAACCTTACGCTTCAATTTTAAATTAAGACAATTAATTATATTCATAAGTCTAGCGAAAAATATCTTCTCAAAATATAACAAGATCATAACCCCTCCTGTATGATACAACTAGATGAGAAACACAGGATCCCATACCATAAACAAAGAATTTTGAACCACTAATGAAGGTTAGAATGATAGGATGAAAATCATAAATCACTACAATGAAGGAGACACCATTATCATCCTAGAAAACATTAAACTATGTTATTATCTTACCAATAAAACACTAAAACTAATAATTTATTGATGTAATCCTTCTTCGGGTTAATAACTAGGAGAAAATAATTAGAAGGGAAGGGTGGGAACTTATCTAAAACCACCACAAGTTGATCTCCAAAATAAAAGGATGAAATAAAATAATTTGGGGGCTAAAATACCTCCAAATTATGAACTTGTTTCTTCAAATAAATGATTTAGGAGTCAGATATATGATAGATTTCATGGGGATTTGGTGTTTGAACCCATTCTAAAAAACATAAGACTACAGTGCAGCCTACAACACCACGCCACAAAATTACTGAAAAATATAACACTATAGAACAAATTGGAGAGAAAATGTTGTAGATTAGTTGGTAAAATATCCCTCTAAAAAACATGACTACCTCCACCCCACACATCCCATAAAATAGTAAAGGGACTACAACATAGTAGCAAGGAACACGGTGTATAATCCTTTTATCAAGAATAGGTTATGCTGCAACCCTACCTCCACAACCCATCTATGCCTATAAAGTATGAGTTAATGAATAATAAACTCTTGAAAACTATGTCATAGAAAACAAAAATATGTCACAATAACCTAAGTAAGAATCCCATCTCTACATTGTAACCTCTCTCCAAACTACAGCTATACCAGTTTTGGAAGTAGCACTAAAAATCTCCTCCATAGTCTCAACGCTGCAGGTAGATTCGCTTTGCCAGAACCACTTCTATTGCATGGAACCAAAACATTTACACATCACAAGACTAATCTAAGACAGTATCTATACTCTATATCCCCTTTTCCCTCCAAAATTCTTTGGAATCCCTCAAAATACCTCCACTACCATAATTCCCTCAAAGTACTGGGTCATAATGACCAAAACGTTAATTGTTTTTATAATAAAAATAAAAAAGAAAAGTTAAATAAATTTTTTCTATTATTGTATAATTATATTTATATCATAAATATCATATATATTAATTAAATACATAATTATATATAGTTATTACTGGTAATGATGGTAAATGAATCACATCGCTTCGTGGAGGTGCTAATCCACATGTACGCACGGGGAATAATTTCATTTCTCATTTATTAGAAAGGAGGTAGAAAATGGTTGAGACAAAATCATAGTAACATCTCAATATTTTGATAATATTAGACTCATTATGTTAGTATGGATAAAATATATTTAGGGGAATTGTATGAAGAAATAAACCCTGAAAGAGTTAGGTAAGATGATTACCTCTTTTTTGTGAGATATCATTTGGAACACAAATTAAGAGTTATTAGGATAGTCTTAGTGTTACTTTGGAAATTATTGATATAAATATAAATATGGGGTTATTAATTTTCTTTTTTAATTGGATGGTTTAATAACATTATACAATTATTTCATACAAGATTACGAATCATGACTATGTTAAGAGTGAATAAGGAAAAAATAAAAGGAAAAAATTGAGTAGTTTAGATCTAAATTATAAAAATATACTCTTTAAACCCAAACTTATAGAGTTTGAAACCTAATAAAAGGAGATATAATTTTAATATTATAGATATAATCCCAAACTGTAGACTTTCACACAGGAGAATCCCCAAACCAAACATTCCTTTTTTAGGAATAGAAAAAACCCAGGATATTCTGATGTGGTATAGAAAACCTATGTTAATTTTTGATAGGATCACTAACAAATTGTGTACTAATTCTTTATTTGATTTTAAAAACCAAGGAATAATTTTTTTAGGTGTTATAACTTGTGTATTAAAAAATTATGCGGAGACAACTCGCATCACCAAAATAAGAAATAAAACAAATAGAGAACCATTGGATATTTGTAGATAGATATGTTAGAATAGAAAAATTATTATTATCTAATCAAATATATTTTAATGATGAAGTTTAGATGATCCTGAAATATACATAAAAAATGAAGAATGATGAACCTTATCTTTAGAAAGTTTCTTACATCACTTCTCTATAATGTATAGTTCATGCAATGTAAGTTATTCTTCTCTTTTATTGTATCATAGATAGTTTTCAAAAATGTTTCATAAACTTTTTTTTCATAAATTCTTCTAAAAGGGTTTTGTTAAAGTATAATGACATTGATCAGATCAAGTTCAAGTGATTTAAATTCTTTTCTAAGGATCTCCATGTAAATTAATGTGAAAAATGTGATAAACAGAAATAAAGAACTTGATGTAAATTTGGAATACCATACACCGAATTTCCACTATATTAAATCATGAACTTATTTGTATAAAGATGTTTAGAGAGAACACCAAAGTGGAAAACATAATCATCCCACCTCTATAGGTATCTATTGGTTGATATAAATCATACATTATATGGATATGATACATGTTATCTTCTTGTAATGATATTGTCTCAAGAATAAAAGATAAGTATGAAGAGATCTTTCAGTTCTTAGGAGTCACTGAATGAATATCGATACACCACAAAACCATCATATGGTAGTAGGATTTATATTAAACCCAAGGAAACTCTAGGTTTGTGTATGAATCAATTAATGTATTCATAATGAATTTATTAATTCCTATAATATTTCATGAATCATATTAATGAATGAATTTCACTCCCATATATTTCATCTTATAGAAGTTGTCTTTTAATGATAGTGAAAGTGGTATATTGATCTATTGTCCAGCCAATACTACCGACATATGTAGTATATATATATATATTTCATTATGCATGAAATCCAAAAATTTCATGCAATCCATAAAATATATACATTTATATAATATATATATATATAAGGATTTAGGTAATATATATATTTCATCCTTGACCCCTTTAAATAAGAATAACTTAACATATCCGAGTAATTTATTAGGCAATTGAAATTCAAGATAATGATAAAAAAATTAAATAATTATTGATGATATATATGTATATATTATCATTCAATAATAATTTCTTAAAATATAAACATTTTAAAAAAATTCAAACTAGTTTTAAATCATTTGTTTAAAGAGTTCAAATAGTCAGCATAATAATTGGTCAAAGAGATCAAAAAAACCTCAAATTTTGTTTCCATCAAAAATTTAAAACTCAAAATTTATAGGAAAAATGCTTGTGGATACATAGAATTTAAAAAACGAATAATAATTTATTAAAAACTATAAAAAAGTTTGAATAATTTTTTTAACATCTAATATGAATTTAGGAACATTAAAAAAATCATTTAAAAAATAATAAATTAAATTTTTTGGAGTTTTATGTTGTCAAAGACCATCTTGGGCCACCCATAAACCATGTACCCAATTTATGGGGGAAAAATAACTAGTTTATGAAAAATGGTATTAGAGATAGGTCATGGTTTATGATATTTGGGGTGTCTTGGTAGAATGGAGCTAGGATGGTTGGGCCATGGGGATGGTTGGTGTGAAGGGGTTCTTATCCAACAAATTTAGTACCCTACCTTGAGTTCCCATGGGGTGTGTCAATGAGGTTTTGGATTTTGGATATGATTCAGTACTTCGGCTGGGCTAACCACATGGGTTGTATACTATGCACTCGAGCCACTTCACTGGAAGGATATGAATAATTGTTTTTCCTTTTTATATATGTCTTATATAACTATTTAAAGAAATCTTATAACATTTGGTTTAAGAATTAGCTATATTTTTTTATGTTTTTCCATATATGCAATTTTTTAATGTTATACCTCCACGAAGACCACTAATTAACACTCAAGATAGAGTAGTAGAAAAATTTATGCAGGAAACCATCCTATTGATCAATGATTGATAGAGGATGTGGTGAGGGAGATTTAAGAAATAGACTAGGGAGAGGGTTCAGGCCTCACTTAAGATAAATATGCGGTCATGAGATAAAATATGGACAATGAAAAGCATCCCCTCCATCCAAATATTCCTCTTTTAGTAAGGGGGAAATGACCCATATGAGGAAATTATTGATTGGAAATGATAGAGAGGGTCTGTATGTTCATGGAATCTTTTGAACCCTTGAATGTGAAGTGTTCCACATTCATTATTGAAGGTCCTAATAAATGATGGAATAATATGATTGTTCAAGATAAGAAACATGATAATCTCCAATGAAAGAACTTTAAATTAATTTTCTTCTAACACTTTTACCTTGTGTCTATGGTATTTTCTATGTATAGAGAGTTTCTAATCCTTCGGTGGGGTGATCAGACTGTCAAAGAATATCATAATATCTCTTTCAATAAAACTTAATTTTCTCTTGAGGTTGTGGTGAATGATATGATAAAATATCGAAGGTTTGAAATGGGACTTCAACATGATATTCAATTACATGTATTCCTTCTCAAGATTACTATATATGTAAAGGTTTTTTATTGATCTCTTATTCTTGAGATTATCCAAGATGGTATGTCAGGATTGATGGGAACTTATTATATTCCATGCAAGAGTAAATCTATGTTCTCTGAAGATAAGAGGAAGTGGGATGTGTCAAGAAAAACTAGTGGTAAGTGTCTTCAACCCTAATCCTAGTCGGCCTCTTCTACCTCCCCTGAGAGTAGGGTCACTACCTATCATTAGTGTGGTGGTACTAGTAATCTAAATCTTTTCTTTCCAAAAGAACTAAAGGCTTTCCACATACATGGGTGTGTGGGGAATCTCTATGGGTCCTCCAATGTTGATGGTTCAGCAAATAGAGGAGTAGTGATCTTAGTTTATAGAGCATCTCAGGTGTAGTAAAAATTATCTAAGGATGGTTGTACTTATTCCTAGGGTACTAAAGGAAATTTTGGATCTTCTCATTAGTATATTCAACTAAGGGTGAATCCTCAATACAATATTCAAACTTATATTCGGGTAAAAAGACAGAAACTTCATGCAGTGGATCAGGACATTACCGAGTCTGAGGCTAGGCCACCTACTATGAGAGGTAAATTTTTTAAATCATCATCTAAGGTAATTTATTTATTCAATAATGGTTCCTCTCACTAATTTACTTATACTATAATTTTTTATACTCTAAGATTACCAATGGAACACATTACCCATGTTATGGAAATCTTAAGTCCTCTAGAAAATAAAAATGAATGTGGTCTTTAGTGTCCCTCCTATAAATTCATTTATCTGAGATTGATGTATCAAGGAATTTACTTATATTGTAAAGGGACCTCTTTTATGTTATCTTTCCAATGGACTGGTTGAAGGCCTTCAAGACTCATATAAATTTATATTATAAAAGGTTGTCTTTTACAACCCTTGGTGAGTGGAATTGTACATTCCATGGAGAATGAGATTGTAACGCTCTGACCCCAGTTGCCTAGAGTCGGTGGTTTATTACATAACATTGTCATGATCACAAGAAATATCAAGTCTAGAAAGACTGATTAGTTTAGTGGCTTTGAAATAACTAGATACATTCATAAAGTTAACATTACATCATAAAGTGAAAAACTACTACAACAAAATATTGTCTTCATATCTCCTCATATTATCCCTACAGGTCATTCATAAATTACTTCTTCACATCCTAAGAAAAATAAAACATTGAAAGCGGTGAGCTCAGATGCTCAGTAAAGATAACAATATAGCAGAAATATTCATAAATAAGCATAAACATTTAAGGCAATGTATATCTAAATCAAAAGACTTTTAAACTTGAACTTCAGCATAATATGGAAAAGATAAAATGAAATAATTCCATTTACGTATTCACATTTATATTCTACTTGTCGAATAATCACATGCAATATCAATAAGCACTTTCATAATGATGGAATGCATAATTCCAGACTATCATAACCATGTATCCAAGGCCTCATGCCAAGACTACAAATAAGATTTTGTCAAGGCCTCATGCCAAGACACTAGTTTGTCTCATGAGACCTACCGATGCATCGAGGAGCTATAACGGGCTCTACCCGTCACTTATTAAGTCCAATTCATTCCTTATATGAATAGGTTTAAACATAACATAAACATTCGTATTAAAACTAGAATACAAAATGTCAATACTTTCTCCATAAACCATGAATGGTATAAAAATAACACATCCACAGTCAAACATATCACAAAACCTTTAAAAAAATATGGAATTTTTGTATCATAATAAATAAACTTCAAATAAGCTTAAAATCTATCAAAGGATATTGACAAAGATGAAATCAAAACTATTTGAGAGAAATATATCTTTTTTTGAAATTATCTAAAAGTCACATAATTATAAAATAAAATATTTACTTTGAAAATATTCTTATAAGATTGTAAGGGAAGCTTCGGAGATTTTATAATGGTGGAAAATAGCTGCACCCTCCTTATAAGTTTAAAAAGACATTCTTACCTTAATTTTGTCGAAAAGGTTAAAAAGGACCTTGTTTGGAAAATGACCGAAAGATTCCTTTATAAACCTCTTATAAAAAGTAAAACAAGGGTATAAATGAATTTAACCCATATTCTATAAAATATCAATAATGTTTTGAAATACATTTTTAAGAAACATGGATGTGGATGAGAAATAGGTCCCAGTAGATAATTACGTATAAACAACCTCAGATAATGAAGAGATTGTGAAATAACCCTTACCAATTTGGTAACATAGGAAACATACACCCCATGAAAGAGGTATCATAAAATTAATATGTAAATACACATAAATTATAGTGTATTAAGAAAAGAATACAATTTATGGGCAGTACATACACCACAAAAAAGGTAATAGTGGCAATATGGCATGAATCTCACCGGAATAAGGAGTGAGATGAAAACCCCTTACCTTGACTTTTTCATTAGTCGAGGGTACCTTTAGCCTCCTGTATGAAGACTATAGTATGTTATTAAATTATACCAGAACCATATTAATATTTATGATGTCATAAATTATTCATTTATGACTTTGCACTACCCATTTAATAATAATTTCCATGTTATATTAATATTTCGGGTAATAATCGCTTTCTTTATTGTACGTGTTTTAACTTGTTGCTCTTGATTGTATCACTTATATCATGATTTAAATACTTAAAGAATATAAAAAATGATTTATTTATCATATATATTTAGAATATAAAAATTTATAATAGACGTATATATGAAATGGAAAACACAGTTTATGGAGACTGTAGTCTGTACATACGCATAAACGTTGTTTCCGTTTTTATATAGTATTGAACGGAAGTAAGTGAATAAGATATATGTAAGTAAATAAATACTTATATATATATATATATATATATATTTCCAGTAGCATTATTATGTCATATATTACATAATTATTAGTAATATTTATATTTATAATTGTCGATGAATGGTGAACTTGGAAATGAATCTCATTGTGTCGTGGAGACGGTAATCCGTACATAAGCACGAGAAAAAATATCATTCTTTTGATATTAATATAATATATAATTGGATGGTATATAATATATACATAATTCTTAACATGTTATATTTATCAAATACACATCATTATTATACCCATCCAAATAATAGTATATTGAATAACAATTACACCACAACATGGAGACGGTAAGTCGTACGTACGCACGTATGGTGACATGTCATTCAAAGGGTGGATAGAATAATGAATTTTGTTGAACCATAATTATAATAACATCACAGTATATAGAATATACTGGAGTTATTATTTTATAATGGAAAAAAAATAAAAAGTAAGTGGAAGAAGAAAGAAACTTGAAAGAGGGCGGTGAAATCATTACCTCTTCTTCGGGTTCTTCCTTTTGATTTGATCAAAAGGGCTCCTTAGGTTGTATTTATGATCAAAATAATGCCTCTAGGTTAAAGGGAGGATAGTTGAGAGGGTATTTGGGCAGGGGTTGTCCGAGCCAAATGGATTAGAGGGTGTTAATTAGAGAGAAGGGGGAGTGCCCTTTTATAAGAGGGGTGAGGGGCACCTTAGAAAAAACTTGAAATATTATTTTATAATAAATTCATATGCGGTTTTAATGGCTAAAAAGTGTATTATTTAAAGATTAATGTGGGTATAGGTAGAAAACCACTCAAGAAAATTAATTTAGATAGGTTTTAGTCATTATATTAATCTTATTGTTTAGTTTTAACTCTTAGTGAATTAGTTTGACACTTACCATATCACTTTGTATTTTTATATTATATAGTTAATAATCTTACTATATACGTCCAAGCGACCCCCAAGTGGTCTATTAATGATACACCTATCATTATATAAGTCTCTTGGCTGAACATTATATTTTTAGGAATTTAATATCAATTAATAATATAATATTTTTTTTAAAAACTCATTTATGTCAATTTTGACACTATTCAACAATTGATTTTTGTTAAAGTATTAAGATATTTATTAATTCGAACAAAATTCATTTAAGAAATACTATAATGTCATATTAACCAATAAAATTCATGTATGTCATCAAAACATTCAAATTATATTTATTATAACATTTATAATACCAATTATTTGATTCATTCATTAATAAGGAATATAGTGCATCATTATTGTGTCATAAATAATATTAATTATTAAATGTCTAAAAATTATAAATAAAATATCATTATGTTGGAACTCATTTTATATTTCTAATGAATATTTATAGTCGAAAATATAACATATATAACCCTATGTAAAAATTGTTTTTCTAAAAGATATATGCTTATGTCATTTTTGTATTTACTTTAACTTAATTAATATAAAGTGTCCCTATCACCTACAAGTGGCTCCATGGGGTCCCAAAATCGACCCAAATATTCCCATAGTCGGAAATGTATCTATAAATAAGGTTTGGACAGGTTTTAGGGTAATTTATTATTATTATAATATTATTTGTTTACCCTTATTTACCGGATTTACCCTTTAACCAGGGTAAATAAAATATTTACCGAAGTAATTATTCAAAATGTCTAAAAATAAAAGTTACCTATTTACACAATTTTAACATCCTAATTCCAAATATGGAATCTATTTTTACAAATTCAAAACACAGAAGTGGCAGAAATTAATTTAAAATTAATTCCTGTTGTTAAAACAAAAAGCATGTTTTTAAGAGATAATAACTATCAAAAGATTGACACTTGTTTATGTCCGATTTAATTGTGAAATTATGTACAATGACCAACATTGTATTAAATGGTAAAACTATATTCTAAATATACTTCAAAATCACTCAAATTCATAATTTATCACTATTAATTATTTGGATTAAAAAAGCTGTTTTTAATAAAAATTCAGTAATTTTCACTATTCATCAAAATATAAAAGTTACCAAAAAGTACCAAAATTTCATCATAGGATAATTTCGATATTCCGAATCCAAAAATGAAGTCCATTTTGAAAGATAAAATTTATAAAATTTCAAAAATTTGGTATTACTGTTCATAAGGGCTAGTTTGATTGGTTGTGGTGTGTGTTAGAACTCGAAGTTGCGTACAACACACGCTACTGTATTATTCAAAGAGGAGCGTACCGATGAAGCTTGGGGTGTTACATTGTAAATTTCCCATTCTAAAGAATAAATTTATTTAGTCAAATTGAATATATAAAAGTTTTAAAATATTGGATTTAAAGAAGGTTCACCATTAAAAGTCAGTAAAAGTGCATTTTTGAAAAATACTTCTTTTATCTAAAAAATGAATTTTGTTCATACATTATATCTAAAAAACTCATAATATGGATTCCAAAATTATAAGGATTATATAAAGTTCAAAATTTAGTCAATACTATTCATAACCTCTTTTGAATGACTAGTTTGGTAAGTCATGGTGCACTTGAACTCCGTGTTGCGTGTAGTGCAAGTTGTTGATCTATTTTGATGAAATAACGCACTATGAAATATTGGCGTGTTACAGAGATCCTCGATCTAGTTGAGCGGGACCTCCACTTCCTGAGGGATATAGAATCTTATGCCAGTTTTCTCCATTATAGTTGGATTTTGACAATGGGGATTCAGTGAGTGTGTTACCTCCCATAGTTGGATATTTTCCTTATGTGTTTCCAGAGGAATTTTCAGGGTTTCCACTAGATAATGAGGTCAAGTTTACCATCAAACTAATTATGAGAATGAAAACTATTTACCTTTATAGTTAAGAAATGGATCTAGCTACATTAATAGAGTGAAAAAACTAGCCAGATGATATCTAATCAAAGTGGTTTATACACCTGAGTATGTCTCCTTGGGCATCCCCTTTGTTATTTTCCAAAAAGGTTGATGAGTCACTCCCATTATGTTTTGATTACCAAAAGATAAATAAATTGAAAATCAAAAACAAATATCCCATGAATCATATAGAAGACCTTTTTGACTAGTTAAATGGGGAGAAATGGTTTTCTAAGATTGACCGTCAATTGAGATACCGCCATCTTTGGCTAAGAGAGGATGACATTCCCAAAATAAAATTCTGAAATTGGTAAGGATACTGTGAATATCCTGTGATGTTTTATAGTTTGACCATTACGTCAATAATACTTATAGTATTCATTAAATGGGTGTTCCATTAGCATATTGACTCTTTTATAGTAGTTTTCATGGATGACATCATCATTTATTACATGTTTGAAGAGGTGCTTGGGAAACATTTGAGGATTTTTCTTGGCATTATTCGAGACCATAAAGTTTATACCAAGCTATATAAATATAAGTTTTTTAACAAGGAAGTGAAATTATTAGGGAATATTATATCCAAAAAAAACTTTTTTGTTGATCCAAAAAAGGTGAAATACATTATGTCCAGGGAGGATCCCAAAAATGTATTTGAAATTTAGAGCATCCTGTGATTTATAGGTTAATACTACTGGTTCATTAGAGACTTCTCCACAATTTCTTCTCTTTTGATGGATCTCATCAGGAAGGGTGTGAAATTTTATTAAACTCTTGAGTAAAAAGTCTCCTTTGGTGAATTGAAGTAGCATCTAACTTCTTCCCCCAGATTTGATACTTCTTGAAGCTGTTCAGGGATACCAGATTTATTTTGACACTTTAGGTCTTGGTTTGGGATTTATTTTATTGCATGGAAAACATGTTGTGGCTAATATATCATGGTAGCTTCATCCACATGAGAAGAGAAACCCCACCCATGACCTAAAATTGACGTTGTTCATGCGTATGCTAAATTTTTAGAAACATTAACTTTTTTGTGAGAATTTTATAGTTTTTACTAATAAAAAAACCAAGGGCCATATTTTCTTATAGATTGACCTAAACCATAGGAATATATAAAGGATCAAATTACATTTTACTTTTGGTTTTGATCTTGAATATACACCAGGAAATGGTAATGAAACTATTGATGCTTTGAACAGATGGACACTAACTCAATATATTTTGAAATTTATAAATTAGTGGAACCTCATAAGCCTTATATCTAAGATGAATTTGGAGGTAATTAAGGAAGTGGTTGTTCTATTTCTTAGTAACATCCATTTGACTCCAACCCTTTTCAATCTTTTTACTCATATGAAACTAGTGGATAGAAAATGTAGGTACATTAAGGAAACCTTATATAATGGGGAGACCCCCTAGTAAATAAACTATTTCTTATAGAGTCTCTCTTTAATTGAAAGGTAGTCTTGTAGTACCCCCTTTAGTATGGAAACAAGTTATGTAGGACTTTTATGATTATCAATGGGTATCCAACCAGGTGAAACCAAGATTTTTAATGATATGAGGAAATTATTTTGGTGTTTAGGAAAGAGGAGGGATATAACTTACATGGTATCATAGTGCTACACCTGTAAAGAGGTAATATTTGAGCACAAATTCACTTCCGATCTGATTTATCCCATACACATTTTGAATTGGAAGTGGGATAAGATTTCCATGTATTTTATCATCAAATTTCCATGTACCCCTTGATGATGAAATGATTTCTGGGTCATGATTGAATGATTGATGGTATATTTCTTCATTATACTAATTAAGGTGTCAATAAATGTGGAATACCTTAGAAAATTGTAAGTGAAGGATTTTATGTGGCTCTTTGAAATTCCATAATTGTATTAGATTGAGACCCTCATATAACTTAATTATTATATAAAGTTATCTCAGAGGAAATGGTTACCCTAGTGAAGTTGAGTACATATTACCACCCCAAAATAGATGATAATATGGAGTAGGAAAATCAGATAGTGAAATATTTTCTCTAAGCATGTATTTTTGACTTTAGTGGGCTTGGGACACTCATTTATGGCAGGTCAAGTTTTTATTCAATAAAAAATACTAATATTATAATGGGATGTCTTCATTTGATGCTCTCTACAGCCAACCATTTTTCTCCCCTCTATGTTTGATATAGGTTGGTAAAACATTACAGGTGGGACGTAGCCTTATTTAGGAGACAATTGAAAATATTCAGAGGATTGGGTAGTGTTTAGTGATGACTCAAAATCTCTATAAGTCTTGTTTCTATCATTATAATAACCCACTAGAATTTTTGGTGGGATACTGGGTGTTTCTGAGTATGTCTCCCTATTTGGGCCCTCAAAGGTTAGAAAATAAGGGTAAGCTCTTTGTGAGTTATGTTGGTCCTTTTGAGATCATTGATCAGGTTGGGAAGGTATCACATAAGTTAAACTTGTTGCCTTGTCTAATGAAAATTCACAATATATCCCATTTTTCTCAATTAAAGAAATATAAACCTAACCCATCCCTTGTTAAAAATTCGGAAGATTTTGAGATGGAACTATAAATATCAATAACTGATCACCCTATCCGAATCATTAAATATGAAGAAACAGTTATCCATATGAAATTCATCAGCTTGGATTATGCATAGGGGAAACATGGATCAAATTCACATTCGACATGGGAGAAGGAATCCCATATAAGGAAGAAATGGCCTACTTTGTTTCAAGACCAAGATTTAGTTATACTTTACTAGTGAATAAAGTGTTTTGGTGAGGAGAATTTTCACACCCATAACCTCATTTTTATGTATTTTATGTGTTATTTTATTACATTATTATCTTGGCCTTCTTTTTTGGATCTTTTCAAGTTTTTGAGGAAATTTTGGAAAAACAGGAGTTGTATCATAGTTAGTGAAAACTATTTAGGAAACCATGCAATGCCTATATAGCTCTAACATAGTATTTTTCACAATTTACACATGGTTTCTAAATCATGTAGAATGTAGGTCTATATGGTTTGCGTATGGTTTAGAAAATCATGAAACCCAAACTGTATGACTTGATTAAAAATTGTGAATAATGAATTTCTCTATTTCCCATCACTTAATTTGAATCCAATTTCTTTCTTAATTAATTCCATTAGATTTTCATCCCCTCTCACAAACCAAAGGATCCCTACCTCTCCTTTAGGATTGATTACAATTGGTGTTCATCTCAAATCTCCAAGTTAAACATCCAAAAATTTATCTCCTTTATTCTACTTCAGGTATCTCCTCCCCTATTTATTGGTTTTCACTTCTCCCCAAATCCATGGAGGACTAGGGTTTAGATATTTGATTTCTGAGGAATTATTTTTCATGTTCATGAGTTTTTATTTCTTCTTCTGGGATCCTGTTTGGAATTATAGGTGGTTTTCCATCAAAGGTGTTTGGTTTCTGCAGGTTTGGATTATTTCTGGTGGGTTGTTATATATGACTTCCTTCATTAGTTTTACTGTAAGATTATTTCTATTAATAAAATGAAATATTATTGACTAATTATGATATTATATGATGTTTTGAAAATATATTTTTGGATCTCCCATGATGGATGTGTATCCTTGGTGTTTACATAAGAAAACTGAATGTTTAATGTTCAAGAGTGGAATTGTATATAAATGGTTGATGAAAAGGCATGGTGGCCAGATAGTGAGATTTGAATAAAACTCATGGGAAACATATAAACATAGGTAGGATAACCTATGTAGGATGCATTCCCATACCTTATCATGGATAATAAAGTATATTTTCATTTTATTCCACTAGACAATAATGTGATACCATCTATTTCAGATGGATGCTAGAGAAGTAAGCCTTAAGTGACACTAATCCTGGTAACCATAGGATTATATCCCATGAGAATATTATAAATTTAAAATAATTTTTTTTATCTATTTTATTATATTCTTTATTATCTTATACCCTATTACTTTTTTTAACTAAAATGACTCATTTTTATCTTCTTTATTATATTAAAACTATCATGTTTACATTTTCATAACAAAGGTGGATTATGGAGAACTAGGTGGGATCCTACTGAGAACTATGATCATACACTGTATACACCCCTAGGTGTATGAAGACCTTGATTTTTATGATGTTGGTGTAAAATATGCACTACTTGGAGGTGGTGGGTTCCCTCGCTAGTTTTTCTGGGTTCATGGTAGTGGAATAGTGGTGGATTGATGCCCCATTTCACATGTAAAAGGGTTATAGTCTCTTTTTTCTTTTCAGCCACTTCATTTATCTATTTTCATTTATATTTCCTCTACCTCATGTAATCCAACATATAGCCCTTATTTATTTATATATGTCTATGCACTCATCTTACTAGTTTATTTATTTATGTTTTTATGATATGTATGATTTAATTTATTTTTATTATTCATTTCATGTGATGATTCCATATTTCTTGGGAAAAAAATTCCCAACTAGTGGTTCCCTAATTCCTATGAACTTGTTCTCACCCCTGGGGATTAGTAACGCCCTTAGGGTATTCACAGGATGACATGGGTACATAGTCTATGGGTGTCCCAGAGCTGGTTTGTGATTTAAGTTGTATACATATACGTGAAAACAAGGGTACCTTTTATCTTCATATAAACATGTTTAAAAAACTATAAATCACTTATCATCAATTCTATATGATTAATAATATTTTATTGAATCATCAAAATAATTTAGACACTTTTTACCAAAATGATTCCATCCAAAGTACCAAGAAAATCAGGAAACAAAATAATTTAGAAATTTGTTTCTATATAAAGGTAAGAATACATGCATGCATAAATATAACAAGTAGTTTTTATACAATTCATAAAGGTAAAAAATACATTTTATAGCTTACATAAAGGTAATCTGACATGTTTAATAAGGTAACTCATATTTTATATATGCTATATAAGGGTAAGATTTACACTATATAAACGTATATTGAAGTTAACATGAGATGTTTAAGGGTAAAAATGAGTTTTTTAAAGGTAAAAAAATATTAAACTATTTTTGTAATGATAGAAAAAATTTTAGGTAAGGTTAAACTTATCTATTGTACGGGTAATGGGAAACTTATAAATCATATTCAAAGTCAAAAATAAAATTCTTCATTCTATGTAAGTGTAAATTAAATACATAGAAAATTTATTTTTCACACGATTTAACCAAAAAAATTATATTGAATATTAATAATAATAATAACAAATATATAGTAATCAAACAAATAAATAATAATTAAATCAACAACATTTTATTAAAAAAATATTTGTTTTTATAATTTTCAAAACAAAAAATAAATAATGTGATTGAAGGAGCTGCTCCAAAATTCTCCAACATTTAGATAATTAAAAAACAAAATTTAAATTTAAAAATTCCTCCACTTTTTTTGAATTGATAAAAAAGAATAAAATTTGAAAACATTTTCTCCCCCTATTGAAATAATAAATTAACATCATAGATATAACTCCACTAAAAAACATGCTTTAAAAAGAGATAAATCAACTAATGAATCCAAACATAACCCCTCCCTAAATAAAGACATATAAAAAAGATAGATCCCAATAAACTAATTAGTTTCTTCAAAAGTATCTACAAAACACGTAAATAATAATAATTCATTAAAATTATAAAAATATAAAAATAATTCTTAAATAACTAAGCGTCAATATATTCTAGTAAAATAATACATAGAAAGCATCATCCATTTAAAAATGAAAAAAATTTAAATCACATGCTAATATACTATAAGATAATACAACATGAATATAAATGTTGGCCATAAAGTAATAAAAATTCCTACATGAGCATCCAAACTTATTTTGGACCAGTAGGATTTAAAAAATTCAATTAGGTACAAAAGTGTTTGGAATTATTTGGACATTAGAACTCATATGAGATGAAGAAAAAGGTAAATGTTTATTCCCAGGATTCAATAAAAAATTTGAACAAAAATTATTAGAATAATATCCATGAAAACCACATTTATAACAAATAATCAAATAATAACCAATCTTCCCTTTAAAATATAATTTCTAAAAATGAACAGAATGATTGTGGTTATATTTTGAAACTGTTTTAACAAACATAGTATTTTTTAAACAATTTCCACCTATCATGAAATTATCTAGGTAAATTCACTCCATATTATTATCAAAAACTTTATAAATATTCCAAGAAGTATAATTTCTGAACATTTTATTTTCTACTAAAAGATTCATATATTTTTATTCAACTTGATACAAATCATCTAACAATAAATTAAACATCCTTTTTAACTCCTCAGTGTTTTTCCAAATAAAATACTTAAACCTGTTATTGTAATATTTAAGCTTCAATATTTCAAGAACATAATTTCATAAACATTCAAATTCAAGGGATAAAATTTTATTTTCTTCACTGACTTTCTTATATAATAAGTCAAAAGATATATGTGAATCCATAATTTTAGAAGGTTTTCCTTGATACCTATCATTCATCTCATATAAAATTTTATTATTAAATAAATATGATTTATAATCATTAAAACCTACTAATTTTACCAAAACAGATATATTACTAGAATACTCCTCCACCTCAAAAGATTTTGGCTCACACCCCTGATTAAATCTATTCTTCCTAATTTTTTTCTACCCATCCATAAAAGAAATATAAATTTAACACAGACTTATTAGGGACTAAGAAGAAAGTTATATCAATAAAAATTAATAAAAATATCTAAATAATAGAAAATATTTGATACCAAGTGATATGGTTTCTAGAAAAAGAATAACATAGTTAAACTATCCTTAACAAAGTCCAACCACTGATACTAATAGTTAGTTCATAAATTATTGATGGAAATAGATAAGAGTATGGTGGATTTTATTTTCATTAAATTATCATAGTCATTAAAAATAATTGTTTAATATGGTGGGTTAATATTATTAAACAATTATTTAATGAATGATTTAGAATTGTGTTTGTGTAAAGATTGAATATTGAAAAAATGACATGAAAATAAGAAATTATATAGTAGTCTGAATATAAAAGATCATAATCCTATCTTCACACCTCAAACAATGGATTATAGAACCCTCTAAATAGATAGAGACATTAAAATATATATAATCTCAAACCTAGGACTTTTATATGGGAGAATCTAGAAACCAAAATAGCATTTTATAGGAGTAGATAAAACCTAGGTTTTTTACTAATGAAATAACCCAAAAATATGTTAATTTAGACAAGATAACTCACAAAGCATTTTCATATTTCTGAACAAGTTGGTATAACCAAGGACTACTTTTTTAGGTGGTATAACCTGTGTGTGAAAATATTAAATGCAGATAACTCCCAACCAGAAAATAATAAATAAACTAAATAAATAACTACTTCAGAGTTGGAGAAAGATATGTTTGAATTGAGCAGTTCTTATTGAACCTTAAAATGGATTTTAATGGTGATTTTTGGGTGATATAGAAATTTAATTCAATAATCGATGTTGAATAACAAATCATCTCTTAAAAAAGTTTCTTTCTTCACTTCACTTGAATGTACAGTTCAAGTAATAGAGGTTATTATTCTATTTTATCATATCATATATTGTTTTAAAAAAAATGTATTATCCTCCTTATTTTCATTAATTACTTGAACCATTTAAATAATAATAACTCAACATATCAATTTAGTTTTATTGTTAGTTGAAATTCAATATAATAATAACAATAATCCAGAATTATTGAGGAGAGATAGAGAGAAGGAGATTATCATTCATTAATAATTGTTCAAAATTCAAACAGATAAATAAAAATTCAAACTATATATAAATAATTAATTTAAAGAGTTAAAATAATCCTCTAATAATAGGTCAATTAGATCAATGAAATCTCACAAGTAGTTTCCTTCAAAAAATAAAAATTTGAAAACTTGCGGAACAAATGCATGTGGATACGCAAAATTTCAGAAATGAATATTAACACATTAAAATATATAAAACAAGTTTGAATGAGTTTTTTAACATCTAATATGAATTTATAAAAATATAAAATAATAAAATTACATAAAAAATAATAAACTTGATTTTTGGAGGTTCATATTGTATTCATATGCATGAAAACAATAATAGATTTGATCTTTATATAAATGCATTTGAAAAAATTTAAAAACACTTCTCATGGATTATATATGACTAATAATAATGTATATAATCATTAAAAAAATTAAACACTTTTTATAAACATTATTAAATTAAAAATACCAAGAAAATCATGAGATATAGAAATTTGAAAATTTATTTCTAGTTAAAGGTAAAACCTACAAGCATGTGTAAATGTAAAAATTATTTTTTACACTGTTTATATTTGAAAACTATATTTTATATATTATTTTAAGGTAAAATTACATGTTATATAAGGGTGAATAATATTTTATATATTATATCTAAGGGTAAAAATGAATTATCTAAATGTATATAGATGTTTAAATGAGATGTGTAAGGGTAACACATGAGTTGTATAAAGGTAAACAAAAACTTAAAATGACAATTTAAGGATTGAATAAAATTTATGTAAGGGTAAACCAAAATCATGTAAGGGTAACATGAAACCTATAATGATAACATAAAAGTGAAAATAAACTTCTTAATTCAATGTAACAATAAATGAAATACTTAGAAAATTATTTTTTCACAATATTTAACTAAAAATATTATATGGAATAATAATAAAAAATGATTAAAAATTAAATAATTAAAAATAAATTATATCAACAATAATATTTTACTAAAAAATAAAATAATTAACTATTAAAAAACTAGTTCAAGGAGCCATTCCAACACTTTGGGTAAGACCGAGATATCATGAACAAAGGGAAGGAAGGTATTAAGTAATTAGGAAAGTTATTGGCCAAGATAGACGTATCAAACATTTTAAATAAGGGAGGAGATGATATTACCTTTTATATGTGAGGAGAGGACAGACATAGAATTATAAAAAGATATTTAAATATAATTAGTGTCTTTATCAAGTATAACACATCCAAATGGCCATAGATACAAATAAAAATATGGTAAACTATAAATATCATCAACCAAAAAAATTAAATATGTTTTGGTGAAATTTTGAAACATATCTTTTGGTTTAACCTCATCCTTAACCCTTTTTAAAATTAACTATGATGACACATATTTTAGCATTTAAAGATCATAAATTTACTTACAAGGTGACCAGTGCCTCTAAAATGGTCAATGGATGAAATTTTATACCATTTACCATTCCACTTGTACACTTTCAAGAATTTGGTTATTTTTAAATCATTTAATACACTAATGTTTTACATAAAAAATCATTAAAGTCATTTCTGGGGTTATTCATTCATTTTGAATTTATATCCATCAAGATAATAATGGATTTAGAATATAAACTATTTTCCCATCAATCATAAATTATTATTAACTATAAAATTCCGCTAAATCATAATTCATTTAAAATAACGTTAATTTATTATTTTTAAAATTATTTACTAAATTGTTTCTACTATTTTCACAAGTACTGAATCAGAATTGCAAAATAATTTAAGGTAATTATACCATCAACAAAATTAAAAATAAATTAAAATCATAACAATAATTCATTTATCTTCTAAATAAACTTTTATATTCACTCATAACTTCTTTTTATCTTAAGAATATATTGATGTTATAATCCAAGTCACATGGAAATAAATTTCCATTTTTGTATCTTGGATGAATTTGGTAAAAAAAATCATTTAATAGGATAAAAGAAACTTTTATAGAGATTTCAATTCCTTATTCCACATTTTTAACCCTGTTTTACCCTTTCAATGGTGAAAAATATTTTTTGTGGCTACTATTCATAATGATAAAAAATAAAAGAAGCATATTTACCAAATTTGAACATCCAGATTCCAAAAAGTGGAACCAATTTTTCAATATTAAATTTCTACAAGTGATTTAAATAAATTTTAATATTAATTAATAAAACACAATGAAAACTGTTTTTAGAAAAATGTGTTGTTTATCTAAAAAATGCACTCCTGCTAAAATCAAGTATAATTTTTATTCCTATGTATTTAATTAGATTATTTATAATTAAAATTGACTTATATTTATTAAATTTCAAACACAAAATATAATAACACTTTCATATGAAATTATTTTAAAAAAATAAATGATAGGTTTACAAAAATTGGTATTTTTCACTAATCTCATAAAAATAAAGCGTTCTATAAAAATTCCCACAAAATCACCATAAATTAGTATTGACATATTGATTTCAAAAGTTATATTCATATCCTAAAATATTATTTCTCAAAATTTTAGAAATTAATCATAATGTATGCACACAAAATTAAATAAAAATCAATTTTGAAAAAAAAACATATTTTTGAAGCATAAAATGAATTAACTAAAAATAAAGAACATATTTATTGGGAATTAATAAATAAATTTAAATTATATAAAACTTTTATACATATTTATAATGTGTTTATTACTATTAATACTACCATTATAATAGACACATTATAAAAGTCACATTTAAATAATAAATTTTTATAGTATATCTCACTTCATTTAAGGGTTGGTGTTGCGTGTTAAGAATGTTATCTAGTATAGTATTTTTCAACAAAATTTTTACAGAGTCACATTCTCCCACATTAAATAAAATTTTTCCTTATAATTTTTATCTAGGTAATGTAGGGTTCAATATTAGAAAATAACTTTGTTGAAAAATCACATCATATAAAGGAATAATAAAACTTCCTTTGAAAATGGAAAGTGGAAAAAATAATGGTTACCTAAAATAACACATAATTAGGTTCCCAAATAAGGATAACAGTAGTGATAAGTGAAAATAAAGATATAAAGGAGAAAGATAAGGTCTAAATAGTAATGAAGAGTGATAGAGAACATGATCAATATAATGTTAAATACCATAAAAACATAAGTTAGGGAGGGCTGGAAATGGAAATTAATTCCTTATAAATAAATATAAAAAGGAAAAAATAATTTTCAAGTTCCTTTTCCATATATTTAAGGATTTATTTTACCATGGATTATTAGAAAATATACTTTGTTTTTTATCTAAATATTTAAATGTAATTTTATTCTTTGGTTGTGTGTTTCAATTTGTCTCCACCTATTTTAATCCCATATTCCAATGATGAATGAAAAATATCAATTTTTCATGCCTGAACCACTAAAATAAACTTATAATAGATCATAAGATCTATAAAAGGATGTAAATATATTCCTCTAATATCTATTTAGTTACTAAAAAATGGTTAGTATGTGATAAGATAACTAATATGAATAAACTATCAATTGAAATTTTAATCTCATTGATTTCAATAATAATGCCCAATAATCTACTTGATTATTTACAAAAATAATTAAATTAAAAAAAATCAAAGTATGCTTAACTCGTATACAAAACACAAATTGGTTTTAGAAAAATTAGGTCACAAAATCTCCAAAATCAATTTAACTTTAATCCAAAAACAATATCTCATAATGTTACATTCCAAACACATTAATACCTTGATCATATATTATCATAAAATATGATAATAACATGAATCAACATAAAACCTCAATGAAAAAATAGATGCTTCCAAAAATTAAATCCCTCATTATTCCTCAAATAAAATCAAGAACTATCAAATATATTCCATATATTCAGAAAATTAATAAAAATCATCAAATATATCATAAATCACATTTTTATCAAATCACTTATAATGAATCACGATCAAATTAACATTTGTAATTCATTGGAATTTTGAATTTTCATTTCATGGATGGCTTATATTTTTAATTAGGGTATAGAAAGAAATTACAGAAGTGAGTACATCTCAAAGTGATTATTTTGGAGAAGTTTTGGGGAATGAGAGGTACCTCAGGTGCTCGATCGATTCCCAAGATCTTTGGGTTTCATTTTGGGAGTTTTAAAGGTTTCTATCTAGGGTGAGATAATTGGTGTGTATAGTTTAGTAGAAACTTGGTGACACCCTGAGTGTGAGAAGGTTTTTTGTTCAATTTCTATATAACACAGTTATCTTGTAGGGTTAGTGAATGGTTTTGAGGAAAATATATCGATTTAATGTTAAACACTATGTCTTATATTGGGTTAGAGGCACAGTGCATGTTTTACACATGGTTGCAAACAACACTACAAGGAGTTACAGACTGAGGTAGAGCCTACCACATGATTGGTAAACATTTTGGAAAATCATGCAACCAAGCCATATGGGAGGGGTGTTCTTGGATAGATCCTACTGCATGGTTAGTGAATAATTTAGAAAAATGTGTAGGAAATCCATTAAGCTCATTAAAGATGGATTTTTATGATTTTTATCCTCTAATTCTTCAAACCATAGACCCCCTTTTCTTCCCCCCTCATGCACTTACACCCCAACTGGCTGATATCTCCTCTATTTTTCAATACCCCTCATTTTGGGAGGATTTTAGGTGCATTATTCAGTGATTTAAGGTGATATTAACCATTATCATTTCTATTTTATTCTTTCTATTTAGTTCCCTGATTTTTTGGTTCCTTTCAGTTATAGTTCTTTAGAATATTCCACCAAATCAATGTGGAATAATAAATTTCTTATAGGAATTTTCCTCACCCTATCTAGAGGATATCCTAAGACATTATCCACGGAACATCACACATCATTTCTATGAGGTACATTTATATTCTGAATTTATTGAGGTTTTTTCTTAGATTAAATTAAATTTTATATTGTTTTAGCAGTATCTGTTAAGGATATTTCCCAGTCCAGGGATGTGAGCATGAGACACACCTTATGGGTATCATTGGGTGTGGTTTCAACCTAATGAGTTTACCTGGTGAGATTTTTGTCTGGTGTTCCAATTTGAATAAATTTTTGAGTTTAACTATAAATAGTTTCATGAATTATAATTGAATTATAATTAATTAAGTTTAGTTGTGCGATGTATGTTCAGGCCTCTTTTATTTTGAGTGACAGTATTTGGGCATGTGTGGGATTTGACAGACCTTAATAACTACTGGTGACCCCTCTAAATAAATGAAAATGCTTCTTTTGAGGAAGGTGGTCCCTTTAATTTAACACATAGTCTTACCTTTATTTTTAAAGTGGCTTTTTGTGTGGTTATACTGTCCTTACATGTAATAACCAAGTTTTAATTAAATGTTTTATCAAAGTATCTCCCCTTTAAAAATGATTAAATTATGTTTAAATGACTTAAAAGATATTTGTGATAATAATTAGTGATTTTGAAATGGAATTTCACAATCACTGATATTTTTTAATTGAATTGAACATAGGTTTAGACCAAATTCTAGGGTAAATTTTGAATGGTATATTAATTATATATGGTTTATAAGTTCTGAAATAATGAATTTAAAATGGTTTTGGAATTGTAAAGTGAAGTTGGTGAATTAGAAATGTATTTTAAATTGTTTTTTTGTAAAATTAAAAGACCCTTAGGGGTGATATTATTTTTAAAGGTAATGGAATTTATTAGGTAATGTGAATTTTTAATTGTTGAAATAATAATGGGGTGATTTTGTTTTGAAAAATTTTAAAAAAAATTAAATGAGAAACAATATAATTATATGGTGTTGGTATTAGTAATGAAATTGATAAAGGTATTTTTCCCCTTCTTTTGTTTTATTTTACCAAGACTTAGAAAATGGTAATTATAAATGGTTCTGGATAATAATATTGGAATTATTTTAGAAATGTATGTCAAATGATCCATTATTTCTTATATGAAATTATTTTTATTATCCTCATTAACCTAGGGTGAACATAGCACCTAGGTGGATATTGGTTGATGGTTAAACCTAAGGGGAACACACACCTTAGGAAGGCATTGGTTAATGGTTATAACCAAGGTTAACACAATCCCTGAATGGATATTGTGGCCCTAGGTATGTGTATATTACCCCCATGGTGCCAATGGTTTGTCCAATGATTGGTATATTACCCATAGAGGGATTTCGGATGGCATTATCATCACGGTGCGCTTATAGACACCACAACATTAGAAAAAGCAGGTATATACCATTATTAGGGTAAATATGGCCCCCCTGGTTGGGTTTTTTTATGAATATAGTTTTAAATATTTTAAGTGTTTTTTGGAAATTTTTTCTTAGAGAAATTATGCATCCATTTTATATAGACTAGTTATTTTTGGGACGACATTGGTGAAGCCCTATCGAGTTTGTACTAAATCCTTACTCGGACGACCATGGCACTTGGGTACTGAAGTAGAATCTTAGTTGTTTGATGGAATATGTTGGGATGAAGTCTATGTATGATCAAGAAATATTAATTAGATGATCATATAGATATTTATAAGAGAATTTCCTCAGAGATATAGAATATACCTTTGTATTTTATTTCTTTGTTTCATTGTTCATGTGACTGGCCTAGTGGGCAGTGTGTTTAGGCCATTTTCAGCATCTTATTTTTTTAAAGAATGTTTAGTTATTTACTTCTTTGTGTGATATGATATAATGGATGTGCATTAGGTTTTGTGATTTTTGGGTTCATATTATCATTCACTCTAATACTATTGGATTTGGTGTTCTAAAACCAACTATTTCTACTTTACTTACATGTATATTCAAAGATTTGAAAATTAATAAAAATATCTTTTTACATATTATTCTTAGTTATATGTGACTTTAATGTAATAATTTTATAGAGTATCTATTGCATTAATAAGGTCATAGTATTCCCTTCTATGATGAAAACCATTAAATTCCAAGAGGATATTCTTAAATAAAGTTATATGATTAGATAACATGCAATTATAGGACACATAGTATGTAAATTGGTAGGTGTGAGTACTTATAAGTGGATGAGGGGTTTTTTATGAAGTTCACACTTTATAATCTCCTAGAAGAGAGATTATGAGAAAAATCCTACCAGTAGGAATTCCACATGTTTTGGTGTCATTAAGTATTCTTATCCATGTGCATATGTAATGGTCCTTAGACATTAAGATTATCATTAATTCATTTCATGACTCATAAATTTATATTTAATGAACAAAACCATGATTTCATATGTTTGTGGGAATTGGGTATGTTGTGTGTATCATGAGTGAAATGTTATTAGTGGATATTTCAAGGAAGTAGTTTTTCCTTCTATAGTTATGGAAGTTTATATCATGGATTTTAATTGGAATATAACCAACACATTAAATTCCATGGTGATGGTGAAATGGTGTGTTTATTTCAGATAGTCAAAGAATGATTCATCCAACATATGGGTTGATGAAGCATATGAGAAACCTACTTTAAGAGATATTGTGATAAAGTCATTTTATTACACAGTGACCTTTCATATGTGGTTGTTGATGTTGCAACATTAAATTCTTTTTCTTTGGTTCCTTGGCTCATTGGTAAACAGTAGTCATAGAATTTTGGCAAGCCTACCTAATGCCAATGTGAAAGGATCCTAGAGGGTTAGAAATTAAGGCTATCCATTGATCTTGATTAAATTATATTTGAATTTAATTAATGGAATAAATATTATTCTTATGACCGAGGAATAATATTAATCAAAATTTATTGATCACATAAATCAAATAAATATTTATTCATCGAATTGAGAATATATATATATATATATTCTATTAATTATTTAATAAATATTTATTTTTTGGTTTGTATATGAAATACTTATTTATGAATAAATTTTTTATTCATGTATTCAATAAATTTTAAGGGGTTCAAGTAGAACAAAATCATTTTTGATGATAAATACTAATTTTAAAACCATTAAAATAATATTTATCTGTTACGTGAGTTAGCACATTCCATAAAATAATAATAATATTATTATTTTTCAGGGGGTTTGTTAAGAATTATCATATTATTTAAGGGTTAGTATGAAATAAAATAATATTCTAACCCAAACCCAAGATCTATAAATAGATGGTTTTATCTATTGTGTAAGTCAAATCGAAAATGGGGCAATATAGAATCGTTGTGAACAATAAAATTGAACATCTCAATTTATTCCTCTCGTATTCTCAATAATGATAAGAAATCTGACAGGATCAAAGGATCATGATGAAATCAAGATGAATAATTCAAGATGATTGATTCACTACCCAAGCACCAAGAAATCAATCGACATCATTCAAATGTCAAAGGAGCATGTTTGGATTACCACTAGAGGGATTTTACACTTGGATCCTTACAATGCAATGAATGTAAACTAGAAAAGGGGTTTCAAATGATCAATATCATCTATGAAAAAATTTACTTAATGAGGTAAACTTTTCTTCTGATCATAAACATATTAATTATAAAACACACAAAGATCCTCTCCAAGTTTTGGGTTTTCCTCTATGTCCATATTTGGTGAAAACAATTCATTAGTCATCACATTCACATCATGTAAAATATTACGAATTATCCACTAAATCAACAAAACATTTATAGTTAATTAACCCACTAGGAACTTCTACTGCACCCATAATCTTAAAGTGGTATCAATGTAGTCACATTTCAAATTTATAATTATTTATTTTATTGTTGATCTATATGTTCAATAATGGTTCAATATTTCATCTCAATATTTTTTTCTTTAGTTCAATCTTTAATTAGAATTTTTTTATATTTAAATTATACTTGTTCAATGTTTAATTTTATTAAAGGACTAATAATATATGTATAATGATCATATATTCCATTATAAAGTGTTAATTATTTTTGGACGGTAAGACAGGATTACACTACATGTTTCTAGAGTACACATTGAGTACCCATGTGCACTACATTTGGTCGTGTCGTGGGATACATGACACACCAAGTATAAATTACATGAAGTTTATTTAATACACACCACATGTAGACTAGGCCAATCTTTCACTTGACATGTCATATTACATGACATGTAGTTGGCATACACATCATGTAATCTACATTGTTTAGTGTAAAAATTATTGAAAACCATGTGGTCAAATACATGACCAAAAATGCGTGAGAATGATATCCTGGATAATTTATGAAATATATAATTCTTAGTTAGCATACACGACATGAATTTCATTATTTTAAACTTTCAAAATACATACTGATTATTTTGGAGAGTTATACATACACATGTCACGTGATATATATAGTGTCTAGCTAGATTGTACACATTGTGTAGTCTCACACCAAATAAACATGCTGATTCCTTCATCAGGTTTTGAAAAAACATAACATTTAGCTCCTGAGTACACGTCATGTAATCCAATAAGATACACCCTAAATCCTGAATAATTTATCATGGTAACATGGAATGTTGAGTACCCAACATGAATTCGGTTAGTACATACCATATAGTCTGGCCGAGGTACACGCCAATGCCCCAACTGTGTATCCAAAATGCCCAAAAATCAAGGTATACAACTTGTAGCTCATAATTATATGTGGTTTAGTATCCCAATAATGGATAGAAATAAATTAAATTAAATTTATAATTGCTACATTAAAACCTTATTATATTGATTTTCACATGTTGTTCTTGAAAATTTGATAGTGGTTTTAAATAATTATTAAATTCTCAAATCATTTACTATAATTATCTATAATTATTGGTTCTCCTATTAATTTATCATGAATTAATTTATGGTGTACATCTCTATGATAATTCATATTTTCAAAAATATAAAAATCAATTAATTAACTAATAAAATCATGTTTATATTAATAATAAAGAATGAATAGAAATGAATTTTATCTAGTTTGATTTTATGTAACTATTTCATGTGTATAGACAATCCAGAGTTTGACCAAGACC
Organism: Viscum album; assembly: GCA_963277665.1. NCBI lineage: Eukaryota > Viridiplantae > Streptophyta > Magnoliopsida > Santalales > Viscaceae > Viscum > Viscum album. The sequence continues at coordinate 1,376,657,005 of OY728152.1, read as the reverse complement.
TATGTATGTGTTGGGAATATTTAATATAATTTATTCCATGGTTATAAAATTATTAATTATTAAACTAAAATGATTGTCTGTGAGTCACCCCTCCTTCCATTATTATATAGGATATTTGTGTCCAAGGTTCTTTATGTAATTCCGATTAATGAATGATTTCATTGCCCTCAGTTGTGTGTGAGTTACAAATACATATAATAAATGGACTACCCCTGGTATACAAAGGTGGTTCAATACATAACTGATATATTACCAACCCTGATGATACATAGGTGTATTGGTAGATTTTTTCAAATCATGCTAAGATTGACACAAGGAAATTTACCCTAGTCCATGAGTTGATTTATTTTTCTATTAAATAAATCAAATATTAGGTAAGTTTCTGATAAGTATATTTATTTAATTATTTCTATATTATGCATTATTTATTTTGTGGATGTACGATTGAGATCACATAAATAAATTAACTAAGGTGAAAATATGTAATATAAATAAATGGATTATGTGTAAATGTTTTATCAAAACATGGTTCATATGTTAAGTAAAATCCACTAAAGATATATAATAGAAGGATGGTTCATGGTCAATAGACTCTCTCTCTCTTCACAACCATGAAGATTCGGGCTATGCGTGTATGGCCTCTTCATCTGCTCCCTTCTCGACTAATGTTTTCCTCTATCATTGGAAATTTGATAGTCACAAACTTGTTTCAACTGGTAAGTAGGGGAAGATAAATTTCTATAAGGGAGATATTAAAGATGTTCCATGCTGAAAATCTAGTCCAAATCGATCTTTCTATCTTTTCAAGGGCTTCACTATTGGAAGTATCTAGCATAAGGGTAGTGTTTCTCATGTGAAGGGGAATCTATCTGTGATCTTGGAGAAATTGGTAATAACCCCAACATAGCTTATCTTATTCTTCTTAGGGGTTTAATTCCATGGAGAATGGGAGGTCTCATAATGAAACTCTAATAAATTTGGTGTTTTGAGAGATATAAATGAATCTATTTGGGTCACTAATTCTTTTACATCCTCTTCTACTCAAGGATTTGAAGATATGATCTTGGGGTTTTGGTTTGTTCTCCCTAAACCTATTACTTTTCAAATTCCAGAGTGGGATAGATATTTTTACCTAGTGTAAGTATGTGACTCCATTGATCAAGCATGGGTCAAGGTGCATTGGTTAAATTTGGATATTTGGAATCTAATAATCCTACATGAAATTACATTGTACATTGGTGTTCTGATCAAAATGGACAAGGAAAATGAATTAGAAAGGTTTGGTCACTTTTCGCACATTCTTTTTGAAGCTGCCTTGAGTTATAATCTTGTTGATAAAATGATTATTTTCACAGATGTAGATGAATTATAATTGAGGATTGAATATCAAAAAATCCCTTGATTATTTTGATATTGCAAAGTAATTTGGTAGGGAAGTATGAATTGTAAAATATTTTGTCATATGTACCTTCTATTTTTCAATATTTAATGATGAGAGTATTTGTTTTAAAAACATAAATGAAAAAATCAAAGTTTTTTTCAGATAGGATTACTTGATGGGGGGTATCGATGGTGGTCCCTCATTTAAATTCACTTTTTCTAAGTACTAACACACTCAAATGAAGGTGAAATACATGTCGCTATCTCTATGAATAATATGAATAACGTGCTGGACTACACTAGATCTCGAGGAAGTGGTCATTATTCATCCATTTTGAGGGATAAAAATATGGTTGTTCAAAAGGATTTCAATTTCATAGTATATCTTTCTTTCTGTGATTTTCTTATTAAAGGGCATAATGCGCCTAGTGATGAGCTGCTGGGTGACTCTGATTTAGATTTTAATGTGAAATTGGATGCTAATTATCATTATTGAAAGGACGAGGGGATAATTTCTACTAAAAATAGGAAAGGTAAATTGAATGTTGATTTTATTTTGTTAATTTCTATGATGAATTACACTTCCATTTATAATTTTATGGTCTTGTAATCTTCAAATATTCAGACTAGTAAGGATATGACCTGGGGTGATATTGATCAGAACATTCCTCTTTATGTCCAAGGGGTGGATGGAACTCTTGCACATGAGTGTCCTTCGACACATTCCATAGAACAATATATAGAAAAACATATTTCCACTTTTATTCCATTGGAAAAGGATCGTTTTCTACAACATGGTGAATATGATGTCAATTATAATCAGTACAAAGTATTAGTGGATAGAGGTATGGTTTCTATTGACATGAAGTATATTTATAGTGATGATTGGATACCCATAATGGATGGTTGTGATAGTGTTCAAAATGGAACTAAGATGATCTATGTTCTTTATAATGATCATACATAGGATGAGGCCCCATAGGGTGGCCCTACTAATAGTGCATTGGAGAAGGATCTGTCTAATGCTTCCCAAACTAAGAAGGGACCCCTAGAAGAACCAATCCATGTGAGGAATAAGTAATAACCCCTAATAAAAGTTAATAAAATTTATGAAAAATATTGTTTCCAATTGGTTATCCCTCGGAAATCCAAATCTTGGGTGACTACATCTGAGATAGTGCAGACATATCCAGACCCCCTGTAGGTTGATCATACAACTAGAAATTTTAATATCATTAAGAATATAGAATTGAATTTTCAATCCAATTTCTTTTATCTTATGAAAAATTCAGGTGTATATTTTTTCATGGACCTAGACATATAATGTGACATTTCATGGGACCAAAACAATAGTATAATTCCTCCAGAGGACCAAGAAGGTGAAAGGCCTCAGTAAGGAGGTGTTAGAATGGGTTTTATCACAAAATGAAGTCAATGTTTCTATGATAGAGCCATATGTATTCAGTTATATTGATTTTCTAATAGTCTAGAATTTTTTTAAGTTAATATTGAAGATGGATTATGATCCAACTCATAGATGGTCTTTTATGATTTATCTTGGAAATTCAGGATCTGATCCATGTTGGTGGAATCCTCTTAATTGTCATTGGATAAGGAATATGTGCCCCTGCACAGGGTTAAGACTAGAAGAGTGGATGAAAACCAAAGAGCATAAGTATATATCCTAGAAATTTTGGAACTAGAGTGGTTTGCAAGTAGTGACCTCCAATTTTAAATATGGGGTCTTTCTTGTTTTACCCATTCCTTTTATTGTACATATTTATTTTATTAATTAATTTGGAGTCAGGGTTTATTAAAAACCCATGATTGATCTGTTTGTGTTAAAATCTATATAACATTAAAAATACATGTAAAAGATAAAACAAGTTAAAATGTATGCATAATAAAAAAAATTCCTCAAATTAATATGAATACAGACTTGGCCTTCCATTACTTTTTTTGGAATTAAATCTAGAAACATTTTTGTTTGAGCAACCCTCATTGGGATGCTTAATTTCTTCATGGATTTATTATAATTTTTATTGGATGAATCGACCATCTTACATCAATATAAGCACCCCTCAATAGACTTGTTGTAACTTAGAGGCAAGTGCGGAGAAATTCCAAGAAAGGATTTCAGGATTGGGGAGTCCACTCATAGATCAAGGAATTATAAGATTGTAGTTGTAAGAGACCTACCTATTTTAAAACCTTCAATTACTTTGACCAAACCTTATTGGGAATATTCAAAGGTGTATAAAGATCATTTCCACAAGAATTTCCTCAAAACTAGACATTTTGAGTCTAATGGTTGGGGTTTTTTGGACTTTATAAAATAGATGTATAATTAATTAAAATAAATTCATTATTTCTCACTTAAATTGTAATCAAGAAAAGTACTAATAGTATTCTATTTTAAATTTTAGAAAAAATGGAAATCATTTCATCAATATAATCCCTATGATTAATATTTGTGAATGACTTTTCACAGGTAGTGACTTACAAGAAAGGTTTAAACAACTTTGGGTTGTTTTGAACCATAAATAGGAATCTTATATAATATAATCCTCCATAAATGATCCACCTTATAAGGAGGTGAGTGATTAAGAGTTTTTTTCCTATGAAAAACATTTGAATGTTGTGGTAAATTTCAATGTTTAATTCTTTCGTCTACGACTAGTGAACCAATTAAGTCTCATTAAAATATAGATTCTTATAGAATTATCGAGTATCTTAGTGGTCTCACCCAATAGAGATCCAGACAAAAATAATTTGAGATATCCAAGGCACTTTTTCAAAGTAAATTTTGGTAGGGTTCTTCAGTTGGGCCTCACGTACTCAAGATCATTAGATACATTGAGCACCTAGAGGTTCTAGTGTTAAATTTTCCTGATAAACTATGAACCTATCTCATTCTATCATCACCCACTTAGATCTTATATAGTATTGTTGTCAATTTAAATAGGAAAAACATTGAGAAGTCTCTCACAGATATTCTCATGCATTTTTTCCAAGTAGATAGGTAGATGAAGCATAAAAACCATTTTTTCCTTTTATTGAACTAATGAAAAGGATATACAGAGATCTCTAAGACCAAACCTTTTCAAAACACCCTTCTATAAAGAGAAATATTATGGGGTAAGTAAGGTATTGTGATTATTATTGTTTTTCATGTGGTAATAAGGTCCACTAGAACAAAAATTGCACCTATCCAAATAAATAAGGGAAAGCTTCATGTGTATTTTTCATCGAGTGTAATATTTCTATTTCTAAAACTTGGGTATTATATATAGCTTTTGGTGCTCACATATGTATTCAAATAAAAACAACTTGTAAATTCATAAAGATAGATCAAGTATATATAACTTTATCTGTATCCAATATAGCCAAACTAACAGTTGTGGATATCGGGGACTACCACCTCATATTGCTGATGAGAATGAATATAGTTTTAAAGTATTGTTATTTTGATCCATCTATTACCAAAAACATTACTCCTATATCCAAACTTGATAAGGGAGGATTTATTTTCATGTTTGGGAATAAATATTTCTTCTTTTATAAATATATCATTTTTATAGTCTTACATATTTAAATAAATGTATTTATGTTTTGAATTACAAAAAAATGTAATGATAATAGATAATGAAACAAGTTCACCTGACTCATACCAAACTCATCTATGGTATCACTGGATAGTTAATTTAAATAAAAATTCCTTCAATAAGTTATAACAAGATAGATATTTATATTCATTGTAAAAAAACAACTCGGTGCATGTCACACATGTTTACAAGGAAAAAAGGTCAAATCCTCATTTAGTGGAAATAACGAAAAGGCCAAAGTGATTCTTGAATAATTTCATGCTCATGTGTGTAGACTATATGTAGTTAATTTAGTGGGTGGGTACTCATACTTCATAACTTTTACTGATTAATTTAATGGATATGGATATGTTTACTTAATGAGGTATACGTTATGTCTTTTTAAAAGATTCACTGAATAAAACAATGAAGTTGAGAACCATATTGTTAATAAGATTAAGAAAATCAATATAGATCACGGTGGATAATATGTTAATCAGGAACTCAATGAATATTTATGGAATTTTGGGATCTTATCCCAACATAAACCACCTTATACACCTCATTGGAATGGTGTGTGTAAAAGTAGAAACTATACCTTGTTATACATGTTGAGATCAGTTATGATTCATGTGAGTCTTCCATTATCCTCTTAGGGGTATTCATTACAAATATTAGCCCAAATAATAAACCAAGTGAAAAATATAGTGGCTGATAGTATAATATAACAATTGTGGAATGGAAAGAAACTTGTGTCATCATACTTACATGTGAGGGTTTTCCAAAAATTTGTTAAGGCCTCTTTAGGTAACAAACCTACACCCCGAGGAACAAAGTGTGCCTATATATGATACCCCAAAGAAACAAGGTGATATTACCTATAAAAACCCTTAGATAAAAGGTAATAGTGTCAAGACATGCCAGATTTCTTGAGATTGAGAACTTCTTTAAAATAGATAATAGGAGCAAGATAGACTTTAATGAAGTCCATGATCAAGGTGTACAAGAGTTAGAATAGAAAAAAATCCATAAATCCCCTTAGAAGAAGATATTATAGAGACACAAGTACTATGTAAGAGTATAAGAGAATTTTGAGAACTGTAATGGTATGGTTTTCTTCTCACTAAGGATAATGACCCCGTATTAGTTGATAATAATGACCCACTTACCTATAATGAAATAGTAAGTGTCATAGATGTTTCCTAGTGACAAAAATAAATGAATTATTAAATGGTTTCCATTTACCCAATCTGAGTATAGATTTTGGTAGATCCACCAGTAAATGTAAGTCCTATAGTTTCTAAATAGGTATTCAAGAAAAAATAATACATGGATGGAAACTTCAGTACTTATAAGTCACATATGGGTTAAAAAGGGTTCAAAAAACATCAAGAAATAGACTATGATGAAACCTTCTATCCAGTTTCAATTCAAAAAAACATCATAATTATACTTACCTAAGCATATTTCTAGGACAAGGAGATTTGAAAAATGTATGCCAAAACAACCTTCTTTAATGGGAAACTTTGGGAAGATTTCAATATAACACAACTTGAAGGGTTTTTTATTATAAAGGATACCAGTAAGGTTTGAAAATTGAAAAGATCCATTTATGGATTAAAGAAAGAAACTAGAACATTTAGAATTGTATTTGATGAATCCATAATATAATTTCATTTCATAAATAATGAATGTGAGGCTTGTGCCTATAAGCAGTTCAGTGGGAGTGCAGTTTTTTCCTTAATAATATATGTTGATGACATATTTCTTATTAGAAATGAAATAACAATCTTATAGTCTGTCAAATATTGATTTAATAAATAATTACCTATGAAGGAATTAGGTGTGATGACATATATTCTTGGGATCGTGATCCATTATGATAGATCTAAGAGATTGTTCGATCTAAGCCAAAGTATATATATTGATAAGATACAAAATAGGCTCGGTATAGAACAATCCAAGAGGAGATTGTTTCCAATATCATAATAAATTCATCATTCCAAGAAAATGTTTCCTTAAAAAAATAAAGAAAGATAAAATATGGAAAACAATACATAAACATCAAGTATTGGGTTAGTGATGTATGTTATGCTATATACAATACTATATATTGAATATGACATGAGTATGGTTGAAGGATATTAAGCTGACAAATGTACTACTATTGGGTGGTAGTCAAGACTATCCTTAAGTATCAAAGCCATACTAAAGATATGTTTCTGGTTTATGGAGGAGAGGAGGAAATAGTCATCATAGGATAAGTAGATGCTAGTTTCAAGACATATCATGATGATCTAAAATCATAGACATGATACATATTCAAATTTAATCTAAGAGTTATGAGATGGAAAAGATCAAAGTATGTTGTGGTTGCACATTCTACAATAGGGTCTGAGTTTATTGTGGATTATGAGGTAGCTAAAGAATCATTATGGATATAAAAATTCATCTAATATCTTGTCATTCTATCTAGTAGTAATTATATTATCACTCTTTATTGTGATAATACTATAGCAGTGGATATCACAAAATATCCAAGGTCACATAAATGGATAAGTCATATACTTTGAAAGTATCACCTCTTGAGGTATTTTTCTCAGAGAGGTGAAGTTGGGGTGATTTTAATATTCATGAAAGACCACATGGCATACCGCTTGACTAAAGACTTAACTCAGAAGAAATACAGTCATCATAAGAGGTTTGGAAGACTAAAAGTTGTAAGTAGTTGGATCTAGTCTAATTGACGGTTTTTTAGAGCTAGTGTTCTGGAACCAAATATTTATAATTTAACTAAATGTATATTCAAGAATTTGAATATTACTAAAACCTATTATTACATATTTTTCATAGTTATATGTAAATTTAATGTAATAATGTCCTATAGTATTTGGAACATTGATAAGGTCAGAGTAGTTCCACTTTATGATAAAAACCATGAAATTACAAGATAATATTCTTAAATATAGTTATACAATTGAATAATTTACTATGGTATTACACAAATTATATAGAATGTCTGGTGAAAGTACACATAAGTTGATGAGGATTATTATCATGATGTTCTCACTTGGTAATATTCAAGATGGGGGATTATGAGAACATACTCACTAGTTGGAATTATGCATGTTTTGGAGTTATTAGATATTTCTACCTATAAGCATGTGTAATAGTACTTAAACTTTATGATTATCATTAATTCATGTCATGACTCACACACTTATATTTACATATTAAAACTATGATTCAATATAGTCATGAGATGTAGGGTATGTTGGGTCTATTATGAGTGACATGTTATTAATGGATAAGTTGATGAAGGATTTTCCCTTCCATATCTATAAGAGTTTTTATCATGAAATTTTAATTAGACTATAACCATTATATTAAATTCTATGTCCTTTTTGAAATGGCATGTCTATTTCAGTTAGTCAAAGAATGACGCATCAAGAATTTAAGTTAAGGACATAGATGTGAAACCTACTAATGAGATATTTTGATAAAGATATTATATTACAAAGTCAGAATTTGTATGTGGTTTTCAACATTGAAACATTGAGTTCTTTTTCTTGGGTGTCTTGACCTACTGGTAGATATTAATCTTGGGTTTATCCAAGATAGCATAATTCCAATGAGAAAAAATATTGTAGGGTCACACACTAAGAGTTTTTATTTATCTCGATTAAATTCTATTCAAATTTAATTAATGTAATAAATATTATTCTCAAGACTAATGAATAATTTTATTTAATATTTATTGATCACATAAATTAAATAAATATTTATTCACTATATTGTGAATAAAAATATATTTATTTATATTATTGAATAATTAATAATTATTTATTCACTCGTTTGTGGATAGAATATTTATTTATGAAATAATTTTTTGTTCAGGTATTCAATAAATTTTGAGAATTATGAGAAGACCAGGATCATGTCTATTGAAAAATATTAATGATCAAGATGATAACATAATATTTATCAATTATGTGAGTTAGTTCACACCATGAATAAATATAATATTATTATTATTTGGAATAGGGTTTATTAATAATTATTATATTATTTAAGGGCTGGTATGTAATTAAATAATGTATTAATCTAAACCCTATATCTATAAATAGATTGTTATGTATACTGTTCAAGGTTAATCAAAAAATTGAGAATAGATAATCGTTGCACACAACATGCATCTCCCTCTCTCTTGAATTATTTCTCTCATCTTCTCCTGAATGATAAGAACTCCTTTAAACTTGAAGGATCTTGATGTGATCAAGATGAACAATACAAGATGATTTATTCACTATTCTAGCACCTAGAAATCAATTGGTATCATTTGGAGGTCAACGGAGAATGTGTGGATAACAACTAGAGAGATTATACACATGTATCCTTACAGTTCAATAAAGATAATCTATAAAAGGGGTTTAGATGATCAATATAATCTATGAATAAATTTCCATGATGAGGTAACCTTTTTTTTCAAATCATAAACAAATTTATTATAAAATTCATGTGAAAATTTCTTCTCTAGGTTCTGTGTTTTCCTCTATGTCAATATTCGTTGAAAAAAGTTCAATGATCATATAGTTTATGTTATGTTCAATATTGGGAATGATCCAATGAATCGAAAAAACCATTATGGTTAATTCACCCACCAAGAACTTCCACTATACATGGAACTTTAGATACAAGGGGTATAGTATCCCCATGATACCATCTTAGACCCCAACTAGTAGTCTACATCCTCTGGTATACAGGTAGGAATGCTTGAGGCTATAATGTGAACTGGTCCAATTACTATTTATGGAATGAGTCGGGTCAAGATGTTACAAAGTGGTATCAAAGAATTTTTTTTATTTTTTTCTTATAGTTTTAGGATTTGGTAAAAAGGATACTTAGTAATGTGTTGAATATTTCGATGGAACCCAAACTGGTGAATTGTGAACCCCACTTTCAATTGAAGTCCAAGTTACGATGGGTATGAGATTGATGTTCTTAGATTGAACTATCATGGTTATTGTGATTTTTTTAAGAACCAAAATCTTCTTTTCAGGTATGTTTTTCTCTTTTCTAGTGTTTTTTAGAATAAGAGGAGTTTCTAGAACTTTCTTAAGTACATGCCATGTACTTTATAAGTACATGTCGTGTACTTGTTTACCAGGGGTAGCTGTGTTCTAGCCATGTAACGTCCATGCACATGGCCGTGTGTGGTGACCTGGAGACCGCCTAATGCAGGGGCTGATAAGGGAAAGTACACTCAGTGTACTTATAAAGTGCTCACCGTATAGTTTCTTTGTTTTTCATTAAATGGACCGGGGTCACGTCTAATTGGCAGAAGCATCTTCTTATTCTCCCTCTTTAACCGAGAGTGTCTGTATGGTGCTGATCTTTCTCCGAGCTCCCGATCGATCATCCGTTCTCTGATTCGACAGCCGTTAATTGTGTTGGGATCGCCATGATGAGCTCTCCCTTCTTCTAAATCTTTGTTTCCTTATTCTTATTCTTTCAATATTTATCCTTAGTTGAGAATTTTTAGAATTTTTGTAGATCTACGGTGTTAATGGGAGATTCAATGCTTGAGGTTCTCATATAAAAATCCTACACCACTGAAGTAGGTGGTTTGTGCCTTTCTGTAGATAGTCTTTGATTTATATTTGAAAAAGTTCCCAATAACCTTGAATGGGGTATTGTGTGTTTACGTTTTTCGCCCTGTTAATTTCCTGCTATGATTGTATGCTTTAATATAGGTTAATTGAAGGTGAATAGGGTTAATTTCTATGCTTTGGAAATTTTTTCCCATGCATGTTTTGTTTATGACTGTTTGGTCCTACTTAGCCTGTTAGGATGCCTTGTTTGTTTCCCATTCCTAATGTTATAGGATAGAGTGTATTATCTGACATGTTGTTGTGCTGTAGACTATTTAGAAAAGTAGTTATTGAGGTTTACTTTGGCTTCTATGCATTGTTGTGCTCAGTTGACTCACACAGGGCTGTGGGAACCTAGTGTATTAGACCATAGGGAGAATGGACATTGAGGGTTTCTTCTGAGTGTCTGTTTACTGTTACGATGCGAGGCCATAAGGGGATTTAACGTAGGTTCTTCCTCAGAGTGTCTGTTGTTCCTTGAAGTAGGACACAGGGGGAATGGGATGTTGAGTGCTTCCCCAAACCACCTTTTAGTTACCAATACAAGACTAGAGGGAGAATTTACGATGAGTTCTTCCTCAGAGAGTCTATGATTAAGCTGAACTAGAGGGGTTAGATTGTGTGTACTTCCCAGAGGGTTTCATGTTCTTGTTGGGTTGAACTAGATGGGTTAGGATATGAGTACTCTCATAAGGTTACCTGATTTGTTTATTTACTTATTTTAAATGGGAAATTGAATGCATTTGAAACTGTAGGACTGTTTAATTTTGAGTACTTCCTTGTTTACTGTTACATATTAATTGTTGCCTACCATATATATTCGTTGACTATTAGCAACAGATCTTTGGGTGGTTTTATACTGGTATTTAGTCTCACACCCTATTTGGGTCATGCTTTTGGGCCCAAACATACTATATTTTTCCAGGTATAGATAAGGTAAAGGACCCTACTACTTCAGGAACTTGATTGTTGGGGAACTCGTGAGCATGGGACCAAGCTAAGTCCTACGATGTTATGGATCGGTTTACTACTTTTCTTTTGTATTTTGGTTTTTTACTTTATTCCAGCATTGTGATTTTTTTGGATGATTTCTTAAACATATGTATCATGCATCATTTATATATGTGTTCTCCCATTGTTTATTACTTCTTTTGTTTACCTATTTCATGTTTTACTTCTTCTGCTATTGTATTTCTGTTTACTTCCACTGTGTTACTCTATCTATGAGGGAATAGTTTCCCCACTTTCACACCCAAGACCCTCGCTTCTAGTCAGCAACCTCTGGTGTTCGGCGAAATACGCTTGTTGCAATGTGACCAACTGGGTATGGGGTGCCTCTGGGTGGCTTCTAGAACCAAGAAATTACAAAGTGGTATCGAATGATTCTTTTATTGTTTACTTACTATTTGGATCCTATAGTCAGGGATAGGATGGAATAGGTACTTGGTAATAAGCTTTGCCCGGGAGTAGCTAACCCTTGTATAGGGAAAATCCAATTTTCCTCGTGTATTGCAATTTTTCTTGTTTTTCAATTTTACAGTTGATTTGATTTTCACCATTGGTTGATTCACATGTAATGTGTAGTTATTGTTGATGTTATTGAGATTCTATTTCTATTGAAACCTAATGGTATGAGGGTATGCCATCTCTTGCATCATATAATCACTTGCTAAAAATCATATGTCATGCATTCTTGTCATGCCATTTAGGGTGCATTAGAGATTGCATGTTGTTGTGATAGATTTTGTGTTAGATATGAATGTTGTTGTGATAGATGACTTGATAGAATACCTGCTTTTGATAGGGTATTGCTTTGTGTAAGGCTTTCTTTGAATGAATGCCAAACATTGGTTCTAGAGGTGTTATGGGCCCTCGTGGACCAGAATTTGGCGGATATTGCTTTGTTCCCCTTGTATATGACATGTATAAGATGACAAGATTTGATTCGAGGGAAGTAAGGGCCGTCACATATCATAATTTAGAACTTTAATGTTCGTTTCCGTGTTTTTCTAGGTTCTGGAGAAGTTTCCGAGGCTTACTGTCCTGAAAAAATAGAATACACGGCGTGTAATAAAGAATACACACCATGTGTTCTTCTATTCGGGAAGAAACTATTTTTCTTAAGTACACATTGTGTACTATATATACACTTCGTGTAGTCTCTAACCATGTCACAGACTGTGTGGGCAGAGACATGAGGTTGGAAAATATCTAGTAGGACACGTCGTGTACCGGATGAACACACTGTGTTGTAGATCCATATAACCGACCGTGTGACTAACAACACAGGTCAGTTGAGTCTTTTCTAATACACACAGTGTCCATCTGGAACACGTCGTGTATTCTAAACCAAGTATCTGACCGTGTCACGAACAACAAAGAATGGTGAAATCTCCTAGTACACGCCGTGTCGGGCACAAACACGCCATGTAGAGTCAGCCGTGTAACCATCCATGTCACTAACAACACGGGTCAGTGAAGCTTGTCTAGTACATGCCATGTCTAGAATGAACATTCCATGTTGTCTTGTTTTAGAATAACCATGTGGCTTATCCATGTAGAAGAACTCATGCAGGGAAAGAGGATTCAAGTACATGTCATGTATTAGGACAACACATTGTGTGTATGGGGTGTTACACGGCCTGGGATAGCATAAGTACACTCCCATGTGAAGGCTTAAGGGAGCATGTCGTGTAGGCTTTGTACACACTATGTATCCATGTTTGGAAAAACTTTAATGCATTCCTTCTCTTGTTTCCTTCTTATACTTCTAGTTTTCAGTCCTTGAAAATCTTGATCTAAGGTGTGTGCTTGACCTTGCAGAGTCATTCCACTGAGACGTCCTCCGGTTGTCTGCGAGTTATAGGGTAGTGATCAGACACTAGATATGGTTGATCAGGGACCACCGGAAGATCCTCCAGTTGTGCCAGTCTTGGCACCTGTTGTCATTCTGAACACAGGTGCTGATGCACAGTTCCGAGAGGGATTTATAAGGTTCATGCAAAACTTCCGAGGAGTACCGCATCCTGCCCCTTATATGGAAAATTTGACATGGGTTTTCCAGTAGTAGCATCCTCCCACATTCACAGGGGAAGGAGGACCTCATGCTGTAGAGTCATGGTTAGAATCCATGATGTCTGTCTTTCAGCATCTGGAGACGCCTCCAGAGAGGAGGGTGAATCTCGCTACGTACCTGCTTCGGGATTCCTCTAAGATATGGTGGGATCTGATATCACAGGTGGGATGCTAGCAGGTTATGGTGTGGGATGAGTTAAAACGTGCCTTTTATGACTACTTCTACCTGGATACATTGATGGCCGATCAAGCCCAAGAGTTCAGGAGTCTAGATAAGGGTACTCTTTCTGTTATGGAGTATTCTTTTCACTTCACAGTGCCACAGTGCTTCACGTCCATCCAAGGAGGTGATGAATTATTCTTAGAAAGGAAGTTTTAGGATAGTCTCAGGCACGACATCCGATCTTAGGTGAACAACTTCAGGATGACTTCCATCACTTCTATAGTCATCCAGGCACTTATCATGGAGTGAAATCTAAGGGATTGTAGAGCTTTGAGCCTGTGTGGTTCGACATCTGGAGTTGGTATCCCTCCAACTGATAATAGGAAGCACCTTAGGGAGTCTAAGCATCGGGATCCTAGAAGGTGCGACACTACTTCTGGTAGCCATGTGGTATACTACCAGTGTGGGAAGAATGAGTATACGAGGCCACATTGCCCGAGAGACCCAATGGAGTTCCAATCATGCAGCAAGATGAGTCATCTTCAACGTTTCTGTCAGTTTTTTTTCACTAGCTGCTGGCGACAAGGGTTCTTCTAGGACTCCTCATTCGATAGCAGCACCACCAGTTTTTCACCAGTCTAGGAACTGGATTTCTTCCAGTCACTCAGGTTGAGGTGGAGGTCATTCCAATGGTATCTAGTCGCGAGGCTTTTAGCGAAAATAGGGTGGATTAGCTTAGAGTGGTTAGGCAGGGTTGTAGGGTCATAGTGCAGGTCAGAATTTTGTCGTGGAGCAGACCCAGTAGGAGCAGGATCCTGAACCCTCTACAGTTTGAGGTATGATGGTAGTTTCCTTAGATTTATATTATGCTCTTTTTGATATGGGGGCTTCCCATAGCTTTATATCTATTGTTGTTGTGGAGAGACTTGGGCTCTCTATCTTTTCTTCTGCAGATATCTTGATGCTAGAAACACCATTGGGGTCAAGAACAGCTATTGTACAGAAGTGCAATGAGTTCCCTCTAGAGGTTTATGGGTGTCACTTCTTGTGGGAACATTATGTCCTATAGATGATAGGTTATGATGTAATTCTCATAATGGACTGCCCAGTTCCCTTCTAGGCAGTTGTCGATTTCTATCACTGTTGGGTGAGTTTCACATCACTGGAGGGTGGATCGTTTCTTCATAAGGGATAATGGGATGTCCATGCGAGCATAGTAGGACCCGAGCATCATGGTTTGGGAGGAGTTACATCCTAGATTTCTAGTCTCTATCAAGATGACCAGGGGACTTCACAGATGTACTTTCCTCTAGTGGTGGATCATTTCAAGGATGTATTTCTAGAGGAATTCTCAAATTTTTCTTCGGAGCGAGAGGTGGAATTTTCTATAGATCTTGTTCTAGGAGTAGCACATATTCCCATTCCTCTTTATAAGATTTCTACACTAGAGTTGCAGGAGCTCAATAAGTAGGTGGAGGAGTTGCAAGCAAATGGTTTCATCCGACCTAGTACTTATCCTTTTGGTTCACCTATCATGTTTGCAAATAATGTGGTAGATACCCTCAGACTTTGTGTGTGGATTATTGGAAGCTAAACCAGTTGATAGTTAAGAACCAATATCCCTTTCCAAGGATTGATGATCTCTTTGATCAGCTTTAAGGAGCCTGGGTGTTCTCGAATATTGACTTGAGATCGAGTTACCATCAGTTGTGCGTTAGATCATCTGATATACCTCTTACATTCTTCCAGAGAAAGTATGGTCTATATGAGTATGTGGTTATGTATTTTGGTCTTATGAACATGCCTATAGTCTTTATGACACTGATGAACTGAGTGTTCCATTCATACTTGTATTGTATTGTTTTAGTCTTTGTGGATAAAAACTTGGTGTACTCTCACACTCGACATGACCATGATACTCATCTTGAGATCATTTTGAGTACATTGAGAGAGCATCATTTATATGCTAAGCTCTCAAAATGCCACTATTGGATGGACCAGATTCACTTCTTGGGTCATGTTATCTCAAAGACAGTAGTATCTATAGTCCCAGATAAAGTGAGAGCTGTAGTTTCCTGGGAGAAGATGAAGAACTTCTTTGAGGTATAATGTTTTTTAAGTCTAGCTGGATACCACATAGTATTTGTACAAGACTTTTCATGCTTAGCAGTGCCACTGATAGGCCTGAATAAGAAGGGTGAAAATTGTTTGTGGTCAGTTTCTTGTGAGTCAACCTTTTGGGAGCTGAAAGGGAGGTTGACTTCAGCATCAATACTAGTATTTCCAGAGCCCGGAAAAAGATAAACGATTTACTGTGATGCTTCAGGTATCGAGCTAGGAGTTGTGCTTATGCATGGGGAAGGAGTCATTGCGTACGCGTCTCGGCAGTTGAGGCCACATGAGAGAAATTACCCGACGCACAATCTCGATTTGGCTACAGTTGTTCATGATTTATGTTGTTAGAGACATTATATTTTGGGAGAGCATTTCGTGTTTTTCACCGACCATAAAATTCTCAAGTATATCTTCACTCATCGGGACCTAACTTTGAGATAGTGAAGGTTGGTTGAGTACCTTCATTCCATTGAATTTGATCTTGCCTATACTCCTAGGAATGTAAATGCAGTGGCTAATGCACTGAGCAGGAGGACTCAGATATAGGTAGTTTTGGATGCCAGCAGTGAGTGAGAGCTTATGGATCTATTCTATGAGATGAATTTGGATGTGCACAATAGTCAGGGGAAGATGTTTCTATCTTCTGTAGTTGTTACCTCTAATCTTCTTGATCGAGTGTGAATGAGGCAACTATCAGATTCTGAAGGCCTAGTCCTACGGAAGAGTGTTACAGGAGAGGACCCAATTCCTGGATGGACAGTATGTGATGATGAGATCTTGTGTTTCCATGGGCACGTATGGGTTCCAGTAGATATACGCGAGGATTTGATGCCAGACATTCATACCTCAGTTTGGGCAGTTCAACCTACTGTCACGAAGATGTATTGTGACCTACACCGTCAGTTTTGGTGTCCAGGTATGAAGAGAGATGTTGCTGGGTTTGTCAGAAGATGTTCCATCTATTAGCATGTGAAGGTAGGGCATCAGTGACCAGTAGAGCTTTTGTAGTAGTTAACCATTCCCAAGTGAAAATGGAAAAATATCACGATGGACTTCGTGATGGTTTTACCGAGGTCGCCTCGAGGGAATGATGCAGTATGGGTTATCATTGAAAGACTCACAAAGGTTTCTCACTTCTTTCCGATCATGTAGACCTTCAGTGTTGATGAGCTTTGGAGGTTGTACATATAAGAGATTGTACATATAAATTTGGTTCCACACTCCATTGTTTCAAACAGAGACACACATTTTACTTCTTGGGTCTGGTAGAGATTACAAAAGTCCTTGGGTACACTTATGCTTCTGAGTACAGCTTACCATCCCCAGACAAATGGACAATCTGATCGTGCTATTTAGGTGCTTAAGGAAATTCATCAAGCATGCATCCTATATTTTCAAGGTTCTCGAGAGAATCACATACCTCTTGTGGAGTTTTCCTACAATAATAGTTTTCAAGAAACTATTCAGATGGAACCTTATGAGGATTTTTATAGTAGGCCATGCCGATCACCCTTATGCTGGATGGATGTAGGAGAGGCAGCTATGATGGGACCATGACTTGTCCAGGAGTCTATAGAGCAGATAGAGTTGATTTGGAAGAGGATGGATATTGTACAGTCATGATAGAAGTCTTATGTTGATCGACGGAGATGACCTCTAGAGTTCGAGGTCAGAGATTATGTTTTCATGCGTGTCACACAGAGGTTGGGACACAGGAGGATTAGGAGGTAGGGTATGCTTTCACCAAGGTACGTCGGGCCGTTTGAGGTTTTGGAGAGAGTTTGGCCAGTATCCTCTTGGTTGCAGTTACCTCTGAGGTACTAGGCTATGCACGATTTCTCCCTCATTTATCAGCTTCAATGTTACTTCTTAGACATGTCTCATGTTTTTCATCCCGAGGATGTTGAGCTAGAGGTGGATTCCTTGTTTGAGGACCATCCTATACATATTGTTGATCGAAGCATAAAAGTTCTTCATGGACGGTCTGTTCCTCTAGTACAAGTGCTTTGGTAATAGGGGAAAGTACAAGACAAGACCTGAGAGAGGGAGGTCGATGTACGATCACAGTGGCCGGAGATTTTCGAGGATTGTTCTTCTATTCCACCTTCCTAGGGAAATTCGGGGAAAATTTTCTTTAAGGGGGGGGAGTATTTAAGAACCCAGATCTTCTTTTTAGGTATGTTTTTATCCTTTCTTGGGTTTTTGAGAAAAAGAGGAGTTTATGGAAGTTTCTTAAGTACACATTGTGTACTTTATAAGTACACACCGTGTACTCGGTTACCATGGGTAGCTGTGTTCTATCCATGCAACGGCCATGAACACGGCTGTGTGGGGTGATCTAGAGACCGCCTAATGCGGGAACTGGTAAGGGAAAGTACACACTGTGTACTTCTAAAGTACACGTTGTTTAATTTTTTTTCATTCAACATATTGGGGTTGCAAATAATTGGCAGAAGCATCATCTATTTTGCCTTCGTCGACTGAGAGTGTCCATACAATATCGATATTTCCCCAATCACCTGATCGAGCATCCATTCTCCGATTCGACCGATGTCGATTGTGTTGGGATCATCATGGTAAGCTATTCCTTCTTCTAGTACTTTGTTTCCTGATTCATGTTCTTCCAAGAGTTATCCTCGGTTGAGCGTTTTTAGAGTTTTTGTAGATCTACTATGTTCTTGGGAAATTCAAGGCTTCAGGTTCTTATATAGAAATCCTACAACACTGATGTAGGTGGTTTATACCTTTCCATAGATAGTATTTTAGTTATATGTGCAAAAGTTCCCAATACACTTGAACTGTGTATTGTGTGTTTACATTTTTAGCCCTGTTAATTGCCTGCTATACTTGTATGCTTGAATAGAGGTTAATAGAATGTGAATAGGGTTAATTTCTATGCCTTGGAAGTGTTTTCCCATGCATGTTTTGTTTATTCCTGTTTGGTCTTGCTTAGCATGTTAGGCTTCCTTGTTTGTTTACCATGACTAGTGTTGTAGGATGGAGTGTTTATTATCTAACATGCTATTGTGTTATAGACTATTTATCCTAGTATTTATTGATGTTTACTTTGGCCTATATGCATTTCTGTGCTCTATTGACTTACATAGTGTTGTGCGAACCTAGTGTAGTAGACCATATGGGGAATGGATGTTGAGGGTATCTCCAGAGTGTCCGTTTATTGTTATGATGTGATAACATAGGGGTAATTGATGTAAATTATTCCTCAGAGTGTTTGTAGTTCCTTGAAGTGGTCCACATAGGAAATGGGACAGTGTGTTCTTCCCTAGACTGCCTTTTAGGTACTGATACGAGACTAGAGGGGGAATTGAAAGTGAGTGCTTCCTCGGAGAGTCTATGCATAAGCAGAACCAGAGAGGTTAGACTATGTGTACTTACTAGAGGGTTTCTTGTTCTTGTTTGGTAGAACCAGAGGGGTTAGGATATGAGTACTCCTAGAGGGTTACTTACATTGTTTAGATACTTATTTTATATGTGAAATTGAATGCATTTGAAACAGTCGGATTGTTTACTGTTCCATCTTGATTATTGACTACCATATATATTCAATGACTATTAGGCACAGATCTTTGGGTGGTTTCTTACTGGAATTTAGTCTCACAAACATTTTGGGAATGATTTTGGGCCCAAACAGATTACATTACTATAGGCATAGATAAGGGTATGAACCCTTCTACTTCAGGTACTTGATTGCTGCGGAGCTGGGGAGCATGGGACCAAGCTGAGGCTTGCGATCCTGTGGAGCTCTTTACTGCATTTATTTTGTACTTTGGTTTAGTATTGTATTCCAGCACTGTGAATTGTTTGGATACTTTCCTATACATATCTATCTTGAATCATTTATATATGTGTGCTCCCATGGTTTATTACTTTCTTTGTTTACCTATTGCATGTTTTACTTCTTCCGCTATTGTATATCCGTTTAATTTCGTTGTGTTACTCTGCCAATGAGGGAATAGTTTCCCCACTATCACATCCAATTCCCTCGCTGTTAGTCACCAGCTTCTAGCATTCGGGGAAATGCGCTTGAGTCCATGTGACCAACTAGGTATGGGATGCCTCCGGGTGGCTTTCGGAACCGGGAAATTACAATTTTTACCTAGTGTGATGCACATGATGTTTGAGATTTATGATTTATGACATATGAGTTATTGTTTTTTGTCTCCTTTCATATTTATTAGAATACAATTATTGATATTTGGCCGACTTGTATGCATGTATTTTATTACACTAGAATGTATTTTGAATCCTATAGAGAGATGATTGATGGCATGGTGATAACCCAATACCTTAGTATGGGGATAGGTTGAGACCCGAGGGGGTTGGTATATACACATTATGACTTATTGATAACCCCCTATGGGTTGTTAGTAATATTTTTGGTTTCATAAAGTTCTAGTAACAACCTATATGGTGTTTCCCCATATACCTTGGAATAAAATTATACTTAACTAAACCATTATGTTGTAGTTTCTTGAAACAGATCATTTAAGATTATACCATTTGTTGTTATAGTGATGGAGAATTTATTGTGATTCCCCATCGTAAGTCTTGTAGGTGGATTATTAGTAATAATCGGTGCCTAAGGCCTAATGGTTTTTCATGTGATTTTAGTTTATACGTATGATCATGGAGTGGGTGTTTTTACATGTTAATGTTATGGTTGGGTATGGGAGTGTGTATGATATTCCTTGTGATGATACATTTGTGAGAGATTCAACCAATACTCTAGGTGTTCAGAAATAGTTACCCTAACATGAGACCTGCTTGGTTGGGATATGTGGGAGACCTAGAGACCCTTTTCTCCGGCTAGGGACTATATTGAGTTTGTATTAATTACTAGTTGAGAGAAACCCATTTTAGGGGTTATCTTGTAATTATGGAACCATTAATGGGTAGTGATCATGGTTATATTCTCATGTAGAGACTGAATAATGGGAGGTGCTTAGGGGTTAGTATAATAGGAATGGTAATTCATTAGTTTCCTAGATAGGAGGCACCTTGAGTACCTTAGTTTTGAGACTATATTAGATGGGAAAGATTATTCGAATGCATAACCATGTTGAACGTGATGCGTTTTCATAATTATTTGTGTGTATTAATGGAAGTTGATATTTCCGCAACTCTTGTTGAAATTGTTTACCTCTTATCTCTTAAGGAAGAATTGTTTGTAAAAATTTTGTATGAAATAATCCACGATTTTTGTTTTTTTTGTAAGGTTATTGGTCATAAGGTATCCAAATGTAGGAAGAATTTTTCTTGTGCCCTTTTTCACTCAAGTGGAAATTTGGAAAAGGATTTCCCCTGGAAGGAAAAAGGGGTTCAACCCAATGATGTAGGGAGAGGGGGTTAGGGTAATGTTATTGAATAGGATTTCGGTGCCTCTCTATATAATTATATCATCACTGGACATTCTATGGGTCTTAGTCACCCTTCTGGTCAGGATTTAGATCTATGTCATCCTTTTAGATAGGTATAGGGTGTTGGTCAACATGTGAGTTAAGATCCTCTTAATATCCCTGAATCCTATGTGCGACATATTGATGTGAAGGTTCATGTTTCTAGGGATAGTTCACTTGTTCTTCTAGGAGCCTCTCTATCTATTGTTATAATTGCATATGGACTTTAGGTTGTTGTGATAATGGTTTCTCTTTCGTAACCTACTGAGAAAGACTATGTAGATACTTCTCAATACTTGTTCTATAGGAGGATGGTGTTAAAACGAGCACAGATTGTTATCAAGAGATTCTAAATGTATTCATGTCTTCAAAAATTCTGAGTAAATGGGGTAATATATCAGATGATGGAAGTGAAAAAGAGTAGTCAATGGTTCTATTAGACTCCACTCATGTTCAATTTATGAGTATTTGTTTCCCTATTTCTTTTAAGGATTATTTTTTAAAGGGTAAGGGAAAAATGGTTAGTAATGAAGGGTTAACTCTGACTCCCCGAAAAAGAAGTCTAGGGAGGGATCATTCTAATATTCCAAGGAATTTGTCGACTATATCTTATAAGGAATATTTTATCAAGTTCACTTTAGAGTAAGAAAGGTTGAAGGTAGCTATTATTGGGAATTTAAATCAAGTAAATTCATAGTTATAGTGGGAAACTGCAAATGATGATGATCAATCTGAATATGATTATATTAATGATACTACTTTTTTATCTACAATATGACTTGTTGGATGATGGAATGTCTCTATGTGTGACCCCATATTCTATATCCCTTGAATGTTTACTTTTTTCTCAGATTTAATAAATGGTTTGGGGATTATTCCTCTATCTTGACCTTTTAGGTAATAGAAAACAATTTTAGACGTGATTTTGCTCGGATATCATTGGGTTTTGGTCACATTTGGGCATTCTGTCTGTGGTTGGATGGGGCATGAGCCATGGTGTTTGGATTTTGATCATGTTATCTTATGAAAAGTAAACTCTTTTAGTAGGTAGTGGGATGTTGGTCATGGGTGTATAAGCATTATGTAGAAAGGGTTGTGAGCATGTGCATTCAACCCCATGGCAGTCATAATAGTAGTTAGTAATTAGAATAAAATGAATTTGGTTCAATTAATGATTAATTAAAGAATGATATATATGAAATAATAGTTGATAGTGGATAGAGTCTAGGAATCCACATCAGTCAATGGTTTTGTTGATGATGATATGAACACGTTAGGGTTGTGAATGTATTGTTTCTCATGGTAGTAATAACATGGGTTTGGTTGATTTATGATTCAAATGAGGATATATAACAAGGTGTCAAGTAAAAATGTTGGTATGAGAACATGGATGATCATAATGTGCCTTCAGTCTTAATGGAATCAAGATTAGGTAACCTAGTAACACAACATAACATGGATACAAGAGTTTTCAAGAAGGGACAACCAGAGGAGGTATGAATGGTGTATTTTGTGTGATGTGGAATGTAGTGAGATATATACTAAATTGATTCTGTCAAATTAGGTGTGGTGAGTGCGTTTTAGGTTTAACCGGGTTTCTATGATGGAAATTGGTGTGATTGGGGCCCTCATGTGTGGCCACGAAGACCCATTAGTTCTGGTTTAGAGTTGAGAATGGGGAGTATTTTCAGGGAATGAATGGTATTTTTGTGAGTTTTTGGTATCAATGATTTTTTAACCATGTATGGAACATCATTATAATGCTGGTACAAAATTTTTATGGTAAATTACAATGGATGAGGTGAAAAAGCATTAGAATTAGCAATTATGAGATGAAATCTATGGAGGGAATCATTATAGGATGGGTGATCAATTGGAAGATAACATGGTCATGTATCATGATGGATGAGCTCTAGAAAGATACATCCTAATGTTTTATTAGTGTTTATAAGTGTTGGATTTTTTTTTTTGGCTTAAGAACTTTAATTTTGAGGATGTTATTTAGAAGCATCTTCGGCTTTTGGGCAAGTACCCATCTAGATAAGGATAAATTGATGACCCATATAAGTCAATATATATGGTTCTATGATCATTAATACTTCTCAGTGATGGGAAGGGTTATAATGTAGAGTTTTTAATTCTTTGTAACTAAACAAACATT
The DNA here is from genome assembly GCA_963277665.1 of Viscum album. Lineage (NCBI taxonomy): Eukaryota > Viridiplantae > Streptophyta > Magnoliopsida > Santalales > Viscaceae > Viscum > Viscum album. The sequence continues at coordinate 1,376,633,459 of OY728152.1, read as the reverse complement.
TTGAATTCAAAAGAATTTTGAATTTTAATTTGGTGGATGTGGTAGTTTTTGAATTTATATTTTGAAAAAAATTATAAAATATTGGAGATCTAAATGTGTTGTTTTTGTTCATGGTTTGAGTCTTAAGAGGTTCATTGGGTGCTAAGGATAGTCTTTAGAGCATCAGGGTATGTTTCTAGAGTTTTAGAGGTTTCTAGATAGGGTGAATTGTCTATTGTTCGTTGTTTAGGAGAAAATGTGTTTCACCTTATACATAAAATATTTTTCATTAAATTTATCTAGAACATGGTTGTCTGATATGGTTTTCGTTTAGTTTAGAGAAAACTATGAAACAACAAGGGAAAAATGTATAGCTTGATTTGGGATGGAGGCTAGGCACATGTTTTTGTGCAAGGTTTTAGAAAAATCATATGAAGAGTTGTATACTATTATATAGCCTACAACATTGTTGGTGTATAGTTTGAAAAATCATGTGTCCCAACTGTATGAAAGAGGTGTTCATGGAAAGAGCCTATAATACGGTTGACATATAGTTTATAAAACCTTGCCAAAAAATTGTGTGAATCATTAAAGATGGTATTTTACATAATTCCCTATATTATTATATAAACCTTATCAACCTTTTTTCCTTCCCCCTCATACATACAAAACCCAACCAACTAATCCCTCCCCCCCTTTTAATTTCCCCTTATATAGTGGTATTTTAGGTGTTTTGTTCATTAATTAAAGGTGATATTAACCCTCCTCTTTCTTACTTTATTCTTCCCCTTGGGTTTCTTAATTTTTTGGTTTACTTTAGCTTGGGTTCTTGAGATGATTCCACCAGAGCATGGTGGAATCCTACATTTCTAATGTGTCTTTTCATTGCACAACTATGAGGATTTCCTGAGACAACATCATCTCATCGCTGCATTTTGTTTCAATGATATACTCCATTATAAGGATTTTAATAAGTTTTTTCATTAAATTAAATTAATTTTAGATTTTTTTTAGTAGTTAATGTTGGGTATTTTTCATGGGTTAGGGCTGGTAGGATGACATGAACCTTCTGGGTGACATTGGGTATCGTTTCAGTGAAACAAGGTCACCTAGTGGGATTTTTATCAGGTATGCCTATCTGAATTAAATTGGAAGTTGAATTTTAAATAGTTTAATTAATTATAATTTATTTATATTTGATATAATTTGTTTTTTTGGTTTTATGTTAGGTTCACTAGTGGTTTTTGAAAACATCGTTGGGCATGGACATGCTTGGTTGTTCCTTGGCATATGCTTTTAGTGCTTGCAAATAAATGGGAAATATTACTTTGTGGTAGGTAGTCCCTTTAATTTGAACCAAAGTTTCACCTTATTTTTAAAGAGGTTCGTTATGTAGCTGTTTCATCTTTTATTGCATTAAACTAGTTTTAATTAAATTTTTTACCTACACCTTTTCCCTTTTAAAATGAGTAAATTATGCTTGAATCGTTTAAAATAGAATTGTGGTGTCAATCCGTGATTGTGAAATAAAATTTCATAGTCACTGATATTTTTAAATTTAATTAACCTTTGTTTTAAATATCTTTACATGGTAAATTATTATTGGTAATTTAATGATTTATAGTTTATAATGTATGAAATAATGACTTAAAAATAGTTTTAGAATTGTTAAGTGAAGTTTGTGAATTGTAAATGGATTTAAATTATTTTATTTTGAAATTAAAATTCCCTATGGGGTGGTTTTGTTTTTAAAGGTAATGTAATTGAATGTGTAAAGTAAATATTTAATTTTTATAATATGGTAGGAGGACTTTTCTTGACAAATGTTAATAATTTTGGTTCCAAAAATGGGAAACAATGTTATGAGATGTTGTTGGTTTTGGTAATGAAATTTGTAAATGGATTTGTACCTTTCATTGGTTTTCTTTTTTGAAGGCGTGTAAATGGTAATAAAAAATGATTATATATAAGTGGATTGTAATTGTTTCAGAATGGGTTGTTAAATTATCGCTTATTACTTATGTTCATTTATTTGTGTTGTTCCAATTAACCCAGAGTGAAAATGACTCTCAGGTGGACTTCAATGTTGATGGTTAATCTTGGGGTAAACATGGCCCTTGGGTGGATACTGGTTCATGGTTAAACCCAATAGGGTTAACACAACCACTAGGTGGAAACCGGTTGATGGTTAAACCCATGTAGAAAATGGACCCTAGTGGAAGTTGTGGCCCCAAGGATGGGTATATTTCCCCCAAGTGTTGGAGGTTTATCCTGGGATGGTTATATTAACCTTGGTGGCAGTTGGGTTGGCACATTTATTAAGATGTTCTCAAAGATTCCCTGATTATGGTTGAAGAAATTATGTATTGTTCCCAGGGTGAATATTGACCCTCAAATTTGATATTTATTTTTGGACTTTGATTTAAATGTTTTAAATAGTTATTTTGGAAATATTTTATTAGGGTTCATTTTAATATTCTTTTTACAGACTGGTTATTTTGTGGATGATTTTGGCAGAGGCCTAAATAATTTATACTAATACCCTACTCAAGAAACTATCTCACTTTAATACCCAAAAAGACTCTCACTTGGTTGTAGGCATAGGTTGGGGTGAGGATTGGGGTTAATCCAGTAGGATGGATCAGACATGTACATGTAGCTCGAGATGAGGGCTGGCATGGATCTACAATATATCCCTTTATATTGTATTTATTTGTTTTACTATTCATATGACTAACCTAGTTGTTAGTGTTTTTTGTATACTATATGTCAACATTTTATTTTCTTTAGAATATTCTGTTATTTACATCTTTGTTCATGCTGATGTTATGTATGCATATGAGTTTTGGTTATTTTTTTCCTTATTATTGTAAACTATGATACAAGGGGTATACTATCCTCACAATACCATATTATAACCCCTCTACTAGTCAAAAGCCTCTGGCATACGGGGAGTCATGCCTGATATGAGATGAAGAACCAATCCAGTTACTATTCATGGAGTGATCTGGGCTAGGACATAACATCACTAACTGATTCCAAGCTCACCAATAATACTATGTTTACTTTATCAATATCAATCATCTCTTTATTAAAACAAAACATTATTATATCAACATTAGGTACATATTAAGGGTTATCCATCCCTTAATCACATATTCTCCAAAAATAACTCCATTTCACTAAATCAAATTTCTAGGTTATCTGTACCATTCAAAATTTTCATGAAAAATATTAAAGAAAATCTATTTTAGAATTATAATTTTATGTTTAATTATTCTTATAAACATAATATCATTGATTAAACACTTATACATCAAAATTAAAAAATCTAAATACATAAATTCTACAATCATTCCTCATACTTGTTAAAACATTAACCATGATTCATTATCTTTTTCCTTAATACTTACTATAGTATGAAATATAAATCATGTCTTAAGATTAATCAACCTTAGTTTAATCATATTTTTTTAATTTTAACATAAGAAATACTATTAAAATAATGTATACATTTATTATGTAATTTATAGTCTCTTCATCATTAACAATAAAACATTTACTCGTACAACCTTATTGATCTGATTCTTGAGCTTCCCCCTAAGGACATAGATTTACATAATGTCTATACTTTCTATATTTAAAACATTCAAATGCAAGTAATACATTATTACCATAAATTGTGTTAGCTGTAATTTTCCTTTTTCCTCATAAACATACCACTTTATGTCCTTTTTCCACAAATAAAACATTTTCATAATCCTTTGATACATTCCCTTGAGTGTTTCCTCCCACATTTCACACATAAAAGAAATTTTATATTCCTTCCTCCATGTAATTTATCACCTGAAATTTCCTAAAACATAATTTTTATATTATTAGGTGTGCTAGGAAACTGACTTTGGTTCACGTTGTTAATCATAAACCACGATAGAAAGTTAGGAATAACCATATGTTTTTTCACTCCAACCTCAATCGCGATTGGTTTCTCATCATATTGTCCATAAAATTTGTTTTTATGATTATTCCTTCTAGTTCCATCCATTAAATAAAACCAAAAATCATAGTGTAAGCATTAAGCTACAATAACCGTAATGAGAAATCATATATTCATGAAAATAATTCATGATATATCCTAAATTATGAATCATTATTACCAACATATGACACTTTTAGGTTCAACCTATATCATTTTTAACTGATCAAAGGTTGTCTTAGATTCTATACACTTCATCCATTATAATGGGTCTTAAAGAGAATGTGAATTAACCAAAGAATATCCCTCGGTAGTGTTTGGAAAAGTGTTCTGTTTTAGGCCCAATCAGAGAACATCGATGAAGATCAATTTAATATATTATCCCCTCACCCTAAATAATTATTTTTCCCAAGTGCATTTATGACACAACCATATCAAATTTCCAATGTCTAGAAATGGATATATTTTCTAGTAAAATAATAAATCTCCACTTTACCCAAACATTAGGATGTTATCTTATACTTAGACCTATCCAAAGGGTTTTTAAATATTTATCTCATACTAACATATAAAAACAAATAAACTCTTCTCTAATAACAACTAAGGAAACCCAAACACTAAATACATAAATATTACATTATTTTAGATGAATATTAAATATGTCTCATAAAAATATATTCCTCAAAACCATAATGGGTTAGTGACTATGAAACTATATAGATAATCATCTTATTTCATAAAAAGATCATCAAAATATCCCTTAAATTTCTTATCACACAGTGCACTTCTTAAATATACCCTACTTAAAATCATTCTTCAAAACCTGGGGAAAGGAAGCATAAGATAGTGTGAGCTCGGATTCCCAGTAAGGGTAAACATGGGAGATATAAATCAATGATCATATATAAGAATATCATGAGTAAAATAGAATGATAACATGATCTTAAATTTTTAAATTCAAACCCAATAATTCATAGATCATAATAATGAAAAAAGGACTTAGAAGATCATAATATAGGGATCATAAAAGAATAAGAGATCATGAGACACGAGATCATATCATAAGCATAATAACATTTCATAGAGAGTTGCGTAAAATATATGGAATAATTTTAAATATAGAAATATTCTATTGATGAAACCCACCATGAAATTCATCACATGTTAGTCATGGGATAACCACCTATTTACCTGCATTAGGATTTGGATAACCTACTATGTACCCTTATTCATGATTGGGATAAACACCCTTGTAAGCTTTGATCTCTTAAAAATTAATCATTACCCAATGCATTGGAGGTCTACAAGGGACCCACCCATCAAATAACTATTATCCATTCATATACATGCCACAATATTATGAAAACATTTATCATTTCATCATAATTAATATATGAAAAAGAAAATGATTTTCATCTATATCTCCCCATTGTGATCATAAACCATTCAGAGAATGAATACAATTGATATCATTTGATCATCTCCCCAATAAATAAAAAGTTACATTAACATATGTTTTCATAGATGAAAATAACTTAAAAAGATAACTTGAATATATTGAAGAAAATACATTTTTTCTTTGGAAATCACTTATTTAAAATTTAAAAATTTACAAAATATTAAGAAAAATATTTCTGTGGAATGAACCACGGAAACATATAAATTAATCATTAAATAATTCTGTTTTCATAATGGTAGTAAAATCCCTTCATACTGTATATTTTAAAAGTGAATATTATTTTCAATCTTTTGTAAATAGTCAAAACATACTTTTAAAAAAATCATTTCTTAAAAAATATTCCATTTAAAAATTTATAAATAATGTAAAAGGTAATTAAAATGACCTTTTTAATACTTTTTAGGTATAGGTAAAAGTTTCCATAAAACAATTTTGAATATCATGGACATGAAATAAAAATTTCATTGACCATAGATGAAATAAGTTTGGTTTTATTTAAAAAATATTATCAATTATTTTAACTACCAAAGAGAGGGAAATGATACTAACACATAAAATTTAGAGTTATAACTATATGGGAATAAAATCAATTAGGTTTAAAGGATAATATCTATATAATTTCACTAATGAGAAATTTAACATAGATAATTCTGAAAAGAAATGAGATTGTAGCATAAACCCATACCGCTTTGGTAACTTTTGAATCATAACCCTCATGAAAGAAATAAATTAAAATGAAACATTAAATACCATGAATATAAATATATTCATGGTATAACATATAAAATATTTATCATATACACCAAATGAAAGAAACAAATGGTGAATAAGGCATATGTCTCATAGAAACAAAAGTGAGGTGAGAAACCATTAACTTATGTCAAACATAATTCATAAGTACTCAAACCTCCAGTAAAATAAATTTAAATATATTATAATTATATAAAGTAACCATACTTATAATAATATATATTATCCACATATAACTTCTCAGTACCCATTTATTAACAATTATTTTTTAAAATCCTCATTTCTGGGTGATAACTATTTCATTTTTCATGAATGTTTCATTTCATGGGTTTTGATATTTACTATTTTATACTATTTCCATCATCTATAGAATTATAATCATGTAATTTATATCATATATATTCATTATATATATATATATATTTATTACCATCTATAAAATTTAGGAAAAGAAAATGAATTACACTATTCATGGAGGCAATAATATGTTTGAATGTATGAACCATGTTTTCATTTTTTTTATATTAATTGGTCACCAAAATAATACCCTTCAATAATTTATTAAAAAATAAGAGTGTTTTAGTGATAAACATGAGGTTCAAAGAGTTTCCACCAACAAGAAACTTAAAAAGATAACCCAAATATGCCAAAAAATGCAAACCACTAAAGAGGAAACTTGAGGAAGACAAATGAGGGAATCTATATCCATCTATTGAAAACCATTATGCCCATAAAATTACGAAATCTCCTCATCAAGGTCCATAAAAGGTTCCTAGAGAACCTATCCATCGAGATACTCAAAGCATCAAGACAACTGTGAGTGAGGATATGTATCATCCATCTGCAATTATAAGCAGGAATCCACCAAACACCAACAAACAAGAAGACATATCACTTTATAGGTCCATGCAAAGAAGTTCCAGTAGTGAAACAACCTGAAATAAACTAAATTAAGGCAGCCAAAAATGTTAGTTTCATAGGAGTCTATCAAATCAATAGAGTCCATTTTTTAGTAAAAAATATCAATAGATAAAGGTTGTTCCAAAAAAATCATTAAAAGGATAACTAGGCTAAAAATTTCCAGGAATTAAACCAATAGGATGTCAGAACTCAATACTCAAAGATTCAATCCTTTATCAAAATGAAATCCCAAGTACTATACAGCTAGCCGCATATCAATGTCATCCAAAATCAGATTCTACCAAAACCAATCTACTCCCATTCAAAGTAAATGAAAGAGAAAAATAAAAAAGAGAATCATGTCATAATAACAAAGATGCATCAGTAAAATTTCTTAAAAAAGACTCAAACAAAGTTGGATCTTATCAATAAAGAAAAAAAGGGGATTATTTCCATGGAATGATAATTTATTTTACCATCTGATGGAAATGAGAAATAAAATGGTTATAACATAATAAATATAACATCTAATTATATTTATAATATAAGATTCATTATGTTAGGATTTATATAACATATTTATAGGAATTAGAAGAATAAATAAACCTCTAAACGTTAGGTAAGATGATTACCACTCCCAAGAGAGGTTCCCTTTAGCTTATACCTTAAGCCTTATAAGGACGGTATTAGGTAAGACCAGGAGGTCATAAATGAAGGGAAGGAATATACGAATTTATTAGGGTAGGTATTGGATGAACTAGAAGGCTAAAAATTTATTAATAAGTGGGGAAAAGAGACACACTTTATTAAGTTAGAAGAGGACACTCTTGGAATTTAATAAAATATTTAAATATAATTAAATTATTTCCAAATTATAATACTTCCAAATGTAAAATTATTGAAATTAAAAGATGGTAATGTTGAAATATCATCAAAAAATAATATTTATACAAGTGTTTGTTCATTTTTGACATTATATTTTGGTTTAACCCCTTTATTAACTCGTTTTAGCCTTAACCATGAAAAAACATATTTTATACTTTTCATGCCATAAATTTATTTTTAAGGTGAAAAGTGGCTCAAAATGGCACATTGATGAAATTTAAACCATTTCACGTTCAATCTATACAATTTAACAATTTTTTTTACTTCTAAATCATTTAATAAAATATTATTCATCATAAAATATCATTAAAGTCATTTTTGAGACTATTTATTTAATTTGAATTTAAAGTCATCATAATAACAATGGATTCTAAATATAAACTCTTTTAAAATCAATTATAGATAACTATTAACCATAAAATTAATATAACACCACAATTAATCCAAACAATATTTGTCTTAATGTTTTTAAAATCATTTACTAGATTTTTTCTCCAATTTTTATAAGCATTTAATCAGCATTGCGTAAGAATTTAATGTAATTATATCATATCCTATATTTAAAAATAAATATAATTTATTTATGTTTAAATTAACCTTTTATATTCATTAATATATTCATTTTACACCATTGAAAACATATAAAAGAAATTAAAATCAAGAGAGTGACATTTTGAATTTTTCCTTTTTCTTAAAATAATATAAATGTTATAGTCAAAGTTAAGTTGAAATATATTTCCAAATTTTATTATCTAGAATGGATTTGGATATAAAAACTCATCAAATTGGATAAATTTATGTTTTATAAATATTTTAATTCATTTTCTTATAGTCTTAACCCAGTTTTACCCGTTTTACCCTTATCGAGGTGATAAGTCTTTACTATTATTAATATTTTTAATGAAAAAAATAGATAGGAATTTTTTACCAAATTAGAATATCAAAATTACAAAGATAGAATACATTTTTCATGACTCAATTTTTATAGGGTTCAAAAATAAATTTTAATATAAATGTAAAAACGTAACGAAAACTAGTCTTTAGAAAAATGAATTTTGAACCCAAAAATGAACTCAAACAAAAATGAAGTATAATATCAATTATTATGGGATTAATTATATTATTTATAATTAAATTAGTCTTATTATTATTTAATATATATTTTAAAAAATAATGGGACATCCAAATTACTTTATATATTGAAAATAAACGATAGTTTTACAAAAATCTGTATATTTTACCATTCCATTAAAAATAATTATTTATAGAAAAAATCCCAAAAAGTCACCCTAATATAATATTTACTTAATGAATTAAAAAATTATATTCATTTACTCAAATAAAATATATAAAAATGATTTAAATTAATCATAAATTTAATGCATAAAATGATATAGAATCCATTTTTTAAGAAAACAAATTCTTAAAGCATAAACTGAATTGACTAAAAATTGAGTATATACTTATTATGAATTAATCGATAAATTTAAATTATATAAAAAATTTATATATATTTAAATATTTTTTATTATTATCAATACCTATAATTTAATGATCAAGTTATAACAATCATATTTAAATAATAATATCTTTATAGTATATCACAATATGCTTAAAGATCATTGTTATGTGTTACGAAAACTATTGAGAAAAGTATTTTTAAACTAATTTTTTTGAGGTGTTACACTTCACTCCCCATAATTTGGTTTCAATCTAACACCGACATCCCATGGTAAGTGTGTGTGACAAAAAGTAATCTGCCCCTCATTTTAAATGTTGTTCAATTTATTATTTCATATATAATAATATAAAAAAACAATTTTTTTACAAAAAAAATAGGGAGGTGAAAATCATGTTGAAACATCCGATGAAAACTATAAATAAGAGGTATAAATGAAGCTTACATCAACTATTAGGGGATTCCAAACAAATTCCATTCAGGCTTCTTGAGACCTATTTTTAAATACTTTAAACCCTGACTCATTTTTCAAAAAAAAGAAATAAAACCCAAAATAAAAAACTATTATTATTAATTCATCAACATTACATTACATCTATATATAACTTTCTTTGATATTCAATGTTAATTATTTAAATAATTTTTTTTATTTTAATGTTTTTATATGATAAATATACTTTTCTCATTATTTCCATGATCATAATTTGATGTATGAAAGGATAATTAAAAATGAAATTTTGAGAACCCAACCTTCCATGGTTTTCCAATGATTCATTAAAATTTCCTTTGACTCTTTTCTAAGATATGTGTTTGAAAATGATAAATACTAAGTGAAACTATAATTTACAAAATTAAATTAATTAGTATTTTTTTATTTTTTTAAGAAAATGGGATATGTTTTATTTGAAATGTGGCTATGGGTTTTGGGGAGCTTCAAAAAAAATTAATTACTACCTTATACCACACTACGCATTAAAAAATTTGACACCTTAAGTATGGCGGTTGAGGAGGTTAAACAAATTGACACTCATCTTTTAAATGTTGAATGATAATTATCTATTGAATTAATGCCTTGTGCTAATGGATTCCTATAAAACCTCCTAACCCCACATAACGTTTTCATTCCAAAAACACTACTCCTTAGTATTCAATCTGAAAGCTCTCTTCTCCAATTTTTCAATTCTTTCGGTCTAGAAAATTTTGTGGTATTTATTTTTTATATTTTTAATTATTTGAGAAGTCTACAATATTTTTAAATTTTGTGAGGAAAATTATTTTTAATTTAAAATTACATTGATTACATTTAAAATTATTTTTTAGTAATTAAAACTGATAAATTATGTTAAATGTTTAATATATTGTCTAATTTATTAGATTTTTTTAAATTCGATGTTTAATATTATGATAGATTAATTATTTGTGTTTATAATGATTTAATTATTAGAACTACTTGATAATGTTAAATATTTAATATTTAATTATTATTTTAGTATTTTGTTTAAATTATTAAACATTCTATCAAATTTTATTTATAGTATGTGTTTTTAATTTCAAATTTGTTTGAATATTTTTATAATAAGTTTTCGGTAATTATAAATGCTTTCTTATATTCAATGTTTAATTATTTTTTAATATGTTTTTTAAATTATTAGATAAACTCTTAAATTCCATGTCTGGTATTAGTTTAGATTAATTAGTTTTTTACAATGATTTATTTATTAGTAAATATTATTTATAGGATTACTATTTAATTTCATGAATAATTGTAGTTATTAAAATTATATTTAATGTTTAAGTAAATTGTTATTAACAATCAATAGTTTGAGTTACATTATAAATATTAATTAAAAACTAAGTATTAATTATTAATTAAAAGTTAAATGTAATTATAAAATAGAAATTTCAAAAAATTTAATTGAATTTCACGACGAATGCTAATTAATAGAATTATATTGAATGTTTAATTAACTAATTATTAATAAATAATAGTAATTAATTAATTAGAATTATAAATTATCATCTAAGTATTAATTAGTAACTATTATTTATAAATTAGTAAATAATAATTAATTAATTAAATCCCATGATTAATATTAATTAATAAAATTATATTACAAGTTTATTTAAATAATTATTAATAATTAATAATTATTGATTAATAATAGTCATTACTTATTATTTATAATTTAGAAAACTTCATAACTAAGTCCAATAACTAAAAAATTATTAATTAACTAATAATTGGTAGTCATTAATTTATAATACTAATATTAAATAAACAATTAATAATTAATAAATAGTTATTAATAACATAATAATTAATAATATTATATTGCATGTTTAATTAAAAAATTACTAGTAATAAATTGTTATTAAAAACTAATAACTAAATAATTATAATCAATAACTATTACCTAATAATTATTAATTAATAATTAAATATAATAATTAATATTTATTTATTATTTATTAATTAATAATAATTTCTAATTATTAATTATTAATTAATTAAATAATTATTATTAATTATTAATTCATAATATTAATGTTATATCTTAAGAAAAAATAATTAATGATTTATATTAATTAATAATAAGAATTACTTATTGCTAATAATTTAAAAAACTTTTCAACTTTATATAATAATTAACTGGTGTGGGATCGAGTCTTGCCAGGCTCGAGTGCCACCAGACTTGGAGAGTGTTAATATTATGAATAAAGTAATGTAATATTATTTTCTAGATGGGGAACATGAGGTGCACTCTGCACATGTTTGGGGCCCTCGAAGGGAGTCGAACATTACCCTGCACATGTTTTTCCATTGGGGAATTAGTTGAGTGATACACCTCGCTGATACCATCTCCCTACTAGAGGGAACTCATACTATATTAAGTACATTTAGACTTAGAAACTTTTCATATTATGAATACAATGTTTAAATTCCATTTCTTAGAAGGGAATATGTGGTGAACTCTGGGATTGGTCATGTCCATTCCCATGGAGTTGGGCATTACGCTACACACATTTTTCTGACTAGCACCTGTTCAAGTGGAATGGTTGTTGCTGATCTGCATCTAGGTTGGGGGGGTCATAACCCATGATTTCCTACTTCCATGATCTGGGGGTGGGAATTGTGTGATGCCATCATTAGACATTAATAGTGAACATTGGTAGAACCAATTTGGGCATACATTGGGTTGTTTAGATAGCAATAGTGGGAGTCCGATGGGAGTGGGGAGTGTTTCTTGAAGAAGGGGTCGACAGCGAGGTTCATCAAATGATGATGGTGGTAGGCTGACGAGAATTATTGTGGGAAATACTCATAGAAGTGGCTGGTTGTAGTCATTATTAGGCAGGTTCGGTGGGTGATGATAGAGCATAATGAGTGGAACATGCAGTGGTGGGGCTAGAAGCTAGCAGTGAAATGGCTAGGGATTTTGCAGGCGGCGTCCTTTAGGTGGTGTGGGAACAAGAAAAAATGTAGGGTGGGTGGGTACAGGTGAGAGCCTATAACCTACAGGTTAGTCTCATACAATCCTTGTACTAGGCATATGGGCCATGGTTCCTTTGGACTATGTAAGTACCATTGAGACTTGTATTTCATAGGCCTATGTGCCTCCGGGCCTATGATCCATGTAGTGAGTTCCATCTCAACCCAATTAAAAGGGGGCTTTCCTTTATTTAAAAAAAGAGGGCTATACCCCAAACTATTTAAAAATAATAATACTAATATTATATAGTTAACTAATAACTAAATAAATATTATCAATAAATTAGTAATCAATAATATTATATAACATGTTTAATTAAATAATTATTAATAATTAATGTGATTAATAATAAACAAATACATGTTAATTAATGAATAATAATTATTAATATTGAAATCATTTTTTAAAAGTAGTATTATAAAACATTAGTGAAGAGTACATTTTTTTCACTTCTAGAGTATTTTCTTTGAATGATTCACTTTACCTTTATCCCACAAAATTAGTAATATATTTAGACACTATTAGTTGGAATACTCATGTTATAGGTGTGAGATTTCCTAAATGACATCCATGTATGGATACTAAAAGTGGATGCATGCTCTGGCACAAATTCACCTAGGTGTAGTAACCCTGAAAGGGGATCATTGGTCATTAACTCATTTTTCAGCCATTGTATAGAAAAGTGGCTTAACTGCACGCCAATTTTGACACTCATGGGGGGGGGGGTTTCTTTGAAAGATTCACTTTATATTTATTCCACAAAATAAGTAATATATTTATGACACCATTACATAGAATAATCATTGTATAAGAATGATATTTCCTTGTGATATCCCAATCTATATAATACAAGTGGATGTTGGCTCTAACAAAGATGCACATAAGGGTAGTTAACCTAGAAGGGGTGTGTTGGGTATTAACTCAATCGACACCTGGTGCATGATAAAGATGCCCAATGGCACACCTCATGTGATATTCTAGGGTAATTCTCATTGAATGATCCTATTTATCATTAGTCAACTAAATAAGAAATATCATTAGACACCATTAATAAAAATACTCATAGTGTAGGAGTAAGATTTCCTAGTAATGGAATCCTTTTATAGTTACTACAAGTGGATGCAGACTCTAGAATAGATGCACTTAAGGGTTGTAACCCTAAATTGGGAACATTGTGTATTAACTCAATCATCACTTAGTGCATGAAAAAGAGTCATTACTGCACACATGGTTTGAAAATACTTGGGTATTTTCTTTTAATGATTCAGTTACCCTCTATCCCTCTAAATAAGTAATATTTTTAGACAACTTTACATAGTATAATCATATCATAGGAGTGATATTTAGATGTAATGAATTACTTATCTAAATACTAAAAGTGGATATAGTCTCTGTAACATATGCACCTTGGGGAACCAACATTTAGAGGGGTAAATTGGGTATTAACTCAATCGCCACTCAATGCATGTTAAATATTTTTTACTTGAAAGCTAGTTTTCCACTATCGGGAGATTTTATTTGAATGATTCACTAGATATGTATTGCACTAAATAAGTAATATCTCAATAAATCATTACATATAATACTCATAGTATAAGAGTGAGATTTACTAGAAACAAAATCCCTTTGTTGATACTACAAGTGAATGAAGGTTCATGAAAAGATGCAACTAGGGGTAGTAATCTTGAAATGGGGACATTGGGTATTATCTCAATCACCACCTGATGCACGAAAAAGAGTAATAACTACCCACATGGTTTGAAACACCCAGGTGTTTTCCTTAAATGATTCAATTTCTCTTTAGTCAACTAAATACGTAATATCTTGAGACTCCAATACTTATAATACTCCTAATATAGGAGTGAAATTTCCTATAAACGGAATCTCTATTTTTTTTAAAAAGAAGTTGGTTTCTGGTCAAAGACCAAAACACTAAATTTTATTGAAAAAAAGGATTACAAAAGTCTGAAATAAGGCATTTTTCAAACATCCCTAACATAGAGCGTGATTAACTCAGGAGGAATAAAATCACTCTAATGCTTCTCGTGAGTAACACCCATGTTGGAAATACCATCGGAAATCTTGTTATATTAACAATAGGTATGAGTGGCGATGGTGTTTATCTCTGAAAGAAAGTTCAGGCAGTCAATGCAACACGAAGTGAGCATCCAATCCAAGTGAATGGAAACATTCCAAATGGCCTGAATAATAGTAGTGGAGTCACTCTCTATCCAGATATTTCTTCAATTATGAAGCCTGGCAAATGAAGTCGCATGAATAATGCTCATCATCTCAGCTTCCAGGGATGAAGCAGCACCACAAAAGCTATAGAAGCATCCAAGCGTCTGGTCGAGGTGATTTCTGAAAATGGCCCCACAACCCGCTGGGCTAGGGTTGCCTTTGGTGGCTCCATCCACATTGAATTTAATCCATCTTAGAGGCGGGGGTCACTAAAACACTTCAAGGGTATGCTTCAGACGAGGGTATTTCCCATCCACCCCAATGCGTCTACGAATAAAAATGTCACGAATGGATTTGTTGCAATGATCTTTTTGAATTGAACCCACCTTATGAATGACCATGAGGATTCTGGTTTTCCCTGCATTAATCTTGAATGAGATGTTATGAAAAATACAAGAATTTATACAATACCATATTACATGCAGGAGTTTCACAACAGCTATGATAAAGAGATTTTTGATCTACTGAGAATCTGCAACTTCCAAACACCATTGTATCTACAAGATAATGGAACTACAAAGCAACCATCTTCACTCAAAGTTGTCAAAGATATAATGCCAAAGTACAGTTGTCGTGTCATAAGAAAAAAATAGGTGGTTTAAATCCTCTTTATGCTGATTACACATACGGAATTTGGAACATAGATTAATCCCAAAAAATTTAAGGCTGGTATCTATGGGGATTCTATCATGAGCAATCCACAAAACTACCATGAATCTCGAGGGTTTTAACCAGACTTTATTGAAGTTTTTTAACCAGGAAAATTTTTTCTCTACATTGTTGAACAAGTGATTATAATAAATTTTAGAATTTAGGATCCCATTATGCACCGGTTCCCAAATAATAAAATCACTCATATTAGTGAAGGGATATTTGTCAACAATCTGGCTGACATTCTCAGGAAGGTAGGGGTTTTGTATTTGCAAGACATTTTTAATAGTATCATTAATGTGGGGAGGAGGCTGGTTATTGTCAATCAAAGAGATCAGGGTTGAAACAGTCTAGTTATCAAACCAAAATTTAAGATCATAATTCTTATTGAGCATCCATCTAGAGTTAATCATAATGGACGTGAATGTGTTTTTAATGGAAGGCCATATAGAGGATGTAAGAAATAGTGCATGATTATTTTTAAGCTTATGGAGAAAGAGGACCCTGAGAAACGCCCTAGAAGGGGATTTATTATGAATTGGGTTCCATGTGAGTTTAGATTGAAGAGATTCATTAAAATAAAAAATATTTTTAATAACAATGTCGCCTTTGTCAATAGGTTTGCAACAATTATCCCAAGGGACTATAACCAATTTTCTCTCCAAAGTACTCCCCATCCAAACAGAGTTCTTAAAATCCACATTAATATACTTTATAAGACTCTTCGGCCATTTATAAATCATCATAGAGTAAACGAGTTTAGAGAAAATAGTGGATTTAACAAGGAAAATTCTCCCAACCATTGAAAGATTATTACCCTTCCAAGAGAAAATAAGACGAAGCATTTGGTCAGTAATGGAGGAGAAGTAATTAGCTTTTAGTCTACCCCAGAAAATGGGAACACCAAGGTAAGGAAAATGTACGGTTTCGTCCTTTACCCCCTAAAGTATTGGTGATGTTAGTTTTCCTCCCAAGAGTAAAGTTTTTACCACAGTAAATGTAAGATTTACTCTAGTTAATGTGTTTACTAGACACTTTTTTATAATGGAGAAGAATAGATTTTAGTTTTTGAATGTCTCTTTTCTCCCCCTAGGTAAAGAGAATTATATCATCTGCATAAAAGAGATGTGTGGGGGCATTAAAATTTCTTGAATTCGAGATGGGTTTGATGGTACCTTGTTCTATAGCCTGAGTAATCAGCCAACTAATACAATCTTCAGCAATTGAGAAGAGAATCACCGAGAGAGGGTCACCTTTTCTCACTCCCTTGGAGCAACAGAAGAAACCTCTAGGTGAACCATTAATGAGGATAGAAATATGAGCCAAAATGAATAATGTTTTATCCGATTTATAAAAGTGTCATTGAATCCAAATTGAATTTGGAATTTATACATAAAGTTCCAATCAATAGTATCAAATGCCTTAGCAATGTCATGTTTCATGGCCACATTCCCACCTCTATTTTTTCTGTTTAAGAGATTAGTGGTTTCAGAGGCATGACAGATACATTCCTGAATATATCTACCTTTTATGAAGCCAAACTAGTTCCAAGAGATAATTCTATTGCTAATAGAATCCATTCGATTGGAAATTAATTTGGTAATAATGTTAAAGAGGGAATTTATAAGAGCAATGGGTCTGAAGAGTTGAATTTTGTCAGCAGTCTCAATTTTAGGGATGAGGAATAAGAATTGAGAAATAATCCCATGAGGGATGATGCCTCTAGAAAATAAAGATTTAACCAGATGACAAACATCATCTTGGAGAACATCCCAGTGTTTTTGATAGAATCCATTATTAAAACCATCCGGACCAGGAGCACCATCTGGGTTAAGGATGAAGGTGATATCTTTAATTTCTTGATCTAAAGGTATGCTAATAAACAAATTATTATCCTCAACCGTAACTATCTTTGGAATGAGGTCGGGACAAATATATTTATCAATACTAGTTCCATTGAAGATATTGTGAAAGTAAGAGACAATGTGATTAGTAATACATTCTTCCGAATCAAGAATTTGGTCCCCCACTTGAAGATAGGCCAAAGGCCTATAATAAACAGAATCTCTATCTAGATACTAAAAGTTGATGTAGGATCTGGCACATATGCACCTATAGGTAGTAACTCTGAAATGGGATCATTGGGTATTAAGTCAATGATCACTATATGGATGAAAAAGTGGTATCACTACACACCTAGTTTGAAAATCCGGAGGTATTTTCTATGAATGATTAACTTTCTATTTAGTTTACCAAAATCATAATGAAAATTTAAGAATACTGTAAGAAGTATTATTATATTTTTTTAATCATATATGTTGGGAAGAAATCCCTCAAGGTATCATTAATGAATTTTTGAGGTGATTGTGTTTGTTGACAAAGTGGAAATTTGTGTGGTGATTGTTGACAAAGTAAAACAATGACATACAAATTTGTTGAAAAGGGTGATTTCATGATGGAATGCTGAGTTCAAGAGTTGTGGTCAACAATCCATGTTTGAGTCAAGAACGTCGACAAAGGAATGGATGATCTAGAGGCGGTACGAAAAGAACAGATACAAGGTGGCCCCATTTTCAAGTGTATGCCAATTTTGTTTGGGCCTGAAAATCGATAAATAAAGAAAATTGGTTTTTCGAAAAGGGACTTCTGTGCCATATACATGAGGAGAGGAAACTTGTGCGCCTAATGTTTTTCAAGATCATAAGGTCAAAATATGGCAAAGGAAAGAGGGTCGTGCAGGTATTTGTGAGGTCGCGCAGGTGACCTGCGCGCTGTGAAAGGAGCTACATGACGGTGCCTAGGAGGGTTGGAAAGTTGTGCGCCATATGTTTTTCAAGATCATATCTTCGAAATATGGAAAAGGAAATAGTTTCGTGCAGGTGTCTTGCAGGGGAAGAAATCTATGCACCGGGACTTGCGCACCAAGGGGAGAATTGCGCACCGCCGTGTAGGTTTACCAAATGCCTATAAATACAGAACCACCCCTCATCATTTTTAAAGGAGTTCAACACATAGAAAAATCAGAGCTCTCGTCGCACAGATGTGGTGGTCACGCAGGTGGTGTGTGGTCACACAGGTGGACTTGCGCGCCAGTGTTTGAAGTTGCGCTCCTGTTGGTAGTTGCATGCCAATGTTGGTTTGGGTGTAAAAGGGGTTTAATCGCGCAGGTTCGGAGTTGCAGAAGATTGGGCCGCACTAGTGTTTGAAGTGAATTGCGCGCCAGTTGTGACCTGTGCGCCGATACTTGTGTGTCAGGTTAGACCTGCGCGCCAAGTAAGGTTGATTCAAGGCAGTTATTCAGGGCTGCGTGAAAGCTGAAAGATTTCCTGATACTTTCGGTGCAAATAGAAATTCATCTACGTGTGAAAGTTGGACTTCAACAGAACATCTACATACAATAGAGGATGCATTCATTAGAGATAATGAAGAGACCTACATGTCTATAAACTGTGAGTAGATCCTTTCCAGAGTAGTGAGCTAAGGAAGAGGAAGAAGGCGATCATCTCTGTAACACCCCGAGATTTTATGAAAAATATTTTTTTTAATTTCATTAATGTCTTGTGTTGTACGCTACACCAAAAGGAGCTTGCACAACAAGCATCTTTGACTTTCCTTTCATTACACTCAATCACGACCTTCCTTGATAGCATGTGTAGTACGCAATAACGAGTTTCACTAAACAACAATATGCTATTAAAATATTATTAAAACTAGCCGTTATGAATAGTAATAACCACTTTTTGAAATTTTGTAAATTTTATTTTTCAAAATGGACTTCATTTTTGGATTCGGAATATAGAAGTTAGCTTTGGGTGAAATTTTGGTACTTTTCGGATAACTTTCATTTTCTGATGAATAGTGAAAATTACTAAATTTTAATTAAAAACAACCTTTTTAATCGAAATAAGTAATAGTGATAAATTTTTAATTTGAGTGGTTTTAAAGTATATTTAGAATATATTTTTACAATTTAATACAATGTTGGTCATTGGATGTAATTTCACATTTAAACCAGATATAAACAAGTGTCAATCTTTTGATAGTTATTATCTCTTAAGAACACGCTATTTGTTTTGACGATGGGAATTAATTTTTAAATTAAGTAATGCAATTGATATGTTTTTAATTTGGTAAAATAGACATCATTTTTTATTTCCTAATATCAAATATAGCTTAGGCCAAATTTTTGGTATTTTTCTGAAACTTTCATTTTTTGATGAATAGTGAAACCACTAAGTGGTAGTTAAAAAAATGAATTTTTCATAAAACTTAATTTTACCACTTCTATGAGTGGAATTTAAAAATTTTGAGAGACACGGTTGATTTCATTAAGTAAAATTTGGTTCAATGAGATGAAAATAATTTTTAGTGAATAGTAACTTTTTACTTTTTTCACCACGGTTAAAAGTAAATAGGGTAATTAAGGGTAAAAATGATATTATTATTTCCCTAACACATGTCCTAATTCTATTGGATAAGTGTAATTCAACCAAAAACAACCTTAGGAATAAAATATGACCATTTAGGCCCACTTGGATTAGATTAGGACATTTATTATTAATTTATTTAAAGAAGGCTTAAAATAGTTAAAATCAAAGTTTAATAAGTAAATAATTTTTAATATAAGGTTATACATAAGATAAATTCGACTATAAATATTCATTAGAAATCTAAAACGATTTCCTAAATAATGTTATTTTATTTGTAATTTTTAAACATTAAATAATTTAATTTATTTATGACACAAAGATGATGCAGTAATTATCTTATTAATGAAATACTGACATAATTGATGTTATAAATACCAAAATAAATGTAATTTGAGACTTTTTATGAATTCCACTAATTTTATAGGTTAATATGACATGTTATTATTGATTTAATTAACTTTTTTCGAACTAATAATTATGTTATGATTTTTACAAAAATCAATTACTAAATAGTGTCAAAATTGACATAAAATAGTTTCTAAAACAAATATTATATTATTAATTGTTATTTTATTCCTAAAAATCTAAGGTTCGGGAAAATGACTTAGATAATGTTATATATATTAATAATAAACAACTTGGGGTTAGTTTGGCTTGTTATAGTAAGTTTATTAACCTTATAGTGTAAGAACACAAAAAGACACGGTAAAAGTAAAATTATCTAACTTAAAGTTAAATATAAATGATAATGTTAAAATAGGAACCTAAACTTGTCTAAATTATATTGGATGAGAGGATTTCGACCCATCCCCACCTTAGCTTCGATATAACTCAATTTTGAGCTATTAAAAAATGAATATGATTTTATAATAAAATAATATTTTTAGTTATTCCAAAGTGACCCTCTCCTCCTTTATAAAAGGGCACCTCCCCCCTCTCTTCCTCACACCACTTTCATCCTTCTAGCTCGGAAAACCCCTGAAAAATTATCTTCTCCACTTCCCTAGTAACATCCTAGAGGTCCTGGTCTTCTTCAAAGACCAATTTTAGTGCCCTAAGAGGAGGTCTCAAAGAGGCGCTTCAAAGAAGAGGTAATGTTCGTTACCGATTCTTTCAACTTTATTTCTTCTTCTACTTCTTCTTATTTAGTTGTTTCATTATGAAGTAATAAAATAAGTATCACTCATATACTGATATGTATTAAGTATTCCACAAAAGTAATGTAATGTCTATGTACGTAAAGCTTCGGGTCTCTACAGTTGGAATCAGAGGAAATGTTTAGTCAACCTTTGGAAACTAGGATGCGAGAACTTTAGTGAGATCCCTAGAGATATTTCTAAGGTATGTCTAGGTATGTCCCTAAGGTTAAGTATAAGTATAGGTTATAGTACTAGAATTACGGTAAGCCAATATGTTAGATATTGAAGGTACTCCCCCTTTATTATGTTGTTCTCCCTAGCGTGATTTTTTCCTCTCACACTATTCTTTTTGAGTTTTAGATGATGGCTGGAACCCGAAGGAACCGTGTTGATCAATGTAATGGACAATGCAATGATTGTCCTCCTGAACAAACAAATGTTATGGGAGATGGAGTGCAAAATCTTATTGCTATACTTATACAAGCTATGAATCATTCTGGACTTCCAAATGAGCAGAGAAGGGAACAATATTCTATTGAGTCCTTCATGAGGCAACGTCCACCTTCTTTCAGTGGGTCTTCTGATCCACGTGTTGCTGAATAAAGGATCAGTACTACTGAAAAGATATTTTTAGTTCTTCAATGTTCTGATCATGGTAAATTCATCTTAGTAGTGTATCGTTTGGAAGGTGATGCTGATCAATTGTGGAATCTTATCAAGAATATGAGGCCAAGAGATGAAATTGAGTCCATGGAATGGGACGAGTTCAAGAACTTATTTTTCAATAAGTACTTCTCTCGTATTCTTTGAAAAAAGATGGAGAAGGAGTTTCTTGAACTAATGAAAAAGGATGATGAATCTGTTGGTATATACAAAGCGAATATTACAAGGCTTGCAAGGTATGCATTTGGATTTATCATCCAACCTGAAAGTAAAGTTGATCGATTCTTCAGTGGCTAAAAACCAAATCTTTTAAGGGCATTATCTATAAGAGACTTCAGTAGATATGAAGAAATTGTGCGCTGTGATATTAAGGTATAAATGGAAGTTGGTGTTATATATCCATCTCATGGTTTTGACAAGAAACGAAAGATTGAGTTCGAGGAGAAATCTCAGAATAATGGTGAAAAGAAGATGAATGTTTCCTTATGCTCAAAGTGTGGAAAGAATCATGGTGTAGATTGTCTTAAAGGGACTATAAAATGTTTTAAGTGTGGAAAAGAATGTCATCGAGCAGCTGAGTGTCGAAGTAATGGAAAAAGGGTTTCTAATGATGTGAATAAAGAAAAGACTATAGAAAACGCACCACTAACACTTCAATGCTTCAAGTGAAAGGAAATGGGGCATTATGCTAACAAATGCCCTAATCCAAGTGTTAGTGATGATCGACATGAGCAACCACTTAAGGAAAAGGACAAAGGGAAGTCACATGTGATCACTATTAGTGATGTTGAATATGACAACGATGTGGTGGAATGATTAAGTGTTTATGTAATGGTATTCCAAAATAATGTTGTATATAGTATCGTGGAATATTGGAATATTTATGTATTGGTCTATTGTGGTTTTCAATAATTTTATGGTACCGGTAACCATGGAAAGTGATTGAGATATTTTTGGTAAGCAGATGATATGTGCATAATGAAGGGATAAGAAGATAATGAGATGTTTGATTGTATTCATGAGCTCATGATTGATATAAGGACTAAGTGATATCATGGTTTGAGTATAAAGAATTTTGAGGATTTTGGTTTGTGGAAAGTGTTAACTTTTAACTGCATTAATGTTTTCACTAAGGTTCAATGGGTATTCATTCTTAAAGAGAATACATGATTAAGGTATTCACATGTTTGTAATTTTACCAACAAGATATATCTTATGATATATGGGGGATAAATAATGGAATTCACGTGATTCTTATGTGAAATTTCAAGTAATCATTTTCTTTATACTATGATCTTTGACCGAAGTATTTTAGATAATCCTAAAGATTGGAATGGATTATGTTGGACATAAGTTAGGATAGAACTTTTTTCGATATTATTGATGGGATGTTATAGTAATACATCTTTAGAAAAAGGACAACATGCAGGACGGGCGACAACCCATCGCGTCGGACAAGGCTATGGGAATCGAACCCACAACCGAAGTGTGACTGGCCTTTATCGCCTACCACTGGCCTAGATGAAGTCCCTGTTTAGTAGAAACTAGTTTTATTATATTAAGCAGTATATTATAAGAAGTATAATTCTGTTTTAGGAACCATATATGATTAATCCCACTAAAGATAGACTTACGTATTTTTTGATAACTTTTCTAACCTTTTGTTTGAGAAAGATGGAATGACCCCTCATTCTATCACATGATCTACTAACACATCACGAATGACAAATTCAACTTCATTTCTTTAAGAGATGAAGTGGAAATTGTCCAAAGAATAACCAACGGTGAGACTATACCAAAATCACGAAAGTATTTATTCTAATTCCAATTTCATCAACTTTAGGGAAATGATCTTGAAGACCAAAAATGTTGTCCTAGTGCTCTTATATCTGATGAATCAGATGGTACCTTATATCGTCACAAATTTATGGCTTTGTGATTTCTGGCTTTTCCATAGCCATGTTCTCTACCACTCTCCATCAGAACATGATGGTTTGATTTCTCTTCCATATCCATATTTTCACCTAGGTGGAAACCCAGTGATTAGTTTATTTGGGTAACCGTTATGTTTCATAATTTTGTTTTTAAAGATTGGTTTTGGTATTCCTTTTTACGATGTGTGTTTCTATTAAATAAACTTTCGAGTAGTAAACCATTTATAACCCCGACGAATTTTGAGGGAGAAATTCATTTTAAGGGGGTAGATTGTAACACCCCGAGATTTTATGAAAAATATTATTTTTAATTTCATTAATGTCATGTGTTGTACGCTACACCAAAAAGAGCTTGCACAACACGCATCCTTGACTTTCCTTTCATTACACGCAATCGCGACCTTCCTCGATAGCGTGTGTAGTACGCAATAACGAGTTTCACTAAACAACAATATGCTATTAAAATATTATTAAAACTAGCCGTTATGAATAGTAATAACCACTTTTTGAAATTTGGTAAATTTTATTTTTCAAAATGGACTTCATTTTTGGATTTGGAATATCGAAATTAGCTTAGGGTGAAATTTTGGTACTTTTCGGATAACTTTCATTTTCTGATGAATAGTGAAAATTACTAAATTTTAATTAAAAACAACCTTTTTAATCGAAATAATTAGTAGTGATAAATTTTTAATTTGAGTGTTATTAAAGTATATTTAGAATATATTTTTACAATTTAATACAATTTTGGTCATTGGATGTAATTTCACATTTAAACCAGACATAAACAAGTGTCAATCTTTTGATAGTTATTATCGCTTAAGAACACGCTATTTGTTTTGACGATGGGAATTAATTTTTAAATTAAGTAATGAAACTGATATGCTTTGAATTAGGTAAAATAGACATAATTTTTGAGTTCATAATATCAAATATATCTTAGGCCTAATTTTTTGTATTTTTCTGGAAACTTTCATTTTTTGATGAATAGTGAAACCAATAAGTGGTAGTTAAAAAATGAATTTTTCATAAAACTTAATTTTACCCCTTCTGTGAGTAGAATTTAAAAAATACTAGAGACACGGTTGATGTCAGTAAGTAATATTTGGTTCAATGAGATGAAAATAATTTTTGTTGAATAGTAACTTTTTAATTTTTTTACCACGGTTAAATTAAATAGGGTAATTAAGGGTAAAAATGATATTATTATTACCCTAACACATGTCCTAATTCTATTGGATAAATTTAATTCGACAAAAAACAACCTTATGAATAAAATATGACCATTTAGGCCCACTTGTATTAGATTAGGACATTTATTATTAATTTATTTAAAGAAGGGTTAAAATAGTTAAAATCAAAGTTTAATAAGTAAATAAATTTTAATATAAGGTTATACATAAGATAAATTCGACTATAAATATTATTTATAAATATAAAATGATTTCCTACATAATGGTATTTTATTTGTAATTTTTAGACATTAAATAATTTAATTTATTTATGACACAAAGATGATGCAGTAATTATCTTATTAATGAAATATTGACATAATTGAGGTTATAAATACCAAAATAAATATAATTTGAGACTTTTTATGAATTACACTAATTTTCTAGGTTACTATGACATGGTATTATTGATTTAATTAACTTTTTTCGAAATAATCATTATGTTATTATTTTTACAAAAATCAATTACTAAATAGTGTCAAAATTGACATAAAATAGTTTTTAAAACAAATATTATATTATTAATTGTTATTTTATTCCTAAAAATCTAATGTTCGTCCAAATGACTTATATAAGGTTATATATATTAACAATAAACAACTTGGGGTTCGTTTGTCTTGTTATAGTAAGTTTATTAACCTTATAGTGTAAGAACACAAAAAGACACGGTAAAAGTAATATTATCTAACTTAAAGTTAAATATAAATGATATGGTCAAAATAGGAACCTAAACTTGTCTAAATTCTATTTGATGAGATTATTTCGACCAATCCCCACCATATCTTTGAAATAACTAAATTTGGAGCTATTTAAAACCGAATATTACTTTATAATAAAATAATAGTTTTAGTTATTCCAAACGTGCCCCCTCTCCTCCCTTATAAAAGGGAACCTCCTCCCTCTCTTCCTCACACAAATTTGAGCCTTCAAGCTCGACCAACCCCTGCCAAATTCTCTTCTCCACTTCCCTAGAAACATCCTAGAGGTCCTGGTCTTCTACAAAGACCAATTTTAGTGCCCTAAGAGGAGGTCTCAAAGAGGCGCTTCAAATAAGAGGTAATGTCCGTTACTGATTCTTTCAACTTTATTTCTTCTTCTACTTATTCTTCTTTAATTGTTTCATTATGAAGTAATAACATCAGTATCACTCATATACTGATATGTTATTATAATTATGAAACAACCCTATTTCACCATCTATCCATCCTACAGAAAACGAAATCACCGCGCGTGCGTACGTACGGAATACCGTCTCTACGCCGTGGTGTAATCTGTTTTTCCAACACCACCTTACTTGGATGGGTATAATGGTGTAAAGAATAACTATACATAGTTATTATAACATCATACTTATTATGATATATTGTATCATCCTATCCAATTAAATTCAATAATTATGGGAATGATATCATCACTCATACATACGTACAGACTACCGTCTCCACGACGCGATGTGATTCATTCTCCAAGTTAACCATTTAAGAATGATTATAAAGTATATATAAGAAATAATAATGAAATATATGACATTATAAAGCTACTAGATTTATGTATATGTATATATATATGTATGTCATCTACTTAATTCCATTCAACTCAATAAGGAAACGAAAACAACGTTCATGCGTACTTACGGCCTACCGTCTCCATGAACGGTGTATTTCTTTCCATTTATCGATCTATTATATATATGTATATTCTGAATATATATTATATATAAATATTGTTTTATATTCTGTAATTAAGTAATCATGATCTAATTAATCATATAAATAATTAAAAGTCAAAACACGAACGACAAATGAAACGATTTTACCCAAAACGCTCTTTAACATGGAATTTACAAAAGAACGGGTTATATAAAGTAATAAGTGAACCATATATGATATCATAACAATGAATATTATTCTTTAATAAGTCAATGACATTATTTAAATTATTATTCAGGAGGTTTGGATACATACAAAGCATATCGGACATAAGGTAAGGGATAATTTTGAAAATCTCATTTTTATCCGAGATTGCTTATTTGTATGTATTTACTGGGGTTATTTATATCATCCATGTACATGTTTTATAAAAGTGTTTTCATGTATGTTTAAAGTCATTTTTACCCTGTTTTGACTTTTACTACATGGTATGTAATGAATCTTTCTTTTTTTTTACGTTACGAGGTACTTTTTTGACTTTTCTGGAAAAAGTACGAGAAAAATGTTTTTTAACTTATACAGCATGAAAGGATTTTTACGGTTTTATAAAGCCTTATTTTCATGAATCTTCCTCCAAAATATTTCATGACTATTTTCAACAAAATCTTTATCTTTTAAAATTGCATGATGTTTTGTGAAAGAAATTGATTTTGAAGAAGAAAGGATATTTTCCTCAAGAATTCATTTCAAGTGTTTTATCAAAACCATTTTTCATCTAAGATGACATTATTTCATATGTGTATGTTTCAAGTATCATGTCTCTATGATTTATATGGTTTCACTTTCCTTATTATGAAACTATATCCATTTCTTTTATATGGATTATTTGATGATGGGATGATGTTTATGAAACCCATTTTATTCGTTGGGTTATTATGAATGATGTATGTTTATTTTGTGGCACAAGTAAGAATGATTTAATTATGAGATGGGTGGGACCTATATCTCCCTCAAATGCATTGGGTAAAGATTTATATCTCATGAGATATACATGGCTGGAATGGAAAGTTAAACCGGTTCAGTAATGCAGGACTGGAACGAGGAGTGAACTCGATTCAGAAAGGGACTTTGTCCACTAAGATGGTCTTGGCAACAATGTCTTGGCTAATATGGAAATAATATCATTTGATTAATGGTTTCCACAATTACATGTTTTATTCCCATTCTATTTTATCATTCTTAATGTTTCTTTATGATCTATGCCTTACGTACTTCCATGTTTTATGTCATTGCTCAAGCTTTTGATGTTTAAACATTATGTTCATGTTTTTAAGTTCAAATGTATATAGTATGTTTTATTTTATCCATGCTTACCCTTATTGAGCATTTGAGCTCACCCTTTTTATGTTTTCTTTTCCCTAGGATATAAAGAAAGGTTTTAGGTAAAAAAAAGGTGAAGATCTTTATGGGAGATGTTTAAGATCTTTCACCACGATTAGAAGATTTTATTCTGAGTTTCCAAAGACACTAAACTATTACGGTCCTTGTGTGTGTATTTTTTTTATGTATTAAGTATTCCGAAAAAGTAATTTCATGTCCATGTACGTCAAGCTTCGGGTCTCTATAGTTGTTATCAGAGGAAAGTTTTAGTCAACCTTTGGAAACTAGGATGCGAGAACTTTAGTGAAATCCCTAGAGATATTTCTAAGGTATGTCTAGGGGTGTCCCTAAGGTTAAGTATAAGTATAGGTTATATTACTAGAATTACGGTAACCCAAGATGTTAGATATTAAAGTTACTCCCCCTTTATTATATTGTTTTCCCTAGCGTGATTTTTTCCTCTCACACTATTCTTTTTGGGTTTTAGACGATGGATGGAACCTGAAGGAACCATTTTGATCAATGTAATGGACAATGCAATTATTGTCCTCCTGAACAAACAAATGTTATGGGATATGGAGTGAAAAATATTATTTCTATACTTACACAAGCTATGAATCATTCTAGACTTCCAAATGAGCATAGAAGGGAACAATATTTTATTGAGTCCTTCATGAGGCAACGTCCACCTTCTTTTAGTGGGTCTTCTGATCCACTTGCTGCTGAACAATGGATCAGTACTACTGAAAAGATATTTTTAGTTCTTCAATGTTCTGAGCATGATAAAGTCATCTTAGCAGTGTATCGTTTGGAAGGAGATGCTGATCAATGGTGGAATCTTATCAAGAATACGAGGCCAAGAGATGAAATTGATTCCATGGAATGGGACGAGTTCAAGAACTTAATTTTCAATAAGTACTTCCCTAGTATTCTTTTAAAAAATATGGAGAAGTAGTTTCTTGAACTAAAGAAAAAGGATGATGAATCTGTTGGTATATACGAAGCGAATTTTACAAGGCTTGCAAGGTATGCATCTGGATTTATCATCCAACCTGAAAGTAAAGTTGATCGATTCTTCAGTGGCTTAAAACGAAATCTTCGAAGGGCATTAGCTATAAGATACTTTAGTAGCTATGAAGAAATTTTGTGTTGTGCTATTAAGGTAGAAATGGAAGTTGGTGTTATATATCCATCTCAAGGTTTTGACAAGAAATGAAGGATGGAGTTCAAGGAGAAATCTCAGAATAATGGTGAAAAGAAGATGAATGTTTCCTTATGCTCAAAGTGCGGAAAGAAGCATGGTGGAGATTGTCTTAAAGGGACTAGAAAATTTTTTAAGTGTGGAAAAGAAGGTCATCGAGTAGCTGAGTGTCGAAGTAATGGAAAAAGGGTTTCTAATGATGTGAATAAAGAAAAGACTGCAGAGAACGCACCACCAACACTTCAGTGCTTCAAGTGCAAGGAAATGGGGCATTATACTAATAAATGCCCTAATCCAAGGGTTAGTGATGATCGACATGAGCAACCACTTAAGGAAAAGGAAAAAGGGAAGTCACATGCAATCACTATTAGCGATGTTGTATATGACAACTATTTGGTGGAATGATTAAGTGTTTATGTAATGGGATTCCAAAATAATGTTGTATATAGTATCGTGGAATATTGGAATATTTATGTATTGGTCTATTGTGGTTTTCAATAATTTTATGGTACCGGTAACCATGGAAAGTGATTCAGATATTTTTGGTAAGCAGATGATATGCGCATAATGAAGGGATAAGAAGATAATGAGATGTTTGATTGTATTCATGAGCTCATGATTGATATAAGGACTAAGTGATATCATGGTTTGAGTATAAATTTTTTTGAGGCTTTTGGTTTGTGGAAAGTGTCAACTTTTAACTGCATTCATGTTTCCACTAAGGTTCAATGGGTATTCATTATTCAAGAGAATACATGATTAAGGTATTCACATGTTTGTAATTTTACCAACAAGATATATCTTATGATATATGGGGGATAAATGATGGCATTCATGTGATTGTTATGTGACATTTCAAGTAATCATTTTCTTTATACTATGAGCTTGGATCGAAGTATTTTAGATAAGCCTAAAGATTGGAATGGATTATGTTGGACATAAGTTAGGATAGAACTTTTTTCGATATTATTGATGGGATGTTATAGTAATATAGCTTTAAAAAAAGGACAACCTGCAGGACGGGCGACAACCCATCGCGTCGGACAAGGCTGTGGGAATCGAACCCACAACTGAAGTGCGACTGGCCTTTATCGCCTACCACTAGCCTACAAGAAGACCATGTTTAGTAGAAACTAGTTTTATTATATTAATCAGTATAATATAAGAAGTATAAGTCCATTTTTGGAACCATATATGATTAATCTCACTATAGATGGACATACGTTGTTTTTGATAACTTTTCTAACCTTTTGTTTGAGACAGATGGAATGACCCCTCATTCTATCACATGATCTGATAACACATCATGAATGACAAATTCAACTTCATTTCTTTAAGAGATGAAGTGGAAATTGTCCAAAGAACGACCAACGGTGTGACTATACCAAAATCATGAAAGTATTTATTCTAATTCCAATTTCATCAACTTTAGGGAAATGATCTTGAAGACCAAAAATGTTGTCCTAGTGCTCTTATATATGATGAATCAGATGGTACCTTATATCGTCACAAATTTATGGGTTTGTGATTGCTGGATTTTCCATAGCCATGTTCTCTACCACTCTCCATCAGAACATGATGGTTTGATTTCCCTTCCATATCCATATTTTCACCTAGGTGGAAACCCAGTGATTAGTTTATTTGGGTAACCGTTACATTTCATACTTTTTTTTTAAAGATTGGTTTTGGTATTCATTTTTACAATGTGGGTTTCTATTAAAGAAACTTTCGAGTAATAAACCATTTATAACCCCAATGAATTTTGAGGGCGAAATTCATTTTAATGGGGGTAGAATGTAACACCCAGAGAATTTATGAAAAATATTCTTTTTAATTTCATTAATGTCTTGTGTTGTACACTACACCAAAAGGAGCTTTCACAACACGCATCCTTGACTTTCCTTTCATTACACGTAATCGCGGCCTTCCTCAATAGTGTGTGTAGTACGTAATAACGAGTTTCACTAAACAACAATATGCTATTAAAATATTATTAAAACTATCTGTTATGATTAGTAATAACCACTTTTTGAAATTTTGTAAATTTTATTTTTCAAAATGGACTTCATTTTTGGATTTGGAATATCGAAATTATGTTAGAGTGAAATTTTGGTACTTTTCGGATAACTTTCATTTTCTGATGAATAGTGAAAATTACTAAATTTTAATTAAAAACAACCTTTTTAATCGAAATAATTAATAGTGATAAATTTTTAATTTGAGTGGTTTTAAATTATATTTAGAATATATTTTTACAATATAATACAATTTTGGTCATTGGATGTAATTTCACATTTAAACCAGACATAAACAAGTGTCAATCTTTTGATAGTTATTATCTCTTAAGAACACGCTATTTGTTTTGACGATGGGAGTTAATTTTTCAATTAAGTAATGCAACTGATATGTTTTGAATTTGTTAAAATAGACATCATTTTTGAGCTCATAATATCAAATATAGCTTTGGCCTAATTTTTTGTATTTTTCTGGAAACTTTCATTTTTTGATGAATAGTGGAACCACTAAGTGGTAGTTAAAAAAATGAATTTTTCATAAAACTTAATTTTACCACTTCTGTGAGTGGAATTTCAAAAATCCAAGAGACACGGTATATGTCAGTAAGTAAAATGTGGTTCAATGAGATGAAAATAATTTTTGGTGAATAGTAACTTTTTACTTTTTTTACCACCGTTAAAAGTAAATAGGGTAATTAAGGGTACAAATGATATTATTATTACCCTAAAAAATGTACTA
The DNA here is from genome assembly GCA_963277665.1 of Viscum album. Classification (NCBI taxonomy): domain Eukaryota; kingdom Viridiplantae; phylum Streptophyta; class Magnoliopsida; order Santalales; family Viscaceae; genus Viscum; species Viscum album. Next base: position 1,376,601,286 of record OY728152.1, on the reverse strand, counting down.
ATTCTATTGGATAAGTGTAATTCGACCAAAAACAACCTTAGGAATAAAATATGACCATTTAGACCCACATGGATTAGATTAGGACATTTATTATTAAATTATTTAAAGAAGGGTTAAAATAGTTAAAATCAAAGTTTAATAAGTAAATAATTTTTAATATAAGGTTATACATAAGATAAATTTGACTATAAATATTCATTAGAAATATAAAACGATTTCCTACATAATGGAATTTTATTTGTAATTTTTAGATATTAAATAATTTAAATTATTTATGACACAATGATGATGCAGTAATTATCTTATTAATGAAATATTGACATAATTGATGTTATAAATACCAAAATAAATGTAATTTGAGACTTTTTATGAATTCCACTAATTTTATAGGTTAATATGACATGTTAGTATTGATTTAATTAAATTTTTTTGAAATAATCATTATTTTATGATTTTAATAAAAATAAATTACTAAATAGTGTCAAAATTGACATAAAATAGTTTTTAAAACAAATATTATATTATTAATTGTTATTTTATTCCTAAAAATCTAATGTTCATCCAAATGACTTAGATAAGGTTATATATATTAATAATAAACAACTTGGGGTTCGTTTGACTTGTTATAGTAAGTTTATTAACCTTATAGTGTAAGAACACAAAAAGACACGGTAAAAGTAAAATTATCTAACTTAAAGTTAAATATAAATGATATGGTTAAAATAGGAACCTAAACTTGTCTAAATTCTATTTGATGAGATTATTTCAACCGATACCTACCTTATCTTAGAAATAAATCAATTTGGAGCTATTTAAAACCGAATATTTCTTTACAATAAAATAATAGTTTTAGTTATTCCAAACGTGCCCCCTCTCCTCCCTTATAAAAGGGCACCTCCTCCCTCTCTTCCTCACACAACTTTGAGCCTTCAAGCTCGACCGACCCCTGCAAAATTCTCTTCTACACTTCCCTAGAAACATCCTAGAGGTCCTGGTCTTCTACAAAGACCAATTTTAGTACCCTAAGAGGAGGTCTCAAAGAGGCGCTTCAAAGAAGAGGTAATGTCCGTTACCGATTCTTTCAACTTTATTTCTTCTTCTACTTCTTCTTCTTTAATTGTTTCATTATGAAGTAATAACATCAGTATCACTCATATACTGATATGTTATTATAATTATGAAACAACCCTATTTCACCATCTATCCATCCTATAGAAAATGAAATCACCGCGCGTGCGTACGTACGGAATACCGTCTCTACGTCGTGGTGTAATCTGTTTTTCCAACACCACCTTACTTGGATGGGTATAATGGTGTAAAGAATAACTATACATAGTTATTATAACATCATACTTATTGTGATATATTTTATCATCATATCCAATTAAATTCAATAATTATGGGAATGATATCATCACTCGTACATACGTACGGACTACCGTCTCCACGACGCGATGTGATTCATTCTCCATGTTAACCATTTAAGAATGATTATAAAGTATATTTAAGAAATAATAATGAAATATATGACATTATGAAGCTACTGGATTTATGTATATATATATATATATGTATGTCATCTACTTAATTCCATTCAACTCAATAAGGAAACGAAAACAACATTCATGCGTACTTACGGCCTACCGTCTCCATGAACGGTGTATTTCTTTCCATTTATCGATCTATTATATATATGTATATTTTGAATATATATTATATATAAATGTTGTTTTATATTCTGGAATTAAGTAATCATGATCTAATTAATCATATGAATAATTAAAAGTCAAAACACGAACGACAAATGAAACGATTTTACCCAAAACGCTCTTTAACATTGAATTTACAAAAGAACGAGTTATATAAAGTCATAAGTGAACCATATATGATATCATAACAATGAATATGATTCTTTAATAAGTCAATGACATTATTTAAATTATTATACAGGAGGTTTGGATACATACAAAGCATATCGGACATAAGGTAAGGGATAATTTTGCAAATCTCATTTTTATCCGAGATTGCTTATTTGTATGTATTTATTGGGGTTATTTATATCATCCATGTACATGTTTTATAAAAGTGTTTTCATGTATGTTTAAAGTCCTTTTTACCCTGTTTTTACTTTTACTACATGTTATGTAATGAATCTTTCTTTTTTTTACGTTACGAGGTACTTTTTTGACTTTTTTGGCAAAAGTACGAGAAAATTGTTTTTTAACTTATACAGCATGAAAGGATTTTTACGGTTTTATAAAGCCTTATTTTCATGAATCTTCCTCCAAAAGATTTCATGACTATTTTCAACAAAATCTTTTTCTTTTAAAATTGCATGATGTTTTGTGAAAGAAATTGATTTTGAAGAAGAAAGGATATTTTCCTCAAGAATTCATTTCAAGTGTTTTATCAAAACCATTTTTCATCTAAGATAACATTATTTCATATGTGTATGTTTCAAGTATCATGACTCTATGATTTATATGGTTTCACTTTCCTTATTATGAAATGATATCCATTTCTTTTATATGGATTATTTGATGATGGGATGATGTTTATGAAACCCATTTTATTCGTTGGGTTATTATGAATGATGTATGTTTATTTTGTGGAACAAGTAATAATGATTTCATTATGAGAGGGGTGGAACCTATATCTCTCTCCAATGTATTGGGTAAAGATTTATATCTCATGAGATAGACATGGCTGGAACGGAAAGTTAAACCGGTTCAGTAATGCAGGACTGGAACGAGGAGTGAACTCGATTCAGAAAGGGACTTTGTCCACTAAGATGGTCTTGGCAGAAATGCCTTGGCTAATATGGAAATCATATCATTTGCTTAATGGTTGCCAGAATTACATGTTTTATTCCCATGATATTTTATCATTCTTAATGTTTCTTTATGATCTATGCCTTACGTACTTCCATGTTTTATGTCATTGCTCAATCTTTTGATGTTTAAACATCATGTTCATGTTTTTAAGTTCAAATGTATATAGTATGTTTTATTTTATCCATGCTTAAACTTACTGAGCATTTGAGCTCACCCTTTTTATGTTTTCTTTTCCCCAGGATATAAAGAAAGGTTTTAGGTAAAAAAAGGGGAAGATCTTTATGGGAGATGTTTAAGATCTTTCACCACGATTAGAAGATTTTATTCTGAGTTTCCAAAGACACTAAACTATTACGGTCCTTGTGTGTATATTTTTTTTATGTATTAAGTATTCCGAAAAAGTAATGTCATGTCCATGTACGTCAAGCTTCGGGTCTCTACAGTTGTTATCAGAGGAATGGTTTAGTCAACCTTTGGAAACTAGGATGCGAGAACTTTAGTGAGATCCCTAGAGATATTTCTAAGGTATGTCTAGGGGTGTCCCTAAGGTTAAGTATAAGTATAGGTTATATTACTAGAATTACGGTAACCCAAGATGTTAGATATTAAAGTTACTCCCCCTTTATTATATTGTTTTCCCTAGCGTGATTTTTTCCTCTCACACTATTAGTGATGTTGAATATGACAACGATGTGGTGGAATGATTAAGTGTTTATGTAATGGTATTCCAAAATAATGTTGTATATAGTATCGTGGAATATTGGAATATTTATGTATTGGTCTATTGTGGTTTTCAATAATTTTATGGTACCGGTAACCATGGAAAGTGATTCAGATATTTTTGGTAAGCAGATGATATGCGCATAATGAAGGGATAAGAAGATAATGAGATGTTTGATTGTATTCATGAGCTCATGATTGATATAAGGACTAAGTGATATCATGGTTTGAGTATAAATTTTTTTGAGGCTTTTGGTTTGTGGAAAGTGTCAACTTTTAACTGCATTCATGTTTTCACTAAGGTTCAATGGGTATTCATTATTCAAGAGAATAAATGATTAAGTTATTCACATGTTTGTAATTTTACCAACAAGATATATCTTATGATATATGGGGGATAAATGATGGCATTCATGTGATTGTTATGTGACATTTCATGTAATCATTTTCTTTATACTATGAGCTTGGACTGAAGTATTTTAGATAAGCCTAAAGATTGGAATGGATTATGTTGGACATAAGTTAGGATAGAACTTTTTTCGATATTATTGATGGGATGTTATAGTAATATAGCTTTAGAAAAAGGACAACCTGCAGGACGGGCGACAACCCATCGCGTCGGACAAGGCTCTGGGAATCGAACCCACAACTAAAGTGCGACTGGCCTTTATCGCCTACCACTAGCCTACAGGAAGTCCCTGTTTAGTAGAAACTAGTTTTATTATATTAATCAGTATAATATAAGAAGTATAAGTCCATTTTTGGAACCATATATGATTAATCTCACTATAGATGGACATACGTATTTTTTGATAACTTTTATAACCTTTTGTTTGAGACAGATGGAATGACCCCTCATTCTATCACATGATCTGCTAACACATCATGAATGACAAATTCAACTTCATTTCTTTAAGAGATGAAGTGGAAATTGTCCAAATAACGACCAACGGTGTGACTATACTAAAATCATGAAAGTATTTATTCTAATTCCAATTTCATCAACTTTAGGGAAATGATCTTGAAGAACAAAAATGTTGTCCTAGTGCTCTTATATCTGATGAATCAGATGGTACCTTATATCGTCGCAAATTTATGGGTTTGTGATTGCTGGATTTTCCATAGCCATGTTTTCTACCACTCTCCATCAGAACATGATCGTTTGATTTCCCTTCCATATCCATATTTTCACATAGGTGGAAACCCAGTGATTAGTTTATTTGTGTAACCGTTACGTTTCATACTTTTGTTTTTAAATATTGGTTTTGGTATTCCTTTTTACAATGTGGGTTTCTATTAAAGAAACTTTCGAGTAGTAAACCATTTATAACCCCAATGAATTTTGAGGGCGAAATTCATTTTAATGGGGGTAGAATGTATCACCCAGATATTTTATGAAAAATATTATTTTTAATTTCATTAATGTCTTGTGTTGTACGCTACACCAAAAGGATCTTTCACAACACGCATCCTTGACTTGCCTTTCATTACACGCAATCGCGACCTTCCTCGATATTGTGTGTAGTACGCAATAACGAGTTTCACTAAACAACAATATACTATTAAAATATTATTAAAACTATCCGTTATGAATAGTAATAACCACTTTTGAAATTTTGTAAATTTTATTTTTCAAAATGGACTTCATTTTTGGATTTGGAATATCGAAATTAGGTTAGAGTGAAATTTTAGTACTTTTCGGATAACTTTCATTTTCTGACGAATAGTGAAAATTACTAAATTTTAATTAAAAACAACCTTTTTAATTGAAATAATTAATAGTGATAAATTTTTAATTTGAGTGGTTTTAAAGTATATTTATAATATATTTTTACAATTTAATACAATTTTGGTCATTGGATGTAATTTCACATTTACACCAGACCTAAACAAGTGTCAATCTTTTGATAGTTATTATCTCTTAAGAACACGCTATTTGTTTTGACGATGGGAATTAATTTTTAAATTAAGTAATTCAATTGATATGTTTTGAATTTGTTAAAATAGAAATCATTTTTGAGTTCATAATATCAAATATAGCTTAGGCCTAATTTTTGGTATTTTTCTGGAAACTTTCATTTTTTGATGAATAGTGAAACCACTAAGTGGTAGTTAAAAAAATGAATTTTTCATAAAACTTAATTTTACCGCTTCTATGAGTGGAATTTCAAAAATCCCAAAGACACGGTTGATGTCAGTAAGTAAAATATGGTTCAATGAGATAAAAATAATTTTTGGTGAATAGTAACTTTTTACTTTTTTTTACCACAGTTAAAAGTAAATAGGGTAATTAAGGGTAAAAATGATATTATTATTACCCTAACACATGTACTAATTCTATTGGATAAGTGTAATTCGACCAAAAACAACCTTAGGAATAAAATCTGACCATTTAGGCCCACATGGATTAGATTAGGACATTTATTATTAATTTATTTAAAGAAGGGTTAAAATAGTTAAAATCAAAGATTAATAAGTAAATAATTTTTAATATAAGGTTATACATAAGATAAATTCGACTATAAATATTCATTAGAAATATAAAGCGATTTCCTACATAATGGTATTTTATTTGTAATTTTTAGACATTAAATAATTTAATTTATTTATGACACAAAGATGATGCAGTAATTATCTTATTAATGAAATATTTACATAATTGATGTTATAAATACCAAAATAAATGTAATTTGAGACTTTTTATGAATTCAACTAATTTTATAGGTTAATATGACATGTTAGTATTGATTTAATTAACTTTTTTTGAACTAATCATTCTGTTATGATTTTTAAAAAAATGAAATACGAAATAGTGTCAAAATTGACATAAAATAGTTTTTAAAACAAATATTATATTATTAATTGTTATTTTATTCCTAAAAATCTAAGGTTCGGAAAAATGACTTAGATAAGGTTATATATATTAATAATAAACAACTTGGGGTTCGTTTTACTTGTTATAGTAAGTTTATTAACCTTATAGTGTAAGGACACAAAAAGACACGGTAAAAGTAAAATTATCTAACTTAAAGTTAAATATAAATGATAAGGTTAAAATAGGAACCTAAACTTGTCTAAATTCTATTGGATGAGAGGATTTCTACTCATACCCACCTTAGCTTCGAAATAACTCAATTTGGAGCTATTAAATACCGAATATGACTTTATAATAATATAATATTTTTTGTTATTCCAAAGGTGCCCCTCTCCTCCCTTATAAAAGGGCACCTCCTCCCTCTCTTCCTCACACCACTTTGAGCCTTCAAGCTCGGAAAAACCCTTACAAATTCTCTTCTACACTTCCCTAGAAACATCTTAGAGGTCCTGGTATTCTTCAAAGACCAATTTTAGCGCCCTAAGAGGAGGTCTCAAAGAGGCGCTTCAAAGAAGAGGTAATGTTCGTTACCGATTCTTTCAACTTTATTTCTTCTTCTACTTCTTCTTATTTAGTTATTTCATTATGAAGTAATAACATCAGTATCACCAATATACTGATATGTTAATATATTTATGAAACAACCCTATTTCACCATCTATCCATCCTACGGAAAATGAAATCACCGCGCGTTCGTACGTACGGAATACCGTCTCTACGCCGTGGTGTAATCTGTTTTTCCAACACCACCTTACTTGGATGGGTATAATGGTGTAAAGAATAACTATACATAGTTATTATAACATCATACTGATTATGATATATTGTATCATCCTATCCAATTCAATTCAATAATTATGGGAATGATATCATCGCTCGTGCATACGTACGGACTACCGTCTCCACGATGCGATGTGATTCATTCTCTATGTTAACCATTTAAGAATGATTATAAAGTATATATAAAAAATAATAATGAAATATATGACATTATAAAGCTACTGTATTTATGTATATATATATATATATATTTCATCTACTTAAATCCATTCAACTTAATAAGGAAATGAAAACAGCGTTCATGCGTACGTACGACCTACCGTCTCCATGAACGGTGTATTTCTTTCCATTTATCGATCTATTATATATATGTATATTATGAATATATATTATATACAAATAATGTTTTATATTATGGAATTAAGTAATCATGATCTAATTAATCATATTAATAATTAAAAGTCAAAACACGAACGACAAATGAAACGATTTTACCCAAAACGCTCTTTAACATGGAATTTACAAAAGAACGGGTAATATAAAGTCATAAGTGAACCATATATGATATCATAATAATGAATATGATTATGTAATAATTCAATGACATTATTTAAATCATTATATAGGAGGTTCGGATATATACGAAGAATATCGGACATAAGGTAAGGGATAATTTTTCAAATCTCATTTTTATCCGAGATTGCTTATTCGTATATATTTACTAGGGTTATTTATATCATCCATGTACATGTTTTATAAAATTGTTTTCATGCATGTTTAAAGTCCTTTTTACCCATTTTTGACTTTTACTAAATGGTATGTAATGAATCTTTCTTTTTTTTACGTTACGAGGTACTTTTTTGTCTTTTCTGGAAAAAGTATGAGAAAAATGATTTTTTTAACTTATACAGCATGAAAGAATTTTTACGGTTTTATAAAGCCTTATTTTCATGAAGCTTACTCCAAAATATTTCAGGACTATTTTCAAAAAAATCCTTTTCTTTTAAAATTTCTTGATGTTTTGTGAAAGAAATTTATTTTGAAGAAGAAAGGATGTTTTCCTCAAGAATTCATTTCAAGTGTTTTATCAAAACCATTTTTCATCTAAGATGACATTATTTCATATGTTTATGTTTCAAGTATCATGTCTCTATGATTTATATGGTTTCACTTTCCTTATTATTAAATGATATCCATTTCTTTTATATGGATTATGTGATGATGGGATGATGTTTATGAAACCCATTTTATTCATTGGGTAATTATGAATGATGTATGTTTATTTTGTGGCACAAGTAAGAATGATTTCATTATGAGATGGGTGGGAACTATATCTCTCTCCAATGAATTGGGTAAATATTTATATCTCATGAGATAGACATGGCTGGAATGGCAAGTTAAACCGGTTCAGTAATACAGGACTGGAACGAGGATTAAACTCGATTCAGAAAGGAACTTTATCCACTAAGATGGTCTTGGCAGCAATGCCTTGGCTAATATGGAAATCATATCATGTGCTTAATGGTTTCCACAATTACATGTTTTATTCCCATGCTATTTTATCATTCTTAATGTTTCATTATGATCTATTCCTTACATACTTCCATATTTTATTTCATTGCTCAAGATTTTGATGTTTAAACATTATGTTCATGTTTTTAAGTTCAAATGTATATAGTATGTTTTATTTTATCCATGCTTACCCTTACGGAGCATTCGAGCTCACCCTTTTTATGTTTTCTTTTCCCCAGGATATAAAGAAATGTTTTAGGTAAGAAAAAACGGGGAAGATCTTTATGGGAGATGTTGAAGATCTTTCACCACGATTAGAAGATTTTATTCCGAGTTTCCAAAGACACTAAACTATTACGGTCCTTGTGTGTATATTTTTGTTATGTATTAATTATTCTGAAAAAGTAATGTAATGTCCATGTACGTCAAGCTTCGGGTCTCTACACTCTCCACCGACAGTGAGCCAGAGAAAGAGAAATAGGGAGTGACCCTTGGGAAAGCAGTGAGCTAACCCTAAAACCTTATAAAGGTAGTGAGCCTTGGACAGAGTGACTGTTCCTGAACCATTGTATCCACATCTAGTTAAGAATAGTAGAATTTGGTACGACCGGAAACTTATTGTTATATGCTTCTTGGACGTATCCTAGTGAGGGTGAACCAAGTAAAAATCTTTGTGTCTGCCTACTTACTTCCCTGGATTGCATCTAAAGCATCATCATCAAATAAAGAAGAAAATATGTGATCATAATAAACACAAAAGTGCAAACAAAGTGACCCTTGTAATAAAGAGGTCAATATCCAGTGGGGCAGGAAGAATTTTGAAAAATAATATCCAAACCCTGATTCACCCCCCCCCCCTCTCAGGGTATATAGGCCCCTATTGGTCCTAACATTTGGTATCAGGGGAGGTTTCTTTTTATCAGATTTTTTTCTCTCACTTGGTGTAGTCGATCTGTGTGGTTAAAGAATCAGTCTTCTCTTATCTCGATGTGCCATGGAAAAGGGAAAAACACCAAAGAAGAATTAGAATTCAGGTGGTATTCCTCATTGTGGAAGTGTGTATGGAAAAATTGTGATTCAATTAAAAGAATCAAACAACTTACTGAAAGAAGGCTTGGATGAATCTAATAGGGAAAATATTGGTTCACTCAATCATGATGTAGGAATGAGTGAAATAATTGAACATCAAAGTGATACCAAAAAAACTGATGATGACAAAGTATTAAGAAGGAGGCCACCAGTAGATACTATCAATATGACAAAGAAATTGGATCAGAAATTGAATGAAGATGTTAAATCTAAAGATATCAGGATCCAAGTATTGGAAATTGAGGTCAAAAAGCTAAGAGTCTTAAATCAAAGGCTTATTGATGTGGCTACTGACATAAAGGAGAATAATGATTCTCAAGGTGAAGAAATACAAAATATATCCAAAATGAAAGGAGAACAAAAGGCTTATGATTATGAAGATAATCAAAAGTCATATGAAGTTCAGAATCTAAAAGGCAGAAATGATGATCTAGCTACACAATTATTAGAAGAAGTTTAGAAGAATAAAAGGCTATTACAAGAGAATGAATCTTTCTCTAAATATGTTGCTCATGAAAAATTGAAAGTAACAAAGCAGAGTGACATGGTGGATAAGCTAACATGTGAATTGGAAGATGAGATGATTAGAGGGATGCTTCTCAAAAGATAACTTGATGTCCATCTTGAATCAAGTGATATGAAGATTCAAAAGTTTGAAGAAGATATGGAATCAGTAAAGAAGGAAGTAGAGAAATTCAATACCAAAGGAAAGTCTAAAATGAAGGATGCATTTCACTTACTATTTGATTATCCTTCGAAAAGTGATGATAACATGAAGAAAAGATATGTTATTTCTGAAGAGAAACAACAGAATATTTTCTCAGCTTAGAGACCATATAGTTTGGGAAAAACTGGTATTGGATTTAATGAATCCCCTCCTGTGCATGACAGAAATAGAGTTGTGAACAGTTCCAGGGGTGGAGAAAACCCTGTAGGTGTTGGAGATAGGCCTAAGAGGACAGTTTCAAGAAGTAGTGATAACATGTGCTATTTCTACGGGATCCATGGCCACACATCAATCTTCTGTTCAGAGGCTCTTGAATACATTTCAGGCTATGAAAATAGAAACTTTGATAAATATGAGGATAAGAAGAATCAACATGATAAATCAGAGAGAAGAGTCTCTCAGAGGAAAGAATTCATAAGATGCTATTACTGTGGAAGAATGGGACACACCATGAATATGTGTTAGGAAGCTCAGGAGCTCAATGTTAGAGGAAGAACTCAAGATGCATCAACATATTGGCCAATAGGTGATGAAATGAGTTATGAATTTAATAGAAGATGTTTCATATGTTCCAATCATGGGAATTTGGAAAGAAATTGTAGCAAGAATAATGTGATAAAGGAAAAATAGCCCAGAAAGATAATCTTGAATCCAGTGATGTATAAAGAGACGCCTTATATTGCGATACAAAGAGGTAAGTTGGAGAATATGCTCGGAGCCTCAGGGGAGTCACATGAAGATGAATGAAATATGTATTAGTCACACTCACCACTTCCCCCAAAGAATGAACATGAACAAATTTGGAAGAAAAAGGGAGGAAACGCTACAGATTTGAGTAAGAAGAATGTACGTTCACTGGAGGACCCACCACCAATGCAAAATAGGGTGGCAAATCAGAAATATGACCAAATAAAAATAAACAAGGAATTCATTGAAAAATTTGTATGTTGTGTGCCACCACATGAAGTGGAGGAAAGAAGAATATCCCTACAATAGAATAAGAAGAAAGGGAAGACGACAAGAAGAGATATTCCTGCTTAGAGAAGGAATCAAGGGAAATGGAATTTTTTTGGAACATCAAAGATAGAAATGTGTACTAGTGGGTTTAAACCCCAAATGGTGTGAAAGGCCAAGCCTGTAGAATCCTAATATCATAAAAGGACTCAGCATGCAGGTGATGAATGCTTAGTCATATGGCTAGAGTAGTTGAAGTTGGATAGGCAGCTAGAAGAAGCAAGGAAAGATTGTGATTCTCTACAAGAAAGAATCAAAGGGTTGACCCATCAGGATCAACTGAAATCCTCTTCTTGAGGATTCCAAGATTAACCCCTCTCCCTATGTATATAAATGATATTAATTGATGATTCATGTGTTTCAGGTTTTACGGACATATGATCCAAGGGGAAGTGGCATCTAAGGATGCGAAGTGGAGAAGTGATATGCTCTAGAGTTTCAATTGATTCAAATTAGGTACCAGAATTGAAAAATAAAGGGAGAAAATGAGAACAATAGGAACTGATTGTGTTATTAACTTTATCCCTTGTTTCCTACACTGAGTTCCAACTCAGTAGGCTTAGATATTTTGTTAATGGATCAATTATGAGCAAAAGATGAATGTAAATGGGTCTAACCATAGGAAGTGTTGCGTAATATAGGGGTAGATCTCTATCTCCTAATCAGATGAGAGATATCAATGGGATATAAAGGATGAGTGTTTCTGATCAAGAAGAAATATTGTGGGAGAGGATACCAAGAAGCTATGAGAGAAAGTCAAAGGTGTGTCAACAAAAATCGGAGAGAGGATGTTCAAAGAAATGACATCATTGAACAATGACACAGTGACATGTTTTTTTGTTAAAAGTGAGGAAGTGGTAAGAGACTCAGGGAGATCATAAGTTGTTAAAGTTGATTCAGAAGAAGATACAGATGGTGAGTATGAAGAAGTAAAACCCTTATCTGCACAAAATCCAAAGAGTCAAGCTGAAATTGACAGGCAGAATATCATTGGTGATCAGTCAGCTCTAGTTCAGACAAAGAAGAATGAAATCACTACAGTATACATCATTACTATCACAGGTTGAGCCAAAATTCTTTTCTAATGCAGTTGAAGATAAAAACTGGGTTTAGGCCATAAATGAATAGCTAAATCAGGTTGAGAAGAATCATACATGGAAGTTTGTTTCGAGGCCAGTAGATAAGAACGTCATCGGGACTAAATGGTTCTTTCACAACAAGATGAACGAAGATGGCACAGTGATTTGAAACAAATCACGATTGGTGTGAAAATGATACTCCCAAATAGAGGGTATTGATGTTGATGAGACATTTTCACCAGTATTAAGGCTGGAGACAATTAGATTATTTTTATCCATAGCAGTGCAAAGAATGTTCAAAGTGTTCCAAATGGACATAAAATATGCATTTTTAAATGGGGTTCTAGAAGAAGAGGTGTATATTGAGCAGCCAGATGGTTTTCTCATTCATGAGCATGAGAACAAAGTTTTCAGGCTGAAGAAGGTGCTATATGGGCTGAAACAAGCACCAAGAGCATGGTACTCAAGGCATGATCAGTACTTGAAGAAGCTTGGTTTCCAGTGTGGGGAGTTGATTAAAATCTCAATTTCATCAACAACAGTACTCAAAGGATTATGGTGTTGGTTTATGTCGATGACATAATATTTGGCGAATCAGATGAAGCTTAGTGCAGATTGGGCCGGATCAGCAGATGACAGAAAATCAATGTCAGGAGGTGAATTCTATCTTGGTGGATTGTGTATTTATTGGCTAAGCAAGAAGCAATATTTCATTTCTTTGAGCACTGTAGAGGCTGAGTATATTGCGACCACTCAAGCATGCACATAGTTATTGTGGATGAAGCAGCAGCTTGAAGACATGGGAGTTGAAGTGAAGTCTCCGATCATAATCCAGTGTGATAACTCAAGTGCTATAAATCTCAAAAAAAATCATGTCCATCACTTAAGGAAAAAGCATATAGAGATAAAGTATCATTTTATAAAGGATAAGGTTTAACAGGGAATCTTGAAGTTGGAGTATGTGCCTACAGAGCTACAGGTTGTAGACATTCTGACAAAGGCCATACCCAAGGAAGATTTTGAGAGGCATCGACTGGCTCTGGAAGTTCAGTCGACTCCTCACACTTAAAATAGTGTGGATGTGGAACTCATCCCCCTCTCCTCAAGGTATGATGTGTGTTTCCCTAATGTTTTGATGTGTTCTCTACTCTATTACACACTACAAAGGAGTGAACTTTGGGTTCATTGAGAAAGGGGGAGAAAATAGTGATTGTTCAAGGGGGATACAATGTGGTTATTTGAGAAATCATAACAGATAGAGGAGATGCTGACAGGTGGATCAGCCAGATAGGGGGAGAAATGAGATAGAGGGAGAAGCTGACTGGTGAAGCAGCCAGATAGGGGGAGCGTATTAAATCTGATGATGCTAGAAGTGATCGATCAAATAACAGATATCACAATAGCTGAGGATCGTGATAAAAGAATAAGAGTGGTGTTGGAATGTTTTAAGAATATTTCCAATAAATTGGTATCAGTTTGGTGTCAGCAGAGGGTGTCAGAGATGAAGTGATTCATTGATGAAATTTTCATTTACTCTTGTTTCTCACACCGAGCATTGCTCGTGTGGGCTTATAGTATGTGTTGAGTAAATCCTTGATCTCTATCAGAATCGCAAAAGGAAAATGGTGGCTGAATAATTAGCTATGTATTTTTTTATGGAAGAGTTATCAACAAACCTAAAGGGGAAGATTGTCGGGAAAAAATCCCTCAAGGTATCATTGAAGTATTTTCTAGGTGATTGTGTTTGTTGACAAAGTGGACATCTGTGTGGTGATTGTTGACAAAGAAAAACAATGACATAAATTTTTTTTGACAAATGGGATTTCATGATGGAATGTTGAGTTCAAGAGCTATGGTCAATGATCAATTTTTGATTCAAGAACTCCGACAAAGGAATGGATGATCTGGAGGCGGTACAAAAAGAATAGATAAAAGGTGGCGTCTTTTTCCAGTGTTTGCCAATTTGTTTGGGCTTAAAAATCGACAAATGAAGAAAAGTCTTTTTGAGAAAAGGGACTTGAGTTCCATATACATGAAGGAGAGTAAACTTTCATGCCTAATGTTTTTCAAGATCAGATGTTAAAAATATTGCAAAGGAAAGAGGGTCGTGCAGGTGACCTGCGCGCCATGAAAGGAGTTGTGTGTCGATGCCTAGGAGGGTTGGAAAGTTGTGCACCATATGTTTTTCAAGATCATATCTTCAAAATATGGAAAAAGAAATAGGGTCACGCATGTGTCTTGTAGGGGATGAAACCTGTGTGTCGGGACTTGTGCGCCGAGGGGAGACTTGCGCGTCACCGCGTAGGTTGACCAAATGCCTATAAATATAGGACCAGTCCTGCTCATTTTTAACGGAGTTCAACACTTAGAAAAATTAGAGCTCTCGGCGCGCAAATGTGGTGGTCACGTAGGTGGTGTTTGGTCGCACAGGTGGACTTGTGCGCCAGTGTTTGAAGTTTCGTTCCGATTGGCAGTTGCGCACCAATATTGTTTTGGGCGTAAAAGGGGTTGAATCGCATAGGTTTGGAGTTCTAGAAGATTATTTCGTGCAAGTGTTTGAAGTGAATTGCGCTCCATTTGTGACCTATGCATTGATACTTGCGCACCGGGTTAGACCTGCGCGCCATGTAAGGTTGATTCACGGCAGCCATTCAGGGCTATTTGAAAGCTGAAATATTTCCCAATACCTTTAGTGCAAAGATAAATTCATCTACGGGTGAAAGTTGGACTTCAATATAGCATCTATATACAACATAGGATGCATTCATTAGAGATAATGAAGAGACCTACAAGTCTATAAACTATGAGTAGATCCTTTCCAGAGCAGTGAGCTAAGGAAGAGGAAGAAGGTGATCCTCTCCACCAGCAGTGAGCCAGAGAGAGAGAAATAGGGAGTGACCCTTGGGAAAGCAGTGAGCTAACCCTAAAACCTTGTAAAGGTAGTGAGCCTGAGACAGAGTTAATGTTCTCGAACCATTGTATCCACATCTTGTGAAGAATAGTGGAATTTGGTATGACCGGAAACTTGTCGGCGTATGCTCCTTGGACGTAGCCTAGTGAGGGTGAACCAAGTAAAAATCTATGTGTATGCCTTCTTACTTCCCTGCATTGCATCTAAAGCATCATCATCAGATAAAGAAAAAAATAAGTGATCTTAATAAACACACAAGTGCAAACAAAGTGACCCTTGTAATAAAGAGGTCAAGATCCAGTGGGGCAGGAGGAATTTTGAAAAAGAATATCCATACCCTGATTAACCCCCCCTCTTAGGGTATATAAGCCCCTATTGGTCCTAAAAATATATAACTAATAACTAATTACTTTTTTTGATGAAAAATACAATTTAATATATTTTTTACTATGGTGAAATAATTGACACTAAACAAGGAATTAGTTATAGTAGACAACTATAATGAATATAAATGTTTGGTGATTGTACAACTTTGGATGTTGTTCAAGGAAAAAATCATCAATGGTTAAAACTGATGACTAACCAAGTGATGTAGTAAAATGTATATATAAATTTATAATTGAAAGATAGTTTATTGGATATTTATTATCAAATTATTGATTAAAAATACTTGGAACATGTATTTTCAAGGGTTAAGTACCAATTTTCGAGATAAATTATGGTGTTTTATATTAATGTATCAACTATCAAATATATTTCATTCCCTGTTAAAGTTGGTCCATCAGAGCCTCAGGATATGATTCCATATACTCATATATCAATATCTTCGATAGATATTGAAATTTTTATGTATATTTCATCACATGAGGTTGATACTCATCAATATACATCTTATAGAGATATTGAAGGTTTTATGGACATTCATTCTTATGAGGTTGATTTGATGGTAATTTGTTTTCATAATGATGACAATTTTGAACATTAGGATGATGATGAGGATTTAGAAACGTATAAAAATCTTGAAAATCTTGACTTGATCTATGTGTTGTCACACCAACCATTAAATCATCCACAACTATTAGCATCATGGTTGATAGAAGGTATTTCATGCTGACCAAAATTTTATTGGTTAGTCATTACTGTCAATATAGAATTTCTATTTATTATTAGTGGCATATATCAAGGTTATGATGATAATTTTTGGTACATAGGAAGATATTTTGATATAAAAAAATATAGTATGATAGTGACCAAATATTATCACTTTGTGTGACATTATACTTATGTCATTGAAGAATGGAAGAGAGCTCTTTGTTGGATTAAATTAGACAAGTTTAATTAAAATTGTAATATGTTTCATTGATCTATAGTTGATAATAATTTCAAATATTAGTGAATCTCTAGATTTACTCCACACACATGTGTGTACCAAAACCTATCACAGGGTCACAATACTATATATTCTAAATTTGTTTCAATAATTATAGTTAAAATAATAATAGATTGTCAATACATTCCAATAGTTCCAATATTGGAGAAAATAAAACGACTTTATGGTTATAAAATTTCTTACTAGAAGGCATGGGGTTCATGAAGAAAGGCCATCGTGAAAGTATATAGGGACTATGGTTACTCATATTTTTCTTTACCCAAATTTGTAGTGTTTGTGTGTCGCAATAATAAAGTATTGTACCGATTACAATTAGTTGAATATGTTATCCAACAAAACCAAGTTGATCAATCGAAGGGTGTACTTGATACATTATTTTAGACATTATTTCCTTCCTTGGATGAATTCAGGCATTGTAAGATATTTATCTAGATTTATACAATATTTTTACATAGAAATTATACTGGAACATTATTGATTACTTCCACACAGGATATAAATCACGCTCATGTTATATTAGCCTTTTTGATTGTTGAGAATTAAAACATGTCATCTTGGAGTTGGTTTTGGGATTATATCTGATAATGTTTTACAAAAATAACGGAATAAATCTAATTTCTGATCAGTATCAAGTCATCAAGGAAGTTATAGGGTCTCAGGGTATTTCATGGAGACCACCCCTTGCTTACTGTTGATAGTGCATTAAACCAATTGAAATAAATATGAAGAAGAGGTTAAAAGATGATTCCATGAATAAATCAATCATCGAGATTGGTATGTATATATTTTTTGTTGAAATAAACCTTTATGATAAATAGAAAACTATTTTTTTTTAAAATTTCCCATTTTTTATCATAAAAAGCATAATGGGAAAGTATATAGGAACCTTTCTAAATAATTATCCAAACCAATCAATAAACATATGATTACATGATGTAAATAACTAAGGATAAATGGTTATTGTAATTTTATTATAGAAGGATATATAAAAACATTTCTGAGTCGAATTATTTCAATAGAAACTTTCTAACCTAACTTTTTAAAATCATAAACCACTTCATTAAAAGGATATGGATTTCTAACTTGTATACTTCCCATGTTCTTAAGAATTTGTTTATATAGAATTTGTTTTTCTATATGTATAATATTCTTTCCATCAAACAAAAAATTCTTATTTAATGATCATTTACTTTTTACATCAGATAGATGGATATAAATTTCATTGGAATGAGGCTTATAAACTAGATAAGATAAAGTATAATGAAGACCATCAGATTAAGTCTTACTATATCTAACAGGAATACTTCATTGAATGGAGGTATCTTTTCTTTTTCTATAAACTTTTATAAATATTTACATGTGGAAGAACCTCATACATTCTATTGGTTGAACATTTTTCATTTTATCAGATGGAATCTACAATCATTGTAATGGTGATTTATCATGATGACCATCATATAGATAAATTTTTCTACACCTTTCAAGAGATAATGGAGTTCATCTAATGTCATTGTAACCACCTCTGAGCTGTATTCAAAGAGGATGGAGATTTTTCATATCTGATAATCTAAATTTTCTTTGAATCTTTTATAACAAATTTAACTTGAACGTGATTCATTTTAATCTTTTAGAGATTCTTTTTCTAAATGTATCTATTATGAGGGATTTTTTTAAATTCCTTGATATTTTTTGTGTTTTTAATTGTTATGTATGATATGGTGTTATAAAGGGATTCCATGGTTAAGGAAGATATAATTTAGTATGATATAATGATTAAGGGATCCCATGTCTAGAAAAATAGATAATTTTTCTGATCTTTGGTATTGATGACTTATGTACCTTGGAACGTAGACCTTTACCGAAAGGTAAATACCACATATACCTTGAGTTTGGTTATGAATTCCTTAATTCATAAGGATAGTGAGAATATATTCCTACAAAAATTCTTATAATTTTTTATTATATACATTTTATAAGTTTCATTTACTTGTTTTTAAAATTTTCCTTTTTTTCCACTATGAATTTGTTAACAAAATTTTTATATAGTTTTTTATAAAATTTTCATACTTTTATAATAAACTTTTCACTACAAAACATTATCTGAAATACTTTCTAATTTTTTTTAATATTTTATGTTTTATTTTATAAACTGTAACTCACTCCCCCTATTGTAGTAAAACACTTGCTCTTTTGATCCTATATTTGGTAACACGGGGTGTTTTTTACTATTATAAACTGTTACACTAATTCATTTTTATAGAAAATATAAAACTTATTTTTATAAAGGAAGTTGTATCCATTGAGACATTTGAAAATATGAATCCAAGATGACCACCAATATTTTATGGTCTTTATTTTGAATACTAGAGAGATTATATTAAGACATTTTTTTAAATATTATGGTTGACAATTTTTTCATTATAATTGGTAATTATTATATTCTTAACAAGGAAGCTAGCACTTTTACAAAAGAAGGAAAAGACGAGAATAAACCAAATTATCATGTTAAAAAACTATTTATTCTCAATTAATAGAAGCATATATAGTATGATTTCTTCATATGAAGATGAAAATAATATATAGAATAAATTTGAGGTTACTCACTTTGTCACTACTGAATTCATTGAAATAAAAAGAGTTATATTGAGAGTAGATTATATAGATTTTGATTTATTACATGGAGAATTAGTAGTTAAGAAACATAAATGATTCATGACTATTTATAATAATATACAATCTATTTGGGATAAATAATTAATTTATGGTCATCCTGTTGAGAAAATAATTCATTTAATTCCAAATGAATGGGAATTTAAAAGAATATATCTAGATGATATTAATAATATTATAAATCTAAGTTTTAATGATCTTATTGGTACTCTAATGTAGTATTAGGATAGATTAAAAATAGATTCAGAGAAAGAAAAAAAGAAAAATGTTGTTTTTCCTCTACATCGATAATATTTAAGAAAGTCAGATCAACTGAGAAAGTTACTAAATATTCTAAAAAGAATAAATTAATGGTTGAAATAGAAATTATTTCATTTGTAATTCCCCAACCCCAGTTACCCAGATTCATTTAATTTTTACATAACATTTTCATTATCACAAGGGATCAAATCCCGAAAGGCCTATCAATTTAGTATCATTGGGAATACTAGATACATTCATAAGTTTTACATTACATTATAAAATGAAAAACTACAACAACATAGTCTCCATAGGACACACTCATATCCCTTTGGCTATCCCTACAGGCCAGTCATAATATACTTCTTCACATCCTGGGAAAAAATAAAACATATAAAGGGGTGAGCTCAGATGCTCAGTAAAGATAACAATATAGAGGAAACTGTCATAGATAAGAATAAACATTTAAGGAAATGTAAGACTAAAACAAAAACCTTTTAAACTTGAACTTCATCATAATATGGAAAATATAAAATCAAATAATTCCATTTACTTATTCACATGGATATTCTACTAGTCGAATAATCACATGAAATATTAATAGCCACTTTCTTAATGATGGAATGCATAATGCCAAACTTCATAACCACGTAGTCAAGGCCTTGTGACAAGAATACAAATAAGATTTTTTCAAGGCCTTTTTACAAGACACTATTTTGTCTCATGAGATCTACCAATTCATAGAGGAGCTATAGCAGGCTCCACCCATCACTTACTAAGTCCAATACATTCCTCATATGAAAAGGAGTAAACATAACATAAACATTCATATTAAAACTAGCATACGAAATATAAATACATTATCCATAAACCATGAATGGTGTAAAAATAACACATTCACAGTAAAACATATCACAAAACCTTCAATACAGTATGGATGTTTTGTATCATAATAAATCACCTTCAAACAAGCTTAAAATTCATCAAAGGGTGTGGACATAGATGGAATCAAAACTTTTTTTAGAGAAATATCTCTTTCTATTTTGAAATTATTCAAAGGTAATATAATTATAAATGAAAACATCAATTTTTAAATTATTCTTATAAGATTGTAAGGGAGGCTTAAATGATGTTATAGTGGAGGAAAATAGCCACATTCGTTGTATAGGTTAAAAAAACATTCTTACCTTTATTTTTTTTAAAAGGTCATAAGGTACCTTGTTTGGAAAATGACAGAAAGATTATTTTAAAAATATATTAAGTCAAAAAAGGGTATAAATGTCTTTAAAACATTGTCTAGTAAATATTTATTTTTTTTGAAATACATTTTTAAGAAAACACGGACGTGGATAATAGAGAGGTCCCAGTAGATACTCACGTATAAAACGACCTCAGATAATAAAGAGATTGTGAAATTAACCCTTACATTGTACTTTTCCTTGGTTGATGGTAGGTTAAAATCCTGTATAATGGTGAAATAATTGTTATTAAATTATATAAGAACCATATAAATTAATATGATATCATATATGATCCTCTAATATTGCTTTGTTAATGATATTTCAGTAGTATCATGGTTTCAGGTGTTAAATGATTTGTTTTCCTTTATATGCATTGTTACATAAGTAATGTTTGTTTTGGATAGTATGTATAAGATACATATAAATAATAATACTATGTTCATAAAAATTATTTTTAATAATAAAATGAAAATTATTCTTTAATGATTACGATGGGGCATTAATCTCATCGCGTTCGTGGAGACGGTAATCCATACGTATGCGCGAGCGACAATATCAATATTTTGATATTAAAATCCTATATAATTGGATGGTATATCATATATACAGAATCATTATCATGTTATTTTTATTATTTACATCATTTATACTCATTATTATATCCATCCAAATGATGGATTGCTTGAATAACAAACTACACCATGACGTGGAGACGGTAATCCGTACGTACGCACGTATGGTAACATTGTCATTTATAGGATGGATAGAATAATGAAAATGCTTGTAAAATTTTTATAATAACATCACAGTATATATAAGATACTATAGTTATTATTTTACAATGGAAAAAAAATAATGAGGAAGTGGAAGAAGAAAAGAACTTGAAATAGGTGATGAAATATTTATCTCTTCTTCAAGTTCTTTATTTTGATTTGATCAAAATGGCTCCATAGGTTCGCTTTCTGACTAAAGTAAGGACTCTATGATGAAGGTAGGATAGTTGATAGGATATTTGGTCAAGTTTTGGCTGAGAAAAATGGATTTTACGGTGTTAATTTGAGAGAAGGGGAAGTTCCCTTTTATAAGAGAGGTGAAGGTCACTTTAGGAAAAGCTTGAAATATTATTTTATAAAAAAATAATTTTCAGTTTCTAATGGATCCAAAATAAATTATTTAAAGGATAATTTGGGGATGGGTCGAAAAAATCTCATGAAATAGGTTTTATACAGGTTTAGGTCATTATATTAACCTTATATTTTAGATTTAACTCTTAGTTAAATAGTTTTACATTTACCATGTGTCTTTGTATTTTAATATTATATGGTTAATAAACCTACTATAAACTTCCAAGTAAACCTAAAGTGGTTCATTAATGAAATATAATATATTATTTAATCCCTTTCTAAGAACCTTAGATTTTTAGGAATAGAATAACAAATTATAATATAATATTTGTTTTAAAAACTCTTTTATGTCAATTTTGACACTATTTGGTATTTTGTTATTGTTAAATTCATAACAGCATTATTACTTTGAAAAAAAATCATTTAATCAACCCTAAAGTGAAATATTAACCTAGAAAATTAATTTAATTCATTAATAGTCTCAAATTATATTTATTTGGATATTTATAATATCAATTATTTTAGTCTTTCATTAATAAGGTAATTACTGCATCATCATTGTGTCATAAATAAATTTAATTAGTTAATGTCTAAAAATTATAAATAAAATACCATTATGTAAGAAATATATTTAGATTAAAATTAATATTTATAGTTGAATTTATCTTATGTATAACCCTATATTAAAAATAGTTTAGTTATTAAAAGTTGATTTTAACTCTTTTAACTATTCTTAAAATAAAATAATAATTAATGTTCTAATCTATTACAATTGGACGTAAAGGATAATATTTTATTCCTAAGGGTGTTTTTGGTCGAATTACACTTATCTAATATAATTATGACATGTTTTATAGTAATAATAATATCATTTTTACCCTTAATTACCCTATTTGCTTTTAACTGTGGTAAATAAACGTAAAAAGTTACTATTCAACAAAAAATATTTTCATCTTATTGAACCAAATTATTCTTAGTGATATAAATCATGTCTCTGATATTTTTGAAATTCCACTCATAGAAGCGGTAAAATTATGTTTTATGAGAATTTGCAAATGCTCCTAAGAGGTGGGTAAAAGACAGTAAAAAGTTCGATAAAATTTTATATATCTAATATTACTAAAAATTGACTCAATTAATTATATTAAACATATATAGGTATTATTTATCTAATTTTACCTAAAATAAATTTAAATAAAATAATTAATTATTTAATTAACAAGATTGTTTTGAACAATAACGCAGTGTTTTCCACTATTCATCAAAAATTGAAAGTTTTCAGAAAAATACCAAAAATTCACCCTAAGCTAATTTCGATATTCCAAATCCAAAAATGAAGTCTATTTTGAAAGATAAAATGTATAAAATTTCAAATAGTGGGTATTACTATTCATAATGGCCAGTTTGATTGGTCATGGTGTGTTGGAATCTCAAAGTTGCGTACAATGCAAGATACTACATTATTCAAAGAGAAACATACCGTGGAATCTTGGGGTGTTACATTCTCCCCTACATAAAATAATTTCGTCCAAAAAAATTCTATTATATTACTATATAAAAAGATTTTGGTGGTTCTTCATCATAAGTTCCTTAGGTTCCCACATTGCCTCTTCCATCTTATGGTTTCTCGATAGAACATTCACCAGAAAAGTTGTCTGGTTTCTAAACAATTGTTCTCTAGTATAAAGAATTTTTACAGGCTCTTCATAACAAGACAAATCAGTTTCCAGCTCAATTTCCTCAAAGGTGAGTACATGCGTTGGGTCAGGCATGTATTTTCTCAATAGGGATACGTGGAACACATCATGAGCTTTGGAGAGACTTGGAGGCATTTCCAAATGATAATCTATAACTCCAATTCGTTCTATAATTTTGAAAGGTTCGATGTACCATGGACTCAATTTACCCTTCTTACCGAAACATATAACACCCTTCCATCGAGATACCTTCCAGAAAACATGGTCTCCTATTTGAAATTCCAAATCCATCCTTCAGTTATCGGCATAACTCTTTTTCCTACTTTGGTATGCTTTGATGTGGGTTTGTATAGCCTTCACCTTTTCAATTGTTTCCTCAACAAGTTCTGGGCCAACGAGTTTTCTTTCACCAACATCATCCCAACAAGTTGGTGTGCGACAACTCCTTCCATATAATGCTTCATATGGTGTTGTATGAATACTTGAATGGAAGCTATTGTTACAAGAAAATTATACCAGAGGTAAATATTGATCCCACATAACTTTAAAGTCAGGTGATAAAGATCTCAACATGTATTCTAAGGTTTGAATAGTTCATTCTGATTGTCCATCAATTTGAGGGTGGTAGGCAGTGCTCAAACAAAGTTTAGTATCTAGGGATTTCTGAAGAATTTTCTAGAATCTTGATGTAAAATGGGGATCATGATTAGAAAAAATCAATAAGGGTCCTCCATGAAGTCTTAAAACTTCATTAATATATATTCTTGCTAGAAGTTCAAGTTGTAAATCTTCTCTTATTGCAGGAAAATGTGCCGACTTGGTAAGATGATCAACAATGACCCATATAGCATCATTATTTCTAGGATTCTTTTGTAGCCCCATGAAAAATTCCATCGTAATATTATCCCAATTCCACTCAGGTATGAGAAATGGTTTCATGACTCCTCCAGGTTGTTTCCTTCCAGCATTCACTTGTTGACAAACAATACATCTTGACACAAAATCAGAAATCTCCCTCTTCGTGTTGTCCCACTAAAAATGTTCCTTCAAATCTCTATACATCTTGGTGCTACCAGGGTGTATAAGGAAATTGGATCTATGAGAATCATATAACAATTCCCTTTTTAGATTTGGTATATTAGGAACATAAAGTCTCTTCCTAAATTTCAAAATCCCATCTGCATATATGAAGTCACTCAATCTCCCATCATTCACAGCTTTAATCTTCTTTTGAAACTCCTCCTCATCAGCCTGAGATCTTTTTATCCTTTCTAATAAAGATTTTTTGTCTACAATTTTAAAAAGTATTGATGTTTCACCTTCTATGATTATTCCCATATCCATTTTTACTAGATCCATGAAAATAAGATCCCTTTCATCTTTCATCTTGTTCAAAATTCCATGATTCTTTCTACTCAAAACATCTCCCACCTTATTTTCCTTCCCTAAGTGGTAGTGTATTGTGAAATCATAATCCTTGAGTGGATCAAGCCATCTCCTTTGCCTCGTGTTGAGTTCTTTCTGTGAGAAAATATTCTTCAAACTCTTGTGATCGGTATATATCTCACATTTTTCACTATAGTGATAATGTCTGCATATCTTCAAAGAAAAGATTGTAGCTTCTAACTCAATATCATGAGTAGGATAGTTTTTTTCATTAATTTTTAGCTTTTGTGATTCATAGGAAATAACTCTATCATTCTGCATAAGGACACAACCAAGTCCTTTCTTTGAAGAATCACTATAAATAACAAACCCATCGTTCCCTAATGGTCGAGTTAAGATAGAAGCATTGAAAAATATTATATTCAATTATTCAAAACCTTTTTCACACTCTTTTTTCCAAAAAAAAAATTAACCTCTTTACATGTGATCTTGGGTAATGGGTTAGCCAATCAGGAAAATTTATGGACAAAACGCTGATAATAACCTACTAAACCAATCAAACTGTGTACCACAGTTATACTCGTCAGTGATGGAAATTCTTGGATTTCCGTGGTCTTTGAAGGATCAATAGATATTCCATCCTTAGAGAAAATGTGGCCAAGAAAAGAAATCTTTGGAAGCCATAATTCACACTTGCTAAACATCCCATATAATTCATTTCTTCTATGGGTTTCCAGAATGGGGCGCAAGTGATTTTCATGATATTCATATCATTTAGAGCATAACAAGATATCATTAATAAATACCATGACAAAGTCATCAAGATATTACTTGAAAATTTATTCATTAGATCCATGAAAATAGAGGGTGCATTAGTCAGCCCAAAAGGAATTAATGTAAACTTGTAATGCCCGTACTTGGTTCAAAATGCTGTTTTTGAAATTTATTCCTTCTTCACACACAATTGATGATATCCAGATCGAAGTTCAATATTTGAAAAATATTGAGCTCTATGAAGTTGGTCAAATAAATCATCAATGTGAGGTTGGGGATACTTTTTCTTTATTGTTATAGCATTGATCTCCCTGTAGTCAATGCACAACCTCATAGATCCGTCTTTCTTCTTAACAAAAAGGAAAGGGTATCCCCATGGAGAAACACTAGGGAGAATAAATCCCTTATTACTCAATTCCTCTAGTTATTTCTATAGTTACACTAATTCCATAGTGGCCATTCTATAAGGGGTATTTGATATGGGACTTGAATCATGAATTAAATCAATGGAAAACTAAGTTTCTCATTTTGGATGATGTCCGGGTAAATCCTATGGAAACACATCAACATATTCTTGCACAATAGCTACGTCCTCTATTCGAACATTCTTTTCCTCTCCCATAATTATTTCATTCTCATCCTACCCAATAATTGAATTTAGTAGAGCTACTGGGGGTAGATCTAGATAAGAATCAAGTGGTGATGTTTCTGCTCTAAAGATAAGGTACTCCTTATCAACATCAAAAATTGTAACCTCCTTCTTCTTACAATAAATTTTATCATCATGGTTAAAAAGCCAATCCATTCTAAGGATTAAATCAAATTCAATCATGGATATGATGATGAGATCAGTAGATAAATAACATTTATATGCTCTAATGGGAACTGATTCACAAAAATTTGTTGCGATGACACTTCCCTTAGGAGTTTTGACTCAAAACTCCCCTGTTAAGTCAAATTGAAAATATCTAATTTTCTTAGAAAACTGGGAAGATATGAAACAATGTGATGATCTAGAATCAAATAAATCATTGGATAAACTTGAGGAAACCATTAAATTACCTGCCACCATGTCCTTCAGAGCTTTAACCTAAGTAGTAGTGATCACATAAGCTTGGCCTTTCTCCCTAGGCCTTTTCTGAGGTAAGTTCCCTTGGATCTTAGGAAATTTATTTGCATAATTCCCCTTTTCTCTACAATTGTTTCATCCAACATTGATAACCTATTTCTTCCCCTTGTAATCACAAGCTTGGTGGCCTTTTTCACCACACTTGTAACAAACTCTCATTCCCTTCAGGCATATACGAGGGTATTTATTCCCACATTTACTATAGGATGGATATTCAACTTTTCCCTTCTTCCCCTTATTTCTATTTCCAGAGTGTTTAACAGATCTCTTCTTCTACTGCTTTGCTTTAAAGTTGTAATACTTAGAGAATTCCTTTTCTTTCTTTATAGAACATGAGACAATATATTTTTACAATGAGAAGAATTGTGAGACTAATGCTTGAAGAAGAAATGGTTTTAACCCATAAAATAATCAACCAATCTTACTCCTTAGGTTACATATATAATCTATTTCATGCCTTGCTAACCTTGTAAAGTTAGCCTTATACTTTGAGAAATTCTTGTCCTCTTTTTTCCTCAGACTCATAAATTGTCTTTCCATATCCACTCGATGATCACAAGGAAAGTATTTTTATTAGAAAAGATATTTATACTCCCTCCATTACATATTTGATACTTCACCATATTCCTTTGTGTTTTTAATCAATGACCACCATTAATCTGCATCTCCTGTGAGGTGATAAACTCCCATGAAAACTTTTTTCATTTCGCTACTCTCCAAAGCATTAAATATTTTCTCTAAGAAATTTATCCATTTCTCAGCTACTAATGGATTTTTACTCCCATTGATTGTTGGTGGTTTTTACCTCATGAAGCATTCTAACATTGATCCTCCGCATTGTAGATCAGGGTGCTCTATATAGGTTAGGTTATTATTCATAACCTGAGTGAGTTGTCCCAGTATGGTGATAAGACGATCAACACCGGTTGCTTCACCAACTCCACTATAATTATCTTGAGTAGGAGGAAAATCCCTACATGGATTACGTGCATTGATAAGGTTTCCATTCCTTCCACTAGGCACCATTTCTAAACAATGGCATACACTAGATTAGTTTATGAATCACAATACATAATTTCAAACTTATAAAACACTTAACATAAATTGAAGAGTTTATGGATATAATCCATAATAAAAAATAATGTTTTCTTTGAGGAAGTATATAATCATAAACCCTTCATAATGGTTTGTAAAGAAAATGAGAATTATCCTAAGCATATCCCCCTGGAGTGTCGTAACAAAGAGTGCGGCAAGGCCCGTTGTCGTGCACCAGTTCCCAATCAAGTCCAGCTCAAAATGGTGTCTTTAGGTTTTCCCCCTAGGTAAATATAGGTCAAATATGCCTCTACCTAATCGTATCTAGACAGAGACGTATTACTTGTAAAACCCACAAAAATCCCTATAATACAAAAATTCTAGAAAGTTCTTCTATAATAATCCTCAAAGTCTGTCTTAGGGTAATGTTCTCTAATCAGAGTTTCTCTAAATCTAACTTCCAAGTTTTGTACTAAACTTCCTATGATACCAACTGTAATGCCCCAACCCCTATTTCCTATATTTGGTGCATTATTACATAACATTGGCATGATCAAAAGGGATTGAACCCTGAAATACCAATCAGTTTAGTGGCCTTAGAAATACAAGATATATTCAGAAGTTTTAAATTACATTATAAAATGAAAAAAAACAACAACATTGTCTCCATAGGCCACACTCATATCATTTATACTATCCCTGCAGGTCAGTCATATTATACTTATTCGCATCCTGGGAAAAATAAAACATTGAAAGGGGTGAGCTCAGATGCTAAGTAAGGATAACAATATAGAAAAAACATTCATAAATAAGCAGAAACATTTAAGGCAATGTAAGACTAAAACAAAAGCCTTTTAAACTTGAACTTCAGCATAATATGGCATATATAAAATCAAATAATTCTATTTCCTTATTCACATGGATATTCCACTAGTCTAATAATCACATGCAATATCAATAACCACTTTCATAATGATAGAATGCATAATTCCAGACTTCATAACCACATAGTCACGACCTTGTACCAAGACTACAAATAAGATTTTATCAAGGCCTTGTGCCAAGACACTAGTTTGTCTCATGAGACCTATGATGCATCGAGGAGCTATAGCGGGCTCCACCTGTCACTTACTAAGTCCAATTCATTCCTCATATGAAAAGGATTAAACATAACATAAACATTCGTATTAAAACTATCATACGAAATGTCAAAACATTATCTATAAAGTATGAATGGTGTAAAAATAACACATCCATAGTCAAACATATCACAAAAACTTCAATACAATATGGAATATTTGAATCATAATAAATCAACTTCAAACAAGCTTAAAATCCATCAAAGGATGTTGACATTGATGAAATCAAAATGTTTTTTTATAGAAATATCTCTTTCTATTTTTAAATTATTTAAAAGTCATGTAATTATAAAAGAAAACATTTATTTTTAAAATATAATAATAAGCTTTTAAGGGAAGCTTTGACGATTTTATAACAGAGGAAAATAGTCTCTCCCACAGTATAAGTTAAAAAAATATTCTTACCTTAATTTTGTCGAAAATGTCAAAAGGTACCTTGTTTTGAAAATGACTGAAAGATTCCTTTGAAAACATATAAGGTCAAATAAGGGTATAAATGAATTTAAATTATTGTCTAGTAAATAGTAAAAAAAAATTAAATAAATTTTTAAGAAAACACAGACGTGGATGATAAAGAGGTCCCGGTAGATACTCACGTATAAAACAACCTTAGATAATAAAGAGATTGTGAAATTAACCCATAACATGTTATTTTTCTTGGTCAAGGGTAGGTTAAAATCTAGTATAATGGTGAAATAATTGTTATTAAATTATACAATAACCATATACATTAATATCATGTCAAATATGATCTTCTAATATTGCTTTGTTAATGATATTTTAGTAGTATCATCGTTTCAGGTGTTAACTGATTCGTTTTACTTTATATGATTTGTTACGTAAGTAATGTTTGTTATGGATAGGGTGTATTGGATTCATAAACAGAATGATATTATGTTTATAAACATTATGTTTAATCATAAAATTAAAATTATTCTTGAATGATTACGATGGGGAATGATTCTCATCGCGTTCGTGGAGACGGTAATCCGTACGTACGCACGAGCGACAATATCATTATTTTGATATTAAAATCGTATATAATTGGATGTTATATCATATATACAGAATAATTATCATGTTATATTTATTATTTACATCATTTATACACATTATTATACTCATCCAAATGATGAAGTGTTTGAATAACAAACTACACCACGATGTGGAGACGGTAATCCGTACGTACGCACGTATGGTGACTTTGTCATTTATAGGATGGATAGAATAATGAATATTGTTGTAAAATTTTTATAATAAAATAAAAGTATATATAAGATACTAGAGTTATTATTTTATAATGTAAACAACAAAGAAAGAGGAAGTGGAAGAAGAAAAGAACTTGAAAGAGGTGATGAAATATTTACCTCTTCTTCAGGTTCTTCCTTTTGATTTGATCAAAAGGGCTCCTTAGGTTGGCTTTCTGAAAACATTAAGGCCTCTAGGATGAATTTGGGATATTTTAGAGGATATTTGGGTAGGGTTTTTCCGAGACAAATGCCTTTGATGGTGTGAAATTGAGAGAAGTGGAAGTGCCCTTTTTTAAGAGAGGTGTGGGTCACTTTAGGAAAAGCTTGAAATATTATTTCATAGTAAATTAATTTTCAGTTTATAATGGCTCCATAATAAATTATTTAAAGGATAAGGTGGGTAGTGGTTGAAAACCTCTCTAAAAATAGGTTTTAGATAGGTTTAGGCCATTATATTAACCTTATCTTTTAGATTTAACTCTTAGTTAAATAGTAGGACATTTACCATGTCTCTTTGTATTTTTATATTATATGGTTGATAAAATTACTATAAACTTCCAAGTAAACCTGAAGTGGTTCATTAATGGAATATATAACATTATTTAATACCTTTTATTGAACCTTATATTTTTAGGAATAGAATACCAATTAATAATATAATATTTGTTTTAAAAACTCTTTTATGACAATTTTTAAACTATTTGGTATTTTGTTATTGTCAAATTCATAACAGCATTATTACTTCGAAAAAAATCATTTAATAAAATATAACATGTCATATTAACCTATAAAATTAATTTAATTCATTAAAAGTCTCAAATTATATTTATTTAGATATTTATAATATCAATTATTTTAATATTTCGTTAATAAGGTAATTACTGCATAATCATTGTGTCATACATAAATTTAATTATTTAATGTCTAAAAATTATAAATAAAATACCATTATGTATGAAATAGTTTTATATTTCTAATTAATACTTATATTAGAATTTATATTATGTATAACCATATATTAAAAATTCTTTAGTTATTAAATGTCGATTTTAATTCTTTTAACTCTTCTTTAAATAAAATAATAATTAATGTTCTAATCTAATACAATTTTACCTAAAGGATCATATTTTATTCATAATGTTTTTTTGGTTGAATTACACTTATCCAATAGAATTAGAACATGTGTTAGGGTAATAGTAATATCATTTTTACCCTTAATTACTCTATTTACTTTTAACTGTGGTAAATAAAAGTAAAAATCTACTATTCAAAAAAAATATTTTTATCTTATTGAACCACATTTTTCTTAATGATATCAACCATGTCTCTCATATTTTTTAAATTCCACTCATATAAGCGGTAAAATTAAGTTTTATGTGAATTCACAATGCTCCTAGGAGGTCGGTAAAAGACGGTAAAAAGTTAAATAAAATTTTATATATCTAATATTACTACAAAATGACTCAATGAATTATACTGAACATATATAGGTATTATGTATCTATTTTTAACTAAAATAAATTTAAATAAAATAATTAATTATTTAATTAAAAATTCGGTTTTAAACAATAACGCAGTGTGTTTCACTATTCATCAAAAATTGAATGTTTTCAGAAAAACAATAAAAATTCACCCTAAGCTAATTTCGATATTCCGAATCCAAAAATGAAGTTCATTTTGAAATTTGAAATTTATAAAATTTCAAAAAGTTGATATTACTATTCATAACGGCTAGTTTTATTGGTCGTAGTTTGTTAGAATCTTGAAGTTGTGTACAATGCAAGCTATTTCATTATTCAACGGGAAACGTACCGTGGAATCTTGGGTTGTTACATCATCTAAATAAATAGTAAATTAACATTATAATCAATCAAAATGGATGAAAAAATTGTTAAAAAAATATTTTCATTTAAATTATAAGAAGAATACTAAAGAAAGAAGTGAAACGAAGGATTATTCTGAAGTAATTTGTTATGATTTAAAAAATAATAGTAATATTATATGAGATTATTCTAAACTAAATAATAAGAATAAAATTACATGAAAATTCTACACGAAAATGGGAAAAAATATGAAATTTTATAACACTTTGAGTATTAGTGGAGGAGACAACTCTTTTTTGAATTGTTCTCATAATAGTACTACTGATCAGAAATCCATGGGTTTTTATGAAAATATTATTAATACGAAAAGTTGCTACTTATATAAGAAATCTGTTGAATCCTTAACCAATCTATCTTTAAATAAAATATATCATGATTCTAATGATAACTATAGTACTTCTTATGATGAAGAAAAACATGTTACATCTAATGATTTGGAAAGTTTAAATATTTTTGAAGAGGTATTGAGATATGAATCTCATTTAGAAAAAATAAAATAAAAATGTTATAAAAACTATAAAAGTGATATGGTTTATCTTCCCAAATAAATTATAATAATTTCTAAATTTTCCACATATATTTTAGTTCTTAATAAAGATTTATAATAATATAATTCTACCTCATTTATTTAAAATAGGGATTTAGTTGTGAAACTAAAATTTTAAATATTTAGTCTAAAGAGAATTATATCAAATTTAAACTCTAGAAAGTAAAATTTTGATAATATATATATACAAATGAGAACTCCTAGAAATATATCTGGTATTTTCATTATAAAATAACAACCTCATTTTTGAAATAAGTACTTTTTCCATAGAGTGATCCATTATGTAAAACATTTCATAGAGGTCAACACTGGAAGAAAAAATATATTTTAAATAAGGAACAATATTTTGATTTTTATAATGATTTTGTTTCTAAGCAATTTTTAGCTATAAAATATAAAAGAGATGGAAAAATGTGGATTATTAATGTTTGAATTACTAATATATTTGGATCTAATAAAGTTTAGGTGTTAAAATCATAACTTTTCTATTTCAATAAAATAATAAAATTATCAAGAGAAAAAAATTTGGTGCATGGAAAGTGGTAGAAACAAACAATTCTTTTAGAATATTATCAAGATGAAAGGTGGTAAATTTACTTTTGGATATAATGATCAATGAAAAATATATTGTATAGGTATATATAATTTATTTTAAAATATCTAATATCTAATGTTTTACTTTTTGTAGGACTTAAGAACAACCTCACTAGAATAAGTCAACTATGTGATGAACGATATCTTGTAAACATCATTAATGATATATGTATTGTTCAAATTTCAGAAGGTAAATTTATTCTTTATCCTGATAGGCATGATAATGTATAAAATTTATACATATAAGACCTTAAAATCGATTATCTACCTTTCTTTAGTGCAATGTAAGATCAATATTGGTTATGGAATAAAAGGTTGGGACACTGTAATGTTATAACTTTAGCCAAAATTTCAATGAAATGACTAATTATAGATCTACCATAGTTATTTTTTAATTTTTATTAGGTTTTCCATCCTTTTAAATTTTTAATGAAAAATATGTAAAGCTCTAAATATATTAGTTAAGTTTCAATATCTACGTCTTTACAGTTAGTAAACTTGGATTTATTTGATCCAATAAAAAAATTAAGTATTAGTGAAAATACAATATATATGTCTTATTTGATGACTATAATAGATATACATGGGTTTATTTTCTAGAAAAAAAATTCACAAGTCTTTTTCTGTTTTAGAAATTTCATAACCCATGATGAAACTTAGAAAAACCTATCTTAGGTAACTATTCTTAGTGACCATGGTGGAGAATTTGTAAATTATGATTTTTAATCATTTTATATTAAAAAGGTATTATACATAACTTATCAAATTCTTAAACACCACATAATAATTTTTTAGTTTAATGAATAAATAGAGTTCTTCAAAAAAATACTAGAACCATATTTATTGAGTACTCAATTTCTAAACATTTTTTGAATGAAGAAGTTAGTACTACTTGTCATAATATAATTATAGTTTTACTTAGACCTTTTATTTATAAAACTCTTTATTATTTTTAAACTCTATGAAACCCAAAACATTCTTAGTTCCAATTTTTTTGTTGTAAATTATTTATTCTTAATAACAAATGTAATATACATAAATTTTCTCGAAAATTTGATAAATGAATTTCCATGGATATTCTACAACTAGTAACATTTATTGAGTTTTTATTAAAAATAAAATAACTAGTGAGAAAATAGTGCTTGTAAAATTTGATGAAACTTATCCTTTTTTTAAATAACCTGAAACAATATATTCGGATGATATTTTCAAAACTGATATCCATCCAAATTTGGAAAAAATTTCACATGAGATAAAAAGGAAGATACATTTAATAAAGTTATACCTATTGATTAATTTTGTCTTATTGTTGAAGAAAAACATTTTACATACTTGAGGAATCAAACAATATTTAGGAATCATCCCAATGATAATATCATTAGTGATGTAGGTCAATAAGTCAAAACTAGAAGTTCTATAAGAAATGAATGTGAACATTGGGTATTTAAATCAAAATTTGAACCAAATACTCATGATTAGGATTTTGGTTTGGAATATTGGATAAAGGAAATATAGGATGAGCTCAATGAATTTGAGAGGAACAATGTTTTGACTTTAGTTGAATGTCCAAAAGATTTTCTTATAATTAGAGTAAAATGGGTATTCCATAATAAAAATGTTTGAAATGGTATATCTAACGACTCCAGTTTTTGTTGGTTTAGTCTTTTAAATATATATATATTTCCTAAGAGTCGGTGCTATGTTTGGGTGTTTTTATACCCTAGACTAAATTTATTAAAAACATTAATATATATTAAAGCATGTGTGCACAACTTTTTGAAATAAATGATTTTCCTATTAATCAAGACCTCATATAGGAAATCTGAGATTGTAAATGTTTCCATAAGATGAGTTTTACCCAAGGTATGATATATATTTAGTCATCATTGGGAGTTCGGTTGATGATGGCCATTGGTGGGTGTGTTAAGTAATTAATTAAATAAATAATTAAACTAATTCACATAAACAACATAAAACACTAGTCACCCTCTTTATAAGCCTCATTATGGAAAATTTTTAGGGTTAATTAGTTTTATAACCTTGGTAGATTAGAGAGGATCCAAGGAGGAGATCCATTGTTAAATGAAAATGGATCATGGGGTTATGATCATTTTTCAAAGGGATTGTGTTCACTAATAGAATTACAAGATCTCATCAATGATAATAGAACATAATCGTTCTTTTTAAGCGATCAATCCAAAATTGAGGTAGCGAATTTTATTTCATGAAATTTTCATTAATTAATTCAATAAGCATATATTTTTCCTATCTTATTATTTTAGTGAAATATAGTTCTTCAAAACAACCTAATTAATAATTATTTATGGATACTATGATTATCCTTTAGGATCAATGATTTCTCCATCAACAAATGGAAGAAAATCCAAACAATGGCCATATTCATCCCTCATTTTTTATTTCATTATTTTCTACCATCATTCTTTGTATGTTTATATTTGGTGTTCCTTTTGGCCAATGGTTTGACAAATACCTAGTAAATGACTATCTCACAATCGTTCTTTGGTGAAAAATGATTGATACTGGCGGTTTGGGATCAGGATCAATAGCACTATCAAGGTGAGATTTGGTATAATGGAAGATCAAAAATAGATCGAAGGTGAATTGGATATCCTTTATTTATGGGTTTCATAATTTTGAGGAGTGGTTTGATGGGATTGAATCATGAGTGGTTTAGGTGGATGATATATGACCAAAATTAATGAATTAGGTGTGTTTATACCTATATATGAGTTCCTTAGTGTGATTAAAGGTGGTAACAGTGGAATCAGTGGTGTGGATGACACATGTGAAGGGTTATCCAATTTCTATAAAATCCCTACATACACGACATATAGTCTAGGAACAATCATTTTTTAGTCCCCTTGATATGGTTGAAAATGTTTTTGGAAGAATTAAATATCACATTCCATGTATGACCCATACACGTCATGTGAACCAATGT
Source organism: Viscum album (assembly GCA_963277665.1). Classification (NCBI taxonomy): domain Eukaryota; kingdom Viridiplantae; phylum Streptophyta; class Magnoliopsida; order Santalales; family Viscaceae; genus Viscum; species Viscum album. Next base: position 1,376,564,684 of record OY728152.1, on the reverse strand, counting down.
CGGCAGTTTGATGTGTCCAACAGTACATGGGAATGGACACATCTCGGTACACAAGCATGGACAAAGTATATGAACATAATAAGAAGTACACAGGAATGGTCTGAAGATAAGGGCAGACCCAAGGTAGCCAAGATACTTTTTTTATATCCTATACATTCCATTTAATTCCATATGAAACCTCCACCTTGTATATATTCTTCATAGGGACTTAGATTTGGTTCGCTGAATAGCCTTTATTGAGCAGTTTTCCATATAGAACTTTATGATGGAATTAATAATGGAATTTGATATATGGCATGATTTTTTATCATAATTATGATTCATTCAATGATACTTGGATGATGGAAGCGATTTGGTTTGATCATTAAATATATTTCAGGGTCGAAAAACCCATATCACACTAGGGTCCTGATCCCTCATACTCTTTACATTGTTAGAGATGGTACCCCCATACTATAACAGAGAATGCATCCAATTTATATGGATTTGGTACTCCCCCATCATCGATCATTGGTGGGGATTTGGTCCTCCTTTAGAGTTAGTGGTCCCTCGGCTGTGGAGAATAGTAGCAAGGAGTGAGCCCCTACTATTCGATTTTTGTGAGGTTTTTTATGGTTCTAAGAGTTAGATATGGACCTATAGAGATGTATATTAACTCATGATTCTTATTATGATATAGAGATTAAAATACCTTTTCTCTCTCGCTTAGGTTTTTTATGTTCATATATTATGTTTGGTTTCTTTACCCTCTTTATTATGGGAAGAGTGGTCTATTTATATTTCTATTTCTCCCTTATAATTTTTCATGTAATGCTACTATGTATGTATATACTCACCCCTATATGGTCTTCACTCACACATGTTGTTTATTTTTCATATGATAGGAGGATCAATAGTTAATTTGGTGGAGTGCAATAGTTCTTAGTGTTGACCATGTTCGATGGTCAGCCTTAGAGATTGTGATTTTGAATCTCTCCATTCTTTTTTTTCTTCTTTTTTGTTAGCTACGAAAATCACTTCATGATGGGTTTTTATTTTTACTTTTTATGTTTTTCTATTTTTCTATAGTGATTTTATGTATATTCTAAAGGTTATTGCATGAATTATTTACATTAAAGATGTTTACATTATATTCCTATATATTTTCACTATTTAATAGAGCATGTTGTGTTCATGAATACATTCTATCTAGGCTAAGGCCTCCCATTTCAGTTAAATTTCTAGAAAGGGCTTGTCACTAGCCCCTATGTTAGTAGAGGTAGGCTTGGGGAGTCACACTCATCTTACTCCCATCCTAGGTGGGGTTCTTGTGGGTTGGTTCATAACATAGTGGTATTAAAGTTGGACTTTATCCTGATCAGTGTTTAGTGTTATAATTGTGGAAGGTTTGGTTTAGGGGACTCAGGAAATTGGTTTTATAGTGTTTCGAGTTAATCTATAAATCCAAGTAACCTAGTGTTGGTGTGGTGTCCAACATATCCACACATTAGGACTCTAGATACCTACTTGTTGACTTGGTGCATTTAGACATTAGTAGTAGAGAAAATATAGAAGATGAATTATATAGGATTACATATTTTTTTTAGTTTTGTGTCTTTATTGAGTTATCTTCACATATATATATATATGATCATATCACTATGGTACATCTTGTTGAATTTGAGTATTCCTCTACGAACCATTTAGGATACCAATAAAAGAGTGTGAAAATGTTCAAATCACTGATGTCTCCTGAGTTTAGGGACCCACTCATGTTTTTTTCCTCTAGGTGGTCATAGAGCAGTGTTACTACCTATTGAGAAAATAATAGATCTCGAAGGTCAGGACGATGATTCATTTAGGTTAAACACATTACATGATTTCTAATGATAGAAACCTGTAAGGTTTTTTGGAGATATATAATGTTAGGAAGTGGAGGATTATCTTGAGTTAGTGTTTTAAGTCTTCAATCTTGTTTGGAACCTAGAAGTTTAGATAGTTTCACTAACAACTAGCCTTATTTATTGAGTAGCAAGGAGCTGGTAGAGTATGATCACTCAAACTCAAGATAAAGAGACAATACCATGGTTATAATTCCATAAGTTTTATTTTTGATGAGTATTTCCATTATATGTTGTACCTTGTGAATATTGAGAATCTTCTCATACTACCATGGAGGCATACATCAGTTGCTGAGTACGTTGTGAGACTTAATGACCTCATGTGTTACTCCGTTTATTTTCTTAAAGATTCGTACTTTAGAGTGTGGTAGTTTGAGTATGGAATATGTAGATACATACATGATAGTGTATTATCCTTATGAATTCCCACATATACTAGAGTACTAGATAAGTATTTGTTATAGAGAGATTCATAGTAGGGGATGTTGGGTGGTTGGAGACGAAAGTGGGAATCATGGGGAAGAATTGTCTACATCAGCTTGCAGGTGTCATTCATTGGGGTATCATCATATATGACATACCCATGGATGGACTCAAACATATGGGTCAGTAGTACATGGTTATCATAGAGTATCCATTCATTTTGGAGAGGGGTAATGTTATACTTGTGATGTTTTGGGTTACATGGATCATGATTGTTTGGCCCAATAAGTAGAAGATGGTGGTTTGGTAGTGAATGGAACACCATATCATAGGTAATGCCATGACTAGGGATTTCCTAGGCATGGTAAGGGAAACCCTAGGGAAGGAGGTGCTAATAGAGGAGTAGCTGGGGATCCATAGGTAGGGGATTTATGTAGAATATGATGTTATGAGCTACTTCACCACCACTACTTGGTGGCCCAATCCAAGCTTAGAGGGACAATGGTCATAGGTGAGGGAAGTTATAGGATTTGGAGGGATATAAAAATTATTTCCATGAGATTATTCAATCTATGGTTTTTTTCTTTTATACTCTTTTTTCAGTACTTATAGACTAAAGAAAAAGTCATTCCTTTATTTCCACATCACTTGTACAAGAGCTAGAGCTTCCAATTGAGTATTTTGAATGGAATATATGGGTAAAGGTACCTATGGGGGAAATTTTTTTATATCCCACATATGTCTATAGTGATTGTTTTTTCATAGTATTTATAGTATCTCATGAGGCATATTGGTTATTGCAATGGAAACTTATTTTTTAATATTAGGTGTGGGATGATTGTTCATGATGAGTGCCCAACTAAACTATCATCGTAGGAGAGTTAGCTAGATTTGTATGGATGGATGATGTTCTCTATTTTAGGTGAGAGATATATAATGGATGAGTGAATGGGGATCATGACCAAGAAACTGCAACTCATCACCCATCAGTTGAAGATTTCATCCCTTGGTGTAGTGGGATCTTTAGGCATCAAGATTCTATCAGTAATGGAATATTGAGGAAGCATAATTCCATAATATGTCTCAGGACTACCTTTGAGGTGGGATATTGAATTTTATATTGAATTACACCTTAGTAATACACTAATATCTTCTATGGAATATTGGATGACACCAAACGTTCTCTTATAGATGAGGGTTTAGTTAGAATAACTTTTAGAGAATGGTTTTATCAGTGGTTGTGTCTCCCTCTGGACAGCTCTAATAATGTTCATAAAAAATGGGGATTTAAGTTTAAGGATTTATGTTGACTATCATCACCCAAATAGCATAACAATCAAGAATAAGTACATATTCTAAGCATTAAAAACCTTTTATAATGGTAGAATGGTGTGACTTTGTTTTCAAATATCGATCTCAGTCCTAACTACTATCATTTGAGGGTTCACGGGGATGATATTACAAAGAAACCATTCTGATTTATCTATAAACTCTATGAGTTACTAGTGATTACTTTTGGTGTAAATAATTCCTACACTATGTTCATGGATATTATGAATGGGATCTTCTATCTATAATTTGACATATTCATAGTTTTTTTAATTAATGAAATTCTTATGTACTATACATTATAAGAGGAATATGCATATCATTTTAGGGTGGTCATAGACATACTAAAAGAGCACAATATTTCTGGTAATCACATGAAGTGTTATTTTTAGATTCTAGAGGTTCATGTTTTGGGGAATTTCATCTCTGCTCATGGTTTTTCTATGGACCCAATGAACATTTATGTAGTAATTTCTTTGGAGCTAACCAATATCATATTAAAGTTAAAGAGATTCCCTAGTTTTGTAAGGTACTTCAAAAGGTTTAATGTAGTCTTATCTAGGATATAATCCACTTTTAATTACCTAATATGGAAGTAAAAACTATTTTCCTAGACTGAGTAGTGTTAGAGAGCTGTTAAGGAGGTGAGGTATAGGTTGACCGGTGCTCTGTTTTTGAGATTTTTAAAATAATGAATTGAGTATGTGGTGTATTGTGATGCCTCTAGAAATAGTCTTCATTATGAATTTATGTATAGGTAAGAAGTGATTTATTTAGTGTTGATGTAGTTGATACATCATTAGAAGAGTTATGTGACCCATGACTAAGAGTTGGTAGTGGTATTCTTCTCCTTGAATATGTGAAGACATTATCTTCTTAGTGACTGTTTAATTGTTTACTCAGACCATAAGACTCTCAATAACATATTAAAAAATATATATATTAACCATAAATTGTGGAATTGGTAGTATTTCATACCATATTATGTCTTTGAGATATCCTATACTTCAAGGAAGGGAAATGTTGTGGAATATTCCCTATGTTGAAAGTCAGGTTCTTACTTGGTGGAGGAGGTGGCTAAGCAGTTAGCTTCATTATAACGAACCCTGGTAGAGGAGATGGGTACATATATTCTTTATTTTATATAGGGGACTCTACAAGTTATTTAATATTTTTGAGAGATAAAATTAAGATACATAATCTATGAGGTTTTACATGACCAAATATCCTCAAGATGTACACCAGATAGATTTTCTAAATGAGGGAAGCATTTCAACCTTTTCCATAGATAGATGGATATTCCAGTTATGCTGTGTGATATGGTGTTGAAGTACTTTCATACTTTCCCATTGGTTATACATCTAGGTGTGTAAAATATGTATAAATACCTTTAGTGGTTGTATTGGTGGGATGGGATGAGGTGGAGCGTTCATGATTTTTTATCTTGGTGTCTTACATGTCAGTAGGTAAAGGCTAAACATCAAGTTCCAGCAACTTTAAATCAATATATTGAGATCCATGAATGGAAGTAGTATGGAATATCTATTAATTCTATGATGGGAATTCTATGTATATTTAGAGGATAAAATACTATCTAGGTTATGGTTGACTAACTCCCCAAGTGAGCACACTTTCTTTATTTCAGGGAGCAAAGATCATTCGAGATTTTAGGGCATTTGTTTGAGTCAGAGATCTTCTCGCTTCATGGGATAACCATAGTAATAATCTTAAACCATGACTATTAGTTTACAACATATATGTAAAGGATATTATAGGAGGATTTTGGGACCTAGTTATGGATGAGCATTGTGTTTTACCCCTATAAAGATGGAAAAACTGAGTGGACTATCCAGTTGTTGGAGGGTATGTTAAGATCCTATGTGTTGTACTTTGGTCAGAGATGGTAAGATAAATTTCAAATAGTGGAGATTTCTTATAATAACATCCATCACTCTATTTTTATCATTTAACCATTTGATTACATGTATGGGAGACCCTATTGTTCACCCTTGTGTTGGAATGATATTGGAAAGACATCCCTTTTTTAGCTAGAGATAGTGTTGGAAACAATAGGGAATGTCCAGGTGATTCATAAACATATGAAGATACCCCATATTTGGAAAAAACTTATGAAAATAAATGTCGTAGGACCTTGGAGTTCAATCAGGGATACCATGTTTTCCTAAGAGTCTCCCCGCAAGGAGGATTACTTAAATTTAACTAGATAAACAAGGTATCATTGACTTTTATCAATTCATTTGAGATCCTATGGAGGGTTGGAGAGGTTTCTTACCACCTGAACTTTCTTAAATAGTTATAATGAGTGCATGAAAATTTTAATTTGTCACAACTAAGGAGATACATGCATGACCAATTGGATGTTGTTGACTAGAGAGAGCTGGACATCGAGTTCAGAGCCACCTTCATGGAGTGCCCAGTGGATATTAAGGACTGATAAGATGAGATCATACATGGACAAAAAATTCCTTTTGTTTGATTTGTTTGGCATCATGAGATCATATAATGGTTCTCTTAGGATCATGAGAGCCAAATACCAACTCAATTCACCAACCTTTTTTTATAGATTTTTATTTTTAGGGAGAAAATATTTCAAGTAGGGGAGAATGTAACAACACCAGTTTTTTTTGGTTTAGTCATTTTTATATTTCTATATATATATATATATCCATGGATTCAGTGTTGTGTTTGGGTATCATAGTAACCCATAATAAATATAATAAAAATATTAATATATATTAAAGTACATGTGAACATTTTTTCAAAATAAATGGTTTTAAAATTAATTGTGACATAATATGAGAAAAATAAGACCAAAAATGTTTCTCTAATGTGGGGGTTTCCCTAGACACAATATAAAGTTGGTCATCCTAGGCCATTCAATTGATGATGACTGTTGGCGGGTTCGTTAAGTAATTAATTAATTAATTTAATTAATACGCCAAAATGACTTAAAACCCTAATCATCCCCTTTATAACCATTTTTATAGAAAATCACCTAGGTTAGCTACATAACCCTGGGAGATTAGAGATGTTCCAAGGAGTATAGATTTTGATGAATGAAAACTAATCACAAAGTTATGATCATTTTTTAAAGAAATTGTCCTTTCCTATAAAATTATTATATCTCACCTAGGGCATCGACACATACATATTCTTCATCATCGATCTATCCTAATTAATGAGAGGGAACATTATTTCATGTATTTTAACCCTTTATTTAATTTATAATCATGGATTTTTCTTATCTAAATTTGTTTCTGATAAATATCATTCTTCACATAATCCCAATTAATTAGTTATTTTTGGGTTATCAATTTACACCTTGTGATCACTAATTTCTTTATTGAAGAAGAGAATCTAACCCAAACAATGGCTACGTTTATCCCTCTATTTTTTCTTTCATTATTTTTTTCACATAATTATTTACACATTAATCATTGGTGTTCCCTTTGGCTGGTGGTTTGATAAATACCAGGTATAAGATCGTCACACAATCATTCTTTGGAACAATATATCAATATCATGGGTTAAAGTTTACGATTAATAGTATGAATGATATGAAATTTAGTGTGATCGAAGATCAAAAATGGATTAGAGAATAATTATGGATCCTTCATGCATGAGTTTTGGCATTCAGAGGTAAGACATGACAAGATTAAATCATGAGCAGTTTTGGTGGAGGTAGAACAGGTGATATGCATGAATGGTTTTATGTTTTTTGGAAAATCCTAACATACATGGAATGTAGTCCAAAACACATATCTTGTAGTCCCCTTACTATAAAATATATGGTTTTAGGTGGGATTAAATATCACATACCATATATAACCCATATATTCCATGTGACTTGCTGTTGACTACTAAATATTTACTCTAGGATTAAAATGGCACAGAAATGGCTAGGTATATGGGCATGAACAATGTACGTGAGACTGGATAGAGTACATAGGCATAGGGCAATGAATATGATATTAGGCTAGAAGACATGGTAATATATGGGGTAGCCAAGAAACACCATGTTTATCTTATACATGTTATATACTAACCTATAAAACTTCCAAATTGTGTTTTTTTCATCAGTACTATGATTTGGGCATGAGAGTAGCATATCCTAAGATGTTTTCCAAGTAGAATTTGATGGTGGAATTCATTTTTAAATTAGAGATATGGAACAAGGTGTTATGAAAATGAAACTTCTTTTAGCGTCACTTGGATAATAGTGGTGATCAGGTTTGATCATCTGAGATATGTCAAGGTTGGTAATCCCCTGTCACACAACAGTGTGGTTCCCCCATAGACTTTACACTAGTAGAGTTAGTAATCCCCTATACTATAGTTGGTTGTGGTTCCTCTATCTATTGAGTAGGTACTCCCCATACTCAAGCTCTAGTGGGGAGTGGGTCCTCCATGGGAGTTATTTCTACCTTAATTTTGGAGAATAATAACGAGGAGCAAGCCCCTCCACTCATATTCTTATGAGGTTGTGTGTGGTGTTTTCCATTAAAGATGGACATATGGATCTAAAATCTAACTCATCTTTTTTTCTTAGGCTATGGATATTGATATCCCCTTTCTCTCTCACATGGGTTTCTTTGTGTTCATATTTGATGTTGGGTTTATTTACCCACTTTCTTATGGTTTGAGATAACTATTAATATTTATATATCTCCCTTTTTGGTTTTTAGGGGATCCTATTGGGTATGTATATAATCACCCCTACATAAGATTCACCAAAAAAAGTTGAGTCTTATGAAGATGAAATGAAAATTGATGGAAATGTTTGTGGATTATAGTAGTTCTTGGTGATGACTGTGTTCAGTGGTTGGCCTTGGGGATTGTGATTCAGGCTATCTCCAATCTTTATTTTCCAATTATTGTCATCTGGGGACCTAATTTATTATTGGGTGTGTATTTTCCCCCATTATGATTTTTTTTACTATTATATAATGATGTATTTTCTAGAGGATATTACATGCATGGTTTATAATCTAGATGATTCTAGTTTATTCCTACATCTCTTCACTATTTCATAGTGCTTGTTGTGAGATTGTATATAGATAATTTAGGATAACAAATATCATTTCATTTATAATACTACTCATCAATTTTCTCTTGAATTTGGCCTATTGTGGGCAGGATTGTGGTGTCACCCTATGATTACTTCAAACCTAGGAGGGGTCCTACTGTGTGGGAAATGACTATATAATTTTTATAAATAAGGAAAGACTTATTTCAAATAATTATAATAAAAATATATTTAATATAATTTGAATAAATTTTTTCTTAAATAGATTGACTTAAATCCATTTGTATACTTTTATCCTATACAATATTATTAAATTTAATACTTTTTTAAAAGGATGTGAAGTATTCTTTTCTTAATGGATAATTATAGAAGGAATTTTATATTGAAAAAACACCTAGTTTTGAAAATAAAAAATCCAAAAATATTTTTTAGACTTATTATGGCCCTTTAAGGACTTAAACAATCCCCAAGATCCTGGTATGATAGGCTTACCATATTTTTTTTATATAAAAATTATTAAGGGAGATGGTGATCCAATGAATTTTATTAAAATTATTTTTAAGAAAACCATAATTATTAAAATTTATTTTATTACATTATATTTGGATCAACTCAAAAATCACTTTTAGATTACTTTTAAAATACTATGAAACCTAAGATTGAAAGGAGAATGATGGGTGAACTAACTGTTTTTATTATGTTTTCAAATTTCTCAAAAACTAAAATTAAATTTTATATCTCATCAAAAGTATATAAAATATATAGTCAAAAAAATAACAATAATACTTAAATTATTAGTAACCCTATCAGAACTTTTAAAACATTATATCTTAATAAATTTGGGATATTAGTTGAACATAAAATATTTTTAGGAATGACTGGTAATATACTATACCTTACATCTTGTCGTACAAACTTAATGTTTTTTTCATTCGTATCTGTGACATGTCAAGATAATTTAAATAAGATCAATCATAAAAATGTAAAATGATTTTTTGGTTACCTTAAGGTAATTTTAGGTCTTAGAATTTTTTACTCTATTGAAAAAAAATTTGAATAATTTTTTTCATTAAGATAATGACTAGGGTGGATTAAAATGGATATAACAAGTACATATGGAACATTCCATTTCCCTGTACATTCTTAAGTGTATTGGTCTTGTATAAAACAACATTTAGTATCATTTCCCACTATTTAAATTAAATATATAGTATATGGATGTTTCTTTCTCAAGTGTTATGGATGAAACACACACTCATTGACTTTGCCGTGAGTTTTACAAAAGATCATATTTTTTGTGATAACACAAGTTCCATAGAATTAAAAAAAATCATATCAAATAACTAATGATCTTATCACCCATATATAAGAAACCATTTCCTCTCGGTTCATATAAAAAATGGAGATATCAAATTACAATTCATTAGAATGCAACAAATACATGTTGATATTTTTAAAAACCCCTAAATTTTGATAAATTTTAATATGTTAAAAAAATATTAGAATTTTGAACAAAAAATGATCATTTATATAATTTTTATTTAACCACACACGTATAGTAAATAAATCCTTTATAAAGAGGGAGAAAATTTTTTCTATGTTTTATAAATAACAATTCTACTTCCTAATTTTTTTCTATGTTTTTATTTTTTTTCCCAGAAAATGTTTTATTAAATTTATTGTACAAAATTGTCTTAAATATTTAAATAAAAATATTCCCTTAAATTTTTTTGGACAGAATTTTCCTTAACATTTTTTTGTCAAACTTTACCTTATATTTTTTTTTGAAAAACATTTCGTAAATTTTTTTCAGGAACTCTTTTCCTTAAAATATTTATGGGAAACAAATTCATAAAAAAAAATTGATAAACTTTTTTCTTAAGTTTCCACTAGAGAGGGCTTATTTCAAAAACACATCAGTTATATTTTTTTAGGAAACCAAGAAGTTCATATGACTGGAAAAACATTCATAAAGAAATATTATACTTTTTTCTCGATGAGGTAATTTTATAATGTTTTGTTGTAAGTTCCTCCATATATTTCTGTATAATTTCAATAATTTTTATGATATTTTAATTTCTTATTTTTAAAAAAATATTTTCATCAGAAATAATGTTTATCTGATAAAAAACAATTTAAAAGTATAAAAACTTCAAGAGTTCAAAAATTTATTTTCATATTTTGAGAAAAAAATTATCAATATTTGATCTATATAAGGGTTTTATTATAAAATATAATATCTGTGGAAGATGAATCATATCCATATTTAAGTCTATATAAAGAAGAATTGGGCCACCACATCTTCAAAATTGGAGTGATTTCTGTAGAAATATCTCATCACCTTGATTTCACACTACCTGATATTCTTCATTAATGTCTGTTAGATTCAAGGTTCATCTGATTAAGAATATAGAGTCCTCAACTTATATATCTAATAAAATGGTTTCAATGAAATACTGATTGAGAAGAAGTGGTATAAAATATAATGATTCATTTTTGAACTATGTGAACATATTTAAAGGTTATAAATCTCTTAATATCTATAAATATGACTTTGATTTTCACTATCCTGGGATAGTTAGAGAATTCTATTTCAATATGTAGTTTAGTTAATTCATTGGAATAAAGTTTTTTACATTTAGTTTTTTGGTAAATTCATGCAAAACTAAATATACAATAGGTGGTTTATTTGGTTGAAGTTACTTTAGAAGGTGAAGGAAATATTTAAACCACAAATGTTTTGATAATATTGTAATATTTGAAAAATATCAAGAAAAAACTTATTTTTTTCTTCATACGAAAAATTGAAGAAAGTTACTTGTTTATCACCAGATGAAAATCATTTCCTTGTGTGTGTAAAACTTTATTATTCTAAGAAAAGTGGAAAATTATACTATCATTGTTTAGGGTATTTTTGTTTTATATTTTTAATTGGACATGAGGAAGTTCAATTTAGTAAAAGTTATGTTTTGTTTCATGAAATTAGTGAAAGTTGGTTCACTAAAATTGAAGATCCTTATCTAACCAAGTTTCTTTAACAATAATTTGTTAAAGTATGTAGAAGTTAAATAGATCAAGAATAAAGAAACTTCATTCAAGGACAAGACTTTATTTATTATAGAGGAAACTATCAATAAAGTGAATCATTATATATTCCAAATTAGAGTATATTTGTTGATATAATGGAAAAAGATGAAACTATTATGGAGTATAAAATGTTGAAATAAAAAATTTAGATAATAGGAATGTTGGGAGAGTTTACCCTCTAATTCCTGGAAATAATCCTAAAACAATGTTATCTAAATAATTTTAATATTTTCATAAAAATAAAGGAGATAAGAATATTGAAATCTCATCTTATAGTTTGGATGTATCTAAATCAATGTCTCTAATAGAGAAAAAATATAAAAAACGTAGAGAATAAGAAAATGAGAAGAAACAAGATAAATAAAGAGATTTTTTTTAGGATTTATTAAAGGGAATGGAAAAATTCAATCAATTATTGAAGTTGAAACTAAATAATTTCCTTTATCCATTCATCCATAAGGAAAATCATCTTAAGATTTATTTAACACCTTTTCTATTAAAAATGAAAAAAGGAAAATAAGTTGATTTTTTAAAAAATCAATCTTGAAATATTTATTCAAGCTCAGGTTGAAAATTTATTTGAAAAATCAAGAAATTTCTTTTTTATAAAGGAGTATTAGATTTAAAAAGAGTAGAATAAAACTCTTGATATTTAATAAATTTATATAGATAATTATACTTCCCTATCTAATAAATCTCAAAAATACACTAAACATAGTGTTTCAGACAAAAAAATATCATAAGAATATATAAACTTTCCAAAAAAAATAATTAGAAATAGAATGAATTGATTAAGTTATTAAAGATTTATAAATATCTAAATATAAATATGATGAAATAATAGAATTTCCGAAACCATCTAGACCTATTTCTCTATCCATTCTTGATGTTTTTCATATTCTACCAATAGCACTCCAAGTACAAGCATCAGGTGATTATAGACAGGAATGAATTATTTCAATTAATTCATCAAAATACTTTAATAGATAATGTTTCTCTTTCTAAATATTCATGTAAGGTACAAATACATCCAAGGAAAAATTAATGAGTTAAAAAATCAATATTGTTAAAATAAAATTATAATATTATAGTTCTAAACAATGTAGAGTTTAAATATTTCAAATGGAAATCAAAAGTGGATGAAATAGAGTTGAAAAGTGTAATTTTGTGGACAAAACACATCGATGGTGATATCATGTTTTTTGATGAATAGATTTATGGGATAGGAATATCAACAAATTCAATCTTAAATTTGTGTGCTATATCAATTATAAATTTTGTGAGATTTCTAGAGTAATCAATAATCATAAATCTCTTAAAATTTAGCAAGATGAGGAAATTTTTAACCAAGGTAATACAATTTAAGCTTTGGAAGAAGAAGTTAAAAATGTGAATAATGATATGAGGAAAATTGGAGGTCTATAATGAGTAGTTATAAGAATTAAGGTTTTTGTTTCCAAATCAAAAAATTGTCATGAGGATGTGATGAAGATTAAAGTAATCATAAACAATTTTTTCTAAAAAAGATTGATTTTTTGAACTCAAGAATTTTTGTAACAACCAAAATATTTTTTTATATCTTGGATGGATATTATTTCTTATATTTGTTAGATGGATTTTTTTTCCAAAAAAACAGTGGATTAATATTTTTCCTTATATGTTTTGCTGGATTTAATTCCTATATTCCTGGATGTATATTTATTTCAATAAAAATTGTTTCATGTATAATTTTTTCTAATATTTCTGGTACAATTCATAACGCCATTTTTTTTGAAAATCAAAACATGGGAGAAATGGTTTAAAATTTTGATAAAAATTTTGGAAAAATTATCTAATGTTTTATAGATAATGGAGAAAGGATTGAGAAAAAGTTAAATTTTTAACAAAGGGGGTATTTAAAGGGGGACATTGTTGAGTCGATATATTTCTTTCTACACCTTCTAAAATTATTTTTAAAAATCCCAAAAAACCTTTTTAAAATATTAGACATTACTAAAATTTATACTTCCAAAATTCATAAGAATATTTTTTTTAGAATGTTGTTTCTCCTAATGAAGAATATTTTTTCCATAAAATGAAAATTTCTTTCCAGTTAAACATGTAAATCATAAATTGGATAGACATATATGAATTTCAAAATATAGAGGATTATAATTTCTAATAGATAAAGTATAATGAAGTATATCAAATGATATTTTACTAAATATACCAGATAGGATTCATTTGATGGAGGAACACATGCATTAAAGATAAAATTTTATAAATCTTACTAAAATAATGAACTTCATATATTTTAATAGATAAATATTTGCAACTATAATGAATATAACATATAATCATTGTAATGGTGATTTATCAGGAGGACCATGAAATGGAGAAGTTACACTGAACCTTTCAAGAGAATATGGAGTTTTATCGATGTCATTGTTACCTCCTTTGAGATATGCGGAATATTTCTATTGGGAGTGTGTTAATAAATAAATATTCATTCGAGGATGAGGGTGATTTTACAACTATAACAATATAAATTTATTGTGATGATTTTTAACAACTTTTTACTTGAGTGTGATTCATTTTAATCTTATATAGAGTCTTTTTCTTAAGGAATATATTGTGAGGTATTTTGGTAAATGCCTTATGAAATTTTGTGTTTTAAATTTTTTTCCCAATCTAGGGAGATCGAGGAATTCCATGGTTAAGGATGATCGAGGTTATTCTAATATTCTAATTAGGGGTTCCTAGGGCTATAGAAACATAGTCTTTTTATGATCTTTGTGGTTGAGGAATTCTAGGGTTAAGAAAGAATACCTTTATAGTAAGGTTAATATCATGGATTCCTTGAGTCTAGTTAATATTTACTCAAAAGTAAAGGATTAATGTGGTTCTACTTGTAAAATTTTCTATAATTTTTTATTACATTTTTTGTATAATGTTTTTATACCTATTTTTACAAGTTTTGTATTTCCAATTTGCACTAATTAGGGAAAGTTTTATATAGTTTATATAAATTTTTATTACTCTGATAATAATGATTTCATTATGAAAAATTTTATAAAATACTTTATTAAAATGGTTTGGTAAAATTTTATGTTTAATATTATAAACAATAATCCTTCCCCCCCCCCCTCTTATAGTAAAACATATAATCTTCAATCCTACACACATAGCAACCAACATTGTAGAATTCATTAATGGAATATTAAAGGGAGTTCAAAAGATACAATCACTAGTAAATAGGAATATAAAATTATATATTATTAATTTCTTAATATTTAATATTATGTTTAAAAATTGAATTTCCAGTCAAGTACATGAAATATTTTATCACACAGTGAAATATTTTACCGAAATAGGTAACTAAGATAAAGAGGGTCTGAATAGAGGGAAATGCTATTTGAACCATTTCTAGTGTGATATTGATATAATTATTTAGGAGGATAACACATTTCATTTCCATTATTTTGACCATGTTGAGAATAAATTTTAGGTAACTCTGTTACATGGTGATTTTAATGGTAGTTGTAATTTTATGCATGTGTTTTTCTAGGAGAAAAATTACTGGGATTACAAAAACGTCCAAGCATTACAGTGTCCTTGCACACATGGGATCACAACATATGCTTCTATATTATTATCTTATGAGAAATTCATAAATCCAGTGTATCAAATTTATATTATTAGTGACTGCTACAAATATCTATAGATGCCTACAAATGAATATTAGAACATAAGTCCCCCAGTTGATGCACCCATGCTTCTTCGAGATAAGAATAGGTTGCAACCAAAAGGGAGGACAAAGTTAACTCATGTTTATCATGAGATTTATTTTCCTAGTGAAGGGAAATATTCCTAAAGTTGTAGGTCATAGGATCAAAAATTTCTCACCCCCAAATGTTTTTCTATATGTATATAGAAATCATTGAATAATACAAACAACTTATTTTGTATTCTATAGTACTATGAGCTGATTGAATGTTTAATTATTCCATATGTATAGGATTAACATATGAATTTATAAGGATATGTGTTTCAAGTATTTTCTCATTACATTTCACTCTATTTTTTTACACAACATTGAAAAAATAACATAGGGAATAATTAAACATTCAATCAGCTCATAGTACTATAGAAGACCAACAATAAGAGAACAAGACTATACTGATCAACCAAAATTCAATCAGTCATTATGCAAAATCAAGCATCACAATTATTTCTCTCTATTTTTTGTGAGTAAATTTACTAGGTTGTTCTATAATTATATTATCAAGTTAATAAATTAAATTCATTATCACATCATAATATATTGTCCAAATTAAATTATTTTATTACTAAGTGTTATAAAAATAATTATCTATATGTTATATATTTTGATGGAGGGAGATCTCTTATATTCATATCAGTCTCAGGTATCATGTGAAGTTCTAGCTCGATGTCCAATTAGACATCTATTGGTCTATATATCTCATTATTTCCACCATGTGGCACATATAGAACCTCTTATTACATGACTCTGACATGTTAAATTTTATGGAGTCACAATGTGTGACTTCAAGATTATCTGTCATCACTAGATTGTTTCATTGGTTAAGATATGATGACTATAGACACATACTTTTCATCTTCTTAAGAGGAAAATACTAGTCACCTTACATGATATGAATTATATTTTGGGTCTATTGATCTATCGGGAGGTGGTTACCGGCACCACTATGGGAGATTGGTGTGGCATCATGTGTTGATTACTACGTATTGACATCGTCAATGTACCACGTGTCTTTTGAAATTTTCAATTGCATATGGGATAGATGGATGAGATTTTTCTAGTTATTCCCAATGATGTTGATGAGTGTACACCGATTCAACACACCTGTGTATATATTATGCAGTTGATTGGGGGCTTGTTGTGTATTGAATACTCTATGATGTTTATATAGATGATGTATTAACCCTTGTATATTTAAATAGGACTTCTACATAAAATTTGGGGTATGTTGTTTTAGAAAATATTTATAGATACCATATTATTTCATGTTGAGAATAGGTTTAATAGATTTCTAGATGTATGGTTATTCTGTATCCATGTAAATTGGAGTGTTTTCCATGTATCTCTACTCAAGTTATCACCCCACATACCCAACACATTTTTCAAGATGGTTCTTGAGGAAACTGATATGTTACAACATTAATTTGAGTTGATTGATTATGTTATTAATATTATTTCGATAAACCAATTATTTATTATTTATTTTTTCTGGTGGATTCAGGCCCATCGTTATGTATATACATCGAGTCATAATGTGTATAATTTTCAAATGATTTTTTATGATCTATGACCAGATGACTTATGTTAAACATTAATTATAAATATGTAAATATTAATTTTCTTATTAATTACATATGATATTATAATGATAAATTAGTTTTTCTATTTTCATAATTTATGTATACTTTTTTGGGTTGTCAATTTTTGTTTTCTGGTCTACATAAACTGATGTTATCATGGAGTCACTATTATTATATTTCATAGGTTTGATTACAAACTGTGGGGTAGTGGTGGCACTTATTCATTTATATATCATTATTTGGAACCAACTAGACCATTTTATGAGGTATCTTGGGTGCATAAAACACATCCCAATTACTCTACAGTAGATTCCATAATTCCACACTATTACTCCAATAGGTATGCAAGTGAACTATTGGAGGAGCTATCATGATTTTTACATTGAGTGCTATAACATTCATGGTTGGTATATTATCTTCTAGAATAAATATCCTATAGTATAAATATAGTTATTATATTGGGAAGATTATTCATATGGGTATTGGCATCATACTATCATGCACCATACGTGTCATGATATTGGACTCCACTAGATGGTATGTTTCTTTACTTTTTTATGCTATTTTTATCTAGAATGTGTATTAACTATAATGTTATTTATTCTAGAGTAATTTGGGTTAGATAATACCATAGTACTTCTAATCATGAGGTGGTGGAAGTTTTCAGTTAGCATGTACTTTATACATATTTGTTGTCTCTCGTATATCCTCTCTTTTCTTTATATAAAAATGTATATGACGAGGACACACTAGATTATCTGGATTTGCATACTTCTATAGTGGAAGATGAATAGGGTGATATTCTAGTTTTAGTCACTGGGGATAACAAACCACCACTTCCGCATCCATGATGAGAACATAAACTAGTACTAAGGTGAATAAATGTCAAGGATAATGTCTGGTGATGGAGGATTATACACAGATACAGATAGTGGCTCATGTAGAGTAGATATAGGATCTTGTACAGAAGGAAAAGGATCATATACAGCAGTTAGGGGATCCAAACACAACCATAATTGGGTATCCACAAGGTTATAACTGGTCTAGGATATCAAATTTGTTTTATAGTACTTAGTTGGAACCTTTTCCTTTAGTGACATTGATGTGTGAGTACCATGGTCATCACCTCCAGTGGATCTTACTGGGTACCTAGATTTCGTGACATATATATCCATATAGGATTCCAGACAATTCTATATATAATACATTGGGGATTCATCTGCTTGTAAGCAGTAAAAGGAGGCACCCACACCACAACATTTTGAGGTTCCCACAGTAGTATAGGATCAATACATAGATTCATTAACATCAAAGATATATGTTGACCCTTATTAGGTAGACGCTGGTCATGACTAAAAACCCACACCTATAGTTGGTACACCTAATAATGTAGATATAACACTCAAATTGGGTGTGTGTTTCGTATTCTGGGTTATGGAACATCCAACTAAATTTTTTTATTTTTTATATTGTAATGTAGTTTACATATTCAAACATCAAAAATTTTAAATAATTAAATGGAATCAATATGAATGTAATTTATGATGGATATGTTACCCAATTCTCTTTAGTGGAAGGAATTTTTTGAATCCATTTTTCTCTATACAAGCATATGAGTATTGTGTGAGGATATAGGAAGAATATTAAAATTGAAAATAAATGAGTGAAATATAATTTTGGAAAAGTAAAAATTGATTGTGAGAAAAATGAATGTTATGATTTAAGAAATAAAATAGTGATAAAAATAGATATAATAAAAACAATGGAAAAATCATGAGTGAAAAAGAAGATATAGATGACATATTAATGAGAAAATCACAAACCACTTTATAAAAAAAATTACACTATATTAATGGTAAAATATAAAAAAATCATGGGACTATTGGATATCATGGAATCATTAAGAATATTCTAGTTCTTATTTTGAGAAAACTTGGCCACTTGTGGTTATACCCTGACTCAAATACAATAATTAAAAGGAAATAACAGAAACTCGGGACCATTGGGTTAACTAACACCAAAAATACATTCTAGAAATTTATAAATCATTTTTTCTAAACATTTGTTTGGAGATTTATGGTTGATTATTTTTGAGGATATCTTACTTTATTATAAGAATCTTAATGAACATCATGAACATTTGATACCTATTTCTAAGATTCTAATAGAATATATGTCATTGGGATGCTAGAAATAAGAAGAAAAAATCTAACATGAAAAATCGTTAATCTATATAACCCAAACAATTTTATTATAAAACATTTTCAAAAATATTGAAGAATTCATCAAGAACCCTACAAACCTCCAAATAGTGAGCAATCACATACAATCATCCTCTCATGAAATCCACTAGCTATAATATGGGAATGATTTATCAAAGTGGGATGATTTATCCTTTTTTTTAAATCACATCTCAAATCTATAGTAATCCAAACTAAAATACATATAGTAAATTATATTATTAATTATTTTTTGTTTCCTATAATATAATAATATTAATAATATAGTTAATTATTAATTACATTATTAATTATTAAAAATATAATTTATAAATAATTATATTATTATTTTTTATTTTTTATATTTTTTATTAATTATATTATTAATTTTTATTATATATATTTTTTATTTATTATTTTATTAATTATATAGTTAATTATATTATTAATTAATAGTTATTGATATAATTATTTATTGATAATATATATTTTATAATATGATTAATAACATGATTAATTTTAATGAAAAATATAATTAAAAATAATTAATATAATAAAAATTATATAATTTATAATAATTAATATAATTAATTAGAATTAATATTATAATTAACAATAGAATTAATAATACATAACAGTAGAATTATTTTATAATTAATAACTAATCGGTAATGAAATAATTAATTCTAATTAATAATATATTTGAAAATATAATTAATATTTTAATTAACATTTAATAACATAAATAATAATAAAACTAAAAATTTATAAAAAAATTAATAATATAATTAATAATATAATTACTTATATTATTAGATATATATATTATTAATTACAATTAAATATATTATTTAATTATAATTAATTAAATTGATGATTTTTAATTATATTATAAATTATGTTATAAATTATATTAATAATTATAATGTAAATTATATTATTATTATTTTGATTGAGGTTGAAGCATATTTTTATTATGAAAGAAAATATCTCTTTTTATCCAGGAATAGGGAAACCCATTACATAGCCCGTAGGATCAGGCCCAAGTGGCCCATGAACATGGCTTGAAGGCCCCGTGTCTTGAATGCCCTACTTCTAGGCTCAAAAGACCGTATCTTGGCCCAAAGGACCCTCCAATGAATAGTGATGCTATAGTATTTGGGACACTTTAGTATTGTCGTCACTACAGTTCCTTCGCTACTAAAGTAACACGAGAAATCTCCCATACCCTATTTTGAACTGAGGTCTTTTGGATGAAAAATTACTGGGTTTAACACTCAGGAAGCACCCCAACTACTTAATTATATTATTATTATTTATGTCGTAAATTAAATTATTCATTATATTATTAATTAAACAATTAATTATAATTAATTACTATCAATGATTAATTATATTACTAATTATATTGTTAATTATTAATTATAACCAATAATATTAATATAAACAATTATATTATTACCTTTTATTAACATATGAGACCTTCTATGATTATTTATAATATTAATTTATATTTATATTTTTATAAATAATAATATGAAAATTTGTCACATATATATATAACAAAAATAATAATAATAATCATCCAAAGGTGTCAAATGAATTGATGCCTTTGGCTAATATGGTCGGGTTTCGATTCATTTCATAGTCGACCCATCATTTCCTTAAAAAAACCTAGTTTCTAAAATAATAAAATCCTAAACCCATTTTGTTTCAAAAATTTATAAAAACTTGATATTAAAATTTTTCCCTTCTATTTATAGTTGAACATACCAAATGGGCCTTTGTCAGGAATGAATGCCAATACCTAATTTTTTCCATGATAAATTAAAGATTTCATCTTGAGCATCACAATTCTAATATAATTTAATTCTTTGTTAGGATTTATGAGAAAAATTATTACACATGTCATATATTAATTAAAAAATTAAAAAAATTAAAATAATTGAATAAAAACTCAAAATCATCTAAAACTATCCAAATATATAGAATAAGTCAAATGATTAATTAAGAAATCAATTGTGTGGTTAAAATTAATTTCAAAGCACATATTCTAATAATAAATTATTTTCTATCCAAAGACTAATTAACTCATGCAATCCTTTAAATATTTAATTATTTAAATTATTGAATGTTTCAAAAATAAAAACTATTTTGGTCAACACTTAACATCTACCTAAGTGTAGAAATCTCAATTTCAACTCAATATAACCATAAAAAAATTGAGTTTGTGCACTATGTTAAATTATTATTTTATACTTTTATATGAAAAATTATCAAAGTGATCCTAGAATTTTAAAAAATATAAGACTAAATTTTCTAGGATTCCATAAGAAAACTCCACTAGAGGTATAATTGTGTTCATCAATATTTTATTCCAAATAGAATTAGAATATTAGAATAATTCAATTTCCCCTGGTTGTTGGAAAGTAGATTGTAATCAATAACAACTTTTATATACTTTAGAATATTTTTTTGTTGTGATGAAATAATATGTCATAGGTATAATTTTGAAATTATTGCAGAATTTAGTACCATAAATTAAATTTGATCATGATGTTATGAATTATAAAATATTTCCAATAATCCATCTAAATTATTTTTTCTTAACTTTGTTGACAACATTGTCTCTTCAAAACATTTCCCCACTTATATTGGTATAGAAACATCTTTTATATCCTCTTCAAAAAAATTAATCAACATCTCTTGAGAATAATTCTCTTGTGTTAAAAATATAATTATTATCATGAAAAAAATAAAGGCCTAAAATATAAATTATTTCCTTAAGAATTTACTTTTAAAAAACTCTTTTATTTGAATGAAAAATTGATTAAAAAAATTCATCATTACCTGAAAGTATTATATCATTCACCAATACAATGGTAATAAGTACATCCTTTGTGTTCTATTTGATACACAAGTTTTTGTCCACTCTTCAGTTTTTTAACAAAATTAATGACTTAAATCGTATTTCTAATTTTGAATACAATGATATTGGGGATTGATTTAAACCATACATATTCTTCTTTAAATTACTAACACATGTTTCATCTTCATGATGTTAAAATATATTAGGTTTCTTGAAATGAAAATCCTTCATATCACCATTATTAAATATAGACTTTACATCCATTTGAAAAATATTTTACTGAATTTAAAAAATAATAAAAAAGAAAATATATTATTTTTTCAAACCTTGATATCACTGAAAAATGTATTATAAAATTAAACCCCTCCTACCTGAGAAGAAAACTTTAAGACAAGTTACAATTTATTCCAAATCACAAATGATTTTTAATTAAAATTGTTTCAAAATTATCACTTTCAAATAATGATGTTTTTATGATTAAATAAAGAACTAACTCCCATGTGTGACTCTTTTAAATATGGACCGATTTATTATTTATAACATTAACTAATTCTTTGTAATTCGATGATTTATGAGAAATCCTCTATTAAATTTGAGATAATAATGAATCATGGGTGGTTTCATCAATAATAAATTTTTTAAAAGTTGGAGTACCATTTTATTAAATGATATTTTGAGCCTCAACATACATTTTAAATCTTAGAGAAACAAAATATGGTTGTTTGTCATCACTAAATATTTTCGAAACAACACCTTTAACTTGTTCATTAACCAAAACTTTTGGATTTTTAGAATTTCTTTCTTTTTATCTATAAAATTCATAACCTTTTACTTAATTTTATAGATTCACTATTTATCATCCACATATATAAAATGATAATCATATGATCTTCACATTATCACTATTAACAATACTTTTTAGTTACTTGTTTAAATAATGATCACATATTCTATTTAGTGGATATACTAAGAAGATTCATTTGACTGATATTTAATAAAATTTTACATGTTTTATACCATTTATTTTAACAATTCATGAACTTCCTAACACATAGAAGTAATTTATACACAGTCATTTCTAATAGTATATCTCATATAGGGAAATATCTAAACTAGTAAGAAATAAAAAATAATTTAAAATAAGAATTGTAATACCAATTTCTTATCTTCAGAAATAAAAGTCTCATGTTCAATAAACAAAATTAAATCCATATCAACTAAACATTGACAATTCATTTAAACAAAACCATTCCTTTATAAGTTATAAGAAACATCACTCACGTGAAAATACCATTCTTAAAAAGGTAAGATTAAAAAATATTTTTTTACATTGAGTACCATATTCATTTGAAATATTTTCAATAAAAACCACTATCCTTCTCTACACTTTTATTAAATCCTATAAATTTATTTAGTGCCACAAAAAAATTTTCTCATAAAAATGATACAATACATGTGATAAAGTTAATAAATTAATGATATGAATTACTTATCTCCATTAGTTTAATTTATCTTTATAGGTCAAAAAGTTTCATAATGTTCAAGATTTAAATGTTTATATGTTTAAATCTCTAATATCATGTGTGAAAAATTCATTATATTTCCTATTTAAAATTTAATTAAAACCCACTTAATTTACCTTTTACAGTTGAGAATACTAAATAAAGACCACAATTATTATGTTTTTTTATATTCATTTTTATAATGTGAATAATTCCACAATTCCAAAAAAAAAAACTATTATTTTACACTTATTTAAAGTGATTTTTCAATATCACCTATTGGAAAAATATCACCACTAGTTTATTGGAATTTTTTAAATACTTGACCAAATAAAAAAATCTTCAATGTTAATTAATCTATTTTTAAAATTACTTTACTAAAATCACCAAACATTTTTTGATCACTATAATGAATATGCTTTAATACATATATGAATAAAGTGATTTTAGATTTTAACATCATTTTAATGGATTTTAGGGGATTAACCCAGATCATTGAAAGTGGAAGAAAACTCACATATACATAATATATCCTTGACAGCATCAAAGTGTAAAAAATAACCAAGAATAGTACACTTGTATAACCAAAGTAGTTTTATCCATATCAATGGATTTTTCTTTATTAAGAACATAGGAGAAGTATGCATAGTCTTCCTGTGTCTATATTCAATCCACCAATCTCTGGATCCACTATGATATCATGAAAATTACAATACACAGAAGGGGTGTTAATGCCTTCACTTTGTGATAGATGATGTGATGAGAAGGATTAAAGTTTTAGAAATATTTGAATAAAACTAATGATAAACACAATAGTAGGGATCACATCCCATTATTTAAAAATCATAAACACTCTTCATTTAATAAGGAACGTCACACATATGTAACATATCATGTGTTATCTCACGGTACTCATGCATTACTCCCATTAAAGAATCCATTAAATTCATTCAATAAATATTAAATCATGGAATAGTTTATCTCATGGATTAGAAACTGAAGGAAACCATTTAAGAGTGATATAGATGATGTATGAACTCGAAGTATCATTCCCAAGATATATCAATGGTAACATAGTCACAAGCCTCTTCTTAATGATATATTGTTTCTAATGTATCCCCAATTTTATGCTTAAGGATTCATTGGTAGGAAATGTATATTTAAGTTTTAGTCATTATATTTATATTATTTGTGTGAACATCCATCAATATTTCACTTAAATGAAAATTATTATGGAATTTATGAAAAACTTAACAACTCTTTGTGAATCCATCCCGAATTCCTTTTATATATATGATTTCATCAAACACTCTTCATTTTTGAACAAAAAATTAGTCCAAAACATAATCCTTATACAAATACCTAACTTTTTCACCCTGTAGGCCATAGTGGATTTAAAATATATACATGAAATCCCTATTTAATATATGTAATCAAAGAGTGGATTTTATCATAGTGTTATTTCCAATCAAGCCATTAAATTTTCTGGTGTGATATTCATCAAACATACTAAAATATCATAGGAAGATGCCCTCTACAAGATGTGTTATATAAATAAAATGTATAATTATATAGTCCCATTTCCCATGACATTGAGTGACCACTAGACATATAAAAATATCAATTTAATATATTTAATATCATCTTTTCAAGATTTTCTAAAAAATACCA
This sequence comes from Viscum album, assembly GCA_963277665.1. Lineage (NCBI taxonomy): Eukaryota > Viridiplantae > Streptophyta > Magnoliopsida > Santalales > Viscaceae > Viscum > Viscum album. The sequence goes on along the minus strand of OY728152.1, from coordinate 1,376,539,314 downwards.
ACCAACTTAATGAATACATCACATGTCATTAGTCTAACATATGATTACATCACATGTATCTCATACAAGTAGATGAACATATAATATCTAACTTAACTAATAATGACTATATATTTCCTCAATCTAATTCAATCAAGTGGAAGATGTATTTACTCATCGTATGAGGGGAAAATCTCATCCTGATCATTCTGCAGCTAATGACATGATTAGAAAGGAATCAAAGTATAATGTTTATAATTCTAGGTATCTTTACAACTTTAGGTAATAATAATTTATTATAATTATAAAACCTTAAGTATATCGGTGATTTTATGACATTCTATAGGATATTATTGGAAGGTTAGTTCAAATAATAAGTCTCCACTTATTATCTCATGATCCCACTACTCACACTAATCACTGGAATATCATAAAAAACCATACTAATCCATGACCATCATTGATTAGGGAAAAATAAAATTCATACTTTTAGGATATATTATCAATCCACTATTCATGTAAAGTAAATTCAAACACACATGAATGAATGATAAATTAAGCCTTCCTTTTATTATAATAACATGATACATTATTCAACTGTTATGTTAATATCTTAAGTATTATATACAAAGAGTATCTACGTATTCCCCATACTTATTTTGTGATAATTTTTCCCCAATAGATGTAATAAATATTCATCTATAACCACTAAAAATATCATCACATATCCCCTATAAATGATCTCTTATATAAGATGTTACTTGTGAAGGATTTGTTTGGTTCTTTGGTGAGACTGGGGATCCTTTTCCTAAGTAAAATTTCCATTATTGCGAGATTAGATCTTTATTTATCCCACAATTCTAGGAACCAATACAAGTTAAATAATGAACTTATTTATCCAAATAGATTTCTTTGTAGCATTTTATATAGTGATATAATCTTCCTCTATTATCGATTCCTCTATAATATCTTGTCTTTAACTCTTCCAACTCATATCTTTACCATTTATACTAAACATGAAACCACATTATGAATTCATATAATCACTATTAGATTGGAAAATTTTATATGTTTACCGCATTACATAAATATCATCCTCTACTATAAATAACAAAAATATATCCTTAATAATTATCAAGTACTTTATAATTTTATTCACAGCAATCTGGGGACTCTCATTGGGAATAGATTTGTATCTACTAGTCATACTTGGATTACCAAAAACATCAAGTTCAGTTAAAAACGTGGAATATGTGATATATCATATGGTTTACACATAGGTAATTCTATCCATCCTTTCTAACTCTTTATAAGGATTCTAAAACTTCTAAATATTTTTTCATGTACCAATGGTAAAGACCCCATCTTGGATTTCTCCATGATAAAAATCTTTAACACATTTACAATGCAACTATTATGATTTATTCTAATAATCCTCTTTGATATATCTCTATAAATATTTATACCTTTTATTTAGGTTGATTAACCCATGTATTTTATCAAAAATCACTTACCCAGCCACATATTCATATAGGAAAGAGTTAGGATATCATTTATAATAAAAAAAAATTCATCCACATACAGTATTAGAAACAAAACTACACTCCCCTTAATCAAATTATGCACAAAGTAATCATTTGTGTTTTTTATGTAACCAAACTCTTGGATTTCATCATCAAACTAGATATTCAAAATTTGAGAATCCTGCTTCAATCCATAAATAGAAATTTTCATCTTTCATAACTTAGTAGTATCATTTAGAACTTCAAAACCATCTATAAGTATCGTATACATTTACTCATTTAAATTCAAATTTTGGAAAGTTTTTTGGACTTCTATTTAATATATCTCGTAATGAAAGTAAGCAGTTATAGAGAGAAATATCTTAATATAATTTATAATCGCAATGGTAGAAAATGTTTCTTCATATTCAATACCATTAATTTATATTTAAAATTCTATAGAAGTGTGTGCTTTATAGGTAGGTCAACCTCCATATCCAGAATATTTCATTTTTATTGGTCTTAAAATTCTACAAGTTTAACATTAATCCCACTAACTCCCTGATCATTAAATTCATTTTCTATGTATGTAGCATATCAAGCCAAAATCACTTTGTGTTTGGTAGGATTATAGAAATTGTATCCCTTAGTTTCCTTAGGATAACCAAAAATTAAATTTCCTCATATTTGGAGTCAATATTATCAGAAGTTATTCATTCTGTGAATAATTCACATCCCCAAATATTTATAAAAGATATAACAGGATGTTTCCCTGTCCATATCTCAAATGGTGTATTTATTACTACTTTATATGGAACACAATTTTTTAGAAATGAAAAAATATCTAGAGTATAACCATAAAATTTAATAGGGAGGTCAAAATGACTATAGTTTATTATCAACGAATTCCAGGATCAAATATTCAAGACATAATTCTTATTAGAGGATATTAATACATTTTTATAGTTTATTATGTTCTTCATTACATAATTCTTTAAACTTTTCAAAATTTCCACACTTGTGTCTCATTAGCAACACATTTCTATGTCATTAAAATTCATCTATAAAGGTAATGAAGTACCTAAAACCATCACTTTCTTGAGTACTCAATGGTCCACATTCATCATTATATTTGAGATCCAATTGTCCATTAAACCTTTCACCTTTTCTATTAAAAGATTATTATGCCATTTTTCTTTATAAATAAGATTAATAATTTTCAAATGATTCCAAATCAAAAGGTTATAATAATACATATCTAGGGATTATTTGGATGTGTTTCTTTTTGTATTTCAAAGGTGATAATATCAAAGGTAGCTGGGATTATAATCAACCCTGACCTTCTTATTTAGAATAATTTTTACAATATTATCCACATCTAGAATGTATAATCCATTTACCATATTTTTTATTCCACAAAACATTTCAGGCCTATATATAGAAAAAAATTATTAATAGTGAAGTAAAATTATGTATTTTCTAAATAGGATACATAACTTAAATTTTTATTTATGTTGCAAACATAATAATAGTTTTCTAATTCTATGACTAATCCACTTGGTAAAATTAGATCCTAAGTTCTTATTTTTTATGAAAAAAAATATTTCTTGAGAAGTGATATGAAAAATATAAATCACCATTTTAAAATATCTTATATCTACGATTCTATGTTCGGAATCACATATGTATGACACACAACCATTATCTTATACCCAATAGTTGGAGTTATTGTAATTGACCCCTATAAAATTCAAATTCTTATGATCTGAATACTTATCATTGAGAACATTTCTCTATCATAGATACCAATCCATAATTTTTCTATGGTCTATACCTAAAATAAATTTAATATAATTATCATAAAGTATCACATAACATATAAAAGAGACATATTTATGGATGAGTATCATGTATTATATCCTTTCATCATTGAATTTTAATAAAATTTCTCCCACTAAAAATGATGACCCAAAACATCAAATGTCTTTAGTTATCCAAGATCCATGTTTCACCAAGTAAATAAACTTTTTTTCATTCCTCTCACTAATTTTTTATTTTATTAGGGAATCATCCCAATTATAACAATTATATTTCTTAAAGATTTGAGTAGGCCACTCTTTTCCCAGATCCACTATATGGGAAAACTCAAATTTATTCCTATAATGTTATAACTCTTAAGATATCATATCTAACTATCAACCAAAGATTGTAACAAAATTTTCTTACCTAAATTTCAGGTTTATCTATTTCCACCATTCATTACCCAAGATAAACCATGGGCACCCAACTTTAGAAGAACCTAGTAGGTTAAATAATTGAGTTCTTGATATATACTACTTTGGAAGGGATGTCCTACTTATTATTTGTATGGGTTTTCATAAAAAGTATCACCAATTTAATATAAATCTTATACAGATTAATCCAATCTTATCTCATGAAATCGTTATCATCTCATTTTTTATTACTTTTTGTATGTATGCTTCTAATTATTTAGTTTTGTAAATCCCTTTTCCATCCACCAAATTAATGTGTTTACACCACATTAATTTTTAAATAATTACACAATCCATAAGTATGTGTTACATACTCAAAACTAATACAAATATATTCATGTATATCTAAATTCAAACCATATATAAGGTTCATGGACTTTTCATGAAAAGGGATAAAGTTATATGGGTTTGAAAATCTCTTCATGAGTAAGCTTGGAGTGGAAGATAACTGACCCTCACTTTATATAATTAGGCATAATCCTAAAGTTCAATGGGTAGTCCAATCCCAAGTCCCTCTCCTTAGGGAGACATTACTCAAGTGATAATTGAATTCATGATATCTCTAACAACTAATATATAAAAACTATTTTTAATAAATATTCTTATGATTATAACTCTAAAAATAGACTAAGGTCAAGGTAGATGATAAATATAAACTTATGTTGTCACACCTAGCATGTAATGCTAGGATAAGTCTCCTAGAAGTAGTTTATCATATAAATTTAACATACATATTATTGAAATTATATAAACAAATTTATAAGCACGAATAATATAAAAGAATAAACAATTAAATAAACACATTATTTAATATGAGAAATAGATTTAAAATTTTCATATTTAATTTAGGATTTTAAAATCAAATTTTATAAATCCTAACACTTATTAGTTATAAAAAAATTTAAACTATAAAAAAATAACTGAATAATTTTTTTATGTTGGTGTATGATACTACATTGCCTGACTACGTAGTTTCTTGGTGAAAAAGGTTTGTGTGCGTTAGTGCAATCAAGAAGAGCATAGGGAGGAACTAGGGAAAAGTTACTATATAGGGTGGTATAGGGAAAGTTATCTTATTATTGGGTGAATAACCTCTTAAATATACCATAGGGTAATATGGAAGGGGATATTTGAGTTAAAGTCTGATGTGGGAGTCACTTGGTATGCGGGAACTATTCACCATTTAAGCGGGCACATTGCATGTCATACTTGATATTTAATTGTCAACAATTCAATGTCTTAGACATTCCATCACATTATATTGACACTCAATGTAATTTAGTGTTAGTACCACACATTATGCTTACACTCAATGTAATTTTTAGCAACCTAAAAAACGATACTATGTTTTCCATGATATCCTACATGTGATACGTTATCTGTATGACATACATCATGACTCACACTCTACATTATGTAAACTTATTAATTTAATATTGAGTCCTGGTGCATATTACATTAGTATAAATAATTTAATGTCAAGTAGACAATGTCAGATGCATTATCACACAAGTGAATCCTTTGGTGCTCTCTTGATATTAAGTTAACCCATTAACATAATTTCAATTAAGGAAGCCCAATATATGTTTCATAAAACATGTTCTTAATCAAAAATGATATAATAATGTTTATTCATAGAAGAAGGAGGCTTTGATACCATTAATGAATTATATGGGATCATACCATGGTCATTGGAATATAAGAAAACCCATATGTCACGACCCATCCCGCGGGGCTCGTATCGTGACTACCCCAAGCCCGCCTTCCATCGGCCAGGGGCTGACGACTAGCACTAAAGGCATAAATCCCTAAAACTGGGAAGACATTGCATTTATAACTGTAAACAAACACAACCAGAGTACAACTAGAAGTAAACACTAAGTAAAAACTGTATAACAAGCATGCTGAAAGTAAAGGGGCCGGAAATACAAGCCCAACATTAAAGTACAAGGAAAGTACAAATAAGTACAACTAAAAAGACAAATAGCTAGAAGGTGTCTAGCAGCTCTTGGATCATCCACCACGGATCCTACCTGAAGGGTAGGTACATATAGTCTCCTCAGTGCTCCACGTTCGTCCGCCTCCTCCAGGTATCGGCTCGTCGTGAGGTCCACCTCCGGGTACCGTCTAGTCCTCGTACATTCTGCCTCAGTCAGCACTGTCCATCATCTACATCCAACACAATGAGGTGAGAGCATAGCCCGTGTAGGGGTGAGAATAACGATACTCAGTAGGGACCCTGAGACCCTCAAGGTCTCACAAAATCCGACAAGGATAAACCAGCAAGTATGATTTCAACGGATAACCAATACTTAGGTATATTCCCATACATATACCTAATTTATAAAGTAACCCATCTCAATGATGAGGAAAACACAAAGGTCATTGACTTAGCTCAAACCAGGATTTTCATTATCGAAACCACGACTGCTAGAGAACTCCTCCTCTGTTGAGTATAATGGGCCTTTCATGACACAGAGGCTCTTCTCATTAACCTTGGACTGCTGAGGTACTCCTCATGTCGAGTACCGTGGGTCTGCTGCCAACTACCAGGTGCTCCGTCCGCTGTGGGTCTGCCGCCAAATACTGGGCGCTCCCCCTAATAGCCTACAGAGGTACTCCTCCTGTCGAGTAAAGTGGGTCTACTTCCAACTACCAGGCGCTCCGTCCACTATGGCTCTACCGCCAAATACCTGGCACTCCCCACTGGGCTATTTGATTCACTCCAAGTATAATTGGTCAAGCAGTAGTCAGGTCTACTGCTACTAGGTCTCTGCACTCTATATGTTTGTCACCAGAAGGATCCGAACTTCAGGGGGTTTTCTAAAAGGGATGGTTATGCTCCAAGAATACTGGTGCCACTGACGGTTCGTCAAACGGATGTCTGGTGCCAAAGATATGGCCCTAGAAGGTAATGGGTCAGTAGTGGGAATGGGTCTGGTCTGACCCGATCAGATCGACTCGGCCCAACCTAGTCTGGGTTGACCTAGTCTGGGTCAACCCGGTCAGACTCGTTGGGTCTAACCTAGACCATTGGGTGGGTCAGCCCACTAATTTTTGACTTGGTTTTCTGGGCCCTGCCCAGCGGACCGCGAGGGTGGTTTGGTCTGGTAGTCGCCACTTAGGCGACTCGGTGACTCGGCCCGGGAGACCGGTCCAGTTTGGCCAGCGGCACTGAGGGGGACTCCATGGGTCATATCGAAAGGCTGGTAGCTGGGAGGCCATTAGGCAGGCTGTGTGGGGTGCAGGCAAGCCAGCTGGGCACCAGGCAGGCCGCCGGTGCACTGGGCAGGGCGCCGGGTAGCGCACCGGGCAGGCCATAGTAGGGGGTTGTGGGGTGCCGGGTAGGGTGCCAGGGTGCTAGCCAGTGCAGCAGGGGGCCGTGGGGGCGCTGGGCAGGGCGTTGGGCACCGAGCAGGCCACTGGTAGGGTGCGGGGGTGCCGGGAAGGCCGCCGGTAGGGCGTGGGTAGCGCACCGGGCCACATCGGGGGTGGCGCGGTTCGCGGAGGCCACAAATAGTATGACCTTTGTTCACCGTATTCATCATCATCGCCTCTTTTCAAGGTTGTCGTCATCGAGCAAGAACAAACAAGGGGAGGTTCGGACCGTGTTCGTGGGGCCCGAGCCCTCCTCATTAGGATGATAGAAAAATTGGCCACAAAGCGCACTAAAAAGACAACAGAAAAGGGGGGGTAATAATCAAACGTAAATAACCCCTACCTCAAATTTTTTGATCGACGATGGAGTCACGGAAGGCGGTCGTCATTCCGTCAAAGTCAGAGGAAGAATAGCTTGAAGAAGATGAGTCGAGATGACATCATCAGCATTCTTCATGGGCATTAGTTCTCCCCTTTCTTACCCCGGTTGAAGAAGGATGAAGACAACATTCGTCATTAATTGTTCTTCGTGGGCGACGGTTCTTCATTGGAGGAATAATTTTCCAAGGGTTGGGCGTCACGTCTCTTTTCCAGTATTTCTCCGCTTGAAGAATCCATCCCAAAACCTTCCCCCAAGCTTCCTTTATATAGGAGAGAGAGGGTTTGTCTAAAATTACGTTGGAAAGTAATTCAAATTTGGTGAATTAAAAGAGTGGGCCCCACCAAATTAAAATTCATTAGAGGTGTCACATTTAATTAGGTTGATTGGCAAGTGGCTCTCCCTCAATAAAGAGGGAGAGGTGTGAGATTTTATCCTCCACCATTAATAGGGGTCGGGTGGTCCCCAGCCCTATCATTTAATAGAGAGGTTATGGGTCTTGATTGGTCCCCACATCGTAACCTCTCGCGGGAGGTTATGTGCAGGTGTGCCCCACAACCATAACCTCCCATGGGAGGTTAGGGTGTGGTGGCCCGCACTTCCAACCACCCCTTGGAGGTTTTAACCACCCAAATAAAATAAAGTTAAAATGTTATTTTATTCAATTTTATTAAAAACTCCCATAAACTAACTTCCAAACTTGTCTGAATGCAACTGCGGTGAAGGTATCACTAAGAAATTACCGACACAACAAGTTCAATGGTGCCCTCAGATTTCAATTCTGAGCACCAATTCAAAAGTTATAAAATCCTGAACATACGTTTACTAAACGTACCCGAACAAAACTTCAGAAATTGATTCAGGGCACACAAGGCCTCAGAATCAAGTGCCGTCAGAAACTGTAGACTCATAAAATTACCATGTATAAAAAAAATTCCACAGAAATTCTGGGTGTTAACAATCTCCCCACCTCAGGGATTTTCATCCCTGTAAGCTAAAACTCGAACTAAGGGAACAAATGAGGGTACTGATCATGCATATGAGCCTCCCGCTCTCACGTACTCTCCTAGAGGTTCTCGTGCAGCCAGTGAATGTGCACCAGAGGTATTGACCATCCACATAGGACCCGCTCCTGTCGATCATCGATCTCTATTGGGAACTTTGTGAAAGTCGCCCCGTCATCAATTTCTAGCTCTCCATGGTCAATTATGTGGGATGGGTCGTGCACGTATCTCCTCAGCTGAGATACGTGGAAGACATCATGCACTCGATGTAGCTGAGGTGGAATTTCCAGGTGGTAATCTACCTCTCCTACTCAGATGAGGACCTGGAAAGGTCCGATGAATCAAGGAGATCACTTGTCACCTCATCCAAATCTCCACAGACCTCGTTATGGTGAGACCCATAGGAATACGTGGTCTCCATCCTCAAACTCTAGAGGTCTCTGTCTCCTGTCAGCATCTGACTTATGCCTACTCTGTTTAGTCTTCATCTGCTCCTGGATGATCTGAACCTTCTCTGTTGTAGCTCGTACCATCTTTGGTCCCACTAGTGCTGACTCCCCTGGGTCTGTCTAGCACAATGGCGATCTGAAAGGTCGGCCATACAAGGCCTCAAAATGTGCCATACCGATGGTGGAGTGATAGCTGTTGTTGTAAGAAAACTCCACCAGTGGTAAGTGGTCCTCCCAAATGTGACCAAAATTGAGGACACAAGCATGGAGCATGTCCTCAAGAGTCTGGATGGTCTGCTCGGTCTGGCCATCCATCTGAGGATGGAAGGTGGTACTCAAGTGAAGTTAATGTCCCGAAAATCTCCTACAACCCCTTCCATAGCCGGGAAGTAAACCATGCATCATGGTCAGAGACAATAGAAGAAGGTAATCCATGAAAATACATTATCTCCTACACATAGAGGCATCCCAAGATCTCCACTGAGCCCTGATCCATGATCGGTAGGAAGTGGGCCGACTTGGTGAGTCAGTCAACGATCACCCAAATCGAGTCGTAACTCCTGAATGTACATGGAAGACCCATCACGAAGTCCATGAATATCCCATTCCACATCCTCTATGGGACCTCTAAGGGCTGAACCAATCCTGTGGGTACTTTACTGGAAAGTATACTTTTCCCAACACTTGTATACCAATGGTTCTCCAGAACCGTGGGTATAAGTGTTTTTGTGAAGGATTCCCCAACAGTTTTAAGAAACTGTTGGGAAAGACAAAAGTTTTTCATTTTTCCCAATAGTTTTTACAAACTATTGGTACAAGTAATTTTTCCCAATAGTTTTCAAAAACCGTTGGGAATGATCTCCTCAAATACTTCGACATCCAGAGGCCCATGCACCACAGGCACAGTATAATTATTTCCCCAATTTCCAAAAGTTGTGGCACCCAAGTGAACCTTAACCTGAGGTCTGTCATCCGATCAGCTGTAACTCCACCATACAGGTTAGACTCTTTAAACCTCTTCCCAAATACAAGTCCTCTTCCTCCGATTTCCACATTTATTTCAGTATCTAGAAAGATCACGTCATTTTTTCCTATTTTAGGGATTTTGGAAAATTTTATGATTCACACTATTTGATATTGAATCAATGACTAATACATAATTGGTATATTTCTATGACTAGGGTTGACTTTGGTTTCATATATCATTTTTAACAAAAAATACGACATACTACCACTAATATAGTGATTCCACCTAAGAATGGTGGAATTTTCCTAGGATCATGGGGCTTCTTCTTCTTTTGTTCTATAGAGTTTGTAGTATTGGTTTTTAATGTATTTTATTTTCTTATGGATTTATAGTGATTATGTATTGGGTTACTTTGGTCATTAATTTCGGGTGAGTTGTTCTTAATTTTTTCTTAGAGATCATTGCATTCATAATGTGTGCTTAATTTTTTTGTAGGTGGTGTCGACTCACTGAGTGACTATTTGGTTATGTTTTTATGATGCCAACGTTCAATTTTTTTTAATAATGAAACCTTTTTATATTTTAATGATATAAATGATTGGTTTTTAAATATATGTTTATAAAATAGGTAAAATTTATTCTAAGTGGTTTATTTGGAACTGTAAAAAGACAGATCCCATTTTTATTGTATTCTAAAATCTCATTAAACATATTTTTACTTAGTGAATCCTTTATAAGTTTGGATCCATGTTTTAGCATTACCACTAATATCCCATATCTTAATACCATTTTTAGATTGTGTACATCTCATTATATTTTTTAATGAGTTCACTTCTTCCTTCATTAATGTCTTCCAAGAATGTCTTAATAATCTAATAGCCACTTGATTGTTTTTCCTGGCTTAAATAATGTAATGTATTCCCAGAATAGTCAATTAATTTTTACATTATATTAAACCTGGTTGATAACCTTCATGATTATATGATCACATAGTTGTGTGTGGTGAATATGGATATAATTTTAAACATATGTATTGAATTTTGTTTTTATCCTCAAGGGTTGTAAATTCTGTAGTTGGGTTTTTTTAAAGCGATATATAGAAACATTTTAAACCCCTTATATATATGCCTAATGGCTGTTTAGTATTGGATTAAACCACCACTATTTAAGGTCAATATTTGTTTACCATTTTTTGTTTTAGTAGTTGTTTTCCCTAAATAAATGGTGAGGATATAATGGCGGTTCAAACCACTATTATATCCTTTCCATTTTTTAGCCGGTGAAACCGCCATTAAAACCAAAAATGCCACTAAAAAAAATTCTGTGACGATTCCTCGAAGATTCTGCTAAATTTATAAAACTAACCCCACACGCCCTGAAAAGCCCCCCCACCGCCCCACCCCCTGAACACCCCAACCCCCCTGAACAGCCCCGACACCCCTGTGGACAGCCCGCCCACCCCCTTAGACAGCACGTACCCCCTGGACAGCCCCCACCCTTGTTGACAGCCCTCCCACCCCACCCCCAGACACCCGCCCAACACCCCCCGGACACCCCCATACCCCCGAACACCCCCACCCCTTGGAAAGCCCCCCCCCCAACCCCTTGACACCCCTGACCCCACTGGACAGCGTCACCACCCCCGTGGACAGCCCAACCACCCCCCGTGGACAGCCCACCCACCCCCCTAGATAGCCCGTCCACCCCCCTAGACACTCTAGACCCCCTGGATAGCCTCGCCACCGCCATGGGAATCCCGCCCACCCCCTGGATACCCCGTACCCCCCCCCCCCAGACAGCCCCACCCACCCCCTGGAAACCCTTCTCACCTCCTTGGATAGCCCGCCCATCCCCCTGGACTCCCCCTACCCCCTTGGACAGTCTGGCCACCCCTGCGGACAGACCACCCACCTAGACACTCTACACCCTAGATATCCCCCCACCCCCTAGACACCTCTGACCCCCCGGACATCCCCACAACCCCTCTAGACACCCTGTACCCCCTTGGACACCCCGCACCCCCCTTGGACAGTCCCGCCACTCCCCTGATCCTCATCATACTCCTCATCCTGATCTCCCTGAAGAAGTAAAAGTATAAAACTCATGTACTCCCAACAAGACCCTTAAGGATTATGTATTCCTTGATCCACTTCCAATATCATACTGGGCAATCCTTGAATATAGGCATTATAAATTCTGTATTTCATTTTCTTATATACACTGTATCTTGTTGTATTTATTAATATGATTCTCATATAGAGTAATGTGTCAGTTATGATTTTATATAAAGTAAACAATTGTCATTTACCTAAATATTTTTTGGATTAAACTTCAATATTATTGAATTGCTTTGAAATGACTTATTGCAATTTTTTTTACAGAATGGATATAAGTTGGATGTATGAAACTGATCGGATTTCAACTGATTTTCAAAATAATTTGAACATATTTCTAGATTTTGCATTTTACAAGTCTTCAGATAGTGGTTTCATACACTTCCCATGATTTAATTGTGTTGGAAGACCTTGGTTGAGTCATGAAGCAGTAATCTATCATATAACCAAATATGGTTTCCAAAAAAACTATTATGTGTGGTATCACAATGGAGAGAAAATGGAATCTCAAAATGTTGATGATCCAAATGATAGGATTGAATTGGAGAGTTTGATATATGATCAGTTTCCATTTATTCGGCATCATGAGAATGAAAGGATGTTCAGCCAATAAGATTTCGATACAATAACACATGATGCGTCAAATGAAAATGATGATGTTGATAGGGTGAAAAAATTGAATGATGTTGCGACGACTCCAGTATATCGGCGATGTGGTAAAATGAAAAATTTGAAATTTTTAATCCGATTTTTTCATGGGAAAACTATGTGTGGGATTTAAAATACTATAATTGATTACATTATAACCTTATTAAAGGACTTACTTCCAGATGATGTAGATATTCCCTCCAACCACTATATAGCATGGAAGTTAGTTGATGAACTTGGATTCTCAAAAAAAAATCATGCTTGCCCGAATGATTGCAACTTATTTTGGGAGGAAACTACTGAATGAAATGATTGGATCAAATGTGGAACCTCCCGATGGAAGCCAAGAGTTGATGGAACACCATCTCGTGTGCTACAAAAGGTAATGTGTCACTTTCCATTAATCCCAATATTATAGAACCTTTTCATTTCTGATGAAATATCCGTAAAAATGTGATGGCATGACACCAAGAGAAAAAAGAATAATGAATAATTGGTTCACCCTACAGATGGATTTGCATGGAAGAGATTTGATGCTCGATATCCTGAATATGCAGCCAACGTGCATAATGTGAGACTGGGTCTTTCATGTGACGGTTTTAATCCATTTGGGCAGATGCTTACTTCGTACAGCACATGGCCGGTTTTCATACACATTTATAACCTTCCCCCTTGGTTGTGTATGAAAAAGCATTACACTTTCTTGAGTATACTGATATCTGGCCCTTCTGATCCCAGTAAGGATATAGATGTATACATGAAACCTTTAATAAAAGAGTTGAAACTTCTTCGGGATGTGGGTGTGATCATATACGATGCATGTTTGAAAGACATATTTCAGATCCATGCTACGCTTATGTGGACGATTAATGACTTTCCTGCTTATGCAATGATGTCTGGATGGAGCACAAAAGGAAAATTTTCATGTCCTATTTGTATGAAGAATACTCGATCGAGAAGACTGAAATATCATCGTAGTTTTAATTTTATGGGACATCGACAATTCTTGCCAATGAACCATCCATATAGAAACAATCGTAGAAGATTTAACAATACCATGGAGAATGACGATCCCCCTCAGCATATGTTTGGAATTGATGTGCTTAATGAATTGAAAGATTTTAGTTATTCATTTGGTAAGGGTGTAATGAAATATAGAAAGAGGAAAAATGTTTCCAATGATACCTGTTACAATTGGAAGAAGAAGAGTATATTCTTTGAGTGGTCGTATTGGTCAACCAAACTGTTACATCATTGCTTAGACGTAATGCACATTGAAAAGAATATACGTGAAATGTTTCTTTCAATTATTCTAAATGTCAAGGGGAAGACCAAAGATAATTTACGATCTCGGCGTGACTTGGTAGATTGGGGGATCAGACCAGAATTGCATCCTGTCTATATCAATGAAAATAAATGGCATGTTCCATGTGCTTCTTATGTGATGACACCTGCTGAAAAAAATCAATTTCTAGAAGTGATAGAGACTATTAAAGTTCCTGATGGTTGTTCAAGAAATATATCAAAACAGGTCAACAGAAAAGAGTTGAAGTTGAAATCTTTGAAGACTCGTGATTATCACGTCCTTTTTCATGAGTTGATTCCAATAGAAATCCATCATCTCTTGTCCAATAATGTTAGAGTCTCAATTATTCAGTTGTGCTATTTTTTAGAGATCTTTGTGTTAAGAGGTTTTCCAAATCCTTCTTATAAAAACTATTGGCAGAGACACCATTAATTTTTTGTGAGTTAGAGAAAATATTCCCTCCATCATTTTTTACATGTATGTTGCATCTGACTGTCCATCATCTGACCAAAATACTTCTTGGAGGACCCGTTGCTTTCCCTTGGATGTATCCAACTGAAAGAAACATGTGCACATTGAAATCATATGTTCAGAACAGGAATTATCCCTAAGGTTCTATTGTGAATGGTTACTTGACTCAAGAATGTTTTGATTTCTGCTCAATGTATTTGTCTGATCTTACTACGAGAATAAACAGACCAATGAGAAATAAAGAAGAATAGTATAGAAAAATTGAACCCAGTTTTCCATCACTTCCTCAAACAGGAGGAATTTCGGGATCATATACATTGACAACATTAAGCCTTGAAGAGCGAGAGATGACACATCGCACAGTGTTGTACAATTGTGATTTGTTCGATGAGTATATCAAGTAAGTAAATTGTACATGTATCTCTTATCTTATCTCTTGTAATTTTAAATATTTGTTAAACTATTATTATTTTTATCTATAGGGAACATAAATAATTGATATATAGAAAGCATCGTTCTTTATCTTTGAGAAGGAAAGAGACTTTGCATAGCAAAGGGTCTTCTTCTTGGTTGAAATTGAAGGTAAAAATATTTCTGTAATAACTAAATAAAAATATTATTTAATTAAGTTTACTATTTGTTTATATTTCAGGTATCGAGTTTGCCTACAGACTCTGTTTCTGGGGAAATAAGAGCTTTGGATTTTGGTCCTAATACCGTGGTTCGTTCTTGTAAATCACTTGTGATCAATGGATACAAATTTATTATCACTGAATGAGCAATAATTATGAGAACACAGCATAATGGTGTTATAATAACTGCCACAATAGACTGTTATGCCAGTTCATCGGATACTATACCTCATTCTAAAAATGTATCTTATTATGGAGCCGTGGAGAAAATAATAATTTTGGATTATTACTCACATGGTTGTGTCATGATGATGAAATGTCAATGGTTTGATTCAATGACGAGGCAAGGCACCTTTATTGATGATTGTGGATTTCGAGTTATTGACATGACTCGCACTCTTGCCACCGATGAACCATATGTATTGGCATCAATGGTGAAACAAGTTTTTTATGTCAAAGATCATCGTCATCCTAAATTCGGTGTAATTATTGAAGTAAATCCCAGACATGTTTTTGATGATAGTGATGATGAAGTTGACACTATCCCTACTGCAATTGGAAGTAATCTGTTTATTACTTATGATGACACCAACAGCTCAATTGTCAAAGTTGATTGTGAACCCGAAGTTGTGCTGGGAAATATATAGAATCATATAGTCATGTTCTCACCTACATGTTTCACCTACTTACTAAAAATTACTTTTTTATTATAAAACACTTTTAATGGGAAAATTGAGAACCACATACAACCAAAGAAAAATTCTTGGACCGCCCTATCCAAGCAAGTAAACCAAAAACAAGTCTTCATCAACACAAGCCCCTTGGCAAGCAGTCTCGTGCAGAAGCACGGGCACAAAACTGATGGTCAATCCATACCCTCTCAAGAATCTAGTTCCAAGATAACTGCATTAAAGAACACAAGATTCTCTAAACCCCTTCCAGGGTGGTCCAAGAAGTGTAAAAAAACAAGCAACAACAGAACTTCAGAGACAAGAGACCTGAAGTAATGCAAGCTCACACAACCCAAGCATTCATATCAGTCAACCACAACCACCAGCTTAAACTAATTCACTAACCAGAAACTTAATATTACCCAAGTCTTATTCCCTAAATAATTTCCATGTTAATGAAGATAAATTGAATCCTGCGTCCTCCAAAATACGCTTCTCAAAAACAGACACAAGTTGATCCCAGGTCTGGATGTACTCCTCAACACTAATCTTCCCATGGTTGAAACCCCCTACCAAAATTTATTCTTGTTTATTAATCCCAGAATATTGTTCCTCATTAAGGGACACCTCTAGAGACCTTCCCATCATTATTGCAGCCTCCTCCTCATTAGAGTTGAGCAAAAGGACATGTTCTATCTCTTCTTCTTCAGAACTTAAAACCAGAACTGAGGATTGGCCATTCTGCTCCCCTATCCTCATGTAGCTCAAAGACACTATAGTCGTCCTCTTGTCACTCACCTTATTTTCCGATCGAGTATTCATAGGAGGAGGTAAAGAGGAGTAGTCCTTCATCCCCTTCCTCCTACTGGTCTTCTGGTTCGGAGTTTCATCTGCTGAATGGTTGTGCTCATCTTCCTTGCACTCATTCTCACACCCTCTAACTACCTATGGAGAGTAGCTGAGGGGTGCACTCAATTCTGTTTCAGCAAGCCTCTAAAATTGGTTATTCAGGGGAATTAAGAGCTGAGGCCTGGAAGCAGGCCCCCCTGTCTTCCCCTTACCCGATTGCCATTCCTCCTCCAAAGAAGGCCCTTGCAACCCCTGCTGCAAAAAACCACCAACCAGCCCCAATGACTTGGCCAGATCATTCTCCCCCTTGTCCTCCATCTACACCACAGCCTCCTGGCATCCGGACTCCTGAATTTCCACGCTAAACAATTCTTGTTGCACCATACAACACTTCTCCATACCGAGTGCAGTTGAAGAGAGATCCAGGTCCCACCTCAACCTGTTGAACACATCATCAACCGATGGATTGGCCTGAGGCACCACAACCTTCTTCACAGGAGACCGAGAATGAGAGGGTCGATTGGACCCTTCCACAAATTCCCCCTCGCATGTAGCTGGACTGGTAAGCGTAACCTCCTCCAATTTCAAACTTCCAGCAGGATCTCCCCCACCCATAACTCCTTCCTCCACGGCAGACTTATGTTTTAGCATCTCTCCCTTTCTCTGTCCCCCATAATCCTTCATGCGATAGCTACTCCTCCTCTAAGCGTGCTGGAGCCCCCTACGACAAATGTCTAGCGAGTGACCCGGTCGATTGCATCCAGAACAGAAATCAGTCCAGTTTTTGAAAACCACCCTTTGTTTGTAGTGGTATTCCTTGCCCACAGTGATCCAGATATATTCAAATAGTACCCTTGCAGCATCCTCTTCGACACAGATTCGTGGATTTATAGGATGACAAAGAGCTTCTGTTTGGATATCCAAACACATGTACCTACTGAGAAAATTTCCTAGCATACGCATAACCGAAGGATTTTGAAATGGTAGGGGAAGATTTGGGAAACTTACCCAGGACGCTATGGTTGAAGGATCGTGCTTCATATACCAATTGAAGGACCATCAAAAAAGAAGAAATCAGAAGCCTTTGAAGTTACGAGAAGCCCTTGAACACGCCTTGAAGAGTTCATCCTCTGAGGAGAAGCGTATCATAATGTGTCAACAATCCAAGAGGCCCACTATCACCATGTACTGCAAATCCCAAGCATCAAATACATGCCTATCGAATGCATCCACCGACAACTGCCACTGGAAAAACCTAGAAATTAGAGTGTTCTTTAGAATATATGAGGTTTCTAAGAACTCTGTGTCTGATAACTGTATATTAGGGTAACCCTCGAGCAAATTCGAAACTTTCAGTTCAAGAGGGACTTGAGGAAAATGAGGAAGAATGTCAGGCTTCATAAAGGGGGTGAATGGAGAAGACCCCCCTTTGCTGGATGACAAGGGTCAATCCCCCCTGCCCCCCAATTAGAGTGGGAGGAGTCGGCGCAGAGGCGGCCGCCACCGCCACTTCAAGATCCCGACTTGGTTTTCACAAGCAAGGTCCCCGTCTCCCCATTGTTCACCTACATATTTCACCTACATCATTTAGAGTGTGTATCAAAGTACTTACCTTCAAACCACCATAAATCTTCTATTTATTTATGTTTTTTTATCATAATGGTATTTCTATATATTTATTTTGGTTTACACATTAGTTATCTATTTATAATTACTTCCATATTTGTTTTCATTGCAGGAAATGACACCCATTGAAGAGAGGTGGTGGAAGAAGATGGCAGAAAATAATCATCTCATGATACAGATGGGCATTTCTCCACTCATCCCTATTGTGAGTATTTTATTTCAAATATAAATATTTCAATAACTTATAATATCATGTGTTTACTTTTGTGTTAAATTTTTTTTCAAGATCCACCCCCTAGACGAGAGATATCCGATGAGGAGCCTGATATTGCTCCCAGTAGTGAGGCTGGTGGTATGAGGGGTGGTGGTGTTAGTGTTGGACGATCATCTAGTGGTCCTGATATTGAGGCCAGTGGTACGAGGGCTCGTGGTGCGAGAGTAAGATGATCCACTACCATAGACGTATCTTCTACACCCCATTTTGATCCTACTGTGTCTTCAGGGACACACGGGATATTTAGACCTCCGATGTTTACACTACCAGTTGTCCAGATGTCTATGCCATCATCTTTTGCTTCTGGTTCATTATCTCGGAGCTATTATATTCCACCTTCTTCAACTCCTGCTCCGACATAGTATGTGGCTGAGGAGCGTACACTGAGGGACACTCCACCTGTACAGGATTTTCCTTCAGCTTCTGCACATCCAGTGATGCCCATTGATTTGACTACCATAGGTATATTTATATAACTCTATCAAATTTTTATACCAAAATTTATATTTATTATAACTTGTACTGATATTATTTTTCTTTAATAACAGATTCATCTACATATATGAGGCAGGGGAGGGACGTACTCGCTTGTGTGTGGTATGGAACTTCCAGACACAGTTGATGGTTGAATACAATGTTGATGGACAAATGATTTAGAAATTTGGGTAGGAATGTCGGGGTTTTTTGGCGACGCTATCCAAATACTCCGATATCATTCTGGTCAGCCCTCTCTCTTGGAGACATCTGCCACACAAAGTCAAGGATAATGTGTGGGCACAAATATGTGTAAAAAATATATTGGGTTTAATGTAGTATTTTTTTGTATTTATATGAACTAATTTATTGGGTTTCAGCTTCGGTTTAACTTACCTGATGGCGAAGGTGCACAACCAGCGTGTTTAAAAGATCTAGGAGAGAATTGGAGAGCTTATAAGCATGAGTTGTATGTTGGCTGGTGTGATGGAGTGGGCACAGATTTGGAGACATTACCTATCATGGATGACTGCACGATAGAGAAATATTTCCAAATGATTACCCATTGGGCGACTTCCAAATTTAAGGTATTAATCTCATTTGAGGTATTTAAATGACGGTTTTCATATTTTTCATTAATATAATCTTATTTATTATTAAACATTATTTTGGAATATTCTGAAAAAACAAAAAAACATTGATTCAAAGAAATACCTCCACACTTTGGGGCTCACAACTATGTCAGATCATGAGAGGTAGTTGGTACAATATAGTTGTTTATAATTTTTCTTTAGGACTTTCCCTTTTTATTTCTTCATACTTAAATTATGTGATTTATTGAATATTGAATATATGATTATACTTTCACTTTATATTTTTTCAATGTCATTACAGAATCACAAATTGAATATTGAAGGACGTATCCCTCGAGAAAAATTGTTTTTCTCAAGTAGAAGAAAAAAAGATGGAACTGCAGTAAATGAACCAACCCAAGAAAATATTGTAAGTTTTAATTTTCTTATTTCAAAGTTTAATATATATTTTTAAATTTAATAATATATTAATATTTTTAATAGGCTGCTTTAGAGGCTCTTGATGCCCAGGAGCCTGAAATTTTTTGACCACATGATCATTTATATCAGGTTTTGGGAGAGGAGAACTCTGGTCGAGTACGCTGCCAACCTGGTAAGAATATAGTCTCAAAAAGGTATTGGTCCTCTCTAGGTATCCATTCTAGTACCACCGAGTTGGAACAGGTCAAGGAGCATGCAAGGAAGACTGATAAAAGGGTCACAGAGTTAGAAGTACAAGTTCAAACGAGGGACAAAGAATTTATGAAACTGATGAAAGCTTTATCTTCATCACTTACACCAGAGGCCAGCGTGGCTTGTCAGACATTTATGTCGTTGATGGGTACATTATCCAATACACCAGGCGACAGCTCTAGTGGGGGTCGAGATGATGACGTTCTTAGTGATGATGAGGATGCTGAAGAGGATGAGGGTGAGGATAAGGATGAGGACAAGGGTGAGGATGGGGCTGAGGGTGAGGATGGGGCTGAGGATGAGGATGAGGCCGATGATGATCATGGGGACAATGATGAGGATGACGATGAGGACAGAGATGGAGGTGAGGATGAGGCCGATGATGACAGTGGTGATAGTGATGGTGATCAGGGGCAGATTGATCCATTACATTTTTGAATTCTGTATAACTCTTTATTTTTGAACCTGGTTTTCCACTCTGGTATGGATTTTTTTGAATTCAGTATAACTCTTTATTTTTGAAAAAATATAGAAGACTAATGATGTTATAATGGTTTGGAGGTGAGTTATGCTATATTAGATTTTATGGGTTATTGTGAGGAGTTTCTTTCCCTTTAATTGATTGCTTCATAACACATAAGTTGGTTTTGTATTCTATTGTGGGTGTGTGTAACCTGAAATTCAAGGTAGGTGGTTCCATTTCTAGTCTATGATAATGAAACTACTTGTTTTGATTTGAAAATTGATTTATAAATTGATTAATGAAATTGGCATGATTTTTTTATGTGTTGAAAAAGTGTTTTGAAATAAAAATTTGTTTTCCTTGGCTTTTCATAAATGTATTATAAATGGTTTTGAATGGTTTTCAAGGCATTGAAATGGGTTTTTGAAAAAGAGAACATGGGTTACCTTGGGTACTTAGGTGAAATGTTTATCTTAAGGAAATCATCCATTTCATTGTGGTTATCAATGAGGTTTGACTTCGGTCTTACCCCTATTTTCTAGGCCTATTATTCTTGGGAACTAATATTGACATTTTGGGGAGATTACTCTTGGGGTTTTTTCTACTTTATAGGGACATTGTTATCAGATCTGTTTTTTGAACTTGATTCTTATTGTATGATTAGTCTACTACCTAGACCTTTAGTATTCCTTGGTCATGTGATACCCATTTTTCTATTTTGTATTACATATATTTCTTAGTTATCCATGTATTTCATGTTTATGCATTTGGAAAATGATAGGGAAAATGTTCTTTGAAGTATAAGGCTTTTGAGTGAAATTGATATGATATTATCTCTAATGAATTTACAATTCCATGGTTATTTTATTCACACCCTGACCAATTTTAATGAGTTAATGAGATATATACTGGGATTGGTACCCAAAAGCCAAAAATAAAGGATAAGAGCATATACCACTCAATAGTGAAGGTGTGTTTTGTGGATTTTTTTTTAAAAATAATAATTATTTTAATGAATCCTATAATTATAGGAAAGTAAGGTTTCCA
Organism: Viscum album; assembly: GCA_963277665.1. Lineage (NCBI taxonomy): Eukaryota > Viridiplantae > Streptophyta > Magnoliopsida > Santalales > Viscaceae > Viscum > Viscum album. The sequence continues at coordinate 1,376,517,543 of OY728152.1, read as the reverse complement.
AACTATGTTTGAAGGATGATTGAAAGGTGATAAATGAACTCAAACCATATGAGAATTTTCTTACCCATTTAAAGAGTTCCATGACTATATTAAATACATGATCAATCATTTGTGACTTGTACGAGTCAACCCTGCCTCAATTCGAGGCGCGGTGTGGCCGACACCACTCAAAGTGTATCACTTTTCTTTGAAATGGACAACAGTTTAAGTAAAAACAACAACTGACATACCAAAAATAGACCAAACGCATTAGGATTCTGTTGATACTTTAGAAAAAGTATCCATGGGGAATTTTTGACATTTAAGAGTCAACCCCGCCTCAATCTATGGTATGGTGTGGCCGGTACCAATCAAAGTGTCTCACTTTTATTTGAAATGGACAAGATTTTAAGTGAAAACAACAACTGGCATACGGAAAACTGACCAAACGCATTTCAATTCTATTGAAACTTTAGGAAAATGATACATGGGTCATATGTGATGTGTATGAGTCAACCCCACCTCAATCCGAGGGCCGATGTGGCCGGTACCACTCAAAGTTTCTTTCTTTTGTTTAAAATGGATGCGCTTTTAAGTAAAAAAAACCACATACAGAAAACTGACCAAATGTATTCGAATTGTGTTGATACTTTAGGAAAAATATACATGGGTCATCTGTGACATGTATGAGTCAACACCGCCTCAATCTGAGGTGCGGTGTGGCCGTAACCACTCAAAGTGTCTCACTTTTCTTTGAAATGGACAACAATTTAAGTAAAAATAACAACTGACATACGGAAAACAGACCAAACACATTCGGATTCTATTGATACTTTAGTAAAAGTATCCATGGGTCATTTTTTAGGTTTACGAGTCAACCCCACCTCAATCTGAGACACGTTGTGGCTGGTACCACTCAAAGTGTCTCACTTTTATTTGAAATGGATAGGATTTTAAGTGAAAACAACAACTAGTATACGGAAAACCAACCAAACGCATTCATATTCTATTGAAACTTTAGGAAAACGATCCATGGGTCATATGTGACGTGTACGAGTCAACCCCACCTCAATCCGAGAGCCGGAATGGTCGGTACCACTCAAAGTTTCTTTCTTTTGTTTAAAATGGATGTGCTTTTAAGTAAAAAAAAGACATAAGGAAAACCAACCAAACGCATTCAGATTGTGTTTATACTTTAGTAAAATGATCCATGGGTCATTTTTGATGTGTACGAGTCAACCTCGCTTCAATATGAGGTGCGTTGTGGCCTGAACCACTCAAAGTGTCTCACTTTTCTTTGAAATGAACAACAGTTTAAGTAAAAACAACAACTGACATATGGAGAATGGACCAAACGCATTCATATTTTGTTGATACTTTAGTAAAACTATCCATGGGTCATTTTTTACATGTAAGAGTCAACCCCGCCTCAATCTGAGGCACAGTGTGGCTGGTACCACTCAAAGTGTCTCACTTTTATTTGAAATGGGCAGGATTTTAAGTGAAAACAACAACTGGCATATGGAAAACCAACCAAACGCATTCGTATTCTGTTGAAAATTTAGGACAACAATTCATGGATAATATGTGACATGTACGAGTCAATCCTGCCTTAATCCGAGGGCTGGTGTGTCCGATACTACTCAAAGTGTCTTTTGTTTGTTTAAAATGGATACGCTTTTAAGTAAAAAAACGACATATGGAAAACCCACCAAATGCATTCATAATGTGTTTATACTTTAGGAAAACGATCCATGGTTAATTTCTGACATTTATGAGTCAACCCTTCCTCAATCTGAGGCGCATTGTGGCCGACACCACTCAAAGTGTGTCACTTTTCTTTGAAATGGACAGAAGTTTAAGTAAAAACAATAACTGACATACGGAAAACGGACCAAAATAATTCATATTCTTTTAATACTTTAGGAAAAGTATCCATGATTCATTTTTGATGTGTACAAGTCAACCTCGCCTTAATATGAGGCACGGTGTGGCTGATACCACTCAAAGTGTCTTTCTTTTGTTTGAAATGGACAGGATTTTAAGTGAAAACAACAACTAGCATATGGAAAACTTAACAAACGCATTCATATTATGTTGAAACTTTAGGAAAAAGATCCATGGGTCATATATGATGTGTATGATTCATCCCCGCCTCAATCCTAGGGCTGCTGTGGCCAGTACCACTCAAAGTGTCTTTCTTTTGTTTAAAATGGATGCGCTTTTAAGTAAAAAACGACATACAGAAAACCGACAAAATGCGTTCGGATTGTGTTGATACTTTATGAAAATGATCCATGGGTCATTTTTGACATGTACGAGTAAACCCCGCATCAATCTGAGACGTGGTGTGGCCGAAACCACTCAAAATGTCTCACTTTTCTTTGAAATGGACAACAGTTTAAGTAAAAATAACAACTGACATACGAAAAACGGACCAAACGCATTAGGATTATTTTTATACTTTAGAAAAAGTATCCATGGGTCATTTTTGATGTTTAAAAGTCAACCCTGCCTCAATCTGAATCACTGTGTGGCCGGTACCACTCATAGTGTCTTTCTTTTGTTTAAAATAGATTCACTCTTAAGTAAAAACAACCAGCATAAGGAAAACCAACCAAACATATTCGTATTGTGTTGATACTTTAGGAAAACAATCCATGGGTCATTTTTGATGTGTAAGAGTCAACCCCGCCTCAATCCAAGGTGTGGTGTGACCGACACCACTCAAAGTGTCTCTCTTTTGTTTAAAATGGAAATCATTTTAAGTGAAAACAACAATTGACATACGGAAAACCGAACAAATGCATTATGATTCTATTAAAAATTTTGTAAAATGATTCGTGAGTTATTTTTGACGTGTAAGATTCAACCCCGCCTCACTCTGAGGCGCGGTGTGGCCAACACCACTCAAAGTGTCTAACTTTTCTTTGAAATGGACAACAGTTTAAGTAAAAACTACAACTGACATACGGAAAACGGACCAAACGCATTCGGATTCTGTTGATACTTTAGGACAAGGATCTATGGGTCATTTGTGAAGTGTACGAGTCAACCCCACCTCAATCCGAGTCATGGTGTGGCTGGTACCACTCAAAGTGTCTTTCTTTTGTAAAAAATGGATACACTTTTAAGTAAAAACAACTGGCATATGTGAAACCAACCAAATGCATTCGGATTGTGTTGATAATTTAGGAAAATGATTTGTGGGTCATTTATGACGTGTAAGAGTCAACTCCGCCTCAATCCGAGGTGCGGTGTGGATGGAACCACTCAAAGTCTCTCTTTTGTTTCAAAAGGACATCATTTTAAGTGAATACAACTGAAATTTACACTCATCAATGATAGTCGCAAACTCTTTTTCCTGAGTTGGGTAGTTTCACTCATGGGGTCATAAGTGACGAGACTTCTAAGAAAATACCTTTTCACCATATATTATAAACAATACAAGTTCAATGAAAAATTCATCACAAATCATTACATACCCAAATCTAGGATCAGAAAAAAAAAATGGGACTTGATCCAATTTCAAACTCTTATTCAACTCTAATAGGTATTTCTCAGACTATTCTGCCTATTAGAATTTGATGGGGAGGTGGGGGGTCTATGCTAGTTGGGGGGTTGTGCAGGGGTGAGGTGAATTACTACAGGATGATTGTTTTCATATGAAGATTGAAATAGGTAATCGTAGTACATGACTTGGTTGGAAGAGTTTGATGGTTTTATGTGTTTTTTTGTGTTATTTTAGGTTTTTTTATACTGTTTTAAGTCTGTATGTGGTTTTTGTGATATTTTTTATGCAGGTGTATAGTGGAGGGGCTATTGGGGGGCTGCTGTGTAGCAGTTCTGAAAAAACTCAATACCAACGATTTTAAACTGTTGGTATTAGACTTCTGGAATTCTGGAAAAACACAATACCAATAGTTTAGAACCGTTGGTAAAGGAGTTCTGGAAAAACACAATACCAATAGTTTTCAACCGTTGGTATAATAATTCTCTAAAAATAAAATACCAATGGTTCTAAACCATTGGTATACATTGAGAGAAATTTAAAAAAATATATATACCAACGGTTTTTGAAAACCGTTGGTAAAAATGTTATACAAACATATACCAACGGTTCACTTGCAACTGTTGGTATATCAATAAATATAGTGGGATATACCAACGGTTTAGATCAAACCATTGGTATAAGGCTTTCCTCATGGCTTACTAGCCTATGGTTTGGAAAACCATTGGTATAGGATATACCAACGGTTTTCCAACCTATACCAACAGTTTAGAACAGTTGGTATAACCCTCTTTTCTAGTAGTGGTACCTGGTGCTCCGCCTTCACTTGCTGAAAAGTGAGGCATCATGTGACAGACTCTGCTACTGCCTTCTTCATACCTATCCACCAGTGTTGTTGTCAAAGGTCATGGTACATCTTCACCGCTTCTGGATGTACCGATATAGGGGAAGTGTGAAACTCCCCCAACACTTCCTCCTAAAGTGAAAATGGTACCATGGTACATCCTCTAAAGTGGATTACATACTCCCCACCTTCAGAAAATCCATCAGGTGCTTTCCCTATGGATATCTAAGCATGTCGCGTCTCGCACTCAGTATCCCCATGTTGTGCCTTCCAGACTCGCTGAAGAAGTGGGGGAGTGACCATAAGAGACTATAGATAGGCTGATCCATCCCTATCCACAAAGGATATTTGTAAAGTGTCCAGTTACTCTGTCACCTCTCCTAGAAGCTATATACCAGACCAACTACTGAGTGAATCCACAACAAATTTCCCCTTCCCAGGAGTATAGACTATCTCAAAGTCATAGTCCTAGAGGAACTCAAGTCATCACTGTTGTCTCAGGTTCAGGTCCTTCTGAGAGAAAATATACCTGAGACTCTTGTGATCATAGTACACGGTAAAACGTTCTCCCATCAGATAGTGCTGCCACATCTTCAAGGCGAAGACCACTACTGCTAACTCCAGGTCATGGGTAGCATAGTACTGCTCATTAGGTCTCAACTGCCAAGAACCATATGCGATCACTGCTCACTCCTACATCAGGACACACTTGAGTCCGGTCCCTGATGCATCACAGTAGACTACGTACCTTATGCCTTCCTATGGAAGCCTCAAGATGGGGGCACTAGTCAGCCTCTGCCTCAGCTTCTGAAAGCTCTGTTGGCATCTCTCTAACCACACAAAGGGTTTCCCCTTCTTCATCAAGGATGAAAGCGGTGCTGCAACTCTGGAGAAATTTGGAACGAATCTCTGGTAGTATCCATCCAAGCCCAGGAATCTCCGTACCTCCATCACACTCCTAGGTGTCTCCCACACAAGTACCGCCTTGATCTTTCCTAGATCCACTACAACTCCAGACTCCTATATGACGTGCCCCAAAAATTGAACCTCTCGAATCCAAAACTGGCACTTCAAGAGCTTACCATAAATCTGGTGCTCTCATAGTGTGTCCTGTACTACCCGAAAATTGTAGGCATGTTTCTCCTCAGTAGGCGAGTAGATCAGTATGTCGTCGATGAAGACTATGACAAAGCGATTGAGGTATGGATGGAAGATCTTGTTCATGAGATTCATGAACACTTCTAGAGCATTGGTTATGCCAAAGGGAATAACAAATAACTTGTAGTGGTGGTAACGACACCTGATGGTCATCTTCTGTACATCCTCGTCTCGAACTGTGAGTTGGTGATAGCCTGATCTAAGGTCTATCTTCGAGAACCATCGTGCTCCCTTAAGCTAATCAAAGAGGTCACAAATCCTTGGGAGTGGGTACTTATTCCTCTGAGTGAGGACAAAACACACTGAAATAACATGTATTGGCCTATGGGGATAGTCATTAGTCTGATAAGTGACCCTAGTAAGTAATAGACTATGGTGTTCTAGGAAGAAAACCAAGGTATTATAGGATACCCATGGGGTTAAATGACAAGGTTCATGGCCCAGGGAGGCGGGTCATGACAAATGGTATCAGAGCCAATACCCAGCCGGAAGTGCTTAGGCACTGCCTGTGTTTGAGGCTTGGGGTCCACAATGAGGTCATTATTCTTTAAAGGGGTGGATAATGTAACACCCCTAGAAAAGTGAGACTTAAAAGGATAAATGTTACTACCCATGTCAACAAGGTGCACCATTCTTTTCAGGAGCCTATCAGATTAGAAATCCACAGTTAAGCATTCTTGTCCTGGAGTAGTAATCAGGATGGGTGACCTTCTGGGAAGTTTCCCATGGTGTGTCTGAGTGGGGGCAAAACACACTGAAATAACATGTGTTGGCCTGTGGGAACAGTCATTAGTCTGATAAACAACCCTAGCGAGTAATAGCATATGGTGTGATGGGAAGGCAACCAAGGTATTACAGGAGACCCATGGGGACAGTTGACAAGGTTCATGGCCCGGGGAGGTGGGTTGTGACACCATATATGCCCAGGATATCTTTGATATAATCAATGTGCAAGAAATAATAAATAATTGTGTACCTATATAATTGAATTTGTAGCCTCCATCTTATTGAAGTTTTCTTGATGATCATCATAGTAGAAAAAAATACAGGCGTCATGCCTCGATAGGTAATAAACTGGTCTATATATCCATAACTGAATCATGTGGATTTATTTAAATTCAAGGGGCTATGACACCTTCACTATGAGATGAACAATGCTATAATAAGGAATAGAGCTTCATAAATCTCAGTATAAAACTAATGATTATCGTAATAGGAGGGGTCACATTCCATTATATATCCATCCTCAATGATCTTTAGTTAATGAAGAGGCTTAGCTATATATTATATATCAGGTGCCATATCATGACACCCATGTGTTACTCCTATTATAGAATCCATTTAACTCCTTTAATTAGTATGAATTCCTGGAATAGTCTTTCTCATGGATTAGAAACTGAAGGAAATCGTATAGGAGGTATGTGACAGATGCATTAACTCAATGTCACATTCCCAAGATACATTAGTAGTAACATAGTATCAAGACTATATTTAAGGAAACATTACTAAAATGTTTCCTCGATCTACAAATTTAATTTATTTTGGTAGAAAAAATATCCTTAAGTCTTATTGATCATACACATATTATTCAAGTACACATCCATTACTTTTCACCAATTTTAGCCAATAAAATTTCTTTGATATTGAGAGAGAGATCATTCCGAGATATAAAAGATCCTTACATTTAATTTTAATGTCATTTAAATATAATTAAATAAATATTAAAGTGTTTTTACCAAAATTTATCAAATATACAAGATTATTTCTTTTGATATGTTTTCAATGCAACTTACATAGCATAAAAACATATTTTTCTTTCAAATTATTTTAAAAAAAATTGTGTATTATCATTTATTATAAGTAAGGTAGGAAATATAGTGGTAAAATATTTATCCATATGACATATTTTCACATATAATATACAATTAATTTAGTAAGTGAAACTTGTTCTTCGACATTATCATTGATTTTTTAACTTGTTATTCAAATTTTTTTTCTTTAGTGTGTTATCTCTAATTATAATATTATTTTCTTACCCTTTTAATAGTTTTATATGATTATACATTAAAATAATATTTTATTTCTAGGTTCTTGAGTCCTCTAAAATTCCAATAATACCCATAAAAATGAATATTCTTATAAAAACATTTGTTTTGTCTAGTTAGTTTACTTTATTGATTTTCACCTTTTAAAACATTTTATTGGGAGTTTTTTTCAAAACCAAAAGTATGGTATATTATAATATTTTTCCATTGAAAATTATAAATCTATACAAAAATTTTCCCACACCTAATTTTTTTTTAATTTAAAATCTATATTTTCATATGAGACACAATTATATAGTTTCAATTTTAAAGCAACAAACAATACTTATTAAACTAATTTGAATCCCTATCTTACAAATATCCATATATTAATTTACCAATTAAATAATGTCTATAGAAATTTTTAAATTTATTAAGGATTATAGAAGATTAAATAACGTTTCCATTCCTTTGAAACTTTTCAATATCTTTTTATCTTGTTTTTAAATAACGAACAAGTTTTTAAATTTTTGAACCTGAACTTATTCATATGATTCTTAGTAATGAAAAACTATTTTATAAACTTCATAAATGATTTATCTTGTAAGATACTTTTAGTTTTTTCCATAAATTTATCATTTATTCAATATTATGGAAACATTAAATTTCTTAATTTTCATTAATAATGTTGATTCCTTTTTAAAATGGATAACATGATCTCAATTTCAGGGTTGAGATGATTTTTTCATGTTATTTTTTCTCAATATCTAACTTTTTTTTGAAATTCGCTTCTCTAAATCATTTTTCCGTATATATTTTATCATCATCACTTTATTCTCTTTATTTTCAATATTATCACCATCATTAAAAAATTCCTTCAAAACATCAATCAATATTTACTCGTCTGATTCACTTAATTTAACCATATTTCGTATCATTTATCACTTAGTTATTCATATAATTTTGGAAATAAATTACAATTATAAAATTTTTAAAAAAATCTATTATTTTTGTTTTTATAGAGACATCAAGTAGATTTTTTTATTTTGTACATGAAAATATATTTGATTAATCATCTTTATATCCATTTCTTATTTTTTTTAACTTTTAATGGTGAAAAAATTGTATAATTAAACCACAGTTTAAAAAACACTAAAGAAAATTTATTTGATATTTTATATTTCCATTTTGAATATTATTATAGATAGTTTCTAACAAATTATCAAATTTAAATCTATATCACCACCTTCTTCTAAATCTAAAACTTCTTTATTATAAACTTCTTTATGAGTATTCACATTCTTTATATCTATAAAATCTATTTATTTATAGGAATTTACTTTATTCTCCACCAAGGAACATTTTATAATTTCATATAATAAGAAGATATTATGATAATAATCTAATTAAAATGTATCCAAACCATAATATTCAAGAGTTAATACCTTTGTATCAAACTAATCCAAAATAATTTTAAGTATCTTCTTTATAACTATTTTACATTCTAATATTTCTCCAAACCCACGATTATATCTCATAATCTCATTAACCCTTGTGAACAATTAAACCACTCTTTATTATTCAATCATATAAACACCCTCAATATTTTTTATCTAAATATATAACTTCTCTTTCTTTAATTTCTTATCACCTTCATAAATGTTATTGAGTTTACTATAAATACATTTTATAATCTTTATTCTTAATACCTTGGTAATTTTTTTTCAAAAAGAATGCTTAAAATTTTCATTTATATCATATAAATTAGTATTTATATTTTTTATATTCATAAATATTATCAAACATTCTTCAACCATTATAACATGAAAAATAATTTCCATATCAAGAATAAAAAAGTGAATTCAAAGAAGATATGGAAATACCCATAAATTAAAATTTTGATAGTTCTTCACTAAAAATATGGTTATACCACATTGATTCATTAAACCAATATGATCCATAGAAAAAAAATCAACATCTCACTTTATTCATTAAACTAATTATCTAAGAAAATAAACAATAAAATAGAAATTTTCTATTCAATGAAAGAAACCATGAACACAATCTGATAGAAATAGAAAAAAGAATCTTAGGGGATCCTAATACTTTGAGTGGTTTTGAATCATAAAAAATATTTTCACTACTAAAATTTTATAAACCCACTCACATAGATAACTAAATACTAATTTTAAATTAACATTTCTTTAAATGAGGTAATGAGAAAACTAATAATATTATTATCAAAATAGGATGTTTAAAATAGTTTTCATTTTATATGAATTTATAAATCCATGTAAGAACACATAGTAATTCACAATCTCAAAATTCTCAAGTATAATCCAATGAATAGAAATGATCATGTAATATCCTAAACTCACATTACATGCCAAGTCCCTCAGTTTCAAAGTGTTACCATACACATGAATTGTTAGACCAAAGTAAGGAAAATACTTTGAGAACAGGGTTGTATAAATGTTTATTGATTAATTCAAAAAATCCCCTTCAATGATCTTGTTCCACAATTAATAGGAGCATGCCTCTCCTTCATAACCAATATGAATTGATAAATCAATTAAAATAGTTACAAAATATATTTTTACTTGGTTCGCCCACATTGTGCCAATCCAAGGAGAATAAAATGGGGATGTGCCCATAGACCATAAACACTAATAAAATTACTTTTGTACAATGTCAGAGTGAGATCACTATTCCCCTTGGTCTACAACCACTAATGATTTGATAACTCTTTGTTTTTTCAACTAAATTGTACAAAATGTTCCTTTAGTTGATTCTTCAATTGAACTGCATCAAATCTATTTACATCACAATTGGTGTGTCATGAATCTCTTATTTCATCAAAGTTATTAACTAAACTTTACTACATAAATTATAATAAAATTAATTATGGTTTATATAAATAGTTTTTTTGTACAGTTATGGTTTGTATAAAATTATTCACACAAATACACATTCACACAACTTCTATTCATGAAAATTTACATTCGCACAACTTTCTTTGACATAAATTACAGTTCATGTAACTTATGTTCACATAAACTCATATTTGTGTAACCTATGTTCATAAAAAACATTTTAATAAAAAAAATTCATAACCTTCATGAAAGAAGCACTTTCACATAACTCTTACATGAAAAAAATCATTTAACTCTCCTCTAAGTCATCTTCTCTCTCTTAAATGATGAGATTAATTCCATATTTATAGGAAAATATCTTTAGTTTATGTACTTCATATAATTTTATTGATTCAATAGAATCATTAATTCACCAATTTTTTTTCATTCTCACATAGCTTCATCTTTCACATGTTCTCACAACTCCTATTCATGCAACTATAGTTTATTCTAAAGTTCAAAAATCTCTAGTTTTTATGAAAAACTATGAAAAACTCCTTTAAATCCAAATCATCATTAAAAATAAAAAACAAGCTCCAAAAAACTCCAAAAGCCCATCTATTCATGAATATATCAAGTATTCACCTCTTTATATCATTTTCTATATTCTTTTTCAACAAATATAACCCCAAAACTCCAACAAGTTAACTTAAGTGATTTTTTTAACAATACCCTCCATTGGGTTTATTGATAAAAATTTACACTCCATATCCATACTATTTTTTTCTCCCTTTATTCTTGAAACACCATTCTCCCTATACAAATCTAGATAATGATAAAGGACTCACTCAATACCTACTCTAAACCAATATAATTCAAGATCAGCACGGGAAACAAGAGTAACATACAAATATTATCAATGTATCCCCATAGAAAAAAATCACATTTTACATGATAGAATGTTTGAGAAGGATATTTGATCCATAAAAATTGGTTGGATGGAAGTTGTTTTTTTTTTTGAAATTTTATTCCATCAGAAAAAATATTTATCAGAATAACTATTTTCAACTGATAAAAGGTTTATCAAAAATAATGTTGTTGAGAATGTGTGTGCGATGGTAGGATATACTTATTTGAATCTGATTTTATATTTCCTTGACAAATAGTATTTACACAAATGAATTTTTTGTGACGGAATATAAATATAAACCCTCACTTTTCATACATTAACATTACATAATTTTCTTCAGAATACTTAATACATTACAAAAATAGACGCCTAAATACTGTATTAGTTTTGTTCTTTTGGAAACATGGAAACATAAACACTAGTACATAAATGAGCAAAATTATATCCCACAAAAATAGTTTTTCGCAGTGCCCCCCCCCCTTTATCAGCACTAAGGAAAAAGCACTGATAAAGGGGGGTGCCTTTATCAGCGCTCAAAAAAGCGCTGATAAGGGAGGGCCTTTATCAGCGCTTTTTTTAAAAGCGCTGATAAAGGATCGAATTCAAAAAAAATAAAAAATATATATTAATATATTAATATATAAATATATTTATATTGATATATAAATATAATATATAATTTTTAAATATATTTTAGATAAGTATAAATGTACATTTACACTTAATATACTTAATATATAAGATATTTAGTGAAAATGGATTCTTAGAAAACTAAAAAAATATTTTTAATTAATAATTTTCCAATTATTATGGATTAATAGTCATTTAATAACAATTTTAAGACTAAAAATTAAAAAAATTAAAAAAAGATACAAAATATGTTGAAAACGCAACTCAAACTTCAAGTGGCCATAACTTTTGATCCGGGTGTCCGTTAGAGGTCTACCACATATCAAATCGAATCCTGCGATGAGCACTACGTCGATGTGACCAGGGGACCCTGGTTAAGAGATTTTCGAGGCCAAAAGAGGCCCAAAAGGCCTCTAAAACTAAGTTTTTAGTCGGGGTACCCCGATTTTTTAACATTTTGTGGATTTTCAGCTTCGTTTAATGGGGTATTATTGGATTTTTTTGGTGGGGTCTGAATTTATTCCAAGGTATTACATTCATATTGATATTATGTCTTTGAAGTTTCATCATTTTTTATAATACACTGCTATTTATAATCAAATATATAACAATATATTCATATTTTTTAAATATTCACACCTAAAATTTTAATTATAAATATAAATAATAAAATATATTTACATATAGAATATATTAGCTTTATCTAAATAATAACTAACATCCATTTTATTTAAAATACAAATATATGAATATTTATATACCTATATATTAATCTAACTATATATATATATATATTAATATAACTATATATATATATTAATCTAACTATATATATATATTAATCTAATAACTATATATATATTAATATAACTTCATATATATATATTAGTATTACTATAAATATATATATTAATATCACTATAAATATATATATTAATATAACTATAAATATATATATTAATATCACTATATATATATTAACATAACTATATATATATATATTAATATAACTATATATATATATTAATATAACTATATATATGTTAATATAACTATATATATATTAATATAAATATATATTACTGTACGAATAAATATAACTATATATATATATATATTAAGATAACTATATATATATATATATTAACATAACTATATATATATATATTTATATAACTATATATATATATATATTATAATATAACTATATATATATATATTAATATAAATATATATTACTATACGAATAAATATAACTATATATATATATTAATATAACTATATATATATATATTAATATAACTATATATATTATTATAACTATATATATATATATATTATAATATAACTATATATATATATTAATATAAATATATATTAATATACGAATAAATATAACTAAATATATAAATATATATATATATATATATCATGAATTGGAAGAAAAATCAAAATAGAGTAGTGGTAAAGGCTTAGGCACGCAGGGGGGAGGTCTCGAGTTCAAATCCTGGTGGAAACAGGGGCGCGTGCGCATGGGGGAATATAGCAGTCAGCGCTGTTAAAGGGTGAAGGGGGTGTGTGGGGCGATGTACAGGGGAATAAAAGCGTTGTAAAATGGGGGGATCAAGTGCTATAAAAGCCCCCCCCCCCCCTGATTGGCAATATTTTTTTAATTTTTTTAATTTTTTTAATTTTTTTAATTTTTTTAATTTTTTTTAATTTTTTTTTAATTTTTTTAATTTTTTTACCTTTTATCAGCGCTAAAACAAAAGTGCTGATAAAGGAGGCGGTAATATAGTGGTCTTTTATCAGCGCCAAAACAAAGCGCTGATAAAGGACCCTTTTATCAGCGCTTTGTTTTAGCGCTGATAAAATACCCCTTTTATCCGTGCTTTTTTTTAGCGCTGATAAAAAGGGTCTTTATCAGCTCTTTTCAGAGCGCTGATAAAGGGGACCCCCCCCCCCCCTTATCTTCGCCGGCTTTATCAGTGCTTTTTCTAGCGCTGATAAAGTCCATTTTTAGCGCTGATAAAAGTCGTATTTGTAGTAGTGATATCCTTCTTATACATATCATATATAATACATATCTTCCTAACCTAAGGAAAGGAAACATAAAAATTGTGATATCAGATGATCAATAAGGGTAAAAAAATGGAGATATATAATCCTAAACACGAGCATATGGGTATGAGAATGTGATCATAACATTATAATATCATACCCTACATATCTAATATATTAAACATGAATCATGGTATAAAGATCAATAGTTCATAAGACATGAATCATAAAGGAATCAAGAAATAATCCATGAAAGTATAATATAGGAATAATACATAAAATTGTGGAAGATATATAAACAAGTAATATTATTCCCTATAATTCAAGGTTTTTTCCAAAAACTTATTAGATAACTTAATGGGGAATATGCCTATTGGGTGGGACACACCACCATCCCCAATTGCAGCCATTTCCTTGAAAGGGGTCGGGTTTCCCCATCTTCCATAGTGGATTAATCTCATCAAATTTAGTCTCTTCCTTATCTAATGATATTTAAATCATTAACCAATGAATTTGAGGGATATATATGGTCCACGTATCTTGTAATTAAATCATACATACATGTCCCACAAGATCATAAAAAATAATATCATAACCCATGAAATGAAATGGGTATCATAAACATGTTAGCATCTCATAACATATGGAAAAGATACAGGTTTCTTGTTATTTTATTAAATCATAACCTATGAAAATTAGTGGTTTTCAAAATAATATAACCCATAGAAGAGAAACATGTTTCTCAAACATATATCCCGTGAAAGAGGAATGATTTTCATAACAATCATCTTATCAAACATAAACCATTCATGGGAAATAATATGAATGGAACTTTCAGATCATTCCCCCAGAAATTCTTGATTAATACAAATTGATGTTATCTTAGATGGAAAATAATTTGGGAATATATTTTAAAAACATTTTTGAGGAAAATATACTTTCTGTTTTGAAAAATAGTTTTCAAAACATTAACATTTTTTAAAACAAAATTCCTTGAAAATAGTTTGAAAATATATAAAGGATGGTCGAAAACCATAAAACATTTTTCAAATTATTTTTACCAGAAAATGAGATCAAAATATAATTTAAAACCCATTTTGAAAACATTTTTGAAAACATGGTTTTTCAATAAAACTGGTATTAGGCCAAAGAGAGAAATAAGTTTAGATTTTCTTAAAAACAGTTTTATAATTATCTTACGTAAAAAAGAGTGTAAAAATGGTATTAATACATGAAAAAATCATGACTGACCATAGGATAAGAAAATTTTGTATTGTTCTTCAATGATGGATTATATTATTTCTTCAACGAAATCATAATCACAAACAATCTTGATAAACGATACGAGTGTTTCAATAAACTCTTACCACTTAGTAACATTGAATCAGAATCCTCATGTAAGACATTAAATGAAGATAAAATTATCATTAAAATATTAATATTTGTGATATAACAAGTAAACGGGAAGTATATTCACCTCCTATAAGAACATAGGTGCATATCATGGCATGTGTCTCAAAGAATACAAATTGAAACAAAAATACTTTACCGATTTGGTAACTTCTGAAACAAAAACTCAATAAAAGATAGATCATAAAATGGATATGCAAATAACAATAAATTTATTTATAATACTAATATAATATATACATGGTTATTATATACACCACACAAAATAAACGAGTCGTGAATAAGGCACAAATTTCACAGAAATAAAATTGGGACATGAAATCCCTTATCCTTATGTATTGACATCCTTTGAACTCATTAAAACCACATATGTAATAAATATAATATTATTATAAATATACCACATAACCATATTATTATATATAATAACATATATTTCTTTATATTACCTTTTTATTAACACTTCCATGTTAATGTTATGCTTCAGGTAATATCTGCTTTGTTTTTCGTGCATGTTTTGACTTATTATTCACGATTTTATTAATTAGATCATGATTTATTTATTTCCATAATGTAAAACTGGATAAAAATATCATATATATTTATTATATAAATTTTTATTACAATATATAAATTATAGAAATATTAAATGGAATACACCATTCGCGGAGATGGAAGTTCGTTCGTACGCATGCATGAACATTGTTTCTGTTTAATTATCATTCTGAAAGAAAGAAAGTAAATAAAATTTATATATATATTATAATTATAGTAAAATTATTATTTCACATATAACATATAATTTTACTAAACCCATACTTAATATGTTCCATTTAAATTCTGAACTAATCACCTCGATTTAAGGAAGTGGTAGTCCACACGTCCACAAACAAAGTTAGTGTATTTACACAAAATGGAAAGAATTAAGTTAAGTTTAATATAATAATTAAATAATCTTAAATAAATAATATATATCACTTATATAATATAAAAAAGATTTCATATCATAATTCCTAACCATGTGAGGTGTTAAAGGAAAAGTGAACAACATCATTTCATGAGGCAGTAGTTCACCGTACATAAGAATGGTAAGTTCGTTAACCATTATATAGAAGTGTACGTAAGTGTAGGTATAAATATTATAATAAAGAAATATCAGTATAATTAGGAAAATTATTTTATTACATAATCATAGAATAATAATATTTTATGGGGTGGAGAAAGAAAATAAAACAAAAGATCTTGATGAAGGATGTTACCTCTTCTTTGGGTAACTTCTTTTGGATTTCACCAAAGGGATTCCTTGGATGTATTTCTTCCCAAAGTGAGGATTCTATGATGAATTTATGTATTTGGGAAGGATATTTGGGTAGATGTTTTCTGAGAAAAAGTGTTTTATAGGTCTGAATGAATGGGAGGGGTGAGTGCCTTTTTAGGGAAGGAGGAGTGATATTCTTGTAATTTTTTTTAAAGTAAATTCATCCCACATTTTCCAATGTAAATTGGATCCAATAATGTCAAGAATTAAATAAAATGGAGTATAAGATCTAAATATTAACAAAAAATGTCTTTTTTTTATAATTTTCTATTTCATTTTGGGCCTTAAGTTTAATGTTAAGTCCTTTGTTAAACTAATTTTTCTTTAAATCACTCTAATTAATTTTAAACACTTTCAAAAATATTTTTGTTAAAAAAATATTTTGAACTTATTAGAAATGATATATTATTCTGATTAAAAATATGGAATTGATTTTTTTTTAAATTATAATCACATAAGTTTTATAAATTAATTTAAAATTAATACGGCATACGTGTCACGACATCAGGATTTTTAAGCAAAAATGCTTAAAAGTATGGGATGTTTTTATATCCAACTTAAATTTAAAATCGGTTACAATGATCTAAATTGGATTAATTTATGTAAAATTAATCTAATTACACTTTAAAACCAAACTTAAATATAATTTAACTATATAAATAAATTAGATGAAAAAACAGTTTTGAATTAAAATTTAGTACTTTCACTATTCATCCCAAAATGATTTTTTTAGAAAAATACCCGAAATTAGCCAAAATATAATATTAAAATTATGAATTAAATTTTTTTTTTATTTTATAAAATTCAATTTCTAAAAGTTTCTAAAATTAATTTTATTATTTCTCATAGAAGGGCATAATAAATAGTTCGTTTGATAAAATAATAATTTTAAACATAAAAATACTTTACCAAAAATAATATTTTTTAATATCAATATGTTTTATTTATAAAAAACCATTGTAAATAATATTTAAAAATTAGTTACTACTATTCATATTACTAAGTTTAATGGCTATGTTATAACTTTCTCACTTAAATAATTATAATAATAAAATGTTGTTTTGAAGAAACTCAGTGTTTCATGTAATACAATCCAAGTCGGTGTTGTGTGTCGCACAATATTATATATTTTTTGTTTGTAAATAATATTTCACATAGTTTAGTTTGAAATTGAATACATTAATGAAAATTAATTTATTTGAAAATAAGAAGTCATAAGAACTTGGGGTGTTACATTCTATCACTTTTAAAATGAATTTCTCCCTTAGAATTAGTCATATTAATACAAAAAAAAATAAGGATAATTCTACCTCATCATATCCTCAATTTTACTCATATATTCCTCTAATTTTTTATTTCTCTACAAAACTTTGACTAGGTGAGTGGTCTAGTTTCATAGAGCTTTCTTTGTTTGATCCATAATTTCAACCGGTTGTTCCTCATAAGAAAGATCATTCTCCGGTGGTAAGACCTCTGAGTTTAGTATATGTGAATGGTCAGGTATGTACTTCCATAAGAGAGATATGTGTAAAAAATTATATAATTGAGAGATATTTGGAGGAAGTTTCAAGTGATATGCTACTATCCCAAAACGATCAAGTATTTCAAAGGAACCAATATACCTAGGGTGTAATTTCCCTTTCTTCCGGAATCTCATAACCTTATTCCATATAGAGATTCATAGAAACACATTCTCACCAACTTCAACTTATAGAACATGTATATTATTATCAATATAAAAAAAATTCATAATTTTTTCAACCTTAATATGATGTTGAATGGTTCTAACCTTCTATAAAATTACTTTATTGGTCTTAGATCCTAATAGATTTCATTATCCAAATTCTTCCCAAAATGTTAAGGCACTACATTTCTTCCCATATATGGCTTCATAAGTAGACATATGGATGATTGAGTGAAATATATTATTGTAAGGAAACTCAACTAGAGGAAGTTGTAGATCTCAACCACCTTGGAAATCTTGGGAATAAGTTCTAATCATAACCTCTATAGATTGAATTTTTATTTCTGACTGACCATTCTTATAAGGATGATAAGTAGTGCTGAAACTCAATTCCATATCATGGGATTGAGAAATAATTCACCACTATAACTTTGAGGTAAACTTTTTCTCCTGATCTGATACAATGGAATGTTGTACTCCATGAATCCTTACCACTTCCTTAATGTATATAGTAGAAATATTTTCAAGAGATAAGTATTATCTGATAGCGAGGAAGTGTTCTAACATGGTATGTTTTTCGACTACCACCCATATATCATTAAACCCTTTAAAGGTCTTGGGGAGTCCAAATAAAAATTCTATAGTGATGTTCTTTTATTTCCATTCTGGTATGGGTAATGGATGCAACATCCCCTTAGAATTTTGTCTTTCGGCCTTAACATTATAGTATGACAAGCACTGAGATACAAACACTATGATATCCCTCTTCATGACATACCACTATAAGTATTAATTAAAATATCTATATATCATCATACTTCCAGGATGAATAGATAATGAAGAACTAGGAGCTTCCTCTAATAGTTCCTTCTTCAAATATAGTATGGATGAAACGCATACATGATTCTTGAACATTATCATTCAATCCTGATCATGGTTAAACTCT
This sequence comes from Viscum album, assembly GCA_963277665.1. Lineage (NCBI taxonomy): Eukaryota > Viridiplantae > Streptophyta > Magnoliopsida > Santalales > Viscaceae > Viscum > Viscum album. The sequence goes on along the minus strand of OY728152.1, from coordinate 1,376,498,216 downwards.
GAAACATATCTGACCTTATTTTTTAGCTCTATATCTTCCTTTTATAACTGTTTAATCATAACATGAATAGAGGGTTAAAAATTCAATTGATCAAGATAAAATTTTCCCCCTTCCATTAATATTTCTATATCCATCCTTTACAAACCCAGAAATATTGGATTTTTTTCAATCCTATACATGGATAAGCTTGCATGATTATTTTGACTAAAAGGATCCATCGCCTTATTTTCTTTCCCAGGATGGTGATATATTGAGAAGTCACAATCCTTTATCATCTCTAGCAATCTCCTATAGTGCATATTCAACTCCTTCTGTGGGAATATATATTTTAGACTTTGCTCCAGTGAACCTCACTTTTCATACAACAACATTACATCATTTTTTTGGAATACATATCACATTACACAAATAAATACCCAAATACCATATTAGTTTAGTGCCTTTGGAAACATAAACACTGGTATATATGTGAGATACATTATCTCGCACTAGGTTATCCATGACTATAAACCTTCTTAGATGTATCATACATAATATATATCTTCATAACCTGGTGAAAGGAAACATAAAATGGGTGACTGGAGATGCTCAAGAAGGGTAAACATGGGAGATATGTAAGTATAAACAAGTGAATAAGGGTTTGAGAACGTGATCATATAATAAGAAAATCATACCTTGTATATTAATAATAATAAACATGAATCATAGAATAAATTTTTAAATTTCAAAAGATATTAATCCTAAGGGAATGAATAGAATAATCCATGAAATCCTAACATCGGAATAAGAAAAGGAATTCTGGCAGACAAATAAACCTATAATATCATTCCCTATAAGTCATGTTTCATTGCCAAAAACATATCAAGGAACTTCATGTGGACTACACCTACTGATCATGACACACCACAATCCCCTATTGTTTTCCTTTACTTGTAAGGGATCGATTTTCCCCATCTTCTCATAGTATATCAGGTTTCCCCATATTTTTATAGTCGATCAGTTTTCCCCAAATTCCTATAGTGGATGAGGTTCCCCCATCTTCTATAGTGGACCAGGTTTCCCCATATTCAATAGTGGATTAATCTCGTCAACTTGAATCACAACATTATCTCATGAGATATAAATAATTACCTAATGCATTGGAGGGTGATATATATCCCACCCATCTCATAATGAAATCATAAATACTTGTGGCACAAGATCATAAAAAATCATATCATAACCCATAAAAGGAAATGGGTATCATTAAAATTTAATCATATCATAATCAGGGAAAATATAAAGATTCCATAATCATTTCATCAAATCAAAACCAATGAAAATAAGTGGTTTTAAAAATCATATAAGTCGTGGAAGAGAAATGGGTTTCTCAAACATATAACCCATGAAAGATAAAAGGATTTCACAACCATCATGCCATATAACACAAACTATTCATGTGAAATAATATGAATGGATCCTTTGGATCATTTCCCCCAAAAATCATGATTAATACCATTGTATTTATATTATATGGAAAATAATTTGGGAAGATATTTTAAAAACATTTATTGAGGAAAATATCTTTTCTTTTATGAAAAAAGTTTTTTAAAAGATTAACATTTTTGAAAACATTTTTATTTAAAAACATATTTAAAACTTATAATGTATACTTTGAAAACCATAAAAAAAATTTAAAAATACTTTATCCTTGAAAATAATATCAAAATATCATTTTAATATCATTTTTGAAAATATTTTTCAAAACATGGCTTTTGAATAAAATAGGTATCCAACCGAAGAGATAAATAAGGTCAGATTTTCTTAAAAATATTTTATTAATTATCTTAAGTAATAAAGAGTGAAAAAATGGTAGTAACACATGAATACATCATGAATAAATAGAGGATAATAAAATTCGTGAGTGTTCTTGAAATATGGATCATAATATTTCATCCATGAATGCAAAATCATAAACAATCCTAGTAAATGATGAGATTGTTTCAATAAACTCTTACCACTTGGTAAAATTGAATCGGACTCACCGTGTAAGAAAATGAAATTACATGAAGCTAAAAATATCATTAAAATAGTTATACTCATTATAAAACATTTCAAATAGCAGTGTATACACCTTGTAGAAAAACATAGGTTCAAATCATAGAATGTGTCTCAATGAAGGAAAATTGAGACAAAACTACTTTAATGATTGGGTAACTTTTGAAACATAAACACAATGAAAGGAAGATCATAAAATATATATGAAAATAACCATAAATTTAATTTATAATAATCATATAAAATATTCATGGGTAGTATATACACCACACCAAATAAACAAGTTGTGAATAAGGGATAAATCTCATAGAAAAAGGAGTGAGACTAGAAATCCCCATACCTTATGTCTTGACTTTATTCACACTACTTAAAAACTCTTGTGTAATAAATATAATTTTATTATAAATCTACCATAAATTTTTTTATTATATATAATAACATATATGTCTTCATATTACCCACTTATTAAAACTTCCATGTTAATGTTATGATTTAAGTAATATCAATTTTGTTTTTCATACTGGTTTTGACTTATTATTATTGATACTCTTAAATAGATCATGATTTAATTATTTTATTAATGTAAAATGTGACATAAATATAATACATATTCAGTATAAAAATATTTACAATAATATATAAATGATATAAATATTAAATAGAATATTCCATTTGTGGATATGGTAGGTTGTATGTACACATGAACACTATTTCCGTTTAATTGTCATTTTGAAAGAAAGAAAGTAAATGACATAAATGTATATATATATTATAATTATACAAGAATTATTATTTTTTATATATCATATAAGTTTACTAAACCTTTCTTTAACATTTTTCATGTAATATGTGAATGAATCACATCAATTTAAAGAGGCGGTAGTCCACATATCCATAAACTAAGTTATTGTATTTACACAAATGGGAAAGCATGAAGTTATGTTTTATATAATAATTATAGAAGATTAAATAAATCATAAATATAAAATATATTTAATAAAAATATATTTTCCATTATAATTCCCTTTTATGAGAGGTGGTGAAATAAAAATGAGTAACATCATTTCGTGTGGTGGTAGTTCGTCATACACAAGCACAGTAAGTTTGTTACCCATTAGATGGAAGTGTGTGTAAATATAGGTATAAAACTTATAATAACAAAATATAAGTATATTTAGGATACTTAGGTTATTATATAAGAATGTAATATTAATATTTAATGGTTTTGATAATGAAAATAAAACAAAAGATCTTGAGGAAGGATGTTACCACTTCTTTGGGTAACTCCTTTTGGTTTGCAACAAAAGGAATCCTTGGATGGATTGTTTACCAAAGGGGGGATTTTAGGAGGAAATTAAGGATTTTTTAGGGTATTTGGATATATTTTGACTTATACAATGCCTTTAGATGTGTTAATTAGTGGGAGGAGTGAGTTTCTTTTTATAGTGGAGGAGTGGAATTCTTGTAAATTTTTGAAAATCTAATTCCTCCCATGTTTCTCCCTTGTCATGTGGATCAAATAATGGTACCAATACTATAAATGTGATTATAGGATTGAAAAATGGAAATAAAATATCTTTTATACATTTTTATTGGTCATTTTGGGTCTTAAGTTTAATGTTTAGTCATTTTTAATGAAATTTTTTCTCTTAATTATTGAAATTAATTTTAATCACTTTCACTAATATTTTTGGTCAAAAAATAAGTTTAACTTATTAGAAATTATAAATTATTCTGATTCCAAATATTGAAACCATTTTTAAAATTCTAATCACATAAGTGATAGAAATTAATTTAAAATTAATCCTATAGACATGTCACAACAACTGGTTTTTTAAGAAAAAATATTTAAAAGTTTAGGAACATTTTATATCCAATCTCAATGTGAAATTGATTCTAATGACCTACATATGATTAATATATTTAAAATTAATATCATTAAACTTCAAAATAAAATTTAAATATAATTTAACTACATAAATAAATTAGATAAAAAAGAAGTTTTGAATTAAAATTCAGAATTTTTCACTATTCATCTAAAAATAAAGTTTTTCAGAAAAAATACATATAATTAACCCTAATAAAAATTTTAAATTATGAATTAAAAAATATTTTTTATTTAATAAAATTAAATATCTAAAGTTGGTAAACTTAATTTTTATTATTCTTTATAGAAGGATATAAAAATTAGTTCGTTTGAGAAAATAATAATTTAAAACAAATAAAGACTACCAAAAATTGTATGATTAATTATAAAAAAAATTATTTATATAAAACCATTATAAATAATATTTAAAAATTACTTATTACTATTCATATTACTATGTCTGATAGCTATGTTATAACAATCTCACTTGAATAATTATAGTAATAACATTTTAATTCATAGAAACTCAATGTTGCATGTAACGCAAGCCAAGTCCATGTTTTGTGTAGTGAAAGCTTAATTTTTTTTTTATAATATAAAGAAAAATTAAATTAGTGTAATGTACAATGTAATAAATCAAAGAAAATTAAGTTATTTTAAAATAAAGTGTCATAAAAACTAAAGGTGTTACATTCTACCCCCCTTAAAATGAATTTCACCCTCACAATTCATCATTCTGATAAAAAATGAGGATATGTATACCACGTCATATCCTCAAGTTACTATATAGGTTCCTCTAATGGGTGATTTCACTACAAAAAATTGACCATGTGAGTGGTCTTGTTTCATAGAACATTCTTTGTATGATCCAAAATTTCAACTGGTTGTTCCTCATAAAAAAGATCCTTCTCCCATGGTATGACCTCTAAGTTCAGTACAAGTGAAGGTTCAGGTATATACTTCCTTAGGATAGATACGTGGAACACATTATGGACTTGAGATAGATTTGGAGGAAGTGAAAAGTGATAGGCTACCATCTCGATACAATTAATAATTTCAAAGGGATAAATATACCTAGGGTGTAGTTTCCCTTTCTTTCCAAATCTCATAACCTTTTTCTCTTGAGAGATTTATAGAAAAACCTTATTATCATCTTTAAATTATTGATCCTATTAATAGTTATCAACATAACATTTTTTCAAAATTTGGGCTGCCTTGATATGCTACTAAATGGTTCTAACTTACTTTGTAATTTATTTAGCAAACTTATGTCTCAATAGCTTTCTTTCTCCCACTTAATCCCAACACATTGGAGATCAACATTTCTTCTAATATATGGCTTCATAAGTATCCATATGAATTATTGAGTGAAAGATATTATTGTAATAAAACTCAACTATAGGAAGGTTTTGATCTCAACCACCTTTGAAATCAAGAGAACAAGATCTAAATAGATATTTTAGAGATTGAATTGTTCTTTTAGACTGACCATCCATCTGAGGATGATAAGAAGGGATAAAACTCAATTCTATGTCATTGTATTTATAAAGACTTCACCAGAACTTTGAGGTAAACCTCAGATACTGATCACCTATAATGGAATTTGGTACTCCATTCATCCTTACCACTTCCTTAATATATATCCTGGAAAGCTAGTTTAGAGAGAAATATTCTTTGATATATATGAAGTGTGATAACATGGTAAGGTGATCGATTATCACCCATATAGCATTAAAACCTTTACAAGTTTTGGAGAGTCTAATGAAAAAATCAATAGTGATATTCTCCCATTTACATTCTGGTATGGGTAATGGATGAAAAATCCCCTAATAATTTTTTCTTTTAGCCTTAACATGCTTTCATGCCAAGAACAGAGATACAAACTCTACAATATACCTATTCATACCTTCCCACCATAAGTATTATTTCAAATATCTATACATCTTAATACTTCCAGGATGAATAGAAAATGAATAACTATTTGTTTCCTATAATAGAACCTTCTTCAAATATGATATAGATTAAACACATACACAGTTCTTGAACATTATCATTCCATCCTGATCAAGGTTAAACTCTAGAACATCGCTAACCATATTTTTCATCTCTACATATTCCTTATGAGCCTCTTTAATATTCACTTGGATAGAGAGTTGAACATTTAATTAAGAAAGATAATATTTTTACCCTTCTATCAAGATTTCTAAATCCATCCTTTACAAATCCATAAATATTTGATCTTTTGTGATCCTCAACATGGATAAGCTAGAATGATAATTTTTGCTCAAAGCATAACCCCCCTTGTTCAATTTACTAGGGTGGTAATGTATTGAGCAGTCAAAATACATTATGAGCTCTATCCATCTTCTCTGGTACATGTTCAACTCCTTCTGTGTGAATATATATTTCAAACTTTACTATAGTGACCCTCTTCTTTAATATAATAAAATTAAAAAAATTGTGAAATACTTAATAAATTACACAAACATACACCAAAAGACCATATTAGTTTAATACCTTTGGAAATATGGAAACATATACTCTAATATATAAGTGAGCTACATTATCTCCCACTAGGTTATCCATGAATATAACCCCTCTTAGATATATCATAAATAATACATATCTTCATAACTTTTGGAAAGGAAACAAAATGGGGTGATCTGAAATGCTTGGTAAGGGTAAATAAGGGAGATATGTAAGCATAAACATGAGAATAAGGGTATGAGAACATGATCATAACAATATAAGATCATACCATGCATATCAAAAATCATAAACAAGAATCATGGTATAAATATTGGTTGTTGATAAGATATAAATAATAAGGGAATGAAGAGAATAAGCCAAAAAAGAATAACATAGGAATAAGACATGGAATTTGGGCAGGACACACCATTATCCCTAGTTGAATTCCTTTCCTTCTTAGGTATTAGGTTTCCCTGTCATCCCATAGTGTATCATGTTTCTCCATCTTCCCATATTCGACTGGGTTTCCTCATCTTTCTATAGCAGATCAGGTATCCCCATCTTCTATAGTGGATCAAGTTTCCCAATTTTCTATAGTGGATTAAGCCTAACAACTTGAATCCCATCATTATCTCATGATATAAATCTGTACCCAATACATTTTAGGGAGATATAGGTCCTAACCATCACATATTGAAATCATATATACATGTTCCATAAGATTATAAACAATCATATCATAACCCATGAAATCAAATGAGTGTCATAAACATGTCATTATATCATAAAATGTGAAAAATAAACAGTTTTCATAATAATTTCATCAAATCATAACCCATGTAAATATGTTGTTTTTAAAATCATAAAACCTGTGGAAGAGAAATGTGTTTCTCAAACATATAACCTTTTAAAGAGAAGCAGGTTTCATAACCATCGTTCTATAAAACATAAACCCTTTTGGGAAATAATATGAGTGGAACCTTTCGATAATTTCCTCATAAATGAATTATTAACAAAAATGTATTTTATCTTTGATTGAAAATAATTTTTGATGATCTTTTAAAAACATTTATTGAGGAAAATACCCTTTTTTTGAAAAACTATTTTTAAAACATTAACATTTATGAAAATAATTTTTATTAAAATATCTTGAATTCTTTAAAGGATTATTTTAAAACCCTAAAAAAATTTAAAAATATATTTTCCTTAAAAATGGGATCAAAAGATAATTTTTAAATCATTTTTGGAAACATTTTTTAATGCATGGTTTTTAAAAAAAACAGTTATCCGACCGAAGAAATAAATAAGCTTATATTTTCTTAAAAACATTTTCTTAAGTATCTTAAGTACAAAAATGTTGTAAAATGGTACTCATACATTAATACATCATGAATAACTAGGGGGAAATATAATTCATGAGTTTTCTTGAAATATGGATCTTAATATTTCATTAATGAATAAAAAATCATAAACATTTCTGATGAACGATTAGATTGTGGCAATAAAACCTTACCATGTAGTAACTTTGAATCCGGATCCCCATGTAAGAAAATGACATTAAATAAAGCTTAAAATTTCATTAAAATATGTATATTCATGATATAAAATTTCAAATAGCATTTTATACACCTTGTAGAAGAACATAGGTGCATATCATAACATATGTCTCAAAGAAGGCAAATTGAGACAAAATCACTTCACCAAAATGGTAATTTTTTAAACAAAACTCCCATGAAATAGAGACCATAAAATGGATATTTAAATACCCATAAATTTAATTATAATAATAATATACTATATGTATGGGTAGTATATACACCACACAAAAGAAACAAGTAGTGAATAAGGCATAAATCTCACATAATTGAAAGTGAGACTAGAAATCTCCAACCTTATATCTTGACATTATTCATATTAATTAAAAAATTATATATAATAAATATAAGTTTATTATAAATATTAAAAATAAATATATTATTATATTTAATAACATATATTTATTTATATTACCCATTTATTTAAACATCTATGTTAATGTTACACTTCATGTAATAACTTCTTTGTTTTTCATATATGTTATGACTTATCATTCTTGACCGCCTTCATAGATTTTGATTTATTTATTTAAAAAAATGTAAAAAATGATATAAATATCATATTTATTCATTATATATGTATTTATAATAATCTATAAATGATATAAATGTGAAATGGAATACACCATTAATGGTGACTGTAGGTTGTACGTATGAATGAACGTTGTTTCAATTTAATTATCATTTTGAAAGAAATAAAGTAAATGGAATACATGAATATATATATATATATATTATAATTATATTATAATTATTATTTCATATATATAATATATGTTTACTAAAACCATCCTTAATATGTTCCTTGTAAAGTGTGAATGAATCACATCGCTTTGAATAGTTTGTTGTCCACACGACCACTAACGAAGTTATCATATTAACACAAAATAGAAATAATGAATGTATGTTTTATATAATAATTCCATAATACTAAATACATTATAAAAATCAAATATATCATATAAAAATATATTTTTTATCATAATTCCAAACCATGATAAGTGGTAATGGAAAAATGAACAACATCATTTCGTGAGGCGGTGGTTCACCGTACAAAAGAGTGGTAAGTTCATTACACATTAAATGGAATTGTGTGGAAGTTTATATAAAAACAATATAATAAAAACATATAATTATATTTAGAATACCTTGGTGATTATATAATAATGTAATAAGAAGAGTTTTAGGGGTGGGGAATTAAAATAAAACAAAAGAGCTTGAAGTAGGATGTTACCTCTTCTTTGGGTAACTTCTTTTGATTTGCACCAAAGGGATTCATAGCATTGATTTATGAAAAAATGGTGGATTATATGATAAAAGTATGGAATTTGGTTTGATATTTGGGCTGATTTTGTCTGAGACAATGTTCTTGAGTGGTGTGAATAAGTGGGAGGCGTGAGTGTCTTTTTGTTGCGCAAGAGTGGCATTATTTTAAATTTATGAAAAGTGAATTCCACCCACATTTTCGCATGTAAATTGGATTTTATAATGTAAAAAATAATATAAATGGTATTATAGGTTATCAATATGAGCATAAAATAGATTTTAGAAAAGTTTCTTGGTCATTTTGGGCCTTAATATTATGGTTTAGTCCTTTGTTAAGCTAATTTTTCTCTTAATTGTTGTAATTAAGTTTAATCACTTTAAATAATATTTTTGGAAAAAAACTACGTTGATCTTATTTTAAATTATAAATTATGATGATTAAAAATATGAAATTAATTTTTTAAAATTATAATCACAGAAGAGGCATAAATTAATTTAAAATTAATCTCACATGTGTGTCGCGACAGTTGCTTTTTTAAGAAAAAAATGTTTAAAAGATTGGAATGTTTTAATACCCAATTTCAATTTGAAATTTGTTATAATTACATAAATTAGATTAATTAATGTAAAATTAATCTAATTAAACTTTAAAACCAAATTAAAATATATTTTAACTATATAAATAAATTAAATGAAAAATATGTTTTGAATTAAAATTAATTATATTTCACTATTCATCCAAAAAATAATGTTTTTTCAGAAAAATATATAAAATTTACACTATAATAATTTTGAAATTATGAATTCAAAAATTATTTTTATTTTATGAAATTAAATTTATAAAAGTTTCTAAAATTAATTTCATTATTTCTCACAAAAGTATATAAAAAACAGTTTGTTTGAGAAAATTATATTTTCAAACATATAAATACTTTACCAAAAACTATGTGTTTAATTATCAATCTGTTTTATTTATATAAAACTATTATAAATAATATTTTGATATTAGTTATTACTATTCATATTACTTTTTTACCGACTATGTTATACCTATCTCACTTAAATAATTATAATAACAAAATCGTGTTTCGTATAAACTCAATGTTGCGTGTAACGCAAGTCAAGTCAGTGATTCACAAAGTGTAATATTAACGTTTTGTAGTGTATAAAAACATTTTGACCTAGTGTAACAGGAAATGAAAGAAATAAAATAAAACTTATTTATTAGAAAAAAGGGTCATTAAAATTTGGGGTGTTATATAATCATTTTTTTGTAAACAGTTTGGTCGGGATGCTTATTCTCTATGGACTGCTCAGTCTAACTAAAATAGTTTGGTGATGGATTATTTGATATGGAAAGTGTCTTTCAAAAATAATTTTTAGATAATCAAAAAAAATATTTATGGTGGGTAATTTATGTGATAGATATTTTTCATCACAAATACATGTCACGAATAAGTGCATCCATCGCAAATAATTCAAATAACATACCTTTTGTGATGGACTCATCCATCACAAAAATGTAAATTATAAATAGTCATACACAACATTCCCCTCCCCATTTATGCAATTCTCTATTTCCCTCAATTTAAATCCAATGCTTTGTAATCCAAACTCTAATTCCATATTTTTTGGATTATAATCTACTATTTGTGATTTACACTCTAATATAATGGTTTTTGAATTGAAAATCTAAAATTTCTTATTCAAGCTCATGTTGGAAGGTTTCTAGATTTCATATCTACTAATCAAGATCTAAACAACAATTTGAGGATATTCTTATAAATATTTTTTTTATATAGTTATTTATTTTATGCATTTATTTTTTTCCATTAGGGTGTAATAATTTATGTCACGTTATTATGTATTATGTTTAATTTTTATGTTATTAATTATTTAATTTATTAGGAATTTTAATATATTGAAATTATATTTTAATATTATTTAAAATTATTATTATTACTAATTGTTGAATTAATATTATCGTTAATTAATAATATTATTATTATAAATTATATTTTTTAAAACTATATGATTATAATAGATAATAATTTATAATAACTTACTAAAATGTAATTTTGTAATAAAAATTTAATCTAAACTAAAAAATATTTTTTTAAATTAGGTAAAAAATAATAAATAATTTAATATAAATAATAATAAATAAAAAATGAATAGTAATTGCATATTATAAATTATTAAAAATTATTAAAATTAATCTAAAAAAATATTTTTTTGTCAAAATTTTGAACAAAATAAAAAAAAAATAATTCAATATAAATGATAATAAAGGAAAAATTAATAGTCATTAATTATTATAAATTAGTATGAATTATTAAAATTAATCTCAATAAATAAAAAATGAAAAATTGTAATTATAATTATGTGATAATTACTAGTGAATTAAAATAACAAAAAAAATAGTAATTACTATTAAGGTGGTTTTCTTAATAAATATTATTATCATTATAAATTAAAAATAATAATTATCGACTATAATTATTAAAAATTATCATTTTTCTTATATAAAAATATTATCAGAAAATAAATATTTTTAATATACTTATAGAGACTAAAAATATTATAATAAAACTATAAAATGTCACAAAATATTTTATTAAAGTTCATCACAAACAGTTCCGCACAAAGAAGACTTATCTGCATTGATAAAATTAATATCTATCGAAATTGTAATTATATGTAATGGATTTATGAAATTTTTATAAATAATTATTGTGATGTTTTTCATTGAAAATAATTACACACTTTTAAGATTCATTTTTCAATGGAAAAATTAGTAAAAAAATTAAAAATAATAAAATTTTAATAATAACAATAATAAGAAATATCGAAGTAAAATAATAAACTAAATAAATATTAAATCCAAAACAACCTTTTTTAGTTTTAATAAGAAAGTAATAACCATGCATTATTATAATTTAGTATCAATTATTAAAATTGATATAAAGTTATAAATTTTATTTAAAATTAGAAAATAGTAATAAAAATATAAATAATTTAATGTAAATAATAATAATTAAATGTCCAACCATTAATTATTATAAATTTTTATAGATAATTGAAACTAAATAAATTGAAAAAAAAATATAATTGTTTAATAATAATTAGTGAATTTAAAAACAAAAAAAATATAATTAGTAATTATTATTAAGTTATTTTAATTAATAAATATTAATATTATTAAAAATTACTTAAAAATTATTACTGACTACAATTAATAAAAACTGTTATTTATATTATACAGAAATAAATTAGACAATAAATTTTATAGTAATTTAATAAATATTTGGTGTATAATTATGATTGAAAATATTATTATAAAACTATAAAACATTAGAAGATATTTTATTGATGCCTTTTGTAAATAGTTCCACATGGGGAAGACTCCATTGCATCAGAAAAATTAATATTAAACATAATATATATTATATGCAATGACTTTATGAAACAGTTTTATTTACATATTTCAATATAGTCTATCGCAAATAGTTCCATGTAAGTAAGATCTATTTACGGTGAAAAAATTAGAAAAAACAATAAAAAAATACTAATATTTTAATAAAAATAATAAATCATATGAAAGAAAAATAATAAATTATTTAAATAATACAAACCCATAAATAAAAAAACCAATATTTGTAAATTTATAATAATATTTAAGCTTTAATGTTTTTTCAAAATATATGCAATTTTATAATTAATAATTAAAACTATTAAAAAAATTAAATAATAACTAATAATTTATTAAAAAACTAATTAACTGTTTATTTAGTGAAAATAAATTACATAACAGTTTTTTAATACTTTATGTAAAAACTAGTTGTTTTTATTTTTCTATAAAATTATAAACCAAAAAAAGATACCGGTTTTTATTAAGAAATCATGATAGTATAAATCATCACATAAATCCACATGGTTTTGATATAAATCATTTTTATATTGAGGGTGTCAAAATGTTTATAAAATTTGCATCGTAAAATTAAAAATTGGTTTTATAAGTGACAATTAAGTGTCTGTGTAAGAAATATGATATCTGGAAATTTAGAAATTTTGTTAACATTGGGTTTCAAGTATTGTGTTTTGGTTTTCAAGAGGATTATTTTTTTGGTATCAATGTGATGAATGCAATTTAGAAAAAGAATAAAAATATGGTTTTAGATCTTTCCTAATTTCATAGTTAAGTATATGAGGTTTCTATCCCATATTATTAAGAAACATAAACTCATAAAGATAATTTTAATCCTAAATTGGAACCATCTCAATTTTATGATTTTTTGTAATCTTTTGAGGAGGACTTATATCTTGGTTTCCAGATAAATGTTTTTTAATCTGTTATGAAATTTATGGTTATTAAATAATATTTAATAATTTCAAATAGTTTTTTCTATAAAATATTTTCTTTGGTTAAATATTTGTTTCCTGATGGAAATACAATTCCAAAAAAATTCTATGAAAGAAAAAAATTTGGAAGATCTTTTCGGTTTTAGTTATCAGAGGAACCATGAATGTTGAAATAATTGCATATTATATTTTTTTTGAATATGATTTGTTAGTTTATTGTCCAATATGTATAAAATCAAGGTACAAATAGTTACATTAAGGAAAGTCTTATTGTTATTTAATAATTGTGGTATTTTTCAATTACACCCAGATTGAAATGTCTATATATTTCTCATAACACAACTACATTGATGAAATGTAATAGATCCAATATTTTTTAAAGTATAAGCATAAATCAACATTGTGGTGGTGATTTGTGGAAACAATTTTATCAAGTGTATCATTTTCTTACTTTAGAACATCATAATGTATGGTTTGGTATTTTTATAAATGGATTATATCCATTTGGTAATTATTATAATAAATATTCTTATTGACTATTTTTCATATCACCATATAACTTAACACCTTGGATGTTGATGAAGGAATTGTATATCTATTTGGATTTATTAATTATTGGACATCTAAATAATAATATCAATGATTTTTAAAGACACTGATTAATGATTTAATTTTATTTTTGAGTGACGATGTAACTAAATAGTTGTTGTTGTCGAACAAAATTTTACACTGAAAGTTGTATTACTGTGGAAAATCAGAAACTTTCCATCATATGGTATATTACCTAGATTGAGTACACATGGTGTAAAATATTTTATCTGTTTCATGGGTGGAATCAAATCGTTTATTCTTTTCAATGGAATATAACCTTATTTTTCAACTATCATCAAATATTTCTTCTTACAGATAATTTTTTAAGGAATAAAAATAATTTTATGAAGGGTATAATAGAAAAATATAGGACTAAATCTATGTTTTAAAATATTGATATAAATCTTATCATCTCTAAATTACCTCCAATTACTTTTAGAGAAAATTTAAACCAATAAAAAATAGGTGTCTGTGAGAAATCACAATTGTTTAAATTGAAGTATTTTTTAGGATCTTGCATATTGGACTAATTTATTGGTTTTCCACATGTTTTATGTTATAATTATTATGAAGAAATATCTTGAATTCATATTCTATACCATTTTAGGCATATATGGAATGAATTGAGATACCATAAAGTAATATTTAGATCTTTCCCAAATTTGAAATCATCCCAAACGTGAGTTATTTGAAAATAACATGCCATAATGATTAATAATGAGAAAATTAGCCTATGAAATTTCTAAACCTATTAATTAATTATCATATCAGTGGATTTTATATTTGAGGTAATTAGGTGTATATGCTTTGGATTTTTCTTAGAATGTCTAAAATTGTCATATTAGCGATTAAAAAGTCATGAATGTCGTGTGATAAAAATATTATTTATTGCAGATCTTAGAGGGCTGTTGAATTCTTCAATTTAAGATTTATCCACTAAAACATCATTTTTTTGAGTTATATGTGTTGAAATAATAAACTATGATAAAGTTATTATACTAAAAAAATATGTTTTTTTTAATTTTATGTAAATAAGAAAAAATATTTCCACTAGACTTGTTTGATTCAATGGAATATCTAGTATTACATTTTTCATATGAAGAAAAATATGGAAGGTGTAAGAACCCGGTTCTTATTCTTGATGTACATGTTTCTTCTTTTCATTTTTCCTTAAGTGTTTTTGAGAAAATAAGGAAAATGGGAAAAAATCCCAAATTTTGTGGGTACACGCCATGTACTTTTCCACATTCCATGTACTTTGGCCATGTGGGATGAGTACACAGGGCATGTAGCCCTGTCAGAGATGAAATTGAAAAATGAGGGCTTAGTTTCCCCACTATCAGACCTGGGCCCTCACTGCTAGTCGGCAGCCTCTGACATTTGGGGAAATGCGCTTGAGGTCATGTGACCAACTGGGTTTGGGGCACCCATTGAGTGGCACCTGGATCCAGGACGTTATAGAAGGCCAGTACCATTCTAATGGATGTACCCATATGATAGATGTTTAAAAAATTGAATAATAATATATATATAAAACATCATTTTAATGGTCAATTTGATAAGTATATTTATAAGAGGAAATTTAAAATTTATGCTCTTTTTATTGTCAATCTAAATATCCTACAAAATGTAATTAAATAGTTATAAATGTGGTAAATGTTGATGATGTCACAAACCATCAATTATTTGTACTTAATCAACCTTTTCATGGGTTTTTTGGAGATTATGAATTATGGATTTTAGTTGATGAACAACACGATGCACATATATATGTTCCACTCTATTGTGAAGAAATGATATGATTTGTGAAGTAAGAAAAAGTTTTACATATGATTTTTTTAAATATTTTTTAAAGTAAATTTATATTAATTGTTTTCAAGATTATTTGATGATCATATCAAAAAAATCACACAAATTACCCCAACTTGTAACGAAACATGATTCCATCAATGGAATTTTCCGTCATAATATATAGTTGTGTAATATTAGATAATATAGTATTATCTAATTCACACGCACCACATGATAAAAGATACTAAATTTAAATACTTTGAATAATAAATTTATTTAATAAAAATGGAATTAATAATTGAATATATTCAAAGGGGATAAAAAATATAAAATAAGATAAATGAATATTTGGATCTCCTCAATCCACCAAAATACAACACTCGCAAACAACATTGTAGAAATGAAAAAAATTATTAGTAATGAAATATTTATTTTAAAAATAAAAATATATATAAAATTGTGATAAAATTGAACTAAATTAAGAATAAATTAAAAGAGTGGTAATTATAGAAATTATGGATCCTATATGACCATTATGAATCTAGTTTTCGGAATAATAATCGGATCGTTGGAATAGTAACCTAGCCGTTGGAATAGTAGTATGACTGTTAGAAAAAGTGACCAGGTTTTTATAATAATATCATCACCAATGGAAGTGAAAAATAATATTTATGAATATTATAAAATGAAAATTTGAAATATTTATATCAAGATATAGGTTAATAAATGATCTATGATTGATCAAATAATTGTCTGTATTTTTATAAAACATATATTTTTTTATGAAAAATATAATTGTTTAAATTAAAGTTTATTTTCATAAAATGGGTTTATAAATTAGTATTATTTTTTATTGTTATCATAATATAATTTTATGATTCCTTAAGTTATTTTTTGAAGGGTCATAAAATTGATCATAATATTGAAATTGGTATTTTTCAATTAAAGGAGTATTTTATTTTAAAATTAAATATATCATATTTAGAAAATATTTTTCACAAAATGGATTTCATATTTGGATTATACATGTAGAAAATAGGTATGGTTATTTTTTTTATTTTTCTAAAACAGTTGATTTTTTGTGCATGGTGAAATATGGTAAATTACAATATCTAACATTATTAGCTAAATGCATGAATTTTTGAGTCATTGTTGATGTAAGCACCCATTATTTTCAACACACATAAACTATTTACTATATATATTAATAATAATCAATATTATTGATTTCCTTCATCAAAAATAATAAATTAATAAATATAATAATAAATATCACCCCTCTCCTCCTATTATAAATACCACCCCCACAACCACTTATCGGTACACCTTCCACACATTGAATCATGACATATTTATGTCTAAATCGCTTATCCGCCCTCTACCCAAAGATAGAGTGCTATTTTTCTTATTCAAAGACCATTTAAAGGATCCTTAAGGGGTATCCTAAGAGGACACAACCAAAGTAATAGATAATATTTTTGACTAATCTCATTCAATTTTAATCTTATCCTTCCACCCCCATATGATCCACATCCACCTAAACATAGTAAAATCGGTATCATGAATAAACTAGTATGTTATTATTATGGTGAAATATTCATCTTCTACCCTCCCTTCCTATGGGTTCCACATAATGAATCACATGCCCTAGGGAACCTGTTATACAGGAATAACTGCCTAGCTGTTTGGCAGCAGGGTGTCACGGAGTGACACATTGGGTGTCATGCAGTGAAACTTTCCCATAATCCCCACATTGGGAATTGGAGTAGGTTTAGTCTTGAATATAAGTCCCTTGTAGCCTCTTATCCATCAATATTGTAACACCCTAAACTTAATTATAAATGTAATAATAATATTTTTTTAATTATTATGATTATTAGTATTATTATTGTTTTGTTTTGTTTAATATTGGTTACATCTAAAACAAATGCTTGCAGAATGAAATAAGACACATTTTATTTAATAGGAACACTGAAACATTACATTTCAATAAGTCCAATAGACCTTAACTATCCTAGAATACCTATTACAATGTCTATTAGGATCATCTGAAGATTACCAAGCATAACAACTAGACCAAGTAAGTAGTGAACATCCCTAGAGTCTATCATAATGAAAAACATTATGGAAAGTACTATGGAAAAAGTATTAAGTGTCAAGGGAATTTAGAGCACCATCCTTATAATCCAAAATGGTTTGAAGTTTTAAAATACCCTAAACATTTATTTATAAGGCCTTTGTAACCATTGAAGATAAATATGACCATTATTTTTTCCTAATATCCGTTGGAGTTTAGAAACATGTGATCGTTGGTATTTTTATAAACTATTTATAAAGTCATTAAGTATTTCAAATGTTTTAAAATGATTTAAATATTTAAAAGTTATATCTTTTGTTAAATGATTACATGGTTTTAATTGAAGTTGTATTTTACATTTAGATTTTGAAATTATAATATTTCAAAACACAAAGTGAATACACACTTATGAAAATAATGACATCTAGAATTTTTTTTAACTATGTGAAAGAATTTTTTTATATATAAAGAAATTAATATATATATTCTATTTTTTGTACCAATTTCTGTTTAATAAATTTTTGATAAGAATATGGTGAGTACTCCATCTGAATGAGGATAGCCATGAAGGTCAAGTCCTTAAGGTTAGTGGCCATCTCACAAAGGAAACTGAAGTTGTCATGACCTCTCCTCGGGGCCTGTGCTGTGACTACCCCTAGCCCGCCTTCCATAGGCCAGGGGCTGGCGACTAGCACCAAAGGAGTAAATCCCTAAGCTGGGAAGGCATTGCCTTTATGAAAGTAAACAAACACAACAGAGTACGCAACTGAAGTAAAAACGGGGTAAATACTGCATACAAAAAGTATGTGCTGAAAGGAAAGGGGCTGTAAATACAAGCTCAACAGTAAGTATAGTACAACTGAAAAGTTAGTAAAATGGCGGAAAAGAAAAATAGAAACTACTAAGTCATCCTCTGGGAATCCCACCTGAAGGGTGGGTACGGATGACCACCTCAGCACCACGGGTCCATCCATCTACTCCGATTACATCTCACCAAGAGATCCACATTCGGGTACTGTCCAGCTCTACCAGAATCTACCTCGATCAGTGTTGTTTTTCTTATACATCAAACACAACGTAGTGCAGGCATAGCCTATGTAGGGGTGTGTTTACGATACTCAGTAGGGACCCTGAGACCCCCGAAAGTCTCCTAGAATCCACAAAGGATAAACCACAGAAGAAAGTTACAACCATGAAAAAACAACGAACCCTACTTAGGTAAATGCCCATACATATACCCAAGTTATCAATCTCAGTTCGGCTCCAACTCTCGAGCCCAAGCACAACCTAGTCCACAAAATAAATTAAGTCAATCACATCGATGATAATGATTGAAAGTCAAAACTCAGCTCACACATGTATTCATCTTTTGTATAAAGATAGAGATAATCAGATGTAGTCACTGATTCATCTAAGATGTCGAACCCACATAGGATACTAGATGAGCTAAGTTGTCGGACCCACTCAAGATAAAAGACCAGCTACTCTATCAGACCCACTCGGGATACAAGTACAGAAGTCATCGTTGTCGAACCCACAGAGGAATCCAGTATGGTAGGCATCATCGTATAACCCACAGAGGATCCTAGTACAGTAGTCGTCATCGTCTAACCCAAAGAGGATCCTAGTATTGAATTCATCGTCGTCGAACCCACTGGGGATCCTAGTACGGAATTCATCGTAGTTGCAGCCAACTCAAGGGTTCTCATACACTGCACGCTCGAATTCGGGAGGGTCCACTCCTCGAGCAAAGGGGTCGATACATCAACTATCACAAATTCCTGAGTTGATGTATCCCAAAGTTCTGTCTCATCATAAGGAACCCAACGTGACAGACGGCGTGCGTTAATCGGATGCCCGGTCTGAGAGTTATTAGATTTCCTGTTCCAGGGACCCAGTTGGATTTCGGGTACAATCCAACACGGCCATACTCCAATCTCATCCAAATCCCTAATGGAGTATACCAAAAGGAACGTCTCGTCAAAAGTAAACCAATGTAGATGATGGAACTTCAATCGGATGTCTGGTCCTTAAGTTATAAGTGTTTCTGCTCCGAGGGCCCGGTTGGTTTGAAGTCCGAACAAACCCAGTCATTCCCAAACTTCGCTAAAACCCTTATTTTAATATAACTAAATTATTTTCTCAATCAAAGGAATCCTACGCAACTGACGGTGTGTCAATCGGAGGTCCGTAGCTCAAGTTATGGGTGAAATACTAAAATGGATCCTAAGAGGGGGGTTTGGGTCCGGTCCGATCCGGCCCAACCCACCATGGGTTGGCCCGAACCGGGTTGACCCGACCCAATTCCAGGTCCATCCCAGTAGGGCGCGGCTTGGCTCGGCGACTGCGGCCTGGCTCGGCCAGCTGGCCGAGCGAAACGTGGGGCGCGGCCCCCAGTTTTCTGAAACAGCGGCACCGAGTGGCGCCTCCCCTCCTGCCCGGCCACCCGAAGCCAGTCGGTCTCCTCCGGCATGAGTGGCCCACATGGGAGGTCCCTTGTTCCCCCAGTTCGGAGCCAGGAGGGCGCCGCGGGGTCTTCCCAGCCTGGTCGGCCACCTGCCAGCCGTTTCGTCCGTCGAGCGGCCCACGGAAGCGGGCCGCATATCTTCCGCAGTGCGACGCTAAGAGGGCGTTGCAGGGTCTTGCCAGCCCGGTCGGCTTCCTGCTGGTCGGTTCGTCTTTAGAAGAGTGGCCCGTGGTTGCGGGTCGTGGTCTCCCTTCTGCGCGGAACCCGGTGTCGTGTTCCTCTTCAGGCTGGCACGCGGCAGCCGTTTCCTCCGCCACATTCAGTCATCACTGCCCCTGATCATCTCCAACTCTGGTCACTGCCACCTCTTCCAACACCATCTCCATCACAAATAAAAATAAGAAAAAATGGAGGGTCATCGGGATGTGTTCGTTTCGGCCCACACCCTCTGCGTTAGGTAGTAATAAATGGCCCTAGATGATAACTTGCATTCAACAAGAACCAAGGTATAATTTACTCAGTTTAAATTATACAAACCCCCTACCTCGATTTCAAGAACAAAGCACGTCAACGAGCCACAGAAGATGATCATCATGGATGTTGAGAGTTGCGGAATATGGACATAGATTCCGTTGATGTCGGGGTGCGTCCGAAGAGGAAGCGTCGTCGGAGAAGTTCTTCGTGTTCTTTGTCAGAGATGTTCTTCGTCGAGAGAAGAACACTATTCTTCTATTTCTCTAGAGCTTTCCCCAAAGTTCTCCCAACACAACAAGTACAGAACAAAAATAATATCTAAGGATATTATTTTATTCACCCATGAATTTAAAAATTCAAACACTTTAATTAATTAATTGTAGAGTTCAATTCACCAATTAAAAAGTGTTGGCAAAATTTATGGGAGTGAGAAGGAGATGGAAAGTCACAATTAAAGAGAGGAGTTTTCAAAATAAATAAAGGGGGGTTAATGGGGAGTTGAAGGGTTAGGGATCGTGTGGCCCCCACCTCACAAATATCCTCTCATGGGTGTTTATTTGGGGTGCGGTCCCCACCCCAACTTCCCTTTGGTGGAAATAACCACCTCGTAAATAAAATTGTACAATATAACAATTATATTTATTTTTCTACGAAATCCAAAAAATTAACTTCTCCTCCCGTACAAACGCAACTGCGGTAAAGGTCCCCTTAAGTGAATATCATCGCTACGAGTTCATCAGTGTCCTTGGATTTCAATTCTGAGAATCGGTTTAAATGATATAAAAACCTGTACTAACGTTTACTGAACATACCCGAACAAAACTTCAAAAATTGATTCCGGGCACACCGAGCCTCAGAATCAGGCACCGTCAGAAACTGTGGACTCATAAAATTAAAAAAAAAGTTTAAGAAAAAAATTTCCTTGAAATTTCCGGGTCTTTACATTCCCCCCACCTCAGGGCTTTACGTCCCCGTAAAGATAAAACACACACTAGGAAAACAAAAGAGGGTACTGAGCACGCATTTGAGCCTCCCGCTCCCATGTGCTCTCCTGGAGGTTCCCGTGCTTCCAGCAAATGCGCACTAGAGGAATCGTCCATCCACATAAGACCCGCTCCGGTCGATACTCGATCTCCACCAGAACCTCCATGAATTTCACCCAGTCATCGATGTCTAGCTCCCCATGGTCGATCATGTGGGACAGATCGTGCACGTATCTCCTCAGCTGAGATACGTGGAAGATTTCATGCACCTGGTGCAACTGAGGTGGAAGGGTCAGGCAGTAATCCACCTTGACTACTCTGATGAGGACCTGGAAAGGTCTAATGAAACGTGGAGATAACTTGCTGCCCCGACCAAATCTCTATAGACCTCATTGAGGTGAGACCCGTAGGAATACGTGGTCGCCATCCTCGAACTCTAGTGGTCTCTGTCTCCTATCAGCATAGGACTACTTTCTGCTCTGTTCAATCTTCATCCACTCCTGGATGATCTACACCTTCTCCGTTGTATACTGAACCATCTCTGGTTCTACAAGTGCTGACTCACCTAGGTCAGTCCAGCACAGAGGTGATCTGCAAGGTCCGCCGTACAGTGCCTCGTAAGGTGCCATCCTGATGGTGGAGTGGTAGCTATTGTTGTACAAAAACTCAACCAAGGGTAAGTGATCCTCCCAACTGCGACCAAAGTCAAGGACACATGCACAAAGCATGTCCTTGAGAGTCTGAATGTTTCTCTCAGTCTGACCGTTCATCTGAGGATGGAAGGTTGTGCTCAAGAAAAGTTGCGTGCCAAAAGCCTCCTGTAACCCCTTATATAGCCGGGAAGTGAAACGAGAATCTCGATCTAAGATGATAGTCGATGGTACACCATGAATCCGTATGATCTCCTGAATGTAGAGGCATCCTCTACTCTCTATTGAGCCCTGCTCTCTGATCGGTAGGAAGTGGGCCGACTTGGTGAGTCAGTCTACAATAACCTAGATAGAGTCGTGTCCTCTAGATGTACGTGGAAGCCTCATCACGAAATCCATGGATATCTCATCCCACTTCCACTCTGGGACCTCTAAGGGCTATACCAAGCCTGGTGGTACCTGGTGCTCCACCTTCACTTGCTGACATGTGAGGCATCGTGAAACAAACTCTGCTACTGTCTTCTTCATACTCAGCTACCAATGTTGTCATCTGAGGTGCTGATACATCTTCGCCACTCCTGGATGTACCACTAGAGGGAAAGTGTGGAACTCCCTTAACACCTCTTCATGTAGCCTCAAGATGGGTGCACTAGTCAACCTCTGCCTTAGCTCCTGAAAGCTCTGTTGGCATCTCTCTGACCACATGAAGGGTTGCCCCTTCTTCGCAACGTTAAAAGTGGTTCTGCGTCTCTAGAGAAGTATGGCACAAAGGTAATTCTGGCCGACTCCTGAGTGATCGACTGCACTCACTTATGCATGATTTCATCCTGTGCTTCCTGGGGTTTCCTTTTCACTGACCGTGGAAAAATCATCCAAACTTTGTAGTTAAACCACAAAATTTTTTCCTAATACAGTCAATCTGTGTATGAACCGTGGTTGCCTATTCTATACCCAAAATAACATCATAAGGCCTCGATGCTACCACCAAGAGTTTCCAACCGAAACTCTCGCCTCAAGGGTCAGATCACATTGTCGGCGTAAGTGTGATTAACGAGTCTCATCCCAAAAGTATCTCTAGACATGAGGATCAAGTCAACAGCGTAACCGGAAACTCTAGGTCTGGGACAATATTCGTGGAAGGCAGGATTGATTGGTACCTATGTCTATTCATACGACAGCTAGTAGTTGACACATACCGTACCTTGAATCATTCCTAGAGCCCTTGGGTCACATTCCTTGATCGCATGTAGTTACTCTCTTACCCTTCCCTCCAGCTCCCTGAGCCTAGAAGGGACTACAAAGGCGGGTGGTTGCAACATGTCAAACTGTTCACCACCTCATGCTACTCTTCTAGATTTGTTTCCAAGTCTATTGCCCTGAAAATTCACTTGTCCTCAACACTTCCTTTTCGAAACATTTTACACGATCAAGTCTCTGAGACTGGCGCAAGTTTTCAACTTCCCACTACTAAAATTCACTAGTTGTATCCACTCAGCCAAAGAACATTCAATCCCAAAGGTTCTCTCTAGAACCCTAACATAATTAGGAATGCATATAGGAAAAAGTGTTGGCTCGGATGATCTTAAACACACATCGCTCAGAGGTTCGAGCTCTAAGAACTGTTCGCATCGTCTTCATCGAGTACCAGGAATAGTCGGTACACCTTGATGAATTCCCAACTACCAACACGTCATCCTGCCGAAGCCATATAAGATTTAGAAAACACACAGCCACCTCCTCAAGCTAGTCCTCAGACGCCTATGGTTTAGGCTCTCCTAGTAACTTTAGGGATATCCGATGCTGAAACACATGTAAGGCACTAATCCTACAAGTGTCCTCTACCGATACTGCTGGTAGTATATGATTTCCAAGGAGCAGTGATATAGTTGGCACACTGCCCGAAGATACCATCTCGAAAAATGGTCCAAGTACCGAAACTTCATCATTATGCGGATCATCCTCATGGTCATTCGCTAAAAAAGATTAGTAGCTAAGATCAACATCTTCTCTACTAATGTCTCAACTAGGAGGAAAACTCCAGTAATCGCCTCCATCCAATCCTCTATTTCCTGGGAATCTGTCTCGCCTCAAAACCTTAGAGGCCTCTGCTGCTAGAACTCATGCAACGCGCTCAGTCGGCGTGCACCGTCCGCCAGTGCTGCTAGTGGCATTTGCTTCCCAACGGGTGATGGTGCTGCAGGTACACCACCCTAAGGTGCCAACATAGTAATAGGGCCCTGCACTGAAGCCTCCTCACTTGGTGGTCCGTCATCGTGTACTCTCTCTCGGGAACCCTAGTTGGCTGTCTTCGTAGTGACATCCTGATAAGGAACAAGTGCACCACGGTCAATGAGATATACCAGGTGAGCTAACTCAAAGAGATGACAATGGAAACTCTTGAAACACACACGCAATCAGTGTTTACATGCACTAAGTCGGAAATCAGAGGTCAGGGTCCTGGTGTATGGATACGTCGGCTGTCGCACCAACACTGGAGTCCCTGGACTAAAAACCACACTCAATACTCTTAACATTATTGTTTCACAGAAAGAATGATCAGAGTCCTGAGTTCTGTGGTAGAACCGACTCCTCTGATACCAATTTGTCAAAACCCGTCCCCGGGGCCCGTGCCGTGACTACCCCAAGCCCGCCTTCCATATGCTAGGGGCTGGCGGCTAGCACCAAAGGCGTAAATCCCTAAGCTGGGAAGTAATTTCCTTTATGAAAGTAAAAAAACACAACAAATTACACAACAGAAGTAACCACTAAGTAAATACTGTATAAAAAAAGTAAGTGCTGAAAGGAAAGGGGCGGGAAATACAATCCCAACAGTAAGTACAGTACAACTGAAAAGCTAGTACAATGGCAGAAAAGAAAAACAGAAACTATTGAGTCATCCTCCGAGAATCCCACCTGAAGGGTGGGTATAGATGACTACCTCAGCACCTCGGGTCCTTCCGTCTGCTCCGAGTACATCTCACCAAGTGATCCACCTCCGGGTACCGTATAGCTCTACCAAACTCTACCTCGATCAGTGTTGTCCATTGTCTATATCCAACACAACGAAGTGTGGGCATAGCCTGTGTAGGGGTGAGTATACGATACTCAGTAGGGACCCCGAGCCCCCGAAGGTCTCCCAGAATCCACAAAAGGATAAACCATAGAAGAAAGTTACAACCACGAAGAATCAACCAACCCTACTTAGGTATATTCCCATACATATACCTAAGTTATAAATCTCTGTTCAGCTCCAACTCTCGAGCCCAATCACAACCCTATCCACACAGGAAATTAAGTCAATCACATCCATGATAATGATTGAAAGTCAAGACTCAACTCACATAGGTATTCATCTTTCGTATAACGATAGAGATGATCAGATGTAGTCATTGATTCATCTAAGTTTTTGTACCCACGTAGGATACTAGATCAGCTAAGTTGTCAGACCCACTCAGGATACAAGACCAGCAACTCTATCGGACCCACTCAGGATACAAGTACAGAAGTCATCGCTGTCGAACCAACGGAGGATCCCAGTACAGAGGTCATCGTAGTCGAACCCACGGAGGATTATAGTACCGTAGTCGTTGTCGTCGAATCCATGGAGGATCCTAGTATGGTAGTCTTCATCGTAGAATCCATGGAGGATCCTTATACGGTAGTAGTCGTCGTCGAACCCAGTGAGGATCCTAGTATAGAAGTCATCGTAGTCGCAGCTAGCTCTAGGGTTCTCGCACACTGCACGCTCGAATCCTGGAGGGTCCGCTCCTCGAGCAAAGGGGTCGGTACATCAACTATCACAAAGTCCTAAGTTGATGTATCCTGGATTTCAGTCTCATCATAAGGAATCCAACGCGACAGACGGTGCGTCAATCAGACGCCCGGTCTGAGAGTTATTAGTTTTTCCATTCCAGGGGCCCAGTTAGATTTTGGGTACAATCCATCTCGGCCATACTCCAATCTCATCTGAATCCCGAGTGGATTATTCCAGAAGGACCTTCTAGTCAAAAGTAAACCAACATAGTTGACGACATGTCAATCAGATGTCCGGTCCTTATGTTATAAGTGTTTCCGCTCCGAGGGCTCGGTTGGTTTCGAGTCCAAACCAACCTGTCCATACGCAAACATTGCCAAAACCTTGGGGGTAATATACTGAAATGACCGTCTCAATCCAAGGAATCCTACGCAACTAATGGTTCATCGATCGGATACATGTAGCTCATGTTATGGGTGAAATACTAAAATGGGTCCGAAGAGGGGGGTTTGGGTCCGGTCCGATCCGGCCCAACACACCATGGGTCGGCCCGAACCGGGTCGACCTAACCCAGGTCTGGGGGAGGCACAGTAGGGCGCGGCCCAGCCTGGTGAGGCGCGACCCGACCTAGCACGGCCGGGCACGACCCGGACCACGGTAGGCCGCGGCTCGGCCAGCTGGCCGAGCGAAATGGGGGGCGCGGCCCGGCCCAGCAGGGCACGACCCAGCCTGGCCCGGCCGGGCATGGCCCGTACCACAACTGGCCGCGACTCGGCCTGCTGACCGAGCGAAACTTGGGGTGTGGCCCCCGGTTTTCTGAAACGCCAGCCCCGAGCGGTGTCGCCCCTCCTGCCCGGCCGGTTGAAGCCAGTTCGTCTCCTCCCGCGTGAGCAGCCCGCATGGGTGGGCCGCTGTTTCCCCAGCACGGCGCTAAGAGGGCGTCGCGGGGTCTTCCCAGCCCAGCCGTCTACCTTTCGGCTGGTTCGTTTGCCGAGCAGCCTGCTGAAGCGGGCCGCGTCTCTTCCGTAGCGCAATTCCAAGAGGGCGTTGTGGGGTCTTCCCAGCCCGGTCAGCCACCTGTCGGCCGGTTCGTCTTCGGCCGAGCAGCCCGCGGTTGTGGGCCGCTGTCTCCCTTCCATGCGGCACCCAATTCCATGGTCCCCTTTGGGCTGGTGCGCGGCCACCGTTTCCGCCCCCGCCTTTGGTCATCGCAGCCCCCGATCTTCGCCAACTCTGGTCGCCCCCACCTCTTCCAACACCGTCTCCATCGCGAATAAAAACAAGAAACAACAGAGGGTCATCGAGCCATGTTCGTTCGTCCCGCGCCCTCCACGTTAGCCAGTAACAAATTGCCATATAAAATCACTTGCATTCAACAAGAATGAAGGTATAATTTACTCAGTTTAAATTATACAAACCCCCTACCTCGATTTCATGAACGGAGCACGTCAAAGAGCCGTGGAAGATGAGCTTAATGGAGGTCGAGCGTCGTAGAATATGAACGTCGATTCTGTTGACTTCAGGGTGCGTCTGAAGAGGAAGAATCATCGGAGAAGTTATTCACGTTCTTCATCGGAGATGTTCTTCGTTGAGAGAAGAACACTATTCTTCTATTTCTCCAGACCTTTCCCCAAAGTTCTCCCAACATGAGTGAAAAACAAAAATAATAGCTAAAGCTATTATTTTATTCACCCATGAATTTCAAAATTCAAACATTTTAATTAATTAATTGTAGAGTTCAATTCATTAATTAAAAAGTGTTGGTAATATTTATGGGAGTGATAAGGAGATAGAAAGTCACAATTAAAGAGGGGATTTGTCAAAATAAATAAAGGGGTGTTAATGGGGAGTTGAAGGGTTAGGGATCGTGTGGACCCCACCTCACAAATATCCTCTCATGGGTGGTTCTGTGGGGTGTGGGACCCACCCCAACATCCCTTTGGTGGAAATAACCACCTCTTAAATAAAATTGTACAATATAATAATTTTATTTATTTTTCTACAAAATCCCAAAAATTAACTTCTCATCTCATACAAACGCAGTTGCTGTAAAGGTCCCCTTAAGTGAATAATGGCATTGTGAGTTCATTGGTGTCCTCAGATTTCAATTTTGAGCACCAGTGTAAAAGATAGAAAAACCCACACGTATGTTTACTGAACATACCTAAACAAAACTTCAGAAATTGATTCTGGGCACACCGGACCTCAGAATCAGGCGCCGTCAGAAACTGTAGACTCATAAAATTCCTTAGAATTTAAGAAAAAATATTCCTTGAAATTTATGGGTCTTTATAGAATTTAGGAAAAGTTAGGCCTAGCATATGAATGGTGCATGCTGAGTAGCGCACGAGCCGTGCATGTTGTGAGATAAGCATGCACATGGGCCCATGTATAAGGCCCTCAAGAGCGCAGTGTAGGTTTGGGCCAAAGCCCCTATGGAGCCCCATGTGTAGAATCCCCTGTGTGTGTGCATGTGTTATTGGCATATGGACAGTGATCCATCTCTTATAAGTAGGTCCCAATGTCTCGATTGTTTCGATTTGGGATGAAACTTTTAACCTAAGTAAATAATACGGGCCATTGGTTTCTCATCGCATCATCCAAGTCATCTGCCTCTATTCAGCCACTCGATTCATTTCATCTACCCTACAGCCGTCTGATTGAACTGATATAATCGCGACCCACTATTTC
Organism: Viscum album; assembly: GCA_963277665.1. Taxonomy (NCBI): domain Eukaryota; kingdom Viridiplantae; phylum Streptophyta; class Magnoliopsida; order Santalales; family Viscaceae; genus Viscum; species Viscum album. Next base: position 1,376,469,142 of record OY728152.1, on the reverse strand, counting down.
TTTTTCTATTCATCTTTGTTTAAACCCTCATACTAGTGGCCTCGAACTGCATATTCCACCTCCTCCATTATTCTTCCCCATCAGGCTACCCTCCCATCACTCTCCTTAGACCCATTGGTTTTGTTTTTCAACGAGTCTACTATGGTCTCATTATTTTAATGCAAACCCCATTATATTCCCATGTAATTTTTCCATAAAATATATATATTATCAAACAAATGATTTATTTAATATTTACATTTATTATGGATTTTGTTCTTGTCTGAAATTGTTAGATTTGGGTTTCTTAAATTAGATTTTGTGGTTGAACTGTAGTGTATAAAAATATATATAAATAGCTTATATAAACCCCTATTTACACACTTAACGCTGTGATTTTTATTCTTCCCAACTCTCCATCAACCTATGCTCAATTAGATCTCCTTCTTGATGTTATGTAAGGGTTTGTTTTTCTTAGTTTTATTTATAAAAAACCTTTATATACATTTTTTGTTTATATAGAGTTATATATATATATATATATATATTAATCCTAATCTAATTTGGGATTTCATATGATTGATATTAGTGATTAACTGATGTTTTAGAGTTATATAATTCTTGTAAAGATTTACTAAATATCATTTTAGTCATGAAAATTTGTTATATTCACTTTGTGTATATATGATATTATACAACTTTCAATCCTAAACTATTTTAGGTTTTAAAAATGTTAATTTACAGTATTTAGTTGATGTTTATGATGTATATAACACATGAAAAGGTTTTCTAAGTGATGTTCTTGGAGTTTTCTAAACTCATATATTTATATTTGAATATACAGTTTTGTATAAATGGCACAATAAACATATTTTATGTCTCTTTTTAAAGGATGAACAATTATTTTAAAAAGGGTGTTTCCCTACATGCATATTTTATATAAGGATTATTTTTATTCTCTATTTATTTATACAAATCCAATATATATATTTATAAGTATGTTAAATTTCATAAATATATTTCAATATTCTTTTCACATAAAAAAGTTTTTAATGGTATTAGATTTTCTATGATTTTATGTTTTGAAATTTATACAATTGATTAGATCAAAAATTAAATTTATGTTTAGGCATAAATATATATGTATAAACATATTTATACGCACATTTTTAAAAAATTTACATCTGTAAGTCAATCCATGAATTTAATGTTTTCGATTACATGACCTAATTGTATGTGTGATCATGAATACTAATTTATGATAGAAAATAATAACAAAACCATGTTTTGTACTTATGTGCCAAAAATATTAAAATGGATCATTACCTTGTCATCATTACATGCATACATCCAAATTTATTATTTTAGGATAAAAGTTAGGAATTATCTTTTATTTAATACATATATATATACATGCATAAACACATATAGTGAAGTGTATTTAATTATTTTCTTATGAATCAATATATCACATGAAATTAATGTTTTACATTTATAAATATTATATCTTAATTCATGATTAATCTACCATAATGAATACTATTAATGATTAAATTTTATGATTTAATATGATTGAAACTACCATTTATCAGTGTATGGTTTAAACATGAAGGATAAGTATCATAAATTTTAAAACATTTTTTTTCTTGTATATAAGTTTTTAATTTTCATTAAACAAGGGTTTTGATATTAAGAGTTATTATTTTATGTGAAAAACATAAATAAACTATTTTTTATGTGCACTAATTTTCATCACATGTGCAAAAGTGTGTTTGTTTTTCCATGCACGTCTTTGATAAATTTGATGTAGCCATAGCCTAAAGTATAACTGAAAAACCATGAAATTTTTAGATTAAGGTTTACATTTTTACATGATTCACTTTATTTATGAATATTGATAGTTATTTCAAGAATACGATTTATCTCTTATGATAAATTATGGATTAAGAATTTAATTGTTCAAACTGGTATGGGACACTTTGAATAAGAGACATTTGATTATTCAAAGTGGTATGTGAAACTTTGAATATAAGACATACTAGACATATGAGGAATGTATTGGACTTCTTATGTGATAGGTGAGGCCCTCTGTAGCCTATCAATGCATCGGTGGGTCTCATGAGACAAACTAAGTATTGGCACGAGGCCTTGAAATAATGCTTATGATTATCCTTCATTATGAATTCCCTCATAATGATCCTAGTAAGTGGAAGACCATGTGACAATTTAGCTAATAAAATATACATGTCCAATTATCAACTTCTTATGAGCCAGTGTAATTCAGTTGTATATTTTCATTTGATCATGGCTTAATGTTTTATAAACATGTATAACAATTTTCTAAAATTTATGATTCCAATCCACAATGATAAATGATATTGTTTTATGTAAAAATCTGAATAAATAATATTTCATGTGTAAATTATTATCCATAATTACAACATGTCATTGAATGATTATGTTTGGTCATTATCCAACTTATTGGAGGTATTACATGCATTTCTTTTCAAGTACATGCATATTTTATATTACATTCTATTAATAACTCCTAAATAAGTTTAGAAATTTTAAATCCTGAGTAATCCTAAATGTTTTATTAGAATATATCATGAAAATGGTGATGAAATGTTATGTGAAATAATAATTTTCATCTTATGTATTTAAATTATTTCTCATGTTTAAAGGATGTTCCATAAATAATTTTTAATGTGGAAGTGTTTCTCTGATGTTAACTTGCTTAATGTTTACTAAATTTTTACTTTTGTATCTGAATGTATTATTGGATTCTAATTCTCTATAACCTAGGCTAATAAAAGATCCTCTATTTCATGTGATGCTGTGTATTTATTCATGTTTCTTTTATAAAAAAAAATTACCAAGCATTTGTAAGGGCCAAGTTTTGTTACTCGGGCTCGGGTCCATACAGTTGGTATCAAAGGAACAACGTAGTGAACTTTGGAAAATTAGAATAAAAATTCTAACTTATGTATGTTATCTAAAATAAAATTCCTTTCAAGCATTTTCATATGGAAAGAATATACTCACAAACTAATCTATTTTCCCTTTAATATGATATACTAGAAATGATAATGTTAAAATCATGTTGGGATGTATTCGAGCCTTTTAGAAACCTACGTTTATCTTGCAAACAATTTTTTCAATTGTCCAACACCCCTAATATTCTCCAATTATTTCAGGGTTTGAGTTTAATTAAATTACTCATAGTGCATGAACAATTTGAATTCTATGTGCGATGGGTATTTTATTTTGAGGGTCTCTTCATATGTTTTACCATGTTTGAAAGGTATCTGTCTTTAAATAATTTTCAGGAAGCTACTGAAGTGGGTGACCTCCGTGCAGCTTATCTATTTCAACTCCTAAACATCAATTCGTATGGGGGGATCTATGATTTTATAATTTTAGAAATAATGTTGGTTTATTTGGTCTATAGGAATCAGGTCCTTTCTCATATCTATGATATTTTCATCTCCTGTTACTTTCACTTGAGGTCTGATCGCGAGTTTGACTATAGCTATTCTAGGTGCGTTTGGACTAAAGAAATTGAAGAATTTAGAGGTACCATAAAAACCATGACAAAGGATAATCACCAAATCCTTTGGTTCTAGAAAATGTATAAATTAATTACTGTTTTTCATTCATATTTTATTAGTTAATAGTGATTAAAATCATTTTCTAGGGACATCAAGGATGATGTATAAAGGTTGGTTCTTTGGAAGAATATGAGTATAATAGAATTGTGTGGAAGAAATTCTATTGGGGGGGGGGGGTATTATAACACCCCAAACATATTTATAAATGTAATAATAATATTTTTTTAGTTATTATGATTATTAATATTATTATTATTTTAGTTTAATATTGGTTCCATCCAGAACAAATGCTTATTGAATGAAATAAGACACCTTTTATTTAATAGAGACATTGGAACATTACATTACAATAAGGTGAAAAGACCATAACTATCCTATAATACCTATTACAAGGTCTATCAGGATCACCAAAAGACCACAAAGCATAACAACTAGAACAAGTAATTATTGTACATCCCTCAAGTCTGTCATAATGAAAAAAATTATGGTAAGTACATTAGAAAAAGTAATAAGCATCAAGGAAATATAGAGCACTATCCTTTTAAGACAAAATGGTTTGATGTCTTGAAATACCCTAAAAATTTATTTATAAGCCCTTTGTAAATGTTGAAGATAAATATGGCCGTTATTTTCTCTAATAGATGTTGGAGTTTAGAAATATATTACCGTTGGTATTTTCATAAAACCTTTATAAAGTCATTAAGTATTTCAAATGTTTTAAAATGATTTAAATATTTTAAAGTTATATCTTTGGTTAAATAATGAAATGGTTTTAATTGAAGTTGTATTTTATATTTAAATTTTGAAATTATAATGTTTTAAAAATCAAAATGAATACAAAATTATGAAAACAATGACATTTAGAATTTTTTAAACTATGAGAAAGAATGTTTTTATATATATGGAAATTAATATATATGTTCTTATTTTCTTAACTATTAGTGTTTAATAAATTTTGGAAAAAAATATGGTGAGTACCCCATCTGATGGAGGACAGCCTTGAAGGAAAACTCCTTAAGGTCAGTGGGCATCTCACAAAGGCAAACAAATTCAGGATAAGTTAGGCCCAATGCATGCATAGTGCATGATGAGTCATGCATGAGCCATGCATGGTGTGGGCTTACCGCTCACATGAGCCCATGTATAAGTCCCATAAGAGCGTGGTGTAGGGTTTAGGATAATTACAATGTGGAGACCCATGTATAGGATCCCCTTTGTGTGTGTGTGTTGTTGGCATATGGTTGGTGCTCCATTACTTATTAGGCAGTCCCAAAGTCCAAGCTATTTTGATGTGGGATGACAATTTTTACCCAAGTGAATAATCCTGGCCATTGGTTTCTCCTCACATCATCCTAGCCATTAGCCTCTATTAAGACACTTGATTCATCACATCTGCGCTGCAACTGTTGGATCAGATTGATATGGTCGCAACCATCTATTACATTTCCTCTTCTTCTTTGTTGAAACCCTTGTACTAGTGGCCTTAACTGATAGATTCCTCCACCTCCAATGTTCTTCATCTTCTCGTTACCCTCCCATCACTCTACTCAGACCCAGTCTTTTCATTTTTCCACAAGTCAACCATGGGTGTATTAGTTTAATGAAAAACCCATTATATCCCCATTTAAGTTTCCCATAATATATATATATATATATATATATATATATATTATAAAATGGCCGATTTATTAAATATTTACATTGATTATGGTTTTCGTTCATGTTTGAAATGGTTTAATTTAGGTTTCTTAAATTAGATTTTATGTTTGAACCATAGTGTATAAAAATATATATAAATAGCTTATATAAACCACCATTTTCACACTTAACCCTATAGGTTTTCTTCTTCCCAACTCTTCATCGACCTCTAATCGATTCGATCACCTTATTAAAGTCAATTAAGGGTTTTTTTACATCGTTTTCATTATGAAAAACCTATATATACACTTTTGTGTATATACGTATATATATATATATATATATATATATATATATATATTAATCCAAATTTAATTTAGGTTTTCATAGGATTAATATTAGTGATTAGATGATGTTTTTGAAGTATATAATGCTTTTAAATATTTATTAAACTTCATTTTAGTTATGAAAATCCCATATATATACTGTGTATATATAGTTTTATACAAATTTCATTCCTAAACTATTTTAGGTTTTCCAAATGTTGATTACCAGTATTTAATTGTAGTTTATTATGTATATAACATTTTAAAAGGTTTTATAAGTTATTTTTGGATTTTTCTAAACTCATATATTTATATTTGTATATATGGTTGTGTATAAATGTCATACTCAACCTATATTAGGTTTCTTTTTAAAGGATGAACAATTATTTTAAAAAGGGGGATTCTGTACCCACATATTTTATATAAGGATTATTTTGAATCTCTATTTATTTATGTAAAACAAATATATATATATATATAAGTATGTATAATTTCAAAAATATATGTCAATATTGTTTTCATTTATTGATGTTTTTAATGGTATTATCTTTGTTATGATTCTAGGTTTTGAAAGTTGTACAATTGATTAGATCAAAAATAAACTTTATGTATAGGCATAAATATATATGTATAAAAATATTGTTACACACCTTTTTACATGTTATACAATTGTAATTCAATACATGATTTTAATGTTTTTAATTACATGGTCTAATTGTATGTGTGATCATGAATACTAATTTATAATGGAAAAGAATAACAAAACCTTGTTTTGTTTTTGTATACCAAAAATTTTAAAACGGGTTATTACCACGTCAGTGTAGCACGCATACATCCCAATTTATAATTTTAGGATAAAAGGATGGAATTATCTTTTGTTTAATACATATTTATACATGCATAACCACATATAGTGAAGTGTGTTTAATCATTTTCCTCTGTATCAATATCTCACATGAAATGAATGTTTTACATTTATAAATATTATATCTTAATTCATGATGAATCGTCCACAATAAAGACTATTAATTATTAATTTTTATGATTTAATTTTATTGACACTCCTATTAATTAGTGTATGGCTTAAACATGAATGATAAGTATATTAAATTCAAAAATATTTATTGTTTGTATATAAAATATTTACTTTCATTAAACAAGGGTTTTGAACTTAAGAGTAATTATTTTATGTGACAAACTTAAAAAACTATTATTTTTTCAGTATCAATTATCATCATATGTGCAAAAGAATGTATAGTTGTCTATGTATGTTATTGAAAAATATTATCTAGCCATATCCTAATGTATAACTGAAAAACCATGAAATTTTTAGATTAAAGTTTAGATTTATTTCATGATTCAATTTATTTATTAATATCAACAGTTATTTAAATAATGAGATTTATCACTTATGATAACTTATGGATTAAGAATTTTGTTGTTCAAAGTGGTATGAGACACTTTGAATAAGAGGCATTTAATTATAAAAAGTGGTATGTAACACTTTGAATATAAGACATACTAGACATATGAGGAATGAATTGGACTTCTTATGTGATGGGTGAGGCCCGTTATAGCCTCTCGATGCATCGGTAGGTCTCATGAGACACACTAGGTCTTGGCACGAGGCCTTTATAGACTAATTATGTATGGTCTTGGCACGATCCCTTGACAGAATGTTTATGATTTTCCTACATTATGCACTACCTCATAATGATCCTAGTAAGTGGATATCCATGTGATTATTTAGTTAATAAAATATACATGGCCAATAATCAACCTCTTATGAGCTAGTTTTATCTAGTTTTATATTTTCATGTGAGCATGGCTTGATGTTATATATACATGTATAGAAATTCATTAAAATTTATGTTTCCAAGCCACAATGATAAATGATATTATTTTATATGAAACTTCGAATAAATAATATTTCATGTGTAAATTCTTATCCGTACCTCCATCATGTCATTGAATTTTTATGTTTGGTCATTTTCCAACTTATAGGACACACTACATGAATTTTTGTTCAAGTACATGAAAATTTTATAATGAATTCTACTTATAGCTCCTCAATAAGTTGAGAAATTTTGAATCATGAGTAATCACAAAAACTGTATCAGAATATATCAAGAAAAAGGTGATGATGTGTTATGTGAAATAATACTTTTCATAATTTTAATGCATGTGTTTTAAAGAAATGTTTTAGAGAAAAATTATTTATTAATGGTTTTGTTTTAAACCCCTTCCTGGGAATTTTTTTACTCATCCTATGTATTTAAATAATTTTTATAGGTTTATATTATGTTATATAATGAATTTTTATTGTGAAAGCATTGCTCAGATGTTACCTTGCTTAATGTTTACTAAAGTTTGTACTTTTGTACTCGAATGTAATATTGGATTCTAATTATGCAAAACCTACCCCGAAAAAAGATCCTCTATTTTATGTGATGTTGTGTTTATATTCATTCTAATTTTTAAAAAACAAATACACAGCATTTTTAAGGACCGAGTCTGGTTTCTCAGGCTCTAGTCCTTAAAAACATGGCATTTTCTAGAAAGGGTGAGCTCTAACAAGCTAACACTATGAAAAACAAAGTCATGAGGGATAAAACCCAAGAGGAAAATATTGTTGGTGGTAGGGACTACAAACTTGGTCTTAAATATTAATTTCACAGGTAAAGGTTAAAATTATTGGTTTTATCTTAGTATAAGTAATTGAGGTTTTTAATCACAAAGGGATTCCGATATTTGATGGAAACAATTTTCAGTTGTGGATGAATCAAATGTATCATTACTAATGATCATTAGGCATGGATGAATTAATAGCTGTGATACATGGTATTTCTTAATGTTTGGATAGTTGAGCTTTATTAGAAGTATATTGAAGGTAATTGGATGCTAACATCATAGGAATCGATTCCTTTGGAGGATCATTGTCCAATCCAATCTATACAAGGGTGATGTCATTAAATTCCTCACATTCTATGTAACACCCTATCCATTTTAATTAATTAATTTTATTATTTTCTTGGATTTAGATACTTTTTTCATGGTTCGGGTTGAGCCCCGGTTTGAATTTTTTAATTTTTATTTAAAGATGAGTGTTTTGGGATTGGTGGCATCTGACGCATGGGCATAGTACAGTTTGGAGACCATGTGGATGCACCCAGGTCATCGTGTAACTTTCTCGGTGTTCAGAAAAATTTAAAAATTAATAGAATAATGAGATGAATTTAAATGAAAGTTAAAATAAAATAATAAAAAGTATAATAGAATTAAAGGTACTGTTTTAACAATAATAATAATTATAATATTATAAAAGTGACCTCCGTGAACTCATAGGTCCTAGAAAGCCATGTGGATCCGGGGACATGGTCCTAAATAACTCCTTGTAAGGATGGTGTGATTGGCATATGGTGTCCAACCATATGTTCAAGTCTACCAATGATACTAGTTTCTCCATTATTATCCATTTTTAATCTTCCTTAATTCTAATAATTGTTTTGAAAGGTCTTTATTTGGAACTGGGAAAAGATGAATTTAAAATGGTAATGGATTTGTTTTTAAATAAAGAGTTGGAAAAGGTTTTTTTTTGTTCTTTTGTGTTTCCTTGAGTGGCCACATGCATGGATACATTTGAGAAAGTGGATGGTTTCCCAGTATGGCACAAGCATATACATGTGTGAGGCCCCATGGGACACCATTGGTGGATGTATAATCTTTTAAGTTTGTTTCCTTTCCAAAAAAAAATTAAGGGAAAATGTGATGATTTGATTTCTTAAAATAGTGTGAAATTTCCCTTTTATTTTGGTATTGATGTTACTTTTATGGTTTTTGAGATAAATAATCTATGTGGATGGATTAGTCTTAATAAGTTTCCTTCTTTCCTTGTTTCTTAGTGTCTGCCCCCACAAAAAATTGATGGATGCCCAAGCTATAGCTTCAAGTTGTACATATTTGGAAAGCACTCCAGTTGATCAACGTATATACTATGTTCTTCATTTATGGAAGTCGAACCCTCCTCTATTGTATAGTTAATTGGATCCTCTCAAAGAGGAGGAGTGGATGTGGAGGATTGAGATGGACTTTATTTTCCTTATAATAAGGAAAAATTATCTAAATTTATGCATGAAGGTCCTACCTGGAAATGGTGGAAGTCCATGTCTTGAAGAAATCCTCAGGAAGATCATACATGGGAGTTCTTCAAGTCTTCATGCATCCAACATTACTTTTCTAAGATGATGAAGGTGAGAAAGAGGATGGAGTTTCATGGCCTTCAGTAAGGTGCTGGATCGGTGTTATAATTCTATTGGTGATTTTTAGCTCTAGTTCTGTATGACCTAGGGTATGGTTTAAATGATCCTATGAAGGCTCAACATTTTGAGTTTGGGCTTCGTCCTGAAATGCAATCAAAGGTGGAAGAGTTCAACCTAAACACCTTATCTAATGTGGTGAGATAAGCCTTTCGTGTTGAAGCTAAGTTAGTAGGATGACTTGGGATGGAGAATCTTCCTCTAGTCTGTGTATGTGATAAAGAGTATATTGGTAAGAATAATGAGAAGCGGTCTGATGTTGGTGGTGTTGGTAGGGTAATTTAGAGACCTTCATACCTCCAGTAAACTACTTCAGAGAGAAATGGGGTGATCTATCATTAATGTGGTAAGCAGGGTCATAAGAGGCCATTGTGACCAAATTATCCAAGAATATTCCACACCTGTGGATGCTTGGGTCACTTTCAGTGGTTCTATTGGGGCATTTCCAAGAAGTATCGTGAAGCCAGACTGAACTATTCAAAGGTCACACCAGCCTATTTATAGGAGTAGGGTGATGCTTGTGATTCATGTGGGTTTTTATCTCTATAATGTTTCTTGGATGTAATATCCATATCTAGTGTAATTAGTGGTGTTTATTTCTATTTTTATTTTAATTATCGTTGTTGTTGAACCCTTTAAAACTTCAATTTTTAATGGAAGCGTATTTTTTAAAGTTTTGATCATAGTGTTCTGTTCGGGGGTTTCTAATGCTTGACAGCGAGGCAAGAGAAGCTTCAAACATCAAATCTCCATGCATAGGTCCTGGAGGGAAGATGACGCATAGTCAAGAGAACACCAGTGAAGTAAAAATGACATTAGTTTAACTTATGTCTTCAGTGTGGCATAGTTTCTGTTCTTATGGAGGTGTGATTTTTTTGGTATGTTGTCATATATGGTTTTTATTCCCCCATAGTTAGGCCCTTCCCTCCCCTCCCCTTGTGGTGTGGGGTTTTGGTCTATGTAAAAATCTTCCAAGTTTGTTTTCATTTGTTAGTCCCTATGGTGGGGAGATCCATTACGGGTATTACTAAATTTAGTGTCAGCCTATTTCTTATGGTACGGTGTCAGTTCGAGCCTTCCCATCTTTGTATCACTATTTTATTCCTTATATCAGTTTAGTGGTGGGTTTTCTCGTGTAGAACCACCTAATTATGAGTTCTTCTTTTAATAAATATTAGGATAGGTGTGCTCCCAATGGTTTTGTTAAAGTAAGATTATGATGGTTTTTGTTGGTTTTGGTTTGACCTCGTTTGGGTGTTTGGGGTGAATTTTTCAGTTCCATTTGATAATTTTAAAGGTGTATTTATTTTAAATATGGATTTAGAGTCATTAAATCTATGTTCATTATTATATTGATCAATTGGAGGTCACTATGCTTTTGGGGTAGGTGTCACTTAACAGGAAGTCTATTTCGGTCTCCCGAGTTAATCTTCTTAGCCTTTTCAATCATTTTTGGAGTTTTTTTTATTTCTTTATTTATCATTCTTTGGGAATCTCCTTGAACTATGAAGTAGTACTGGTTTCTTTTTTTGGTTTAAAACTTGTTGTGGATTTCCAAGGGAATAAAGCATTGTGGTGAGTAGAATTGTAATGCCCCGACCCTTGTAATTACTTTATTTTATTATTTTATTGGAAAGGAATTTTTTTAGGGTTTAGGTTGAGTCACGGTTTTAATTTTGAGTTTTTATTCAAATATGAGTGTTTTGGGCTTGGTGGAATCTGGCGCACTAGCATAGCACGGTTCAGAGATCGTGCGGCTACGCCATAGTCAACGTGCGACCTTACCGGTGTTCAAAATAAGTTAAAAATTAAAAAAAATAATGATATAAAGTTTAATTAAAGTTAAAATAAAATAAGAAAAAGTAAAATAGAATTAAAGGTATTGTTTCAACAATAATAATAATGATAATAATATTTATAGGAATATTATTATTATTATTAAAAAATTTATTATCATCATTATAATTATAATTATTTTTATCATTATTTTTTTTTTCATTACGTTTTTATTATTATTATTATTATTATTATTGGAAGTTTTTGGTGGGTTTTAGGCCGGTGCACAGGCACCACATGGTTAGTGGAAACCATGCGGTCAGCCCAAGTACTCGTGCGACAGCTTCTGAAGTGGACAGAAGCTATCGTACGATCCGTGCACAGTCGCTTGAGATGTGCATGGACCATACAGTTTCCTGGTGTTTAAAGTAAATAAAAATTTAATGATAAATAAATTAAGAAAAAATACAATGTTTGATAATAATTATAGTATTCATATTATATTTATTATGAGTAATTATTATTAAAATTATTATGAATGTTAATTATTATTACTATTATTTAGAATTTTATTATTATTATTATTATAGATTATTATTATGTATTATAATTGTCAATTATTAATTTATTAGTATTATTATTATAATTATTAAGTAGTGTTATTTTTTTATGGTTTCTCTTCTTTTATTTGTTTTCCTTTTCCCCTTTCCCCCTTCCCTCACCTGTGCACCACGCTCCCTCCTCCCATACCCTGTGCGCGCAAGACCTCATATGAACCAACCTCTTCCAGTCCACATATCCCCTCTGTTCGGCCATCCCACGGCTCATGTGGCCTCTCTGGCTGACCTTCCTTTAATGCTCGTGGCCCCTTCGGCTGGCCCTCCTGTCGGTGCACCCCCAGCAGACATGATCACCCTTAGATGGTGCCTCCCTCCATTCCTCTATGGTGTCCATCTTCAGCTGCTTCACTCTCCAACAATTGTGCTACCCTTTCTAGGATGACCTTCAGCCAGCACACTACCACTTCTAGTGCGACTCCTCTCGACGTAACCCACCAGTGCTGATCTCCTCTCTGGCATGCTACCTCACCAGCACACTCCTTCTCTGGTAGGGACTTCCCCCTTTGGTAATATTTTATTTTTTTCTCCATATATTTTTTTGTGGGTTTTTCTCACTAAGGGTTTATCTAAGTAGATATAGGGTTTTACAACCCTTTTTGAGTGATTATGGGTATGTGTTGTCATCATGACACTGATTCGAGGTTGGTTTTTCCCATCCACTTTCCTTTTTAATTTAAGAACCATTAGTTTCGTGATTTTTTTCACCTTCTTTAATTTATAAATATTGAAGTATTATCCTTGGTTTAATAATTTGGTGTGAAAATTAGTATTTTATTCCATGATTTAAGATAAATAGAATTTTTGTGTTAGATTACGCACAACATGTGTTCGATTAAATGCTCGATTGGATTTTTTGAGTAACATGTGATATAAAGTGCTTGTTTTATATTTTTAAACATTTTTTTATTATATGAAATTATGTATTGGGTTCCTTGAATTAGTTTCCCAAGTGATTTTAGGTTTTATAAACGAATTGGTATTGGGTTTTAGGTGTTTTGATATGCATTGTAAATGAATGGCATGTTTGGAATTTTTTAAAGAAATGTGTTGTTTTCAAAGTATAATGGAAATGTTTTAAGAAAATGGTGTAAATGGTTTTGGACTGAAAAATTGTGTGTTTAAACCTCTTTATATAAATATGGATTGTATGTTTTATAAATGTTAGTTTTGTGAAATGTTTAAAAGATCGTTTGGAATCTTTGTGAAATTGATAAAAATATTTATTATGAAATCCTCCATTGGATGCTTCTCATGACTTGTCCTTTTATAATGGATGATATTTCCTTGTTGTAGAATCCTTGTAATCCATTATCAGGGTTCCTTGGTGGGAACTCTCTGTGTTTTAATTATTTTAAGGCATGAGATTTGTCCTTGGGGAGACACTGGGTGATGCATGTTGTGAACTATTATTATTATATATTTTTTATTGGATGCTCAGTTGGCATCGGTTGATCCACCCCCATTATATATGTCATACATGGGAACTTGTCATATTTATAGAATTATCTAAGAATTATTTTTGCACCGGTAGTTCACATACTGACTAGTATCCCAATTAAGTGGATTCATTTGGGTTTACTAGTATGGGATTGGGCCCCTCGATCTGTCTGGAGTTTTGGTGGCTGGTCATTTCAGTAGTTTTATTTCATCATATGTTGAATGCTACTGGGGGTGGGGTCTCATGTATAGGTATGTTCTAAATTGTTCTTGATATCCTAGGTTCACCTATCTCGATTAGTTCTTAGTTTATTACACTGATGATTGAGATATGAGTATGCATATTTCCATTTCCCTTATTGTGTAATCACTATTTTTCTCTCTTGTGTAATTTTTTTCTTGGAATGTGATGTGTTTATTTTAAAACAAATATGTAATTTTTTTTCAAGAAAAGTGTTTCATCGTATTTTGTGCAGATTGAAAATATAGACATCGTTTTTCCTGTGGAAATTCTAATGTATCTCTAATGGCATGAATTTGGTTTTTAAAATGAATAAGGTAAATTAGTTGTACATTTTCTAGAGTAAATATAAATAAAATCATTATTTTATATATTGTAGTTAAAAATATAAAATTGATGTTTCTTTTATTTTAAAGGAAGTGTATTGGGAAATAGAATAGCGGGCTAGCCTTCTCAATTTTAATACCCACACCTATAGTTTCCTTTTGTTTTTAGTTTCTACAGTAGCATGCAACATGGGCTCAATCGCCTTAGTAAATGTGTGGTATGGATTGGAGAGTGATCGTCATAGTCACATCGATGTATCTTGGGTGTCAGGTTCAGTTTGGCTACTCAAGTTTGGTTTGTCATTCTATTTTTTGATTCTTTAATTGTAAATGTCAAGAATTTGAAGTTTTTAAATCATATTGAGTTTGGATTGCACGCTTATTTATTCATTTTCTTTGTTTATTTTTATTGGGTGAAGTTGCTCCCTCAATCTTTATTGATTCCCTTGGCACTTTTTGTCAGTCTATGTGGATTGGGAACACCTCTTGGGACTTTCCGCAGATTGGATCAGGTGACTGGTTCAGGGTTGACCCAAGTTGGTTTGTATGTGGGATAAGTTTCTAAAAATCTATGAGGGTGATTTAAAATTCAGAGAAGCTAAGTTAAAGGTCCTATGGAACAAATATGAGAATTCAAGAATTTATCCCAATGGGTCTGTAAATGCATTTTTTGATCAGGTGAATGTTTTTGTGGAAGATATTAGTGGTCTCAAAGAAACTCTTGAGGATTTAAATATCATTAAGTGTATATTGATAATACTCCCACCTCAATTCAATCCAAAATTCTATTTATTAGAAGAGAAATATCCAAAGTATATGACACTGGATAGATTTTACAATACTCTTATCACATACAATATGAGAAATTAAGATATTGAGTCTATGGAAAAAGGAATGTGAAAATAGGTGGCATTCAAGGCCATTAAGTAGCTATAGATTGAATTTTTTCATGAATAATAGGATATGGATGAGTTTATGTCGTTCCATTCCTCAAATATACATAGAGGAAAGGGAATTCTCAAAGGGAAAAACTCACTCGAATTCATTTGATCTATTAAAGGTGTTACATCTTACAATAAGGTGCCCCAAGATGTTTCAAGATGATGACTAGAATGAAAAAAAATTCCCATGAAGAAGTATTTATCCTATGTGAAAAGTATGAAAAAAAATTAATAAAAATTTCTTTAAAAGGTAGAATATTCTTTCACAAGAAAATGACAGTCTAGAGGAATCTGATATTGAATATTTGGAGAACAATAATGAACATAAAGAAAATACTATGGTGGAAGTTGTAGGTATCTCCAAGATAAGGTATGAAAAAAATAATGATTATGAATAATTAGAATGAAGAGTTGATCTCCCGGATAGATTATAAGCCGCCCTTGAAGAGATAGATGTTTGGAGATCTAAAACAATGAAATTCAATAGATTAGTTTATGATTCCAAACTCTATATATAACAATAAGAAGAATATAAATATGAGATGATGGAAGAAATTGAAAATCTTATGTCCTTAATTCTAAATAACTCAAAAAATGTTTTTTTGTTTGTGCATGTTCTTGAATGTATTTTATATTTATTTCTATTATAAGAAAAATTAATATTTCATGTTTTTAAATATTTCAAAACCCTCTTATAATTTTATGTGAAAATTCATTTAACTAAATCATAGTTTGGCACTGTAACATGAGATATAGTGATAATAGTTTTGCAATCCCAATTTGATTTGAAATATAAAAAGTTTATCAAACTTTTATTCAACTACATAAAAGCCTAAATCAAACTTTAGCATGTTCATATTTTTATCCAAACATTATACATTCTGTTGGTATGATAAATATTTTATAATTTATTGTACTATTAAGTTGTATTTCATTATTCTATTATAACATGAGTTATAATTATAATATTTTTATCCAAATTATTTCATTATAAATCCAACACATTTTTCTATATTTCCTTAGAATAAATAGACCTCTAAAATTCTTTTTTTAGTGGTGAAAAAAATTCTTGAAGATCTTGTAACAGTTTTCGAATTATAGAATTTATAAAATTGAAAATTGTTTTTATTTATTTGATATCCAATTCGATTCACATTGGGATAAATTTGAATTTTTTTCATAGAAAGTTAAGAAGTTTTTATACATTTAATTAAACTACAAGAAAATCTAAAAATTCCATTTAGGTGACTTAAAAATTGATTGAAGTATTGAAATGTATTTTTTAGTTTTCAAATCATGTTTTCCCTACTTTTAGATCATATATTTTAATATAATTTTCATATTTAAGCACTTATTTATTTTTAGAATCCTATTGAAATTATATTCATTTAAGACTTCTATAAATTTGGATAATTATAGAATTTTTATGGGATAAAATTTACCCGAAGTTTATGTAGACATACTTGTGTACAAAACGATAAAAATAACTTTTATTTTTTTCTATCGAAATTTTTTTATACTACCATCACTTAAACTTTATGATAACATCATTTATAAAAATATTCTACCAGTCCAAAATAGTTTTCAATCTCTTTTTTGAAATATTTATATATTTTAAATATTGCATGTTTATAATAATTGTTTTTATTATTTTATTTGTTCTAAATTTTTTTATTAATTATAATTAGTCTATAAACATAATTTTTAAGTGATTTAAACATGGTTTAAAATTATTTTTAATATATTTTTCATAGTTCATAGGAAAAATAAATCATTTATTAAAAATATTTATTAGTGCTTAAACTCTTGATTTTATTTTTTCCTTCTAATTTATTTGTTAATATTGTTAACTTATTTCAAAGTGTTTTTAATGTATTAAATGCATGTTATTAATTTTTTATATTTTATTAACTTATTCAAATGATATATATTTATAGTTAATATGATTTTGATATTTGTAGTTTTAATTGACTAAGTTTTATAGAGATAGTTTGATTGATTGAATCATTTGAACTTATTCAAATATTGTATTTAAATTATTTTAAATACCCCGGCACTTCTACAATTTACTTTAATTAATTTTGAAATATGTATTAATTTATTATTCATTCATACATACACCTAAAACACATATTTCCAATATTTATGTTCATATATTTCTAGTTAATTTTATTATATATATTATTTTCTAAATTAATATCTAATGTCAATGAAATTATTCAAACTTATTATGTAATTTTTAATATATTATAATTTGGTTTTTATTAATATGCACTACATGAAATTAGAATATATTTTGAAATTTAAATCATAAAATTATATTACTGTAATTACAAGAATTATTTGAATCATTATTATGGAAACCAATTGATTAAATTAACTCGAAATTTAAATTAGATTGAATTGGACTTTATGTTTTGAATTCAAAAAATTATTATTTTGATTAGTTTGGCCGACCATTTTATCACTCCTAAATAATTTTTTAATTTGAATTTGAATTGATTTACCCTGTTTGAGGCTGGTCTATTAGCTTTTACAGATTCTATTTAAAGGATTCGAGGATACTTGGAACCAACCACCAAAAAAAGGAATTCTCATACATTCATATTCTTATGACATTTAAGTGATTATGTGCTCAACCATTTACATATTTTGTGAAGAACATTCAAGGAAGGAACAATTATTATTTGATTTCTAAATCACTTTGAAGAGTTTATTTGTACCATTGCTGGAACACCTAGAGTACATTGTTTGTATCCATTCAAAGGGCTTGCGTCAACTATTTCTTTAATAACAATTATTTCTACTAATATACAGTAGTATTATTTGTTATATATTTTTGTATGGATATATTTATTCACATAATACAATCTCATATAGTTCATACTACCTCTAAAAGTTATTACATTGGTTATGAGAACCTAAAAAAATTAGAACACTTAGGTTGAGGCTACTCCTATAGAAATCATGGGTTTTTGTCTAATATTGAAAATGGTTGCGTGTAGGTTTGGGGATTCGCATCACAATGTTATGGGTTTGTAATTATCTCATGTATGAGTCTGGGTTTAGATTTCTCCTATGTAAAAGTCTCTCTCTCTATTTCATAGCAGGTTCTATACTCCATTGTTTGGGGTGTGAAGAGTAGACATAGGACTATTTTGATCTGAACTAGTATAAAATTTTTTGTGTTCATTTATTTAATTTCATAAAAAAAACTCTTAAAATATTCATTATAATTATTATGTAAAAAATTAATTGTTTAATATTTTTAAAACACCAAATTCCATAATTAATTTTCAATTACCTTTATAATTTTAACAAATTCGTATTCACCCCCAATCTAGTCCTTTTTTCACCATCATAACTGACCTAAAATTTGATTATAATCCCAAAGATATAGAACATAAAAGTGGGATCGATGGTTTGAAAAACATATAAAAGGATCAAATAAAATGTATTTAAGAACTTTAAGAGAAATTTTTAGACATTTAAATAAAATTATAAAATAGAGGTAAACTCTTTTATCCTAATATAACATGATAATTAAGATCACTAAGGTAGAAAAAAATATGGAAGTGGAGTATATAAGGATAACACAACTAAATAAACAATCATATCCAAGTAAAAAAGTTGGTATGGGGATTTATAATAAAAAAAATATGTGATGATTGATGTTAGACCACAAGAACCCACTACGAGGTTAAAGATAAATTTGAGTATGAATCAGAATCAAGTGATTCAAATATCCTAGGGTATAACCTCTGGTGCACTAATGATGTACAAGAATACACCTCATATTAGGTGTTATTTCTATGGAAATATGGAGCATTCCAAAAATGTATATTACCTAGCCAAAAGGTACTTGATGGAATAATAGAAAAAAGGAGGGAACATAGAGTTCAATATTCCCAGAATGAATTTATTATCACTATTTATGGTGTGAAGTATTCAGACACATGACTGGATATTTATCATCAACAATGTAGAGGAATTTGTAAAATCATACCTAAAGAGGTTGTAAGAAGTAGCTCAAATAATAATAAAATGATCTAAAAATAGAAAATAAATTTTCATCATTGTAAGATGAAGTTGAATCATCATATTATAAGGAAGATTAAGAATATCTTTCCACAATAGGTGTGAATTCAATACCATGGATCAAAAATAAAAGCTCTGAGTAAGAAGTGGTTGAAGATATTTACCTTAATCCTCAAATTGTGTTGGGGTATGGATCCTTGAAAGTGGATGCACATCCTATATTAAAGGAAATAAGGATCTTTTTATAGGCATCAAATATTATAAACAAGGTGTTGTCAGTTTTGGAAATGATGATGGCCTAAAGATTTTTGTCTTGGGAAAATCCAAATTTGGGGGTAAGGATTTAATACATGTTAATGTCTTGGTTATTGAAGGTATCAGTCATAACTTGCTAAGTGTTAGTCAATTATGTGACTCAATTAATGCTATAAGATTTACCAAGAAGTTGGGTATCATAAAGGTAAAATATGGTATAATTGTTTTATAGGGAATGTGCATAAAGTGGAATCTCTACTTTGTGAGTGTAGAAGAAGATATGTGCTTTCTATCTAGAGAAAGAAAAAATTTTGTGGAATAAATGTATTTTCCATCTATGAAAACCATCCTTATAAGATCTATTCAAACGTGATGTAGCTCAAAAACTCCTAAATAAATCATGTGATCGTATTCACACATGTGATTCTTATTAACATGGGAATATTATTATAAAAAAATATAAGGAAAATGAGTAAAAATCAACCAAAGTGATTTAATTAGTTCATAAAGATGTGTGTGGGACTATGTCACCAATATCCATTGATCAGAAGAGGTATTATGTTCTTTTCATTGACGATTTCAGTAGGATTTTTAAGAACCCGATTATTACTTTTGAGGTACATGTTCTTGTTTTCTCTTTTCCTTAAGTGTTATTGAGAAAATAAGGAAAATGGGGGAGAAATCCCAAATTTTGGGAAATACACACCGTGTACTTTTCCACACGCCGTGTACTATTGGCCGTGTGGGAAGAGTACACAGGGTGTGTAGCCATGTCGGCAACGAAGGGTGTAAAGACCGAGTACATGCCATATAGTGGTCCCTTACATGCCGTGTACTATTGGCCGTGTGGGAATAGTACACAGGGTGTGTAGCCATGTCGGCAACGAAGGGTGTAAAGACCGAGTACATTCCATATAGTGGTCCCTTACACGCCATATAGTCAGTCAGCAGACGAATAGTAAGGCAGTGGCTAGCTGTGCAACAGCACATGCCGTGTACTCATGTAGATACGATGTGTAGTCATGTTGGTAGGAGAACAGTGCCATGCTGGCAGGAAACCGCCAGAGGAACAGTTAAAAATGGGAAGTACATGCCGTGTACTTGGAAATACATGACGTGTACTTTGTTTTTTTTCACTTAAAATGGGCAGTAGCCAACCCTGTTCACAGGGAAGGCTTAGAACTAGATGGGAGCTTGGGAGGGGATGATTGAATCTTTGAGGATCTGTCGATTGCGAACCGGGAATCCGATTCTACCTCCGTTAATCTCGTTGGAACCGCACTGGTAAGAGATTCCTCCTCATGGTGCATCTCTTGCCAATTCTTCCTCTAATAGAAGTTATTTAAGTTTAATTGAGTTTTCTTTCACCTAAGATCTACTTCATTATAGGACAATTCGTGGAACTTCGTTCAAGTATACTGATCAGGGGCGTATAAGGTAGGTGGCTAGGTGTTTATTTTCCAACTGTCATCTGTTTTTGTGTGTTTTTGAGCTACGAAACCATATTTGGGGTGTCGTGTGGATGAGGCCGTGCATATTTTAAATACCTAGAATGGTATAGGTAATTAAATGTGATATTAAAATGCTGTTTGGGATCACTGCTTGGATCCAAGACCACCCCAGGGGTGCGTTCATATGTTTAGCCGTTTGGAAAGGATTCCCAAGGGTATGCCTTATTTATTTTATGCATTACTTTTTCCTTGATAGGAATTGAATGTGAACTACTTATTTACATGTTGGTCATGTCCTGATTACTTTTTCCTTAGGGTAGTGTTTTACTATAGCCTGAGGGCATGACTGTATTAGCCTGAGGGCAATGTTCTCTTTTGGCTTGAGGGAAACTTCTTCATGCCTATAGGTGATAGACTCTGTGCCTTAGGGTGACACTCCATACGCCTGAGGGAAACATCTGTTATGCCTAAGGGCAAGATTCTGATTACCTAAGGGTAAGGGTTTGCGTGTCTGAGGACACTGACGGTTTATATAGAAATTCACTGTGGTGGTTTCTTAAATAATAAATCATGAAATGAATGTAAAAAATGGAAATAACTGGTAAAGTTAGTTACTTTTGAGTACTGCTATGTTTATTGCATTTACTTTTGCACGTTGTTGTTGCATGTTTTCACACTGTTGGGCACGGGCCTTTGGTGGGTGCCTACTGGGATTTATTTCTCACACCCTGTTTGGGTCATGCTTCTCATCCCAAATAGATTACATTTCTACAGGTGTAGATGAGGTCAAGGGTCCATATACAGGTAATTGATTGCTACTGAGGAGTAGGGGATCATGGGAACGGTCTTAGGCTCACGATGCTACCTGTTTCTTTGTTCTCTTTTTTTGTACTCTTTATTTAATGGACTGCTATATAACATGTTCTAGCTGTTTTCTTAGAACTTGAGACATGTTTCATCATATATATATACATCTGGATGGTTATCCTTTATTGCAGTTGTTATATTAAATGTGTATGGTTTATTGCTTCTGTTGTTGTTATATGCTTTGTATTTTATTCCGTTGTGCTACACTTTGACAAATGAGGGCATAGTTTCCCCACTATCAAATCTGGGACCTTGCTGCTAGTCGGCAGCCTCTAGCGTTTAGGGAAATGCGCTTGAGGTCACGTGGCGAACCGGGTTCGGGGCACCCGTTGAGTGGCACCCGGAACCAGGACGTTACAAAGTGGTATCAGAGGTGTTCTTTTCTTTGACTTACTATTTAGAGCCTTAGTCAGGGATAGGACGAGAACAGTAGTTGGTAATAAGTTGTTCTTGGTCATAGCTAACCTGTGAACTGGGAAAATCCAATTTACCGCGTGTTTCAATGTTTCTGATTTTGAAATTTTAAAGTTGAATTGATTTTCACCGAAGGGTGACACACTTGTGATTGTGCCGTTTATATTTTATCTATGGGTTCTATTTAGTTGCAACCTGATGAGATGAGGGTATGCCATCTCATGCATCATTTAGGCACATGCTAGAAATCACATGCCATGCATAGATCCATGCTGTGTAGGAGCATTAGAAATTTCATGTTGTTGTGATAGTTGATGTGCTAGAAAAGCATGTTGTTGTGATAGCTGCTTTGATAAATACCTACTATGTGATAAAGAATTATTGTATGAGCCTGTTTATAGAATGGACGCCAAACTTTGGTTTTTGGGGAGTATGGTCCCCCATTTACTGGAATTTGGTGGATCATTGGCTGTTTATTTTGTTATAACACAGATAAGATGTCAAACTTTGATTCGTGGGGAGTATAGGCCCTCACGGATCAGAATTTGACACTTAGGTGTTGTTTTGCGGTATTTTCTAGGTTCCGGAGGATTTTCTGAGGCATACTGTCTGGAAACCCAGTATACACGCTATGTAGTAATTTAGACACGTCGTGTATGTTCTTCTGTTCGGGAAGAAAAATAAACTTTTTTAGTACACACTGTGTACCCAGAGTACATGCCGTGTAGTCTCTTCCCGTGTCACAAACTGTGTGGGAGGCGACACGGGGAATGGAAAAGTTTGGGGAACACACGCCGTGTACCGGATGTACACGTCATGTAGTGTTGACTCGGAGTCCCGCTGCATAACTAACAAACACAGATGGATGAGACCTTAATACATACACGTCATGTCCACTATGGAACATGTCGTGTAGTCTGACTTGGGGACCCGGCCGTGTAACTAACAACACAGGTCGGTGTAATCCTTTTGTGTACACGCCATGTGTATATTGAAAACGTCGTGTAGTGTGAGTAGTGTTTCCGGCCGTGTAACTAACAACACAGGTCGGCGGAGCTCATCTAGTACATGTCATTTACCTGTGGGACATGCTGTGTAGTCTTGTCTGAGGACATACCGTGTGGACTTAGCCGTGTGACTCGGAAATGGGGTAGTGTACATGCCGAGTTCGGGTGTAACACGTCGTGTAGTGTCAAGCCGAGTAGTCGGTCGTGTCACAAATGACACGGGCATTTGGAAAATTACACCATACACACCGTCTTGTTAAAATACACGTCGTGTAGTTTTGTTCAACGGGAGCTATGTGGCTTAGCCGTGTAGAAGGACCCAGGCAGGGAAGGGAAGTCGAGTACACACCGTGTAGTCAGTATACATGCCGTGTATTCTTGTTTTTCAAATCTTGACATGCCTTCTTCCTCATGTTTTCCTTTGGAATTCCTTCCTTTTTAGTCTGGATAATCTTGATCTAAGGTGTGCGTTTAACCTTGTAGTGTCATGCCGCCAAGACGTTCACGCATTGTTTTCCAGGAGAGCGGCAACAATTATACTCTAGAGATTGTAGGCCATGGGCTACCAGTGGATCCTCTAGCAGAGCAAAATGCAGCACCAGCCGTTATACCGGACACAGGAGCGAATGTGCAGTTTCGTGAAGGCTTTATGCGGTTCATGCAAACCTTTCAGGGAGCACCGCAAGCTTCAACATCTATGGATGAGCTGACACGTATCTTCCAGGAGTAGTATCCGCCTACGTTTTCAGGGGATGACTGACCACAGGCTGCGGAGTCTTGGCTGGGGTCGATGCAGACTATCTTCGAGCATCTTGAGATGCCTCCAGGGCGGAGGGTCAAGCTCACAACGTACATGATGCGAGATTCCACCAAAATGTGGTGGGATGTTTCCACCCAATCAGATAATCACAGGGACATGGCGTGGGAAGATTTATAGGCAGTCTTCTATGAATTCTTCTTTCCAGAGACACTGAGGGTAGATAGAGATCGAGAGTTCATGAATCTGTAGCAGGGCACTATGTCGGTGATGGATTATTCTGTAAAGACCCGTAAACTTCAAGGAAATTTTTTTCTTAAATTCTTTGGGATTTTACGAGTGCGCAGTTTCTGACAGCACCTGATTCTGAGAGCCGGTGTGCCCGGAATCAACTTCCGAAGTTTAGATCAGGTACGTTCAGTGAACGAACGACCCGGTTTTTCTATCTTTTGAACCGGTACTCAGAATCGAAATCAGAGGGCACCGATGAAACCACAGTGGCAGTAATTTCTTAAGAGGACCTTTTCCAAAGGTGCGTTTTCTTGGGAGGAGTTGTTAAAAATTGAGGACTAAATGTGAAGTAAATAAAATTGTGTACAATGTTTTTTTCTAAGTGGTTATATCCTAGGTGTGGGAATTGGGGTGGGACCCACTGGTTGCTAACTGCCCTTGAGAGGATAAAGGTGAGGTGGGGCCCACATGAGCCCTAGCTCTTCACTTTCCTTTAACTCCTCTAACCCCCCTCTTAAAGTTGGTAACTCTTCTTAACATGTTAAACCTCTCCTTTAAGTGGGTGACTTTTCCTCTCCCCACTCACAAAATTTTAATGCTAGCCAACTCACACTTAATTAATAATTTGAATTAAGTGTTTTTTTCAAAATTTGAAATGCTTGGCTTAGTAAATAAAATAAGGAAGGGACTCATTTTATTTTTTTGGCATTTGTGGTGTTAAGAGAGAGGAGAAGGAAGTTTCTTTATCGAAGAACATCAATCCTCCCGCGAAGAACGACTCGGCGACCCCAACTTCTCCATCCCCTTCCTCCTCCGCGATAAGGGAGGAGACACCGACGCGGGAGTTCTCCAACGACGTGCAGTTGTCTTCTTCTCTCCTTGATAAAAGAGAAGACAACGTTTCCTCAGGTGCACACCGTCGACGATAAAAACGACGCCATATTTTGCGGTTCTTGACAACTGCGAATTACTTTGAGAGGTAGGGGTTATCTTCATTCGTGTTTAATTTAATCTTCTTCGTTGATTATCTTGGCTGAATGTTACCAATGTAACGGGAGGAGATCAGACC
This sequence comes from Viscum album, assembly GCA_963277665.1. Classification (NCBI taxonomy): domain Eukaryota; kingdom Viridiplantae; phylum Streptophyta; class Magnoliopsida; order Santalales; family Viscaceae; genus Viscum; species Viscum album. The sequence continues at coordinate 1,376,443,842 of OY728152.1, read as the reverse complement.
GCACAAACACGGCCAATTTCTCCTCCCCGTTTCTTTGTTGATTTACATTGATGATCGAAGACAAGATGCCGCGGTGCCGTTGTACCGCGCGAGGACGAAGAGAACCACGATCGGAGCGGGCCACGGTAGTGGTGTGCAGCACCGTTGCGCCGCGCTGGTGAAGCCGAAGGAACCGCGGCTGGAGCGGGCTGCGGTGGTGGTGTGAGACTCCGTCGCGCCGCGGCGGAGAACCCAAGGGAGGCCATGACCGGGGTGAGCCACGGCGGAGGGGCGCGGCGCCGTCGCACCGTGCCGGTCGGGGAAGAGCCATGGCCTTAGGCCACGGCAGTTCAGCAGGGGGTGGTCGGCCAAGCCGGCCGCCGGTGCTTCAGGAGGTGGGACCCCCGCGGGTCCTGCGGCAACACAAACCGGCCGGCCATTAAGGCTAGCAGTTTCTAGAGAAACTGGGGCACGCAACCCTACGGTACAGCCTAGGGCGGACCCCACCAGGGGGGCCGCCATTTTAAAAAATAAAGGGGTGTCGCCCCCCCCCCCCCTCGCACCCCGTCGCGGGCCGGACTGCCCGCGCCAGGCCGGGCCGCCAGCGTTGGTTCGGGCCACGCCGGATGGGTCAAGACACACCCAATCGGGCCGAACCCAGACCTGGGTCGGGTCGACCCAGTTCGGGATGACCCATGGGGTATTGGGTCAGGTCGAATCGGGCCCAAACCCCCTATTTTTCGAAGAGATTCATTCAAACGCTCATATCTTGGGCTACGGACCTCCGATCGATGCACCGTCAATTGTGTTGGGATCCTTGGATCAAGAAGATCGTTTTGGTATATTACAATCAAGATTTAAGTAAAGTTTGAATATGACCGGGTTGGTTCGAACCTGAAACCAATCGGGCCCTTGGAGCGGAAACGCTTATAACTTAATGACCGGATGTATGAATGACGTGTTTTCCATTAAATTGAATTCCTATTAGTGATATGGTTCTTTTGGCTTAATCCTCTTGATTTTTTGATGCAGCTGGAGTACCTTCGGGTTGGTTTTAGCTTAGAAACCAACCAGGCCCTAGGACGAAAAAGCCAATAACTCTCAGACCGGGCGTCTGATTGACGTGTCGTCTATCGCGTTGAGTTCCTATTGATGAGACAGAAATTTTGGATACATAAACTTTGGACTTCATGAAAATTGATGTATCGACCCCTTGGCTCATGGAGCGGACCCTCCCAGAATCAAGCATGTTGTGTGCGGGAACCCTAGAGTTGGCTGCGACTACAACGATGATGGTGACTGTACTTGGATCTTACATGTGTTCAGCAGCGTGGATGACTGTACTTGGATCCTACGTGGGTTCGGCAGCGATGACGACTGTACTTGGATCCTACGTGGGTTCGGCAGCGACGGTTATTGTACTTGGATCCTACGTGGGTTTAGCATCGACGACTTCTGTACTTGGATCCTACGTGGGTTTGGCAGAGGAGATGATTCAGAGGCTACATCTAATCATCTCCACCACTCTTCGTGAGTAGTATACCTGTGTGAGCTGAGTCTTGAATTTCAATCATTATCTTCGATATGATTGAATTGCTTTTCTGTGTGGATTGGGTTGTGTTTTCCTGTGTGGATTTGGTTGTACTTTCCTATGTGGACTAGGCTAAAATTGGGCTTGGAAGTTGGAGCCGAACAGGAATTTATGACTTAGGTATATGTATGGGAATATACCTAAGTAGTGTTGGTTGATACTTCGTTTTTTGTATCTTTCCTTTGTGGTTTATCCTTTGTGGATTCTGTGAGGCCTTCGGGGGTCTCGGGGTCCCTACTGAGTATCGTATACTCACCCCTGCATGGGCTATTCCCGCACTATGTTGTGTTGGTTGCAGACGACGGACAGTGTTGATCATAGTTTAGGCCTGAGGGGCGGTACAGTATACGGTGGTGGACTATCAGGTGGGACGTACACAGAGTGGACGACCGGACTCGAGGAGCCGACAAGACTATCTGTACTCACCCTTCAGGTGGGAGTTCCGGAGGACGTCTTGGTGGTTGATGCTCTACATTTCAGCTGTTTTACTTTCTTTTCTCAGTTGTACTGTACTTTTAGTTGGTTTGTATACTAGCCCATTTACTTTCCAGCACTTACTTTTGTACTCATTTTACTTGGTGTTTACTTCAGCTTGCATACTCTGTGGTGTTTGTTTCCTTATATAAAGGAAGTACCTTCCATTTTTTCGGGATTTACGCCTTTGGTGCTAGTCTCCAGCCCCTGGTCTATGGAAGGCGGGCTTGGGGTAGTCACGGCATAAGCCCTGAGGACGGGTCGTGACATATTCTGCTCGTTTCACAGAGATTCAGCGTTTTTCACCTGTTCTGGTGGGTGATGAGATGTTGAGAGCCAGACACTTTGAGGATGGTCTTCGATATGACATCTGAGCATTGGTGAACGTTTTCAGGTTGCCTACGGTACATGCTATTGTGAACCAGGAGCTGATTATAGAGAGGAACCTGTGGGAAGCTAGTGGTGTGGGCCAGGGCGGTTCAGCACCAGTTTCTGGTACTATTTCTACCGGTAAGAGGAATAGACAGATGGACTTCTCTTAGGGTGGCAGTACTAGCCAGAAGGATGTTTCAGGTGGTCAGGTTAGGTGCTACCAGTGTGGTAAATAGGGGCAAAAGAGACCGCATTGTCCATGGGATCTAATGGAGTGTCGAGCTTGTGGAAAGATGGGTCATCTGTAGCGCTTTTCTAGGGCATTTTCACTGATGGCTAGTGAGAGGGGTTCTGTGCAGACTCCACGTGCAGGAGTAGGACCAGTGACTTCTTACCAGTTGGGGAACTAGAATACGTCAGGGCGTGTAGGTAGGGATGGTGGTTGTGTTCGTGGTAGCCAGACACCAGGATCTCAGAGGCAGCAGGGCGGGACAGCTTAGGGTAGTTAGGCTGTGTCGCAGGGCCGCGGCACTGGGCAGACATATGCAGTGCAACAGACCCAGTAGGAGCAGGATCCTGGACCTTCTACTGTCAGAGGTACTATTCTAGTAGCTTCTATTTTATCTTCAATACTTTTTGATATAGGTACTACACATAGTTTCATATCTGTTCCCATTGTGGAGAGTCTTGGGCTCTGTGTTTCTACTTCTTCTGATATCATGACGCTAGACACTCTGTTGGGGACTAGAACGGCTGGTGTGTGTCAGTGCAAGGAGTACCCCCTTGAGTTTGGTGGGTGTCACTTTCTTTGGGACCTCTATGTCTTTGAGATGACAGCTTATGACTTCATTCTTGGGATGGACTGATTGGTTCCCTTTCGAGCCTTTGTAGACTGCTATTGTCGCAGGGTGAGTTTCACATCACCAGAGGGCGGAGAGTTTCTATACAAGGGAGAATGGGATGTTCAGGCGAGTCGAGCTGGACCAGAGCATAATGGGCGAGGTGGAGTCACATCTCAGATTGTGAGTTTATATCTGGACGACTAGGGGACTTGTCAGAAGGATTTCCCTCAATGGTTTATCATTTTAGGGATGTCTTCTCGGATGACTTTTCAGGTCTACCTCCGGAGTGTGAGGTGGATTTCTCAATTGAGCTTGTGCCAGGAGAAACACCAGTGTCCATTCTTCCTTATAGGATGGCCACGCCCGAGTTGCAGGAGCTCAAGAGGCAGTTAGAGGAGTTATAGAAAAAGGGTTTTATCCGACCCAGTACTTCTCCATGGGGTTCGTCGGTTCTATTTGCGAAGAAGGCGGACGGTACCCTCAGACTCTGTGTGGATTATCGAAAGTTGAACCAGTTGACAGTCAAGAACCGATATCCCTTTCCAAGGATTGATGATCTTTTTGATCAACTTCGTGGAGCACGAGTGTTCTCAAAGATTTACTTGAGATCAGGATATCATCACCTGTGTGTTAGACCATCTGATATACCTCTCATAGATTTCAAGAGAAGGTATGGTCTATACAGGTATACAGTTATGCCGTTCGGACTCACAAACGTGCCAGCAGTTTTCATGGCTCTGATGAATCGTGTGTTCCATCCTAATCTGGACTCTTTTGTGGTAGTATCCTTGGACAATATCTTGTTGTACTCTCACACTCGACACGACCATGCTACCCATTTTGAGATTGTATTGAGTACACTGAGAGAGCATCGACTATATGCTAAGCTCTCAAAGTGCCACTTTTGGATGGATCAGATTCACTTCCTGTGTCATATCATCTCAGAGGCAGGAGTTGCAGTAGACCCAGAGAAGGTTAGAGAAGTAGTTTCCAGGGAGCATCCCAAGAACATGTTTGAGATACCAAGTTTCTTGGGGCTGGATGGTTACTACAGACGTTTCATCGAGTACTTCTCCTGCTTAGCAACGCTGTTTACAGGTGTGACTAAGAAGGGTGTGAAGTTCATATGGTCGGAAGCTTGCGAGACAACCTTTCAGGACCTAAAAGGAAGGTTGACATCAACACCGATCCTGATGCTCCCAGAGTAGGGGAAGATCTATACAGTTTACTGTGACACATCAGGTATTGGTCTGGGAGCAGTGTTCATGCAGGGCGATCGAGTTTTTGCGTACGTGTCTCAGCAGTTGAGGTCACATGAGAGGAATTACCCGATGCATGATCTCGAGTTAGCTGCAGTTGTGCATGCGTTACGCGGTTGGAGGCATTATCTATTGTGTGAGCATTTTTTTGGTTTTTACCAATCACAAAAGTCTCAAGTATATCTTTACTTATCATGACTTTAATCTGAGACAGCGAAGGTGGGTTGAATACCTTCAGTCCTTTGACTTTGAGATTGACTATACACCTGGTAAAGGTAATGCGGTAGCTGATGCCCTGAGCAGGAAGACTTAGATACAGGCTGTGTAGGAGGCCAGTGGTGAGTGACATCTCATGGATTTGTTCTCAAAGATGCATTTGGAGGTGCACGACAGTCAGGGGTAGACCTATCTTTCATCTTTAGCTGTGACTTCTACCCTTCTGGATAGAGTGAGGATGAGAAAGATATCTGATTTGGAAGGCCTAGTTCTACAGGAGTTAGTGGCAAGTGAGGACCCTCCTCCTGGTTGGACGATAGGTGATGATGAAATTCTGTGTTTCCATGGACGAGTGTGGGTTCCAGGGGATATACGCGAGGTGCTGATGTGAGAGTTTCATGCTTCAGCTTGGGCAGTTCATCCCAGGGTTACCAAAATGTACCGAGACTTGAGACGTCAGTACTGTTGGTAGGGTATGAAGATAGATGTAGCTGGTTTAGTTACAAGGTGTTCCACCTGTCAGCAGGTGAAGGCGGAACATCAGAGTCCAGCCTGACTGTTACAGCATTTACCCATTTCGGAGTGGAAATGGGATGATGTCGCGATGGACTTTGTGACTGGGTTGTCGAGGTCACCTAGAGACAATGATGTCGTGTGGGTTGTTGTGGACAGACTCACGAAGGTAGCTCACTTTTTGTCGATCAAAGAGACCTTCAGTGTTGGAAAGCTCGGGAAGTTGTATATCCAAGAGTTCATACGTCTTCATGGGGTCCCTAATTCTATCGTTTCAGATAGGGGCTACCATTTTACATCTCGTTTCTGGCAGAGTTTTCAGAGGGCACTGGGTACATAGGTGCTTCTGAGCACAGCTTACCACCCTCAGACTGATGGCCAATCAGAGCGTACGATACAGGTGCTTGAGGACATGTTGCGTGCATGCATTATAGACTTTGGGGGCTCTTGGGAGAAGTATATACCCCTAGTCAAGTTTTCATATAATAATAGTTTCCAGGAAACTATTGAGATGACACATTACAAGGCTCTATACGGTAGGCCATGTCGATCACCCTTGTGATGGTTAGAGATAGGTGATGAAGCTTTACTGGGACCACGTTTTATACAGGATACTTCTGAGCAGGTCCAGTTGATTCAGAAGCGGATGGCTACCACGCAGTCTTGTCAAAAATCTTATGCTGATCGTCGTAGACGACCCTTGGAGTTCGTGGTCGAGGATCAGGTTTTCTTGCGTGTTTTGTTGAGGCAGGGACACAGGCGGATCTAGAGACAGGGTAAACTTTCACTAAGGTATGTGGGGCCATTTTAGATTCTGGAGAGAGTCGGTCTGGTTGCCTATCAGTTGCAGTTACCACAGAGGTACTGGTCCATGCACGACGTCTTCCATGTATCTCAGTTGCGCTGCTATCATTCAGACATGTCTCACGTCTTTCAGCCTGAGGAGTTTGAGCTTCAGTTTGATGCGTCCTTTGAAGAGCATCTGATTCGTATCGTTGAAAAGAGCATGAAGGTTCTCCAAGGCTGTTCAGTTCCTCTTGTTCGGGTGTTATGGCAGCATGGCCGAGTGCAGGACGAAACTTGGGAGCGGGAGACTGATGTACGTGCTCAGTGGCTGGAGTTGTTCATGGCTTTATCTTCTCCACCCTTGGAAGGGAAATTCGGGGACGAATTTCTTTAAGGGGGGAAGTTTGTAAGAACCCAGTTCTTTCTTTTTAGGTACATGTTCTTCTTTTCTCTTTTCCTTAAGTGTTTTTGAGAAAATAAGGAAAATGGTGGAAAAATCCCAAATTTTGGGAAATACATGTCGTGTACTTTTCCACACGCCTTGTACTTTTGGCCGTGTGGGTAGAGTACACAGGGTGTGAATCCATGTAGGAAACGAAGGGTGTAAAGAACGACTACATGCCGTGTAGTGGTCCCTTACACGCCGTGTAGTCAGTCGGAAGGAAAATAGTAAGGTGGTGGCCAGTTGTGCGACAGCACACGCCATGTACTCATATAGACACATCGTGTAGTCATGTCGGCAGGAGAACAGTGCCACGCTGGCGGGAAACCGCCAGAGGAACAGTTAAAAAATGGGAATTACACGTCGTGTACTTGGAAATACACGCCATGTACTTTGTTTTTTTTTTTGCTTAAAATGGGCAGTATCCAACCCAGTTCACAGGGAAGGCTTAGAACTGGACGAGAGCTCGGGAGGGGACGGCCGAAACTTCGAGGATCCGTCGATCGCAAACCAGGAATCTGATTCCGCCTCTGTCGATCTCGTTGGAACCGCACGGGTAAGAGCTTCCTCCTCATGGTGTGTCTCTTGCTAATTCTTCCTCTAATGGAAGTTATTTAAGTTTAATTGAGTTTTCTTTCACCTCAGATCTACCTCATTCTAGGACGATTTGTGGAATGTTGTTCGAGTATACTGATCAGGTGCGTATAAGGTAGGTGGCTTGGTGTTTATTTTCCAACTGTCGTGCGTTTTTGTGTGTTTTTGAGCTACGAACCCATATTTGGGGTGCTGTGTGGCTGAGGTCGTGGCTATTTTAAATACCTAGAATGGTATAGGTAATTAAATGTGATATTAAAATGCTGTTTGGGATCACTGCTTGGATCCAAGAACACCCCAGGGGTGCATTCCTCTATTTAGTCGTTTGTCCAGGATACCTGAGGGTATGACTTAATTATTTGACGCATTACTTTTTTCCTTGAGAAGAATTGTATGTGAACTGGTTATTTACATGTTGGTAATGGCCCGGTTACTTTTTCCTGAGGGAATTGTTTTACTATAGCCAAAGGGCATGACTGTATTAGCCTGAGGGCAATGTTCTCTTTCGGCCTGAGGGCAACTTCTTCTTGCATGTGGGCGATAGACTCTGTGCCTGAGGGAGACACTTCGTACACCTGAGGGAAACATCTGTTATGCCTGAGGGCAAGATTCTGATTACCTGAGGGTAAGTGTTTGCGTGTCTGAGGACACTGATGGTTTACATAGAAATTCACTATGGTGGTTTCTTAAATAATAAATCATGAAATGAATGTTAAAAATGGAAATAACTGGTAAAGTTAGTTGCTTTTTAGTACTTCTTAGTTTATTGTATTTACTTTTGAACACTGTTGTTGCATGTTTTCACACAGTTGGGCACGAGCCTTTGGTGGGTGCCTACTGGGATTTATTTCTCACACCCTATTTGGGTCGTGCTTTTTGGACCAAACAGATTACGTTTTTGCAGGTGTAGATAAGGGCAAGGGTCCTTATACAGGTACTTGATTGCTGCTGAGGAGTAGGGGAGTATGGGATCGGGCTTAGGCTCATGATGCTACTGGTTTCTTTGTTCTCTTTTGTTGTACTCTGTATTGTATGGACTGCTATGTAACATGTTCTGGCTATTTTCTTAGAACATGAGACATGTTGCATCATATATATATATACATCTGGCTGTTTATCCTTTACTGCAGTTGTTATATTAAATGTGTATACTTTATTGCCTTCGTTGTTGTTGCATGCTTTGTATTTTATTCCACTGCACTACACTTTGAAAAATGAGGGCATAGTTTTCCCACTATCAGACCTAGGCCCTCACTACTAGTCAGCAACCTCTAGCATTTAGAGAAATGCGCTTGAGGTCACATTGCGAACCTGGTTCGGGGCACCCGTTTAGTGGCACCCGGAATTGGGACGTTACAGGATTGAATGGATATTTTTCATTACCCACAAGTATGCAATGTCCAGTTTCAAAAAACTATATGGGAGGGAATATAAAAGGATTCTAGGACAAAAAGATGTTTTAGTTTCAAACTAATAATTATACACAATTCAAAAACATACAAGTAGAGTATTATCTTGAGAAACATGGATAAGGAATCAGGATTCGATAGGGATAACTCCTCAAAAAAATGGAGTGCTTAAGAGGAGAAATTAGATCATAAACAATATGGCTAGAATATTTTATATTGAAAAGGACCTATGAGATTTTTTTTGGAAGGAATCAGTATTTTCATTAATCTATATATCAAATAGCTATTTGTTGTGTCTTAAAGAAGAAAATACTTTGTACGAGTTGTGGTATGGAAATAATTCAACATTGAAATGCTTCTAAATATTTGTAAGTAAGTATTTTATTCGTAATATAGAAAAACACTGAACATTTTAGTCTCATGGAGATGAAGGAATATTTCTTGGATACTCAAGAAAGTGTAAACCATATAAATTATTCAATAATAGGTTGGGGAAAGTGGTTGAAAGTAATATGTAACTATAGTAGAGAATGGATAGAATCTTCAATGACACAATGAAAAGTTCCATGAATACAGTGATGTGGAGGTAAGAAAATCAAGAGAATTAGAAGTGGAAAATACATATTCTAAATAATATACTAATAATTATTAGGAGGAATTCAAATCTATATATTCATGGAAGATGAATATTTGATCTAAAATAGGCTCGTAAAACATCATTGGTGATCAGGCAGTGCTAGTTAAATCATGGATAATGAAGTATTTACAGTAGGAATACTTCATATCTCATACAGAGCCTAAATGTTTTGATGTAGCTGGAGATGAAAATTGAGATCAGATTATAAAGAAGAGTCTAACCAAATTGAGAAGAATCGGATATGAGAGATTATTTCAAAACCAAAAAATAATAATTCCATCACGACCAAATGGGTCTCCTAGAACAAACTAAATGAATATGAATAGGTGATTCAAAAAAATAACATGACTAAGTGGAAGGGATACTCCCAGATCGAGGGAATCTATATTGATGAGACAATTTTACCTATTTCAAGGCTTGATACAATTTTCCTATTCTCATTCATAATAGTGAAATGAAAGTTCAAAGTTTTCTAAATGGATTTCAAGTTAGAATCTCTTAATAGGGATTTAGAAGAATAAGTGTATATTGATAAGATAGATGGTTTTATCATTCATGAAGATGATAAGAGAGTTAATTGACTGAGAAAATCACTATATGGGTTGAATTAACAAATGAGATCATGATATTCCAAGCTTGATCAGTTTTGGAAGAAGATTGGTTTTTAGTGAGGTGGAGTAGATTACAATTTCTATGGAAACAATGACAGTAATAAAATAATTATGGTCATGGTGTATGCCAATGACATAATATTTGGTGGATCAGATAAAGTGTAGTGAAAACTATTTTTTATACTTCATGAAAAGTTAGTTTGAAATTTCCATGATTGGTGAATTGACCTTTCTCGTTGGTTTATAGGTTACACTAGGAAGTAATAACACATTCATTTATCAATAAAAATATTCCAATGAGGTTCTGATAAGATTTTTAATGGATAATTCCAAGGAGATGAAGACTATGGTGTCTACAAGGATAAAACTATCATGATATGATGAAGGAAAAGTGGTTAACATCACATAATATAGGAAGATCATTGGAAGTTTATTATACTTAATAGTGTCATGACTTAGTATTATTTTAGTCACATTCCAAGAAGCATGGTGTCAAAGAAATCAGAAAGAAATCTACTAACAAGAAGTAAAAAAATAACACTTTGGTATATCAAGGGAATGGTGGATTTTAGTATGTTATAAAATAAAAAATATTAGCATGATTTATTAGGTTATGCAGATGTGGATTGGTCTAGTTATGTAGATGACATAAAATCAACATCAGTTGGTCAACTTTATCTCTAAAGATTGTGTATTTCTTGGATAAGAAATAAATAATATTTCATTTCATCGATCACTACATAATCTGAATATATTGTGGTTACTCAAGCTTTCACGTAGTTATTGTGGATGAAGTAGTAGCTTGATGACATTGTAGTTGAAGTGAATTCTCTAATTAGAATACACTTTGAAAATTCATGTGCTATAAATTTCATAAAAATTTAGTCAATCACTCTTAGATTAAGCACATTAAAATCAAGTATTTTTTTATCAAAGTGAAGGTTGATCATGGTCTTGTGATGTTATAGTATGTTCTTATAGAACTATAGGTTGCAGAAATTATGATGAAGGAGTTTCCCAAAGAGTCATTTGAGCGACAATGACTAGCTCTAGGAGTTTATTTGACTCCCCATACTTGAAAAGGTGTTGGTTTGGGAACTCCTCTCCCTGAGGTATAGTTTTTTTCCCTTATGTGATGATATGTGTTCATTTAAATATTTTAGCTAAAAAGGAGTGACCTTAGGGTTTATTGATAAAGGTGGAGAAAATGTATTGATCAAGACAAGGAAGAAGCTGATAGGGGGTTCAATGAAGTGGGGGGGTGTAAATATGATGATGGTAAAAATGATTGATCAAATTTTAAATATCATGATAGATAGGGTTACTTTTGAAATTATTTAACAATTTTTTGAATAAAGTGATTCATTGAAAAACATTACATGCTACTCTTGTTTCTCACATCAAACATGGCTCATATAGGCTTGGAGTGTGTGTTGAGTAAATATTTGATCGCTATATAGAATTGAAGGAAGTGGATTTTGGTAGAATATGGAAGAATATTTAAATTTATCTCAAAGGAAGAAGAGTTTTCAACAAACCCATAGGGTAATATTGTTTGAAAAATATCCCTCAAGGTGACTTTGTAATGTTTTTGGGTCGATTGTGTTTGTTGAAAAATTAGGTTTAGGGATACATTTTTATGGGTTCCAGTATGATTTTTGACAAGGTATGTTGACAAATATCCAAGAAAGTAGTAAGGAAGATCTAGAATTTGTTCAAGAAGTTTCATGTATAATGTTGTTCATTTTCCTAGTGTTTTCCAAATTTTTAGGGTCTAAAATTTAGAGGATTTCTCAAGTTTCTTGAATTTCAAATTTCTAGGGATACCTCATGAAAATATTAAAAAAAATTGGAGTTTATGAAAGTTTTGTGTTTCACGAATTTATGTTATTTAAAAAGTGTTTTTGGATTTATTAAGGTTTGGTGTTTCAAGAAATATGGTTGATTCATGGGGGAAAGATGGTAAGTTACACGATTACTGGAAGTTTCATGAATGTAAAATTTCCATGATGTTTTATAAAGACTAAGAGTTTCAAAAATAGCAATGAAGAGTATCTTAAAAGGGGGTGGTAAGCTCGAAAGTTTCATGAAGGAGAGGAAAATGGGTAGATACCCCCTTATTTGAAAGGAATAATCCTTGATGAAAATATAAAAGGCTTTGAATTTTTTAAACTGTGTCATGAAAGATTTTTCTTATGTGAAGGTTTTTATAAGATCATAACTTTCACAAATAAAGAAATTTTCATAAAAGGTATTTAATCTTAATGAAATTTGTGATTTTCCAAAAAGTAGAGAGTTTCATGAATGTTTTGTGTTTCATGAAATCATAAAGTTCTATTAATTATTGGTATGTTTCGTGAATGTTAGAAAAATGGTTTCCTGAAATTAAATCTTACACGAACCAAAAGGGATTCCCCAGTAAGTACTTGGTAATGTGGTATTCATAAATTGTATGAAAGTGGAACTTAATGATACACCAAATGAGGTGTAAAACATATTGATTCTAGTGATTCAAAGAAGAATCATCTGATGGAGCAATGGGCACACTTCAGTTGAGAGAGAAGTGGGCTTTCAAATTGTGATTGTTTGTAAACCAAGGGAGGTAGCGATTCCACTATAAAATTTGTAAATAACAGTGTGATTTATTGTATTTGGTACATAGACACATTAAATTTTTATTCTCAATGGATGTATCCTAGTTTAGGTAAACCATGTAAAATTTTTGTGTCTCGTGCATGATTTCATTTCTGATAATACATTGCTATGAGAAAGGGAGAGAAGAGTGTTTTGTTTAATGGTGGAAAAATATATAAAGGGGGATTAGTTTTAATCTATCATACCCTGCCCCCCCCCCACACACACACTTTAGGTATTTTACCTCATTTAGATAACACTTATTTTTTTCTTAAATTAAAGTGTTGTTTACGATATGATTGGTTCACCACCACCATGAACAACGTACTTCATTTTTATCCACCACTTTCAAGGATGGTCCTAAAAATATTATTATAGTTAAATAATATTATAATAATTATATTATAACTTTTTTATCAATATGGAGTTAATATATAAAGAGAATATTAAATAGAACGAAACTAGATCTTGATGGTCGGTCAAAACACCTAAATGGACTAACCACTTAACTTTAACATTTTTACTAAAAGGATCATCCCTATGTCGGAACACATATGGGTATGTGGGAAATTTATAGTTTTTGGAAGTATATGAATACCATTTCATTTAACTTATATAGTTTTAGTCCCATTTTACATGAACATCAATAATTATCCATAAGTGATCTGACCATGGAACCATGAAACGAATGCCCTCAGAAAAGTGAAATTAAACATTATATCCCATTGAAAAGATTATAAATGACCATAATAAAATTATAATAAATAAAATATTGATAGAAATTTTTTAATTAATTAATTATTAAATCTAATTTAATTATCCATGATGTTAAGGTAAATTATAGAGAGATTCTGGAACATAAGGTAAGGGATCTCAATTAACCACCTTTTTTCTTTAAGTTATGACCTTTCTATCTCTAACCTAGTTTTTCTATTTATTTAATGTTATTTAATTCTTATAAATCATATATATATGTTACATATATACCGAGGTTATTTTTCTTTCCTTTTATGGGGTAATACATGTCTAAATTCTATTTCTCAAATGTAACCCATTTCATTCCATGTGTAATTCTTATAATATGAGGCAAGAATATACAACCCATTTCTTTCCATGGGAAATTAGTATGATTATTCCTTATCATCGATTCTATTTTTTGGCACACAAAATCTTGTATATGTTATGATGGTTTCACTTAAATAGTGATCCAATGCATTGAGTAATGTTTTTACCTCTTGAGATGTTATGTGTGGGATTTAGGTGTGAATTTAATCCATGATAGGGATCTGTCCACCATGTGATGTGTTTTAAGCTATTATCCTTGAATTATGTTTATCTCATGTTATATATAGCTTAAAAACTCATATCTTCCATGATATTATGATTCTATATTCTTTATTTTATGCCTACATATGATTATTCACGAGCCTTTTCTTTTATGTTATCATGTTTTGACTTATGGGTAATATGTTTTGATTCATTACCATGCTTATTACCTTAATGGGATTTATTGCTCACCCATTTATTTTATGCATTCCCCCATTTTTCCTATACATTTTTATGAAATATAATGGATTTTAGATCTCATTAAGGAAAAATAAATAAATATGTTGTGTTTTAGTTTCACGTTGATGTTTTATGTACCAATTATTCCAAATACACAAGGAATATCGATCCTTTTATTATATTTATCGGATTTTATTTTAAGAGTCGTGTAATAATATATGTAAAAGGATTGGATTTTTATATTTGGTATCATATGATGGTCTAGTTGTTTTTTGCATTAAGATTAAAATAATTTAGTGATATCCATAAGGATATGTCTAAGTATAAGAAAATATCTTGGAATTTTAGTGAATTATAGAGAGAGTGGTTTCCAAGAAATTACAAAAAATGACTAGATACTATAAGTGGATGTGGATCAGGCACAATGTTACCTAGGGGTATTAACCTTGAAAATGGTGAATAGGGTATTGACTCGATCGTCACCTTGTGTATGAAAAATAGACCTTGTTTCACACCTGGTTTGGGACTATCGGCAGACATGCTTTAGAAAATCCACAAACTCTTTACGAACAATTATGAATGACTTGAATGGTTTTTTAGGTTAGAAAACATAATAGGTAAATTATCATAGATAAACTATATTGATACCTAGAGACTCTTAAGTTAGGATATACTTTTCATTTATAATTTATTCCTTTTATTATCATAGTTTCTATTTTTACATAACTTTTAGTTTAAGTATTATCATTCATTTTTCTATTTTTGTTAATGTTAGAAATAATAGTAACTTTGAAAACAAACATTGTGATAGGAAATGTGGTGATTAAATTAATTATATTCCTAACTATATGGGATTGAGTGATAGGAACTTCATTGTAGTGCTATATCAGCTGACTCATACTATGAATAAAAGCTTGAATCATGTGAAATGTCCTTCTTAACCTAATAAATATAAAGTTATAGTCTAGTCTTATATATGAAAAGGCCTCCAAACATTAGTGGATATTCTATTCCCCTCATCATATAATAATGGATTAAATCTATTGAGTAAATATTATATATCCTCTAATGCTCAAAAAAGAGAAATTTGTGTTGTTTGTTTATCTTCTTGATGGGGAAGTTGATTAGTTTTGGGAACTGATGAAGAACATGAAGTCTGGAGAGGAAATTGAATTCATGGAATGGAAAGGATTCAATAAATTATTTTCCAATAAATAATTTCCCTAAAATCACTATATTAAAGTGGAGAGTGATTTATTGAAACTGAAGTAAAAGGAAGATGAGTATTTTTAGGTGTTTGAGGAAAACTTTACAAGTCTTGAAAAATATGCCTCCAGATTTGTCATCAATAATAAAAGTAAGGTGGAATATTTCTTTAGTGATTTAAAGATAAATATATGAAAATAATTAGTACTTCAATACTTTTAAATATATGAATTGATTGTTCATTGATTCCTTAAGGTTGAGATGAATATCACTGACACATAGTGGTCTCATGGGCCTAGAGATAAAAAGTATAAAATATATTTTACTTAAAAAGATATGTGGATAAACCTCATGGAGGAAACAAAACCCAACTATCCACATTTTGAAAATGATGGAAGAATCATAACATAATCTATCTCAAGGGGATATGGAGATGCTTCAAATGTAGAAAATAAGGGCATCATGATAACCAATGCTGAAGGGATGTGAAGAATATCCCCAATGGAACAGAGTAAGATAAAGTTCAGATCAACACTTATCCTATGGTCTAGTGTTTCAGCAAAAAGGAACACATGAACTATGAAGCCCAATAACCTAATCCAAGGGTTTTTAGTGATTATAAATAACAAGAAACCAAAATTTCTGGATATAAAGTAAGCGAATATTCTACCAATACTGCTATCATGGATTCAAAAAATGATTTGGTGAAAGGTATGCAAGTTATTCATTGAAGAACAGGAAACATATTTTTTTTATTCTGATTCTATATATTCTTTAATATCTTTCAAGTTTAGTAGAACTTTTCAAAAAACACCTCCAAACATGGGGGTTGAGCTATCTATGATAATAGAAAATAGATAAATTATTGCATCATAAGTATATAACTCATCCTAAGTAAATTTTTAAGGATCAAACCTCCCAGAAAATATTTACCCACTACATTTAGTGGATTTTGAATATAAATTATGTATGGATTGGTTATCCTTATTTAAAGCCAACATCAACTATTAGAAGTGGGATATCACTATTCACATCCTAATTCATCCTTTGATTATATAAAATTGTAAGGAGGCAGATGAATTTACTTTAAAATATTATTCTCAAGTGTGGATTTCACTACTTTATGAGTAAACATATCTATCTCAAATGATGGGGATAAAGGAGAGAATCATTCTTGAAGATATGTCTATTGTGAGGTATTATATTGATATTTTTCTTTAAGAGTTTCTTGGTCTTCCTCTTGATCAAGATGTTGAGTTATCAATTGAACTTATACCCAAATCTCTGCCTATATCCTATACTCCTTACGAAATTATCACCATTAAGTTGGAATAATTGAAGAATACCAAGGCGGTAACCCAAATCCATGACCCTACAAAGATTTATTAAAAAGTAAAGTCAAACATACAACACACATCGTGACCTGAAGACCTACAAATACAACAACAAGAAGCCTAAAGGCCAGGTGACCCAAAAAAACAACACCCACCGACAATTTCTCAGCCCGCAAAACCTGCTGATAGAATCCCCACCTGCCTGTGAAGCACAAACCCGTCGCCAGCCTGTCAACTGCATCAAACCCGACCAAACAAATTGCACCGCCTAAAAGTCATCGTCGGCATCCTGAACGCCAGCCTGTACACCGCAACAAATTCAACGATAATCGCCAACCAGTACCCATCACAAGATCAACGCCAGACCTACCTATAGATCTACGGGCAAAAAGTTCTCTGCACGCGAGATCCCACCCCCACTGCCGATCCTTATCGTCCACCGGCTCCATGTTGACATTGCCAGCAACTCCACTGACCACAGCCGCATCGTTCGTGGACGCCGAGTCGCATCACCAACGCGCCGCCATCCCTGAAAGAACCGCACCAAGTACGCACTGGACGCTGGCACCTTGCCGGAACATCCGCCGGCCCCCACTACGCCGCACATACACCAAAAAAATGGCTATCTTCAGTCGCAACAACCAAGGAACACATTGCGTCCCTCGAGCATCTTCCCCAACCCCGAGGTCAAGCCGACGTATCCACTACGTTACTCGAAGTCATCGCCTAGATCGTCACCTGATCCCTGCATTCCACCCACGCGCAGACGCCGGAAAACGGGCCTTCAAAGCCGTCGTGCTCCTCGTCGAAGCAAGAAACACAACAAAACCCACCAAGGTCCCCGAGATGCCCCGCCGCACGCCACTTCCTATCGCAACCCTCAGCCCCTGTCTCGCCAGTCGCGGTCCTGCACCGCCGTCAACACCAGGCCAAAGTGCATCACCCCCATCGCACAACTCTTCCATCGTCTAACGCTAGATCCAACATCACGGCTGGAGCGACATTTGATGCCTCCTGTTCACGGACGTCTCGCCGGCGCTGCCCAGCACAACCCTGCCGAATGGCGGTCCACCGTCACCCCACCGGGATCCCAGATCCCGCCTCTATCCGAAGTTCCGAAGAGATTCACCAGGGTCCCACCGCCAGATCCCACTCGGCCCCGCCGGGATCCCAAACTCCTCTAACCTGTTCCGAGGTCTCCCTCGGCCTGCTTCCCATGACATCGTCGTTGAACCTATGTCAGAAAAGGGACCGACCTGCACTCCATACCAGATGGCAGCTCCGGCCAGCCCAAGATCCGCTCATTGGCCGGCGCCCCTTGTTTTTCCACCACCCTTATTCATCAAGAAGAATGATGGATTAAAGGTCATCTATATTTATTATCATATCTCAAAAAAAATCATGATAAAGAAAAAGTATCTCTTAAGATGAATTGTTTGATAAATTACATAGGGACTAGTATTTTTATAGCGCGGACCTTTGGTTTCGATATCACCAATTAAAGGTGAAGAAGGAAAACTTACTTTCAAACAAGATATGTATACTATGAGTTCATAGTAATGCCCTTAGGACTCACTAATTCTCAAGTAATCTTTATAGATTTATGAATAGATTCTTTATACATTACCTTGAATTTTTTTTTGTAGTTATTATAGATGATATTATGATATAATTTAAATTCAAGGTGGATCATGAGGGGTGATTGAATACTGTGATAAATACATTGTGAATAAAAAGAAGCAACCTGAAATTTACGATAAATGTGAGTTCTAAATAGATGAAGTGTCATTTTTAGGAAATTTTATCACATGAAAAGGAATATCTATATACCATTCTAAGCTAAAAAAAATTAAGGAGTGTCCCATAAAAAATATATAACAGAAATACATATTTTCCTTATACTTTCTAGGTATCACCAAATATTTGTGAGAAACTTCTCAAGATTGTCAAATATGCTGACCAAGAGGACTATGATAAGGGTAAAGTTTATTCAGACCTATGAATGTGAATAGAGCTTCAAGGAATTGAAAAATTAGCTTATCACAACACTAACTTAATCTACCCACAAGTGAGGAACTTTTCATGTTATAAATTGATGCTTCAAAGAAGGTCTTTGGATATGTATTCATACATAATTATAAGGTGATAGACTGTGTCTCAAGGTAGTTGAAGTTCATGAGAAGAAATGTCCAACACATGATATAGAGTTGGATTCAATGATCTTCACATTTAAAATATATTATAATTATATCTATGGGGAGAAGTGTGAAATGTATATGGATAATAATATCCTCAAGTTTATATTTACATAGAAGGGGAAGAATATACGCTAGTGAATATGGCTAGAGTTGATTAAGGATTATGACTGCTCAATCCACTACCATCCTAGGAAAGAAAATAAAGTGGTAGATTCTCTAAGTAGAAATGATTTAGAAACCTTATCAATGATGTGAATTGAGTGGGATATAATCTTCTTATAATTACAAAGGATAAAAATGGGGATCATAAAGGAATAAACAACATCATTCCTTTCTCAAATGATGGCTCAACCATTCCTTCTAAAGAATATAAGTTTTCTCAAAGATATGATGTAGAAATAAACAATATGTTGTAATCCATAAGAAAACTTTAAATCATCAGAGTAAAAAATATACGAAGAAGGATTTGTAATATTTGGTTCATGACTATGTGTACCATTAAATTATGAGATAAAGAATGAATTTTTGAATGATGCACATAGATTGACCTTCTACATCCACATAGGGAGCACAAAGATATATCAAGATCTATAAGAGAACTATTGGTATGACAATATGAATAAAAATATAATATAATATATATAAAAGTGTCTAGTATTTCATCATGTGATGTTTGAAAGGGAAAATTATAAGGAGACGATATATCTATTACTCATACCAACATGGAAATGGAAAAACATAACCATGGACATTTCCACTATTCTTATGAAGAAATTAAGAGGAAATAATTTTATATGGGTTATGGTGGATCATCTTAAAAAGACTTATCACTTCATTACAATTAAAGAAGAATTATCACTCAACAAACTTTCAAGGATATACCTCATAGAAGTAGTGAGGCTGCATGAAATGCCATTATTGATTGTATCCAATCGAGATATAAGATTTACCTCTATGTTTTGAAAAATTCTCTAACCTGATTTAAACATTGAATTGAACTTTATTACATGTTATCACACCCAAAATTATGTACAATATGAGTGGACTATCCATAAACTTGATGAAATTTTGAGAGCATGATCAATGGACTTCAAATGTAGGTGGGATCAACACCTTCATCTTGTTGAGTTACCGTATAATAATATCTTTCACTCCTGAATATAAATGGATCAATATGATGCCATATATGGTAAGAGATATAGAAAACCTACATGAAGGGATGAAATTTGTGAAAAAAGATATTGGGACCTGAAATGGTTGAGGAAATGGTTGAAAAGGTCAATACCATTCAATAGTACATTTGGGATTTTAAAAGATGACAGAAGAGATATTTTGATAATCGTTGATGAGACCTGGAGTTTGAGGTCAGAGATAAAGTGATGTTCCACATATATCAATGGAAGATAATATTTGGGGTGAAGGGAAGGATAATTCCTAGGTATATCGACCCCAGTGAAATTCATGATCAGATTAGAGTTATATCCTTTCAACTAGCACTCCAACCAACCCTTTATCACGTACATGATGTATTTTACATATCCCTCTTAAGGAAGTACATACCAGATACATAAAAATTAATAAATTTATAGGTCATACAACTGAAAAATGATATTTATTAAGGGGAAAACCAGTGAAGATCATGGAAAATAGAGATAAAGTGTTATACAACAAGAAAAATCACCTAATCAAAGTTCTGTGGTGAATCTATAAGTCTGAGGAGGTGACATGGGAATTAAAAGAAGACATGAAGTAGAAGTACAATCACCCTTTTTCACATTAGTATTTAAAATAAAATTTTGATGGTGAGGTTTCTTAATAGGGAATAATGTAATGACTGAGAATTATATCAATGGAAGTTACCATCTGAATATATAATTATATAATAATAATTAATATAGTATTATGTAATGAAAACGTACCACATGATGAATCCAACTACATTTTATGAAATTGATTATTAAATTTAGAGAATTAAAATGACTATAAGAATTGAAAATATTACAAGGGGATAAAAAATAGAAAATAAGATAACCAAAATTTGAAAATTTTGGATATGCTTGATCTACCAGAATAACCCAATCATGAACAACATTGTATAAATGAAGCATAATATTAGTAATGAAATAATAATTTTTAAAATAAAAAATATATAACCATGATTGAAAATAGAATTGAAATAATAACGATTTAAATTAAAGGTATTTATAGAAATTAGGAATCCCATATGATTATTACAAATATGTCCATTGGAAAAGAAACCTGACTATTGGAATATAAATCTGACCATTAGAATAGTAACATGATCATTGGAATAACAATCTGACCATTAGGAATGTTAAATTAGACATTAGAATATAATATTCACCTATATAAGAGTAAAATAATTTTTAGCTGACTTATAAAATGAAAATATGGAATATTTATATTATAATACAAGTAAATAACTATTTTAAAAATAAAAAAAATAAGTGTTTGTGTTTTTGTAAAACATATATGATTTATTTTAATTGTTATGACAAATATAAAGAGTTAAAATAAAGTTTATTTTCATAAAATGGGTTTATAAATTAATATTATTTTTTAATATAATTATAATATAATTTTATGATACCTTAAGTAATTTTTCAAAGGGTTATAAAATTGATCATAATATTAAAATTGGAATTTTTCAAATAAATTAGGATTTTGTTTAAAAAATAGTTTTTCATATTTTGAAAATAATTTTCAAAAAAATTATTTCATTTTTGGATTCTACACTTTGAAAAAAAAATTAGGGTTAATTTTTGGTATTATTCTAAAATAGTTGAATTTTTTGTGAATAGTGTAATACAATAAATTATGGTATTGAACATTCTGAGCTAAAAATATGAATTTTGGAGTCACAGATGATGTAAGAATCCATTATTTCAAAATAAAATGAACCATTTACTTTATATAGTCATTATAATCAATAATCTTGATTGGATGGATCCAAAATAATAAACTAATGAATATAATAAAAAAAATCCCTCTCCCCCATTATAAATACTAGCCTTCACAACCCCTTATCCTCGCACCTTATAAGACTTAAATATTACCAAATTTATTCCCAAATATATTTTCAATACTCTCCCTAATTTCCAAGTGCTTTTGGTCTCACCAAAATATCATTTCAAATATCTTTAATGGGTATCCTAAGAAGAGACTACCAAAGGAAGAGGTAAGATTCTCGACTAATCTATTTCATTTTTTTTCTTCTTTTACCACACCCATATGATCCCCAAACACCTAAAAATAGTAACATAAGTATCATAAATATACTGACATGTTATTATTATTGTATAATATGCATCTTCTACACTATATTTTTTTATTAAATGAATGTGTTGTTTACAATATGGTTGGTTCACCACTGCTATGAACAACGCACTTCATTTTTCTCCACCATCATCAAGGATGATCAAAAAAATTATTATAATTAAATAAGATTATAATAAGTATATTATAACTTATTTAAAATTATTTAATGAATATATATATATATATATATAATTAAATAGAACAAAAATAGTTCTTGATTGTCAATAAAACCGCCTAAATGAACTAACCATTTAACGTTAACATTTTTACTAAAAGAATCATCACTATATCAAAAAATAGGGGTATTTGGGAAATTTTATAATTTTTGGATATACATGAATACCATTTAATTTCTATTCTCTATTTTTATTTTTATTTTACCTAAACATAAATAATTATCCATAATTGATCTGACCGTGGAACCATAAAATGAACTCCCTCAAAAACTAAAATTAAACATTGTGTCTCATTGAAATGATTATAAATGAACATAATAAAATTATAATTAATAAAATAGAGATATAAAATGTTCTTAATTATGTAATTGAGAAATCTAATTTGATTTTCTAGGAAGTTAATGGAAATTAACGAGTGATTTTAGAACATAAGTTTATGGATCACTATGAACCACCCTTTTTCTTTGGGTTATGACCTTTATCTATCTTAATCACTTTATCTCTATATTTAATGTTTTTAATTCTTATAAATCTTATATATATATATATATGTCTCTTAAATGTATACCTAGATTATTCTACCTTCCTTTTATGGGGTAATACATGCATAAATTTCATTTCCCAAATGTAACCCATTTCATTCCAGGGGTATTTTTTATGAAATGAGGTAAGATTATGGGACCCATTACTTTCAATATGAAGTTATTATGTTTATTAATTATGATTTATTCCATTTATTAGCACACAAAATAATGTACATGTTATGATGGGTGAACCCAGATATTATTCTAATGCATTGGGTAATTTTTTTCTCATGAGACGTTATGTTAGGGATTAGGGAGTAAACTTAATCCCTGATTAGACTCTGTCCACAATGTGATGTGGAATTGGTAGTTAGCCTTGAATTTTGTTTATGTTATGTTATATGAAGATACCAAATTCAGTTATTTCCATGATCTTATGATTATATTTTCTCTTTTTATGCCTTCATATGATTATTCATGAGCCTTGTATTTTATGTAATCATGATATGCCTTTTAGCTCCTAAGTTATGCTTAATTACCAGGTTTATTTACTTGCAAGATTTTATAGCTCACTGCTTTATTTTATTTATTATCTAGGAAATCCTATGAATATTTAGGATATCAAAAGTATTTAGGATCTCATTTCGTAGAAATTAATAAACATTTTATGTTTTAGTTTCATGTTGATGTTTTAAATACCTAGTCTTTAAAATACTCTAGGACTCTAGATACATTGGTTGTATTTATTATATATTTATGTTACAAAACATTTAATAATATGTTTAAAAGTCTTTGGTCACTATAGGACTGCTCTTGAATAATGTTTACAATGTAATTTTTTCTACTAGTTTTAATGATTGGAAAGATAAATTGTTTACAGTCAAACACATGAAATAATTTTTTTTATTTAAAATACATATTTTATTTTTTATTTTTCTAGGTATAAAAGTGTAACATCTCGGCCTAGGTTCCACACACCAGTTGCCAAAACCAATTCGTCACATGACCTCATACGCGCCTCCTAGTACAACAGATGTTGCCGACTAGCAGCGAGGGACTAATATCAGTTATGGAGAGTCTATACCCAATTTATTAGAGTAATACACGAGTAGAAATAAATAAATAATAACCATTAACATATAAACATGAATAATACCAATATCACATGATTAACCAAAAATAGAAATACCATAACAAAACTAATGCATTAAACAATGCCAAGCTACAGTATGTGTCCATTGTCTAAAATGAAACCTCAAAAGTACAGACACTTACAACTCCCAATCGATTCTTGAACAACATTTGGTTCCCTCATCCATTATCCATGCCCACTCAGACACCTAAATCAAGGATATTTCTCTTAAACTTTCCAGAAAACACAAAGTCTATTCGGGTACCGATCAGGCAACCCAAGTAAGGTGTGAGTATAACTCAATAGGCCACCACCAACTATGTCTAAAACAATATCTAGTCAAATAATAGTATATACGATTGTAAAAAGAAAATAATTACAATGAACAAGTAAATAGTTTCCACATTATCAATTTTTATTTATTTAACCACATAACCCCTAGTTTGTCATAGACACCCTTGCCTCAATCCCTACTTCAGCTCATGCCAGATCCAGAATTATTCTTAAGTGATACAATATCTCAATATACCATTGTTAGAATTATTTAATTAATATTTTAATTCTCATGTTACCATTCAAACATTAAAAAATAGAATTACCAAGTTCCCATTATTTAAATTGACAACTAAATGGTCATGTAACCATTCATACCACATATATTTGAATGACTAAATTTCCATTTTTTATTTTACAACTGAATGACCATGTTACCATTCTTTCCACATACATTATAATGAACTTGTTACAACTCTTTAATTCAAAAATAAATGACCATGTTACCATTCATGACATAATTAATTCAATAATTAATTATCCACATTAATTCAATTACTAATTAAACAATTACTTAAGAATAATAATTCCATTAGTTAACTCAAAAATTAAATAATCACGTAAATCACTTAATTAATTCCCCAATTAATTAAGTATGTCAACCCATTAATTAACTCATCAATTAATTAATCAATATCCACAGCTCAAAATTATATAATTAATTACACAACTAAATATCTCAAATAAAAAATCTCTATATCTCATAATTAATTTTAAAATTAATTATCTCTAAATCAACAATCTCTATATATCATAATTAATTCTACAATTAATTATCTCCAAATCCATAATTTCCAAAATCCCCAATTTACATCTCCTTAATTAATTAATTCACCAAATTAATTAATTTAATCCAGAACACAGTTGAAAAATGTCTAGTAGAAATTAAAAAATTACGTACACATAATTTAAATCAGGACTATGTGATTTAAATTATTGACCACCTACCTCAGTTCTATGAAAAATGATCACCCAACAAAAATCCTCAAAAAATGAGTTACACAATGACATAGTAATAGATCAAGATCTAAACCCCTAAATCAAGATTAAAAAAAATCAATATCTCTCTAATATAGATCTAGATATACAATTCTAGATCTAGATAAAAAATACAAGATCTAGATCAAATATAAAATATTAAGAAGATCCTATAAAAGAATAGGAGAATGAAGGAATAAGAAGAAGAAGCCAAGTGGTATAGAATTAAATTATCTAGAGGGGTGTGGATCTTTGATCAAGGATTATAATCATGAATAATAGAGGCCAGGAAGGTTTTAAATCTATCCCAAAGGCTCCAAAATCGTGAAAGAGTTTATAGGGATGAATCAGGGTGAATTTGGGATTAATTAGGGGGTCTGGGTAATTAAAAAGATAATTTTCAAGTCAACTTAAATACCGTGGATGGGTTTCTTGGAATAGGTGCACATTTTCCCTAACTCTACAACTATTTTATAGGTTTTCATTGTTACTCCTAATAGACAACATAGATAGACAAACCGTGCTGAAATTGTTCAAATCCCCATTGTCTAGGGTTGCTCATTATACTGGGTTGGGGTGCATGATTGGCCCTAATCATGAAACAACCATGTACATCAGTTTTTATATCATTTTTTCTCAAATTTACATACAAAAACACCCCAAATTAAAACAAAAATGAAGATAAATCAACACTAAAAAAGAGTATTAGTAAACGAACCTAAGATAACTCCAGAAAAGGTTGGGATCTTACAATCTCCCCACCTTATAATAGATCATCCTTGAGGTGCACTCCCAAAAATCTCTAAGATTCCAATTAAAAAAAGAAAGGGCCACTAAGACCTCATATTTTATTCCTTTTACCATTTTTCCTACTGCACATAAACATGTTTTCAAAATACATGAAATATTAGCATGATCTTTCCAAGCAACACTTTCTCACTACAATCCAACACATACATCAAATTATCCTCAAAGGATGAATTTATTTCGAGCTCAACATAAACCAAATCAATTCAATGATAAGGGTTGAGGTGCTACCACTATATTTGTTACACATGAAAAATTTCAAACATAGCACTATATTTCTGTGGAATAGCTGATCTGTATGCCACCAGACTGATTATCTCCACAACCTCAAATGGTCCAATGAACATGGGTGCTAACTTTCCATGTCTATGTAGCCTGTAGTGACGCAACCTAAGAGACACCCAAAGTAATACATGATCACCCTCTATAATCTCTAGGGGTATTCAATGTCTATTAGCATATGAATTTTATCTACTTTGAGCTGTAGCCATATGTTTCTGAATCATTTGTACTTTCTCTGATGTCTCCTACATGAGACTCGGTCCCATCAACTCAGACTCACCTACCTTCATCTGGCATAAAGGTGATATTATTAGCCTACTATAAAGTGCCTCATATGGTTCCATCTGTATCATTCCCTAATAACTATTATTGTATGAAAACTCCCATAAATCATAGTTTTTCTCCCAAGATCCACCAATGTAAAAAATCCAAGATCACAACATATCCTCAAGCACCTGTATAGTATGCTCCAACTACCCACCTATATCTAGCTAAAAAGTACTACTCAACAAAACTTGAATACTGAGTGCCTTCTATAGGCCCTTCTAGAAGAACAAAGTAAAACATGAATCATGGTTTTAAACAATATTTTTTGGTACCCCATGCAGTTGGACTATCTCGCAAACATAAAAATATCACATCTACTCCATTCATAAAGTCTCCCATATTGGTAATAAATGTGATACCTTCATCAATATTTACATAATAACCCAAATAGCATCATTATTCAAAATAATCCTTGATAGGCAGACCACAAAGTCTATAGTCACATCATCCCACTTCCACTTTGGAATGAGAAATGAATATAGTAACCTTATAGGTCACTGATGCTCTGCCTTCACCTACTGATAGCTGTATCATCATGTCATGAACCCTACTATCTAATTTTTCATGCCCGACCACCCAAACTGTCATCATAGGTCCTACTAAATTTTAGTCACACCTAGATTTAGCACCCACTTTGAGGCATAAAACTCATGAATTAGATCCTACCACATTCCCTTAGGCACAACAACCAAATTTCTAATGTATATGATCTTATCCTCATCTATCATCCAATATAAAAGGAATATCCCCACCTTTAAGGATTTAACTCAAAGTAAAACATTCCAAATCCTCATAATATCTGCCCCTAATCCATCTCAAAAGTGTGGAATCCACTAAAAATAATACCAGAGTGATCTTGTATTGAATCTTTTGAATCACAATGCGCATCTCATCCAATAAAAACACCATCTTTCACTCAGTACTAGAATCCCAAACATCCTGATTCTGAGTTTTCCTACTCAAAGCATCAATAACATTATGCCCATTTTTGGGAATATATTCTAGCTCAAAATAAAAATACTTCATAAAATCTACCCATATTTTCTATCAGTGATTAAAATATCATAGTGAAAATATGTACTTTAATCATTTGTGAATAGTATTCACAGTAAATCTTTTACCCAAAAGATAGTGTTTCAAACACTTTAGGGAATAGACTAGTGAAGCAAACTCGAGGTCTTGTGTCAGTTATTTCCATTAATGAGGCCTCAATTTTTGAGACCCATATGCCATAAATTGATCTCCTTTATCAACATATATTCATGTCTAATCCCATAATTGTCACAATACACCATCTAATCCTCACCTAGATCAGGTAGGATCAAAATTGGTGTCAATGTCAAACGCTTTTTTAGCTCTTAGAAGGCTTCCTCCCAAGCTTATGATCATTCAAACATTATCCCCCATTTTTCATGCTAGAAGGTGGTGCTTTCAAATGGGTAAATTCCTAGATGAACATCCTATAATATCTATATATTCCCAAAAAGATATATATATCGAACATGTTCGTGGGATGATCCCAATAAACCACTACCAAAACCTTCTCTGAATCTACTGAAACACCTTCCTCTGAGATGATTTGGCCTAAGAAGTGTACCTAATTGATCCAAAATCAGTACATAGATATCTTGGTGTATAGATGATGCTCTCTTATTATACTCAGGATGATGCCAATATGTTAGGCATGATCATCGTGAGTCTTGAAGTATACCAAGTTTTTTTCCATAAACACTACTAAAAACTAATCTAGGTATGGATGGAAAATCCTGATCGTCAATTCCATAAACATTATTGGTGTGTTCGTCAACCCAAACGACATTACTAAGAACTCATATAGGTCGTACCTACTTCTGAAAGTAGTACTTAGTATATCAAAAGTCCAAAATCTTAACTGATGAAACCTTAAACTCAAGTAAATCATTGAGAAAATAGAATAACCTATCAAATGGTAAAATATATTTTCAATATGTGTGAGTGTATATCGGTTATTCACAGTCATATAATTAAAACTTTTGGTAATCAACACATAAGCACAAAATCCAATTTTCCTTCTTTACAAACAAAACTGGTGAACCCCAAGGCGACGTACTTGTACAAATGATTCCCTTATCCTCACACTCCACCAGTTATGTCTTCAAATCTTGAGGATCTATAGGTTACATTATGTATGATTGAATAGAAATTATTGTAGTTTATGGAATGAGATCAATCATAAATTCTAAATGTCTCTTAGGTGGAAGCCCTGAGAAATCATCTAGAAACAGATCTTGAAATCTATCCACTACAAGTGGAAAGAAATCCTACCTTAGACTTCTATCATCTAATCATAGACTACCAATCTAGGTTGTGGGATCTCCTAGTTGATGAGTAATTGGACCTAATTGGACTTCCTAGATATCCCAATCTCTAGGGTGAATATAGCTTTCACCATTGGGAGATTTAAAGGTCACTCCACTCTTGTAAAAATAAATGTGTGATTGGTATGTGACTAGCCAGTCTATACCTAGAATTAGGATGAATCTTGACATGTCTAGGATGTAGATATCCCATATAAAATGATACTCTTTGACTTCGAGATAATACCCCTTACATAAAAAATGTCTATAGACCATATAACCAATGGTGTATCTATAGTCATAACCTCACTCAAAAACTACACCCCTAGGTTTAAACCATTAACAAGTTGTGCATAAATAAATTAATGAGAGAAACTAGTTTCAAATAAGTCACCAGTTATCATAAAATATAAAATAATTGTATCTCTCATTATCGATGGTCCAACCTCACTATCTAAAAGTGTAGGCTGTATAGCATGTAATGTCTAGGTCCCTCCTCCTTGTGATGTAGTCCAACTCTCATGTGTTGCAATACTCTACTAATATAGGCTCTCCTTCCCTGAACCATCATTTCAACTGCCTCAACCTCCTCATCCAGTAGAACTCCAACTTCCAGAATAAGATGGTACAAAAGATCTGCTTCCCACACTCAGTTCTTTACTAGTTGTACCCTCACTACCCATCTGTCGTAGGTTCCTAGAGAACCTCTATAGATGTCCCATATTTTATCAATATCATCACTCATTTGGTGGTTGGGGGAACTATCTCTATAAGTTTCCTGACCAACCAAAATGGTGAAAAATTACATGGTCATGGTCATAGGAAAATGGACCCTCAGTCTGGCTACTCTGTTTCCCACTACCCTGGATGACCCTATCATAGCGATGTTTCCTACTCTCAGAATTTGTACCTCCTAATCATGCATCTGGAACCACTTTTCTATCACCAGAATCCTTATTTAGGTTTATCTTGGCTATGATATCTATATCCACCACTGTTGTAAAATTATTTAACCAAAAAAGGTTAAATTGGGAATTAATATCTTATTTAAGCCCATCTAGAAAATGTCTTGTCATAGTTGTCTCATCCCCTACAAACGTTGTATAAAAGAATCAAAAATATATAAAATTTATAGCAAATTCCATTACGAACATAATCCCCTAATTCAAATTCTTAAACTCATCACCTCCCTCCCACATCAACGTCTTTAGGTAGAAGTTCTCCAAGAACCTCTCCAAAAAGTCCTTTTATAACATACCATCAGCTTGTCCAGTCTACACCTGAACATCCCACTAGTGCTTTACAAATCCTTGTAGCATGTAAGAAGCCAACATTACCATCCTCTATATAGGAGTATCCAAGTGGTCAAGTATAGTTTCAATGGACTCAACCCAAAACTAAATTCCCTCATATCCACCATCTCTAGTAAAAGTTGGAGGGTGCTGTAATTGGAACTCCCTCATCAAATCAAATATACTCTTCAAAACCTACCCATGGTCTCTTCCCATGAGTTTTATGAAGTGAGAAAAGTTCTCTTAGAACTTCTCCCCAAATTCCTCACCCGAAAAAATCAGTGCCTCAGGTACCATCACTAGAGGATTGTTATTATCCATGTCCTCTTCTCATCTTATCAACAAGAATTTTCAAGGAGGCATAATCTCACAATGCCAAACACACACCATAGGAAACATTTCACAAAATCAACATGTTTACATAAGTGGGAAACAAAACAAGCATAAAAATTCTTTTTACAAACCTCACCACATGGTCAAAACCGAGGCACTATCACTGCCCTTAACCATCGTACACCTAAGTCATGGTTAACAAGGGTAAACACATTCTCATTATTCAAGTCTCTCATTTAGACACCCATTTATTCCCATATTTCATCATTTTTAAATATTTATCAATTTCATGTTAAGAACCATTTTAATTTCAATTTCACTAGAAAGTAAAAATAGTTCATGTTCAATTACATACCCATAACACGTTTTCTCATGCGTGCCTAAATGATTCAAGTTAATAACCCAAGATGCCTAGAATTATGCATGTAAAATAAAATTTCATTCCATACCGGGCCATGAGTGAAATTTCAAAAAAAAATAAGCATCAATAATAACATCACACAAAAAGTGTGTCACCAAAGGTTAAATAAAGTTCAACTTTAATAAAAAATTGAAAACAACAATCCTCACCTTGAGTACTTGGGTTCTCCCATGTAGATGGGTAAGAAACTCCCATGAATGAGCTCATATCCAAAGCTTGACTCTTCATAGTCTCATGTATACCTTTCTCAACTAGTAGGATAAATGAAAAAGAAAATAAAACCCCTATAATACCATTTTGAAACATCATGTCCCAGGTTCCACACACTGGTGCCATGAACTAGTCGATCACATTATCTCAAGTGCACCTCCCTATATGCTAGAGGCAACCAAATTGACACAAGGGTCAAATATAAATCACGGGGAGACTATACCCTCTTTATTAGAGTAATACGCCTGTATAAATAAATAAATTTTAACCAATAACATATGACCACAAAAAATACCAATATCACATGATTAACCAAAACATGAAATATCATAACAAAAATAAATATGTAAAAAATTCCATGATAAAGTATATGTCTTGTGTATAAAATGAAAAATTAAAATTAAAGACACTAATGACTCCCAATAGAGTCCAGAACCACATCTCGTTCCCTCATACTAACTCAGCCACTTAGCTCAGGGCCCTTTCCCTTAACCTGTCTAGAATACACAAAGTCTGTTCAAGTACCGACCAGGAAGCCTGAGTATGGTCTGAGTATGACTTAGTAGGAAACCACCAATGGAGTCTAAAACAATATCCAGTCAAATAATAGTGTGTTAATAAAAATAAAATAAAATAATTAAAACGCATAAGTAAATAGTTATCACATTATCAATTAATATTTATTTAACGACATAACCCCTAGGTTCCTATAGACACTCATGCCTCAATCACGACTTTAGCTCATGCTAGAGCTCGAAGTATTCCCAAGAAATACAATATCTCAAAATGTTGTTGTTACCATTATTTAATTAATAATTGAATTCCCATGTTACCATTAAAACATTACACAATAGAATGAACATGTTCCCGTTCTCTAAATTCGCAACTAAATGACCATGTTACGATTCATACCACATACATTATAATGACCATATTTCCATTATTTATTTCCTATCTGAATGACCTTGTTACCATTCATACCACATAAATTAGAATGACCATGTTACCATTCATTAATTCAAAACTAAATGACCATGTCACCATTCATCACAGTATTAATTCAACAATTAATTGTCCACATTAATTACATTTCTAATTCA
This sequence comes from Viscum album, assembly GCA_963277665.1. NCBI lineage: Eukaryota > Viridiplantae > Streptophyta > Magnoliopsida > Santalales > Viscaceae > Viscum > Viscum album. The sequence continues at coordinate 1,376,411,649 of OY728152.1, read as the reverse complement.
AAAATTAGTTAAATGTAATAATTCAATTAGTTATCTCAACAATTAACTAATCACATTAACCAACTTAATTAATTCCTCAATTAATTAAGTATGTAGGCTATTAATTATTTCATCATTTAATTAATCAATCTCCACAACTCAAAATTCCACAATTAATTACACAACTAATTATCTCAACTAATTATCTCAAATTAACAATCTCTGTATCTCATATTTAATTCTACAATTAATTATCTACAAATCCATAATTACTAAAATCCACAATCTATATCTCCTCAATTAATTAATTCACCAAATTAATTAATATTATCAAGAAAACAATTACTAAATATATACTAGAAATCCAAAAACTACATACACTTAATTTAAATCCTGATAATGGGAGTTGAATTATAGACCACCTACCTCAGTTCTTTAAAAATGATCTCCCAATAGAAATCCCCAAAATTTGAGTGGCACAACGATGTAGAATGAAATTAAAATATAAAACCATTAATCAATATTAAACAAGTCATGATCTATTTAATCTAGAACTAGATATAAAATCCTAGATAAAGATCCAAAATACTAGATCTATATATAATCCAAAAATAGGATGAACAAACACAAAAAAATAGAAGAATGAAATAAGAATAATCAAAAACCAAGTGAGATATACTTTTCTTACTCGAAGGGGCGCATATCATCGACTTGGGATTTGAATCGTAAATAATAGAGGTCTAAAAGGCTTGTTATCCATCCAATAAGCTCTAAAATTTTGATTGACCACATAGGGTCAAATTGGGGTCTATTTAAGATTAATTAGGATGTTTGGGTATTTAAAAAACTAATTTTTTGTTCAATATAAATCCCATGAATGGTTTACTGGGAAGAAGCACATGGTTTTCCGTAACCGTGCACCTAATTTGTGTTCATATTTTGTATGGTTTCATAATAACTCCTAATAGGGTTCATGGTTAGACAAAACATGCACCAACCATGTAAATCCCCACTATCCAAGGTTGCATGGTTTTCTGATCTAGGGCGCACAGTTTTCCCTACCCATGCACCAACCATGAACAACCCTCTTTCCTTCATTTTTTTCTCAAATTTCCACCCAAACTCACCCCAAATTAAAACCCAAATGAAAATTACTCAACACTAAACAAAATATTACCTATAAACGAGACTGAGAAAACTCCATAAACGGTCAAGGTATTACACAAAATCTAGAAATAAAATTGATTATTTTTATTGAGTAACCCACCATAAAAATTGGTAAAATCTTATAAATATTATATGGTTAATGGATTTTGATTTCATACACACACATATACTGAATAAATATAATAAATTAATAGTTTAGTTTATTTATAATAATCCCATCACAAAAAAAAGTGAAGTTTACTTTAATGGAATGCTAGATGAAATAATTGAGTTGTATTATCTATGTTAGAATTACATAACAATTTTTAAATGAAATTATTTTGATAATGAACAAGGGATCCTAATTTATCCATAAAATTGAGTCTTTGTAATTACATATAATATTATTCTTATAGAAAATAAACCATTTATACTGACACATGAAGCACATAAATTTTATTATGGAATTTCTTATTTTTCTTTGAGAGATTTAAATGTTTAGTGGAATGAAATAAAAATGAAATATAATGAAAATTAGTTTTTAGAAAATGAAATTGGTAATATGGAAGTGAAATATATTTACATTCTTTAAGAAACATCATCAATTACATCCGTTACTAAAAGAGATATAGATATCGATGATTTGAACCTATGATTAAGTGTCGATGGTGTTGATAATGTTGATGATTTAACCAATGAATTTTAAATATTTAAGGATGATTAAATTAAATATATTATGGAAATTTATTATCTTGAGGATGATGTTTAATGAATTGACATTGATAAATATGAAGATAAATATTATTCATGGTGTATTACATTCTATTTATAGTCATAATCAATATATATTATTTATTTTCAATAAATATTTATTAGTTTCTTATTTTTTATATCATCATTAAAAATTAATTACAACTAACATTATTTTATATCATTTACATAAAAAATATTTATTTTTTTAATTAGTTATATTTTTATAAAGAATGAATAATTTTATTATAAAATTAATTATATGTTCTAGATGTGTCAAGAGAAATTAAATGAGATGATGCATATCTTGAATAATGATGCGCCACCTAGTGATGAGCCTCCTTTTTCAGAAGTCGAGGGGGATGACACAACACTAGATACTATGAGGGTTTGAGGACTTACATTATTAATGATTCAATATATTCTTATTGAGTGATATACATATCTTGATTTTGATCCTCATCAGTGTAAGTATATTTAAATATGAATTTTATTAATTTTAATTTTTTTATTATTTAATTTATGAATTGTGTTACTAATTATTCATATTTTTATAATTTTTCACATCGAGTTGTTTCCCAAGCTAGTTTTATTTTGATAAACTATTTTTCTACTTCATGGGTGTCATCAAATCAGGTTACTATTAATTTGAGTTATCGCATATTTGAGAATTGGATGCTATATAAATAAATAATAAATATTATTTTAAATTTATATAATTTATAATTTACTATATTATTACAAAAATGCAGGGTTTATGGTCTCCTATTTATTATAGCATGAGACCCTCTATTTAGGAGGTGTGGGAGGCTTGTATACATAATAATTTCTATCATTTTTTATATAAAATTTAGATAAAATATATAAAGAGAGAATAAGGGACTATATTTTATGACTTTTGTGTGCCTCATTGATATTATTATGATTCCTACAAAACATATGAGGAATCATACACTTACTGGAAAGAGGATACTTTTAAGAGAATATCATCTTCTGGTGGATAAAATCAGAGAAGATAGGATATCATACATAGAGCTAGGATCTATACTTTTTGTATATATCATAAAAAATTAGTAAGTAATATTATTTAATATATATAAAAATAATAATAAATATACATGATACATTTATACATCATGTGGTTAATCTAGTCGTTATAGTGTTTGATGCATACAACAGGATATACACTGACAATAATACTTAGTATATTGTTGGTGGTAGACAGTTAATTATTGTGTTTAATATTTCATTTATGTTTCTTTAAATTAATATAATATATATTTTTTCCTTTTTAATTTATATTTATACATTTTTGTGAGACATATAAGACCAATATTTCTTAGTTTTGGGAGATTCGTGTCAATATGGATGGTGGGAATGATGAGGCCATGTATGAATCATGTTTTGGTAAGGCAGTTTAGTTATGAAAGATAAGGAGTAGTATTGAGAATGTATGGGTGATTGGTATTGGATTAATTTCAATTCCTCCTAATTATTATAGCAATGATAGATTTCATCATTTTTCTCAAATTGAGATCATGAAGAATTGTCTTCCTTTTTTCCTATAGAGTATGAGGTATATGAGACTTTATAGATTTTAACCATAGATAAAGAGCAACAATAAAGGCAACATGAGAAGAAAAATGGAAGATGATGGAGTATATGTGACAATTTACATATGGTATGAGGTTGGAGTAACCTCTACTTGAGGAATATGATCACTCACCCCCTTAGTGTTAATATTATTATGTTTTTTTGAATTTTTTTTGAATTATATGTTTTTTATTCTTATGATGAATGTTATTTTAATTTTTTTATTATTAATAGATTTTAATTATTATTTTTATTTCTTACAGTTTATTTGTGATAAATACACAATTAAATCACAAAAACTATTTGCGACAGAAGCTCAAATCCATCTCAAATAGAATGTACATCAGATTAATTATGATGTAATTCATTATATCTTTCAAATAATTAGTATGGAACTTTTTTATAGAAAAATATTTCCATTAAAAATAGTATAGGCCTCATATTAATTGTGATAGTATGTCGTAATTAATAGTAATTGTGACATGTTTTTATATGATGATCTATTTTTATGGATTTCTACTAAGAATATACCATTTTAAAAAAGAAATATTTTCATTACGAATCACATCCAGCAACTCTTGGTATTCACTGAATGTTTGAAAAACCATCAACAACTACACTTGTCCCCGTGAACCTTTACTCCCCCTAATTTAACATTGAAGGTCTCTCCGCCTTTCTAAATATGGTTTAATAAATATCTTCTCATTTCATGAAAAATGTCTCTCCTCTATTGTCAAAAAACCTAAAGGACACTCTTTTATGAATAATAAGAGGAAAATTACAATTATCAGCACATAAGTAAATCCATTCCATAGAATGGGGATTAGGGGTTCTATATCTATCATATTTAAGTGTTCTTAGTTGAATAGATTCAGAGATCCAGTTAATTCCACACAAACAACACCTTAGGTAAATCCTTTTTCATGATATTTGTGACTTGATGTTTTGTAGAAACAAACTCAAATTTTACTTTCCCATATTCAAAATTCTCCTTGATGAAGTGACACATGATTTTAATTTGATTAATCCTTGATTTATGGATTATATTTTTCCTAATTTGGATATCACTTAGATTTTCATAATCGATTCTGATGGGAGAATTCCCTTCAACTCCCATATCATCAATATTATGCTTTATCCCTAATAGTCTCATGTAATATTGAGTATTAATAATATATTCTTCTTCTATAGTGATCAATTAGATACAATATTCATCCTTGTTAATCTAAGAAATGAATAATTCACCAGGATTAAATGAACCTCATGATGTTGATTTTCTATCATCTTCTAAACTAGACCAATCTTTATTTGTATATTTCAATAACACCTACTTTGATATTTCATTATAAAGAAAACTAAAATCCATCATGTGATCAATATACCATAGTATTCTCTTCACCACAAACACATGTCATTCTATAGGATTACTCTGGTATGTTTTTTTTTGCAAAGTGAAAAAAAAGTTATCAGTTCTTATTGAAGTTAATTTCAAAAGGATCCTAATGTATTCTGTGATATGTAATTATTTTCAATCATTATCCTTTGAAAACATCATTTGGGTAGAAATAAATATTATAATTTCCTAGGAATCCTCTATTCCAAATATTTTTAGAATATCCTTGGAATATATGGATTTAGATATGAATGTTCCATGTCTTCCTTATAATAACTAAAATCCATGGAAAAGCTTCAAATCTCCCATCATCCACATTTCAATACTGCACCTCATCAATTTAATAAATCACATGAAATGTTATTCATTTGATATACCAAAAATTATATCATAAATATATATATGAGAACCACTATCCATTAATAAATATATTTATTGATATAGAGGTTATGATTAAAAGTAATATACTAGCAATCGAGATTCTTCAAGTAATGATAAAGTCATGAATATCATGTTATCACTTCTTGATTTATCCTAAAAAGCACCTTCTTCTACCAAATTGTTTTTTCTCATCTTCATGGATAATAAAACCATTTTGATTTTTGATGTACACCTATTCTTCAAATAATCCATTTAGAAATATTTATTTGACATCAATTTGTAATACCTTTAACCTACTCTTCACTATTATGGAAAAGAATAATCAAATTTTTTATATCCTAGACACAACATAAAATGATTCATCAACATCAATACCATCAATTTGGGAGTATCTTGGGTACAAAATTAAATACTTGTTCTAAATCACCTTGTGGAATTCTTTAGTTTTTTTTTGCAGAAAACCCATTTGTTCTCAATGAAATTATTATCTGTTATCCTAAAAAAATCTTCCATGTCTGATTATTTTCAATTCTTCCAAGATTTCCATTCATTTCTTGAATCCAAATCTCATATTTAGAAAACTATTCAAAAATATTTGGATCTATTTTTTATAAGAGTGGATATTTTTATAGAAACTTCATTTTCCTCCTCATTACTAGATTTTTTTAGGAACCAATGATATTTTTATCATCAATTTCATCCTTTTATTTTGTCACAACCCGTCCCCTGGGGCCTGCACCGTGACTATCCCAAGACCATATTCCATAGGTGAGGGGCTGGAGACTAGCACCAAAAAGGCATATCCCTAAAACTGGAAGGTATTTCTTTTTAACCTATACAGACACACAGTCCAAGAACACAACAAGAAGCAACCACAAAGTAAACTGCTATAGTAAAAGTGTGCTGAATTTTAAGGGGGAGAAATACAAGCCCAACTGTAAAGTAAATGTACAACAGAAAAGTACAAATACAACTGAAAAAGGAAAAAACACTCCTGTATCGTCCACTGAGGATCCTACTTGAAGGGTAGGTATAGCTCACAATTAGTAGTTCATGCGTCATGTCCTGCCAAATGGTCCACCTTTGAGCGTCGTCTAGTCCTAAGTCCCTCAGCCTCGATCAATGTTGTTTGTCGTCTGTACAATACACAACAAGTAGCGGGCATATCCTGTGCATTGGTGAGTATAACGACACTCAGTAGGGACCCCGAGACCCCCGTAGGTCTCCCAGAGTTCCACAAAGTAAATACCACAAAGCAATACCTTAATCTCAAATCATGAAACAATTGACATCAACTATACTTAGGTATATTCCCATACATATACCTAAGTTATCAAGACATACTCATCTCATACATGAGGGAAGAATAATACAAAGTTAACATGATGAAGGAAGAAGAACCACATATGTAACACCACAAAGATAGAAGTACCACACAGGTAACACCACAAAGACAACACCACGAAGGTAGAAGTACCACATAGGTAACACTGCAAAGAAAACACCATGAAGGTAGAAGTACCACATAGGTAACACCCCAAAGATATAAGTACCACATAGGTAACACCACAAAGGTAAAAGACTCAACTCACAATCAGGTATCACTTAACTTCAGAATTACAGATGATTAGTCCTAAGCTAGATCATCTTATTCTGTTAAGAAGCACTACTGCTGACCCACACAAGATCATTAGGTAATAACCCCCACTGACCCACATAGGATCTAAACTACATAGGATTGGTATGTGTTGACCCACACAGGATAGTTGAGCACCAACCCACACAGGATCGATAGATGGTGACCCACTTAGGATCGATGTTCTTTCTTCACGTTACAACCAGCCAAAGGATTCCTCGCACTCGGTGCGCTCGAGCTCCATATAATATTCCCATAAATATATTGGTCAAACCTTAACCACCACTAATCTCCACAAAGGAGTAACCCAAAGTACTTAAAAGTCATAAGGGTCCCAATTCAATATACGGTGCATCAATCAGACGTCCGACCTTTGAGTTATAAGCGTTTTAGTTTCGAGGGATCGATTGGATTCAGGTTCGATCCAACCCACCCATACTCCAACTATCTCCAAAAACGCAAGTGGAGTATAAAAAAAGGACCTTATCTCTCTAAGGGTTTTAGCGCTGTAAAAGGTTTGTCAAATGGACACCTGATTCTCAAGTTATGGCCCTTTGAGAGGAAATGGGCCTGGTTGGGTCCGGGTCTGGTTCGACCCAACCGGACCAACCCAGCCTGACCCAGTCTAGGACAACCCAACCTGACTCAGATTTACCCGACTTGGAAGGGTGGGGTCGCGGAGGGATCGGCCCGCTGATCCAACCTAAGTATGGTTCTACCCAAGTCGGCACAGGGGAGTGGGGGGGGGGGGGTGAGACCCCTTTTCTACTGAATGTCCTGGAGGTCATTCAGCTTGTGAAGTGGTGGTGCCATGTGGGAATCACCCGGTTACCGCGGAACCCTCCAGAGGTGCGGGTTTCTCCTCCGCTGCGGCATCATCCATAACCTATTTCTCACTGGTGGCACACTGGTCACACCTCCCTTCTCTACCGTGGTCATCTGGTGTGTCAGCCACCTCCTACACCCACCGAGGCTTCATCCGCGACCCATTGCTCACCGGTGGTGCGCGACGGCCCGCCATGCCTCCTCTGCAGTCGGCCAGTGTCGGCCGCCCCACAAACCACTGCAGCTTAGTTTCCTGGCCTCCTCTTGCGGTGTGCGATGGTGCTTCACCTCCATTGTAGCTGATTGGTGTCGTCTCACCAGTGGTCTTCCACCGAGAACGCAAGGGTATCAAGGTAGAGGAGGGTTCAGGTCTAGTTCATTAGGCCCACACCCTCCGCATTAGCTTGTAATCGTGAGGGAGGATTAAAGGATTTAATAATCACTTTAATTAAACCAAAATCAATTACCTACCTCAATAATGATTAAGAAATCCCATTATTGAGAATGTGTCAGCATTCATCTTTCTCGTAACAAGATTACAACGACATCGCTCATACGTCGTCCTTCGGTTCGTGGTTTAGTGTCTCCCATCAACTCCTATTGGAAGCGACTCCATCCTCTAAGGGTTTGTGTTTTAGTACTTTTTCAGAACTTCTTTTCTTGGTGAACCAGTGTCGATACCTCTCCCCAAGATCCATATAAATAGGAGAGGGGGAGGGTGTCCAACGATCGTGGGATTTATGAGGGTTCATTAAGTAGGAACCTTCCTAATTACCAATGACATTATTACTTAGTATTGAAGGGTTAATCTATTTAATTTCTTGACATGTCACTGGTCTCATGATTCCACTTTTCCATTGGAGGAAAATGAAAGAAAATAAAATAACTAAGTTATTTTATTTATTCTTTTTAAAAGTCCCAAAATCTAACTTTTTCTTCATACCTACTGCGGTTGAAGTGAATCCTCCCATGAGAGAATCCCGGTGCTTTGGATTCAATGGTGCCCTCAGATTTGAAATCCAAGCACCAGTTCAAAATTTAGAAAACGCCACTCTTGCGTTTACTGAATGCACCTTAAAAAAGTTCATAAATTCATTTCGAGCACACTATGCCTCAGAATCACGTGACATAAATTTTCGCAAACTTGTAATAATCCCATATAATTAAAAACAATTACATGGAAAATCCAGGTCTTTAAATTCTCTCCACCTTAGGGATTTTCATCCTTAAAAGGCACAGTATATACTAAGAAAACAAAAGGGGGTACTGAGCACAAATATGAAGCTCTCGCTCCCATGTGCTCTCCTGAAGGTTCCCTTGCTGCTAGCGAACATGCATGAGAGGTATCGACCAGCCACGAAGGAATCACTCCTGTCGATCCTCAATCTCTAATGGAACCTCCGTAAACATCACCCCATCATCAAAGTCCAGCTCATCGTGGTCGATGGTGTGAGATGGGTCATGAACATATCTCCTCAACTGGGATATGTAGAAGATGTCGTGCACCTTATCCAGTTGTGGTGGATGTGACAAGCAGTATTCCACCTAGTTTATCCTCTAAAGTATTAGAAATGGTCTGATAAACCACAATTATAACATGTCATCTTGGCCAAATATCTGTAATCCTCTTCGAGGTGAGACCCATAAGAAGACATGGTCTTCTCCTCAAACTCCAAAGGTCTCTGCCTCCTATTAGATTAAGACTTATATATTCTCTGTGCAGTATTCATCCACTCCCGGATGACCTGAACCTTCTCAGTGGTATCCTGTAGCAACTTTGGACCTATAACTGCTGACTCCCCTGGGTCTGTCCAACATAGAGGTGATCTGCAAGGTCGACCGTATAGAGCCTCGAATGGTACCATACTGATGGTAGAGTGATAGCATTTTCTATATACAATCTCCACAAAAGGAAATTTATCCTCCCAACTACAGCCAAAATCTAGGATGCATGCACAAAGCATGTCCTCTGGCGTCTGAATGGTCCGCTCGGTCTAACCATCCATTGGAGGATGAAAAGTGGTGCTCAAACATAACTGATTCCCAAATGCCTCCTGCAATCCATTCCACAACCAAAAATTAAAACGTGTGTCATGGTCAGAGATGATCATCGATGGAACCCCATGAATTTTCACAATATTCAGTACATAGAGGCGTACCAAGCTCTCTATTGATCTCTACTCTTGGATAGGTAGGAAGTGGGATGACTTGGTGAGTTGGTCAATGATCACCCAGATGGAATCATGTCCCCTAGATGTACGTGGAATAACTATCACAAAGTCCATGGATATTCCATCCCACTTCCACTCTGGCACCTCTAGTGGTTGTGCCAAGACTGCAGGAACCTGATGCTCGACCTTCACTTGCTGACAAGTGAGGCATCGAGAAACAAACTATGCCACTTATTTCTTCATCCTTGGCCACTAGTGCTAACTCCAAGGGTCCTAGTACACCTTTTCAACACCAGGATTCACCACTAGAGGGGACTTATGAAACTCCCTCGACACCTCCTCTAGTAGTACCACTGGTACTATGGTACGTCCCTTAAAAAGGATGATGTGCTCCCTACCTTTAGAAAATATTTCAGGTGTCTGTCCTAAGGATATTGAAGCATGTCAAGCATCACAGTCAATGTACCCAAGCTGCACCAACCTGAATCACTGAAGGAGTGGGAGAGTGATTTTCATAGACTCAGCAACTACAGACCAGACCTCCTGCTGAGTGCATCTGCTACCACGTTCCCCTTCCCAGGAGTATAGAATATCTCAAATTCATATTCTAGGAGGAACTCTATCCATCACCATTATCTCGGGTTTAATGCCTTCTGTGAGAAGATATAACAGAGACTCTTGTGTTTATATTAGACTTTAAAATATTTGATCATCAAGTAATGTCACCACATCTTCAGGGCGAAGACCACTGCTGCTAACTCCAGGTCATGGGTAGCATAGTTCTTCTCAAGTCGCCTTAGTTTTTGTGAGATGTAGGCAAACACTACTCTCTCCTGCATTAGGAAACACCCAATTTTGTTCCCTGATGCGTCGAAGAAGACCGCATACCCAATGCCCTCTTCTGGTAGCCTCAAGATGGGGGCACTCGTCAGTCTCTGCCTCATCTTCTGAAAACTCTACTGGAATCTCTCTATCCATATAAAGGGTTTTACCTTCTTCGTCAATACTGAAAAGGGTTCCGTAACTCTAGAAAAGTCAGGCATGAATCTCTGGTAGTATCCATCCAACCCTAAGAAACTATTCACCTCAGTCACACTCCCAGGTAGATCCCAATCAAGAACAACCTCTAACATTGTTGGATCCATAAAAACTCCATCCTCTGAGATAACATGTCCCAGAAAGTGGAAATCTCATTTCCATAACAGAAACTATGAGAGATTACCATAAATTTGGTGCTCTCAGAGTTTATCTAGAACTATCTACAGATGATATTCATTCTCCTCCTATGTTGCTGAGTATATCAAGTTGTCATCAATGAAGACCACCACAAAGCAATCAAGGTATGGCCAGAAGATCCTGTTCATGAGTCCCATGAACACTAATAGGTCATTGGTCAAGCCAAACAGCATAACCAAAATTCATTGTGGCCATACCAATATCTAAAGGTCATCTTCTGCACATCCTCATCTCGTACCCTGAGACGATGATAGACTGATCTGAGGTCTATTGTAGAAAACCAACAAGCTCCTTTCAACTGATTAAAAAGATCATCAATCCTCAGAAGTGGATACGTGTTCTTCACGGTCACCGGGTTCAGGTTCCAGTATTCCACACAAATTATCAAACTCTCATATTCCTTCTTAAAAAATGAAAACCGAGGTTGCCGATGGAGAAATGTTGGGCCTTATGAACCCATTCCTATGAAAGTCCTCCAACTATACATGTAACTCATGAAGCTCGTCCGGAACCATCTGATTCTCTGGTGTAGATATTGGTGCTATATAGGGGTATAGGTCGATGTAAATGTATACCTCTATGTGTGGAGGTAGTCCTGGAACATCATTAGGAAAGACATCAGCATACTCGTCCACCACTACAGGACAACTAGAACTCTCAACATCTACTGCTCCGAGGGAAAGGCTAGCCAATAGGTGTGTGATCGGCTGCACCCTCCTCCAGGTAAGTCCATCCTATACTAAAAATATTCCCTTCTCTCTAGTGAAGGAAAACCTAGTCCCATCCTCGAAGACACATTGCACTGTGTGCCTAATACAGTCAATATGAGCATGGACTATGGATAACCAATCCATACTCAAGATAACATCGTAAGGCCTCAAAACCGCTAAAAGAATGTCCTAGACAAATCTCTCACCCCCTAGAGTAAGCTCACACTACTGGAACCAAAGTGTAATTGTAAAATCCCATCCTGTAAAAGTCTCTATCCTTATGGATTGAACCAATGGCTCTACTAGAATCTCCGAGCTCCAAATGAGGGCAGTAGAAATAAAGAGTGACTGGAACCTTTTTCTATAAATACTGCAGCCAAGGTGGGGTAAAAACATATCATACCTCTAATCATATTCGGAGTGTCTGGGTCTTAGGCCTCAACTGCCTAGATATGAGCTTGTCCCTATCCACATTCTCCATGTGGTTGGGGTGGACGACCTAGAGGTGGTGCCGGTAGAACCTCGAATCATCGAACACTGCCTGTTGCACGACCAAATCCTCTAATGCATCCTCCTGCTGCCTGCGGACCTCCCCAATCAAATCTATGCCTCTGCCTTGGCAGTCCCTCATCCATCTTCTGGTCATCCATATGACGGGTCGAGCAGTCGAGTTCCATGTGACCCTGCTCACAACACAATTAGCACTGCCTGCTCCTCAGTTGTCCTCCTCTGTCCCGTGGGGCTCGCACCACCGACCTTGTATCCTATGGTCATCCACCAGAAGGCTTATCCCACTTGGGCCTCTACATCATCAATCTACTACATACTATATAAAACTATGTTACCTGACGTCTAGTGATGCCTCTCACTGTCGGTGCCTGCTCAGCTAGGAATCTCTCCACCAAAAGTGCTTGCTCTAGCACCCAGCCTACATCAGAATGCTGAGAGATATCATCAATGGTCTGATCTCCCATCTAAGAACCTACTAAATGTTTTGGGACATAATTAAAGGGTCTCGTACCATGTCGGTGGAGTAGCAGTAGAGATCAGTGAACCTCACCAAGTACTGGGCCATAGTCATGCTGCCCTGCTGTAAGTGCAGCAGCTCTTGTATATGCACTGAGCGTAAAGTCCCTGGGATGAACTCTACCCTAAAATGGCTCTCGAAGTCTACCCAGATTAAGGTTACCTCGTCAGGTATCTGTAGTATCAAACTCCACCATCACCCAAATGCTCTCTCGAAGAGACTAGCTGTTAGAATCACCAAAAGGTCAGCTGGTGTCCCAACTAAGAGGAAAACTCTGACTACTGCCTCCATCTAGTCCTCAGCCTTCTGTGGGTCCATCTCGCCTCGGAACATTGGTGGCCTCTTCCACTGAAACTCGTACAACGCACTTAGTTGGCATGTGCCCTCTGTTGGGGGGAGGGGGGATGGTGGAAATGGCTTCCCAACAGGTAGTGGTGTTGCTGGTACACCAACCGAAGGTGCTAATGCCGTAATAGGGCCCTGCACTGAGGCCTCATCGCTCGGTGGGACGTCATCACGTACTCTCTCGCAAATCCTGGATGGTTATCTATGTGGCCTAATTCTTAATTAAAACATGTGTGCCACTATCAATAAGTTATACCTTGTGAGAAGACACAAAGAGATCAAATGAAAAACTTTTCAAAAACACACGCAATCAGTGTTTCCGTGCATGGAGTCGGAAATCAAAATTCAGGGTCCTGGTTTATGGAAACGTCAGTCTCCACACCAAGAATGGATTCCCTAAACTGAAAACCACACTCATAACACTTAACACTATTGAAAATTAGAAAATATCAGACTCCTAGTTATTCAGTAGAACCAAATCCTATAATACCACTTTGTCATGACCCGTCCCCCAGGGCCTGCGTCGTGACTACCCCAAGCCCGCCTTCCATAGGCTAGGGGCTGGCAGCTAGCACCATAAAGTCATATCGCTAAAATGGGAAGGATTTTCCTTTTAACCAGTATAGACACATAGTATAAGAACACAACAAGAAACAACTACGAAGTAAACTACTGTAGTAAAAGTGTGATGAAAGTAAAGGGGCTGAAATACAAGCCCAACTATAAAATGCTAGTACAACTGAAAAGTAAACATACAACTAAAAAAGTAAAATAGCTCCTTGATCATCCACTGAGGATCCTACCTGAAGGGTAGGTATAACTCACGATCATTATTCCCTGTGTCACGTTCCTCCAAATGGTTCACCTCTGAGCACTGTCTAGTCCTGGATCTCTCAGGCTCAATCAATGTTGTTCGTCGTCTGCACAGGACACAACAAGGTGCAGGCATAGACTGGGAAGGGGTCATTATAACGATAATCAGTAGGGACCCCGAACCCCTGTAGGTCTCTCAGAGTTCCACAAAGAAAATACCATAATAGAAGACCTCAATCTCAAAGCACGAAGCAACGAACATCAACTCTACTTATGTATATGCCCATACATATACCTAAGTTATAAAGACATACTCATCTCATACATGAGAGAAGAATACAAAAAAGGTAACACCATGAAGATAGAAGTACCACACTGGTAACACCATGAAGATTGAAGTACCACATAGGTAACACCATGAAGAAAACACTAGGAAGGTAGAAGTACCACACAGGTAACACCACGAAGACAACACCACGAATCTAGAAGTACCACATAGGTAAAACCACAATGATAGAATTAACACATAGGTAACACCATGAAGATAACACCATGAAGGTAAAAGAAACATCTCACAATCTGGTATAACTTATGTATAGAAGTACATATGATTAGTCGTAAGTTAGATCATCTTATTCTGTTAATAAGAACTGCTGCTGACCCACACAGGATTGTTAGGTAATAACCTCTACTAACCCACACACAATCTGACCCACACAGGATCAGGTATGCGTTGACCCACATAGGATCACTAAGCACCGACCCACATAGGATCTGATATATATTGACCCAAAAAGGATTGATAGATGCTGACTTACTTAGGATCGATGCTCTTTCTTCACGTTACAACCAACCATTGTATTCCTCACACTCGGTGCGCTCAAGCACTATAGAATCTTCCCCTCGAGATATCAGTCTCACCTCAACTGCCACTAAGCTCCACAAAGGAGTAACCTCAAGGACCACTATGTCCTAAGGGTCCCAAAGTGATAGACATTGTGTCGATCAGATTCCCAATCTATGAGTTATAAGTGTTTTAGTTCCGAGGGCCCAGTGGGATTCAGGTTTGATCCAAACCAGCAATACTCCAACTGTCTCCAAAACTCAATTGGAGTATACCAAAAGGAATGTCTTTCTACAAGGGTCTCAGCGCCATATACGGTTCTTCAAAAAGATTCCTGGTTCTCAAGTTTATGACCGTTTAAGAGGAATTGGGCCTGGTTGGGTCCGGGTCTGGCCTGACCCGGCCTGACCTGGTCTGGGTCGACCCGACTCGGTCTGGGTCCGACCCGGCTGGGTTGGGCTGCGACAGGCTCGGCCCACTGGGCTGCGGTCTATCCTGAACCGCAAAGGGGTGTGTCCCAGCCCATGAGGGGGCGGCCCGACCTGCGGAGGGGTCCACCCTAGCTGGTGTGGGGGGTGAGACCCTCGGTCTCCCGAACGGTCTGGAGGCTATTCATCTTGTGATGCGGCGGTGCCACGTGGGCACCGCCTGGTCACCGTGGAACCCGTGGGAGGCATTGGTTCCTCCTCCATCGTGGCTTCAATAATGGCCCCTTGATCACCGGCAGCGCACTGGTCATGCCGCCCTCCTCTTTCATAGCTGGTCGATGTACCGTCCACCTCCTACACCTGCCGTGAATTTGGCCATAGCCCCGGGCTCACCGGCGGTGCGCCACGGTGCGTCGCACCTCCACTACGGCTAGCCAGTTCAGGCCACCCTGGTGACCGCCACAACCTCCTCTTGTGGCGCGCGATGGCACATCCCCTCCATCGCAGCCGATTGGGGCCGCCGCACCGACGATCTTCCCCAAAGAACGCATGGGTTGCAAGGTAGCGAAGGGCCATGCCTGTTTTGTTAGGCCCACTCCCTCTGCGTTAGCTTGTAATCACGAGGGAGAATTAAAGGATTTAATAATCACTTGAATTAAACAAAAATCAAATCATTACCTCAAGAACGATGGAGAGCACCCACGATTGAGGAAGTGTCGGGGTTCGCCATTCCCGCAACAATCTTACAACGACGTTGCTCATACGTCGTCCTTCAGTTCGTGGTTCAGTGTCTCCTGTCACCTCCCGCTATAACTAGCTTTTTCCTCTAAGGATTTGACATCTCTGTACTTTGTCTGCACTTCACTGCTCGGTGAAGCAGTGCCGATACCTCTCCCCAAGCTCCATATAAATAGGAGTGGGGGAGGGTTTCTAACGCTTGTGGGATTTATGAGAGTTAATTAATTAGGAACCTTCCTAATTCCCAATGATGTTGTTACTTAGTATTCAAGGTTCAAGACATTTAATGGATTGAGACATCCCTAGTCTCATGCTTCCGCTTGTCCATTGGAGGAAAAAGAAAGAAAATAAAATAACTATGTTATTTTATTAATTTGTTTAAAAAGTCCCAAAATCTAACTTTTTCTCTAGTACAACTGTGGTCTAAGTGAAGCCTCACTTAAGTGAATCTCGGAGAAGTGGATTCAACGGTGCCCTCATATTTTTAATCCGAGCTCCAGTTCAAAAGTTAGAAAATGCCGCTCACATGTTTATTGAATGTACCTTAAAAAATGTTCATAAATTCATTCCGGGAACACCGTGTCTCGGAATCACGCACCATTAATTTTCGCAGACTCATAATAATCCCATATAATACAAAAAATACATGGAAAATCTAGGTATTTACTCATTTTTACTTCTATACAACTTCTATTCTAATTTTACTATGATCATCATTAGTGTCTTCTTTAGAATCAGTTTTAGAAACTTTTTCTCTTAAATTTCTCAATTCCTCATAACTATCTTCCAGAATATATTCAATTTCTTACTAAATATTCTTCTTATTTTCTACTAAAATAATTTCTTTCCTTTAAAAAATATTTCTAAGTCTTTTTTTAAAGAAATTATATGCCACACTTTTGGATTAATATACAAGTAAAATACCTTTATCTCCATGATAATAAAACTTAATGTGTTTCTACTTATTATGAATGAGGAACTTACTTTAAAAAATTTAATATTATTTCAACAATATCTTCTTCCTATAAAAAATATTGTATGGATTATTTTCTTCCCCTGGACACAAAAATAATTTTTTATTGATATAGATTGATGTTAGAACTTATTTCTTCAAAATTATATCTAATACTTATTTTTCAATGAGAATAAATTTGGACAAGTTTTTATGATCTGATTCATCTTCTCAACTATACCATTTTGTTTAGGAATACTCATTGGTAATACTTAATAACTTATCCCATATTTCTCGAGATAATCCCCCACTTTTATATTGTTAAACTTCATTCCATTATTGTTTGATAATTTCATAATTTTCATCCCAATAATATTCTCAATATTCCTCTAATAATGTTTAATGAAATTGAACACCTTAGACTCAAGGATGATGACTATTAACCACTTCATCCTACTATAATCATCAATAAATAGTATATAGTAACTTTTCCCACTAACAGATCATGTTGATATCAATCTACATAAGTAAATATGAAAAAATTCAAGAATCCTTATTTACCTTTACACTTTAGGATTTTATTCCTTCTAAATAATACCCCCTTTTTACAAATATCTAATTTGTGTGTAAAATTAGGGGATAATCAAGGAATATCATGAGCTCTATCATTCTTCACTTGATATTCTAAGGACTATTGGATTAAGTGTACCACCCTTTTATGATATAATTTGTTTTCTTTTTTTTCCTTGGATAGAAATCATATAAATTCTTCTCTACTGTCAATGTAGAGATCCCCCTTCATGTAATTCTATTTCATTATAACTGTAGAGTAATTTACCTTGTTGATATAGGTCTTATAGGTAAAATTTATTACATTACATGATTCACACCATTGGATAAGACCATAAAAAATGAATAAATCTACATAACTCGTGAATTTTCCTCCAATTATATATTTATTAGTGCTAATGATCATTAATCCTTCATTATTACCAAACTTGAAGACACCTTCCCTATCATACTTGATGTCCATGATGAAATCCTTATTTATTTTCATAAGGGAAGTTCATGTGCTTCCACTATCAAGGATCCATAGATCATTTCAATAAATTTATTTTAGGAAAATCTCTGAAACCACTACCTTCCTAGATATTTTCTTATTGATCCATGTCTTTTAATTCACATTTGGTGATGATCGATGTGTTTGATCCTCCAATGAATATGATAGATCAACCTCATCTGGAAAAGGTAAAAAAATTATTTGGAATTTTATCCCACTTTATGACTCCTTGAACTATTATATACGACCGCATCAAGGCTTCATACCTTTCCATATGCCTATATCAATCACACTATATGTAGTTTCCATCAAACGTATATCTATAATGTTTAACTTTTCAATCTTCATTTGTTTATCTTGTGTACTCTAACACCTCTTGGCTATGGAATGCACATTTTGAGAATGTACCATCTTTCAAAAAAAATCACATGATCATTGATGTAGTTTTATGTGTTTTTACTATAACACCGGTTGTATTTTGGGTTCATTAAGTGTTATGGTTTTTATTCATGACTAAATCAACCTTGAACTTTGGAATTGATGCATGTGGCATGGAATCAACCAACATTTCCTTATACTTATGATCAATATCCAACTAGTTTCATCATTATGATGGGTATTTATATTCTATGGAAAATTCCATAACTATTTTATTGTATTTCAATTCTTCTCCCTTGGATTTTTTATGGCCTATTCCATTGGATTTTTTATGCCATTCCTGGAGTCAATAGTCTCACCTAATATTCTTTACTGAATCACTGTTCGATAAATTCTCCCTCAAACTCTTTGATCCATTTGACTTGATATTTTATCATGCTAGTCAATTCATTGATGATCTAAGTCTGATATTATATCTTGAGCTTATACTCAATAATATTATTTGAAATTTTTGGCTTTTTAAATTTTAGTTTTCAATTTCCTCCCACAACTCAGACTTCTCTTTTCCCTATTTCAGTATCTGAATATTGAATTCACAAACCACTCCATTGAATTTCTTTATTTTGGATAGAAAAAAATATATCTCATCATGTGAGTCCTCTATCATTATTTGGAGATCAACTCTACATTTCACTTTATCCTTTGTAATATCACTGTATTCCCTAGTTTTTCACTTATATACATCAATCATAAGACCAACTTATTTGAGGTATTTAAATCCCTCAATTTAATCTACCATTATCTTTTTTGTGATATTATCCTTCTTTGAAAGTAGGTTCTTGTATAATACCTATTTTTTTCTTATATTACATTGGAATAAATTGAGAAATATTTTCAAAGATAGGCACAAATACAGTGTCGAATTCAATGGCCCGATGAGTCTCGATGTTGATGTAACAAAAATATTAAATTTAGTATACCACACATGAATAGGTTTTTATAAAAAATGTAATAACTCCTAAATGGTGTCTTGAATTAGAAATTAGAGACTTCCATTTAATTTGGAATGTGGTTTTTATCCAAGGTTCGACATAATCACTTTCATAATCGGGTGTTTGGATTGAGTGGAACTGTGGGTGAAATAATTAAATAAATTAAAAATATTTTTTAGTTGTTTAATTAAAATACCAACCTATAATACTCTATATTAAAATGGTTATGTAAAATCCCTTAGGTTATCTTTAAAACTTTGGGATTGAGATATGAGACATTGGAGGATATATTGGTGAATGATAATGGATCAAGGATCATGATCGATTTCCTAAGGATTGTTTTTCACCAAAAATATTTGAGGATCTCTCCAATGATGATAATATAGATTCATTATACATTAAATATTTATCATAACCCAAGGCATAAATTTTTTTATGTGGTTTATACCAAATTGTAATATCCCATGATGAATGTGAATCAAATCAACTTACAGATTGATTAACATGTCGATCATGCTTCTTGGGTTGGGGTTATTTTTCTTGGATATTGTGGAATTTATTTTATTGGTTTATTATTGGTTCTTTTTTAATAATTATAATGAAAATAAATAAAGGATAACCCAAAAGACAATTTAGGTTCATTACTCTTTTGTGATTTTTTATTTTATCCCCTCATTCATCTCATGTTCATCGTTGGAATTTCATGGGCTAGTGGTTTGACAAATACACACTATTCAATCATTATGTGACCATTAATTAGCACAATGGATTAATAATTAGGGTTAAAGATCATTATCCATAGACTGATCAAGGAGTGATAGAAATGGTGGATGACTATAGGTGGGTTGGGATCAAATTTTTGGATTCTTGATTATGGTTTGGCATGTGGTACGTGGCACTGAGTGATGATGGGTGATTTCCAAGTGGTTTAGATAGCCAAAATCCAGCCAGTGTTGATGGAAGGGAATGATCAGATTGAGATCCATGATTATTTTCTGGATTGGATGTGGATAAGGTAGAATAAGTTGCATGGACGCCATGCATATAATATTATAGAGTTTCTAGAAAATCCTTGACCACACAACATATAGTCCCATGAACACATTCCATGTAGATCCCTTTCTAAGACACTTTGGTTTACATGTGGAGGAAAATATAACATGTTGTGTGGTCCCTAACACATGTCGTGTGACTCTATGTTGGAGGCTCGATGTGTATCCTAGATACACTGGGAAGGACACAACTAGGCATACTGTCATGGCCAGAGTAGATAGGAACAACCTTGTACTTAGAAATGATCAAGTACATAAACATGACCCAAAGTACATGGGCATAGACACATGTACAAGGGAATAAGCTGGTGGCATGAAAATTACCATCCTGGACTCTACACAGTGTGTATCCTAATATAACTCATTGTGTATATATAAGAATACATATCGTATGAGATGGAAAGACACTATATGACCTAGGGCAGACCAGAAATTCCATGTACCCCCAGTACACACTGTATACTTTTTCCGTGGTAGTTTGAATCCCTCTATCACATCAATTTTACTATCATCAGTTTAGTGTGTTCCCTTGGTCCATACCTATGAGAGTATAGTGTAGCATTGCATCCTTATAATATTAATTTTATCCTCTATATGGGTTGGTTTTGCATAAATATTTCATGAATCCCTCTATGAGGCTGGGGGTGGGATTCTCTATTGTATCATATTTACTATCCAGGGTTTCAAGAATCATCATGACCAAATTACATGTGAATATGATCCCTTACTTACCAGTTTATTCTATATTTGGTTTTTGGTATCCCCCATGATCCTTAGGTGTGATCCTATATCTATGTTTTGAGATCTTCAGAGATCCATTGAGTACGTATTTGGTGAGGCCTTATGAGAATGACCTCTTATATGAGAACCATCAATGATAGCATGGATCGTGGAGGGGATTTTCCTAGATGATCATTACCTTGAATCCATGAGAAAAATCATGTGGCTGATAGTATGGTTGAGACCACTTTGAAAATTGGAGTCTTCTATGAGTATATATGGGTTTTTACTATTCTTATTGCTTTGGCTCATATCCAATTGACATACCATGTGATGATCTGACTACTCTCTTGATTTTTATGTTTAGTTATTTTTCATTGTCTTATTGGGTATTGTTATACTCACCCTACATGGGCTCTTCTCACACATGTCCTATCTTATGAAGACAGCAGAACATTTGACTGTGTCCTAGGAGGTCCATGAGAAGTTAAATCATAGTGATCTACATTGACCGTGGTTTTAATATGAGTTTTAATTTATATAATTCCCTTCATTCTAAGCTAGTTGGACTCTTTGTTGTTTTGTTGGGTTTATATTTGGGCCTTATGCTTGAGTAATTTTTTCATACACTGATTCTGGGATTTAGATATATGCATGTATTATGGTATCTGATGTATTTTTTAAACATTCATTACTGTATGAGAATATGTGGATGTGTGTATTTATATAGGTTCCTAAGTATAATACATATCATGTGTGTGATATTCTTACTTAGTGTTGGTCTCTAGCCCCCGACCAATTTTAGGTGGTCATGCAGTGTCACAATTGGATTACCGCCAGCATGGAAGGCCCCAACAGGTTTGGACAGGACATAGTGGTATCAAATTGAATCTATCTTAGGACCATTTATTGGAGTTTCTCTAGATGTGATATTTGGTTTGGGAATTATAGAAACAATATAAAAGTGTTTTGAGTTCAACTTTCAGGCTAGGGAATCCAGTTTTGGTGTGGAAGATGATGTATCCATTCACTAGGACACTAATTACCTGCTTGTTGGCTTGGCATATGTAGGCACTAGTTATAGGGAAAACATTGATACATAGATAATATATTAATGGGTTGTGGTTTCCATTTCCTACTTGGGTCAACTCCCATGATACATGATTTGTCTATGGTATTTCTTAAAAAAATCCAGGTTTTATCCTTGAAGACAACCAGTATGTATTCCACAGTGGGATCATATTAATGATCTAGTAAGTGATGTTTCTTTACTGTAAGGATATACACTGGAAAAGTACCATTGGGTGGTTTTCTAGTTTATTCACCATACATTGATCATCAAGTTTCAATAGAAGTATTATATAAGGATGTATGCAAGTTGAGCACACTCTATGGGTTTCAGAAGTAGTGACCTCCCAAGTTTTGGGGCGACTTAGACCCCTAGGTGGTTGTGGACTGGTTAGAGGAAGTTACCTGAATTTTTTTCCTTGTGAGGAGACCTCTGAATTAAATGGTTGTCCTCATAGTAAGTATTCTTTAGGGATCTATAGGGTGATGGTGTAGTCTAGTAACTTAGACATATTATGAGTTTTCTCTCCCATTGTCATATTTCAAGTGACTCTTTAGGGTATAGTTTTATCCAACCACCTTGTGAGTAGTGAACATATATGAGCTTCTGAATTTCAACATGACTTCATGATCATGGATTAATATTCATAAAGGTTCATTAACATTTTTATATACTCTTTATATATGATTTAAGATCTATTATTTCCCTACAAGTAGGGCATAATCCACAATTTTCGGATTTTAGTGATATCCCTTTGTATTCCTGCCTATGTAGGAGTTCTTGAGTAAGCCTTAGTGGTGGAGAGTTTTATGGGTGAGAAAATGTCAAAAGATATTGTTGGTAGTGTTCATAGAGGAGATAAGATAATGAAAGGTAGTTACTGATGGTAGACATAAGGATATGATCATGTGATATTATTTAAGAGATAATATCAAGATAGAGGGACTATAGCCGAGGCCTCTCAAGATGGTTTAAGTAATCCTAGAAAGAGAAGGTTTTTCTCTTAAAATGTTCGGGTACCACACTCTTGATTTTCTGACCCATCATATAGTTGATAGATATATGTTCATTGGACCACCTAGGTAGATATAGCTATAAGATTATGGAGGTTTCCAAGGTAGTGTACGTGGCATTGGAGTAGGGAGATCGGTTGGTGGAGGAATAAGTTTTGATTTGTTTTCACTACCACCCCTAGGTGGTCCATGCCAGGATCAGGGAGCTGGTGGTCTAGAAAAAGGGTAGATACATGTAGTAGAGTTCTTTGAACTATATTCTCCTATGATTATTAGAGTTATGATCTATTTCTTCTATAATTTATCTTTAGTACTAATAGACACTGGTGAAATTCTATGTTTTCTTTCCACTTCTCTCGATTGAGATTTAAAAATTATGGCTAAGCCCTTGGCTTGACCATTTCACTTGGAGACACTAATCTAAGAGGTTTCAGTAATCACAAAATACTATGAAATTTTTACTTGACTCTTAGAGAAGATATATTCTTATGGGATCTCTTTGTAATAGTGATGAGGCCTTACGAAATCATCATAAGAATGGAATGGTTGTCCACAATTTATTCCTAGATTGATTGTTTCAAGAATAGGATGTGGTGTGTCTATAGTGATGGATCAATGTTTTTCCTTTATGGTTAAGAAGAAAACAAATTTATAGTTGGATGGGATCACATGTAGGAGGTTACAACTGATTACTCATCAATTTTCTATTATTACCCTTGGAGTAGTGGATGTTGTAGGAATTCAGCTTCATGTAGTGGTGGAGGAGTATGAGGAAATCTTTCTTGAGGATAATCTAGGCTTACCTCCCCATTGAAAGATATACCCCTATATAGAAATTCCCCTAGGGAAACCCCAATATATGTGCCAGTATATTGGATGGCTCCCATAGATCTTCATGAGATAAAGGTTTAATTGGAGTATATACAGAGGAAGGGATTTATCCGACCCATCATATCACCCTAGGAAGCCCTAGTACTATTTTCTAATAAGTTGGATAAGATCTTGAGGTTTCTAATGGATTACTTTAACCAGAACTAGGTGACTAAGAAGAATAAGTATCTACTACGGAGGATCAATGACCTATTTGATCAGTTGATAGGGTCCAGATAGTTCTTAAAAGTATACCTCAGATCGGGTTATCACCAGCTTTGTGTATGAGATGTGGACATACCAAATAAGGAATTCTAATATAGCTATAATCATTATGATTACTTGGTGATGTCATTCAAATTGATAAATTCCTCATAAGTTTTCGTGGGACCCATGGACTATATATTTAAGATTTTCATAGTGTAACAATCAAGATATTTATAGAAAAATACTTTTCCATTTATATTAATATTTATTAATAAGATATTATTTTTATATTAAAGGGAATGATTTTTCTAATATCATACTCAACATGCAACAGTAGGTTTCTTTGAAATCTTATGTTTGACACAACTTTGAGTTATACCGAAAAGTAATATAATAATAATATTATTTTAAATGGAAGCTAATGTCGAGTCATTATATTGGAGGGAATGAACAGAACTAACTAAAATATTATAATACATGTTGGTTAAATTTATTTACATCTATCAAATAAAATTTATAGGCTTAAAAAAAGAGTGAATCTGATTTTAAGCATGAAATACTCTAATATTTTTAAAAGGTCGGTTTACCACCTTTTAATGGAGAACAATTTTTAAATATATTTTTTGTCACTTTTATATGTTCTATTTGAAAAAATATACTTCTTATATAGAATTTTGACATCAAGATTTACTTTGGATAAATTTTTGGTAATTTTCTGATGAAGTTCATTTTTTTAATGAATAGTGAAAAATACTGCATTTTATGTCAAAACTGCATTTTCAACTAATTTATTTATATAGTTAAATTATACATTTAATTGGTTTTAAAGTGTATTTGGATTATATTTTTATCATTTAATACAATTTTTTTCATTGTAAGTAATTTTACTTTTAAATTGGACATAAACACATGTCAATCGTTTGATAGTTATTACTTCTTAAAAACCCGCTTTTTGGTTTTGACAACAGAAATTAATTTTAAATTAATTATTTCAAGTTCTATGTTTTGTATTTGGAAAAATTGATTCCATATTTGGAATTAATAGGTTCAAATTTTGTGAATAGTTACGTTTTATTTTTGAACATTATGAATATTAAATTCAGTAATTATTTTATTTACCATCATTAAAGGGTAAATCTGGTAAATGAGGGTAAAAAATAATTTTATAATAATATTAAACTACTATAATACATGTCCTAATCCTATATTATGAGATATTTCTATCCATGGTCATACTTAGGTCGATTTTGGTACAACATGGAGCCACTTTTATGTGAAAATGGCATTTAAAAAAAATTAATTTGATGTAAAGAAAAATATTACATAAACATGTATTTTTACTAAAACAATTTTTATATGGAATTATATAAGTTATATATTCAACTATAAATAATCATTATAATTATGAAAATATATCCTACATCATGATATTTTATTTATAATTTTTAGAGATTATATAAATAATATTAATTATGACACAATGATGATGTAGTGTTTGCTTCATTAAAAAAGATTCAAATAAATGATATTATAAATATTAAAATAAATGTAATATGATTATTTTTATTTCATCCATTAATTTTTTGGATGATATTTACATTTTATAATTTAGTTAATTACTTTGGTTTGATTGAATTAGGTTGTTATGAATTTGTAAAAAAATCAAATATGAATAGTGTCCAAAATCGACATAATTTATAACTTAAAACAAAAAATAGTTTATAAAATGATATTAAATTCATAAAAACATAATATTCGGAAAAAAGTTTATGATAAGTCTAAAATTTTATTAATGACTCTTTTATTGGACATTTGTCATGTTTTGGTAACTATTTTGATTCTAAATGTGTTAAATACTTTCTAAAACAGTAAAAGTAAAAAAGGGATAAATAAAAAAAATAAGGATTAAAAAATATCCAAAACCTATCTAATTATTATTGGATGATATTATATAAACTTATATTCATCTTATATTCTATATAACTAAATTTGGTCTCATTTTTAGTCTAATTTAAATTTATAATAAATTAATATTTCTAGACTTTCCTTAAGTTCCCCTCCTCCCTCTTATAAAAGGAAACCACCTATACTCATTTAATCCCACCTATAATTCCCCTTGGATCATAAAAAATGTTATTAAATAATCTCCCAGTATCCATTAATTACTCATATAAGCCTTAACA
Organism: Viscum album; assembly: GCA_963277665.1. Taxonomy (NCBI): domain Eukaryota; kingdom Viridiplantae; phylum Streptophyta; class Magnoliopsida; order Santalales; family Viscaceae; genus Viscum; species Viscum album. Next base: position 1,376,385,138 of record OY728152.1, on the reverse strand, counting down.
TTTTCAGAAGGCAATTCAAGAAAGCCTTTTGTCACAAATCAAAGGAAGTTACCCGATTTAGAGGTAACGTCTTCTCTCATGTTATTTTCTTTTATTTTCCTTCTCCACTCCCTATTATATTATTATTATTGAATTATATAACAATAAAAGTATTATAAATATACTATAATGTTATTATTAGAAGGATTCTAACTACACTTACACACACCTTCATCTAATGGATTCAAACATACTATTTTTGTGTACAGCGAACTACTACCTCACGAAACGATGATTGTTCGATTTTACCCTACCACCTCTCATGGTGGCCATTATGATGGAAGTTTATTTATATATGATATAACACATATATTTATATTGTATCTATGATTATTTAAGTTTTATTTACATCATAACTTTATTATTTCCAAAATGTGTAAATACGATAATTTCATTTGAGGAACTGTGGACTATTTCCCCCTCAAAGTAATATGACTCGTTCATACCATACATGGAACGTATAAAAGATAAAATTAATGGTCTTATGTAACATATATAAAATATTATATTATAATATAATTATAAAATACCTATTTATCATTTAGTTTTCATTCCATTAAATATGAAAAAAAGAAACGAAAGTAGTGTTCATGTGTATGAACGGCTTACTGTCTCCATGAACGGTGCATTTCACATCTTATCTAAAAATGTTATGAAATATTATAAATATATATATATATATTTGATATATATGATATATATGATATTTAAATCATGAATATCATTGCGGAGATGATTTACTTTTGACTACATGAATAATTTACCTCAGAACAAGATCATTTTTTACTCAAGTACCAAATATCAACAAAACAACCCATATTAACTTAAATTATAATGTAATTTTTATAATGTGGTAATATGTGATTTATAAATAAATAATAAACTTGATAAAGGTTCTGAATCAAGTTAAAATTAATTTAAGTTTATTATTCAGGATGAACAAAGAACATACATGACTAGTCGGAATCAAGGTAAGGGACTTCATCTCGATCTCCTTCCATTAAGGAATATTTTGATTTATACAAGACATCGTTTTATATGGTGTATAAACCCATTTTAAATTTAATTTCATTAAAAGGGAATATTTTTTATGAAGCGTTTTACTAAACAACAAAAATAATGTTTCTTTTTAATGTACGCGATGACAATGACCTTTCCACCGCCACAAGCATTATTAGATATTTGGTTTCCTTAACAAGACTTAAAGTTTTTTTTAAGGAAAATATATGCTATATACCCTTTCCATGTATTTTTTTATTTAAAATGGTTTAGAGAAATCATTTATTATGTCAATATCTTGAAATGTTATATTGTGATTAGAATATGGAAATGTTATCTTTCCTTTATGCTTGTTTCATGTGTTATGAATATGTTATGGTTCTTGGGTATTGTTTAAATATATGGTTGGTTCCATGATAAACCAAGGGATGGGTAACTTGAGATATCTCTCTAATTAATTGGGTAACGTGGTGGAGGTAAACATTAATGTTTCTCTTAAGAGATTTAAGGAATATACTGTGATGGACATTCCAACGTAACTCCCTATTAAGCTGTGAAAGTTATGATGTAAGTATATTATAGATGCCACAAGTTACCTTTATGATTTATTATTTATGTGTGTTGTTCATAAATCTTATTATTTAATGAGGTATGTTATAGAGATTATGTTTTATGAGGTAAAATTATGATTTCATTGATTTGTTTGTATTAATGGACTGATGTTTTCTTTTTTTATTTTATAACCATTACTAAGCTTTTTATGCTCATCCCATGTTTTTGAAATTTTTTTCACAGGGTATAAGGAACGGTAAGAGGAAGGAATAATTCAAGAATATTTATATCAAGAAAATAATTCTTTTTTTGTTTAAGGAGTTTTTTTATTGTTAAAAAAATTGGATAGAGTAGAAGTGTCTACTTTGTAATTTTTGAGATGTAAGGTAATAGTTATGGACGAATTCTCTAAAAATATAAATCTTAAAAGATACTCAATGTCGAATTATTGAATTTACTCAAGATTATGTTATGTTTAAGGATGTTGACTTATAGTTGGTATCAGAGGTTGGTTTAGAAAACTTTAGGAGTTAGGATATTGTTAAATTAATATCCATAAATTATTTTTACTTTATGGTAAGATTGAAATGATATATCATTTAAAGATTACCATATTGCTTTGACTAAGATATTTTTTGTGTTCACAATGGTTTTCCATAGATGAAACTAGACATCTATGAAGGGGTGACATCAATAGGAAAACATACTTCCAAATCATCAACCTAAGATGGTTGGAATCAGAACTGAATAGTTTGTTATAGTGATGGAACAATTGACTCAGGATATAAATGGTGGTGGTATCCATGCATGAGATCATCCAGATCAACCATAAATGAACATGTTAGTAATGGATCATTTCATGAGGCAACATCCCCCATCATTCATAGGATCATCTAACCCTGTGCAAGTTGAAGGGTGGATTAAAGTACTGGAAAATATTTTTGATTTCATGGGGAGTTTAGAACATAAAAATTTTAATCTTTTTGTTTACCATTTTTAAGGTAAAGGTGATCAGTGGTGGTCATTGGTTAAAAATATTAGGTATAATGAGGAAATTGATGCTCTTGATTGGGATGAATTAAAAGGTATGATTTTGAGAAGTATTTTATTAATGTGGTTTGACTTGTGATGGAAAAAAAATTCTTGTAATTGAGGAAGGAGGATAACTCAGTGGATTCTTATAATGAAAAATTCCCTTGACTGGCAAGGTATGCTCCAAATTTCATATGGGATCTGAATAGGAAAGTAAATCATTTTTACTCAGGATTAAAGTCAAAGTATTGAAGGGAATTAGATTCTATTGTGTTCAAAAGTTATGAAAAATCTTGTTCAATGTGCAGAGAAGGTGGAAATGGAGTTTGATGATGAATAAGTGTTTTTCAACAAAAAAAAGATGTCAAGGAGGAAGATAAAAGGGAAGAACTCTTCAAGAAAGTATGATGGTAAGAAACTTAAGCTTACAGTTTGTGAAAATTATGGTAAAAAGAACATTTGGGAATGCATTTTGAATTATGGTAAGTTCTCATGATGTGGTAAAATTGGACAAAAGGATGGTAATTTCACAAAAAAAGATTAGGGAAGTGGTAAGACAAAATTTGATTTATTTTCAGTAAAAAATTTTAAGTTTAATGAAATGGGTCATTATGCAAATGAGTGTCTGACGAAGAACTAAAATGATAGAAAGAAGCCAGAATACCAGTAGAAAGTGGTGGTGAAATACTTTTCAACTAATTTAGTAGATGTTGGTCCACCAAATGAAGCAATATCAGGTATGCTGTTTATTTATTCATATTATGAGAATATGTTTTTTGATTCAGGTTTTACACATTCTTTCATTTCTAAGAAATTTTCTAGTAAATTGGGAATTCTATCTCAAGATATGAATCTTGAACTTATGGTAAAAACACTGGGAGGAAATGTTGAGAAAAAAATAAATTATAAGAACCTTCTTGTCCTTATGTGCAGAAATAATCTACCTAAAAACCTTATTTTTTTTCCTGTAGTATAGTTTGATGTTATTTTTGGTATGGATTGGATTTTCATTTATCATGATAAGATTGACTACAAATATAAAGAGGTTTCATTTCAGAAAGAATTTTATTTATTATACAAGAATGAACCCCTACATTTGATTACATATTAGGAAGCTAAGAAACTAGTAAAACATGAAAATGAATGTTACCTTGCACATATTTTTGAAAACAAAGAAAATATTCAGATTAATGATGTACCAGTGATCAATGAGTATCTTGATGGTTTTATTGATGAGTTTCCTAGTATAATACCTGATCGGGAAGTTGAATTTATTATTGATTTAGTTCTTGATGCTAAGAAAAATTACAAAACACCTTATCCAATGGATCAAGTTGAACTTTTAGATTTAATGAAGCAATTTCAGGAGTTATTTGATAATAGTTCCATTTTACCAAGCACATCACCATAGGTTGTGCTTGTTTTTTCTGTTAAAAATAAAGATGGTTCAATGAGACTTTTCATTGATTATAGAGCCTTGAATAACATAACTATTAAGAATAAGTATCCTTTACATTATATTTATGATTTGTTTGATCAGAACAAAGTAGCTCAGTATTTTTCAAATATTGGCTTAAGGTTGGGGTACCATCAATTGAAAGTAAAGGAAGTAGACATTGTGAAGACTGCATTTCATACTAGATATGGCCATTATGAATTTGTAGTTATTCCTTTTGGGTTAACCAATGAAACTTATTTATTCATGGACCTTATAAATAGAATTTTCAATGAGTTATTGGATAAATTTGTGGTTGTGTTTATTAATGATATTTTAGTATATTCTAAAAGTAAAGAGAAGCATGAAAGTCCTTTATGCATTGTCTTTCAAAACTTAAAAGAAAAAAATTGTATGGTAAATTCACTAAGTATGAGTTTTCGTGGAAACAAATTCCATTCCTTGGTCACATTGTTTCTAAAGATGTCATAATTGTTGATCCTTATAAAAAAATTTGTTAAATAATGGACAAGACCCCAAAATATAACCGAGATTCATATTTTTCTTGGTTTAGAAGCTTATTACTGGAGGTTTGTTGAAAATTTTGCACACTTATCTACCCCATTGACTAAGTTAACTCAAAAAGGTGTTAAGTTTATCTAGAAAAAAGAATGTGATGAATGTTTTTAGGAATTGAAAATAAGATTGGTGAATGATTCAATTTTGGCACTACCATCTAGAAATGGTGAATTTATTATCTATAGTGAAGATTCATTGAACAGACTTGGTTGTGTCCTAATATAGAATGATCAGGTAATTGCTTATGCTTCATGTTAGTTTAAAACTCATCAGTTAAATTACCCAACACAATATTTGGAATTAGCAGTTGTTGTTTTTGCTTAAATTTTTTGAGGCATCATTTGTATAGAGTTAAATGTGAAATATATAGTAACCATAAAAGTTTAAAGTATATATTAACTCAGAAATAATTAAACATGAGATAGAAGATATTGCTGGAATTAATCAACGATTATGATTTCACAATTCATTACCATCCAAGAAGAGTAAATAAGTTATTAGATTCTTTAAATCAGAAATGAAATTCTACTTTAACCATGTTATGTTTGGAACATGACACTTTGATTAATGATTTGATGAAATTTAGCCTGAAAGTTTTTGGTGTAGGAAATTATTCTACCTTGTTTCTGGTTTTAGTACAATTGCCTCTATAAGATAGAATAAAGCAAGTGTAGAATGAAGAAAGTGCATTGCAGAAAAAGGTAGAATTAGTTCAGAAGTGTAATTAACCTAAATTTAACACTAATAAATATTGTGTTTTGATATTTGGAAGAAGGTTATGTGTGACTTGTGATTCAAAGTTGAAGAAAGAGTTGTTATGAGATGCTCATAGTTCCCGATTTTCAGTTCATCCTAGAAGTAATAAAATGTACAAAGATCTTTGGGAGTATTACTGGTATGATGGAATGAAAAGAGATAATGTTAACTTTATAGTGAAGTGTTTGAATTGTCAATGGGTTAAAGAAGAATGGATGTTACCGAAAGGGATGCTTTAGCCTTTTCCAATGCCAGAGTATAAATGGGAAAATGTGTCCATGGATTTCTTAGTGGGATTACCAAAAACTTCTCAAGGAAACAATGCAATTTGGGTTGTTTTTGATCAATTGACTAAATCTGTTCATTTTCTTCGTATTCGAGATACTCTATCTCTAGATCAACTTTCTCAGTTGTATATTAAAGAGATAGTTTGGTTACATGTATTTCCACTCTCTATTGTATCTGATCGTGATCCCTGGTCCACTTATTATTTTTGTAAGGGCCTTCAAAAGTCATTGAGAACTGAATTAAATTTCAGTACAACTTTTCATCCTCAATCAGATGGGTAGTCAGAACAAAAAAATTAGACCTTGAAAGATATGTTACATGCTTGTTCAATGGATTACTAGGGATGTTGGGACCAACATATTTATTTGGTTGATATTTTTATAATAACAGTTTTTATTATAGTATATAGATGAAACCATTTGAGAAATTATATGGAAAGTGGTGTTGAAATCTAGTTTTTTTGGGATGAAGTAGGTAAAAGAAAGTTGACAGGACCCGAATTGGTAGAAGAGATGGTAGAAAAATTTCAATTGATTCAGAAGCACAAGAGAATAGCTCAGACCAGGAAGAAAAGTTATGCGGATAACCAGAGGAAGGATATTTCCTTCGAGGTAGGTGATCATGTTTTTCTCAAATTTTATCTATGGAAAAGTGTGATGCATTTTGGTAATAAGGGATAACTTAGTCCGAGGCTCATTAGACCCTACAAAATCCTGTAGAATGTTTGATCATTTTCCTACAGTGTGTCTTTACCTCTATGTTTATCCTAGGTACACAATGTTTTTACTGTTCCAATGTTGAGAAAGTATATTCCTGATCCATCTCATGTTTTGAGTCTAGAGGTAGTTCAATTGGAATAGAATCGTTCTTATGAGGAACAAGCAGACCACATTCTTGACCAAATAGGGAAAGTGTTGCAGAATAAGGTAATTCATCAGGTAAAGGTTTTATAGAAAAACTATATGGTCAAAGAGGAAACATGGGAATTTGAAAATAATATGAGTGATAAATACCCCCACTTATTTGATAAGTGAATAGAATTACGAGGACGTAATTCCCAAAAGGGGGGAAGGATATAACAACCCAAATATTTATAGAACGATACTTTTTCATTTCTATTAATATTAATGAATAATATATTATTTTTAAATTAAAGGGGATTATTTTTCTTATAGTGTACTTAACATGCAACAACAAGTTTTTTTGAAATCTTATGTTGCACACAACTTTGAGTTATACAGAAAAATAATATAATATTATTATTATTATTTTAAATGGTAGTTAACACCTAGTAGTTGTATTGGAGGGAATAAATAGAACTAACTAAAATACGATTATACATGTTTTTTAAATATTTTAAATTTATCCAATAAATTATAGAGGCTTTTTATAAGAATGAATCCGATTTTAAGAATGAAATACTCTAACATTTTTTAAACGTCATTTTACCGCCTTTTGATGGAGAACCATTTTTAAATCCATTTTTCTCACTTTTATATGTTATATTAGAAAAAATAAAATTCTTCTACAGAATTGGGATATAAATATTTAATTCAGATAATTGTTTTGTAAATTTCTGATAAAGTTAATTTTTTAATGAATAATGAAAAATACTGCATTTTAAGTCAAAAATATATTTTCATCTAATTTATTTATGTAGTTAGTTTGTAATTGTACTTAGTTTTAAAGTGTAACTGGATTATATTTTTATCATTGAATCAAAATTTTGTCATTTTAAGTAATTTCACTTTTAAATTGGACATAAACACATGTCAATCTTTTGATAGTTATTACTTCATAAAAACCCTCTTTTTGGTTTTGACAACAAAAATTAATTTTAAATTAATTAATGTAACTTCTATGTTTTGAATTTGAAAAAATGGATTGAATATTTGGAATCAGTATTTCCAAATTGTGTGAATAGGTAACATTTATTTGTGAACATTGTTAATAGTAACGTCAGTAATTATTTTATTTACCATAGTTAAAGGGTAAAATCTGGTAAATAAAGGTAAAAAATAATATTATAATAATATTAAACTACCCTAATACATGTCCTAATCCTATTGGATGAGATATTTCTGACCATGGGAATCCTTGGGACGATTTTAGGACCCCATGGAGCCACATTGATGTGAAAATGACATTTTATAAGAATTAATTTAAAGGAAAGAAAAATATAACATAAACATATCTTTTTTACTAATTTTTTTTATATTGGGTTATAATAGTGATATCTTTAACTATAAATATCTATTATAAATATAAAAATACTTCCTACATAATTTTATTTTATTTATAATTTTTAGACATTAAATAAATAAATTTAATTATGACAGAGTGATGATGTATTGTTTGCCTCATTAATAAAGGATTCAAATAAATGATATTGTAAATATTAAAATAAATTTAATTTTATTATTTTGATGTCATCCAAAAATTTTATAGATTATATTGACATTTTATATTTTATTTAATAACTTTTTTTTGAAGGAATCAGGTTGTTATGAATTTTTAAAAAAATCATGTATGAATAGTGTCCAAAATGGACATAATTCATAACTTAAAACATAAATTTTTTTATTAAATGATATTAAATTAATAAAAATATAATATTAGGCCAAATTATTTTGATAATTCTGAAATTTTATCAATGAATATTTAATTGGACATTTTACTTGTTTTGGTAACTATTTTGATTCTTATAGTGTTAAATTCTTGATAAAATGGTAAGAGTAAAAAAGGGTTAAATAAAAAAGATAAGGATTAAAAAATATACAAAACCTATATAATTATTATTGGATGGTTTTATTTGTAATTTTATTCATATTATATTCTAAAGAAATGTATTTTTACTTATTTTTAATTTAAATTGAATTTATAATAAATTAATATTTCTAGAATTTCCTAAAGTGCCCATCCTCCCTCTTATAAAAGGCCACCACCTCTACCCATTTAATCACACCTCTCAAGCCCATTGGATTATAAAAAATCAGGTTAAATAAGCTCCCAATATCCCAAAATTCTTCATATAATACCTACCTTAGGAATAAGGCAATTCAAGAAATCCTTCTAGCTCAAACCAAAGGAAGTTACCCGATTTAGAGGTAACATCTTCTCTCAAGTTATTTTATTTTATTTTCCTTCTAAACTCCATATTATATTCTTAATATTTGATTACATAAAAACAATATTATACTCAATATACTAGGATATTTTTTATGAGAAGTATTCAAACTACACTTACACACACCTCCATTTAATGGATATGATCATACCGTTTCTGTGTATGGCGAACTACTGCCACACAAAATGATGATTGATCGATTTTCCCCTACCACCTCTCATAGTGTCCATTTTGATGGAACTATATTTATATATGATATATGATATATATTTATATTTTATATTTTGTTCTGTAATTTTTATTTACATCATACCTTCATTTTTTTATAATGCGTAAATACGATAATTTCATTTGAGGAAGTGTGGACTATTGCCCCTTCAAAGTGATATGACTCGTTCATTCCATACATGGAACATGTAAAGTATGGAATTAATGAACTTATGTAACATATATATAATATGATATTATACAATGATTATAATATATCTTAGTATTATTTAGTTTTCATTCCTTAAAATATGAAAAAATAAATGAAAGTAATGTTCATGCGTACGTACGTCTTACCGTCTCCATGAACGGTGCATTTCATTTCTTATCTCCAAATATTATAGACTATTATAAATAAATATATAATTTATATATATAATATATATCATATTTAAATCATTAATATCATTTTATATATGATTTACTTTGGACTACATGGACAATTTACCTCATAACAAGTTCATTTTCAACTCAAGTACTGAATATCAAAAAATAATCGATATTGAATTAAATAATTATGTAATGCATATAATGTGGTAATAAGTGATATATAAAGTAATAATAAACTTAATAAAGGTTCTGAAGATATTATAAATTAACTTAAGTTTATTATTCAGGAATAAAAAAGAATATATGTGACGAGTCGGGCTCAAGGTAAGGGACTTCATCTCAATCTCCTTTCATTAAGGCATATTTTGATTTATACATGACATTATTTTATATGGTGTATAAAAACATTTTAATTTTAATTTAATTCAAAGGGAATATTTTTCTATGAATCGTTTTACTAAATGATAAAAATAATGTTTCTTTTTATTATACGTGACGACAAAGACATTTCCACTGCTGCGAGCATTATTTGATATTTGGTTTCCTTAAAAAGTTGTAACATTTTTAAGGATAATATATACCATAAAACCTTTTAATTAATTTTGGTATTTAAAATGGTATTGAGTAAGAATTTATTATATCAATTTCTTGAAATGTTATATTGTGATTAGAAAATGGAAATGTTATCTTTCATTTATGATTTTTTATAAGTTATAACTTTGTTATGGTTATTTGGAATTGTTTACGTATACGAGGGGGGGGGGGTACGTGATATACTGAGGATAGGTGATCCCATGATATCTATCCAATTCATTGGGTAACATGATGGAGGTAAACCTTAATGTTTCTTCTAAGAGATTTAGGTAATATACTGTGATGGACATTCCAAACGTAACTCCCTATTAAGCTATGAAATCTACAATGTAATTATGTTATGGTTGTCACCATTTACCTTTATGATTTATGATTTCTGTGTTCTATTCATAAATCTTATTATTTAATGAGGTATGCTAAATATCTTTTGTTTTATGAGTGAAAAGTATGATTTCATTCATTTGTATGTACTGATGTACTAATGTTTTATTTCATTATTTTTTAACCCTTATTGAGATTTTTATGCTCATCCCATGTTTTTGAAATGTTTATTACAGGGTATAAGGAAGGTTAAGAGAAATGAATAATTCAAGAATATATATATATATATATAATTCTTGTTTTGTTTAAGGAGTTTTATTATTGTGAAAAAAGTTGGATAGAGTATAAGTGCCTACTTTAAAATTTTTGAGATGCAATGTAATAGTTATGGCCTAATTATCTAAAACTCTAAACCTAAAAATATCATAAATGTTTAATTCTTGAATTAAATCAAGATTATGTTATGTTTATGGCTGGGGCCTTATATATAAAATAGTTTTTAGTTCCCTAAATTAATGATATCCTAGTGTACTCATCATCTGAGGAGGATCACAAAAGACATTTAATGATGGTCCTAGACATACTCTAAGAGAACTAGATTTATGGGAAGCTATTGAAGAGTCTATTATGGATTAAAGTGGTCCACTTTCTGGGACATTTTATCTGTGTGTAGGTTTTATCTATAGATTTGATGAAGTTTGTGGAATATTTATCAAGGGAGTCACCTAATAGTGGGACAAAAATGTGAAGCTTCCTTAGGTTGGTGGAATACTATAAGATATATGTTCTTGATTTATCTAGTATATTGTCACCCTTGACTACTTTGACCCAAAAGGGTAGCCTTTAATTTAAGAAAAAAAGGTTATAGTAGGATTTTAAACATTTGTGGTAGAGGTTGATGAGAAGCCCCATCTTGAGACTGTCTGGGGAGGGTTTTGAGTATGTAGTGTTTTGTGATTTCTCAGGGACCGTACCTAGATATGCTATGATATAGAGCCTGGTAGTGATTACCTATGTATCATAATAGTAGATACCACATGAGAAAAACTATTTGACCCTTGATCTAGAGCTTGAAACGGTAGTCTTTTCCCTAAAAATGTAAATACACTCCCTTATAGGTGAGTGATTTATTATCTATTTTTACCAAAAGAGTCTCAAGAATATATTCTTTTATAAGGATCTTAACTTGATATAGATATAACAGAACAATTTCCTCTAGGATAATGAATTCGATATAGTCTATACTCATGGGAAGGGGAATTCAGTGGAAGACAATCTCAATAGAAGATCTTGTTTGTAGTTGTTGGCCAAAGTGCTAGAGTAGTTAGCCTTGTTAGAGTTGTCTCTTATGGATGGGGATGGTGAAACCTACCTTCAATTGATGAATGTTACCCCACTACTTCTATAGTTTGTTAAGGATCCCTAGCATGGAGATACCAACTGTAACACCTTGCATACTCATATATCCACTGGACAAGATCCTGCTGGATTCTCTAAATGTGGGAGGCCCATTATCTTTTTCAAAGGATATATTATGGTACTCATGACGTTATGCGAGGAGGTTGGTTCTAGGGAAGTTTCATGAATCCTCCTTGATTTTATTTCTAGGTGTGGTGAAGATGTATTATACCTTCAGTGTTAGTTCTAGTGTCCCTGGATGAAAAAGTTTGTAAAATATTTTGTCGGTCGATGCCTCACTTTTTAGTAGGTGATTGCTTAGCACTAGGTTTTGATTTTTTTATATCAACCCCTTGAGTTTTCAGAGTGGAAGTTATATGGAATATCTATAGACTTATTGATTGGGATTCTATGAAGTTATAGAGGACACAATTCCATATGGGTGATCATAGACTGACTCACCAAGTTTTCCCACTTCCAATAAATCCAAGAGTGGAGTTCACTTGAGATATTGGGATGCCTTTACATGAAAGAGACAGTCTGGATTCATAGATTTACCTCTACGGTTATTTCAGAATATGATTCTCAACTCACATCATTATTATGGAGAATATTGTAGGAGTCCATTAGGAATCAGTTTCATATAAGCATGGCGTTTCACCACTAGAATAACGTTCAGACTAAAAACACTATTCAGGTTCTAGAGGACATGTTGCGTGATTTCATATTGGGATTTGACAATAGTTGGGAGGATCACACACATTTGATGAAGTTTTTCATATAACAAAATATACCATAACATCATTGGTAGGACACCATTTGAGGGCCTGTATAAGCTAAACTACAGGTCACCACTATGTTGGGATGATCTAGGTGAGTCAGCACTCATGGGCGCATAGTTGGTTTTAGCTATGACCGAGAAGATATAGATCATCCAAGTGTATACTAAGACTACCAAGATCCATAATAGGTCTTATTATGACCTAAAAAGGAGTTAATTGGAGTTCGATGAGGGAGACCATATGTTCCTAAGGGTCAAACTTCAACTTGGATTGAAAATATTTGGATGGGGATACAAGTTGTCTCCAAGATTCATTTGACCATCAAGATACTTTGTAGGGTTGGTGAGTTGGCATACTACTAGGCCATATTGCCATAGTTAGACCAAGTACATGATGCATTCCATGTGTCACAACTAAGGAGGTATGTTAATGACCTATCACATTTTATGGACTATCTCAATCTTGACATCGATAATGGAGATACCTTTTTAGATTACCTGATTGAGATTGAGAATCAAAAGAATAAGATCCTCTATGGGTGATTAATTCCCTTGGTGCTTATCTAGTGAAAAAATGGTAATCTGAATGAGAGAAATAGGGAGTGGGAAACCTATATGCGAGCTTAGTACTCACATCATTTTAGTATAATTTTTTACTTTTGGGGGAAAAAGATCTAATTTTTAGAGAATATAACATCTCTATTTTTTCTTTTTAAGACATTGAAATGTAATAAAGTATATTTTTCATGCTTGGAACTCACACAACATGAAATTATGAGGCTTGATGAGTCTTTGTGTTGAAGTAATAAAAATAATAATTATATTATATCACTTGTGCATAGTTTTCAAAATAAAAATTGAATAAATCATGGATAGAAACATAGATCACAAATCATAGACTGAATTTAAATTTATAATGTGGTTTTTACCCTAGTGCGACATAATATTTTTTAGTGTTAGGTGTATATCTTGAGCACCATTTTGGGATAAAAAATTAAAAAAAATTAAAAAAATTATTTAATTATTCTAAATGTCAAATCAATAATCATCTATATAAACATGGTGATTCAAAATCCCTAGGGTTATCTATATAACCAAAGGATTGAGAGCAGATTCATTGGATGTGATATTGGAAAATTATAACAGATCTAGGATCATGATCAATTACCTAAGGATCATTTTTATAACAGTCCCAAACCTACAGTCCCAGATCCATTGCTAAAATCATAAACCTTACATTTCTGGCATGGATACTGAGGATGATGACCCAATTTTCACCATCCCAAACTTACAACATCAAAAGGAAATATTTTATCTCTTACAAACCCAAGGAACTTTTATGTTTATAGTTTTATTGAATTAAGAAACACTCTTACTGAAATAATACCCATATTTTTAAATTATCATTTAACCCACTTAACCCAAACTTTCTTATTTAACATTAAGTTATCATCATAATCCATATCAAACCATTATAGGAATCATTAATTCAATATAATTATTTATAACATGGGGAAAAAGAAACATAATAAGGGGAGATAAAATGCTTAGTAAGGGTAATCATAAGAATTAAAATTATAATTTTATCAGTGAAAATAAGATGTGCATAGTAATATAATGATATAATAAAATTGTAAGAGCATAACATGAGAGAAATCATACCCATCAAAATGATATCAGAAAATATATAGTATGGAATAATGCTTTAAGAAAGGTAGGATTCATGAAAGTCAATAAATCATGATCATAGTGATGTCAATCTTGATCAAAGGAAGCCATTAAAACCCATTGCAAGTATAAATAAAATTTACTTGTATATTGAAACATTATCTTCATATAAATCTTAAAAATTTAATAACCAGTTTGTTTGAATTTCATATCTAGAGTACCCAATGCATTATAGGGCTATCATAAATCCCCCAGTACTTGGATTATCATAGAGCCACTTGTCCTTGGTTAATAACATAACCAACCGTCCTTGGTTTATAACTGAACCATCCATTATAATAAATAATTTCCAAGAATCGCATTATGAATAAAGTGTGTAAAGAATTCATTTTCATTAGAAAATCATAGAAATAACCATAATTAATTTCATAACATTATTAACCCATGGAAAAGAAAAGGGTTCCATGATAATCTATATGAAACATCATCAACCCATGTAAAATAAACTGGTTCCATTAAAATCTATTCGAAACATGATTAACACTTGGAAAATAAATGGGTTCCTTGAAAATATCTTTGAAACAATCTTAATCCATATAGAGAAATAACGAGGATGGTATCATTACAAAATATCCCCATTGGATCATAAGTAACAACAAGAGTTGTTGACATTGATGAATAAAAATACCATTAAAATATCATTAAAACATTTTTGTGGAAAGTAACCTTTCAAAAATGAATTGAGATAAAATAATTAAATGGATTTATATAAAAATTATCAAAAAAATTCCTTCAATGGAGATTCAATCTTAAATAATCCCAATTAAAAAGGCGATTATAATATAAAGCCTTCTCCACTATTTCACTCTTCAATCATAATCCCTATGAAAGAATAACTTTGAATGATACATTAAATATCATGAAAATATAAATTTTTATGATGTATAATGCCAAAGGGGAAGTAGATAAACCACATAAATTAAGATAGGTGTAACATAACATATGTCACAAAGAAAATAATTTGACACAAGTAACCTTTATAATGATCATAACATTAAAGTGAGAATTAATCAATGAATCAATTTTTTGTATCAAATGTAAATCTATATAAAACAAGTGGAAAGACATAATATAATCAAAATCCATTACATACGTAATTTTATAATATTAAAAATAGTGAAGAATTAATATAACATAAAGAAAATAAATTGAGTTATGAAATTCTGTACCACTTGGTATTCTTCAAGTAAAACACTCTTTGATGAAATAATTAAAATTACAACTTAAAATACCTTGAATTATGAATTATTCATTATATTAAATTTAAAAGGGAATTTATATACATAATATAAAGTAAATTAGTTGAATAAAATTACAATATGCCTTGAGGAAAGGAAATTTAATCAAAGTCCCTTACTAATTTGAAAATCTCTAGATCAAAACCTCATGAAGGGGAAAACCTCTTACGGATTTTTTAATCCCAAAATTTTTTATGAAAATAATGATAAAATAATTTCTTGGGAATTATATGCATCACACAAGAAATTAGTGAATATGGAATATGTGTCATAGAAGTAAAAGTGAGATAAGAAAACTCCTAAAAAATTGGAAACTTTTGAACCATAAGCCCAATGAAATAAATAGCATAAAATGAATCTTTAAATACCAATAAAAAGGGTTATTCATTACATATAATTTAAAATGGTCATTATATAAACCACCCAAATGAAATAAGTGGTGAATGTGACATATGTCTTGTGGAAGTAAAAGTGAGATGATAAACCCTTACCTCGAGTCCAAAAATTTCATATTCGTCCTTTCATACTTGCATAATAAGAGTATATAAATTATTTTATTTATTAATAAACTTTTATATGTTATAAAATATAATTAAATCTATTATTTTGTTTATTTTTAATGATATATTTAAATTTTTAATCAGCTAAATCCACGTCAAGTGTTTTGAGGACTTCTGGTTCATTGTTTTAAAAAGGCTTTAGTGTGTTGAATGTGGTCAAAGAGGTTATTATTTAAACATATACAGAACAATATTAATAACATAATTATCATATTTATTCATAAATTAAACATTTATAAACAATTATGCATGATTATTATGAAAAATGAGTTGTGTTATGACCCGAGAGACAGTAGGTTGTACGTACGCAAGATTAACGTTTTCATTTTTCAATGATCATCATGGAATGATGATATTTGTTATTTTATATTTAAATAATGATAATAATATCCTAAATAATATATTTTTTATTTAACAAAATTGATACACTTCATACCTGAGATTTAGTGATGAAAAAAAAGAGTGACATTGATTCATGGAGGTGGTAATCCATACGTATGCACGAACAATGTTACCATTTTTCAGTGTAAAAACTGATATATTATATTTAAATAATGATAAATATGTAATTAATATACTAATATTTTAATTATTATAAAATTTATTCATCAAACATAACCATATTACTTTCCATTTCAAGTGTTAGTGAAAATAAAATCACATCACTTGGTGAGGCAGTAGTCCGTCGTACACACGATCGAGATTATCATATCCCCCATATAATGTAAATTAAGAAGGTATATGTGATATCATAACTAAATAAGTGTAAATATATTAAAAATATCATTTATATTCTTTTAATCCATCATTATAACCATTTTAGAGTGGTAATAAGTAAAACGATTGACATCAGTTCGTGAGGTTGTAGTCTTCTGTACAAATGAATAAGGATTTTATATATCATTTGATAGAAGAGGATATGGATTTAGGTTATTAAATTAAGATAATAATGTCATTTAATATGTTATATATTATTTTTATTATATCAAAATAATTTAATAAGATATTAAATTGGTGTAAGAAGAAATAAAATAAAAATGCTCGGTTAAGCATGATACCTCTTCTTTGGATAACCTCCTTAGGTTAGAACCCAAATCCCTCTTAGGATGACTTTATGATCCAAAAAATAGATCTAGGTAACGGGGAAGAAAATTTTCAAGGTATTTTTTTATGTATTTTCTAATACTAACGGATTCTAATGTGTGAGTATAATAAGAGAGGGGTGGCCTTTTACAAGTGAGGTGAGTTGCACACTTATAATTTTTGAAAAGAAAAAGGCGTACCCTCATTTTTTACGTGGAATAGTTAAAAAATGGACCATAAAAAGAATTATAAATTATAAGGTAAAAATATTTCACTAAAAAAATATTTTATTCAAGTTATTAGGTCATTTTAACTCTTATCGTTTTAGTTTAACCCCCGGTAAAACTGTTTTACCTTAACTAAAATAATTAGTCTTTACAGTTTTCACTCTTAATTATGGTCCAAATTAGGTTGAAATTATAAAATAATATAAATTATTATGAATAAATATATAAATTCCATTTTACAAAATTCAATTCCCATAATTGGAAAATATTAATTTAAAATTAAACTCACAGAAGCAATGAAAATGTAGGTTTCAAGAAGTGTATTTTTCAAGAAAAAAATGATTTTATATTAACTCCATGAATAATAATAATCATTGTATGAATCCAAATTAATATTTATTTATTTATAATATATAAATTTTATTTAAAAGATTCCTCATTAGGGAATCTTTTAATTAATTAAAAAGGATAAACATTATGCACATAAAAAACGTTTTCTGAAAAATATCGTTTTTAAACACAAAAAATTTATACTAAAATACAATATAAATATGATTAAAATATAATTAATTGGATTAAATATAATAAAATAATACTTATTTTGTATGAAATAATATTTAAAAAATAATTTTAATTTCAAATTTCTTAATTTATTGAAAATAAATGATTGTTTTACAAAAAAAAGTATTTTTCACTATTCACTAAAAATATCAATATTTTCCAAAAAAGAAAAAACAAAATAACCCAAAGATAATTTTTATATGATGAATTAAAAAAATAAATTAATTTTATAAAATAAATTTTATATAATTTTAAAAAATAATTTTAATATTTTCTCCTAAAAAGAAATAAAAACATTTTTTAACAAAACACATTTTTAAAGAATAAAATTACCTAACTAAAAATTAATTGATTGCTTACTAAGAATTTATCCATACATTATATTATTTTGGATATATATATATATATCATAAATTATTTATTTCTACTTATGCCTACTAATTTACTGGCTAGGTTATAACTATAGTGGCCCAAGATTTTCAAACATAGATATTATATCTTTTTAGGTAAGTATTAAATTAATTACACAAACACAGACCTAAGGACCATGATAGTTTAGTTTTTTGGAGGATAGATACACTGCCTTCTAATTTGGTTAAATATATTCAACATATATAATAAAGATATTCCCCTCTACTAATATTTACAAACATACCACACATAAAACAGTTCTTCATAACATTGGGAAAGGAAAAATAAGAGAAGATGAGCTTATATGTTTAGTAAGGGTAAGAAAGTGAGATATCAGTGATCACATAACAATTAAGTGATAATAAGCATATGAGAATATTATATTAACATTTTAAAACCATAACCTACATATCAAATATCATAATCTTGAGACATGGCATAAATCTGGGAAGTTCATATGATGTGAATCGTAAAGGAGTTAAAAAGCATGATCCATGGGAGAATAAAATTGGAATAAGGAAAATAATTATGGAATATACATACTCATATAAAATTTTATATTAAGGAATACCACTAAGGTATTACCAAAATTTTAGGATTGGGATAACCACCTGTATACTTGCTTTGGACTTGGATGACCACCTGTGTACCCTCTTTCAGGATTTGGAAACTTCTTGTATACCCTTTGAGCTTATATAAAATTAATAATTACCCAGTTAATTAAAGAGATATATAGTTCTCACTCATCACATGATGAAAATTATACGTACATGTGTCAGAGTATCATAAAAATTTCATATCATTTTAAACCATTAAAAGAAATGGTTTTTAGAATCATTTCATCATTTTCTCAAACATAACCCATAGAAAAAGAAGTAGGTTTCAGAAGAATTTCCTCATGGTAAAACCCATGGAAGAAAAAAAGATTTTATAAACATAATTTTATATTAAAAATAAACCATTTATAAAAATAATAATAATTTTATCCTTGGATCATATCCCTATTAGGGCATTGGTAACATCAATCAATGTCATCTTATATAGAAAGTGGCTTGAAATATCATTTAAAATATTTCAGTGGGAAAATAACCTTTCCACTTTGAAAAACAATTATAAAACATATAACTTTTACAAAATACATTTCCTTGAAAATAAATATGTTAAATTATAAAGCAATCATCAAAGAAATTATTGATTATTATTTTTTAGAATTCCTTTCTTTTCATACAAATCAAAATCAATATTCCTTTCACATTTTCTCTAAAAGACAAATAGGAATTGTTTGGAAAATGACATGAATATTCCTTTAAAAAAAATTATAAAGTCAAAAATTGGTAAAAATACCTTTAATAAACAATTTTAATAATTTTAAAACATTTTTGAAAACACTTTTAGAAAACATTGTTTTGGAGAAAAAAGGGATTTTGATCGAAGAGATAAATATAGATGATTTTTCATAAAAAAAATATTTTCGACTCTTGAGCACATAAAGAGTATAAAATGAAGAAAAAACATGTATTATCTAAAAATAACCAGAGTATAACAATATTTTATTTAGATATATATTGTATTATTTCATTATTGGAATCATAATCATGAGTAATTTTGACAAACGATGAGATTATAACATATACCCCTTACCACTTTGGAAACTTTGAATCATAAGCCTCATGGAAGAGTAACATTCAATAAAACTTATAATATTATGAGAATAAATAAATTTATGATATTAAATGTCAAATTTGATGTATATATATCTCATAAAATAAGCTAGATTCATTATATAACATATGTCTCAAATAAGGGAAATTGAGACAAAAATCACTTACAATTTCGGTAATTTTAGAAACGTAAACTCTATGAAAGAGATATCATAAAATGGATATGTAAATTCCAATAATTTTTAATATAATAACCATAAAGTAAATTCATGGTTATTATATACATCACATAAAATAAAATAAGTGGTGAATATGGCATGTGTCTTGCAGAAGTAAAAAACAAGACATAAATCCATTACCACAAGTCTAAAATTACTGCATACAAATTAAAAATCATGTATAATAAATATATGTTTATTATAACTATATTAAAGAACCATATATATATATATATATCATACCATATATTATTTACTTATGACCTTCTATTATATTTTTATTAACAATTCCATGTTAAAGTCATGTTTCGAGATGAAAGTACTTTGTTTTTCTTGTATGTTTTGATTTTCTGCTTTTGGTCTTCTTAATTTGACCATAATTCCATAATATTAAGGATTTTAACCATGATATAAATATTTTATATATTCATTATACATATATTTAGTGTTATCTATAATATTTCGAGATAGAAAATAAAATATATCATTCATAGAGATGGTAGGCATAATGTACATATGAATGTTGTTTCTATTTTAAAAAAGGAAATAAATATACTAAGGTAAATAATATATTTCCATTAAAAATAATTTTTATGTCATATATATAACATATTTTCATTAAAATCATCATTATTACCTTCCATGTAAAGTATAAATGAATCACATTGGTTCGTGAGGCGGTAGTCTGTCGTACACATGAATGACGTTATCATATTCCCACGGGATGTTAAGTAAAAAGTAAAATGTGATATAATTATTCCAAAAGAATAATAATATCATAAATATCATAGAAAAAATAAATACATCATTATATATTGTTGTGATTGGTGTTGATGTAAACCAAATAACATTGGTTCGAGAGGAGGTAGTTCACCGTACAAATAAATGATGATTCTGTAACCTATTTGATGGAAGAGGAGAATTATTTATACTATTAAATTAACATACTATCATATTTTTATT
The DNA here is from genome assembly GCA_963277665.1 of Viscum album. Taxonomy (NCBI): domain Eukaryota; kingdom Viridiplantae; phylum Streptophyta; class Magnoliopsida; order Santalales; family Viscaceae; genus Viscum; species Viscum album. The sequence continues at coordinate 1,376,363,990 of OY728152.1, read as the reverse complement.
TTTAATATTGTGAGGTTATTACATAATTATGTTTTAATAATTATTGAAGGACATGGAGGAATAAAAAATATAAAATGCTTGATTGTGGGAGTTACCTCTTCTTTAGACAATATCTTTTGGATTGCACCAAAAGGATTCTTATGATAGATTTATGACCGAAATAAGGATTATAGGATGAGTTTTTGGAAGTTGGGAATTGTTTTTGGTAGGTATTTTCTGAGCCAATTGGTTTTGGAATTGTGAAGAGGATATGATAGGGGTGGTCTTCTATAATTGAGGTGAGTGGTACAATTGAATTTTTTGAAAATATAAAGGTGTATCCAAGTTTTTTACATGAACCAAGGCTCAAAAATGATCCATTATAGAAAATATAATATATAAGGTCAAAATATGTCCAAATAATTGGTTTTGGAATATTTTTGGGTCATTTTTAATGTGTATCTTTTTAGTTTAAACCCATTTTTATCTTAATTGCAGTAAATAATTTTCATTATTCTTACTATAGATTATGGTAGAAAATTGAGTTGAAATTATTAGATAATATAAATTACAATTATTCGAAATAAAAAATCACTTTTTCCAAATTCCATTCATATAATTAGAAAATTTTAATTTAATATTAATCCTGCGAACACGATGAGAAAGTGGGTTTTAAAATAGAAAATGTTTAATAGTTTAAAATCTTTTTATATAAAAATTAAATATGGAACTAATTCCAATGAAATAGATACGATTAATAAATATATAATTTAACTATTTTTTCCCTTAAAATTATTTTAAAGCAATTTTTATATTTTAAGATATTTAAAAAAACAAAAATTCTTAATAAAAACCAATATTTTCAATATTCATAAAAAAATTATCTTCTCAAAAATTCTAAAGAATTCACCATAAGATAATTTTGAAATGGTTATTTCATAATTGAACATTATTCTTCAAAATAAATTTTCAAAAAATGTAAAAAATTTGTTTTAAAATAAGTGAAAAAATGTGACAAAACTTCTTTTTAGAAAAATAAATTTTTTAAGCGTAAAATTGTATTTATTATTATCTATTATCTACAAAAATATGATGAATTTTAAAATTTTTATTGAATATATAATATATATATTTCCTTAATAAAATTGACCAAAATTTGTTTTTTTAATTTATTGAGGTAAAAAATGTTTGTTTCCATAAAAATATTTTTTCAGAAAAATATTTCCTTTATTTTCAAATGTTAGGAAAAATACCTCAAGTCTTCCTCATAGTATTGTTAGGTGTGATTATGTTTTTTGAAAAATTACTATGATTGTGAATGAGTATGTTTGGTGTTTGGAAAAGGAATATTTTCTATATATGAGTACACATTTCACGAACTGCATAGTACATTTTGCAGACTACAAAGGGAGTACATGAAACAGTAAAGAAAATCAGCAAAGTAAGGATTTCTGCACAGCGGTGTCATGCGGACTGCAAATCACGATACAGAGGCCACGTTAGGGAAATATTTCACAGGATGAAAATGGTTAATGTTAAAGATTATGGTTTATAGGAGGAAAATAGTTCTTGGATGGCTCATTATTTTCAGGTGAGAGGAGGTGATTCATTTGCAGAAAGAATCATCCAGTTCCCAGTAACAAATAAGCTACGCGGACCGCAAAGGGAAAATGGTTTGCAGGAGGAGCGTATTACACAGTAAAGGCTATAATGTATCTAATATTTGAGTAAAATATATTAGAAAGACATTTTTATCTATTTTCCTATATACAAAACACTAATCCCATCATTTAATATAGAGTAATTTTTGTTATAAAAAATCATCACACTGGGAAGAAATTCGGTGAAGTACGAAAGGTTCGAGAGGGAGGTTTCTGAGAAGTAAAGTGGTTCACAAGATATAATCCCATGAAGAGTGAAATTATTCAGGGGAACAGTCTAAAAAAGTGTTTTATGGGGATCTAAAACCTACAAAGGAAGAGGGTTCATGGAAAAAGGATGGTCTTTGGAGCACCGGCATTCCGCAGAAGGAGGACGGTCCGCGAAAGCAAAGGCAGTTCACAGATGAGAGGTGGTCTGTGAATTACTCATGACATGTGATGTACCACAGTTCACGGAGTGATCAAATTATTTCATATAGGACTCATGCTAGTCCACAGAGGACTCAAGGTAGTTTGTGTAGGAATAGTTTGTGAAAGTATTTTCAGCAAAATAGCATTACACGAAAAAATGGATTTCATATATGGGTGAAAATGGGAATTCAACAGAGAATTTTTCTATAGTTGAGGATGTATGAATTCATGAAAATAAAGGGACATACAAGTCCATAAACTATGAGTGGATTCCTTCTAAGAGTAGAAATCAAATGCAGAGGAAGACGATGATCATTTCCACCAATAGTGGGCTAGAAAAAGAGACATAGGGAGTGACCCTTGGGAATGTAGTGAGAAGACCCAAAATCAGGTAAAGGCTGTGAGCATGGGCGTAGAAGTTATATTGACCAAACATCACTATCATCAGTGATCCTTAGTGAATTTGGTACAATCAGCACATTTTATTTATATGCTACTTGGATGTAGCCTAATGAGGGTGGACCAAGTAAACATATTTGTGTCATTGTGCATGATTTATTAATTTACTTTCAATTTATTATCATCAGATAAAATTATAAATTATGTAATCAAAATTAACATTAAAGATAATAATAAATGACCCATGTAATAAATAGGTCAAGATCCACTGTGGTAGGAATGTTTGAAAAGAATATCCATACTCTGATTCACCCCCCCACCCCCCTCAGGGTACCAAGACCCCTTTTTGGACCTAACATAAAATATTTTTTTATTTTCATTTATAATTAATTTGTCCAAAAATAATTCATTTTATTAGAATTTTTAAATAATATATTTTCATAATTTATTTAATCCTATTTATATGCATAACTATAATGGATAGTTGATAACTATCATATTAAATAATGATATTTTAAAATTATGTCATGTTTTGTTTAAACTCATTTTTGCGTATAACATAAAATATAGAAAATATTAAATTCATTTGAAAAAATATATATTTTACAAAATCTTAAGGTGTTACATTATAACCCTCTTAAATAAATTTAATCCACGCAATTGGATCTTTTTTTAAGTAAAAAAGGGTTTAACATTTGAAAATCCCATTGTGGGAAACCCACATCTTAAAATGGGTTAATCAAAATTCTTCTAGAAAAGATAGAAAGGGATTTGAACAGGTCATATGGAATAAAACATACTAGGTTTCCAAATATGATAAAATAGATGGGAAGTGAAAAAATTGACATAGAAGAGAAAAACAACACCCAAATACAGATGGGGTGTCATTGAAAACATGGTCAGTAGAAAGTAAACAACCAAAAATCCATAAACCAAAGAGGTGTGAGAATGTCATTGATATAAATAAAAATTATGATAATAGAGAAAAAATTAATTTCAAGATACTTTTCCTAATATGGGGGAATATTTATGAGAATATATATATACTTGATTGAATTCCATTTTATAAGAATAATCTCATCCTTTGGATTTGTATTTATCAATTCCCACTTCATCTTATACTCTAAGAGATTGATTTTTAATGTCTGAATAACTACATAAGATCCATAAAATAATGATAATCCATTCCTTCTATCTCTATTTATTATCAAAAACAAAGTGTTTATCATAATTTATGGATAAATATTTATATCGTGAAATAATACATTAACCTCTAAAACCTCATCCAAAATTAAACATAAATCATTCCATAAATGGTTGACCAAATAACTCTTACAAAATTTAAAATTTATTGATAGGGTAACTAAATTTCTCAAAATCAACATAAAATTAATCCCCAAAATATATTAAAGTATATTTTGATTGTCACATAACAAATATTTGAATATCTTAGTCATATATTTTCTTTAATCTTGGTAATAACCAGAATTACCATAAAAACTTAATGAAAGAATACATACTTCCAAATTCCATGAATAAAACAAAAAATTATTGAATATATTTCATAAATAAAATAATTCTATAAATTCTATCAATGATAAGAAACCACTTTTCCACAATTAATTAATGAGTCCCAAGGTCATCAATACTATCCAATTTACCTTATTCATATCAATCATCTTTTTATCTAATATAAGCACCATTTTCTCAACATTAGGAACATATCACAGGTTACCTTACCTTTTTAAAAATATTACCTTTCCATTAAATCACTTTTCTAGGTCATTTAACATATTTTTTAAAATATTTAATGAAAAAATTATCCTGATTAGTCTTTATATATTTCATGATTTATATAACAAAATTCTTTATTTTAAATAAATAAACACTTCAATCATCCCACTTCCTTCTCAAACCATTAACAAGGATTTATCATTTTATTCATTAATAAAAATTTCCTACAATATGTAATATGAATCTTGTCTTAATGTTCATAAACCTCAATTTAATCATGCTTCTCATGTTTAATATAAACAATACTGTTAGAACAACCCAAACCTTAATTTTCCATTTGTAGTCTCCTCAACATCATCAGTATAAATATTAATAAAACCGTATTTATGATTCTCTCCATGATATTTCCCATTAGGAAATAAATTTAAATAATGACCATAATTTCCATATTTGGAACATTCAACCCTTGATGATGTCTTAGAGAGACCATTATTCTCATCAATTCCATTAACTAAACTTGTCATTTTAACTCTATAATTACTTGTGTAGCTTCTTTATTTTACATTCTCTAAACATATTTGTGTTCCTATAAGACACCTACTTGTGTGATTATTCCCACATTCTTAATATATAGTAATCTTAATCTTCTTTCCTCTACGGTCTCCACCACCCGAACTCTCAATGAACTCTATCATTCTCTTTTTTCATGAGTATGAGAGTTGGTTAAGGTGAAAGTTATTAATCATATATCTGGATAACTGATCAGGAATAATCACAATATCTTTCTATCTAGTTTTCATCCATTTGGTTTCTCATCAAAACATTTTCTATCACATTCAACATTGATCTAGTTCTTCCTGGTCCCCTCCATTGAATAATACCAAAAATATTAGTGTGAGAAATAATATTCATAGTGGGGAGTCACATGATCAAAAAAAATAACTTATGGGATGTCTAAATAATTAAACATTATATTTAATATAAGACACCTTGGTTTTATACTATACCATTCGTGGTTACTATTTAAATCCTTTATGATGGTTCATAAAGAGTTTTTAAATTCCCAAAGAATATCTGGTGGGAGTGTCAAAACCGGTGAGAAAAAGTCTCATTGTCATGCACTGGGTGATGATCAATTCCATATCAATACACCCTTTTCAGAGTTTTTACACCTAGGTACCTATGTTCTAGAGATACATCTATTTATAGTATCTAAACAAGGATGTAATTTCTTGGAAACCACTTGATTTATCCTTTATTAAAATTATGGGAAATATTTCTATACTTTGACTCGTCCTTAGAATTATCATTAAAGACACCCCAAGACATATATTTATAAATATCCCTAGGGATCTTATTAAATTTTTCTCATCCAAGTTTCCAAAGGTTAACTAAATCTTTCCTTTTATTCTGAATATAGTGACCCAATATCTTTATACATAGATATTATATCTTTTTAGATGAATATTCAATACAATACACAAAAACATGCCTAAGAAAAATAATAGTTTAATGCCTTTAGATACAAGGTACATAATCTTATAATTTGGTGAAATATATTTAATATATCTTATAAATATCTTCCCCTTTGTAACTATTCACAAACACACCCTACTTAAGACCTTTCCTCATAACTAGAGGAAATAAAATATAAGAAAGGGTGAGTTTAGATGTTTAGTAAGAGTAATAAAGTGAGATATCAATGATTACATAATAATTATGTGATCATAAGGGTAAGATAACCTAATATTAACATTTTAAACCCTTTCCATGCATATTAAAGATCATAATAATGATACATGGCATAAATCTTGGAAGTTTATAAGATAAAAATCATAAAGGAATCAAAGAACTTGATCCATGAGAGCATAAAATTATTATAATACATAGAATTGTGGCATATAAATAATGATAGAAAATGATATGTCAAGGATAACTTCCATGAAATTCATAACATCGTATGATTGGGATAACCACCTGTGTACCTACTTCAATCTTTAGATGACCTCTAATGTACCCTCTTTCGGGTTTGGGATAACCTCTCATGTACCCTTTGAGCTTATATAATATTAATCATTACCCAATGTATTGAAGGGAAATATAGGTCCCACCCATCACATGATGAAAATCATACATACATGTTCCATAAGATCATAAAATAATCCTCATATCATAACCCATTAAAATAAATGGGTTTCATTATCATTTTATTATTTCTTCAAAGCATAACCTATGAAAAAATAAGTGTATTTCATATCATTTTATAAACCATAGAAGAGAAAAAGGTTCCATAAACATCATTCCATTATAAATATAAACCATTTAGAGAAAGAATAATAATGGTATCCTTGGATAATATCCCTAGTAAGGTATAAGTAATATCAATTTTTATCAGCTTAGATAGAAATTATTTTGAAATATCATTTAAAATATTTCCTGAGAAAAATATCATTTTCACGTTGAGAAAAACATTTTAAGACATAAAACATTTCAATAATCCTTTTATATGATAATAACCTAGAAATATTATAAATTATGCTTCAAATTAATTATTTTTCATGAAAAAATATAATTTTTTTCATGTCGTACACATTAAAATAAAAATTCTTTTCATATTTTCTGTAAAAGGTAAACAAGAATTGTTTGGAAAAAGAAATTAATATTCATTTAAAAATAATTTGTAAAAAAAATGGATAAAAATAATTTTAATAATGTTGAGAACATTATTTAATTTTTTTTATAAAACCAAGTTTTGGAGAAAAAATGGTTTTTCGATCAAAGAGAGAAATAAAGAAAATGTTTGATAAAAATATTCTTTTGAAATATTGAGCATAAAAAAAAGGTAAATTAAGAAAAAACATGTATTATATAGAAATAACCATATTATAGTAAAATAATTGAGTTTATTTATAGATATATCATATTATTTCATCAATTTAAGCATAATCATGAGCAATCCTGATAAACGATGAGATTGTAATATAAAACCCTTACAACTTTGGTAACATTGAATCACAAGAATCATGAAAGATTAATATTAAATAAAAATTATAATATAATGAGAATAAATAAATTCATGATATTACATTTAAAATGGTTTGTATATACACCTCATAAAATAAGATAGGTGCATAACCCAACATATGTCTCAAAGAAGAAAAATTGAGACCAAAATCTGTTACCGCTTTGGTAAAATCTGAACTAAAAACCCCATGAAAGAGAGATCATAAAATAGATATTTAAACCCCAATAATTTTGAGTATAATAATAATAAAATAAATCCATGCTAATTATATATTCCACAAAAAATAAGTAGTGAATGTGTCATGTGTGTAACATAAGTAAAAAGTGAGACAGAAATCCCTTACCAAAAGTATCGAATTCCATCATAAAAATTTAAACCTAATGTATAATAAATATAAGTTTTTTTATAAATATATTACAGATACATATGTATATATATCATACCATATTTTATTTACTTATGAACTTTTACTACAATTTTATAAACAATTCCATGTTAAAGTCACATTATGGGCAATAACTTCTTTGTTTTTTATTTATTTTTTGATTTTTTATTTTTAGTCATATTAATTGGATAATTATTAAATAATATAACTAATATTAACCATTATATAAATATTATATATATTCATTATAATTTTATTTATATTGATCCATGAAGTTGGAGATAGAAAATGAAATACATCATTCATGAAGACGGTAGGCTGTACATATGCATGAACATTGTTTACATTTTCCTGATGAAAAAAAAGAATGTAAAATAATATATTAACATTAAAGAATAATTTTTACATCATATATATCACACATTTTCATTAAAACCATCTTTATCACCTTCCATGTTAAGCTTTAATGAATCACATTGTTTCGTGAGGTGGTAGTCTGCCGTACACCTGAACGACTTTACTGTATTCCCACAGAATGGAAAGTAAGAAATAACTTGTGATATCATGATCATAGAAGAATAATAATATCATAAATATCATATATAAATAATAAATCATTCATTATACCTATCTATGAGAGGTAGGTCTTGATAATTAATCACATTAGTTCATGAGGCGGTAGTCCAACATACAAACGAATGATGATTTTGTAACTCATTTGATGGAATAAAAGTAGGATTTAGCTTAAGATATAAAAATAATAACATATCGTTGTATGTAAGATACTTAGGTTATTACATCATCATGTTTTAATAATAATTTAATGAGGTAGAGGAAGGAATAAAATAGAACACTTGATTATGGATGTTACCTCTTCTTTAAAAAACGTCATTTGGTTTACACCAAAAGGATTATTAAGTTGGATTTATGGCCAAACTAAGGATTATAAGATTAAATTAAGGAATTGGTTAATTTTTTTATTTATTAGATAAAATAATGGGATTTTAGTTTTGAAGAGGATAGGAGAGGGGTGGCCTTTTATAAGTGAGGTGAGTTGCACACTTTTTATTTTTTATAATAAAAAAGTGTACCAACATTTTTAACATTAAAAAAGGAACAACAACAGTCCATTATAGAGAATATAAGATATAAGTTCTAAATATTTCAATAAAATATGTTTTTTTATAAGTTATGAGTGATTTTTAACCCTTATTTTTATACTTTAACCCCCAGGTAAACCAATTTTTAACTTAATCGCGGTAAATAATTTTTACTATTTTACTATTCCTTATGGTAAAAAATAAATTTGGCCTTATTAAATAATATAAATTATTATTATTCCAAATATTGAATCATTTTTTCTAAATTTCATTCACATAATTAGGAAATTTTAGTCTAATATTAATCCCATAGACACGATGAGAAAGCGGGTTTTAAAAGAGAAAATCTCAAATACTTTAAAAAGTTTTTATAACAAAATTCAATATTAAAATGATTATAATGACCTAATTGGATTAATAGATATATATTTAAACTAATTTTTCTTTTAAAACTATCTTTATACATTTTTCAATTTTTTAAAATCTTTAAAATAAATGATGATTCTTAATAAAAACCAGTAGTTTTCACTATTCATCGAAAAATTTATCTTCTAAAAAATTATCAAAAATTCACCCTAAGATAATTCTGAAATGATTATTTAAAAAATTATATTATTTTTCAAATAAAATTTCTAATATTTTCAAAAAATATTTTTAAAATAAGTTTGTAAAAGGCAAAAAAAACTAATTTTTAGAATAATACAGTTCTTAAGCATAAAATTGGATTTATTCATATCTCTTATCTTGAAAAAAATTATTATAAATTTAAAAAAATTTATTGAATTTATAATATATAAATTTTCTTAAAGTGATTCACTAAAAGTTATTTTTTAATTTATCTAAGTAAAACACATTTGTTTTCCTAAAAGCAGTTTTTTTTAGAAAAATATTTTTTTTTCAAATAGTTTTTATTTTCATTTATAATTAATTAGTCACCAAAGAATGAATTTTATATACATTTTTAAACCATATATTTTAATAATTTAGTTAATCCAATTCATACTCTTCATTCCAAGGGGTAGGAGATAACTACAATATTAAATAATAATAATTTAATAGTATTGTATTTTTTATTTAAATACGAAATTACATGTAACACAAAATATCGAAAAGATTAAATGAATTTAAAAATATATATATTCCAAAATATCAAGATGTTATAATAATAGTTATATATTTTTTAGGGTTATTAAATAATGGTGTTATATTTTGAATATGTTATCAAACATAATTTTATTCTTTTTAAAATATCAAGGTGTTATATCCTCCCCCAATAATAAATTATGTCCTCGCAATTTGAACTTTATCTTGGTAATAAAAGTTAAAAAATTTGAAAATATTTTTTTTAAACCCAAATCATAAAAATTTTTAATAAAAAAACTTGTTGGTAAGAGATAAAAATGAATTATTAATGTCATCTAGAATAACAGATACTAGGTTTCCAAATAGGGGTACCTAGGTGGAAAGTGAAGATTTAGACATAGAAGAATAGTGTAAAGTCCAAATAATTATGAAGAATGAGAGAGATCATTAATCATAAGATATTGAATGATCATGAGAAATTCATTATCAACAAAAGTATTAACCAAAGAGGAGTAAAAGGGGTCATTAATATCATAAAAAAATGGTAATAGTACAACATTTTGTTTCAAGATATTTTTCATAGAGTTAAGGAATTCCTTTTCAATCTACAATGACATCATAAGGAAACATACCTATTAATGATTATAATTTAATCCTTATATGAATTTCAATTGTAATCTTATATTTTATCCAAAGGATGAGTATTCAAGATGAATTTTGGTTTTCATATCAAAAGAACACAAAATCAAATTATAAAGGATCATATAATCATAAGAGTGTTAATAATATATTCCTTCTTTATTTTGAAATTTACTATAACCAAAATGGTCAACAAGAGTTAATTTAATCCCAAAAAGAATAAACCATCATATGATGTAATAATACATTAATCTATAAAATTTAACAGTAATACCCAATGTTAAAACTAAATAATTCCACATATAAACCACTCTATATCCTAAATAACCATAGTAAAATCAAAATGAAATATTATTTTAACCTCTATGGTTGTATCATAACAATTTTTTTACATGTTTAAAAATATAGTGTTCTTCTTCTAAAATAACATTAATCACTTAGTCACCAAATAACATTTCAACCACATGGTCATCTATATGATAAAACATGTGTTCCCAAAATTTCATCGATGTCCAAGATCATATAAACCAAAAAGGTTAAAAATACCATAAAACTTATTCCTGAAAATTTTAAAGGAATACTTCACAGTAAACTAAAGATGTACATATAATTAAAAATAATAAAATGTCTGCAAAAGTTTCATTAATAACTTTAAGATATAACCACTTAAAACTTAAAAAGGGATTTATAAGACTTTGAACTTATGATCGACCTTAATATTATATAACTATGATGGTATCCATAAATCCTAATATAAACTCATATTAAAATATCTTAATCACCAAATTTATCTAAACCCTCCTCTAATACCAAGTAAAATATCCTTGAATCATCACTCCTAGATCTGATGCTAAAATCATAAAATTTACATATTTGTCTTTGATACTGATTAAGGTGACCCATATTTCATCATTAAAATTTTAAAACAACAAAGATTAGTATTGGATCAATTACATACTTAAGGAAATTTTAGGTTAAGAGTTTTATATAATTAGGAAAAACTGATACATCAATAATACCCACATTTAAAAATGATCATTTCTCCCACTTTACCCAAATTTTATTATTTCACATTATGTTATAATAATAATCCATATAAAAACCTTATAGATATAATTAATTCAATATCATTTTTTATAGCTAGATAAAAATGAAACATAAGATGGGTGATCTCAAATGATTAGTAATGGTAAACATAATAATTAAACATTGAATGTTATCAGTAAAAATAAGATTTACATAAGGGTATGATGACATAATCAAGGTTTATGATCTTACCATAAGAGAAATAATACTCATAAAACTAGGATCAATAAATATTTGAGAGGAATAAATATTTAACAAATGTAGGATTCATGAAAGTTAACAAATCATGTGCCATGTGATGTTAATCTTGATCAAAGGAAATATTTAAAACCCATAGAAAATATAAATAAAACATATTGTTATCTTGGAAAATATTCTTAATATTAATATTAATAATGTAATAACCAGTATGGTTTAATTCCATCTCTATATTACCTAATTCATTGGAGGTATATCATGGACCCACTGGTTCTTGGTTTATCATAGAACCACCCATCCTTAATTCACCTCGGAACCACCAGTCCTCGGTTAACAATGTAACCACTCATCATTGGTTTATAATGGAACTAACCATAATCCTAAACAAACTAAAAGAAATATATTATGTATAAAGTACATAGATAATTCATTTCATCATAAAATAATAGAAATATCATTTATTCTTTTCAGAACTTAATCAACCTATGGAAATGAAATGAGTTCCATGTAAATCTCTTTGAACCATGATTAACCCATAGAAAATAAATGGTTTACATGAAAATTTATTTCAAACATGATTAAATTGTGGAAAATAAATGGTTTCCTTGACAATCACTTTGAAATAATCTTAATACATCTATAGAAAGTATGAGGATAGTATCAATACAAATATCCCCATTAGAGCATAAGTAAGAATAAGGGTTGTTGATTTTGATAAATGGAAATAACATTAAAAAATTCTTGAGGAAAATAACCATTCATGAATAACCATGTAATAATAAAATGAATATATTTTATTAAAAAATGATCAAATAATTTGCTTCAATGGAAATTCAAGATTAAAAAATCTTGATTAAAAAGGAGATTATAACATAAATACCTTACCTATTTGGTACTCTTCAATTGTAAGCCCCGTGGAAGAATAAATTCAAATGAAACATTAAATATCATAAACATAAGTATTTTCATGATATAAAATTTAAAATGTAATTATATACACATTATAAAATAATGTATACGTATAACATAACATATGTCCCAAAGAAGTTAATTTGAGACGAGCAACCCTTACAATGATCATAATGTTGAAGTTAGAATTAATAAATGAATCGATTATGCATAACAAGTGAAAATACATATAAAACAACCGAAAATAAAAAATAATATAATAAAAATTATTTTCACATGTAATCATAGAATATCAAATAAAATGAAGAAGTAATATTACCCAATGAAAAGAAAGTGAGTTATAAAATTATTTACAACTTGGTAATTTTCAATTCAAATCCACTTGGATGAAATAATTCAAATTAAAAATTAAAATACCATGAATTATAAATTATTTATGATATTAAATATAAAATGGTAAATATATACACCATATGAAATAATTAGGTACATAACACTACAATAGGCCTCAATGAAAGAAAAGTTGAGACAAAATCCCTTACTGATTTGGCAATCTCTATATCAAAAACCTCATGAAGGGGATAAAATCATATGGATTTTTAAATACCAAAAAATTTCAAGAAAATAATCATAAAATAAATTCATTTCTATTATATAAACCACACACAAAAATTGTTGAAAATTGAATATGTCTCACAAAAGTAAAAGAGAGATGAAAAAACCCTTAACACATAGGTAACATCTGAATCGTAAGACCCATTTAAAAAATAACTTAAAATAAAACATTAAAGGCCATTAGAAAATGTATTCATGATATAAAATTTAAAAGTGTTATTATATAAGCCATAAAAAATAAATAACTATTTGATATGACATATGTATCACAGAAGTAAAGTGATATGGGAAACCCTTACATCAAGTCCACAGTTTCCATGTACATACTTGAACTCCAATAGAATAAGATTATATCAATTATTATATTTATTAACAACATTTTATAGATTTAATAAATTATAATTAGATCATTTATTTTATTTCTTCTTAATTACTTATTTAAATATTTAATCAATTACGTCCGTGTTTAGTGTTTTGACGACATTCAGTTCATTGTTTCAAAATGACATCGGGGTGTTGACCATGGTCAAAGAGGTCATTATTAAAATATTTATAGAATAATAATAAAGTCATAATTATAATATTTATTCATTAATTATACTTTTAAAACCAATCATGAATTATAGTTATGAAAATTAACTATGTTATGATCATGGAGACGATAGGTCATACGTATGAATGAGTAACATTTCCATTTTTTTAATGATAATTATAGAAAGAAGGAACGTATTATTTTATTTTTACATAATGATAATAATATAATAAATACTATAGTTGTTTCTTTAAATATACTTATATATATCATCCTTGTGATTTAGTAATGAAGAATAGAGTTGCATCGCTTCGTGGATACATCAATTCACAAGTATGCACGAACGACATTATCATTTTTCTGTGCAAGGAATAGAATGATATATTATCTTTTAAGAATTATAAATATTTCAATAATATCATAATAATATAATTTATATCATATGTATTCATTAACTTTATCCTTATTACCTTCCATTTAATGCGTTAGGGAAAACGAATCACATCGTTTCAGGAGGTGGTAGTCCACCATACACATGAGGAACATCATCATATCCCCCATTGAATGGAAAGTAAGAATGTATATGTGATATCATAACTCCATAAGTATAAATATGTTACAAATAAAATATAAATACTTTAGATCCATCATTATAACAATCCTTGAGAGGCGATTATGGAAAACAAATGACATTGCTTTGTGAGGTCGTAGTCACTCGTACACACGAACGATGATTTCATATCCCATTTGATAGAAGAGGATATAGATTTAGGTTATTACATTAATATAATAACATCGCAAAATATGGTATATAGTTGTGTTATTATATCATAACAATTATATAATATTTTAAGGAGGTGGAAGAAGAAATAAAATAAAAACACTCCTTTAAGCATGATACATCTTCTTCAGAAAACCACCTTATGTTAGCACCAAAATCCTTCTTAGGATGAATTTATGGAAAAAAAGGGATATAGGTCATAAGGAGGAAAGATAATATGGTATTTTGGTATATATTGGTTGATAAAAACTTATTTTAATATTTTAATAGGAGATGAGATATTATGACATTTTATAAGTGAGGTGAGTGGAACACTTGCAATTTTTGAAAAGAAACATGTACCCCCCATTTTTCACATTCCAAAAGGATCTAAAATAGACCATTATCAAGACTAATAAATTATAAGTGTTAGTAAGAGTAGATTACTAAAGGGGGGAGGGGGGGGTTAATTTATTATCTATAAAAATTTCTATTAAAAAGTATTATTTGAGATTCCCCCAATATTTAAAATTCAATTGACTAGTTAGCCATTAGTCAATTTATAAGAGCATTACCATTAAATTAATTTCTCAAAATATTTATTAGTTATTAGTTGTATCAATTTGATAATTAATACATATTTGGAAACAAACCTAATAATTCATTACTATTATAAACACTTTCTAAGACTACCTATCATAGTTTA
This sequence comes from Viscum album, assembly GCA_963277665.1. Classification (NCBI taxonomy): domain Eukaryota; kingdom Viridiplantae; phylum Streptophyta; class Magnoliopsida; order Santalales; family Viscaceae; genus Viscum; species Viscum album. The sequence continues at coordinate 1,376,348,768 of OY728152.1, read as the reverse complement.
ATTTATTTTTATAAAATATGTGATAAAACAGAGTAAAACTAAAAGGTAAATATAGAGTAGAGATAAAATAAGAGGTTCAGTCTCAAGAAGGAACTTAATTCTATCCACATTGTAATCACCTACCACCAAGAAGTTTAAATTAATAAACTGTTTTATCCACACCCTAGATCGGGGTTCACAACAGCACACAAGCTATCCAGGTCACAAGACCTCTACCATAGTTCTTCGTGGGTACAAACTACCTGGTCACACAAGGACCTATTACACATTTATTTATGGGAGTAGATAGATATAAGAAGTTATGATTGGAAGGTTATCTTGTATCCTTCAGTTTGATATAGGATATAGTGTGTTCTTAATAGACAGATACACACACTGCTCAAAAGTATGTAAAAATGAACACAACATATCAAATAAATTTGAGAAAGTATTTAAAAGGCTATGTGTGTCTTGAGATGTAGCTCTGGACTCTTCAAATGTATCTGAGATGAATTTTTAATCTTTTTCTAGAGTTTGACACAAAAATAGAGTTTATATTCGCGATTCTAGGTACAAGTTTGGTTCTACTAGTATAATCTTATCCTTCTTTGATATGCTAAATTAGTTTTTTAATTCGATGTGCAACTTGATTGATATTTCCTCATGTGTTATTCTTTTGTTCTTGAATTCACAGCGGTTTCATGAGAGTTGAATATGTTCTTCACTATATCACTCTTGCACAAGAATGCACTAGTTTTCATCTATTCTGTCTATCTCTTCTCTCTTGTAAAATGATTCTTATTTTCAAAGGTCAACAAAGAGCATGTACATTCCATGTGCATAGGTTCATCGTACCTCATATTGTCTACTAAATTTCCTACAAAATATTAATCTCAGTATCATTAAATGACACAAATATGACCATTAGAAATAATATTAATAAATGTATATTTAAATAGTATATTAGTGACTAGTATGTCAGTGTCTCCTTCTATCAGTGATTTAACCCATCAGTATGTCATTCTGTCGGTCTTTCCATATGTCGGCGACTCATTATATTGGTGACTTGTTTCAATGGGGATTCATTCCTTCTATCATTAATACAATTGATCTTTCGGTGATCATTTCAACTGATGGTGATTCCTTGCATCGGTAGCACCATGAAAGGGTATGTCACTTGGAATAGCGGTAGATAGTCTGTGTCAGTGATTCATATGCAACAGTGCGTCATCTGGGTTGGTGAGTCATATGCAATGGTGAGTCATCTGCGTTGGTGAGTCATATGCAATAGTGAGTATTCTATGTCGGTGAGTCATGTGAAATGGTGAGTCTTCTGTGTCAGTGATTCATATGCAATGGTGAGTCATTTGCGTTGGTGAGTTATATGCAACGGTGAGTCGTCTGTGTCAGTGAGTCATGTGCAATGGTGAGTCGTCTTCCTGTCAGAGTCAGTGGCTCATACTTAGATAATTTTACATGTTATATCTATCTCACAGTTCAGCAAATTCAGATAATAGTAATACCTATAATTACACATTGATAATTAGTTTTAAACTTTTTTAGATTTAAATACACATAAAGAGTTATATGATTGAAATGATCTGATATTCAAGATAATTCTATGACCTAATTTAGGATATTTGATATAACGTAAGATATATGTTAATATATGACATGATTTATGATAATTAAAACCATTATAGTCATAGATAGTGGCCAAAAATATTTATTGGCCAAAAATCTCCCCCATTTTGATTATCACAAATCATGGAATTATTATGTACCATTAGAGAATGATTAAAGTAAAAAATACAATTATGAGTTCCCATTAAGGGAAGTGAAATGTATAAGAGATAATAATGAATAAACACCTAATAATTCTTAATAAATTTCTCCCCCTTTTAATAATTCTTAATAAAGGTCTTCCATTTTTAATAATGCTTAATAAAGTTCTCCCCCTTTAGGGATTAGAAAAATATTGGAAGGTTAAAAAAATGAAAACAAAAAAGTAGAAAAATTTAAAGGGAATTCATAATAAAATTAAACTTAATTTAAAGTAAAAGAACTCACCCCTATCAAAAAATTATCACTCCACAATACTTTTTAGGGTAAAGGGGTTTCTTCCCTTTATTAGAAGGATCAAGGGATAGTCCAGAAGAAGGATTAGGCTGAGAAGTAAGAGGGTCTGAATTGATTTTTAGAGGAGGTTGAGGCACTCCTTCAGGAACTATAGAAGATAAGGTATGTCTTTGCTGAGAAATAAGTCATGGATGAAAAGTCTCTATAATGATGGGTCTGATATGAGATAAAGCCTGAGAAACTGATATCTGAGCTTGAGAAGGCACTGAACCTGCATAACCAAGTGGTGTAGTAGCAGGTACCACAATGAATTCACTTTGGACATGAAGATATTGTTTTAACAGCTTGATTAACTCTTCAATTATCTCACCACTATATTTCATTTCCTTTTAAAAATCATCTTTATTTTTTATGAACTTGTCCAACAAGGGATTTAATTCTCTCAGCTTTTGAATCTGATCCTTAAAATCCATTTTCACTGGAATAAGAGTAATATTTGTGGCAAAATACTTAAATAGACTGTTTATTTGATGATTTGTGATGAGTTTGGAGAAAAACTCAATAATATTTTTGGTCACCTCTTCTTGAGTGTGCGATTACTTCCTTTTATAATAATTCACATGGTCATGCACCTTATCTAAAGAGTCCTCGACCTTGGCCATACTAGCAATTAAATCTTGAAACTCTTCTTTCAAAACTAAACTGACAATAGTAAGATCCACATATTGTGAAGGTTTAATAGGTGGAGCAGAGGTTAAAGAAAGAGTAGAGGAGGAAATTTCGTTAAATTCTTTTCAAAATTTTGAAAAATGAAGAGATTTAAAATGATAAACAAGATTTTCAAGTCCTTTAATAACACTTTCCATTTTATTTCTGAACTTATTGGTTAAAGAATTGATGGTAGTGTTTAACTTGTTCATCTCATTCCCAAGCATGATGTTTCTTGTCACAATTTATTCTGAAGTTTTAATCAAATTTGGATGAATTTTCTTTATCACCATCTTGGAAACTGAAGAAATATCATCTTGAGATACAATTCATTAGACAGGAGTAGAACTAGAAGATCTATCTTTATTTACACTATCAACCATAGATCAGATAGCTTTAAAATTTTCATTCAGTTTAGTGTTCTCTCACCTGAATTCATTAATATCATATCTCATTTGAGATTGTACAGAGTGTCTTATGGAGGAACATATTTCTTTCTTGAATTTTTTAAAATTGGCCTTAGTGACATAGTCACTAGAAGAGATCTCAGCCACTGGTTCCCTTGAAGTGAAAAATATTCATCATCATAATCTTCATAATCTAATCCCAGTTCCACATACCTAGGATTCCTGGACCACTCATCCATAATATCAGAATCCAGAGAAGTAAGAGTATCAATCCTTACTCTTCCAATTTGATTCTCTCCATCATCTTGATCACCTCTTTCCTAAGGCTCCCCCTCAGTTTCAGTTTTCTTGGTTGTTTTCTCCCCGTCACTTGATGCTTCCTGTCTAGGTTAATTATCCTTATATAGAGTTATTTTTCTAGTATATACATCTTGATAAATAGAATCTACTAGAGAAACATTTTCTTCTTGAACATAACCCTCAATAGATACATTATCTTCAACAATTTCCATACTAACAACATCTGGTTTCCCATTAGGATGATCAGATTCACTATCACTACCACTTTCACCACTTTCTTCATCATCACCATCTTCATTCTTTTAATTTCCATTTTAATCATCAACTTTATGATATTCTTATTTCCCACTTGATTCCAAACCACTTTTACTACTACCAACTTCTTCTTGTTCATCATCTTCTTCATTATATTCACTGAAATGTTCTATACTTCCGTGGACTTTTGATTCTTCACTTCTAATAGATTTGAGAACATATTCATGAGAAGTTAAGTCCAAAGGTGGACTTAGAGTTCCAGTAGAAACTCCTTTTGTTGGTCTAGTTATGTCTAGTCACTTATATCATAAATTGGTGATTCCACATCTCTGATAGGAGTAGTAGGATCCTCATCCTCATCTGAGGAATAAATTACTTATTCATATGGACCAAGGCTAGGATCCACTAGATCCTGGCTAACTGGATGATCTATAAGACTGAAATTTTCATACAGTCTATCTTTATCACTAAATCTTTCATTCCTCCATGAGTTAGATTTAATTTTCATTATCTTATATATGTCAGAACTCAACAAGATTCCACTACATTCACTAAATACAACATCATCAACTTCACTTACACATACTTTCTCCTTTAGCATTGTTGAAATCATTCTAGAGTAGAAAAGGGAATTTTACTTACAACTATATTTTTTCTTCTAATTTATGTGCACCATAAGATACCTAAACATATTACATTTAACTCATTTTTGTAGAAAATATACAAAGTATACATCCTAATACTTGATAAAGGCATGGTGACAGTGTCAGCGTGGTGATAATGTCGGCGTGATGATGGTGTCAGTGTGACAATGGTGTCAGTATGAAAACTTCACTTAAATAGATAAAAGGAATAGAAAAAAAAGGTATTACAAATTGATCATTCCAAACTCATGTCTGGGGTAATTCATTATTTCTGATTTCAAGAGCTTAGTGAATATATTAGCAAGATAATATTCAGTGCCAATAAATTCTAAAGTGATATCACCCTTTTTATAATGATATCTTAAAAAGTGATGTCTTACATCAATATGTTTTGTTCTAGAATGATAAACTTGGTTCTTATAAATGTTTATAGAACTTTTATTGTCACAATTTTATAGGTACATTTCTAAATTGATATCCATAGTCTAGAAGAGTGTATTTCATCCACAAAATCTGATCACAATAGCTACCAGCAACTATGTATTCAGCTTTGGCAGTAGATAATGCAACAAAATTTTGTTTCTTACAACACCATGAAACCAAATACTTTCCCAACAAGTGAAATGTCTGAGAGGATCTCTTCCTATCTAACATGCATCCACCAAAATAAATATTAAATGATTTTCCTTTGGGGTAAAACAAACCTAAATTGATATCATGATTGAGGTATTTGAAAATTATTTTAACAGTATTTAAGTGAAATTATTTGGGATTATCTTGAAAATGAGAACACATACCACTCTAACATTATATATGGTCTTCTAGCAGTCAAGTAGAGAAATAATACAATCATTCCTATATAATTGGTTTGATTAATAGATTTACCATAATCATCAAGATTCAACTTACTAGTAGTACTCATTGAATTATCACTACTTTTGATGATTTCAAAGACAAGTATTTTTAAAATATATTTTGTGTATTTACTTTGATTTAAAATGATACCTTATTTATTTTAAAAAATATGAAATCTAAGAAATAATTTGAGTTCACCCGTCAAACTCATTTTCAATTCACTTTTCATCATTTTTGAAAACTCAACAGATAAATAATTCCTTGAAGATAAAAAAAATTCATCAACATAGATTTGAATAACTAAAACATATTTAGAAATTAATTTTATAAATAGAGTAAGATTATTAATTCCTTTTGTAAAACCTTGGGATATAAGAAAACTACTTAATCTATCATACCAAGCTCTTGGATCTTGTTTTAAACCATATACAGATTTTTTTAATTTGAAAACATGATTTTGAAAATGATGGTTATTAAAACTAGGGGTTGTTCAACAAAAACATCCTTAACTATATACCCATTGAGTAATTTACTTTTGATATTCATTTGTAAAAGTTTGAAATTAATATTGGTAGTATAAGAAAGTAGGATTCTGATGTCTTCAAGTCTAGAAATAGGTGAAAAAGTTTCTTCATAGTTAATGCCTTCTTATTTAAAATACCCTTGTACAACCAATCAAGATTTGTTTCTAACAATATTACTAGATTCATCTACTTTCTTCCTAAACACCCACTCAGTGCCTATGGTTATGGTGTCTTTGGCTCTATCCACAAGTTTCCAAACTTTATTTCCTTCAAATTGGTAATGTTCTTCTTTTATAAACATCTCCCAAAATTCATCTTTAATTGAATCATTGAATTTTGTAGGTTCAATATGTGATAATAAATATTGATGTTCAACTAGATTTATAATAGAAGCTCTATATTTTTTACCTTTATATAATTCTACAACAACATCATCTAAAGGATAGTTCTTGAGAGATCTAGTTGGTCTACAAAAGGAGGGGTTTGTAATTTCAGGTTCATCTATAGGTTCGAGTTTATCATGTTAAGATTATGAAGAATTTTGAGAACTGTTTGATTTAACATATGGCTTGACTAGAGGATTAGATGATTTTTCATTAATTTCTAGGTTTTAAATATCATCTTCAAGGTGGTCTAGAGATATAACAGGTTCATCTGGATCTATTTCATCAAATTTGACATATAAAAATTCTTCCACACACTTGGTTATTTTATTAAAGACTTTATAGGCTTTACTAAAGGTTGAGTAACCTAGAAATATTCCTTCATCACTCTTGGATATGAATGTTTCAAGATTTTCCTTTGTATTAAGGATATAGACTTTACAACAAAAAACTTTTAAGTAACTAACTTTGGGTTTTCTATTATTCTAAAACTCATATGGTGTCTTCTTGAGGATAGGTTTAATTAAGACTCTATTAATTATGTAGAAAGCTATATTTACAGCCTCATCCCAAAAGTAAATAGGTAGATCATATTCATTAAGAATTGTTTGAGCTATCACTTGTAAGGTTCTATTTCATCTTTCCACAACTCCATTTTGTTGAGGTTTCCTAGGGACAGAGAATTTATGAATATAGACATTTTGTGAGAAAAAAGATTCAAAGTATTGATTTTGAAACTCACGACCATGATCACTTCTTAAGGATTTTATTCTAAGTCCACTAATATTTTCCACTACTTTATCATACATGGTAAAGTAAGTACATTATTCACTTTTGTGAGCTATGAAATAGGTCCAAGTATACCTAGAATAGACATATACAAGAACATAAACATAGTGCTTTCCATTTAAACTATAAAATCATGATGGTCTAACCAATTCCATGTAAACCAACTCTAAAGGTTAAGAAGTTGAAACTTATTTATTTGATTTGAAAGATATCATTTGTTGTTTTCTTTTTGACAAGGATTGTATAATTTTTCATTTGGAAACTCAAGTTTGGGTAGATGCTTGACTAGTACTTTTCTAGTAAGATTTATAAGAGAGTGTACATTACAGTGTCTTAATATCTTATTCCAAATCCAAGACTCTTTATGAAAGTAACTTAAACAAGAAACTTTTTGAGAATATAATAAAATATAAGTTAACAGAATATACATTTTCATTTATAAAAGAAGAAAATACAAATTCATTTTCAGAGTTAAAAACATTGAAAGATTCATTTTTAAATTTAACATAAAATCCATCATCACATAATTGTGAAATGATAAGCAGATTATATTTTAATCCATAAAAAAGGACTTTAGAAATTAAAATTGAGTTAGAGTTTTCAATATTCCCTAAGCCAATTATTTTTACTTTAACATTGTCACCAAAGCTGACATATCCACCATCAATCTTGATTAGGTTCTTGAAGATTACATAATCTCCTATCATGGGTCTTGAACATCCACTTTCCAAGTACCGTTGACTCTTATAGGAGCTCTTCAAATAGCTTTCCTACATGATAATCAAACAAAAATAGATTTTGGTACCTAGACTTGTTTGGGTCCAATGACATTATTAATCAATGATTTAGGTACCCACATTTTCCTTATGGGTTTCCTATAAGCATTATGTAAAATATTAGTAAAATAGACTCTATTTATTCTATAAAAACTAGATGTGGTAAAATATTGTCTAGAACTAGAACTAGTAACATAATTTTCATTTTTTGGTAGAAAAAAATATTTTCCATATTTAGTTACAAAATGTATTTTAGATAGGTATCTTTTTCCAAGCAGATATCCAATACCAGAAGTGTACTTAAGATCTATCTGTTTACTAAGAATTTGAGTAATAGTATTTTCCCATCGGTAAAATTTTATAAATATTTCTTCAATAGCTCATTAGACATTTTTGATTCACTGTTTTCCTTGAGAATTTGAGCATTTTTTTCAGTAGTAAGTTCATATTTAATATTTATTGTGCAAGCATGCTATTTTTTATAAGATTTATATTTATCTTTTAATTCATTAAAAGTTTCTTCCAACAAGTTAAAATATTAAAATAGTTCATCACTTGTCATATTTTTCAGAATCACTCTTATTTTTAGAATAATAAGAATTGTGTTTAAGATAATTTAAGGTTACCTTTGATGTGTTTGGAATAAAACACATATTTTCCATGTTATCTTTCTAATAATGAGATGATGCTGATTTACTGGAGAAATCCTCAGAGGCACTCCAGGTGGCCTCCATAGATTTCTTATACTTCTTGACTTTTTTCATACTTATTTTTGTATTTTAATTTTTGATAGTCAACTTTTCCTTATCCTCTCCTCTTGCATTTATAAAAGACAATATCCTATGATTTTTCTTTTTTTTCAATCATTTTTCATCTTCCCTTTTTATAATATCTTCATTTATAATTGGGTTTCTTGAAAAATTAATTCTTCCTATAGAGTTTTCTAAATCTTCTAGGTAGTTGATCCATCTCTTCATCGCTATCTGATGATGATCAATCATTACTGGAGCTTTCAACAGAGGCTAGAACCTTTTCTTTTTCCTTATTCTTAGAGGTAGAAGTATTGAAGGCTATAGATTTTCTCTTAAGTACATCCTCTTTTTTCTTTTTGACTTTCAACTCTTCCTCATACATCGTCAGTTTTCCAATGTGTTCTTTGATAGGTTATTTTTTGATATCACATGATTCTCTAATTGAGATAGAAGTTCCTCTCCATCTATTAGGTAATCATCTGATAATCCTCATAATTTTTTCTTTGGTAATAACATCTCATCTCAGAGAGATCATTGTGTTCACAATTTCATTAAACCTAAGATACATGTTTGAAATAGGCTCATTAGGCTTCATTTTAAAGTTATCATATTTAATAGTATATGTGTTAAGTCTTATTTCTTTAAAACTATAGGTTCCTTCATGTAAAATAGACTAAGTATCCTAAATTTTATAGGTTGTTTTACATGCATAAATTATGTTAAATTCTTTATCTCCTAAGGAAAAAAATAAGGCATTCATATCCACACCCAAGATCTGTGTTCACAACAGCACATAGGGTGTCCAGGTCACAAGACCTCTACCATAGTTCTTTGTGGGTCAAAAATACCAGGTCACAAAAGGACCTATTTCACACTCATCTATGGGAGTAAACATATATAATAAGTTATCATTGGAATTATAACTTGTATAATTTAGTTTGATACAGGAGACAGTGTGTTCTTAATAGATAGATACACAAATTGGTCAAAAGTATATAAAAATGAACACAACAAAGAAAACAAATATAAGAAAGGATTTAGAAGGTTATGTGTTATTTGAGATGTATCTATAGACACTTCATATGTAGCTAAGATGAATTTTGAGTCTTCTTCTGGAGGTTGAAACAAAAACAGAGTATCATATTCTGGATTCTAAGTTCAAGTTTGGTTTTCAGGTATAATATTCTCCTTCTTTGATATGCTGAAGTAGTTTGTCAATTTGATGTGCTACTTGATTGAGATCTCCTAATGTGTTCTTATTTATTTATTTAATTCATAGTGGTTTCAGGAGAGCTAAAGATTTTCTTTATTATATCTCTCTCTCACAAGCAGGAACGACTTTATATATGTTCTTTCTATATATTATCTCTTAAAATGATTCTTATTTTTGAGGGCCGACAGAGCTTGTATATTCCACATGTATAGGTTCATCATACCTTTTACTTTCTTCTAAAAGTCCTAAAAAAGATTATATTTTTTTTTAATTTCATTAAATGAAACAAATATTACTATTACGAATAATATTAATAAATAAATATTTAAACAATATATCTGTGACTTGTCTATCGGTGTATCCTTCTGTTGGTGTCTCCTTCAATTGGCGACTGAATCCAATTTTATGTCATTCTTTTGGTCTTTACATACGTTGGTGACTTAGTACATTAGTGACTCATTTTGACGGTGATTCCTCACTGCTTTTGGTGAGACAGTTGATCTATCAGTGACTCATTTCAAATGACGGTGAGTCCAAACATCGGTAGCACCATGCAATGGTAGGACACTTGGATCGGCGGTAGGTCAAATATGTCGGTGATTCATTTTGAATGGTGAGTCATCTGCATCGGTGAGTCTTATGCAACAATTATTTGTGTACATTGGTGATTCATATGCAATGGTGAGTTGTCTTCATTGGTGAGTCATGTGCAACGGTGAGTCATCTACCTGTCGGTGTCAGTGACTCATACTTAGATAATTTTAGATGTTCTTTTAGTCTCATAGTTCAGCAAAGTCAGAGAATGGTAATACCCATAATTACACATAATTAATCTGTTATAATATTATTTATACTTAAAAACACATAAATAGTTATATGATTGAAAGGATTTGATATTCAAGATAATGCTTGACATGATTTAGGAACTTTGACATATGGTAAGATATATGTTAATATATGACATGGTTTTTGATAATTAAAACCATTATACTCCGAGATAGTGGCCAAAAATATCTGTGGTCCAATATTAAGGAATAAATATGAAAATAAAATATATTTTAGATGGGTTTTAGGTTATTTTAACCCATATCTTTTTAGTTTACACCCCCCAGTAAACTTGATTTTACCTTAATTGTGGTAATTAATTTTTATTGTTTTGACTATTCATTATAGAAAAAATTATGTTTTACTTATTATATAATATAAATTATTCTAATTAAAAATATTTAATACATTAATCCAAATTCAATTCACATAAGTGGGAAATTTTAATTTAAAATTAAACCTAAAAACACAATAAAAATGTGGGTTTTCAAGAAGTGTATTTTTCAAGAAAATGATGATTTCATATTATCTCTATGACTAATAATAATAATTTTATGAATCCTTATTAATATTTATTAATATATAATCTATAAATATCCTTCAAATCATTCCTCATTACTATTTTCTAATTAATTAAAAAGGATAAACACTATTCAATTTAAAATATTTTTCATAAAAATATCATTTTTAAACCCAAAAGTAAAATTACACTAAAATACAATATAAAAAATACTCAAATGTATTGAGATTATTAAATATAAGTAAATAATATGTTTTACTTTAAATCATATTAAAACATAATAGAACTTTTATATTACTTAATTTATTGAAAATAAATTATAGTTTAACAAAAAATAGTATTTTTCAATATTCATTGGAAAAAGATCCCAAAAATCACAAAATTTCACCAAAATTTAATTTTGATATTCTAGTTTAAAAAATGAATTTAATTTTATAAAATTAATTTTATAAATTTTCAAAAACTTAATTATAATATTTTCCCTAAAAAATAAATAAATATTATTTTTGAAGAATAAAATTACTTTACAGAAAAAATTATTGATTATTTACTAAGAATTTATAAATAATTTATATTAATGAGAAAATTTAAATATATATATAGCATAAATTTGTTAATACTGCTTATTACCACTAAATTAATGGATAGGGTATGACGGTTATATATTTTTCAGGTCGTTTAAGCTTTTTTTTGTGTTGAATACACTATCAAACATAATGTTCTTCTTTTAAAATATAAAGATGTTATATTTTTCACCAACAAAATTCAAAGATATCACCAATGATGACAAAAATAGATTATTTCTCCACTAATAATAGATCCAAACCCAAGGTAGGGGTATTTTATATTCTTTATTCCCATTTTATTATCCCATGACGAATGTGAATCAAATCAACTAACAGATTGATTTGTGTGTCGATTATGATTTGCAAGTTTGGGTTATTTTCCTGAGATATTGGGGAATTGATTTCATTAATTTATTTTAGGTTATTAGTTTTTCATTATAATAGAAAAAAATAAAGTCTAACCTGAAGAACGGTCAAGGTTCATTCCTTTTTTTTTATTTGTGGTTTTCTTCCCCAATTATTCATACGTTCATCATCGGTATTTCCTTAGACAATGGTTTAAAAAATTCTAGGTAATCGATCATTGAATGACCATTATTCGGCATAAAAAAATCAATAACAATGGTTTTAGATTGAGATAAATAGTGTGATAAAGGTGTGACGGAAACAACGTATGACCATAGGTGTATCATAATCAAATTTGAGGATTGTTGAGTGCAGTTTGGTGTGTGACGCTCAACATAGAGTGATGAGAGATGATTCCCAAGAAATATAAATTGTCAGAATCTGGTCATCGATGATGATGGAAAATGTTTCCATAAATATACATGGTTATTTTTGTTATTAAAAGAAAATATGTTGGTAGAAATGACATGGGAGTCATGTGTAGAATTTTCTGGAATTTTTGGAAAAAAAATGACTACATGGCATGTAGTCCCATGAACACACGTTGTGTAGTCACCTTTCTATAATTTTTGGGTTTGTGTGTAAAGGAGAATATCACACATCATAACACATTGTTTGACCTAGTTCTGGTGGATCAAAATGTACCTTGGGGGTACAAGGGTATGAACACAACTAGACACACAAGTATGGAAAGTGTACATTAGCATGGCCTAGTACTCATACATGGATAGGTACATGGGCATGTCTAGATCTACATGATACTAGTTGGTGGCATGTTGAGTATTGTACTATCCTCTACATTCCATGTATCTTAAGATAACGCACCATTTTTATAAATGAATACATTCCATGTGAGATGGTGTGATACACGCAGACCCAAGGGGGGATAGACATATCATGTACCCCCAAAACACAATGTACTTTTTATAGGGTAGTTTTAGGCCCTATGTATCTTTATTTTTGACCATTATCGATTTATTTGGTTCCCTTGGTCCATCCCTATGAGGGTACATTGGGTCATTACATCCTTATCAAAGTATTATGATCCCCTCTATGGGTTGGTTTCAGATAGAGTTTTAATAAATCCATCTATGAGGCACATAGTGTGATCTTATATCATATCATCTTTCCTATGCGGTGTTTGAGGAATCCTCATAACCAAATTACAATGGCATACTATCCCCTACTTTTGGGTGTCCCCCATGGTCCTTGGGTGTGATCTCTTATTTGTGTATTGAGATCTTTGGAGATCCAGTGAGTGCTTATTTGGTGAGGCATGATAAACATGACCTCTCAGTTGAGCACCATCAGTGATAATATAAATCATGGAGTTGATTCTCCTAGAATAGTGTTACCTTGGATCCTCAAGAAGAATTCTATGGATGAAAGTACAGTTGATAACTCTTTAATGCTTCGAGTTTTTTATGAGAATATTTGGGCTTTTACTATTATATTGTTATGCCTTATATCCTATTGATATACATTGTGATGATCTAACTACTCTCTTGATACTTATGTTTGGTTATTTTGGGGTGTGACACTAGGAATTGTTATATTCACCCCTGAATGGTCTCTTTTAGCACACATTTCATGTCTTATTCAAATCATATGCCATTCAATGTTGTCATGGGAGGGCCATGAGCATGAAAAACATAGTGATCTAGAAAAATTGTAGTTATAAAAATAGTTTCCCTTGATCAAAATCCCCTAATTCTGAGTAGGTTGGTATCCTTACAGTTTTGGTTGGATTGTATTCATTCCTTATGTCTTATAACATTTTTCATACTCTGATTTTGGGATTTTTTTGTATCCATGCATTATGGTATCAGATATATTGCTTTACCTTTCATCATTGTATGGGAATTTGGAGATGTGTGTGTAACACCATGAGTTTTTATGAATTATTATTATTTTTAATAAATTAAATATCATTGATTTCTTTCACTACATGAAATGCCAAGTTATTCTTGTGTTATAACCAAAACTAGGTTAGCTTGTGGTTCATGCAACACTGAGTTCTAAAAAAACAATGATATATTATTAATTTAGTTATTTAAACGCAGCTGTTACAAACTATATGTTAAACTTAGTAACATGGATATTACTAAACAATTTTTTAACATTAATTATAATGGTTTTATAAAAAAACATATATATAATAAAATACAAAATTTTCAGTAAAGTCATTGAATAATTCAAAATTACTATTTTCTCGAAAAAGGTTTTTATTACTTTTTGTGAATAATAATAAAATTAATTTTTGACACTTTTAGAAAATTAATTTGAAAAAATAAAATTAATTTCTTAATTCATAATTTAAAAATTACCTTCAGGTGAAGTTTTATAATTTTATAAAATGTTTTATTTTTGGTTAATATAAAAAATACTGAATTTTAATAGAAAACCACATTTTCATTAAATTTATTTATAAAGTTAAATTATATTATAAATTGGTTTCAGAGTAACATTAGATAAATTTTTAATACATTAATCCAATATAGATCATTATAATCAATTCCATATTTGATATAAATCTTTGTAAACTTTGGAACATTTTCTCTTTAAAAACCAGCTTTCTCGTCGTTTCTGTGAGATTGATTTTAAATTAAATATTTTCACTTATATGAATTGAATTTAGTAAAAAATACATATTTGTAATAATAATAATTTATATTATCTAATAAGTCTAACTTAGATTTTTAACCAAAATGAATAGTGAATGCAGTAAAAATTATTTATCACGAATAATGTGAAAATGGGTTTACCGTGGGGTTAAACTAATAAGATAAGGGATAAATGGATTAACAACATATAAAAACTTATTATATTTATAAAATTACACCTTTTCCCACCAAAGTTCAAACCTATGGTCAATGTTAAACTTTTTTCTTTAGAATTACTTTATTATTGAGTCTTTGGTGAAATTTTCAAGTAGTTTCCAAGTGGGTTCCTTTCCCCCACATATAAAAGGCCACCACCACCCATCACTTATTCACACCTCCCATTCCATTTGGATCGACCATCCCCTATCCATTTATCTCTAAAACATCCTTAGTTTCATTATAGATCTTCTGGTCTACCCAAAAGACTATCCCTATGGTCCTTAAGAGTAGATCCAAAGGAGGTTTCTTATAGAAAAAGTAATTATCTTAACAATATATTTCATTTTATTTCCTATTTACAAACCTTAAATTAGGTAAGAAAATTTACAACATAATAAAACAATAATATCCCATATACCAATAGTTTATTTCATTGATGGTATAATGATTATTTATCTCCACTTCTATCAAATGAGTTGCGAAATCAACCTTCGTGTGTACAGTGGACTACCGCCTCACGAACTGATGTCATTTATTTTTCCATTACTACCTATCAAGTATGGTAATAATGATTTATTTATTATTAATATATGACATTAAGGATTTTATTATGATTCTTTAATTATTATATCACACAAAACATCACACTCTCTATTTTTTGGGAATACGATAATATTACTCGTGTGTACGGCAGACTACTGCCTTATAAAGTGATATAATTCATTCATTATTTATATAGAATGTATTAACAATGGGTTTAATAAAAATATGTGATATATATTACCTAAAAAATATTATAGAATGATAATATATATATATCATTAATTTTTCATTCTTTCTATCCTAAAAGAAAATGGAAACAATGTCCATGTGTATGTACGACCTACCATGTCCATAAACAGTGTATTTGATTTCCTATCACTGAATTTTATGGATTTATATAAATACATATACAATGAATATATGTAATATTTATATCATTTTTTATATTCTTGATATGATTAAACCATTATCAATGTATGATGACCAAAAAAATAACAAATCAAAACATATATGAAAAACAAAGTAGGTATTTCACAAAATGTAACTTTAACATGGAATAGTTAATAAATGAGTAATAAAAGGTTCATAAGAAAACAATATATGGAATGATATATATGAATATTCTTCTATAATATATATATATATATAATAAACTTATATTTATTATATATGAGTTTTAAATGAGTGTGATAGAATTCAAGACAAAAGGTAAGGTATTTTGTCTCAATTTGTCTTCTTTGAGACGTATGTTATGTTATGCACATAAATTCTTTCATGAGGGGCATATAATACCACATTTACAAGTCATTCAATGAATTTATTCATATTTATGATATTTTAAGTTTCATTTTATGTAACGCCCCAACCCCAGAAGCCCAGAGTTGGTGCATTATTAAATAACATTGGCATGATCACAAAAGATCAAGTCTCAGAAGACCGATTAGTTTAGTAGCATTATAAGTAATAAATACATTCATAAGGTTTACATTACATCATAAAATGGAAAACTAAAACAAAATTGTTTCCATAGACAACATTCAGATCCCATAGACTATCCCTATAGGTCAGTGATAATATACTTCTTCGCATCCTTGGAAAAATAAAACATAGAAAGGGGTGAGCTCAGATTCTCAGTAAGGATAACAATATAGAGGAAACTTTCCTAAATAAGCATAAAATTTTAATTTAGTTTATAAGACTAAAACAAAATACTTTTAAACTTTAACTTTAGTATAATATAGCAAAGATAAAATCAAAATAATGACATTTACTTACTCACATGGATATTCTACTAGTTGGATAATCACATGCAATATCAATATCCACTTTTATAATAGTGGAATTCATAATGCCAGAGTTTCATAACCACATAGTCAAGGCATGGCTCCAAGAATACAAACAAGATTTTGTCAAGGCCTTGTGCCAAGACACTAGTTTGTCTCATGAGACCTACCGATGCATCGAGGAGCTATAGAGGGCTCCATCAATCACTTACTAAGTCCAATGCATTCCTCATATGAAAATTTTTAAACATAACATAAACATTCTTATTAAAACTGGCATATCAAATTCCAATACTTTATCTATAAACCATGAATGGTATGAAATAACACATCCACAGTCAAACATATCACAAAAACTTTAATACAATATGGAAGTTTTGTATCATAATAAATCAACTTCAAACAAACTTAAAATCCATAAAATGATGTTGACATATATTAAATCAAAACCTTTTTATAGAAATATATCTTTATATTTTGAAATCATTTAAAAGTCACGTAATTATAAAAGAATATATTTATATTTGAAAATATTCTTATAAGCTTGTAAGGGAAGCTTTGACGATGTCATAATGGAAAAAAATAACCACACCCAACGTATAAGTTAAAAAAACATTCTTACCTTAACTTTGTCGAAAAGGTCATAAGTTACCTTGTTTGGAAAACGACAGAAAGATTTCTTTATAAACATCTTATAAAAGTCGAACAAGGGTACAAATGAATTTAACCCATAGTCTATAAAATAGTAATAATGTTTTGAAATACATTTTTAAGAAACATGTATGTGGATGATAAAGAGGACCCAGTAGATAATTATGTATAAATAACTTCGGATAATGAAGATATTGTGAAATTAACCCTTACCTTGTGCTTTTCCTTGGTCGAGGGTAGGTTAACCTCCTCTTCTTTGAGTTCTTCCTTTTGATTTGATCAAAATGGATCCTTAGGTTGGATTTCTAACTAAATTAAGGCCTCTAGGATTAAGGGAGGACAATTGAGAGGGTATTTGGGTAGGGTTTTTCTGATCCAAATGGATTTGAAGGTGTGAATTAGAGAGAAGGGAGAGTTCCCTTTTATAAGAGGGGTGAGGGCCACCTTAGGAAAAGCAAGAAATATTATTTTATAATAAAATAATTTATATTTTCTAATCGCTCCAAAATAAATAATTTAAATGATAAGGTGGGGATGGGTAAAAAACCACTAAACCAATATGTTTTAGATAGGTTTGGGTCACTATATTAACCTTATCTTTTAGATTTAACTATTAGTTTAATAGTTTGACATTTACCATGTCTCTTTGTATTTTTATATTATATGGTTAATAAACATAATATATACATCCAATAGAACCCCAAGTGGTTCATTAATGATACACCTATCATTATATAAGTCTTTTTGATGAACCGTAGATTTTTAGGAATATAATATCAACTAATAATATAATATTTGTTTTAAAATCTCTTTTATGTCAATTTTGACACTATTTTGTATTTTGTTTTTGTTAAATTCATAACATAATTATTACTTCGAAAAAAAATCATATAACCAACCATAATAGGTCATATTAACCTATAAAATTAGTTTAATTCATAAAAAGTCTCAAATTACATTTATTTGGATATTTATAATATCAATTATTTTAATATTTCGTTAATATCGTAATTACTGTGTCATAATTGTGTCATAAATAAATTAAATTATTTAATTCCTAATTAATATTAATAAAATACCATTATGTATTAAATCTTTTTATCTTTATAATGAATATTTATAGTCGAATTTATCTTATGTGTAACCCTATATTAAAAATGTTTTAGTTATTAAACTTTGATTTTAACTCTTTTAACTCTTCTTTAAATAAAATAATAATAAATGTCCTAATCTAATCCAAGTGAACCTAAAGGATCAAATTTTATTCCTAAGGTTGTTTTTGGACG
Source organism: Viscum album (assembly GCA_963277665.1). NCBI lineage: Eukaryota > Viridiplantae > Streptophyta > Magnoliopsida > Santalales > Viscaceae > Viscum > Viscum album. The sequence goes on along the minus strand of OY728152.1, from coordinate 1,376,330,203 downwards.
AATTAAACTTATCCAATATAATTATGACAAGTTTTAGGGTAATAATAATATCATTTTTACCCTTAATTGACCAATTTACTTTTAACTGTGGTAAATAAAAGTAAAAAGTCATTATTCACCAAAAGTTATATTCATCTTATTGAACCAAATTTTACATACTGATATAAACCATATCTCTAAAGTGTTTGAAATTAAACTCATAGAAGCGGTAAAATTAAGTTTTATGTAAATTTTCAAGTGCTCCTAGGAGGTGAGTAAAAGACGGTAAAAAGTTCCACAAAATTTTTATATATCTAAAATTATTATAAAATGACTCCAATTAATTACATTTAACTTATATAGGTATTATGTATCTATTTTGACCTAAAATAAATTTAAATAAAATAATTAATTATTTAAATAAAAATTTGGTTTTAAACTATAACTCAGTGTCATTCACTATTCATCAAAAATTGAATGTTTTCAAAAAAAATACAAAAAAGTCACCCTAAACTAATTTCGATATTACGAATCCAAAAATTAAGTCCATTTTAAAAGATAAAATTTATAAAATTTTAAAAAGTGGGTATTACTATTCATAATGGCAAGTTTGATTGCTTGTGGTGTGTTAGAACTCGAAGTTGCGTACAACATACGCTATTATATTATTCAAAGAGAAGCGTACCATAGAAGCTTGGGGTGTTACACTTTATATTATTCTATAATGCGGATTATGATTAAATGTTACCAATGTAGTAAGGATTTTATGTTACAATATCTTAATTTATAGGGATTGTTTTCTATTAAGTTTTCAATTTTGAAATATCAGGATATAAATTTCAATAATTCTCAATAATTTCCTTATCCTCTAGTTATTCATGATATCATCAAGTAATGGTACCATTTTTTCACTCTTTGATACTTAAAATTATTAATAAAATTACTCTAATAAAATCAAAATTTATTTCTCCCTTCAGTCTAAAATATATTTTCTTACAAAGACATTTTTTTAAAAAAAAATTTAAAATATATATTATTACTCTTTTATGATTTTGAAAATACATTTTGACCCATGTTTATCTTTTTACAAAAAAAAAATAAGGAATCTTCATGTCATTTTCTAAATAATGTATGTTTGACTTTTACTAAAAATGTAAAAGGAATCTTAGTTTTAATGTGTAAAACATGAAAATAATTTACCAACGTCTTAAAAAATCATTTAATTGAAGATTCATTTATAAGTTTTAAAGGTTATTTTCAAAGAAAAATGTTTTAAAAATTTATTATGTTTTAAAAACTGTTTTTTAAATCAGAAAGTATATTTTCCTCAAGAAATGTTTTAAATTATCTTTAAAAATTATTTTCCATCTAAGATGACAATTGTTGATGTTACATATTCCTTACTAGGGATATGATCCAAGGATGCCATTTTTATTATTTATCTGGATGGTTTGTGTTTATGATGGAATTATGTTTATGAAACCGATTTCTCTTCTATGGGATATACCATGATAAAACTCTTATGAAACTCGATTATTTTCATGGGTTTTTTATTGATGAAATAATGAAAAGATTATGAAACCTTTCTATTTTACAAATGTTTTGATGAAATGTTTATGAAACCCATCTCATTTAATGGTGTATGATATGATGAATTTATTATGATATTTTAGAATACATACATATTATTTTCATTATGTGATGGTTGGGACCTATGTCTCTCTCCAATGCATTGGTTAAATATTTATATCTCATGAGATATAAAATACAAGAATAAGGAGTGAAACCAATTCCGTAATATAGAGCTAGAATATTTAGTTAACCCGATTTAATAAATTAATTTGTCTACTATGATGGTCTTGGGAGTGAACCTTGACTACTATGATGGTTTGGGGAGTTAAATCATTCCTATATGAGATCTATGTAAGTGATCCTTGAAAAATATGAAAATGATTTTTTATGATTATGTGTATGCCACAAATCCATGTCTTATGAAAATGTTATGCTGTCATGGATTATATTATTTGATTCCCTTTTAATTCATTTCTTATGAACTACAAATATTTATTACATGACACAAGATTATGATATATAATGAATGGTTATAAAAATTTTATGTTAATGTTATCATACCTTTATGTTCATGTTATGCTTAAATATCTCACTTGTTTACCCTTACAGATCATTTGATCTCACCCTATCTTATGTTTTATTTCCTCAGGTTATGAAGATATGTATTATGTAATATATGTCTAACAAGGGTGATAATTGTGAAGAACATAGTGGGATATGATGTAGCTCACTTATAAACTAGTGTTTATGTTTCTATGTTTCCAACGGTTCAAACTATTATAGTCCATAAGGCATGTGTTTGTGTAATATAATGAATATTCATCAAAAGTGATATAATATCTATGTATGAAAATCTTGGGTATCTATAGTGTGCATATGTATAGGTACCATAGGATAAGGCCTCTTATGTTTTTGATAAGCCTAATCGGTGATGGTTTCCATTTCCTGGCCAATTAGAGGTGGGATTGGGTTGTCACACTTGGCTGGTCGCCAACTAGGTAGGCCACAGAAGGTCGGATCATGATAGTTCTTGAAAAAGTTATATTAGTAATTCTCATACCCTTCAAATTATTTGAATATTTATTTTTGGTAACTACATCAACCTCATCATCACCTTGAAACTTCTTGGGAAACTTCACTATAATATTCCCAACCGTTCACTATAAGAAAAATTGAAATTCACTTTGGTTTTTAGTAGCGGTTTTCAAAACTGTTACTAAATATTTCGTCAGGTTTATTTCTTGTTTATTTTTAAGAACACGCCTCTAAATATTTTTTAATAATTTTAAACTTTTTATAATTTACTTTTAGTGGAATTGTTTTAGGAAACCTCCACTAAAAAAATTACAAAAAAATTAAAAAATCATATTTCAACATCAAATGACCATAACTATTGATTTTATAGTTTATTTTAGCTCTAAAAATAGTCAACTCAAATATTATGAAATTAAATACAATGAAAATAGATAATATTTTTATAATAAGTAATAGAATAAAATTTATTACTATATTAATAGAAGATGAAAATCAAACTTTAATTTCAAATTGTCAGAACTTTTGATCTAGATGTCCACTTGTGTTGTACCATATATCAAATCAAATTTTGAAAAGAGTTCTATTCTGTACTGACCTAGGGGGGCTATTTTTTGAGTTAAAAAAGGCCCATAATTCCACCAAATCTATGTTTCATATTCAAATACTATGATTTTTTAACATTTGATGTGATTTAAAATTTATTTAAGAGTGTCTTCATTTGTTTGTTGGGTCATCCATGATTTTATTCCATGGATTTACATTCATATAGTATTATTGGTGTTGAATTTTTTAGTCTTTCCCTCTTTTGGTGATTTATTATCTATTATATATATATATGTATGTATTTCTATATATTTACATATATATATTTACAATTTTTTGTATTTATCATAATTTATTTATAAATTAAATATAATTACATCTATGCATAGATATCTATATGAATTTATGCATAATTGTTTATAGTTATATACATTTATGTCTATATATGTGTATTTTTATAAACTAATGTTTATTTATATATATAATGTTGGTATATATATTTTTATGTATTCTATTGGTTGGTGTGTGTGTGTGTATTTATGCTTGTATCTATATACATTTATGAATTTTTTATTTATTTATTTAATTTTATAAAATATATTTAATTGTATTTAAATGTATTTTTATGTAATTGCATATATATTTTTTCTCTATTTATTATTTATTATTTATCATTTCTTTTTTCTTTTTTCTTATTTCTTATTTCTTATTTCTTATTTCTTATTTCTTATTTCTTATTTCTTATTTATTATTTATTATTTCTTATTACAAATTTATTATTTATTATTTATTATTTCTTATTTCTTATTTCTTATATATTAATTTTTTATTTATTATTAATTTATTTTTAATCTATTACTTATTTATTATATATTAGTTTATTAATTATTATTAATTAATTTATTATTTATTTATTTTAACTTTTTATTTACTACTTATTACTTATTTATTTTTTATTTTTTATTTTTTATTTATTATTTATTAGATTTTATTTATTTTTTATTATTTATTTATTTATTTACTCTATATTTATTCATTATTTGTTATTTATTTATTATTATTTATTATTTATGGTTTGTTGTTATTGTTTATTGTTTATTCTGTTGGAACCATGGTAACTCTATGCACGAATTGGAGTATGGTTTGTGTTTGTTGTCAATCCTCAGTGCAAGTTCAGAATGTGTGCTAGCAAAGGAGAGGATACTTGCGTTCCTTTTGTTTTTAAAGATTAGAACATGAAAATATGGAGAAGGAAGATGGGCGCCCAAGTTTCATGTTTGGTCGCACAAGTGGCTTGCGCGACAGAGACTTCCGTGCCGAAACTTGCGCACCGAGGGAAGACTTGCATGCCGTCGTGAAGGGTATCAAAATGCCTATAAATAGTGGTCGACCCCTCCTCATTCGGTACAAATTTTTGACTTAGAGAAAATCAGAGCTCCTATCGCACAGGTGTAGTGGTCGCTCAAGTGGTGGTGGGTCGTGCAAGTAGAAATTGTGCGCCAATTTTTTGCTGCGCGTCCAAGGTGTTTTGGGTGATAAAGGGTGTGTGTCGCCCAAGTTTGGAATTGGCAAAGGAGGTGTCACACAGGTGGTTTGGTGACACCTATGCGCCAGAATTTGAAGAAGTGCGATAGTTGATATTTGCGCGCTAAAATCAGTTTGGGGGTAAAAGGGTGTGAGTCGTGCAAGTTTGGTGTTGAAGAAGTGAGAGTCACGCAAGTGGTTGAGGTGGACTTGTGCGCCTGCTTTGGACTTGAGCGCCGGATTTAAAACTTGTGTGCCAGCTTGGAGAAGCGCGCCAGGTGAAGTTGAAGCACGACGGTCTTTTTGGAGCTGCACGAAAGCTGGAAGATTTCCTGATACCTTCGGTGCAAAGTGAGATTAGTCTACGGGTGGAAGTTGGACTTCAACATAGCATCTACATACAATAGAGGATGTATTCATTAGCGAACATAAAGAGACATTCACGTCTATAAACTGAGTGGGACTTCACCAAAGGCAGTGAGCCAAGGGGAGTCAACGGGAGTGACCTGAGGGACGCAGTGAGCTATCCCTGAACCTTTGTAAAGGTAGTGAGCCTAGGACAGAGTGACTGTGCCCGAACCTTTGTAATCTATATCTAGTGAAGTTTTAGTGGAATTTGGTTTGACCGATAACCTATCGGTGTATGCTCCTTGGACGTAGCCCTTAGTGGTGAACCAAGTAAAAAGTGATGTGTCATTTCACTGCATGTGAATGTTTACTTTCTGATCATATTCATCACACAGGTTTAACAAGTTCCTATCAACGTGAGAACAAAATCCATCACATTAAAAGAAAAATTTGTCACCCTAATTCACCCCTCCCCTCTCAGGGTGTCCCGGGGTCCTACATATTCATTATTCATTATTCTTTATTCTTTATTATTTATTATTTACTCTTTATTATTTATTATTTATTATTTATTATTTATTTTTAATTATTTATTATTTATTACTTATTAATTATTTATCATTATTATTTATTTATGGTTTATTATTTATTATTTATTATTTATTGTGTATTTTTATTCTTTATTTTTTATTTACTCTTTTATAATCATTTGATGTTATTTTTTATTTATTTTTTATTTTTTAGTTTTATTTTAATTTTTATTTCTTTGTTATGTATTATTTTTTTATAATTTTTTTTTATTTTTTTATAATTTATTATTTATTAATAATATTCATTAATATTATTATATATATGTGTGTGTGTATTTATATTTATTTTTATGTATATATATGTGTGTGTGGGTGTGGGTGTGGGTGTGTTAAATTCTATTTACTCGCCACATGAAGAGCTTCGTGAAGTGGTAAAGTCATTATAGAATAACCATGAGATAAGGAATTCAAAAATCACCAAACACACACACACACACACACACACACACATATATACACCAAATTTATTCATGGAATAAATGAAATATCAATGTATGGTTGGATAAATAAATAAGTAAATTAAAAAGTGAATAAATAATAAATATCCAGGCCTAATGATCAAAATTTGAGTTTCTTTTGATTATTCAATAGTTTAAAATTATTTACGTCAATGATTGGAATCCCTTTGTGAATTAGAACTACCAAAAATTCCACTTAAAGAATAATTAAACTAAATGAACTTTTGTCTATAATACCACTTATTTTCCCCAAGATAAATACCCTTATAGGGGTGGGGTGAAGGAGGGTATGTTGATTTCTTCAAACAACCCTCACCAATGATCTTTTTCCACTATTAGTTGGAAGGACAATCTCCCTTGTTGTAGATATGAAGTGATAACATAAGTAAAAGAGATAAATAAGTGATTTTTTACTTAGTTCACCTGCATTTAGATAGTCTAAAGAGTATACAATGGTGTTTTTTTGATATACAATAATCACTAATCACAATGATTGTTTACAACGTTCATAGTGAACTCAATGTCTCCAATTTTACAACCACTCACAATTTGAGAAATCAATACTTTCTTGACTAAGGTGTTCGAAATTTCCCTTTATATGATTACTCAGATGAACTAAATCAACTCTATTTACACCATAATTGGTGTATCATGAAGATCTTCTTTCATCAAAGTGATGAATTCTATTTTTCCATAGATATTTTGGGCAATTTCATTAAGGTTTTCATAACTTTTGTTTTCACACAAGTATGGTTCATATAAAACTATTCATGGAAATAGCCAATCTCTTAACTTTTGTTCACACAAATTCACATTCACATTACATTTTCACATAAATTAAAGTTCATATAATTTGTTTTCATGTAAATGAAGATTCATGTAATCTATATTTTATAAAATCATTTTGGTGTGCAGTTATTGGTCATGTAAGTGCCTTTATACAAGAAGTATGTTCACATAAATATTACATGAAAATAGATCATTATCTATCCTTTATGCCATATTATCTCTACTAAATGAAAATATTAGTGCCCTATTTATAGAAAATTATCCTTGGTTTATGTGTTTCACATAACTTTCTTGGATCCACGATGACACAAATTTTTCATAGTCAATTTTATGGTCATTCTCATATAATTTTATATTCTATACATTCACACAACTCCCATTCTTGAAAATCTAGTTTTTTATAAAGTTCATGTAACTCCTGTTTGTGATGAATTTTTCACAAATCCTATTTTCTATAAATTTCAAAAAACTCTAATTTTCACTAAAGACCTCGTAACCCTAGTTAATGAATGTTAGAAAAAATATCATTAGAGAATTTTTGGTTTTTTTAGAGCATTCAATTCAAGTAATTCCAATAGATCTTAAAATTCATGAGAAATTAAAGTGGAGTTTTAGAAGAGGGTTAAAAGAGTTATATGAGTTTTCTATATAGGAAAGAAGTCATATCATAACAACACAATCCACATCATGACGAGAGTTAACAAGAAAATTGAAAAGGGGTGGAGTTACCTATATAAATAATGTTATTTAAAATCCGATATAAGATTCATTGAAAACATGCATGATGTTTTACACTTTTTCATTGAGATAAGGATATGACGCATGATGTGACACTTATAAACACATCATGACCCAACTATGGTAGAGGAATTGGTTCTAAAGGTTGGCATCATGGGGCATAGATCATGCCATGTGAAGTCCCTGTGATATTTTTTTTCTTTGATATGTTTTGGTAAAATAGATTAATTCATGTTATGAGAGCCTACATTATACCATGAGGGGAGTAACATATGGAAATATAGAAAATTCCCTTAATATATAAGATTATTTTTTGTAGAGGTAAGAAGAATATGTAAGATTATTTCCTTTTTTTAAAGAGAAATAAATGCATCACACTATGGGGAGTTTGGCCACACCATGTGTAACGACCCATACTTAACATACATTGTTATTACATCAAAATTGAATCATACTTTTTACAAAATATAACAAATCCATGATAGGACCATATAGGTATAGTGTCTTTAGAAACTGGGAAACATAAACAACTGGTTCATAAATCATCTACATTATCTCCCACTTATTTCATCATATCTTGAGTCCCTTTTGGCATATCCTACTTAATACCCTTCTTCCTGACCCAGGAAAAGAAAACATACAAAATGGTGAGCTCAAATTCTAAGTAAGGGTAAACAAAGTAAATATCAATCATATCATATTCATAAGAACATAACATTTTGAAAATCATAACCTGCAAAAGAGATCATAATATCATGACATGGGATAAATCATATTAGTGAAATGTAATCCCAATAATAATGTCATAAAACATGAAACTTTTTGGTATATACACTTAATCATAGATATTTATTTCATATTAGTCAAGACTCATTGACAATACTATCATAGCGGACAAAGTCCATTTCTGAACCGATTTCACTTCTCGTTCTAGTCCTGTATCACTGAACCGGATTAAATTGTCATTCCTGCCATGTATATCTCATGAGATACAAATATTTACCCAATGCATTGGAGGGAGATATATGTCCCACCCATATCATAATGAAACCATTCTTATGTGTGCCACAAAAATCAAAAATCATAAATCATAGCATAACCCATGTAATAAAAATGGGATTCTTAAACATCATGCCATCATAAAATAATCCATATAAGATAAAAGGACTTTATAAAAATAATTCCATCATTAGATAATCAAATCAATGTAATAAATGGGAAATAAATAGAACCCTATATTATCTTAGATGTAAAATAATTTTGATAAAACACTTAAACTCCATTCTTGAGGAAAATATCCTTTCTACTTCAAAAACTTCTTTCCTTTCTCAACATGTCATACTAAAAGAAGTTAATTGAAAATAAACTTTAAAACTTGTAAAGAAAGCTTCATTGAAATAATGTTCTATGAAATCATAAAAATCCATTCATGTCGTATAAGTTAAAAAACATTCTTCTCGTACTTTTCCCAGAAAAAGTCTAAAAGTATCTCATACTGAAAACGACAAAATATTCCTTTCATAAATATTACTAAAAATTCACCAATAGGTAAAATTGGATTTAAAATTTTTTATAAGGATATAAATAATATAACATATTGAAGAAACATGGATGTGGATGATAAATATTCCCCAGAAAATTATGAAGTATAAACAATATCGTATAAAAATGAGATTGCTAGATTTTCCCTTACCTTAGGTCCGATATGCTTTGTGCATATCTGAACCTCCTGTATAATGATTTAGATAAATTCATTGACTTATTCTAGAATCATACTCATTCTTATGATAACATATATGGTCATATTCTTATCTTCTTATTAGTAATATTCCATTGCTACTTATTATTCGGGTGTTCATTGCTTTATGTTCTTATGCGTGTTTTGTCGAATAAATTCTTATTCCTCTTTTTAGGTTATATCTACATCATTTACATATTAGTATTAGTATATTATATATCATATTTTTCATTAAATTCGTTTATATAATCATGGTTTAGTGAATATCATGTAGAACGAATCACATCGCATCGTGGAGATGGTAAGCCGCACGTACGCACGAGCGATGATATCGTTCCCATAATTATTGAATGGTATTGAAGTGGATGATAGAATATATCAGAATTAGTATCATGTTATAATAATTATATATAGTTATTCTTTACACCATTATACCCATCCAAGTATGGTGGTGGTGGAAAACATATTACACCATGGCGTGGAGACGGTATTCTGTACGTACGCACGCGTGGTGATTTCATTTTCCATAGGATGGGTAAAAGGTGAAATAGGTTTGTTTCATATTTATAATAATATATAATTATATGAGTGATACTGATGTTATTACTTTATAATGAAACCAATAAATGAGAGGAATTAGAAGAATAAATAAATTTGAAATGATCGGTAATGGATATTACCTCTTCTTCGACACGCCTCTTCTAAACCTCCTTTTAGGGCACTAAAGTTGGTCTTTAAAGAAGACCAGAACCTCTAGTATGTTTCTAGGTAAGTGGAGAAGATAAATATTAAGGGTTTGGACGATCTTGAAGGCTCAAAATTGTTTTATGAGGAGAGGGAGGAGGTTCCCTTTTATAAGGGGGGAGAGGGGCACCTTTGGAAACATAAGAAATATTAATTTATAATAAATTCCAAACCCACTTAAAAACCTCCAAAAAATTACTCAATTAGAATATTAGATGCGATAGGGTTGTAATAACATCAAAAAATAAAATTTATAAATGTTGTGAATTTATTTTAAACCTTATCAAATTGATTTATCCTTATTTAATCTATTTAAATTTATTTGTGGTAATAATATTCTAAATTTTAAATTGTTATAAAAAATTACTTATGTGTGGTGAATTGTCCATAATTAGACAATTTATGACATTTTAGACCATATAAATTTAAATTTTTAAATTTTAAATATTTTTGTGATTTTTAAAAATTTTATAATATGTAATTTTTATAAAATAACAACAGTGTCAATTTTAACACTATTAATTTATTTGAATTTAAATAAAATACATGAAGAGGATATATTTGAAAAAAAATATTCAATAGATTACTAACATGTCATATTAATCTATAAAATTCGTGGATCACATTAAATAGTTCATATAATATGTATTTTAATATTTTTATAACCATTTATTTGATATTTCAATTAATAAAATAATTTCAACATCACTATTGTGTCATCATTAATGATAATTATTTAATCCCTAAAAATTATAAATAAATTCACATGATATATATAATTTTATTATATTTCTTTATACTATTCATGTTCGAAGTTTTATGAAGTTTATCACTAAATTGAAATTATTACACTTTTAAGATAAGAGAGTGACATGTTGTCACTTTCTTTGGTTTTAATTATAATTATATCATTTTCATGGTCAATAGTCCATGAAACAGATCTATTCTGACCCTTAGGTGATATGGGTCGACTTTTATTCATCCAATAGAATTTTGGAAGGTGTCAGGGTAATTTTATAATCTTATTTTTACCCTTAATTACCCGATTTACCTTTTACTGTAGTAAATAAAAATTATCGTAGTAACTATTCATAATGTCGAAAAATAAAAGTATCCTATTAATATAATTTGGACCCACTTAATCCAAATATGGAATCCATTTTTCAAAATTCAAAACATATAAGTTACATTAATTAATTTAAAATTAATCCTGTTGTTAAGAAAACAGGTTTTAAAAGTAAAAACATTGTCAAAGATTGAAATGTATTTACCTATGAATTAAATGTAAAATTAATGGCAATGACATATATTATATTAAATGGTAAAAATTTATTCTATTAATATTTAAAAACCATTAAATTATATCATTTAATCATATAAATTATCTTGATGAAAAAAGTTTTTTTTAAGAAAAAATTAGCGTATTTTTACTATTCATCAAAATAAGAAAGTTATCAGAAAAGTATCAAAAATTTATCCAATGTAAATTTTTATATCCTGATTAAAAATAATATGTTTATTTGGTAAAATTGAACTTATAAACTTGTCAAAAACTATATATAAAATGGGTGTGCCATCAAAAGGTGGTAAAACTGCATTTTTTGAGAAATAATTCTTTTATCCGAAAAATTGATTTTATTTTCATATATCATTCTATAAAATGTGTAATATGAATTATAGTTTTATAAAATTCAAAATTCAGTTAATACTATCCATAACGGCTAGTTCATAGTATTATAATAATATATAATTGTTTAGTGAAACTTGGCATTGTGTGCAAGGAAAGCTATCGAGGAAGGTTGCTCTTGCGTGTAACGCAAGCCAAGCCAGTGTTGTGTGTACTGCAAGCTAATACGGTGTTGAGTATAGTACAAGATAATCTTGGTGTAGTGTATATTATAATACATCAAAGAAATTAAAAAGAATATATCTCATAAAATCTCAGGGTGTTACACCATGACTTGAGTGAGGTGGAATTTGATGGATTTTTTATTCTAAAGGTTTCTACACCATGTAAGCTTAGTATATAAGAGTTATTATTTTTGGATTCTAGGTGAACACTCTATGATAGGGAAGAGACACACTATATTTATTCTTGTGAAGGTTGTGGGTCAAATTCATGTTTTCAAAATTGAATGAGAAAAATTATATAAAGGAGTCACACGGTGAACCTTTCTTTTCTATAAATTCTTAAAATTATAAAATAATAATAAATGTGTGATCTTACAAGGAGTTGACTCAACCATTTTAAGGGGATTTACACAAAAAATATTATCAAATATTCTTAAAGAAAATAAACAAAGGAGACAAGGAGACAAAAAATATAGGAGAAATATTTATTGAAAACTAGGATGATAAAGGGAATAATACAATAGAAAAAATAAATTAAATAAGTGGAAAAAAGTTTTAGTCTTAGTTCTTAAAGTAAAATCAAATCAAAATAGGAATTATAAAACAATTACATGAATGATACAATATAAAATAAAAAGGATATCCAGGAGAATGTATTATTATAAGATCATGGCTTCCATCAAATTGATGAAAATGGAGTTTCATTTTACACCATCACCATTTCATTTTTTGTTTATTTTTCATGGAAACAAAAAAAGTGTACATGATGAGAATTGAGTTCCATATTATTGGGAGAGAACTAATTTCTCCATTTTTATATTAAGGCTTTAAACAAAAAGTTTTAGAGTAAACACTTAATTTTTTTAAAAAAGTAGTGTTCTTAGTGTTTCCAGTGCAGTGAAAAATCATTTTTGTTTCTTATTGGATTAGATCATTCTGGGTGAACCAATTAAAATTTATTGAATCCTAAGATTATATTTTATATTTCTTCATAATGGTTATGTGGAATAGGTTTCTCTTAATTATTTTAGAAAAATATCATTGGTTAAGGTCATTTTAAGAAATTTATATACCTAGATTCACCCCCCCCCCCTCAGGGTATTCACCTTAATTGGGAACAATAGGTGTTACATGAGATAAAGGTTATTTGTCAAGTTTTTTCTCTCTTAAGTGATGGAAGTGGTCATCAAATATAAGGTTATTTTGATATTAATTTTAAATAATATTCAATTATGGAATAATTATATTCAAAATATTTCCAGTCTTTTTGAATGGATGTCTACTTGACTTCCATACTTGGGATTTTTTCTACTATAGAAAGTGAATCATTATAATAAAAATATATAAGATATCTTTATACTAATGAAAAAGTATTCAATTCATTTTTATGTGTATTATCTAATGATATATACATTAAGGTGGTGAGTTTTATATTCTCACACACCATGTGGGAAAAACTTCTCAACATTTATGAAGGTGATTGCAATGTATGTAAAGATGAATTATAAGTTATATTGAACAATTATGTAGATTTTCGGATTTACCTAGATGATTTCATTGATTAATTCTTTGATTGGGTGAACATTCTTGTAAAGGTCATGCATGAACTTGAAGAAATCCTTGATAATGTCAATGTTTTGAAGAGGATTTTGAAAATATTGCCACCATGTTTCAATGAAAAGGTCTTAGTGATTAAATACAAAGACCCAAAGTATGTGAAGTTTGATAGTATTTATAAAACTCTTATAGAATAAGAGATGAGAAACAATGAAAAAGAGTCCTTGTTTAATGAAAATTATCAAGAAATTTCTTTCAAATAAATGAAGAAACTAGCATTTGAGGATTGTTCTAAAGACGGGTAATTTGATGGGGCAATGTCTTCATTTTCCTCAAACCATAAATGGGTAAAACAAAATATTTAAATTTATTTATTTTAGTGTAGAAATGTTATGAATCCCATTGCAAGGTGTCTAATGAAATTCCAATATGATGATGAATATGAAAAATCTATAAATAAACCATATTAGTGGGTGTGAGGAAAGAGGAGTTCACATAATAAATTATTTGAAAAGAATAAAATTATTTCATAAGAAAATTATAACTCATAGGAAATTTAATTGTATGAAATTTAGTATTTAAATGACCTAAATGAGTAAGTATTCATGGATTTCATAGACAAACCATAGTGGAAGGATAATGATGATAAAAGTGTTTAAGTTGAGGGAAGAGTTGACCTTAAGAATGAATTATAACTCACTCTTAAATTAATTGATGTTTATTAGGAAAAAAGGAATAATTATAATTGATTTGTATATGATTAAAAAATATACATTCAATAAAAACAAGAAGAAAATTTTGATTTGGAAGATGAAATTTAAATACTCAAAAGTTTAAATACTAGAAACCTGAAGAAAGAAATTGTGATAAAATTCAGAATTGAATATTAGGCTCGAATAATTAATAGATTACTTATTTGGTGAAATATTATACTAATAGGATCTAGTATCTCAAAGGATAAGTGGTGTAGATGTAATAAAATCTTGATGATCAAGAGAAATTCTCAACTCCTAGTATGAAATTAGGAACTCTGAGTGTGTGGGATATCAAATATGTTAAAGAGGAACATGAGGAGTGAACAGAAAAGGAAAAAACATACCCATAAGTGTAGAAGTTGAAAGATAAATACAAGGATATTAAAGGGTTTTATCTTAAGAAAAAATCAATGTTGTTTGATGTGAAACCATGAGCACCAACTCCCTAGAACATGGTTGATTTTCATAGATCACAACAAACCCCAAAATATTTAGTCAGAGTATAAAATTCATAAAATAATACCAAAAAATCATATTTTATTGTTTTGGGATGATGGGGTATACAAAATATGTGTTTTCTATAGAAAAAATCAATTTTACATCTTAAGATAAATAAAAATAGACAAGCCTAAATTCCTATAATCTATATATTTTTAATTGATACAATTTTTGGTGTGAAGGTTATGGTCACAAATCTATAAATTTATCATCAAGGGTACAAATAAGTGTGATGAAGTAGACCCAAAAAAATAGGATCTCTATAGCATGAAGAATCATCAAGAGGCATAAAATTTTATAAAAAATTTATAGATTTATAATATGAATATGATCCAATGTATTTTAATATAGAATGATCTCATTTAACCCCAAAGGAAGTAAAGAAATGAATATTTATTGAGAATAGAAAATATGAGAAGGTTAATGTCCCAAATGTTGATTTAAAAGTTATACATCAGGATAGAGTGTGGATCCTTTATTTTGGATGCACTTTACATATGATGGGAAACCAAAATTATTTCATGTTAATAAAATAAAACAAAGAATGTGTCGTTTATTATTGAAATTATAGATATCTGAATATCGTTGTCTTAAGAAAATCCTTAATAAAATACAAAGACATAGGAAACACAAGTTTCTTAATTCTTTAAGTCCTTGGTCTCAATATTCTTAGTGTGATCCAATTATACAACTCAGGGAATTTTTTTGATTTCAACAAGAATGATTTAATTATAAAAGGAAGAGACGGTACAATAGTGATGCAAGAAAATCACATAAAGAGGAATTTCTACCTTATTGGTGGGGAAGAAGAAATATTTTTTCTATGAAAGGAAGAAAAGAATAATATTTGGATCAAAATACTTAGACACTTAATCCAAAGGTCCTAATAAGACTTGGTGAATAATTATGGAGCTAGTCATACCCATAAACTTTCACCTAATCACACTAATACATGTAATAATCTTCAAAATGGAAAAATTATTTGGAATTATTATAATATTAAGGACAATAAGTCAATGGGATCACTTTTTTGTTCATGATGATGAGTGTTTACTAATATCACCAAAGTACATTGATAAAAAAAAATTGATTGTGTTCTATTTATTGATTATTATAGTAATATGTCATGGTTAATGGTAATATCAAAAAAACTGAAGTGTTAATGTATATTATACATTACCATATATTGGGGGAGAAGATAATTTAGATAAAAATTCAAAATTTATATAATCAAAATTTAATAAAATTCACTAATAATTATGAGGTGTAATATCTCAAGAAGCATGATATAAGAAACCAAGTTTTAGTAGTGAGTAAGCCTAAAAAAATTGATTGAAAGTAGAAACAATAATGTTAATAACATGAATTGAAAAATGATTATTAAGTATAAACTATTAGATAATTATTGGAAGGAAGAAGTTATTAAATAAATTTACATCTCCAATAAGTCCATTTTATTTCTAAATGAATTAAATAATTCCCATTATATATAGTATAGGAATAGTAAAACATTTAAATTCTTTAGAGTTTCTAGAAGTAAATTTTTTTCCCAATAAAGACAAGAACCACACGTCTTAAGCTCATGGGTATGAAGGTATTTTCTTAGTATATTCGTCTAAATAAAATTAATACAAATTCTATAAAAAATTATTGGAAAAATCAACAAATGTTAATATGTGATTATTATTAAAAATGAGATAATTCTCATTCAACTTAATAGCTTTCATAGAAAAAGAGTGGAAACAAATTCATAGAAAAGTTATTATAAAGTGAGAAGTCCAAGGGATCACATAGGACTGAATTTTACTTAGAGTAATACCCTGATGATTAGAAACTTTAAGTAGAATCAAAATTTGTTGGTAAGTAAATAGGTATGGATTAAATCAATAAGGAAAAAAATTAGTGATTGGAAAACTCTAGTGTAAACATTAATAATTAAGACTCCACGACAAAATCTTATATTATCTTAGGTAGAGACTATGTTTTTTGAAGTGGTTTAAAAATATGGAAATTTAAATAATATATTCATGAAAATATTGACCAAATTGAGATGAAAAAAACTTGAGAAATTATCCCAAGGCTGGAAGACAAAAAATTCATCAAAACCATTTGGATATTCCAAAAAAATTAATTAATATGGTATGGTGAATTGGAATAAAGCATGGATAGTGTGAAAGGATTATTCCCATATTGTATGAATTAATTTTGATAAAATAGTTACCTATGTATCCTCATTGGGAAATATTTAGTAATTTTTATCTATATTGGGGAAAATAAAGTTCAAGGTGTACTAAATAGACATTAAATCCAAATTAATTAATGGATTCCTTGAATAATAGGTTTAAATAGAGATATTAGATGGTTTACTTATAGATTAATTTGAGAGAAGAGTATATCGGTTGAAGAGTTATTTCATGGGTTGAAGAAAGAACCAAGATCTTGGTATCCTAGGCTTGATTAATACATGTTTCATCTTAGATTCTAATGAGGTATAGCTGATCACAATCTCTACATAAATAAAGGGAATAATCAAATTATATTGGTTCTAATTTATGTAGGTGAAAAAATATTTGGAGGATCTAATGAGGCACAATGTAGGTTTTTTGTTGAATATATGAGGTATGATTTTGAGATTTCCATTATTATATATTTTGAAATTTCTCTATGGATTACAATAAACTCAAGGAAATCATGGAACATTAATCTCTTAATAAAATTATGTATAATAGGTTCACATAAGGTTCAGAATGGTAGACTCTTGATCAATTAAAACACATGTGGATACACATATGAAGTTTTCAAAGGATAATGATGGGAATAAGTTTGATTTAATAGAATATATGAAAATAATTATAATCCTATAATATCCCATAGTGACACAACCTGACATTATGTTTCCCACATGTCATGTTTTATAGTAACAAATCTTTAAAAAGGAAATCCTTAAGATGAGAGTGAAAAAACTCTCTAATACATCAGTAATAGAGTGGATTTTGGTTGTTTTATCATAGCACGTCACATCATGATTTGTTAGGACATATAAGAGAAAAATGGGTAGGTTCAATGGATGATCTCAAGTCAACATTGGGTGTTTCATTCTATCTTATATTTTTTTAATATATTGGATTAGAAATAATCAATCCTACATTTCACATAGGACTACAAAAGGTGAATATATTGTATCAACTCAATATTGTACTCAATTTCTATGGATGAAGAAATATATTGATGATGTTGGATTTTATATGAAATATCATATTTCAATCTAGTGTGATAACTTGAGTTCTATCAGTCATAGAAAAAAACAAATTCATCACTCATAAAAAAAGTACATTGAGATAAAGTATCATTTAATTGTGGTTAAATTTGGTAAATTTATGGTGATGTTGGAGTATTTTTCAACACAATATCATATTATAGACATTATGAAAAATGAACTATCCAAAGATGATTTTGAGAATAATTGGTTGTCTTTTTTAGTCTAATAATTTCCTTATATCTAGAGAGTTTAGAGATACCCCCCCAACTCCCTCATGTGATTTTATATTTTTTAAAAGTATGGTGACTATATTGTATTAATTTTTGGGATTTCTAACTCTATTTTTTAACTTTTAGAAAATTTCTCTTTCTGTTCATTTAAAAAGTCAGATAAGTTATCCATATTTTACATGGGAGAGACTATAAGTTACTTAGGATGAAGTTTTCTATTATTAAGGTGGTTATAAGTTTATTACCTTTTGAAAAGATCTATAAGTTACTTGGGAGAAACATTTCATCATGAGAGAGGCTGGGATTGTTCTTTGTTATTGATAGGGGTTGATTCTATGTCATTTATTTGGAAAGGGGAAGAGTATTTGAATTTTTATTTATGGGGATCTATAATTTTTTAGTGGTATTGAAGTGAATGAAGATCAAGGATGTATTTTCTTAAAGAATTTTTCTTTTGATTCTAATTTATCATGATGATATTCAATCATGTGGGATTAGATTTGATGATTAGTGAATCAATGATACACTATCTATAGGTGAAATAGTTTAAATTATAGTTCATTTTTTTATATGAGAAGGTATTTAATCTATTTTTGAAGGTATTTAAATAAAACCAAAGTTAGATATTGTTAGAAAAAATATCCTAGGAAAATTTCTAGGTTTTGAGTGTAACACCCTAACCACTCTAGACTAGATTCAGTGCATTACTTACTATATTGGCATGGTTAGAAGGAATGAAAATCATGGAGGAATGATCCGTTTAGTAGTCTTGATGAAACTAGATACATATATGTAACTCAAATTACATGGGAAAAGGTTACAAACTACAATACATAACAAAATATAAAAACTGCATCTATAAGAACACAATAAATGATAACCTCTTCATCACCTATTGAGGGTGGAAAATGAAAGGGATGAGCTCAAATGATCAGTAAGGGTTAAAAATAGTGTAAGGTTGAGTCAATAATAATTGAATCATAAACAACTAGACATAACCAATATGGCATGGTGAATAAATGAAAAACTCACACCATTAATAAACTGAGACTGAAACTGCATCCATAGATTTTTTCATTGTGAATATATCATAGATATTTAAAACTGATAATGAATAAATATAATGCTTCCTAATTGTATGTAATGTATTAGTAACATGATACTATAATACCGTTAAAACGGTTTAGTTCTGTGGGTAGGAACCCGTCTGATTTTTGGAAACAAACTCAAAGGGTTTGTTGCCAACTAATTTGTCTCATAAGACCTGTTGATGCATCAAGGGGCTATAGAAGAACCCACCCACCACTTCATGTACAAATAATTCTTTATACATTTATTCAATAAAAGATCAATATTCCTTTTCAATACCCATATAGAGTAGAGTATACAGATTCATCAATATTTCCATAGTTGAAATAAATTTTCAAATAAACACCGTATGTAAAATGGTATACGGTTTAGAAAATAAACATATCCATGATATGTGATTATGTATATTTAATATAAATATAAATTCAAAATGAAAATTGATCTCAAATAGGAAGTGGGTACACCACATAAGGATTATTAGGTGCACAATACGGGGTAAGTCACAACAAAAAAGTAGTTGAGACAAGGTCTCTTACCACAATGTAATCGGTCGAATCATATGATAAGAACATAATAACCCTAAAATTAGTCATTTAATACCATTAATATAAATATAATAATGTGATTATATATCAAATGGATGTGCACATATACCACATACAAGAAATAATTGGAAAACAATGGAAATCTCACAAAAATGAAAGTGAGATGAGAAACCCCTTACCATATGCTCGTGTGTGTTCTTCATTTGTTTTAATGACCTGAATAATAAAATTTATCTTTATTAATTAACAATTACAGAACTTACTATAAATTTAATTGATTTATTATAACCTTGTTTTTTTCATTAATGGCCCTTTATGGGTTTAAGAGGTCCAATTTTATTTTTTTGGAAGCATTTTCTTCCTTGGTTTTCAAGATTTTTTTGCTTGTATTCATGAACACAAGTTCATTTGAAATGTGGTTAAAAATATAGAATTGTTAATATATATTATTAGTGACATTAAAGAGATATAAATTATATTATAATGATTTTGGGTTATATACTTGAGGATGAATCATTAGCTAAAAGTTATTGATAAACGCTTGGATTTAGCTTGGCAGTTTTGTATACAATGAACTTGTTTTGTATTATTTTTCCATATTATGAGTGCGTAGAGATTCCATAAAATTAATGAGATTAAATACATATATTCTGATATGTTTCAACCATATAAATTGTTTCATGACTATAATTTAATGTTGTAATGAAAATTGAGAATATGTTGTCCTTGAATGTGATAAATTAACACATCTCAGATGGTATTTTCATTTTTAGTATAAGAGGAGGGTGGGAAGAGAGATGATGATGAAATATTCCATTATAATAATATAATTTCAGTTCATTTTAGGTACTGGAATTATCATATCATTTATATTAGGGGGGATGAGGAAAGAATTATAAAAGAAAATAACTTAAAATAAAAGAAAAATTGAGAAATCTCTTACGAAAATTCAGAAACCTAACGTCATCACATAAAATTTAATAAAATAGATTGATGAGATAAATGGGGTATCTCATAACTCTTACATAATATGGGCAATATGGGAAATATGTAATGGAATATACCCACATAATAGAATTGAAAATAAAAGAGAAAATAGAAAGTGAAATCTTTAAGAAAATAGAAGGGTGGTTGATTCTCTTACCTTGTAGAGTAACTCCCAAAACATGAAGGTTGGGACCTTGGGGGTTTGAGGACACCTTGGGAGGACTCATAGGGAGGTAATACCCCAATAGCTTTGAGTAAATGAGTTTTTAATTAAAGAAAACGATGGGGGTGAGTGGGTTTTTATAGTAATTAAGAGGGAGATTTTTTATTAATTAAAAGGGACACCTCATTAGTGGTTTTTGCAAAACCATGGGCTCTCCCATGGTATTTGCCCATATTTTTTGCCACTTGGGACACATCATGTCATAAGTTATTATAAAAAATTCAACCATCCATTTATATTTAATTATTATATCATTATGATGTCATCAAACTATCGAAAACTCAAAACTGAATTTTTACTATTCATGAAAAATTCAAGTATTTTAGAAAAATCCCAAAAAATAACTCGAACCATTTTTTGACGTATATAATTTAAAAATAAAATCCATTTTTTGAAAATAATTTTCTAATTATTTTTAATTTAATTTTTAAATAAAAACAAGTTAATTTAAAAAATAACAATTTTAAAGATATAATTAATTATATAACACATTGAAAAATTAATTAAGATCTCATTATCTTATTACCTTAAGAAAATAAAATATTAACATTATTTACTATTAATAAGGGTCGTATTACTATTCATATTACTATTCAAAGGGGTATGTTACAATTCATCAAAAAATCAAGTTTGTTCTATTAGACTCCAAATGACTTACTGGTCATAAGTCTAGATGACCGTTTTTTGAAATTCAAAACATAGAAGTGGAAAATTTCTGTTTAATGGCTTGGTTTTAACAATATTAGGCTAGTTTTTGACTATATCTTAAATAACAAAGTGTTGTTTCAAAGGAACATAGTAATTTATGAAATATATTATATTAGTAGAATGTATTTAAGAGAAGCATACCATAAAATTTATGGGGTGTTATATTGAGTGTTTAAAATTTTGTTTAAGGAATTTTAAAGGGCACTATAAAGTAATGATAATTACTAAATTATTCTTGGGAGAGGCATGATGGAGTTACAACAATTATATTTATAAGAAATAATTCATTTGGTGACAACACAAGTCATTTCATGATTAGAGTTCCCAAGAAAATGGAAAAGGTCTAGAGTTCCCTACATATATATAGTTCTTTAAAATCATATGAAATAGTCCAGGAAAATATAAATGAGATTTTATACTTTGTTGTTGGGAGAAGAATAGGAGGAACTTTGTGACAATTATAATAATCTTGTTACCCATCTATGGTAGTGGATCATGTTCTGAAGGTTGGTATTATAAGGTCACATTGTGTGAATACCCCATGAGAGTTTGGATCTGGGATATTTTATTCCAATTTAGTAGGTGATGTTATACAGGATTGAATAAAAATTAAGAAGGGGGTTTAATCAGTTGTTAAATTTTATAAGTTTCAATAATTCTAAAAAATCAACCTTTGAAACTTATTAAATTTCAGATCCTTATCCTCTTTTAGTAAACACTCATTCATTAAAAAGTATAAAAAAAAGTAAAGAAAATGAGATTTTCAAGGTTTGGCCTTAGTGTGTGAACCTACATCCTTTCCATATCCACTCTCATGGGTTTATAGAAATTCACTATAATGAATAAGTGAATAAAACAAGTTATAACTCTCATTAGAAACTTTATATCTCATAATAGGAGTGATTATACTGACTCCCATCAGTTTTCAAAGTTTTCTTACAAAAAAATTGAGCCAAAAAAGAAAAGATAAAAAAAACTTCTCCTCAAAACTCTTTCCAGAACCTCATTCTCATGACCTTAGGTCTAATTAGCTTAGTTTGATTAAATCATTAAGATAGAATAATTATGAAGAACCCATTTTTCAAGATGCACTTCTCAAACTCTTCTCAACTACTCAATCCAATATTCCTCATTATGGTTAGAAAACTTTCAACAGTCTAATATTCTAATGATATCATTATCTGAAAATTAAATCTTACTCAAACTCTAAAACTCTATTTATTTTTCTCACATGAAAAAGGTTGTAAAGTCTAAATGTACTGTGCAACTATTTATAAGAATCGCAAAATTAAAAATTCATGAAACTAAAAAACTTGTCCCGCTTACTCAAATTCAAAAACCACTGAAATTCACTCATATTTGAACTTTGGATTGACTACATCAACTATTCTATAACCTTATTGAATTGTCTTAAATATTATTAGTAATTATCCATCTCTAACTTCCCAAAAAAATATTATGATGGTACTTACTCATCTCATTACAATGGAACTTCATTAGCTCATTACGATGGAACTTCTTCAGCTCATTGTGATAGAACTTCCTCATCTCATTATGATGGAGTTTCCTAATATTATTCAAAATTGAATTTCGTCAACAGAGTTAGTCTAATTGAATTTTCTTCTCAGATTCATTCCAATTGACTATCCACCTCAAAGTCAGCCTGATTGAATTTCCTCCTTAGAGTCAGAACTATTAACTTTTATCCACATAGTCAGTCTGATTGACTTTCCTTCTCAAAGTAAGTATGATTGACATTCTTCCTCATTGTTAGTCCGATTGAGTTTCCTCAGAGTCATTTTTATTAACTTTCCTTCTTATAGTTAGTGTGATGGAACTTCCTCATCTTTAATCTAATGGAATTATCATAATTATGATTTAAATCCACTTTTCAACTTTTAAAAACAACAAAACTCATCATCTATAACTCATTCATACTTCCAAAAACTTTTTTTCTCAACACTTCTAGATCTGAAGAAAACATTGTCTTTATTCCTCTAATAGATATATTCTTTATGATTCCTCCATTTATTTAAAATATTTTATCATGAGTGTTTTCAATATTTGTGATAACTTCAAGATTGGAAAATAATTATCTGACTTTAGGTTATAAAGTTTAAGAACCTTGTAACTCCTGACTTCACTGTCTTCATTTAACCTATTAATAAACATCCTAACTTTCTAATATCCATGGTTTCCATTTAATGTTTAACTTCATGATGATGAAATTGAGAAATATGGATCATTTTATTAACCATATTATATTTCTAGCTACTTCTGTGATTAGTACTTATTAGTTATAGATTCTACATATGGTGTTGCTTAGTCCAATCGTATGTTTCTGTAAAAAAACTTTCCTAAAAACATGAACTTTTCTCCCCCTTTGTGTTTGGGTTTGAACATTAAACAACATTCACCTATTTTTCGAAAATATTAATTTAAAAAGGATTAGTTTTCAAAAAATACAAAACCACTGTTAAAAAATTGTCACAAAGGTTCTTCAATCTCCACTTTGGTTTTTGTTGAAAACTTTTTTTAACAACTTTGACAACTCACCTTTGGTAAACTCATGTTTTTGGACTTTTACCAAAACACAGCCTTTCTCAAAATAGAGTGTCCTCACACCTCACTACTAGATAAATTATTCTTTTATAGAATTCCATACCGCGATGATAGAAATATTTTTCATCCATGTTAAGATAAACTCCACCTCAATTTTATATTTTCTTGAATTTCTTTTTATCTCACTTTTATTTTCATATCGACTGTTATCTGATAAACAAAGCATCAAATTCATAAAATAATGACAAGTAAAAAGTTTTTACAAAGTAAAAAGTTATTTTTTTCTCTCCCCCTATTTCATTATAATCCAAATCATGGTGGGGGACTTCATTATTAGTTTTATAAAGTAATTAGAGTATTCCTAACATGAAGTTATAGCCACAAATCTTCAAAACTTTCTTTTGAAATTTATTTTGAGAAGATGTCATCAAATTGTTACTTCATTGAGATATATTCCAATAAAACATCTCCAAAAACAACTTTATCTTTTATAAATTGAAACATTATATCAATTTGTTTTTATCTTGAATTTTTTATAGGGTTTTTAGAAATATAAATCTAAATATAACTATCCCAAAATATCTTCAATGATTTAGAAACTTTTACATTCAAATATTCTAGCTGGACAATCATCCACAATATCTAATTACAAGCATTAGTAGCTACAAAATAGTTTGACCCCCCTATAGTCATAGTTATTTAACTATGTTTCTTACTATGATAACTCACACAACATTCACCCAAGAAAATTATTCTTCCAAAGTTGATTTTCTATCATTAAAATATCTAGCCCAATCAGTATCAGTATAACCATTAAAGTTCATATAAAAAAAATCTTTTGTATAAAATCCCATTTGAGGTTTTTAATTTAACATATCTTATAATTATATTTTCTTCCAATATATGAGACTCTTTATGTTCACTTTGATATATTACACAGAAATATACCACATATACAATATTAGGTCTTGAGGCTGTGAGATAAATAAAACTTCCTATCAACTTCAAAAATTCTTTCTAGTTCACAATTTTCTAGATTCAATTTTACTCAAATTTGTGCTCACTAAAATATGAGTAGAAACTTATTTATATTTTTCCATTCCAAACTTAATTAACAATTCCCTGAAATAGTTTTCTTGAGATAAGAAAATAAACTTTTCCTTTTTTTGAACTTTTAATCCAAGGAAGAAATTTAATTCTCTCAATATTCACATTTCAAAATTCTTCTTCATTTCCTCATAAAATTCTTTAAAACCTTTTTATTTATCTTTAAAAAAAATTATATCATTCACATTCACAATTACAATAAGTTTATTGGTGTTAAATTCTTTCACATACAAGTTACAATCAACCTTTATTTTAGAAAGACTCAATATTATCAAGAAACTATCAAGTTTTTAATACCAGTCCTATGGGACTTGTTTCAACCTGTACAAGGATTTATTAAATATAAAAAAATATTTTTACAACATTATTAAGTATCAAACAACAAGGATTTTAAATTTAAACTTCTTCCTAAATCTCTTCATTTAAAAAAGATAACTTTATATATATATGATAAATTTTTATAATTTCGATGTGAAACCACTAATAGAATCATTCTAATAGTTTCTAATATTGAAATAGGGAAAAAAAATTAAAATCTACACCATACACCTATTCAAAACCTTTACCAAAAATCCTTTCTTTGTTTCATAATACTTTTCCATGTTCATTAAACTTGATTATGTAAACCCATTTTTCTCCGATAACATTTTTACCTTTTAGATCTTTGACAACTTCCAGTGTTTCAATTCTCTCAATCTCATCCAACTCTTCTTTTATATAATAAACCCATTCTTTGTGTTGAATAGATATGGAAACTAATTTTGGTTTAACTATTGATATAAGTGAAGTCTAGTTCTCTAATCTAAATATTCTTCTCGTCTAAACTGGAGCCTTCTGATTTCCAATGATGTTTTTGGTCTCAACATGATTTTTTAAAGTAGGAAATTTTAATGTTTCTTTTCTAGATTCACTTTCCTCATCACAAAATTCTTCAAAATCTTGATAAGTATATTTTTTTATCATTCTCAATTTCATTGAAAACCTTCATTTTTTCTTTATCAACAATATCATTAACCTTTTTTGGATTTTAAATGACATTCACATAATATTAATCCACTAGATTTTGTAAATGTTTCTTCTAAAATTTATAACTTCTTTTATTGGGAAAATTATTCATAAATATCCCTTATTTATCAATCTCAACAAACATTCCAATATTTGGATTTTTAACTTTTAGAAAGCATGGAATTCCAAATACCATGAATTAATTCAATGAAGGATTTTTTATTTTACCAATTTTCGTATAAAGACATGTTGTATTCTGAACTCAACAAACATTTGATCTAGCTATATAGAGTAATACTAACAGCTTCTCTCTAATGGAAATTAAAAGTTTGTATTATGTTAACATGCTTCTTCTCATTTCCACTAAAACTATATTCTTTCTTTCTACTAAAACATTTTTTGGGGGTATATGGTTCACTATACTGAGGTTTGATTCCATGATTTCTCATAATAGTTTTAAAATTATTGCATGTTAATTTTGTACTATTATATGTTCTTAACTTCTTTATATAAACTCACATTTTTTCTCAATAACTTTTCTGAAGAATCTAAACATTTCAAATGTCTCTAACTTGTGTTTCATAAACATGATATTTTTAATTTGAGTGAAATCATCAATGAATGTGGAAATGTAAAGAAATCAAATTTTTTATTAATGTCTCATCATTCCATATAATTCAGAATGAAGAAGTGCAAGAGGTCTGGTAAACTGAATATCAACTTTCTTATGATTTCTATTAGTCATCTTCCCTTTTTGACAAGTTATAAAAAAAATCTCCAATTTTCAATTCTAATTTTTTTACTACATCAAATTTAGAAATTTTGCGAATGAATTTCTTCCCAAGGGGTCCAAGAATTTAGTGCCATATATTATTCCCATCTTCATCACTAAGATAACATAAGTTGTTAAGTTCTCCAATCTGAAAAATATTTCCACTAGTTCTTTCTCTATTGGTTATAATTTTTTGTCTTCTATACTTTTTATGATACAATAATATGTTCATAAAATAAATTCATTCCCATCATCTCAAATTTTACTTATATTAAGTAAGTAATTTTTTATCCCATCAAATAATAGAACTTCATTAGATTTTAGTTTTTTGACGTTTTATTTTAGCAGTTCATATTACTCTGATTTTCAAGGAAATATCATTTAAAAATTTAATGACTCCTCCATCACGATTTTCAATATGTTTTAAAAATTTTATATAACAATTTATGTGTAATGAAAAACCACTAACAATTATCCATGTTCTGTTCCTTTTACTTTCTTTCAAAGTTGTCTCAACAAAAAAAATATTTCTTTAAATTTCTTACTTCTAGAAACCTTTTCTTATCTACCATAAGAAACATGTTCTAGAAGGAGTTTCACATATTTTTTAGTATGATGAACAACCTAGTCACATATTCCTCAAAATTCTTCTAGAAATTCAAATTTATTTTTTGTTGGAAAGTTTCTAACACCTTAAGATTTTTCTTCTCTCACTTTATATGGGTTAGGAAAGTTACTTATTCTTCTTCTACTATTCCTTTCACTATGTTTATACCATCCTTTAAGTAGTGAAAATTTGTAATAATAATTATATTCCATTTTCCCATATATTCTACAACACCAAAAAAACCATAAAATTTTTATTTTTTATTTAAGTAATATCTTTCTCTATAGAAACTTTGTTGATATTGATAACTTCTTCCTACTCCAACAAACTCTAGGTCTGGAACATCCTTCCTCCTGAGTAAATTTTCAAATTTTATATATGTGATAGGTTTCTCATATCCTT
Organism: Viscum album; assembly: GCA_963277665.1. NCBI lineage: Eukaryota > Viridiplantae > Streptophyta > Magnoliopsida > Santalales > Viscaceae > Viscum > Viscum album. The sequence continues at coordinate 1,376,301,988 of OY728152.1, read as the reverse complement.
TCTCAACCCAAACATTCCCATCCCTTTTCTTATCACCTAAAATGTTAGAAAGATCACATGAAACATTATTTTTGGAGGGTGAGGATTTCACACGATTCTTGATTTGAGATTTATCAATAAAATTAAAAGTATTATCTTATACTTCTATGGATTTTTTGTTGTTTTAATTTATCTCTATAAAGGTGCTTTCAGAATTAAGAATTTTTCATTAAAAAATTTAACTTCTTCTTCCATAGATTCTATCTTCTTTATGACATCTTCATCCTTCTTTCCATATTCATCAATTCTACGTTTGTAGTTTAAGATCTCTTGTATGTATTTTTCTTCTTGCTTAAAAAAATATTTTTCACCTTCATAAAATTTTCCATTATCTTTATTTGTCATTATGATTTATTTATTATGAGATCTGATTTTTTTCAAGACATGTAACAAGTTCTATTCTCAGTCGATACTCCCTAAAATATTCTTCACCTCCTTCTTCTTCATAATTTGAGTCTTTTGTTTTCTAAATATTTTTAATTAATGTTATAAACTATTCTAAACTCTCATCTTCTGAATAATTTTTTTTTGAGTTTGATTAATCTTTATTACTCAATATACTTCTCTTATTCCCAGTAAAGTGATTATTCTTTTTGTTGGATAAATTTTCTTCTTTAGAAAATTTGTTCCACTTCTTCTGTCAAGGTTTTTCATCATAATCATCTCAATTTTCTTAAAATTTATTCTTAGAAAAATTCATAGAAAGGTGTATAATTCCATCGCACTCAAAGAAATTTAGAGGTGGTTTTTTCTATACTTTCATCTTCTTATCCGATAGTTTTTTGTGATAAGAGGCACTGTTTTTTCATTTAACTCATCATCCTCGTTATCTTAAGAATCAAAAGGATTAGAATTTTCAATATCTTGAATTTTCAACATTCTAATAGCTTCAATATCCATTTCTTGTTTCATATTATTATTAAAAAAATTAGAGTTTTTCATTTCATAATGAACAAGAAAGTTATGAAATTCATTAAGAGATAAATCATCTTTATCTTATAAAGAAGAAATTTTAGAATCAAACTTATCTGGAAGGTTTATCATAAGTTTCTTCACTATTTTTGAATATTATAGAAATTATCCAAATCCTTTTATGTTAAAAACAATTTAATTTACCCTGGTGAAGTATTTACCACTAGTTTTTTTTCTCTAATTATTATTTATTAAAACTTACTATACTAGATTTGTATTTTTTCTTATTTCACTTTAGTATTCCCTTTGAAAATACTTACTAGATTATCCAAAAGACTCTTTTATGTTTTTAAACCCATAAAATTCATATATATATATTTTATTACATAGTCATTATTATAGTATTTCTAGATTTTCCATCAACTTCAATAATTCCCTTATTAGCAAATATCATAGGATCAACTTTCCCAATAGGTGTAAAAACAATTATAGTAGTTTCAAAAACATCCAGGCTAAGAGATAGGAGATTAAGAATCATCCTATTTTTACACCCATAATTATTTTTTCCATCAAAAATAGGAATCCCTTTACTATAGATGTAATTTAGATTATTTGTGACAAGGATTCCATAAGGTAACTTTCTCTTTGATACCAATTGAAGTTCCAAAGTATTGAATAAAAACTGAGAAGGGGGAGGGGTGAATGAGTTGTTCACCTTTATATGTTTTCACACTTTTAAAAACTTAACCCCTAAATTTTTTTAAATTTCATGTCTTTATCATCTTTTATTAAACACTTATGCATGAAAAAGTAGTAAAGTAAATCACAAGAAATTTACAAGGTTTGATCTTAGTGTGAGAAATTATATCCTTTACATAGCAACTCTCATGGGTCTATATAAGTTCAGTATAAAAAATAATTGAATAAAAATTATAAAAACTCTCAATATACACCTTCTATCTCTTGATAGGAATGATCATACAGACTCTCGTCAGTTTATAAAGTTTTCTAAAAAAATTTAGCCCCAAAAGAAAAGATCACAAAAAACTTTTCTCCTAAAAACTCTATCCAGAACCTCTGTTTGATGAACCTGGGAATGATTACCTTAGTCTAATTGACTCATTAATATGGACTCATTCTGATGAACCCTTTGCTAAAATTGAACTTCTCAAACTATGCTCAACTACTTAGTATGATCTTCCTCGGTCTGATCATCCTCAGTCTGGTATGAAAACATTCAATTGTTTGATCTTCTATTGAGATCTCTATATAAAGTGTAACTTTGACTCAAAATCTACATCACTCCACTTTTTTCTCCCATAAAAATTTTCAGGAAGTACGGATATACTGTGCATCTATTTATAGGAATCCTAGAATAGAAAAAGGTAGTAAATGGAAAAACCATTCATGCTTACAAGAATTAAAAAAACTTCAAAATTCACTCATATTTGAACTTCATGTTGTACTAATTCAACTCTTATAGAGCCTTCTGGTATCATATTTATTAGTCTTAGTAATCATACTTCTAAAACTTCCAAACTTTTCTTCAGTATGTTGGAAATTACTCAGCTCATTATGATGGAACTTACCTAGCTCATTACAATGGAATTTCCTCATCTCACTAGGATGGAACTTTATCTGCTCATTATAAATTTACTTTCCTCATAAGAGTTAGTCTGATTGATTTTCCTTCATAGATTCAGTCTGACTGAATTTCATTATCAGTGTCAGCATGATTGACTTTCCTCATCAGAGTTAGTTCAATTGAATTTCCTCTACATAGTTAGACTGATTGATTTTCCTCCTTAGAGATAGTCTGGTTGAATTTTCTTCTCAGAGTTTAGTCTGATTAAATTTTATCCTTATAGTTAGCTCGACTTACCTTCATTCTCAGAGTCAGTCTGATGAAACTTCTTAGTCTATAGTCTAATGAAATCCATATAATGATGTAATTTTCAGTATGATAGAAACTCCACTCTGTAACTTTGAAAAACATTAAAATTAATCAGTTATAACTCATTGATACTAGAGAAAACATTTATTCCCAACACATCTAGGTCAAATGAAAATATTTTCTTGATTCTTGGAACCAATACACTCTTTACGATTCCCCCATTTCATCAAAATATTTTATCTTGATAGCTTTCATGATTTTTAAGATCATCAACATTCATCATATTACATTACGTTATAAAGTTTAAGAACTTTCTAAATTCTAAAATCACTATATTTATTCAACATCTTCAGTAATATTCTAGATTTTTAACAACCATGGTTTCTGATTAATCTTGAACTTAATGCTAATGAAATTGAGACTGATGGAGAATATGATCAACAACTTTATATTTCTAAAAACTTCTACGAACAATGTTTCTTAGTCTAATACTCCATGTCTACTGTTAATTAGTTCGATCTTATGTAACCAAAAAACAAATTTCTCAAAAAAAATCTCCTCCTTTCTGTATGGGTTAGAACACTCAGTAACTTTCACCTATTTTCAAAAACATTCTTTTGAAAAATATTAGTTTTCCAAAAATATAAAAAATTTGTTAAAAAAATCATAAATGTTCTTCAGTAGGACATTTAATGAGATTCTACATTGTGTTGTGAGGGGAGTTACAAATAGACATACAAAAAAGTCCCTCAATATATAATATTTTTTTATTAAAATTTTGGGAAAAATTTAATATTATTTTATTTGTTGAAAATGATAAATAAATGTATCACATCATGGGAAGTATGGATATATAGTGACTTGAGTGAGGTGAATTTTGGTGCATCTGTCATTCTAATAGTGTTCATGCCATGGATCTGGATCACACCATAATGACTAAGTATGTAAGAGTTAATCTTTTTAGAGTTCAGGTGACCAAGATGGATAGGGAACTGTCATGTCATAATGGTGTCAATTAATGTAGTGATTCAAACTCATGTTTTTAGAATGGAAGAAGAATCACATCAGGAACAATGAGTCACACTATAAACCTTCCATTTCCATAAATGGTTAAAAGTTTAAAATAAGAAGAAATGTGGGATATTCTAATGTGTTGAATCAACTATTTTAAAGGAATTTAAAAAAACTATGATCAGTAGTTTTTAATGAAAATAAATAAATGAGATAAAGATTCTAAAAATAGGGGACAAACATTTCATGAAAAAAAAAGGATAAGAAATAGAACCACAAAACAAAAAAAAATATAGAAGTTAAAAGGGAGGGAGTTTTATGCTAAGTGTTTGAAGGAAAAATATCACAATAGGAATCCCAATAAAAGTTCTAGAAATATAGAAGAGTAAAGAAAAGAGAGATCTAGAAAGGTATCTCACTAGAAGATCATGAAGATTAATATATTGATGAAACTAGAGCTTCTTGCTACACTATCCCAAGTGTAATTTATATTTATTGTTTGAGGAAAGAAAAATGGATTACATGAGGAGTGGTGAGTTCCATCTGGTTAGGATAGTAGTGAGCTCTCCATTATTTGTGAAGTTTGTAAACCTGAAGGGTTAGTATGTCTTCTTTAAAATTGTAAAATAATTTATGTGCTTAGTGTTTTAGGTGGATTCACACATCTTCATTTCATGCTCCTTGGATTATCCTAGTTTCGTTGAACTAGTAAAAACTAATTCTAATACTCTATTATGTTTCTTATCGCATTATACTGATTATGAGGGAGAGATTGTTCCTAATAATAGTAGAACAAGATCATATTTTAGGTTTATTTTAATAAATAGATATACCCAGATTCACCCCACCACCTTTGGGTATTCACATTTCTTGATACCAAAAATGAAAAAAACTATGAAAATATCCATCAACACAAAATTTTCAAGAAAAATAAAAAATTTACTCAAAATACCTTAAAAACCCATCACTTCATGAATACATAAATTCTTCACTTATTTGGAACTTTTCAACATGATTTTTCAACCATTATAACCTAGAAACTCCAACTAGTCAACTTGAGAAAAAATTTTCAACATTAACAAGGATATAATAATTTGTAAAAATAATTAATATCATCATTAATATTTTTTTAACCCCCAATATTTACACATTAACCATAAAGTGTATTATAGTTTATTTATAAAAAATAAAAACAATGGTTTTTATAAATTTTGAATTTATTCAACACTTAAATAAGCACATTTTCTTATTTTAATTTAAATCCACTCAAAAAACTACCCCAATACATACAATACATGAGTTATAAGTATCATTGAATAAAATAACTGATTTATATCTTCAAACAAAATAAACATATAATACCTCTTATTCAACCATTCCAATCATCATACTCTTAATTTTAAGAATTAAAACTATAATTTGAGTGATTCCAATAGAATAAAAATTAAATAAAATTCTTACATTAGTTACTCTTATTATTTTGTATTAATGAGTTATTTCTTTCCTATATTATCTTGAAAGGTTTTTTTACAGTAATTTGGAATTATCAATAATCCATTAACTCCTCAAATTAGAATTTATAATTTAAATTTATCAAACTTCAATCATTCACTATCCATTTAAATTTTTATATATCTCTTATCTCTTCAAATAGGAATTAGATCATATTATATTATTTTATAGTATATCATGGACAAATTTTGAGTCACCTACATGGGAAAACTATATTAGTATCAAAATTTTTTTAAAACATTTCCAAATTAAATAAAATACTACCATAATTCTATTTCACCCCATTGGAATTACACTAAATATAATTTATTATAAACTAAATTATTATCTAAAAAAACATAACTCTATAGAAGTTCCACTATAACTCAAATTGAATAAATACATGTATTATCCTCTATCTTAGGAAACAGGAACTCTAGTTACATGCCACCATGAATAGGCCTAGATTTCCTAAGTCATATACTTTGTGATTTTGTGGTCTTTGAGGTATTGAATGTGAGTTTTTATATGAGTAGTGGTAGATAAGTAGAGTTTGAATTATATTTAAATAGATAAAAATCATTCCATGAATCCATGCCATTTTGAAATGATTTTTTTTATCTAGAAAAACTTGAGGGAATGAGATTCCTCTAGTTGGTTTGGGCATGATCATTATTCCATAATTCCACACATTTTTGAATAAGGGTTTATATTTCATCATTAATATTGGGTCATGATTATTTATTTTTTTTATGCTTTTTGTTGTTTCCTTAGAATTTTTAGTGTTACATATTGTTTTCCATTAGAAGTTATTAGGATTGAGAAAGGATAGAAAGGTTTTCTCTATGAATTTTTAGATCCTAGATATTGTAATATGACTATGAAAAATACTCTATGATATTCCTCAATTCTATTATTTTTGGATAGTTGAGGTATATGAGATTTTGGGGAGATTGTTTCACTATTTTTAAGGATCAAATTGACTAACCATTTTTATTTTGAAATGAGGTGTGTCACACTATAAATTTGTATCCTCCTTTTTAATTATAAAATTTGTTACTTTATCAAATAATATCAAATATATTTCACTTCCTCTCAATCTATGGTAAATCTATAAATTTACATGATTCATTATAAATATTATATTTATAGTTTTTGTTTCCTTTTCTCTTGTGAGGTAAGATTCTCATTGATTGTGATGTTTTTTCCCCAATTTATCTTTCCTTATCTTTTCTATATCTTATCAAGTAGGTATGGGAAGATTTTTTTGTTTGTTTTGATTGTGTTGGAAAAAATACTTGAATTTAGATAATTTTCTTTTGTTTTTTGAAGTTTTTCCATGGATTGTGTTAGTATTTTAAACAAGGATATTAGTTTTTTTCAATGTTTTGTTGTTAAAGCTTCCTCTGAGGAAGTGGTTTTAATTTTAATCTATTTTATTAATGTGTTAATTTATATTAATCATAATTTAATTTTTTAATAAAGAGATAATATCAAACTAATAAAGAAAATATATTGATTTAAATTGAAACTAGGAGGATAATAAATCATAGTATGCTTGTTTTATTATTATTTATTTAGTATTGTTGATGGATTTTATGTTAAATCTTATTACTGGGTTTTTTATTATTTCTAAAATAATTGACTACATTTAAATTTTCAAATGACATAAATCTATAAATGAAAAAAGGATACTAAAATTTACAAGTTATAATTTAATTTTTTTAGAATGAGATGATAAATAAATTATAAAACATTAATATATGAGCCTATTTGTTTTCTATTATGATTTTTTATTTTTTTTTTGATATGTTTGTATTAATATCTTTTTGTGATTATAATGGTGGGTTTTCTAGTTTATTTACTTGGCTAAAAAGAAAGGGTGTTCTTTGGTTTTACTAATATGTATTTCTATGATTTGTTACTGTATAAGAGGTAGTGGTGATGTTGTAGGCTATTGGTTTGGATTTAGCATGTTTTAATTTCCTAAGGATGTGCAAGACTATTAAAATTTATTTAAAAAATCTTGTTGAAATGGGAATGATAATGGATTTGAGATGAATTAATGAAATATTAAATGGATAAAATTAATATGTTTAAAATGAATGATGGTAATTGATTGTGAACACAATAAATATGTTATATATATATAAATAAAGTTTGGTTTCCAGAGTAAATTTGGTAAATGTGTTAATAGGGTAAATAAATGGGTTATTAATGTGAATAAAGAATGTGTATATTGTACGACTGATCTGGTGTTTTATTATATGGATAGAGTTGGTATAATTTTTTTTGTTGTGCATTTAAAGTGATGTGGAATTGGGAAATGGTTCTAGTAGTGTTCTGATATGAGGTATAACCCTAGATTAGGATCATATATATTATTATATATTACTTTTTTATTGCTAATTCACCACCATTAGAGTTGGGTAATGTGATTGATTATAGAATAAGGTTTTGGGTTCTAGATATACATCCAATATCTAGGATATGTGTAACATGCTAACCTGGGAGCCACTAAAATGGTGCTCTGAACTGGTCGATCACATGGCCTCAAGTGCACCTCTTTATTCTCTAGAGGATTCAGACTAACAGAAAGGGTCCAAATGTGGTACAATGGGGATATTATACCCTATGGGTTAGTAATATGTAAAAAAAACATAAATAAGTGGATGTATGGTAATATAATTACAACTAGAAAATAATAATAAGTGAATGAATAACTATGAATGAACATGATATATTGTATAAATAACAGACATATAGCAGGTAAAAAAAATATACAAGGCTAGACTGTTAGAATAATAATGAAATAAGGACTAAAAATTTGGAAGAAATCTTGAGTATATACTTAACTGTTACTCCCAAGCTCCCATGTCTAGTCCTAGTTCATAAATAAAATATAAATCATAGCATAGTCCAAGGTCCTAACCTTTTTTCAAGAGATAACATGTCCAGGGACCCACTGAAAACCTAAAAATTATGTGAGAAAAACTCAGTAGGCTACCACAATTGGTTTCTAATTCAATCCATTCTATTAATATAAAATAATTCTATGTACATGTTTATCAAAAGTAAGTAGTGCAGTATTAATAAATTTAAACAAGTCAGGCTCAGGTTCTTTAAGGACACTTAGCCAATTATACCTACTTTGGACAAATCCAGAAATGTCTCCCAACAAGTGTCCCCATGAATATATAAATAAGTATAAAGATATGTATGTATATATATTCACTATATACATAGTAACACATATATTTGTGTGTGTGTGTGTGTGGTTCTATCCATGACTTGAGGTGTAACTCAGGCATCCATACATTATCACAAAGGTTTCATAAAGTATTAAGGGATTCCATGCCTAATTGTCACATTTAATAAGGGACACCATGCACAAGTATCACAATAGTGGACACCATTCCAAAGTATAGTAATAATGGATGTCATGCCTGAGAACCATAATAAGGGACACCATGCCTCAGTATCATAATAAGGGACACCATATTGGAGTATCATAATAAGGTATATCATGCCTGAGTATCACAATAAGGGATGTCATTCTTGAGGTTCACAATAAGGGATTCTATACCTAAGTATCACAATAAGGTATTTCATGAATGAGTGTCACAATAAGGGCCTCCATGCTTGTTTACATTTCAATAATATACTTCTTAACATTTTATTCATTTGTTCTAAGGAGGATAAAAAGAGATGGAATTACCATTCACCTAATAGGTCGTTTTACTATAAAAAAAGTAATGATTATCATACAAAACCATTTAATTTGGGTTAAAAAAAATATTCCATGTCAATGGAATATAAGAAATGCACCCAAAGGGGTGGTTCAAGATGAATTGAATTTCCTCCCATGATTTAAGTAAAGGCATAATGGATATTTCATTTTAGTCATTCAATTATTGAAAGTTAATTTCATATTTAAAAAGGTATTCACACATAAATTAAAGCACGTAGCACAACAGAACATTTTATAAACAATTCTAACTTTAGGTAAAACCACATATACCACCTACCTTATACAGAGGATGCTTCACTTTTCTAATCATGGGATATGATTTTATCCAGAATGTGGTAAATTGGAAGAAATATAAAATCACCCTAAAATAGTTCAAATTAAATCGCATGGAAATAACATCTAACATAGTGAGATAAACTGAAAAATGAATAAAGATAAGTATTATACATACTGATTTGATTTCAATGTGATGGAAGATATTCAATTTTGAGCTCAAATTATGTAGAAAACGCCAAGGATGAGGTAGGAAGAGGTGGTGCATGAGGGAGAGGCTACTAAAGAAAATGGGAAAGGAAAAGGGGTGAAAACTTTTAAGTGTTGGAGGCGAGAATTGGTAATTTTTTCTCTTTTAATGAGCCACATAGTTTAGATGCATGGTTTGGATTACCTTACACCAACTATGTGGTGTTAATGTTTGAAGTGATAGCCCCCTCACATGGCTAGTCATATTGTTTTACAAACTTTACATAGCCCATGGATTGACCTATGAAATTTATGAAAACCTCTCCCATGATCATGTTACCCACATTACATGGTTTATCAAATCATGCTACTCTATTTAGGGATTGTATGGTTGAGGTTCATGCTTATCACTAACCGTGAACCTTAGACTTCCTTTCTAAAAATATGGATTCTGAATCCCAGCACCCTCAAAACTCAACTGAACTCCCAAGAACCACTCAAGACAAAATCCATGACCAAAAACTACACTTTTAAGTGTTCTATATCTTAGGATTACATTCTAAATCTTAACTTAAGATTAGTCCCATCCACAAAATTAAAATCCCAAATTAATTTATAATTTTCTACCCATTACAAAACACTAGAGGTTATAATTTGGATGATATAGAGTATCAAATACTCCCCCTCTCAAAATATCTCTTCTATATATAGTATAGATATGATGTGATGGCATGAGGTTATGATTATGGTTTCTGGTATGACGCATATATGATGAAGCAATGATATCATTATGTGATAGTAATATGGTTATAGATATGGTATAAGACATGTGGTTTTGGTATGAAATATGTGGTTTTTATTATGTGATTATGGAAGATATGTGGTTATATAGTATTTGGTTAACTATATATATAAGTAAAAGTAGTGATAGGACATATGCCATTGGGACATAAGGGTGAATATATCATTGGGAAATTAGGTATGGGGTACCTTTTTATATATTTTTTCTTGATTATAATATTACTATAGTTAAGTTCATATTTTTTAAATGATCCTCAGCAAGGATTGGTTTGTAATTGACCTTGATTCAGGTTACTAACTGGTTTAGCAGTTTATTCAACAAGTTTTAGTATGATTATTTCACATTTTCACATGAGTTTATAGGGGTGAAACTACTAAGTATATTTTTACTCTCACCCTATCTTTTAAATCTTATTTTACATATTTATAAGATATATTTGGTGATTGGAATTGAAATTACTAGACTGTGGTGTTAATGTTTGGTATTTTTGTTACTTTTATAGGAACTATTATTTTTGTATTCATTGAAAGACTTTGTTTCATGTATGATATCATATTAATCTTGATTTATTTATTGGATTATGAATTATTATATAGAATTTATTGGTGTATTTTCTTAATTTTCTTCTACATTTTATGATTATAATTCCTCCCATCATGTATGTTTTATACCTTTGGTTCAAGTCACCAACTCATAGACTTTTGGAGTTGGTATTTACAGGTCACACCTATTTTCAAATCATCCAAGGTGGTTTTTTGATGAGAATAGGTCATTAAAAGTGTTATTAGAACTTTTTTTTATGAGTTTGGAAGGATTTTGGAGTTACATATTGGTGAATTAGTGACCCAATTTTTATTTAAAATTTCTTTGAAATTTTTTAATAATATTTTTTGAGGATTTCATGATGTCAGTTCAATTAATTTTATCATTGTATACTTTTATAAGTAAATAATATAATAAATATTTTTTTTTCATGTATGTAAGGTCATTTATCAACTCCTAAACGAGATCCTGAATCAAAATTATGAATCAACGGTTGTGTCTGTAATGATATATTTTTTCATGGGAGGTTTAAATTTCATGGAAAGTCATTGAAACTTGAGATTATAAATTTTGATGACTAAAATTAAATAAAAAAAATATTTTATTTGTTTTTAACTGTGTTGTGGTGGTGAAATGTCATTTCAAATGGTTTGGGAGTTACCATGTAGTGATTACATGGAAAGGGTGATTATAGAACCACTTTTTTTATTCTTCCTTCACCATTAAGGAAAGGGGAAATCCTAAAATCCATGAGAGGATTATTAAATGGAATTATAGGGAAGTATTAATGAGGAGTATTCATGTTGGGAATTGAAATTTTCCTTTAATGAAATTCTTCCCCATTGGAATAATTACCCCCCTCTTATTTTATCATTTGTGTAATTATTTAGATAATTTCATTACTTCCTTTCTCCCATTATATTCACATGAAAAACAAAGAAATAATCAATCACATTCTTCAGGTTCTTGGTGTTCAACATGGGGGAAGAGAGAATTATAATCAATGATCATGATATGATCATAAAGATTTATCAAATCTCCAATAAGGTAATACTTTTTTAATTTATGTGTTCACCTCATTCTCTTTTATCCTAAAAACATTATTCTTTTTAAAATAAAATTTTCAGTGATGAACATGATTTTATGTGAAAAAATTATAATCGAAAAATAAAAATTAATAATATTTAAATAAATTATTATTTTCTCTCTTAAAAAATTCACAATAAATACTTTCATCATGCCCCAAATATATTCATTGATTGACTTTGATTATTTGAGGGTTTTTATATCATGGAAACAAAGTGTTTTTTAAATGAAATTTAATTAAATAAAATAATTATATTATTTGATAAATTCATGTAGAAAATAATATTTTTAAAGATAATGATTCCCCTCGGATCATAATAGTTCATCTATTAAATATTTAATTTCTAATATTGAAAAAATGGGGATCAATCCTCTATATGTTTCAAGAAATTTTGTTTAACAAATTTCCTTAGATTATTTTTCAAACATGGTTTGTTCCATGTTATATTCTTTCCATTGAATTTCTTAGAATTCTTTCCACTAAGGAATATTCTTCTATTACCATATTATTTCCCCTCTTATATTTTTCATTCACTAATGATCCCGACAGTAAATACATATTGGGTGTTCGAACCTTCCATAGTCCACCAATCCTTTAAAAAAACTCTTGATAATTATCTTTTCCTTCTCATTTACTTAGATGATGAAGGCCTCAATTCATGATATGGATTTACTTTTTTAGTGTGGAGATATGAATACTAAGTGATGTTATGTAGGTGTTATAGAGGAAGTTTAGTAGAGGACTGGTGATGAATCAGACTACTAACATATACATGGCCTTGATTACAGTGATGGTGAGGGTGATGTAATCAGGTTGATGATGAATGAAAATATTTTGGGATTTTGATAAGGAATGAAGGTGCTTCCATGGAAATTGAATTTGGTCAATGGTACAAAAAATAATGAAAAATTCATTAGGCCACATGGTGATTAGATTGAGTGGTGTAAGGCATGGGGGAACTAGCTAAGGATGTGGGGAATAAGAACTTGGAATGATGTGATTTTTTATTACATAGTGGATGGTCTAAGGGGAACAAAATGTGTATAGTTAATTTCATGGTATCTAGGGTTATGTGTTTGGTTAAATATCACACATCATATGAAATTGGGTTACATTCCCCGTACTTCTAGCCACATGGTTTTTCTGTGTACTAGTTGTATACACCAACTATCCTCCTAGCCATGTGAAATTTACTACACAACATGTGGTCCTAGGTACATTCCATATATAACCAAAATAGTCATAATCCATGTTCTAAAGATACACACCTAGTAATATAAGTGAGTTTTCCTAATATTTCATATATAGATACATGTCATGTATTTCCAAAGATTTCATGTAGTCTATGTAAGAAGAATTTAGATTTCCTTCTACATATATAAGTTTAAGACATGTAACCATCCAAAAACATCATGTTCCCATGTTGGAAACATTGTTTATATTGAATTAAAATGTATTAAGATACAATGATATATTACTTTCCTTTCCTAATGTCCCTACACACTATGTATCATACTTGTCACATCGTTTACTTTTTTATTTATAGTATTCTCCAGGATTTCTCACCTAGGTGTCATTTTAAGACATGTAAATAATATATTATAATTATATTTTAGTGTATATCAGGACCTTATTATCCCCTCTAACATTTTATGTTATTCACATTATGGTTCCTGAAGTTCAGGGATCTTAACATTGTTGAGATAATGGTAGGTAGTGGGAGATATGTTTGGAGAAGTGGTAGAGTTAGGAACTACCATATGTGATAGATCACAGTCCTTCATGTACTGGATTAGGTACTCTGTGGGTAAATACTCGTGATAGGGTGAAATCTCTTATATATATATATATAGAGTTTAGGTATTCAATATTTTATTAGGTTAGTGTCTTCCAGCAGTGGGGTCTTCACTCCCTCGTTTATGGGTCACGATCCTCCATCCTAGAGTTATTAATATATTGTATTTTAGGGAAAAATAATCTATAGGGTTTAGGTACTCCCTCGATTGATATCCATGTTTCTTAATGAGTGGAGATCCCTCACTAATTTCTAGATGTTAGTGCACTTGGGTTGTGGTGATATAAGTTATTCTGGTCCCTTTATTAGAAAAATAATTAATAATGTAGTTTTATAGAATGATGAACTACTTGAAATTAGTTACCTATTCCAATTTGTTTTTATAAAGATACTTTTTATTGAGTTAACTTCCCATTATACTTACCTCATTAGTTTTTGTGTGTCCTAATGAGTATATTTATACTCACCCCTATACATGATTCATGACTATATAATTTGTGTTGATGAAAACAATGCACAATTTAGTGTTGGATTCAACGGAGTCGGTGGATCCATTGATGTTACTGCTTAGTGGAGCTTGAAAGTGATCATTACTGATAGTTCTTATTTTTGGTAGTTCTCATGTCATGACATCGAGTTCTTTTATTCCTACTATTTGAGGTTGTTCCTTGACATGGATGTTGGGATTTATGTTTTGGATTGTTTACAAATTCTATGATGTTCCTAAGATATTGTTCTTAGTATCATGCATGATGTACATCAGTTAGTTCCATTAATTATATGTTGGTTTTGTTATATATATTCTATCTCACATACGTGTGTAAGTTTTTAGGTTTATATGGTAAGGCCTCCCATATATGCATTATTCCTTCTTGTTGTTTATCTCTAAGATCTATCCTATTGGATATGGGCTTGGAGCGGTATAATCGATATACTATTGGACCCAATGGGGCCCTTTAAGTCATGTCATGTATTATGAATATTACATTATTTTAGTAAAGAAATAGTAACATTCAATCATAACATGCAATATAAGAAAAATATATCATTAGGGTCACATATAAGGCCCATGTGATATAATACAAGGACCTTAATCTTATTGAACATACTAAAGTGTGATGATGTTAATTTTTCAGCAGATAACTAAGTGTGGTACAATCATCATGTTTTTTCATTTTTGATTTAATTGGGAAAGTGTTTGAAATTTTTTAAAATGAATTTAATTAAATGATCTTAAATGGAATCCATATCCTAGGATTATGAGTTCTTGATTTTCTTTCACAAAGATATTTGGTGGAAGGTTTCTCTATGTGGTTCAAGTGGGTGATGTATTGTAGGATTCACTAGTTGATCATATAAGTATTGATCTTGAGGAAGATGAATTGTGGGAGAAGGAATAGTATGAGTTTCAATATTATAGTTTACCAAAGTATGAGAGGAATATCTCTTATCAAGATATAGAGTGATGTCCAGGGGAGAATTAGTGTATAAAACCTTGGAGTTAGGATCATTAATCTTCTATATAATGTTATCTAACTTCTTAATGATGATGTGGAAGGGGTGAGTTATTTTGAGGTGGATTTCCAATTGAATATCTATCATCAAGTCAATATATTTATGATATCTACATATCTTAAGGTACTGATGAAGTATAAGGTAATGTAGAATATGCTGGCATGAATGTATTTAGATAAATATATAATTCATCATAAATTTAAAAAGGAGAAATATTATGGATAAGGGTTCTCAATTGGCTATCCATTCAAGGTTTCAACCAGTGCGTAATTAGTTTTATCCTTATTTTTCACATTTATCTGGATCTAGTAGTTATCAGCCTCTATTGGGATCTCTATTTTGGTTTGTTATTTTTAAAGAGGTTGATACAATCAAAAATTATAATTTACTAAAGTTTTTAGTATAGGGTAAGTATTTAGTTTTATATACAGCCATGGTAATAGTTTCTAATGAGGTGTTATCAAAAGTAGTCAAGAAATTGGTGATTTAGATAATAGATAAATGAAAAGGTTGGAAAATTATAGAACCATGATATTCCCCATCCTCAGGGTCCTATTATTATGTGTGTTCATGGTGATGAACTTTTTCAGGGGAAGGGAAGCAGAGGGGAAAGGTATCATTTGTTACATGTTATAAAGTTACCAGTTCCAAGAGGTCTATAAATAATTGGAGGTGCCATATGTCCCTATTATATCATAGTTTATGCCTTGTTTGATTCAGGTTCTTCACCCTCACTTTCTTCACCTCCCTTACTCCATGAATTGGGACTTTAGTTTGAGAGGCTTCCAATGCCATTTTTATTAACTATGATAGTTAGAGGTTCTTTAATCTTATTTGAGGTGAGTCGGTGTTATGAGATGATGATGGGGAAATATCAACCAGTGGGACAGTTCTTTTTGTTGTAGTTATAAACATAGAATATCAAATTTGAAATTAATGTTTTATGTTCTCAATGAGTTTTTATATATACTTTAATCAAATAAGAGTTGTACTATTTAATTTAAAAGTGATTTTTTAGTGTTTTTCAATTATAGGAATCATCAGTTGGTTGCATATTTTTGGATTATCTTTATCCTTATCTAGATTATTTAAAATTTAGGTATATATATGTTCATGTTAAAGTGTTTAAAATATTTTTTGATTTGTTTCTATATTTAATTTCTAAATTGGTTGTGACACTACTCCCATTGACATGATATCATGTTTGGGATAAAGTTATAACCCAATGTCACTTTAATTTCTATGTATAATTATTATATAAATCCTTTAGAGTTATTGTAGTTGTAGATTCATATCAATGATCATTTAAAGAAGGGTTTCATCCATATTTTTATGTTTCTTTAGGATTATCCAGTGTTTTTTACAAATAAGTAATTAGGTAGTTTATAGTTATAAATTAATTATCATTTGTTGAATCGGGTTATATTGAAGAACTATGATGACTCCAAAGGATTAAAAA
This sequence comes from Viscum album, assembly GCA_963277665.1. Classification (NCBI taxonomy): domain Eukaryota; kingdom Viridiplantae; phylum Streptophyta; class Magnoliopsida; order Santalales; family Viscaceae; genus Viscum; species Viscum album. The sequence goes on along the minus strand of OY728152.1, from coordinate 1,376,285,227 downwards.
TTTTGTTTGAATAGTCAAAGTATGATAGATGGTTCTTGAAGATTGATTTGTAGTCTTAGTATTTTCAGATGAGGGTAAAGGAGGAGGATATCTTGAAGACTTCTCTTAGGTATCATTATAGACTCATTGAGTTCATGTTTATCCCCTTCAATGTCATGAACACCCTATCTATTTTTTTGGGACTAATGAGCTCATTGTTTCATGAGTTTTTGGATTATTTTCTTGTTGTGTTCATAGAATACATCCTAGTGTATTAAAGATCATAAGAGTATCATGTTGAGAATTTAAGGGTTATTTTGGAATACCATCAATGAAATCACCTATATGAGAATATTTTTAAGGGTAGGCTTTGGACTTGTGTGGTGTATTAACTTAGGAATTTTCTATCTCATCAAGAAGTTACAATTGATACATCAAATTTTAAGGTAATTATTTCTTGGGTGTCTCCTAATAATGTTTTATAGTATTATAGTTTTATTTTTCTTACATAAAATTATAGGTTTTTTGTGTTAGATTTATCAGATATTGTAGATCCATTGAAATATTTAACTTAAAAAAATTATTCCTTTGTAAATATAGAGTAGTTTCAGGAAGGGTTGAGTACCTGAAAGATAATCTGATCAATTCACTTGTTCTATATGTTTTAGAATAGAGAGTAATGTTCATGTTTGTTTACTATGATTCTCATTTATATATATATATATGGTTTTTTTACTTATTTATAAAGTATTTTTGACTACTTATGGGTCTTTTTAGTTACATACTAATGAGAATAATTATACCACTCATGATAGTGAGATTATGGTAGTGGGGTTTTCTTCAATGGTGTGGTTGTGTTTTCCTATCGATGAATGGTTTTTAGTCTTCATTAATCAAAAGTGCCTATGATATATCTTATCTTAACATGATTTTAATTTGTTATAGTGTAAGTGGATAGAGTACTTTTAGGATTTTAAATTTAATATCTCTTATATTTTATGTAAAGTAAATGTTTTGGTTAATTTATTGAGTATCAAGTCTCATGGTGATGTTGTTTGAGAGGTTGGGAATGAGTGGAAGATTATGGGAGATATTTCAGGACTGTATATAAATATGGAGGATTTTAGTAGTATAGTTTTTATATACCTGAGGATAGTGAATTCATAATTATTATAGAAGGTGTGGGATTCTTAGTTAGTAGATTTTGAGTTATATGTGTGGGGTGATAATTTTATTTATGTATATACCCCATAGTGGTGGTTAAAGGAAAATAAAAATTGGATTTTGTTTTAAGGGAATCCCATTGTTACATTTTTATTATGAGAAATGTTATTTTTGAGTTTAATATATCACCTATTGTAGTGAATTATCATATATTTATGATTTATCATGATTTTTTGTGTTATTTCAGGTGGCCAGGGATGAAGATTTTAGAAATCAGGTTCATGACTCAATGTTTGGTTAGTAAGAGGGTGAAATATGGTCATAGAGTACGTGTTGGCCAGTTATACCAATTAGATGTCCGTCATTGGAAATGAAAGGATATTTGGAAATATTTTTTACTAGTTTCTCTTGATTTATAGGTATATATGACACCATCTAGTTGATTTTGAATCAATTAATGAAGATAATTCATTACCTAGAAATAAAAAAATTGGATGGAGTTGATACTTTAGTGATGTTTTAGATGAATAAGGATATAAAACTCCATGGGGGTTTTATATCAACTCTATTTTTCCCTTTTAAGACTTTGTAATATTTCTAAGAATACTTTTATAGTTGTGAATGGATTTGGTGCAGAATTCTGGGGTCCAAAGATCCTTGGTGTGGTGATATTAAAAATATTATATCACATGTTATATTTTTTTTGAAATCATGTAATAACTCCCAAACAGATTCTCAGATGTGAAAACTAAGACTATCGTTAAATTTATATTGTGATTTTTACCCTAGTTGTGACATAATCTTTTTTTTGAAATAGGTGTTTTGTTAAATTGTATTCATGGGCATAAATAATAAAATAAATTTATTTTTTATTTTTTTATTTAAACATTGAGACCTAATCCTCTAAAATAAAATACCTATTATGGAAAATCCCTAAGGTTATCCTCATAACCCTAGGGATTTATAGAGTTTCCTTAGTGGATATTTCATAGATGAATATAAATGGATCATGTCTTAGTGATTGATGTACAAATAGAGTTCATAGATTTCACTAACAACAACAATGTGGAATCATTATTTGTTAGTGATTGGTCAAAACTCTAGGTAGGGAATTTTGAATATGGAATTATACCATTCAATTTATCCCATGTCCAAAACGAATCAAATATCCTAGAAATTTGACCATTGATTTATGTTTTTAAGATTATCTTCCTTTGGTTTGGAATTGGTGATATTTGTTGATTGATGTTATCATTTTTCATTAATCATTATAATGGAAAGGAATTATGGAAAACCCAAAAAATTTATGAGGTTTGTTTCTCAAATTTATATTTTTTAGTTTTCTCCTCCCATTCTACATGTGTTCATCATTGGAATTCCTTTGGATGATGGTTAGACCAATACTCGATAGTCGATCAGTGTGAAATAATTATTTGGCGTAATGGATCAATACCATGGGTTTAGGTTTATAATAGAAATTGTATTTATTTTATGATGATAGAGTATTTTGAGATAAAATATGGAGTTATTTTTTTCATAGAATCAAGTGTTCATATGACACGGTGCTTCAGAAATGATTAGCAGTCAGATTTGGTGGCCCGAATTTAGCCACTAAAGATGAGGGTATTTGTTCGAGGTGTAATGATTTGGGCTATGTGGGTTTCTTAAGGATGGTGAATATGATGATTTTTTGGAAAATAATATAAGGAATATGAATATAGGTTGGTTTTATATGGTGATCAAATCAGACATAGACTTCATGAAGAAATTCTTGGTGGAATCAGAGGCAGTGGCAGAGCTGCAGGTGAAACCATGTGAATAGATAGAATTTATGGAAAATTATGAACTAAATGTTGTGTATTTTATAGAAACACGTATTTGGGATAAATATCACATGTTGTGTGATTTACTCACACTTCTTGCAATCCTCACATGGCTAGCTCAACATGTATAGGGATTACATTCCCTGGAATCCATGTAGAATTATACACCGTGTTGGTTAACCACATGTTGTGTAATCTTGGGTGAATAGATTTACATGTACATCAGGTAAAAACCTAGGATCCCCATTTACCCCACACACCATGTGTTTCAAGGAAAATTTCATGTACTCTATAATGTACTCAAACAAAACTAGAGTATACGGGCATGCCCCCAGTACATGGGAATTATATTTAGTACACGACTATAGTAGAAAGCATGTAAAGTTCTAGAACATTATCTACACATAATGTATCTTAAAAAACACATGGTTTATTTAGTTAAATGCATGTTGTGTGATATATAAAGACATGATCAGTTCTATACTTAGTGAGTCATGTCGTGTACCCTGTGGTACATGTTGTGTACTTCTTCAAGGGAAAGTTAGAGCCCTTGTTCTTATTGGTTCAGAAATAGTGTGAGCATGGGTGTGTTCTACTATAGATATTTATCTAAGTATACTTTCCTTTTACAATGAGTCATCATGCTTTGTACATAGGATTTTACCCCCTCTATAGGTTCAATCTCAGATAGAGTTTTGGAATCCCTTTATAAGTCCCATAGTGGGATTCTCTATCATTATCTTCTTCCCAAGGTGGGGCTTAAAGAATCAGTGTGATCAATATACATGGTAATATGATCCCATGCTTATAGAGTTATTATAGATAGGTACTAGAATCCTCCATAGCCCTAGGCATAATACCCTATATTTGTATCAAAATTTGTTGTCTTATAATGAAGTGTAGTCTGATCGAGTGTATATCTCAGATGAGCCCACCCAGTTTCCTTCATGATTTTACATGGATAGACCTGATGTGTGTGATATCTAAGATGAGTTTCATTCTTATTATAAGACCCAATGAGTGAGAACTGTTATATGAGTGCCATCAGGGATGGAAAGTCTCGTGAAGTTAGTTCTCCTAGACGAGTGTTACCTTAGAGCCTCTAGTAAAATAGTAGTCTTGAAGTATGGTTGTGACCTTTATACTTATGTTATACCTGTGAGAATATCTGAACTATTATTATTAGTACATATTGTGTTGTATCATATCCTAATTGACATAACTTTATGGTGATGAGGCGAATACTCTCTTGATGCCTTATGTTTGGTGATTTAGGGGTGTCCTATTGGGTATTGTTATACTCACCACTTTATAAGCATATGTAATGTGTCTTATATAATTTTTTATAGTCTTATTAATGCTAGGTTTTCCATTCATCTTCCATAGTCAATTTCTATTGAACAACATGGTTTTGTGAAGGGTCGTGACATTCAGGGGCTATTTCCTTGGCCCATAAAATGATTAGAGACATTAATGATAAAACTTGAGGATCTAATGTGGTTATTAAACATGATATGAACAAAGATTATGATCATGTAGAATGTGGATTTATCAACAAAGTCTTATTAGGTATGGGATTTTCCACTTGGAACATTGATTTTCTATTTCGTTGTTATTTCTATTCATGGTTGGTTGTTTGTTATTTGTGGAAAACATATGGTTTCATTAAATCTAATTGAGGTCTCCTAGAGGGGGATCCAATTTCTCCAATTATTTTTATTATTATTTAAGATGTTCTCAGTTGAATTATTCACAGAATCCTGAATCAGTGTGTCATTCTTCCTTACTGGCATAGGATGGGATCCTCTTCGGTATCTCATCTAATGTTTGCTGACAACACCATTATTTTCCTGAATTCATCAGGCAGTTCGTTGTGTGGTTTAAATAGTGTCTTGGATAAATAATTCTTTTGAAGTGGTCAAGTCATTAATAAAATAAAGAGCTATTTTTATATATCCCATACATGCTCATCAAGTTTTGTGAATTCTGTGAGTCATATCTTGAACAAGAAGAAGGGGAACTTCCCTATTGATTATATAGGTATACCTATATTATCTAGGAGACTTCAGATTTGTGATTTTGACATTCTTATCAGCAAGATTTTGGCTTAGATTATTAGCTATAAAAATAGATATCTTTCATTTGGGGGTAGAATATCTCAGATTAATAGTGTACCACTTTCTTCTTTCATTTATTTCCTTTTCTATCAAGGTTACCAAGGGAGTTATCAAAAAAATTGATAGAATTATTGCTAATTTTTTATTGGATTTTAAGTCAAATGGTAAAAGGAAATGGGTTTCTGGGGATAAAATGGAATGCCCCGTGAATGAAGGGGGAATTAATGTTCATAGTCTTGTAGATGCTATTAGGTGCATACATGAAAAACTGGCATTGGAGGTCCTGGAATGTCACACACTATGAGGAAGAACTATTCATGGTACTTTAGTGGGAGATAGAATATTTTTTGATGGTAATGGCTCTCCATTCTAGTCTGATTTTGGTTCCATTATTAATGATCTTAAGACTTATTCTCAATGGTTGGTTAAGAAGGGTGATATATTATTTTGGCATCCCAACTGGATTGGTGAGTTAATTGGGTGTCTGAGATGTCCTCCTACTTATATATCATTCAAGGAATCTTGCCAGAACTTGACTTGTACTAATATAGTATTGGAAAACAATCAACAAGATCTATTAAATCTCATTATATTATCCCCAAAACCCGATAAGTGTATCTTTACTCCTTCTCTTTCTAGATCCTTCACTATGAAGGATTATCACAGGATCCTTAACATGCAGAGTCCAGTAAATTCATGTAATAATTCACTCTATGTTGAAGCTATTCAGATGAAATATAACTTACTTACTTGGAGGATCCAGAATAGAACTACTCCTACTGATGAAAATGTTAAGCGATGTGGGATTTTATTGCTTCCAGATCTATTTGCTGCAAAAGTCATAAAGAAGAAAGCTATGACCATCTTTTCATTGATAGTGAATGGGCTCATTATGTGTGGATTTATTTTGGTGAGTTCACTACCCTTTCATCTCTAGATACGGCCAATCAATCCTTTCTTGATTTATGGTTTCATGGATTGGGTGTTGGTAGTTATGAAAGAATAGCACATGCTGACATTTTACATGTTTGCTGCTGGTGCCTATGGCAAGCGAGGAATCAGTTCATTTATGAGGGTATCACTTCTAATGGTTGAATTATTATATGCAGAATAAGAAATCTTATCATTGGTTTTATCATGGATTTTGGCAAGTGGAATGAGGCTTCTTCTTTGTAGAAATTATTTTACTCTCAGACATATGGATCTACTTATCTTTAACAAGGTAACTGGATATGTTGGAATCCTCCGCCAAGGGAACTAAAACTTAACAGTGATGGATCTTATATTTATGGCTGGATCTATAGAGCAGGCAATGTTCGGGACACCAGTGGATCATCTATCGTGGACTTTTCTATCAGACTGGGACAAGGATATTCCTTATATGCTGAGGTGATGGCCAAGTTTACTAGTCTTAACATCTGTATACAAATAAATATTCATATTACCAAAGCTGAAACAGATTCTATAATTTTATATAATTCTTTCACCGAGAAAGGTTCTGTTCCTTGTTCTATTTCTTATATTGTTAGAAAGTTAAAAAGCATCATGGATGTTGATATAAAAGTTTCCTATATCTAGTGAGAAGAAAATATAGCTACACACTACCTTGCCTCAAATGACATTTCTAACATGGAGAGATTGTTTTTTCATTTTTTTTAAAAGTTTTAAATCAGAATGTGTTAATATCATTAGAGAAGATATCTTTGGTCTCCAATATTTTAGGACCCATTTATTCTTCCTCTTCTCCTGATCTATCCATTAGGACCTTTATATTTTTGTAATATCTCTTTTCATTGAATAAAAATTACAAGATTTTGTGGATTTATACTCACCCCTTTATGAGATCTATCCATACATGTTCTATCTTATGTAGTTTACAATCCTTTTGATGGAGTCCTAGGTGGACTAGGAGTAGGCATAGAATAATTCAGCATGACAGACCATTATTCGTAATAGGTTTTCCATTTGATAGTAGTCCCCTCCTTCTAGTAGGTTGGACTCTTTTACAATGTTGTGGTATTTTATTTAGTCCTTATTGATTCCATTACTTGTGTCATACTCTGATGTTTGATATAAAAATATGAATTCATTTTGGTATCAGTTTTATTTTTTCATTTCAACGTTGTATGTTTATTTGGAGATGTGTGTCTACATACATGTACCTTTATATAAAACATTCCATGTGAGTGAAATTCCTACTCAACCCTGGTCTCCAACCCCTAACCTATTAGTGGTGGGTTTAGTGTGTCACATTTGGCTTATCATTGGCCAGGTAGGCCATGGTGGGTTAACTATTAAAAGAGTGGTATCAAATATTTCATCTTAATACTATATTTTAGAGATTTCCTAGTTATTAGGATGGTTTATAGACTAGGGAAACAATGTTCAAGTGCGTCAAGTTCAAATTTCAAGCTAGGGAACTCAATATTGGTATTGTAGATGATGTGTCCATTCACTAAGACTCTATAACCTACTTTTTGACCCAAAACATGTATGAAGTGGTTATAGGGAAACATTGGTACATAAACCATATAGGGATGGGTTATGGTTCCATATCCTTCTTGAGTCAGCTCCCTATATATGCTCTATTGACCCTGGTGAATATTGGATATCATCAGATGATTCCACATTGACAGATAACTAGGAAACTATATTGGGATTTTGGTTATGATTCTCTTGACAATGAGGCTTCAGTTCTTCTAGTTGGATAGAGAGGGATGTATCCACCCCTTCAGTACTATATTGAACCACCTTTAGTTGTTCTGGTAGATGCTACCAATTTGGTTGACCAGTGAATGGTTCTGTAATATTGATAGATGATGCACCTCTGCTGATTTCACTTCATGAGTTTTAGAGATAGATATTTTCTAGTTTTAATGGTTATCTAGACCCCCCCCCCTCTCAGGTGGTAGATGACTACCATGAGTTTTTGTTACAAAATTCCCGCTTAGATATGACCCCTATTGATGTTGTTATTGTCAGAAAGACTTATCTAGGGTGATGTAGGGAGTAGGTAGCGACCTTTTTTGGTGATGTTCGACTTGAATTAAGTCATTCCAATAATAGGGACACTTCCCCCACCAAGACACATTAGTGTGATGCAATCCAAAACTATGTGGGTGTGTCAGTGCCACCCAAAGTAGATATTGTTGATGTTTGGGGGATGAGTTCCTTTTATTTGTGTGTTTGATGTTTTTTGGTGTGATAAGGTATTATAGGGATCCATGATTGTAGTAAACAAGTGGGAAATGGAAATAATAAATTCATTGTTCCATCTTCTATTTTAGCATAGAGTCATGAGCCACATTTCCTTAAATGTAATCCCTATTTGAGGCCCAGTGATGCCAGTGGAGCCCTTTTTCTCAACCCTTGTGTTTTGAGGATCTAAATGAGAATATTGGTGATCACAAACTTTTAGAGATAGTGTTACTTAGCCTAAGGAGTATAGATATCCTCAGGTGGAACCTTTCCATTGCAGAAGTGAAACCCTATGATGTTTTCCTCAATATGGATAGGTTGTGAACCATCCATGATCAGTTGACTATTTACAATCAGGGTTTCAGTGTATTTGAGTTATGGTATTGATTTTTCCTTATTTTATAAGAATTAATCCAAGGAAAATAAGTATGATATAATTTGTAGGTTGATACAACTTCTTTCTTTTAGTTTTCTAGTTTTAACCATGGAGAAGTAGATTCTTTGAGCTTTTAGTTTCCTGAGGTGTTGGAGAGGTATGAGGGAATATTCCATTAGGATGTACCAAGATTAACTCTCCATCAAAATTTTGTTTTCTATATATATCTACACCCTCATTTAGATTCATATATGTGTTATCATATCATATGACCACATATAGTTGTGATAGTTAGAGGTGTGATTACAGAAATCCATAGAACATGGGCTTTGTTAGACCTAGTGTGATCACCTTAGTGTCCCTAGGTTTTTCACCTAAGAGCAAGTTAATATCTTGACGTTAGGTGTTGATTTACATCACCTAAAACAGGTGACTATATTTTATGAGTATAAACCAATGATAATTGATGAATTCTTTGACCAGTGGTCAAGGGAGAAGTGGTTCTCAGATTTTGACCTCAAAACAGGTTATCAACAGCTCTAGGTTTGAGAATATTTTGTACTAAAGGTGGATTTATAAATCAACTATGATTTATTTGACTTCATGGTGACACCATTCAGCATGTTAAACTCCCCATAAATGCTTTTTAGACTTATGAATTGGAACCTTCAACCCTTCCTAGATCATCTTGGGATAGTCTTCTTTGATGACATCCCAGTGTACTTGGTGTTAGAGGTGGAGCACATGAGTCACATGGGAATGGTTCTAGACATGCTCAGAGAATACCGTCTTCATGATAATCTCTCAAAATATCAGTTCTAGATTTAGGTTGTCTACTTTTTAGGATATATACGATCAAATATGGGATTGAAAATGGAACAAATAAAGGTGGAGACATTTCTCGCTCGAGAGACACCCAATGGTGTGGTCGTGGTAGTATATTATCATATTGATGATTTTTTTGTCTTATGTTGTTGAGTGATGTGATAGAGTAATTGACCTCTTTGTAGTTGTCCCTTTAGGGAGAGGATGGTGAATCGTATCTCCAGTCGATGGTTGTTACCCCAATATTAATTTGGAAAAATAGGGAGGCACAACTTAGATATATCAATTATGAGACCTTGCATGATTATATATCCATAGGACATGTTCCTAATGGATTTTTTTAAGGTGGGAATCACTTTATCCTTGTTTGAGAATGGAAAATAACACTAATCATGTAGCGATAAAAGGTGATGAAGAGGTTTATTTCACTTATTTGTACACCCAGGAGAGGTGTGGATGTACGAAGATCCTTTAGAATCAGAATTGGTGTCCATAGATATTTTGGAATGTTTTTGAGTTTAACTCTTGGGGTCTCACCTACCTTTAGGTGGAGGATGAGGTGCCTATATTGAAGTGGTAATGGGATGGTTTCTTTTTGGTTCTTGTGATGGGGATTCTATGATCAGGAAAAGTTCACGACACTATCAAAGTTATTGTTGACTAGTTTCCCAAGTTGGCCACCTCCGAACCATTCGATAATAGATATTTGGGAGAGTTTGGGATGCATGTGCCTGTAAGAGGTAGTTCATATTTATGTAATTCCCTCGATGATCAGTTTTAACCATGATTATCACTTCACATAATGATTATAGAGTGGATTCAAGAGACCTTTGGGACTCAGTGTCAGTTGAGCGCAGAGTTTCTACCCCAGATAGACGGATGGGAAAAGTACACCATTCATGTTCTAGTGAACATGCTATGGATTTTCATATTAGTTATGCGTTGTATTTTGGAGGATCATATACCATTTATGGAGTTTTTGTGTCACAATAGTTACCACTTATTCATTGATGTAGCACCAGTTAAAGGCACGTATAGGAGACCTTGTAGGCCACCATTGTACTAGTCAGATCTAGTGATAAATAAAACTTGTGGGATTATAGCTGGTGATAGCAATGGTTGTAAAAGTTTCAATTCTTCTAGGTTTGGATTAATAATTTCTAAAAATATTAAGAGTCTTTTTTGGACTAACAACAGTAGAATTTTGAGTTCTATGAAGTGATCATATGTTCTGATAAATCTCAAATCATAGAGGATTATGATTATTTAGCTAGGATGGTGGGATATCTCAAGGGTTCGTACGCCCCCTTTCCAATTACTATATTGGGTTAGTGAGGAGGCATACTGGTTGACCTTGTGACCATAGTTTTACTAGGTTATTAGTGTTTTCCATGTGTCTTGAATGAGGTGACCTATTCACAGCTCATTGCACTATGTCTAATTAGATGAGATAAAAATTAAGGATGGAGTTACCTTTTAAAGAGTTTCAAAGATCCTGATGGTGTTTGAGAACTGACTGGAGAATACCTTTTTTCATTAAGTGGATCCCTTGTTTATGTGTTTATTAACAACATGAGAACCTTTATTTGTGCTCATCGGAGTAGGAAACCCAATTGGGAGCTTGGTATCCTCCCTCATGACGAGTTTTTCAATTTTGGGATGAAAATACTTGAAAGTAATGATAATGTAGTGACTCTATTTTTTTCTTGTAAAATATTAGAAATTACTAGGAATATTTTTGGAATTAATCATAGAGTCTGTTAAAAATTTTAGGGACCAGAGAGCCTTGTTTCCATGATATTAAAAATATTAAAAATATTATGTCACTCATGGTCAATTTTTTAAATAATGGAAAAACTCCAAAACTGTCTCTCATATGGAACAACAAGCACTATATTTCAATCTAGAATGGGGATTTTACCCTAGGCATGATTTGACCTTTGTTTTCATTGGATTTTTTGTTAAAGTGTGGATGCAGGACAAAATAATAAAATTAATTAATTTATATTTTTTCTTTGTTATTTTAACATTGTGACCTAATCATCTATTATAAAATCCATTCTAGGTAAAATCCATGAGGTTATCCACATAACCCTAGGGATTGAGAGAGGTCTATTATAGGATAATTCTTATACAAATGTCAATGGATCATGCCTTAGCAGTCAGTGTTCCAATAGAGTATATAGATTTTTTCAACAATAATAACATGGAACTGTTATTCATCAGAAATCGATCCAAAATTGAGGTAGGGTGTTTGTTTTATGTGGATTTATCCCAATTTTTATCCCATTTAAAACTTTATTTCAATATCCTAAAATTTGTATTCATAGGCTAATCGTTGATTTATGTGTTCAGGTTTATCGTCCTGGCCATAGAATTGATGATATTTTTTATTGATGTTATCATTCTTAATTTTAATGATAATGGATTGAGTCCAACCCAAAAAAATGGACAAGGTTAATTCCTCATGTTTATGTTTTGGGGTTTCCTCCCCCCATTTTTTGTGTTCTCATTATTAATGTTCTTTTGTTCTATAGCTCAATAAATACCTGGTAGTCGATCATCGCACAATAGTTCTTTGGCATAATAGTTCAATACCATGAGTTTGTGTTCATAATCAATAACACATTTTTTGTGTATGAAAATGATAGAGGATTTGATATAGGATTAGGAGTTCTCATTTATTTTTGTAGGATCAGTTGATTGGACTGAACATTTCTTTGAAAATTATTCATGTGTATATTTGGTTTCCAAAATTCAACCACCATCAATGAGGGTATCTGATTGAGGTGTGGATGATAGAATATTAAAAATTTGAGTCATGTGGGTTTCTTTGGTATGAAAAATATGTTGGATTTATAGTAGATAACATCTAGAATCCAACTTTCTTAAGACAATGTATGTTTTTTAACTTATATCTAAACATCTTAGAGTGATTCCCAACTGAATTAGAGGCAACAATAGAGGAATACGTAAACTTGAATAAAGATCTATAATTTCTAGAAAATTATAAACTACATGCCATGTAGTTCATATGAGAACAAACCCTTTTGATCCCCATGATTTCAATCTAGGGTTTATTTTTTGATTTAAATATCACAAGTCGTGTGATTTATTCACACACCATGTGATCCCCAGTCATCCAACTTTGCTTGTATGGGGAATACATTCCCTGGAATCCATATAGAGTTACATACCATGTTGGTTACCCACACACCATGTAATAATTGGTGAATATATCAAAATTTTCATGGGTAAATGCCCAATATACCATGTGTCCCCACACATCTTGTGTGTTAGGGAACACACCATGTACTTTGGAAAGTAATCGGACACAACCATAGTACGTGAGCATTCCCTAAGTATATGGGCATAAGCTATAGTACATAGCTAGAACATATGACATGATGAGTTCTATAAAAATATATACACATTATGTATCTTAAAGAACTTAATGTGTAATTAGATAAATGAATGTTTTGTGAAACAATGAGACATGGGGAAATTCTAGGCTCAGTGAGACACACCATATACACTATGATACACATTGTGTACTTATTATAGTGAATGTTAGATCCCTTTTTCATCTTAATTCACCTATGGTGTGGTATTGAGTTTGTTTACTTGGACGTTTTTTCCTAGGGTGTGTTCCCTTGGTTCATACCCAAGAGGGTATGGTGAGGCATCATGTTCAAAGCATAGGATAAGATCTCCTCTATGAGTTTAGTCTTAAATAGAGTTACAAAATCCCTCTATGAGGTCAAGAGTGGGATCCTATACCATTCTCTTCTTCCCTAGGTAGGGTTTTAGGAATTTTCATGACTGACATAGATGCGATTATGATCATCTACTTGGTAGGTTATTCCAAATAGGGTCTGGAATACCCCATGGCCTTTTCCAAGTTCCCCTATCAATGGATGGACATTTTTTTCTTTCTTTGAGGTGTAATTTGATTGAGTGTGTATCTTGTAGAATCCAACCCATTTTCATTCATGATTCTTTAGGGATATACCCACTGATAATGATCTATCATATGAGCGTAATCAATATAGTAATACCCAATGAGTGTTACTTCTCATATGAGTGTTGTCATGGATGGAAAGGCTCAGGGTGTGAGTTCTCCCAAATGAATGTTACCTTTGACCCTCTAGAAGAATCTGAGGCTTTAATTGTTGTTTTTACATTGATACTTGGTGTCTACCTTCAAACATATATGGGTTATTATTATTTTCATATGTTTTTATGTATCATATTTTGATTGACAAACCTTCATGGTGATGAGATGACTACTCTCTTGATGCCTTATGTTTGGTGATTTCGGGGTGTATTATTAGGTATTGTTATACTCACCAATGAATTGTCTCTACCCAAACATGTCATATCTTATAATGATGAAAAAACTATTGATGGAGACCTTGGTGGACCAATAGCAGGCAGGGTATAGTTGATCTAGACAGACTATTGTTCATACTAGGTGTTTCTTTTGATAGTAGACACCTACTTCTAGTAGGTAGGACTTTTTTACAGTTTTGGTGGAATTTTATTTGGACATTATTCTTTTCAATACTTATTCCATACTCTGATGTAGGATATAGATATATTCATACAATGTAGTATTAATTCCATTTTTACTTTTCGACATTGCATGGGTATTGAAGATGTGTGTGTGCATACATGTACCTTAGGCTAAGGCCTAAAATGTGTGATATATTCCTACTCAATGTTATTTACAAACCCCTAGAATATTAGAGGTAGGACTATGGTGTCACATTCTATTTACTATCAGTTAATCAGGCCCTGTTGGGATGATTCGTGGTAGTTTCAAGTGTGATCATCTCTGTAAAATATCTTAATTTAACCTCTGGGGCATGGAAGAGTTTCAAAAATGATTTTTGGAAATCATTTATACATTAGAAATTATTTTTATACATAAAAAAGTTCAAATGGATTAAATTATTTGGATATAAGAGTATATTTTAGGTTCATGTGTTCTCGATTTTAGAGGATCGTGGTGTTGAGTGGATCCTTGAACCACTTTATGTTTTGATAATTATAAGACTTTATTTGTTTTATTCCTTATAACATGAGTAATTTGAAGCTATATTTATACTTATCTATTTTATATTATATTATATTTCTAAAATTTCTCAAAACTTTGAAAAACGAATTTATTTTGTTTGAATATATTATATATGTTTATCAAGGTTACATTTCATTTAGAATAGTTATTTTACATAAAATCTGTAATCTATTCAAAATTAGTAAATGAAACAATTTACCTACATGAAAACACTGCCTATGTGAGAATTTTGGATTAATAGATTTAGTTATATAAGAACTTTGGTTATATGGATTTGGTTACTTGAGGATTTTTTATATGTGGATTCAATTATGTGAGAACTTCATTTATGGGGATTTGGATATGTGGATTTTGGATTATGTGGATTTTATTATGTAAGGAATTTTGATTGTGTGAATTTTATCTATGTATAAAATTCTCCTATAATAATTTCATCTATGTAGAAAAAACATCTACAAAAATTAAATCCTTATGTGAAACAACAAAATATGTCTTGTTTTATGTAGTCTTTGACATTTTTATTTATTACAAGTTTATTATGCATGTTTATATGGATTTAATTTTACCGTAATTACAAATTAATAATTTAGAGTGTGGAAAAATTAATATTAAAGTATTTTAAAAATATTTAAGATAATAGAAAATGCTTATAAATATTCACACAGATATTTTGAGAAAATGTGAGCTTGGATTTTAACATACCATGAATATGAAGTGATACTCTCACATTCTTTGTGGGAGTATTCCAAGTAACATTAATTTTATTTTTATCATATATTAATTGTTGTATTAATTATTTTAATGAGTTTTTCTATAAATCCTATTATAATTTTATGTTATATTGAAGTAAACCCATGGGAATATTAATTTTCACTCATTTATGATAAATACACATGATGCATTTTATGGGAACTCAACACTGAAAAACTCTGAAGTAGTTTGTTAAAGATATATACATGTATTTATTCACAAAATATTATTTTAAATAGACTTAAAATTTGAAATATGTTGTGCATGAATAAAACGTATATATAGAGTTGAAAGAACCAGTAAAAGATATGATTTACTGAGGATACAAGAACTATGAATCACTTTAACTTTTATTCACTTCATGCAATTGTTGATGATATGATCACTTTGATGGAATTAATCATTTAACACTCACTTTATGGAGTGATCCATATTGCCTCCACATTCAAAGGATTCATTTTTTTAATTTTTTTAGTGATGTAATTATTTACATTCCAGTGTGCTTAATCTTGTGTGCATTACACTACACCTTTAAAAGGTAAATGTATGTGGTTTTGGATTCCCAAATAAAATTGAATTTAGGTTGTTTATCTTGTGGTAAGAGTATAACTATTCAGTTTGTGACTCTAGGTGAAAAATGAAAGACTATTCTAGTCATGCCACTTGGTAAAAGGAAGGTTAGTCTTGGGTTTAAGCCGCTAAGGGAAAATGGATTGCTAATTAGGTTGTGACCACAGGTGTGTAAAAGTTAGTGTAATATTCAATAGTTAGAGGGTGTCATCTCTATCTATGTTTGAGAGGGGTCAAGAATAGAGTATTATCAATTTGATCTAAACTACTATAAAAATATCTTGTGACTATTTATTTTTATTTCCACTGAATTAATTTTAAAACTCTAATATATTCTTTAAATTTATTTGAAAAATATAATTCTCCCCCCTCTTGGATATTTTTCTATCTTCTCTCTAGGACCTATAATTTGTATCAGAGATTGAATCCTATCTTGATATATATTTTTATTTATATTAATCATTTCCTAACTTAACCATAAAGTGGAAAAGATATATTTTAGAAGGAAATAATAAGTTCTAATGATTGATGTATACATGAAATACAACCTCATTTCAATGGTACTGATTATAGATACTGGTAATCTTAGATAGAATCATTCTTAAAAAAATAGCATTGATCACTGGACAATCATAGGAAAACTATACAAACTGCATGAAGGTGAACTTGAATCATTTATTGGTAATTATGTTGTAAAGTATGTGTTGAATTGCAAGATGATGAATAATTTATATTTTTCAATAAATAAAAATGTGTTTAATTATGTATCTACATGTAAAACTACACATGATATTTATAAAAACATTCAAGTTACACATCATGTCTCAAATAAAATCACTAGAACTAATTTAGGCATGTTAAGAGTTTAATATCAAGAATTTAAAATGGGTAAAGAAGAAACTATTAATAAAATGTTCCATACATTTACTATTTTTATAAATAATATGAGTTATTTAGGATAAAATCTCAAAAAACCTTCTAAAGAGTGGCATATTAAAAGGTTGTTATAGATGAAAGTAAAAAAATTCAAGGAATATACACTTGATGATCTTATTAAATCATTGTTATAATATGAGTTAGATATTAAAATCTTGACAAATAAGATAATATAACGAATAAGGGAATTAATTTTATGTTAAAATTATATACTTACTATTTGGATTCCAAATTATAGATAAGTGATAAGAATTATATTGCATATGTTATAAGGTGGGGATATAAAATAAATAAAGTCTATTCAAGAAGATATTGAAAGTAATATCCTTAATATAATTTAAAGTAGTAAAATAAAGGTAATTTTATTTCTAATGATTTTCAATATATAATTAGTATGAGTGAAGAAAAATTGGATACATCAAGCATTACTTCCAAATATTAAAGAAAGAAAAAAATAGTAGTAATAAATACAAGAAAGAAAAGAAAGATATGGAAAACAGATGGAGTTATATTTATGATTAAACTTTTGATGAAGTATCTAGTTTAGAAAACATTTGGAAAACATATGATTAATAGATTAATCAAATAAAGTGAGTGAATATATTTATTATTATTCTGCTGAATCTAATTCTAAAATATCCAGTTTAGAGGAACTTCTTAAAGTGGTAGAAATACTTGATCGTAAATTTTAAAATATCACTAGCTTATATAATAAACTTTAGTGTAAATACAAAAATATTCTTAAGTAAAGTAAAAAATTAATGTATCCAATAAGACTTAAAAACTATACATACAGATCAAAAATCTAATCAAGAAAATCTAAAAACATCACTTACTAAAAATAAAAATTAAAAAGAGAAATTGAATTCATGAAAAAATACCATGAAGAGGAATTAAAGAATTTTGATATTGTTATTAAATATAATAAACAAATTATAAATGAATTTAAAGTTTATATTCATATCTACCCACTTTTATTCAATTTAGATATGAATTTGATAAAATTATGGGTTTTAACAAATTGAATAAAATTATGTTAGGCTTTTTTAGAAAAATAATTTAAACAAAATGTATAAGACTTTCTTTTTCAAGAGCACTAGTTTATATACATTTACTACTACATGTTTTAGATATAAAATGATATGGAATTGTGAAAATGAGTGTTCCTAAAGATATTCATAGTCTCTTATACATACAAAGGCTTTCATTTAAAATTATTTATCTTTTATATTACCAATAAACAATTGTTAGGAATCAATTTGTATTCCCAAGAATTCATATGCTAATCCCATAGGACCCATTTTTTTAAGGGCACCAAAACTTTCTTAAATCTATTTTTTATGAATTTTGTCTTGGAATTATTAAAAAGGATGTTTTTTATGTAGATATTGGATGTTCATGATATATGACTAGCGATATGTCAAATTTCTTATCATTCAATAAATGTAATGGGGGGAATGTTACTTTTGTTAACAATTATAAAGGAAAGGTAAGAGGTTTTAGTGTGGCTGGAATTTCAAAATCTATTATTATTTATAAATTTTTATATGTTGAAGGATTGAAGCATAATTTAACAAGTATTTAAAAACTATATGATGATAGTTTTAATGTTAAATTTCAATATTATAAGGGAATTACTTTTAAAGAAAAATACTTTTTTCATAGAAAATATAAAAGACAAAATTTATAGCATTAATTTTGATGAATTAAATAATACAAATGTTAAATTTTTAAATATTTTTCAGTATGATGATTTTATATGGCATAGGATATGGTCACATATTAATTCCAATTAAATATAAAAGCTTTCCAATAACTAATTAGTTTTGTAGCAACCCTAGTTCAAAGAAGACATCACACATATATGTGACTCATGTATGAAACATAAATGGAATAGAAGTGATTTCAAATCTATTAAAGATATAATCACAATAAGTCCTTTTCTTATTATTCATTTAGACTTATTTAGACCTATCAAACCTAATGTTTTTTGGCAGTAAGAGATTTATTTTATCATTATTTGTGATTTTATGAGATCCACATGGGTTTATTTTCTTACACATAAATCTGAAACTTTATCTAAATTTTTAAATTTTTATAAATTGGTTCAAAATGGGAAGGGATATGTAAATAAAACAATTATAATTGATCTTATTAGTGAACTCAGGAATCTATAATTAAACAAATTATTTTAATAAATGGGTATTTTTATAACTTTTCATCTCTTATAACACTACAACAAAATAGTGTATTATGAAAGAAAAAACATAACACTTTATAAATTAGATAGAACCATGCTAAATGAGTTTAATTTTACTAAATTTTTTTTAAAATAATTTATAAATATAGATTTTTATGTTACCAATATTATTTTATTAACAATTTTTTTTTAAACACACCTTATCAGATTTGGAAGGTTAGAAAACCTAAAATCATTTATTTTAGAGTCTTTGGGTGTAAAGTTTTAATTCTCAATACTAAGGATAACTAAAATAAATTTGAATAAAAATATGATGAAGGTATATTATTAGGATATTCAAATAATATTGTGTCATATAGAGTTTACAATAAAAGAATTGGGGTTATTGAATAATTGATTCAAGTTAAGTTTATTGAAAAATATTTAAATGAAAGGGGTGATGATATTGACCAACTTAAGGATGAATATAAAGATTTTAAATTTGAAGAGAAAGAATATCAAGATAAAAATTAACATATTGATTTGGATAATATTTCTTCTAAATCTAAACCATTTCATGAAAGATGTTTTTATAATCATAAATTTCATCATATAGATAATGTGATTTTAAATTTTGAGCAAATGTTCAAATAAGAATATATGGTATGAATGTTTGTACTAATCATGATTTTATTTATAATTTTGTACCTAATGATATTAATAATGTTATAAATGATTCCAATTAGATCTTGGATATGTAAGATATGTCAAATCATTTTACTATAAATAATATATGGACTTTAGTTTTTCCACTAAATGGTTCTCAAGTCATTTGAACAAAATGGGTCTTTAGAAACAAACATGATGAAAATTTGAATATATTTCAAAATAAAGATAGATTATTTTCTAAAGGATATTCTCAAAAAGAAGGTATATATTTTGAATAATATTTTTCACTTATTTTAAGATTATAAGTAATTAAAATATTATTAACTAATTTTGATTTTCATGGATTTAAATTATTTTAAATGGATGTCAAAATTAATTTTCTAAATGGTTATATTTTTTAACAAGTACAGGTTAGATATCACCATGTTTTTTAAAATGAAAATAATATTAATCATGATTTGAAAATTTATAACGATTTATATGGTTTGAAATTAGCTCCTTGACCTTTCTCTGAAAGGCTGACTTGTTTTATTTTGAATAAAATTTTTGATAAGGGATAAGTTGAACCTTCTTTATTTATTAAGAAATTTCATAATAATATTTTGATTATGAAAATTTATATTGATGAAATTATTTCTAGATATTTATTTGTAAATATTTATAATGAATTTTCATAATTAATGAATTCTAAATTTGATATGAGTATGACGGAATAATTGAAATTATTTCTTAGCCTTAAAATATTTAAAAAAATGATGGAATTTTTTTAAATCAATACAAGTATGATAAATAGATAATTAATAGGTTTGGAGTAAACTCTTTTAAATGGAAAAATACTCAAATCAGTACTTCTTATAAACTGGATTAAGATAAATGTGTAAAATAAATTGGCGTTAAATCTTATATAGGTATGATTGGAAGATAGTTATACATAACTATTTCAATTCCTAATATAATGTTTTAAATTTTAATATGTGATAGGGTTCAAAGTGACCCTAATTAAATAAACATAAATCTAATTAATATGATTATTAGATATTTTAAAGGGTATTTAAATCTTAGTCTATTTTATCATACTAAAAATTATTTTGATTTGATTAGTTAATCTAATTATGATTTTAGTGGATGAAATATTGAAAAAAAACTTCATGTATGAGTGATTTACATGGTAAATATTTATTTTCTTAGGTTTTAAAGAAAAAAAATTCTATTTCTCTTTTAGCTAATGAATCTGAATACTTCGTTGTTAAATCTTATTGTACTCTATCGTTATATATTAAGTAAACAATTTATGATTTTGGTTTTGATTTTTATAATATTTTTATATTCTGTGATAATAATTTTTCTATTATAATTTCCAAAAAAACCCTTACAACACTCTATAACTAAGAACATTGATGTTAGATTTCATTTTATTAAGGATCATGTTCAAAAAGAAAATATAAACGTAGAATTTCTCTCTATAGAATATCATATTGTTTATAAATTTATTAACCCCCAATACTTTTCTATGTTTTATAAAATCAAGTTTAAACTTTGTATGATTAAAATCTATTTTTTATCATAAATTTAGGGGTATTTTGAATATTTTTATATGATAAAATTATCATATTAACTTGAAATCTCTAAAAACATTTGATCTATTTTTATTTTACTATTTTTAATTTCTAAACACATTTTCTTATAGTAAAAACTTGATAAATATTTTTAAAAGTTTTAAATATGATTAAATTTAGGGAGACAAAATTTTTTACTATCAAACTAATGGTGTTTCACACTATGAGATAAGTACTATTTTTTTCAATGAAAAAAACCATACCTTTAGATAATTTCAATAAAGGTAATTTGTTTAGAATATTTACATAGTTTTTAAATTATCAAAAATAAGTAGATTATTGAGTGGATTATTGAACCACTTTATGTTTTGTTAATTACATAAATATTTTTTTATTCCCTCTAACATTAGTAATTTTAAGGAGTATTTATACTTAACTATATTATCTTAGATTGGATAATTTTAATTTATCAAAACATTAAAAAATTATTTAATTTGTTTGAATATCTTATCTATGTTTATTAAGGTTACAATAAATTTAGAATAGTTATTTTTCATTAAATATATATTTTGTTCAAATTCTATAAATGAGAAATTAGGGTACATTATAAATTAAACTATGTGAGAATTTTGGATATGTGGATTCATCTTGGTGATAACTTTAGTTATATGGATTTTGTTACATGATAATTTTATATATGTGGGTTTGGATACATGATAACTTGGGTATCATGGATTTGGACACTTGAATTTTGGATACATGGATTTTTTTTATTTATGGAATTTTAGTTACATGAATTTTGGCTACTATAAAATTCACCTACATGAATTTTAGATACATAGAAAAAATGTTCTATATGAATTACATGTTTATGTGAAATTAAAGAATATTCTATATTTTACTTAATCATTGGCATTTTGATTTATTGAAAGTTTATTATGAATGTTTCTATTAATTTAATTTTACTATAATTACATATTAATGATTTAGAGTGTGGTAATATTAATTTTGAAGTATTTGAAAAGTATTTAAGATACCAGCACATGGTTATAAATATTCATGCTGATGTTTTCAAAAAACATGAGTTTGGATTATAACATTCCAGGAATATGAGGAGATAATATTAAATACTTTTTGGGAGTATTCCAAGGATCAATAAATTTATTTTAATGATATAATATTTGTTGTATTAATTTTTTTACCATGTTTTTCTATATAAACT
Organism: Viscum album; assembly: GCA_963277665.1. Lineage (NCBI taxonomy): Eukaryota > Viridiplantae > Streptophyta > Magnoliopsida > Santalales > Viscaceae > Viscum > Viscum album. Next base: position 1,376,262,783 of record OY728152.1, on the reverse strand, counting down.
ATTATAAGTTTAGAAGATATAGATGTAAACCCATATTGATGTTAATTATCTCTCATTTATGAGAAAAATAGGTGATTCATTTTATGGGAAATAAACATCAAAGATCCTTGAATTAGTTTTTTAAATATACATACATGTATTACTTTATTAAAGATGATTTGAAATGAACATAAAATTTTAAAGATGATTTGCATGAAAAAAAATCTATATATAGAGTTGAGAGAATTAGTGAAACATATTATTTGCCAATAATATAAGAACTATGAAACACTAAACCTTTAATGTAGTTCATGGGGTAATTATAGATCTTAAAACTTCTATATACTTCATTATTAAACACTCATTTACTCGAGTGATCTATACTACCTCGAGATTCATAAGCTTTATTTTCTTAACTAGTTTTTGTGGTGCTGTAATTCTTTCTATTATTTTTTTCTTAAGATTATATAGGTTACACTACCCATTGAAAATTTATGGGTTTGTGGGTTGTGACTACACAAAAAAATCATTTTGGGTTGTGCCTCCAAGGGAAAAGGGAAGGACTTCCTGAGGTGTGCCTCCTTGCTAAAAAATACAGGTCTGTTTTGGGCTTAATAATCAAAAGGAAAAAGTATTTTTAATTGGTTTATAACTCTATGTGTGAAAAAATAATTGTTATAATTTTTAGTTAGTGGGTTCCATCTCTCTCTATGTTTTAGAGAGGTGAATATTATATTAGGATAAATTTTATATGAACTATAAAATTCTATCATGCCAATTTATTTTTATTTCCATTTTAATAATTTTAAAACTTTGATATAATCTTTCAAATTATTTAAAAATTGAAATCCCCACCCCCTCTTGGATATACTTTCATATTCCCTCTCGTACTAATATGTGGCTGAATAATTTTCAATAGATGAGTTTTCTTATTAAAATAATTATCACTCATCCATTAGTACGGCTCTATTAGAGGTGTTTCATGTGTGTTAATGTATATCTCCTTTAGGTTGGAAAAATGTTGGATAATTGATGATTCTTTGATATGATTTTTTAAGATCACATCAGAGAAGGTGAAATAAATCAATGAAGATGAAAATTTCTTAATATAATTAGAATTCATATGTTTATTAAAGGAGGAGGACTCTGGAGCCCAAGGTTTCTATTTATTAGTTCCCAAATTTTTCTCCACATAATGGGAAATAAATGTATAAAAGGTTCATTAATCATTACACTCAATTTATCAAACCTTTTGATGTGTTGGATTTAATCATTCAACTAGAATATCAATTATATCTTCCTTTATATATATATCAAAATCCCAATGTATTCCATGTATAACAACTTTGATGATATCCTCAAAATGGCTTCTAGACCATTTATTAGGGTGATTTGGATACTATGGGTGATCTGATGTTCATGGTGTGGCTTGTGGGGATTATTAATCTCTAATAGAATGAGAACTATAGAGACCCAAATTTTTTACAAGCGAGACTTAATTTATTTTTATGTTTTGAAGGAAAAGTACTTTAAAGAGTGTAAAATAGTAAATTTACCCAAGCAGTTGACCTTATAATTCTTTTCTTGATAATTACGTTGAAAATAGAATAAATTGTTTACCCTTTGGATGAATTTTGGTGAAGTTCCAAGAAAGTTGTATTTTAAGGGATATTAAATATTTATTAAATAAATATATATTCTCCTATGAGTAAATTTTTTAATAAATACTAAAAAGAGATTCATATAAAAATTTAAAACACAAAATTTGTGTTCATAAAGGGGGTTTTTCTTATAAAATGTATAAAAAATGTTCTTAGGTGTTGTTCTATAAAACGAATATTTTCATGTATTCATTTAAATCACTAAATATTCTAATAAAAATATTCTTTTGGAGAATGAAGATATGAAATTTTGTTAGATTAATGATGATAATTTGGAATGTTACAGGATAGTTGAAGCAAATATTATATGTTAGGTTACTTCTAATGATTAGAGTAATTAAGTGGGAGTAAAAATTTTGAGGAAGAATTCATGAAATTCCTAAACAATGAAGAATTCTCATGGAAACAATGATCAAGCAATGTGTCATTCACAACTGAATTTTGGAATCATAAATAATATTTTGGCAAGGTGGGACAACATAATAATTGAAATTGCCTCATTTTTTAAGACTTTGATCCCTTTTTAATTATTATCAAATTATATCCTTCTAACAAATATTTTCCAAAAGTAAAACTCAGTTGTAATTTAATGTTAATTATAATACAAGTATTTTAAATAAAATATCTAAAAATATAATTCTATACTTTTTTCATATTAATTCTCATATTGAACCGATAGTTGAATTCCATAATTCAATTATATAATGTTATGTGTTCTACATTATTATATGAATCATTTTTAAGGTAATAAAGGTAATTTTATAATAATAAGTCAAATATATGATAATTCAAAGATCATGTTAAAAATGAGGATAAGTTATATAGATAATTCACATGATTATAAATTCTTGATTAGTTTTAGAATAATTCATGTGAATTAATTCACTTTAAAATAAAAAAAAATTAAGAATAATTTTGTTTTGTATTTCCACTAATGTAATTTCCATGGTAGGAAGTTAAATGTTCTTACAGTTTAAATTCATGGAAAATAATAATATTATTGTTATTATTGTTATTATTTCAGGTAAAAATTATTTTTTGATGGTTGATCATTAATTAATTTTGTTTGATCATAATATCACTAACAAGTAGTATTATTTTTATTATTATTATATTTATAAAAATATGACCATTGCATGACAAATGAATAATGAGTCTCAAAGATTATTATTCCATTCATTTATTTCCCTACATTCTTCGATGGTTGTAAGTGAAAATACATTCTTGGGTGGTTGTACCCATTTATTGTTCACCAGCTTTCTTTTCTCATCCTCATTTATTTAGTTTTTTTCTTAGGTATTTAGTAATAACATTGAACATTTTATGTAATAGATACAAATAAAAATATGCGGATGGCTGAAGGAGCTCTAGTGAGGTAAAATGGAGACCGTATGGGGGTTAGAGTTGGAGGGAATTTGTAGTTCAACCAATGGTAGGATATTTAATGGGATTTGTAGAGTACTACATAAACTAGTCCTGTATTTATTAACTCACATTGTGTGATCCTTCAGATTATATTCCATGTAGTCTATGAGCTATGAAATTAGGGTTATATAGTTTTATAAATATCACACATCATGTGTCACATGTCACTCCATAACTATAATTTATTAATTATTTTTAATTTTTTTAATTATATATAGCCATGTATTTGAATTTTGGGATGAATTTTAAAATTTGAATTTTTCTGAATAGGTGAACAGTTGACACACAGTTTTTAAAAATCATTAACAACCAGTGCGCATGTGTCTTTAGGTTTTACAAAGCTAACTGCATGGTCAGCACACAATTTCCTTAACTCTGGTCACATCCCATACGAGGTGTCTAGACTTCTTAGGGGAGGCTCATGGTTGGAACATGGTTTAGCCAACTATACATTCAAACCACGCACAATATCCAAGTGTCTAAAAATTTTAAAATTATTATTTTTACCTTAATAAAATAAAATTCTTAAATGGTTTCTTCCCCTCACCATCATCCCTCATGCTTTACATGTATAGGATGACTCCCAACCATGTGTCCCTCCCTCCTCTCCCCCCACCATTTTTTGCTGATCTCTTATAGGGTTCTTGGTGAAATCACTCCAGGTTGGTGTCTCATATCCTACTCCCCCATCTTTCTCTCTATTATTTTGGTTACCTTCCTATTCCATAAAGAATGTGTGACACATATTAACCCCAACACAATTTTGGGTATTTTAATTTTTATTCTTTGGGATTATGGATTTGCAATCATTTTTAATGCTAGTTCTTTACATGAACATTTAAGTAAATGATTTCTCCATAATTTTCATGCAGTTTTTCTTCCATTATTCTTCTTTAGCTCAATTTTTATTAGCAATTTTTTTATTCATAGATTTTATTTTTTTTAGTGTTCCTTACCCCTCTATGAGGTGTATTTGAGCCACCGTTATCAAAGGTGAAAAGTTTTGAGGTTGGTTACTAATTATCCACTAAATGAGGATAATATTAATTGTTAATATATATAATATTCATGTTCTTTATTATTCATAAACACCATTTTAGTTCAATTTACACTTTGAACATCATTTCACATTATGATTGTAATTCCTTCTTAAAATGCACTATTATGTGGTACATTTTTTAACATCATTTAAAATACCCAATGATCTTTATTTTATTTTCATATTTAATTATCAGGTTTATAATTATATTGGGAACAATTCATACTTGTGGAGTGTTGGATGATTCACATTGGAAGACCACCAAAATAGGATTTCATACAAACAATTCTGGAGAAGGAAGATTGGACACCATCCCACTGATGTGAATGTGGGGACCAACATACCAGACCAATTAAGCCCAAATTTCGTGGGATGATATAATAAATATAGTGGAAAAAATAATTCTTCATAATACATGGATAATTCGGCCTCCATGGTTGTTATTAAGGCGGACCAATTTAGAGATAAAATTCTGGGCTAGATTCTACAGACCAAAAAAACAGGCCACCAATTTAATCATATCTCGTAAACCACAAATCCATTTGGGCTGAAATTTTGCATAGATCTAGGAGACATCCAGAGATTAAATTTTTTTCTTATATTACCCACTCCAATTAGGCCATCTATATGGTCATTCAGATGCGTTTGTTATGTGGATGAAAGTTGGCTGCCACCTCAGGTCAATGGTGGAAATATCAATTCTCCCTCAACTTTCCACCCACCTATGGCCTATCAAAATTAATTGATGAGACTTGGACTATTGGAGTATCGACCCAAGGCTTCAAAAATTTCTATTTAAGGCAGTACTGGTGGAGGAGTTGATCATATTTTGATCTTTCTTTCATTGTAATGTTATGCTGCGATTTTGTTGTCTCAAGTTTGTATTCCACATGTAAGTTGATTTAATTCATCCTTGTTTCTTAATAAAAGTTCTTCTTATCTTATTATTCTATTCTTCTCCATCTCACTTTGATACTGTTTCCCCAAGGTGTGAGTTTATTCACACCAAACCATGTGAAATTATTCACACAATGGTGGAGTGATCATTTTCTTTTTATTGTTTTCATTACTTCTTCAATTCCTCCCTGATGAGTCTACTTCCCACTTCTATTGAAACCATAGCATCAATTTAGGGATAACCCACTTATGGGTTAATCCATGGGAGTATAAAGGGGATGTATTGGATTTTTTTTATCACCCCGTTAATGTCTAATCACTTCTTTAATTGAGATTTCTATTTGATGATTTTTAAACTCTATCGTCCTTGATGAATTTAAGGCCACACACTTCAAGTGATAATATGAACCTTTACCTTGAAGTGCTCAAAAATTTGATCCTTAAAGTGTATAGGTGATTAGTATTAAAGGATGTAGGTATTAAACTAGTAATTGATGATGTTGTTTGATCTTATTAAATGAACTCATCTCAAATATAAGAAATTGAAATCATTAAAAAGGAATTCATCCAATCCACCCCAAGTGATAACCTAGGATCAATTCATTATCTTAATTTGAATTAACTTTAATCTGTTAGTGATACCTTAAAACCATCTAAAATCAACCCAAGTTAGCCACTTAATAACAAAAAATAATACATAGAATTTACGTGTCTGTAGGTTACTTCTTAGGCCTTTGAGGATTCGATAACCCAAGCTAAACTACAAGGATCGTTCTACCTTCATCTCTTGGGTAAATTTGTGTGCGAATCAAATTTTGGCGCCACTTCCAGGGGACCAAGTAAGTTATCTTATACAATATCATCCTTTTCTCACCCCCACATTATTTATTCTCACCCCCCATCTCTCTTATCTTTACCCCTTTCTGTTTGTGTGTGTCCTGAGAATCTAGAATCCAACTTTATGTCCTCTCTAATGGAGTATCTTCCAAATTAACATGTCACAAACACATGCTGGAATCAAATGTAAAATCAATATTGGGAATCCAATAAATTAGAAAATTTCTTTGATCAACCCTTGATTAATTACCACACACCTGGTGACATGTACAATCATAGGGATAATTAATATTCAAAGGATAAATTTACAGCCCTCTCAAGGATGGTTGAAGAAATCAATCTTAGGGAAGTCCATGATGTCAAAACACATAAAAATTATATTACTCAAACACCGATTGAACAATTGTGTAATCAAAAGGAGATAATGAATCCTGAGCTATCATCTTTGATATTTGAATTACAATGCATTAATACTTGTGAGGAACTCAACCCTACACCAATTGTTCCTTAAAAAACCTTATGTGGAGTGTCAAGCTTCCAGAAAAATGCTCATGAATTTATTGAAGAACCAATATTTGTATTTGGGGTAGGGGAATTGAATAAATAAATTGTTAAAGGGTCTTTAAATCAGGAGGAAATTGATTTCATGTATTCACAAGAGGGAAATATAACATCGTGGATTGAGTCTTCTAAGTATAACACTAGTGATGACTTTTCAAAAACACCAATCATTGAAAAATTGAAAGAAATCAAAAACATTCAGTCCATACCCATTCCTAACACTATTATTTATAATTTTTGGGTTGAAACTTCTGTTCAAAATGAATCAATTTTTTCAAGAAATTTGGAAAATGAAACTGAGTTGGCTTCAAATCCTCAACCTGTTTCTGAATGTCCTATCCAATCCGAGCTCAAAATCATTGTCCTTCATTCCCCTATCAAGTATCCCTTTATATGGTACAATCATGACCATTCAATTAGAATTCATTCTTCTCTTGAAACAAAAAATTTTGGAATGATCATTGATGTCATTGGAAAGACTATTGTGGAAACTGGATCAACCATTTTCGATATTCCTTGGATTTTCCCACTCATTGTAGAACATAGGTTTGTACATGAAAAAAATTATAAACAAATAATCAATCTAAATAAAGTGGAATTGGAGAAATATGGGGTCCTTAAAATGTTTAATGTTTGTATTGGGTATGTTAGGGGGTTCATGCCGAGCTAGCGACATTAAACCAAAGCACAGCACGGGAGGCAACCCATGGTTTTCATCTTTTCGAATCATTTTTTTTAAATAGGATTAATGAATAATTTTTATATTTTTAAAAAATATAGATTGTTGAATTGTTCGTTTATTATGAGTATGTATGGGTATGAAAGGGGAGGGCCATATTCATCTATGTCACGAGGTGTGATCCTTGAATAATACATTACCCAGCAATTTAAAAAGAAGACAATGTATCATCAGTTTATTTTATTTTATTTTTATGTATTTTTAAGTTAAAATAAAAATACAAAAAAATAAATGATAATAATATAATAATAATAATAAAGGATACACATTGTAGGTTGTGGGTCAAACCCCGTCACAACCAGTGAAGCCGCGGGGAATCGAACCCGGGACCGAAGGGAGACATGGGCGCGCGTTTACCACTGACCTATGACTTATTGTGATTCTTTATTCTATAATTTATATATATATACTTATATTTTACTTTATTTAATATATATATATATATATGTTTTTTTTTGTTTTTTTTTGTTTTTTTTCCACTAGGGAATTCTCAGAGTGACATCAAGATCAAGGGATTAAAAGGGAGCAACAAGAATTTCAACTTCAACCACTAGGTGACTTCATTTCATGATCCTCATTTTCAATTTCCTTTTTGAACTCACATTCTACGCCTCTACCCCATTCTAAATTTTATTTTCTTTAAACACTAGGGAAAGTGTTATTTTATGTTGGGAGGAGATAAAATAAAATTGCTTTTGTGTGAAAAAAAAAGAATGATCTGAAAAAAAAAGTGTGCCTTAATGGAAGGAAAATTTTATTTAACCTTGAACATGATGATAGAAATTGTACACTTTAAAACTGAATATCAAATAATTTATCATGCCCTGATTTTGATTTTAATCCATGTATAATTTCATGAGCATAGATTTTGGAAAGTGTGGTTGTCTAATGTGATATTTCATAGCTTATATTTTCATCCAAATAAAAAAATCACAATGCACGTCCTTTGGATAGTGGGGTATTTGATTGAGTTCATGGGGTCACTGATATAAATAGCATAGTTTTGGTGATCATTTTAGTTTTAATATGAGTATTCAATAAAAAAATTTAAAAAACAATAAATTTGCGCGTAGAGCAATGAAATGACCTAATGCGTGGCTTTCGACACTTGGGGATCATGACTTTATAGTTGTTTGTCCGAGAGTTAGTAATTTTATCTCTATTTTTGGTAATTTGAATTTGTTTTTGACTGAGTTAACTCAAGATGATGACCGAGTATGTGAGCTTCACTTGGTGCCCTAAGGTCTTTGAGCCTGGGAGTCATCGGCAAAGTCTCGCTATAGGGGTTGAATCTTTTGAGTACAATTTCAATTACCATGGAAAAATTGAAAAAACAAAAAAACAACAAAATAAAATATATAAAAAAATATGAATACTCATATTAATATTTAAATGTTATTCCACCTAGCACTTCCATCATTTCCCCCTTGAATAAAGATGAACCGCTATGTCTAATGCGATTCACAACACGTCATCAATCTTAATTGATATTGGATGAAATATGGTGATGAATTTGAACAAAGGAATGATCTTTATATTGGGATCTTCTTATGAAACTATCTTGTATTAAAATTTTTTTATGGGTTTCATGATTGTTTGGTATAAGGTTTTCTGGTGATCATTGTGTATTAAAATGTTCTTGGAAAAGGGAATTCGAATTTCATATTGTTGAGATATATTTTGCTCGAGACAAGAAAAACTCAAGATGGGGGTGTTATTAGCCACTAAATGAGGCTAATATTCATTGTAAATATATATAATATTCATGTTCTTTATTATTCATAAACACTATTTTAGTGCATTTTACACTTTGAACATCATTTCACATTATGATTGTAATTCCTTATTAAAATGAACTCTTTTGTGGTACATTTTTTTAACATCATTTAAAATACCCAATGATCATTATTTTATTTTAATATTTTATTTTCAGGTTTATAATTATATTGGTAACAATTCATATATGTGTAGTTTTCGAAGATTCACATTGTAAGACCACCAAAATGGGATTTCATGCAAACAATTTTGGAGAAGGCAGATTGGACACCAGCCCACTGATAAGAATATGGGGCCCAACATACAGGCCCAATGAAGCCCAAATTTAGCAGGATGATAGAATACATATATAGGAACAAATAATTCTGCATAATCCAGTGCTAATTCGGATTCAATGGTGTTTATTAAGGTGGCCCAATTTAGAGATAAAATTCTAGGCCAGATTCTAGGGCCTAGAAAAACATCTCCCCAATTTAATTATATCATTGAAACCACATATACATTTGGGATGAAATTTTACAGAGAGCTAGTAGACATCTGGATATTGACTTTTGTCTCCTATGTAACACTCCAATTCTCCCATCTAGAAGTCCATTTAGATGCGTCTATTCAATGGATGAAAGTCGGCATCCACCTCAGGTCAAGGATGGAAAAATCAACTCTCCCTCAACTTTACACCCACCTATGGCCTACCACAATTAATTGAGGAGACTTGGAATATTGGATTCTAGACCTAAGGCTTCAAAAATGCCTATTTCAGGAAGTGTTGGTGGAGGATTTGATCATCTTTTGATCTTTCTTTCATTGTAAGGTTATGCTGTGATTTTCTTGTATCAAGTTTGTCTTCCACTTGTAAGTTGCTTTAATTCATCCTTGTTTCTTAATAAAACTTCTTATTCACTTATTATTATGTTATTCTCCACATCACTTTGATACCATTTCCTCAAGGTGTGAATTTATTCACACCAAACCCTTTTGAAATTATCCACACAACAATGGAGTGATCATTTTCTTTTTATTGTTTTCTTTACTTATCCAATTCCTCCCTCATGAGTCTACTTCCCACTTTCATTGAAACCATAGCATCAATGGAGGGATAAACCACTTATGTTTTGATCCAAATGAGTTTCAAGTAGATGTATTGGATGTTTCTTATCATCCCATTAATGTCTAATCACTTATTTAATTTAGATTTTTATTTGATGATTTTTAAACTTTATCGTCCTTGTTGAATTTAAGGCCACACACTTCAAGTGCTAATACGAACCTTTACCTTGAAGTGCACAAAACTTTGATCCTTCAAGTGTATAGGTGATTTGTATTAAAGTGTGTAGGTATTAAACTAGTAAGTGATGATGTTGTTTGATCTTCTTAAATGAACTCATCTCAAATATAAGAAATTGAAATCATTAAAAAAGGAATTCATCCAATCCACCCCAAGCGATAACCTAGGATCAAATCATTATCTTAATTTGAATTAACTTTAATCTGTTAGTGATACCTTAAACCCACCTAAAATCAACCCAATTTGGCCACTTCATAGCCAAAAATAATCCATACAATTTACGTATCTATAGGTTACTTCTTAGGTCTCTGAGGATTCGGTAACCCAAGCTAAACTACAAGGACCGTTCTACCTTCATCTCTTGGGTAAATTTGAGTGTAAATCAGTTACCCTATTTATGAGCCTTTAATTTGAGAACAATAATTTTTTGATGGTTTTACAGGTTGTTTTTATTATATTATAATATAAATATATCTTTTCAAATGGTTTGGATGGTTGGAATGGGTTTCTTTATTTTTATTCATAATTTTTCCTTGGTTGTCGTTGTGGTTTTCTTTTACCAAATAATGTTGTAGACTTGTTTAAAATGACAAGAACCCTGGGTGATTGATTTTTTTTAAATTGGTTTTAAATTTATAAGTTTGTAAAGTAAAATAATTTTTATGCACTTTTATTGATTTTCTATAAATCCCTAGTGGCATGTTTGGATTCCAAATAACATCAAAAATGGTTTCTAATTATCTTTCATCCTTTTAAATATTATGTATTCACATATAAATATATATATAGTTATCCTCTTAGTAAATATTCACATAAGGTTAGGTAAATATGTACATTGTGTTAACGGGTATTTATATATATATTGAGTTGAATGTTTTTCTAAGTGTAAATAGTGGATTTAGAACTTGTGAAGCTATTGTTTAATAATGATTTTCTAAATGAATGATGTTTGATTTAAAATGATGTGACCTGTTTATAACTTTATAAATATTTTCAAAAACGTTAGGTGCACTCTAATTATAGTGACCCAAACATTTTACACATTTTATTACATGATTTTTAACATAAACATCTACTAATAACAACCCAAGTATTGTGAGTCATAGTGTATTTGAAAGACTAGGTTCATAATAAATCATAATGAGGATAAAATAACACTCCTTCATTTTATACTCCATAATGAGATATATTCTCCTAAAACTTAATGGGATAACCAAGCGGTACATATAAAAAATGGTTGATCTAAAAATCATGGTAAGGGAATAAACATGCAAAAGAAATATATTATGTGAGTCAAAGGTATAACAAGATATCATAAAAGATAAGGCTCAATAATAATCACAAGGGAGAATAAAATAAATAATATGGTAACATATGAAATGTTATAGAAACATATAACATGACATAAATATGATTCAAGGCTAAGTTCCTAGAAAATATTACATTTTGGACAAAATCCCACAATAGATTAAGATTACTCCCAAATCCCAAACATGATGTATCATGAGACATAAAACACTACCAATGAATTGGATTTCTATATAGGTACACCCATTATAAAATATTTATGATTATTCCTGTAATAAAATTAAATCAATCATAAGTCATAAACATTAGAATTACTCAAGTAAATAAATGTGATGTCTAATCATGTCTCATATTATAACAAAATGAAATTTCGTAATGAAGGGATTTAATATATGAACATAAAGAAATTATTAACCCATAAAATAAGATATATTAATATAGGTATATATGTTATATATATATATATATATATAATTTATAATAAATCTATGACATAAAATTTGGTCTTCATTGATGAAAATTCCTTTAAAATATTAAATGGAATATTTATTAAGTAAATTAAATTTTTCATACCGAAATCAATTTTTAAAAATATAAAAAAATATTATAGACAAAAATTTATTTAAAAATAACCATATATTCTTATAATATAATATTCAAATAATTTGGTTGTCGTGATGGAGGGTAATTCTATACATGTCCTACAAGTTAAAAACATTCCTTTTACACTATTTAAAAAAGGGAAAAAAGTACATCGTTTAAAAAAATGAAATAAATATTCCTTTAAAAAATATTACAAATTAAAAAATGTGTTAAAATGTATCTAATAAATAATTTGTATAATATTAAAAACAATTTTGTAAATAATTTTAGAAAAAACCAATATGAAAGAAAAAGGATTTTCAAATTGAGAGAAATAAAGTCATATTTTATTAAATACATTTTCTCAATAATTTTAAGTAAAAAAGAGAGGAGAATGGTAATATTACCTGAAATTTTCATGAATAATCAGTGGAGAAGAAAATGAAATTATTTTTGTTATAAAATTTTCAAACAATTTCCTATAAGATAAATTCAAGCATAAAGAATCATAATTAAAATGAGATTGAAACATAACCAATTACGGCTATGGTAACTTTTGAAACATAACTTCCATGAATGAAGTAAATGAATTGGGACTTAAAATATCATGAAGTATGAATTATTATTGATACAATATGTAAATTTTCATTATATACACCATATAAAATAAATTTAGTGCATAAAAGAACATGTGTCTCAATGGAGGAAGTTTTGAGACAAAACCCTTACTTTGAGTCCAAAATATTTCATATATGTATTTTATATCCTCTATAATAAACTAATATAAATTATTTTTTTCTTAATAAACTTTTTTATTTCTAATAACTTACACATAAACAAGTTACATATTTTATTTTAATGAAATATTTAATCAGTCATGTCCACATCACGTATTTTGAGGACGCTCGATTCATAATTTCAAAATGACATAGTGTTTCAACCATGGAAAAAGGAATAATTATTACATAATATCCAGAATAATCATAACATAATTATAATTTTTATATAAAAATAATAATTTTAAAAATAACTATGAATTATTTTCATGAAACATGAACTACATTACAATCATGGAGACAGTAGGTCATACGTACACATGTGTAACGTTTCCATTTTTCAATGATCATGACGGAAATAAGTTAAGTGTTACTTTATATTTCCATAATTATTATAATATCATAAATATAATATTTTTTATTTAAATACACTTATATCTACCATCCATGTGATGCGGCAAGAAAAACGAATCACATCATTTCGTGAGGCGGTAGTCCGTCGTACACACGAACGACGTAATCATTTTTCCATGGATAGTAATATTAGAAAGTATAGGATGCAATAGTTTTTAAAAATTATTAATAATTCATTAATAAAATATATAAATATAAAATCCATCATTATGAACATCCATGAGAGGTGATGATGGGAAAAAATTACATATGTTTGCAAGGCGGTAGTCCGCCATATACACGAATGCTGGTTTTATTTCGCATTTGATAGAAGAGGATATGGATAGATATTATGACAAAAATATAATAAAATATAATTATATATTATATACTTTTTTATTATGTTATAATTTTTAATACATAATTTAATGTGGTAAAAGATTAATTAATAAATAAGGAGCTTGGTGAAGATGATTACCATCACTTGGAAAAACTTTCTTTGGATCTCTTATTAAGGGACCTAAGGATAGTCTTTTGGTAATACTATAATATATATAATGTTTATAATGATGTTATGGATATATATTTTCAGTGTTTTATCAACCCAAATGTCTTGAGAGGTTTTAACAAGTTAAGTAAGGTTGTCCTTTTGTAGTTGAGGAGGAGTGTCATTTTTGGTAAATACCTAAAACTATTCAATAATGGGAATTCACTCTCAAGAAAAGTGCCTCTAAAATAAAAAAATAAAGTATTTTAGGATCTTTATGGTCAATAAGTTCCTCCACCACTAAAAATAAACATGTTTTAAACATGTTATCCTCTTTACTTCTAGGGTTACTCACTTTTACCATTTTAATTTCTTACCATGGTAAAAAATATAATTTTTTTTTATTCATTAGGAAAAAAAATTAAGTTTAACTTATTATATAATATAAATTATTATTATTAAAAATATGGAATATATTTTATAAAATTTAATTCATATATATCTCTGAATTTAATTTAAAAAAAACCCAACAAGCATGACAAATTGTGGTTTTCTGAAAAATGCAATTTTCAAGAAAAAGATGGATTTACACAAACTCTATGAATTTTAATATTCATTATATGAATATAAATTCATAAATTAATATTTAAAATATAGAAATTTCATTTAATTCATTTTTTATTGGGTTTTATTTTAATTAATTAGAATTTATAAACATTATTCACTCTAAAACAATTTTCAGAAAAAAAAATATCTTTTTAACCCTAACAATAAACTTATACTAAAATAAGGTATAAAAATAATTAAAATGTAATTAATTTTATTATATATAAATAAATATTAATTATATTAATTTGAAATAAAATTATAATAATAATGTTACATTTAAATTAATTTATTCAGAAAAAATAAATTACAGTTTTACAAAAATAGTTATTTTTTACTATTCACTAAAAAATAAATATTTTCTGAAAAATCCCAAAATATAGAACTTGGTTAATATAAATATGTTGATCTAAAAAATTATATTAATTTTAAAAAATTACCTTTTAAAAATATCTATAAAATAATTATAATATTTTCTCCCAAAAAGTTATAAAATCAATTTCGAGATATATGTTTTTATTAAAAATTGAGATCTTATTTCCAAATAATTTATAAATAAATTTATATTGATTATGAAATTTATATATATATATATATATATATATATCATTATGCATATAATAAAATTCATACCCACTAATTTAACGACTATGATATAATGGTCATATTTAAATAATAATATCTTAACAGTATATCTCGATTCATTTAATCTTAGTGTTGAGAATTGTATACACTATAAAATATAGTGTTTATTTTAAACCTGGAGTTGTTAAACTATTCACCACTTAAATAAATTATGTCCTCTTAATTTGAACTTGTGATCAGTAATCAAGGTTTTACTATTCGAAAAATTCATTTTTGGAAAATCCACATTGTAAAAAGGTTTATTAAATCTTTCTATTAAATGAGGCAAATGTAAATACAAAGGTCATATAAAATAACTAGTAACTAGGTTTTCAAGTAGGAAAACATTGGTGGGACGTAAAAATATGAACATATAAGAAAACTGTAAATAATTATGGAGAGTGATAGAGATTATTGATTACAATAAATTGAATGAACAAGATAAAGTTAACGACCACAATACGATAAATCTATAATGAATTAAAATACCATTGATTCATAGGATATAAAGGTAATAGGATAAAAGTTTTGTTTAAAGATGTTTTTACTAGAGTTGAGGGATTATTTTACTATTAATATAAAAACAATATAAAATAAAATTAATTGATATATTTTTTATTTCATAAACATAATTTTATCCTTTAGTTGTGATTTAGTCACTTTAAACTTCACCTCTTACTATAAGGAATAAATATCAAATATGATTTTTTTTATGCCTGAAGCAGTAAAATTAACTTTTAATGGATCATAATATCTATAAAAGTGTCAGAATATATTCCTCCTATATTTATTAAAACCAGAATGGTTAATGAAATTTAATATTATACCCAAAATGAATATGAATATATTAATCTCCAAAATTCAAAAATAAAACAAAAGGTTTCACATAGATCATTCTTTAAATAAATAAATCTATATCCCAAATAACCTCAACAAGAAATAATGTTTTAACCACAATGGTTATCTCATACCCTTAAACCTATATCTCCAAAAATATAATATAATTCTTCCCAAATAATCATTTATATTAAAACTAATGGTTATATATATATCGACCCAATAAAATATTTCCCAAAATTTTTATTAGTCACCTAAATATCATAAAAATTAAATAAGACTTGATCTTATAATATGTTTCCAAAAAAAAACTTTATATTTAACTCCTAATTGTTTTGAGTAAAAACATTGTCATAATAATTATTACATCATGTAGGATAGTGGTAGGAGTTTTACCCTTATTGCTCTTCGGTTGTGGTTTCATGCCCCGCAATCTTTTCGGATGTGATGGGTTGTCACCTGACATATAGGTTTTACTTTTTATAAAACCATATTTATATTATTCTTATATCATTAACAAAAATATGATGAACATTCCCAAAATAAAATTAATCCTTGAATTAGTTCTTAACCACTAAAGTATTCTAAATATATTTTTTCATCTATAAGATCAAATAATCTCAATTGAATATATTTACCTCAACATTGAGATCATATAAAATATTTCCTTTTCCACAATAATGTGTTTTCCATAGAATATCCCCTTACCATTAAATCACGTCTCTAGGTCATCAGTATCATTCAATATATTCCTAAAAATAATAAAAGAAGAACTACTAAAGAATGATCCTTATAAGATTAATAATTCTTATAAACAAATTACTATTAATAAAAACGCTTTAATAACATGATTATTGAATCCCAAAACCAAAAAAAACTTCAATCATTCCACTTTAATGATTGTTATAACATAGTTAATTATTAATTAATTCTTAGACTAGGGAATTGAATCGAATAATAACCATGTTCCCCACATTTATGACATTGAAATTTTAGTGGTTCCTTTGGTTGAACATTATTTCTATGTGTCTTATTAACCAAATTGTTCATTTTTATTCAAAAAAAATCTACTTTTTGTCCTCATTTCCCACATATAATGAATCTTACAGTTCTTTTAAGGTATTTTCCATGGTACCTAATTCCAATTTTTTGACATACAGGAAATTGAATCTTCTTTTGTTTATTATCATTCACACTTGAACTCCAATGAGACGTTATCTTTCTCTTCTTTGATGTGTTTGGAATTCAAATATATTAAAGTTTTTAATCATAATTCAAGATATCTCAAATGAAATTATCATAAGATTTCTACCTAATGTTCATATTAGGTTAGGCATAGGTTTAGTTAAATCATTACAATAACCATCAAATTGGTTATTGGCATGAATTATCATATTTTATGCCATTAACTAAATAGAATCAAAGAAACTTAATTATAATTCATTAACATAAAAAGAAGGAAACTTATAAACCTAGAAAGAATAACTTATAAATGATAATTATATCCAAAATTACTAGTCTATAGGTTTTTAATCTATGGTATCCATGGTAACATTTACAATTAGGTTTTATAACCTAACAATTTGTTCATGTCTATCAAAAGGTCTTATAAAGAGTTTGTAAATTTTTAAAACATATCTCTCAAGAGTGTCGAACCAGGTGTGCCATAATGCCCATTATCATGCACCAGGTGAAGATAAAGTCTAGATCAATGCACCCTTTTCTAAGATATTACCCCTAGGTACAAAAATTCTAGGTTCAATTACACTTATAGTATCTAGACAGGGATGTAATTTCTCGAAAACCAATCTCTCTATCCTTTAGAAAAATTACAAGATATTTTCATTTACTTATAATTATCCATATACTTATCCATAGGGTTCTGACTAAATTTTTCACATCCTAGTTTTAAAAGTTTAAATAACCCTTTTATCAATTACCAACTATAGTGACCCCAACCATTTATACATATTATTACATGATTTTTAACAAAAACATATATTAATTATAACCCAAATATCCTGAGGCCTAGTGTATTTGGAATACTAGGTTTATAATACATCAAAGTGAGGCTAAAATGACACTCCTTTATTTTATTCTACATAATGAACTCTGAGCTCCTAAAAATGTGTGGGATATCCTTAAAAATACTTAGACAAAAGGGGTGAGATAAAACAATCAGTAATGTAATAAACATGAAAAAGAAATATAACATGTGAGTCAAAGGTATAACATGATATAATAAAAGAGAAAGATAAAGAGTAAACACATGGGATAATAACATAAATAACATGATATCATAATATCATGGTATCATAGGAAATATGAAAATAATATATAACATGAAAAAAACATGAGTCAAGGAAAACAACATAGACAGAATCACATGGTATAAAAATTCCCATAATGGATTGGGATTACTCACTAATCCAATACATGAAATCTCATGACACAAAAAAAATTACTCAATTCATTGTATTTCTATATGGGCACACCCATCATAACATCTTCTTGATTGTTTGTGCCAAAAAAATGAAATAAACCATAAGGAAAAAACATAATAATAACCCATGGAAAGAAATGGGTTTTATAATCTTGTCTCATATCATAACCAAAGGGAATTTCTTAATATAAACATTTAATATATGAACATAAGGAATGTATTTCCCCATAAAAGTAAGGGAGATTAAGCTAGGTATATATATGAGAGAAATATACACATAATTCAAAATCAATACATAGCATCAAAGGTTATCATTATTGATAAAAATGTATTTAAAATATTTCATGGAGTATTTCTTGAGTAAATTACCCTTTTAACTTATAAATCATGTATTAAAAATATAATAAAATCCAAAATTTTATTGAAAAATTTTATTTAAAAATAACCATGGATAATTATAAATAAATATTCAAATAATTGAGTGTTTAGGATAATGGGTAAATTCATACATGTGGTGTAGTATAAAAAAACATTCCCTTCACAATGTTGTAAAAACAATAAAAAATACATCATTCATAAAATGATAAGAAGATTCCTTTAAAAACAATTTTTAAAACATAAAACATGTGTAAAAATTTATTTAATAAATAATATTGAGAATTTTTAAATCATTTTTGAAAATATTTTTAGAAAATATTGATATATAAGAAAAAGGATTTTCGACCAAATAGATAAATGAATTCATATTTTATTAAAAAAAATTATCAGTCATTTTAAGTACCAAAGGGAGGATAATAATACTAATACTTGAAAATTTCATGAATAACCATAGGATAATAAAATTAAAGGGTTTTAATAGATAATGTTCAAAGAAATTCTAATAGTGTAATTTCAATCATAAACAATCACGATTAAAATAAGATTAAAACATAAACCATTACCGCTTTGGTAACTTTTGAATCATAACTCCCATTAATTAAGTAAATAAATTGGAACTTAAAATATCCTTAAGAATTAAGGATTAATGATATAATATATAAAGGGTAATTATATAAACCATTTAAAATAAACTAGGTGCATAGAAGAACATGTGTCTCAAAGAATGATGTTTTGAGATGACACCCTTACCTTGAGTCTAGACCTTTTCATTAATGCATTTTATATCCTATATAATAAACTTATATTAATTATTTGTTTTATTAAAAACTTCTTATAGGAATAATATCTTATACTTAAACCATTTAGTTCAATTATTTTTATGATTTATTTAATCGGTTATGTCCACATTGGGTGTTTTGAGGACGCTCGGTTCATAATTTCAAAACTTCATCAGTGTGTTAACCATGGTCAAATGGATCATGGTTGAATAATATCTATATAAAATAATTATATAATTATAATTATTATAAATAAATTATTCTTTTAAAAATAAACATTAATTATGGTAATGAAAATTGAACTACATTACAGTCATGGAGAGGGTGGGTCATACGTACGCATGTCCAACGTTTCCATTATTCAGAGATCATGACGGAAATAAGGTAAGTGACATTTTATATTTAAAAAATGATAATAATATATAAAATATTATATTAATTATTAAAATAAACATACATATACCACCCATGTTTTGAGGTAAAAAAACAAATCACATCGTTTTCTGAGGTGTTAACCTATTGTACAAATGAACGACGTTATCATTTTTCCATGGAGAGTAAGGTAATAAAGTATAAGATATATTAATTTTATAGAATTATTAATATTTTATTAAAATAATTTATAAACATTAAATCTATAATCATGAAAATCCATGATAGGTGATGATGGAAAAGGAATTACATCGTTTCATGAAACAGTAGTCCGTGATACACATTAACGATGGTTTCATTTCCCATTTGATGGGAGATGAGATAGATGAATGTTATGAAACAAACATAACAAAATCTAGATATATATTATATACTGGTTTTATTATGTTATATTGTTAATACATAATTTATGGTGTAAAAAGAAGAAGTAAAAAAGGAGCTTGGTGAAGACCATTACCTACACTTAGAAAAACCTCCTTTGGATCTTTTATGAAGGACCCTAAGGTTCATATTTTTGGAAGACCATAAGATATAGAATGTAGATAAGGATGTTGGGGAGATATTTTTGGGTTTTTTCTTCATCAAAATGGATTAATTTTTGTGAATTATTGATGCATGGGGGTGTCTTTTTATAATTGAGGATAAGTGACATTTTTGTAAATACCCAAAAATATCCAATAATGGGAAGTCACACTCAGGAAAAGTGCATTCAAAAATTTAAAACTAAGTATTAGAGGATTTATAAGGCCTATAAACACCTATAACACTAAGAATAAATAAATTAAACATTTTTTCCTGTTTAACTCTATGAAAACTCACTTTTACCATTTTAATTCTTTACCATGGTAACTATTTGTTTTTCTACTTTTACTATTAATTATAAACAAAAAATAAAGTTGACATTATTATATAATATAAATTATGATTATTTAAAAATTATAATCCATTTTATCAAATTAAATTCATATAATATTCATAATTTAATTTAAAATAAAACCCGCAAGCATGACGAAAAGAGGTTTTCAAAAAAATCCATTTCCAAGGAAAAGATGATTTTATTCTAACTATATAACTAGTAATATTCATTATCTGAATTTAAATTCATGAATTTAGATATATAATCTATAAATATATATTATATCATTCTTATTTATGTTTTAATTTTATAAATTAAAATGAAAAAACATTATTCACTTTAAAACAATTTTCAGAAAAATGATTTTTTAAGCATAAGAATAAACTTATACTATAATTGGTATAAATATGATTAAAATGTAATCAATTATATTAAATATAACTAAATAATACTTATTTTAATTTTAAATTAATATAATATAATAATAAATATTTTAAATTATTTAATTTAATAAAAAAAATTAATGGTTTTATAAAAATTAGTACTTTTCACTATTCAATGAAAAATCAAAAAAAAAATCAAAAAAAAAATAACCCTAGGTTAATATAAATATTATGATTTAGAAAATTATATTCATTTTATAAAATAAAATTTCTAAAATATCTAAAAAATAAAAATAATATTTTATCACAAAAAGCAATAAAAATCATTTTCAAAATAAATGTTTTTATGAAAAAACATGTTTTTATTTTATAAGAATTCATAAATTTTAACAGTATATCTCGGTTAGTTTAATATTAGTTTTATTTGTTGTATATACTATCAAACATAATGTTCTTTTAAAACCTCAAGGTTTTTAACCAATGTAATCCTAACATTTTATGTATTTTTTGGGCTCAAATTAAGGTTATTGGCATGTTGGTATGATTCTAAGAAAGGGGATTTTCATTGGTAGTTTCAGGGTGAGGAGTTATTGTATGATAGATTGTATTTGCTATGTGATTGAGATTTGGGTTTTTCTAATACACCTACCATATTTATTATGGTTATGGGAATGGAACATGGAACATGGGAATCCTAGGTACCTAGGTAGGAATACTAGGTATAGTACGCTAGGTGATTCCATAGGGCCTCATCCTAGTTTCCTTGGTGGTATTACGCTACAATGCCAATTTAACTACATAAGAAGAGTTATTACCATTTACCCTTGGGTTCTTCCCTTCCAGTAACTTATACATGGGAAGGGGTATATGTATGTGGTTTTTTCTAAGAGTATGTAAATCTTAAGACCCCAATTACCTCAGCTACTTAGGATTTTACAATTGTTATTTATCTCACATACTATTATTTCTAGAGTACTATCTTTAAATGCTCATTTACTTAGTTTTCTAATTATATATAAAATAATAAAAATATTTCCCTACATTCCTTTGTTTTATCACCTTATGATATGATATTTATTATTATTCTTTCTTACTGAGATGCTTACTTTACCGTATCGTTCCTTCTTATAAATTTTTTGTAAAAAAAACTCCCAATATTTGGATAATAGATTTGGAAATCAAAGAAGAAAATGTTTTTGGGAAGAATTATCCTATTACTTATTTTTAAATGAAATAAAAAACCTTATATTCATATATTTATATTTTCAAACTATGATGAAATGGTTTTCTCCTTAAAGGTAAAGTATAAGACATGGTTTCTCTTTTTAAATCTCCACTAATATTATTGTTCACTCATATCTATTATCATTTTTAGATGTAGTTCTAGATTATCATTTATTCTCACACATGGTGATTTTTTGTTCTTTTTTATTAGGTAGTGAATTTCATAGTCCCAATATAGTAGTTATATTCATAGTTTAGTTTTTATTTCAGTTTCTTTTATCACATTGTCTACTTAGGATTTTACTTCTTTATAAAGTTGGTGATGTAGTGATGTTCTGGTGGTTGATGATTGACATTGGGTGGGAATTTGTTTTTACGGGACATGGATATCGGGGTGGTGAGGTTTATTTCTAGTTCTAATTATTGTTTTCCACTTTTTTTGTTTGATATTAGGTTTTTTTCTATTTATTTTTCCCTATAATGGTTATCTAACATATTGATGGTTCATAAAGGAATTTTACTTAGTTTTTTTTACTACTTTTATTAATTATTTAATGGGATAAATCACTCCCTAGTGGTGCTCTATTGACTGCTACACACTTTTTTTAGCCTGTGGGGATCAATAATGTCCTTCAGGCCTTTTCATGAGCCATCTCGGGCATCCAAAGGAGGGGCGGCTTGGGTTGGTTCTTGAAATCACATCACACATTTCATGCATTTGGTAAAAGTGTCTGAGATTGTGTGCGATAATCATTCCAGGTAGTCTTTTTGGACTTACATACCATGTATTCCATGGAGAAGTCATATAAAATATGACTCATCATGTACCTAAAGTACACACCTTCAAGTCTGAATAGTTATACACACTATATACACTAAGTAAATTCCATGTGCCCATATAAATAACATGGATTGTGTGGTGATAGTAAAATAATAGCACACTCGAGTGTACTACAAGTTGTGTACCCTATAGGGACAATTCATGTACATGTCAAATTATAATATCCTTTATGTCATCCAACTTGATTTCAATTAATTAATAAATTTATAATATATTCTGGGTTTTTTTAATATATATCATGATGTTATGTAAATATTAATCATCTAGGGTATACATATAAGTTAATTTAGGTTACGACTTTTATAGTTTTGTAGAGTTGATGATGAGTGTGGGAAAATTGTTAGTGCAACTATAGAGTAGGTAACCCTTCTAACAACATATTGACTCTAGGGTGTGTGTCCTCTATGTAATTTATGGTGTAGGTAACACTCATATAGTGATGGGGCATGATTACTCAACAAATAGAGTAACTAATCCTCTCAGTCAATGCACACTACACACATCGAGGTGCATTCCCTCTATATGGGTTGGTAAACTTCTCAATTGATATACTCTTTAGTGAGGAATAGATCCCCCCTTAATTATTTTAATGAGGGATGATGTGGAAGTGACAGTAGTGAGATAGTTTTAGTACTGTGGGTCTGATAATGATTTACCAAGTTTGAATTTTGGATTTTTCATTTGATATATTGATTTATGGATGAGACTCTTTATATCCTTGGTGATATGAATTACAGCTGGGTTTTTATCATTTGGATTAGTGGAATATTTCTAATTCTAGGAATAACCCTAGTTTCTTATGAGATATTGTCCTTTTAGAGTTTATTTTTGAGGTTTTGGGTTCCCCACTCATTCATGTTTGCCTTAAACTTAGTGAATATCTTATACCTTTATGGTTATTTTTATTTTTATCATTTTAGGTTTGTTATGGATTATTTTTTTTCATTATTTTTTGTTTTTTAGGGAATCCTATTGGGTATATATATACTCACTCATGCATAGGACTTTTTCCCACACTTATCATGACTTTAAAGATGTTGCAATATTTGAAGAAGACCTTGGTGGAGTTGGATCTAGTGGTTTTCATAGATCTATTTCATAGTAGTTGATAGGGGTGTGTGGTAAATGGTTTATGATCGAGTTTGTTCTACGATACCATGTAGTGAGGAGGTTTCATCCCATTCCTAGAGATATTAGCACCAAATGTTACTTGTTTTCTATATTATTATTTCCCTTTTTGGGTTTATCCTTTATGTAATTGTATTGGATAGTTATTATATCATGCATATTTTGTTATACAATTAAGTTGTTTTATATATATTTACGAGTGATGTTGGATATTATTTTGTTATGGAGATATATTTATATTGTATTTTATTATAGGTTGAGGATTATCAAGTATATTATTCTTTCTTGATGCTAGTTTTCATCCCTTAGCCTATTGGAGGTAGGATTGGGGTGGAACAATTAGTTTATTACTGGCCAAGGAAATGCCTAGGTGGGACAAGTCTTGTGAGAATGGAACCTGAGTAGTTTGAATCCTAGGTAATAATATTTTAGTTAGTTTTTTTATAAGGATCGTTCTGGGGATTAAGGCGGTGATACTAAGGGGGATTAAGTTTAGTTATTAGACTAGGGATACCATGTATGCATTATATAGTGTTTAGTCATGATATTACATGCCCTTCTTGTGTTAGCTCACCCAGATGTGATCTAGTAACTAGGGGTTTAATCATCCTAGTAGAGGATGATTACCTCATATAGATAACTCTTTTTTAGAGGTAGGTTCATGAAATTTTCATGACTATGATTAATCCTCTTTCCATTAATCAGTTGAGTAGTGAAACATTGATTCAAATATTGACTTTTATATATCCCTGCTCTATGAGAATAAGGAAGATATTTCCCCATATATGCTTGGTGAAAATTACTTTATAGAGTGAATGGAAGGTTCTATTAATATGGATATGAATACCTATAGAGTACATGTACTATATTTACTCATGTAATAGAATATTTAAGAGATTACATAGGAATCATGATCCTTAGATTGTAGTGGATTGGTTGGAGTCTATAATTTACACTTCCTATTGTTTGGATGACCACTGAATACATAGAGATTCTTGTGTTTGATATATAATCCATGTTGTAATGGATCATTTATACATTTAAATTAGAACTTATAAAAGTACTATCATACCATGATTGGAGTTCATGACCCTTCTCATGAAGTTACAATAATAAATGTAATAGATGGATTTATTTTAAAAGATTTTGGACCCACTTTTTTAGGGAAACATAACTATGACAAAGAATATGTTGAGGTTTTCATATGGGGTACACATTAGATATTATTTTTAAGGGGTATCTTCTTGAGAGAACCAGTTTGGGATATACCTAACACTGAGAGGGGGGTGAATCAGTGTTGGGGACTTTTTAAACCAATTCCAACTTTTATCCCTGTGCCTCTTGACCTGTTAGGATCTTGATTCTCTTATTCTCTTTTCCCTATCGCATGCAATAATAGAAAGCAGTAAAAATATGCACATGATATTTTTACAGGGTTCACCACTCAATAAGAGTAGCTACATCCTTTCCAGGAATGGGTATGAACAGTGCATGGATTCTTCACTTTGATGTGATATGCTATTGCAGTGGAGTGGCTAGGAAAGCAATCCTCTAGCCAGTGTGAGTCCCTACACATTGAAGGGGGGTGGGAAACAATCATCTTCCCTGGACTGGTGATGACCTAGTCCAACTAGCAGCCTCCAGCTAGTTCATTAAACTGGCTATGGAGATAGTCTTCTTCCTTCTTAACAAGGTAGGTTCTTCTCTTGGTCTCCTTTAGTGCTCTTCACATGATTACTTGCAAAGCAGTAGGCAAGCAATTCTTCCTTCTTTCTTTCTCTTCTTCTCTAGTGCAACACTAACTGCACTAGATTTCTTCTTTCTGCTTCTTAGTGAAACAACCAACTACAATAAACTTCTTCTTTCTTTAGCTAGAATCGCATACACCAATGTGATTATTCAAACGCTAAGGATCAGCTCACATAGCATCATCTGAATTAAACTGCCCTGAATAATTGTCAGCCTTCAGTTGGGAATAATCTATTCTTCTTCTTATTCTCTTCTTTCTCTTTGACACAATATAATATGGAATAGTACTTCAGTGTCTTAATCACTTTCTTCAATTCTCAATACTAACACATGAGTGTATCAGTATACTTACTTAGTCTTTTGTGCAGATATGAGTTTAGTTTCACATCTATCTCCTCATCACACAATAAACAACACCCCTGAAAACAGTGTATATAAATTTTGCAACCAGAGAGTGTTCACCTTCATGCAAGCAGAGAGCTCCACGGGTCTTTTTCTTCATGTAGAGGAGCGCGATTCTTTTTTATAGAACCAGGGATGATTCTTGGACCTGTCTTAGTGAAGCACTACATGGGTGAGTATTCATTGGTTATGTACTCACGTGATCTCCTTCATAAAACACCGCGAGGGATGGAGAAAACCAGTCACTTGTTTGTGCTTTCTTCTTCACATAGAGGGTGTGGTTCTCCTACTTCGCAAGACACTTCAAGAGTTCATAGCACTTGTTAAAGGCCTATGGTACCCTCAAATTTTTCATGCACCCTTCTTGGTGACTTTCACGTAAAATTCAAACCTTGTGCGTAAAAACACCTTTTGGTGCAAAAAATCCTTTTCGCGCAACTCTCCTTTTTTGTGTAGCACTGGCTTTTCACGCAACACTTCACTTTTTCACGCATAACTCCCTTTTTCATGAAGCACTAGATTTTTCACTCAGCACTCTCTTTTATGCACAACACTCTCTTTCTCGCAGAGTACTGGTATTTTTATGCAGCACTTTATTTTTCGTGCACAACTCAATAATTCAATTTTTTTGCGCGTCAGAGCTCAGGATTTTTCTAAGGGTTGAGACTTAACAAATGAGAGGGGTTCACCTCATATTTATAGGCATTTTTGACCCTGTGCATAAAACCCCTTTCTGCGTATAAAACTATCACTCACTTCTTTATATTACGTGCATATTCCTGGATTTTTCATGCACCTCACGACTTTGCCATTTTTCATCATTCTAAACATGAATCCACTCTTGCACGCAAAACATCAAACCCACATTTTGCACACAACCAATTTTTACATGCACAAATTTGATGTTCTACACACATTGCGTGAACATCTTCAATTTTTCACGCACATCTTGACTTTTTCATTTTTCAACTTTCTAATCACAATGCACCAATTGCACGAAAAATTCCACACTGTGTTCCATATTTCAGGAAAAAAAACTTTCACGCAACCTATTTTTCACGCACTCAGACCAATTTTTCATGCAGTCCATGCCTTTTCCATATTTTCCTGTACCGAACTTAGAACTCCACTTGTTCACGAAATTTTAAACCACATTCCATATTGCACGCAAAACCACCTTTTGTGCAACCTCATTTTTCACGCACTTTTCCTATATTCTATCATGATATATATTCTTTTATCAAACACTTTTAGCATCGTCATATTTACAATGGGAAGTACCGAAACTTTCCTTATCTTCCACTAGTATTTTTCCATCCAATCCAAACTGAATATGATTGGCATCATCTTGTATCCCCTTTCCTTCATAAGTCTTGCATCACAAGTTCTCTTAACTTATGATATTTTTGAAATAAAAATTAGTAAAGCATCGTCTAGTTTTAATCACCATTATTCATTGTTGCAGACAATGTATCACCTTTGATACATGTGCTTTGAACTTAGGATCAGCTCAATAATCGTCTGAATTTAATTCATAGATAATTTCCCAAGTATTACATTCAATGATATGATTTCACAAAAATTCTCCAAGCATCATCACTTCATCCAATCTCCATTAAATTTGGATTCCTTCTTCATTTTAACCAATATTGACAACTTTTGACAACAAATACAATATTTATACATAAGGTGGTCCCAACACTTCTCAATGTGAGAGTTCAAGTGATAACTTATGGGTGTGTTTTTTAGTTTAGGTTTTGGGGCCCCTTACATTCCACACTTACACTAGATTCCTAGAGAAAGAATTTTATATGGAAGTATTTTTAATAAGTGTTCCCTAGATTTGAATAGGATAATTATTATCATATAACCATCCAGAGTGGCTTTATGGATGGACTTCCATATTAAATAAAACTTTAAGATTAGACACTTTCATATTATAGGGATACATATACTTCTTGAGGTAGTTCCATTATGTGAGTTGGTGGTGAAAGAGTATCTAAAGATAATTAATGCCTTGGACCATATTAATCACCAACATTAGTTAATCCTTATAAAAAATAGGGCTCCAATAATTAGTCCTTAGGTGGTTATACATGATGAATGGTTTCAAGTAAGTGGTATCCTATGAGATTTAATATATGATCTTTTTTCTTTCTATCTAATATAGATGGTTTTTAACATCAATGAGATATATATTTTTTCATTTATGTTTTTATTTAGTAATTCTATATTCTAATGGAGATCATAAATAGACCTGTGTTTTTGGGGACTCTTACCAATGGTAGTCATCCTCTACTTATTTTGGTTGAATGTGTGAATTTCCATTAATTGAAGATTATATTTTATGGGATTTCAACATGTTAGGATGTGAACTTATCTTTCCATCCCTATTTTGGATCAAATAGACTAGGATATTTTTTATATATGTATATAGGATTGGTTTTCTCTAATTGAAGACAGTAATTCCTAATAGGTTTCTTGAAGGGATGCACTGATATCTCTTTCCATATATAGGATAGCATGGATAAGCTCAAGGAGATAATATTTAATTGTATGACCTATTAGGGAATTTCTTCAATAGGTTCCGGGTAACCTCCTTGAATAATGGTTACCAGAGTTCAATATTACGTGTAGTTAGTAACATCATCAGTTTTGTGAGGGTGATTGTCTATGGACAACATTCATAAATAATTAGGGATATTTTAAAAGTCTTAATTATGTTTTTGGGAGTAACCAATTTCATGTTATGATTACGTGAACCATGGATTAGTTTTGGTATTATTCATTAATGCGTCCCTTTTTTGAATAAAAATGAGGGAAAGTATTTTAGGCATTTTTTTGTTATTTTTGATATACCTTAAGAATACCAATGGTGTAGAAAACTCTCGAGTTTTTAAAAATGATATTGATAAATCTATCCTTTCTAACATGATATTCAAGATGTTGGTGTAATGGTTCTTCTATTCTAATATCATGGTTGTGAAAAATTATATGGTTAGTCTATAACAGTAATGTGGGGGTAACTGATTCCCTTATCTAGGGTTGTGCATTTATAAGGTGTACGTGAAATATAAATAGGTATCATCATTTGGGTCTAATTCCATGAATACATGTTGTGTCTTTTTCTAGTGATGAGGACCTACGCATCTCAATGAGTGTGGGAGGTTTGGTATGGAGGCTTTTATTGTGGGATCATGTGGGATAAAGTTTTTCAAATATTTCATTGGAAATATTCCATTATAGTGGAAGAGTTTGTCATCTTCTACAAGGTTGGATATTAGTTTTTCTTAAGACTCGTCTAGGGTTTCACAATGAATATTTTTGAACCAGGGTTCTCTAGGAGGTCTGTAACTGTTGTGGTGTAAGTCTAGTGTAGAATTAGTGTTTCTTTTGTATTATTTCTAGTTACACATAGTATAACGTTTCTTTGAGGGTTTTAGAATTAGTCTTTCAAGTTTATAATGTGTTATCATGGGTTCTATAGTGGAAAAACACTACAGAAAAATGGTAATACAGTAGTGATTTTTGAGAAATAGTATATAAAACCATTTCTAAATAAATTTACATTTACTTCAAAGTGGTTTTTAAAAATTTGAATTAATTTTTTTAAAATAAACACACTCACCCAACTCTCTCTCTCTTCCCTCGATTTTTCCCTTTCCTATTTTTCCTTTATTTGTCTCTTTCCTCCAGCATTTGATTGTTTCTTCAGTAAGGTGCAGCCATCTGTGAGCTCTCAAGCAAGGTCCATCCATCCCAATAGTGATAAATCCATCTATTTACCTTTTACCCCTCCCCTAATTCCTTCCTTTCCACCTTACCTAAGCCCTATTTTTCCTTTGATGATGTTTGATCTCTCCAGTGAGGTATGGGTTGTTTAGAAACGTGTGCTCCTTCAAAAAATGTGTGATTATCCCAATGATGAGTGAGGCTCTAGGATATGGGATATCCTTATATAGGATTAAGGTATAATCAGCTTCAGAGGTATATAACTAATTTTATTATATTTTTTATTTGAGAATTTTAATATTATAATCCAATTACTTATATATTACTTTGTAATTGAAATTCTTACTTGAAATCTTTTTTCCAACTATTCAATAGTGTTCAATATTTTTTAAAGTAATCTATGTTGATGCTTTGGTTTCAAGATCCAGTATGAAACTTTATTAATAAGTAATAACATAGTATTATTACTCTTGGATAATCAAAAACCTGCAATAAATTTTTTTATAGGCTTCATGTGAGATCCTCACATACTTATATGATTTTTATTATCAATTTGAATTTGAAAATTAAAAACTAATTTGAACATTTTATTTCAAACATTGATTGAAACCTAGTAGTTCATTATTTTATAACCACTTAAGTTTTTAATTTGTACTAAATGTGCCTTTTTAATTTTGAAAATATTTATTTCTTATTTCCCATATACCTCGATATGGGTTAATGGTGGTGTCAATAGTAACACTCTAGATTATAGAATGGGTTAGAGGGACCTATAAATGTTGGGTTTGGTATTTTTTGGGTTCTTTGTAGTTTGGTTTTTGGATTGTGTTATACATATCAAGTATCTAATGGTTTTGAGGTTTTATCTATTTTGAATGATCACATTAAAATTTATTTTTGATGGATGGAGTATCTGATTTTGAAAAATAGAATATTATACTTATTGTAACGCCCCGACCCCAGCTACCCAGAGTCGGTGCATTACTTCGTAACATTGGCATGATCACAAAAGATCAAGTCTCGAAAGACCGATTAGTTTAGTAGCCTTGGAAACACTAGATACATT
The DNA here is from genome assembly GCA_963277665.1 of Viscum album. Taxonomy (NCBI): domain Eukaryota; kingdom Viridiplantae; phylum Streptophyta; class Magnoliopsida; order Santalales; family Viscaceae; genus Viscum; species Viscum album. The sequence goes on along the minus strand of OY728152.1, from coordinate 1,376,231,558 downwards.
CGTAAACGTTACATTACATCATAAAGTGAAAAACTACAATAACAAAGTCTCCATAGTCCACACTCATATCCTCTTCCGACTATCCCTGCAGGTCATTCATAAAATACTTCTTCACATCCTGGAAAATATTAAAACATTGAAAGGGGTGAGCTCAGATGCTCAGTAAGGATAACAATAATGCGGAAGCTTTCATAAATAAACATTAACATTTAAGGCAATGTATAACTAAAACAAAAGCCTTTTAAACATGAACTTCAACATAATATGGCAAAAGTAAAATGAGATAATGCCATTTACTTCTTCACATGGATATTCTACTGGTCGAATAATCACATGCAATATCAATAACCACTTTCATAATGATGGAATGCATAATGCCAGACTATCATAACCACATAGCCAAGGCCTCGTGCCAAGACTACAAATAAGATTTTGTCAAGGCCTTGTGCCAAGACACTAGTTTGTCTCATGAGACCTGCCAATGCATCGAGGAGCTATAGCGGGCTCCACCCGTCACTTATTAAGTCCAATGCATTCCTCATATGAATAGGTTTAAACATATCATAAACCATAACATAATCGTATCACATAAAACATGCATAAAGGAAACATAAAATTTCCACATTTCAATCACAAGATATCAATACAACACATTGATATAATAAAAACGCTTTCAAAACCATTTTCAATACCAAAATAAAAGAAATTTAAAACTTTGTATTTATTTTTCATTAAAAAAAAATGATGGCTTGTAGAGGAAGCCGAATCTCAAATAATGGTCACGGCGGCGGAGAAGTCGTTGTCGCCGCATAAGTATGGAAGGAAAACATTCCCTTTTTGTCGTTTAGCAAAACGCTTCGTATAAAAAGATTCCTTTTGAATAAATGTAAAAGTCAAATGGGTTTATACACCGTATAAAATAAAGTTGTGTATAAAACCAAATATGCCTCAATGAAAGGAGATTGAGACGAAGTCCTTAAAAAGATCATTTTTAAAATAAAATAGATCAATTATGTGTATTCACTATAGGTACACATAAATAAAGTAAAAATACAAAATAATACATAATAATATCATGACATAATTTGAAAGTAGGAGATTAACCCAAAGAATGGAAGTTGGGTTAAGAAGATCCCTTACAAAGAGCATTTTTAAAATAAAATAGATCTATTATGTGTATTCACTACAAGTACACATAAATAATGTACAAATACAGGATATGACATAATAATATCATGACATAATTTGAAAGTAGGAGATTAACCCAAAGAATGGAAATTGGGTTAAGAAGTTCCCTTACAAATATAATTTAAATAAAATATATCTATTATGTGTATTCACTATAATTACACATAAAGAAAGTACAAATACAAGATATGACATAACAATATCATGACATAATTTGAAAGTAGGAGATTAACCCAAAGAATGGTAATTGGGTTAAGAAATTCCCTTACCTTGTGTCCGACTTGACTCAACCGTTCTTTAACCTCCTGAATAATAAACTAGAGTTAATATATACCTTATTAAGAACCATTCTCAATTTCATTATCCTTATTATATCACTTATTACAATGATATGATCATTATGTAATTATTTAAGTTAATAACGGTCGTTTTGTCGATCTTTGGTACTTGAGTCAAAAATAAACTTCTTATGATTACAAGTTGTTAATGTGGTGAAATATCCATTATATCCAGAATTATATTCATAATTTAGATGTCATATATATCTTATATATCCAGTATATACATTCATTTATAATATTACGTAACATTTAGAGGTAAGAAATGAAATGCACCGTTCATGGAGACGGTAAGCCGTACGTACGCATGAACGCTACTTTCATTTCAATTTCATATTTAATGGAACTAAATCATAATGATATAAATGTATAATATAATTCCAGTATAATATAGTGTATAATACCATTTACTCCATCCTTTATACATCCCACATATGGCATTTACGATTCAAATCACTTTGAGGGGGCGGTAGTCCGCACTTCCTAAAATGAAATTATCGCGTTTTACCCATAATGGAAATCATAAAGTATGCCATAAATGAGAAATACAGAAGCATAAGTAAAACAAAAACATATTATATATCATATATAGAAATAGTGACATCTTAATGGCCACCTTTGAAGGTGTTATATGAGTGTTGAACAATCATCGCTTCGTGAGGCAGAAATTCGCCATCCACAGAAACCGTATGTTCTTTAACCATTAGATGTAGGTGTGTGTAAGTGTAGCTCGAATCCTTCTTATAACAACATCCTAGTATATTGAGGATACTGGTGTTGTTACAAAAGAAATGAATAAAAAGAGTTTAGGGGGTTGGAGAAGAAAAATAAAACAAAACAACATTATAAAAGACATTACCTCAAAATCGGGTAACTCTTTTTGATTTGAGCCAAAGGCTTCCTTGGGAAGAGTTCTGCCCAAAGTGAGGATTCTAGGAGTAAGAGAGGGATGTTGGGAGAGTATTTGGGCAGAGGTTGGCCGAGCCAAATGGCTTGAAGGTGTGAATAAGGTGGGAGAGGTGGGGGCCTTTTATAAGTGGAGAGGAGGGGCACTTTTGGAAAGATTGAAATGTTACATTATTTCAAAATGCTTTTCGGATTATAAAGGTCCCACACTTATATAATTCGAGGCTAAGGTGATAGGGTTTCGAAATCTCCTCATCCAATTGGCTTTGGACAAGTGTAGGCCATGGATTTTGCATTATCTTCTCATTTTATTTAAATCGTTAAATAATGAGGTCATCGCCACATCATAATTATGTCATAAATAATTTAATTTATTTAATGTCTAAAAATTATAAAAAAAATACTATGATGTAGGAAATCTTTTTAGCTTTCTAATGAATATTTATAGTCAAAATTTTGACTTGTGTAACCCTACTTAAAAATTGTTTTAGTAAAACAATTTATGTTAGTGTCATTTTCACTTTAACATTAAATAAAAAGTAATTTATGTTATTTCCCAACAAAGGTGGATCCATGGGGTCCCCAAGTTAGGCCATGGCTTGTCTTGGTCGGACATGACACAACCAATAAGGTTGGGACATGTGTCTAGGTCATTTCATATTATTAAAGTATTATTTATACCTTAAACCACACTAATTACCACTAATCGCGATTAAAACTTAATAAGTTACTATTCACCAAAAAATTATTTTTATCCCATTGAACCACATTTTACTTCTTAATGACAACCATGTATGTCGGATTTTTGAAAATCAAATCACAGAAGTGGTAATATTTCATTTAAAAGAAAAATCAGTTATTTAACTACCACTTAGTGGTTTCACTATTCATCAAAAATTGAAGTTTTTCAGAATAATGCCAAAATTTCACCCTAAGCTATAATTGACATTCCGAATTCAAAAATGATGTCTATTTTACAAAATTCCAAACATATAAGTTTCATTAATTAATTTTATAATTAATTCCCGCTGTTACGACAAATAGCGTGTTTTTAAGAAACAATTTATATCAAAAGATTGACAATTGTTTATGTCCAATTTTAATGTTAAATTAATTCTAAAGACCACCATTGGATAAAATGGTAAAAATATATTATAATTATACTCTAAAACCACTAAATAGTATAATTTATCACTATGAATTATTTTGATTAAAAAAGTTGTTTTAAATATTTTTCACTATTCATAAAAATATTGAAGTTCTCAGAAAATTACAAAAAATTCAACATAGGCTAATTTCAATATTAGGAATACAAAAATGAAGTCCATTTTGAAATATAAAATTTCTATAATTTTAAAAAGTGGTTATTACTATTCATAACGGCTACTTTGATTTTTCGCGATGTTTTAGAACTCGAAGTTGCGTACAATGCAAGCTATTGTATTATTGAATGAGAAGCGTATCGTGGAAGCTCGGGGTGTTACATTCTCCCCTCCTTCAATAAATTGCGTCCTCGCAATTTGAAATTTTTCTTTGATAATAAATGGTTGAAAATAGAAAATACCTTTGTGGAAAACCCACATCGGAAATAAGGTTAATAAATATATAACATTAAAAGAAAGCAAGATAAGTACAAAGGTCACCCGATATAGCCCATTCTAGGATTCTATGAAAATATGGATATGGAAGAAAAACAAACCATCAAGGTCTGATGGAGAGTTATAGAAAACAGGATTAGGAGAAAGTTTAACCATAAGAAAATCACAAACTTGTGATTGATTAAACGGTCATTGAATCCCCAGTTGGAAAAGTTAACCGACAACATTTTTGTTTTAAGTTACCTTTTATAATGTTGAGGAATTTATTTATGAGATTTACTAAGAACGTAAGGGAATATACATACTTGTTATGTATACTTTCATTCGTTAATAATTTTTTACCACAAACCCAACTTTTACTCCAAATGGTAACAGAACTCAAAAATATTCTATTTATCCTAATTGTATAAGGTTAAAAATGTTAACACATACCATTTAGATTAGTAAAACTATTTTGTAATAACCAGGGACTTCCTGTAGGCTAGTGGTAGGAAATAAAGGCTTGTCGCACTATGATTGTGGGTTCGATTCCTGCAGCTTTGTCCGACGCGACGGGTTATGCCCCACCCTGCAGGTTGTCCTTTTCCTAAAAATATAGTACCATACTATTCCAAAAATAATATTCATAAATTTTTTAACCTTAAACAATACTATCCAAAGATCAACTTAATCCATTCCAACCTTTATAGTTATCCAAAATACTTTTGTCCAACTCACAGTCCCAATTTTATAAGGAAGGTAAACATAATGAAGATCCTTTTTTCCATGTAACAACATGTGAACACCTTCATCATGTATTTTTTTAAACATACTGAATTACCATGATCCCTTATTCCTTATAGAATACTAGATATACTCCTTCTATCCAAAAATGTATACAAATCATCACTCAGTTTCAAGGAAGTTAAGAATATCAAATATAATTTATCCAAATCAATCACGTCTTATTCCAAAATCACTATCTCGGTATCAGAACCATATTATGGTTTATCTTTCTCTCAACCATATATTTTCCAAAATTTTAACCTACTGTGGAGTCACATTTCTTGGTTCCACACAATCTCAAGTCCTTGATGAAATAGTACTGCAGTACAATCCTTATATACTCCATAATTATTATAACCAGTACATCATTGATACAACACTCAAATTACAAAATTCTTTAATAACAACATAAGAACTCTAATCATTACTCCTCATCTGTGGTAGTATCATAACTTGATTATTATCCAATGACATCATTTGGGGCATACTCTGATGATTTGGACATTGGTTTGCGTAGTGTCCCCAATCCTTGTAGAAGAAGCATTGTAAATTTGAAACCATTTTCTTACCCTTACAGTCACGCACTTTGTGTCCTTTTTCTCTACACTTATAACAAACTCACATTCCCTTTAGGCAAGTTCCGTGATGTTTCTTCCCACAATTACCACATATTGGAAAATCCTTCTTTCCCTTCATCCCTTTATCCATCATTCTCTCTTCCATCCCTTTCGTCTCTTGCTTCGCTTCAAAGCCATTGGACTCAGAGAATTCTTTACTTATCTTATTAACACATGATACTATTTCTTCATATGTTTAGAACACATGGGAGACTATTTCCCTTCGAAATGTTGGCTTAATATCGTAAAATATACGATCCTTCTTACTCTTTGGATCATACGTATTGCTAGAGTTCACATTCCTTCTACTGGGCACCATTTCTATACAATGGCATAAACTAGGTTAGTTTATGAATTATAATGAATAATTCCAAACTTTTAAAATAATTAATGTAAATTGAACGGTTTATGGATATAATCCATAATCATAAGAATGTTTTCTTTGAATAAGCATATAATCATAAACCCTACATAATGGTTTGTAAAGAAAATGAGAATTATCCTAAGCAAATCCCTCGGGAGTGTCGTAACCAAGAGTGCAGCAAGGCCCGTTGTCGTGCACCAGTTCCCGTTTGAGTCTAGCTCAAAGCGGTGTTTTCGGGTTTTACCCCTAGGTACATCTGTGCCAGAGCCGCCTCTACCTGCTCGTATCCAGATAGGGATGCATTGCTCGGAAAACTCATAACATCTCTATAATACCAAAATTCTAGGAAGTTCTTCTATACTAATCCTCAAAGTCTATCTTTGGGCTATGTGCTCTAATCAGAGTTTATCTAAATCTAGCTTCCAAGGTTAGTACTAAACTGCCTCTGATACCAACTGTAACGCCCCGACCCCAGCTACCCAGAGTCGGTGCATTACTTCGTAACATTGGCATGATCACAAAAGATCAAGTCTCGAAAGACCGATTAGTTTAGTAGCCTTGGAAACACTAGATACATTCGTAAACGTTACATTACATCATAAAGTGAAAAACTACAATAACAAAGTCTCCATAGTCCACACTCATATCCTCTTCCGACTATCCCTGCAGGTCATTCATAAAATACTTCTTCACATCCTGGAAAATATTAAAACATTGAAAGGGGTGAGCTCAGATGCTCAGTAAGGATAACAATAATGCGGAAGCTTTCATAAATAAACATTAACATTTAAGGCAATGTATAACTAAAACAAAAGCCTTTTAAACATGAACTTCAACATAATATGGCAAAAGTAAAATGAGATAATGCCATTTACTTCTTCACATGGATATTCTACTGGTCAAATAATCACATGCAATATCAATAACCACTTTCATAATGATGGAATGCATAATGCCAGACTATCATAACCACATAGCCAAGGCCTCGTGCCAAGACTACAAATAAGATTTTGTCAAGGCCTTGTGCCAAGACACTAGTTTGTCTCATGAGACCTGCCGATGCATCGAGGAGCTATAGCGGGCTCCACCCGTCACTTATTAAGTCCAATGCATTCCTCATATGAATAGGTTTAAACATATCATAAACCATAACATAATCGTATCACATAAAACATGCATAAAGGAAACATAAAATTTCCACATTTCAATCACAAGATATCAATACAACACATTGATATAATAAAAACGCTTTCAAAACCATTTTCAATACCAAAATAAAAGAAATTTAAAACTTTGTATTTATTTTTCATTAAAAAAAAATGATGGCTTGTAGAGGAAGCCGAATCTCAAATAATGGTCACGGCGGCGGAGAAGTCGTTGTCGCCGCATAAGTATGGAAGGAAAACATTCCCTTTTTGTCGTTTAGCAAAACGCTTCGTATAAAAAGATTCCTTTTGAATAAATGTAAAAGTCAAATGGGTTTATACACCGTATAAAATAAAGTTGTGTATAAAACCAAATATGCCTCAATGAAAGGAGATTGAGACGAAGTCCTTAAAAAGATCATTTTTAAAATAAAATAGATCAATTATGTGTATTCACTATAGGTACACATAAATAAAGTAAAAATACAAAATAATACATAATAATATCATGACATAATTTGAAAGTAGGAGATTAACCCAAAGAATGGAAGTTGGGTTAAGAAGATCCCTTAAAAAGAGCATTTTTAAAATAAAATAGATCTATTATGTGTATTCACTACAAGTACACATAAATAATGTACAAATACAGGATATGACATAATAATATCATGACATAATTTGAAAGTAGGAGATTAACCCAAAGAATGGAAATTGGGTTAAGAAGTTCCCTTACAAATATAATTTAAATAAAATATATCTATTATGTGTATTCACTATAATTACACATAAAGAAAGTACAAATACAAGATATGACATAACAATATCATGACATAATTTGAAAGTAGGAGATTAACCCAAAGAATGGTAATTGGGTTAAGAAATTCCCTTACCTTGTGTCCGACTTGACTCAACCGTTCTTTAACCTCCTGAATAATAAACTAGAGTTAATATATACCTTATTAAGAACCATTCTCAATTTCATTATCCTTATTATATCACTTATTACAATGATATGATCATTATGTAATTATTTAAGTTAATAACGGTCGTTTTGTCGATCTTTGGTACTTGAGTCAAAAATAAACTTCTTATGATTACAAGTTGTTAATGTGGTGAAATATCCATTATATCCAGAATTATATTCATAATTTAGATGTCATATATATCTTATATATCCAGTATATACATTCATTTATAATATTACGTAACATTTAGAGGTAAGAAATGAAATGCACCGTTCATGGAGACGGTAAGCCGTACGTACGCATGAACGCTACTTTCATTTCAATTTCATATTTAATGGAACTAAATCATAATGATATAAATGTATAATATAATTCCAGTATAATATAGTGTATAATACCATTTACTCCATCCTTTATACATCCCACATATGGCATTTACGATTCAAATCACTTTGAGGGGGCGGTAGTCCGCACTTCCTAAAATGAAATTATCGCGTTTTACCCATAATGGAAATCATAAAGTATGCCATAAATGAGAAATACAGAAGCATAAGTAAAACAAAAACATATTATATATCATATATAGAAATAGTGACATCTTAATGGCCACCTTTGAAGGTGTTATATGAGTGTTGAACAATCATCGCTTCGTGAGGCAGAAATTCGCCATCCACAGAAACCGTATGTTCTTTAACCATTAGATGTAGGTGTGTGTAAGTGTAGCTCGAATCCTTCTTATAACAACATCCTAGTATATTGAGGATACTGGTGTTGTTACAAAAGAAATGAATAAAAAGAGTTTAGGGGGTTGGAGAAGAAAAATAAAACAAAACAACATTATAAAAGACATTACCTCAAAATCGGGTAACTCTTTTTGATTTGAGCCAAAGGCTTCCTTGGGAAGAGTTCTGCCCAAAGTGAGGATTCTAGGAGTAAGAGAGGGATGTTGGGAGAGTATTTGGGCAGAGGTTGGCCGAGCCAAATGGCTTGAAGGTGTGAATAAGGTGGGAGAGGTGGGGGCCTTTTATAAGTGGAGAGGAGGGGCACTTTTGGAAAGATTGAAATGTTACATTATTTCAAAATGCTTTTCGGATTATAAAGGTCCCACACTTATATAATTCGAGGCTAAGGTGATAAGGTTTCGAAATCTCCTCATCCAATTGGCTTTGGACAAGTGTAGGCCATGGATTTTGCATTATCTTCTCATTTTATTTAAATCGTTAAATAATGAGGTCATCGCCACATCATAATTATGTCATAAATAATTTAATTTATTTAATGTCTAAAAATTATAAAAAAAATACTATGATGTAGGAAATCTTTTTAGCTTTCTAATGAATATTTATAGTCAAAATTTTGACTTGTGTAACCCTACTTAAAAATTGTTTTAGTAAAACAATTTATGTTAGTGTCATTTTCACTTTAACATTAAATAAAAAGTAATTTATGTTATTTCCCAACAAAGGTGGATCCATGGGGTCCCCAAGTTAGGCCATGGCTTGTCTTGGTCGGACATGACACAACCAATAAGGTTGGGACATGTGTCTAGGTCATTTCATATTATTAAAGTATTATTTATACCTTAAACCACACTAATTACCACTAATCGCGATTAAAACTTAATAAGTTACTATTCACCAAAAAATTATTTTTATCCCATTGAACCACATTTTACTTCTTAATGACAACCATGTATGTCGGATTTTTGAAAATCAAATCACAGAAGTGGTAATATTTCATTTAAAAGAAAAATCAGTTATTTAACTACCACTTAGTGGTTTCACTATTCATCAAAAATTGAAGTTTTTCAGAATAATGCCAAAATTTCACCCTAAGCTATAATTGACATTCCGAATTCAAAAATGATGTCTATTTTACAAAATTCCAAACATATAAGTTTCATTAATTAATTTTATAATTAATTCCCACTGTTACGACAAATAGCGTGTTTTTAAGAAACAATTTATATCAAAAGATTGACAATTGTTTATGTCCAATTTTAATGTTAAATTAATTCTAAAGACCACCATTGGATAAAATGGTAAAAATATATTATAATTATACTCTAAAACCACTAAATAGTATAATTTATCACTATGAATTATTTTGATTAAAAAAGTTGTTTTAAATATTTTTCACTATTCATAAAAATATTGAAGTTCTCAGAAAATTACAAAAAATTCAACATAGGCTAATTTCAATATTAGGAATACAAAAATGAAGTCCATTTTGAAATATAAAATTTCTATAATTTTAAAAAGTGGTTATTACTATTCATAACGGCTACTTTGATTTTTCGCGATGTTTTAGAACTCGAAGTTGCGTACAATGCAAGCTATTGTATTATTGAATGAGAAGCGTATCGTGGAAGCTCGGGGTGTTACACTTATTTTAAAATATATGTTCTGAAACTATTTTTACATTTAAAAATAACTATAATTACAAGGAAAAATTAATAAGTGATAGGATTTTATTGACACCAAATGGTTCACCTTCCCTCTAGAAATAACTGAATTTTTCTCATCATCAATAAAACCTTGTGTCCATACATGTGCCCGGTTTTGAGGAGAATCTTGGGCTTCATTTATAAGAGGGGTTTATTTTTCAATTGGAATTAAAATTCAAATTGTGAGGATTTGAACCAATAAAAGTAGAAATTTTGTACTTGGTTTGAAGTAATCTAGGGGGTCAGGAGGTCGTGGGGGAGTTCAGGAAGCTCAGGAGACGGTTATGGCCTACAAACAATGTATTGTAGTGCCACTGGCTAGCCGGTGGCTTTACAGTGAGGCTAGAGTTCTTCCTGGGAGAACCAGCTATCCAGTGGGCCCAGTTTCATTATTTTAATGGTGATGGATTTCATTTATCTTTCTATTCCCCTTTCTTTTTAGCCTGAAAATTGCCAATTTTAGGGGCATTTTCCTAGGGTAGGGGATCTCCCCTCCCCTCTCCTTTTCCAAGGTGGATCTCCCCAGTTCACACATGTTTTTCTTACCATTGGATTTGTTGGAATGATATTGGTGATTACAATACTCCTCTATCATTGGTTCTCGGTTTCCCTTACAATCTAATTTTATTTCTTCATTTGTGTGAGTTATTTCCTATTTTCAGGGAATTTGTAAACTTCTTCGATTTCTCTTAATTTTCATTGAACCGAAGTTCAATATCATATTAGTGGGTCTTTACAAGGTTTAGATAGGTTTTATAATTAATCTTCACTTAAATTCATGTCATAATATTAAACAATGTGTTTTGTAGTCATACTATCTTACCAGTCTCTTAACATAATAAATAAATTTAATTATTGGTTTTCCTTTAATGGATTAGAAACCTATTTTAGACTTATTAAAAAATGTTGTATTCAATTGGACCTTCATTAAATCCTTTAAGGTAGTGGAATTAGTCAGTTCCTTGGAAATGGGATGATGAATGGGGTATTTTGTGTCTTCCCTTGATATCTTAATGGTTTAATTTTGGAATGATAGTTTCCTAGGTTGACATGTTGGAACCAATAGTGCTTATGAGATTAGTAATCATAAATATAATTTTTAATTTTTATTAAATGGTGTTTTTGAATTAAATTATTATCTTTTAATTTGGAATTATTAAGTTGAATTATGAATTTAATTAGGTAGTGGGCTTGGACTGAATTGTTAAAATGATTTTTATGTGAAATTTACCAAAGTGGTGAATCTTGTATTGAGATGTTGAATTTATTTATGTTTGAATTAGAAGTAATGGATTATTTATTGTTATTGGAAATATATGTTAGAATTTGAATTTACTAGGAAGTCCCTTTTATTTATTATGGAATGGATGAAAATGAAATACCACGTAGACACTTCTTAGATTCCTTATGACATTTATTGGCATGGAATGCCATGGATGAGACTTGGATTCTACAAGGAGATTATTGTGAATCTTGAAATTAAATACTTACTTGGATTCAATGAATTACAATGCTATAAAATACCTCAATTTAACTATTATATTCTATATGTATTCATTATTATGAATACCATAGGGTATATCCCTATTGGATTCAAGAAATGTCTACATTTGTCAAATTTGAGGGATTAATGTTGTGGATTCTAAAGGGTGTCCCTTGTTGAATGATATAGGATGATCTCCCCAGATTCACCTTGATTATTATTTGTATACAATGACATAGGTATGATCCATGGATTCCAATTGAGTTGTACTTCTAAATATCAATGTGGTCCCTAAAGTTCATACCAAATGGACTATTCATCTTGGGTATCACTAGGATTGAATGCCTATTTAAGCCACATAGATTTCTCTTAGGAATTTTTATTATGGTTGCCTCAATGATTCACCTTGTAACCAATTTGAGACATGTCAAATCCCCCATATTTAGAGATACTGGTGATGGTCGAAATAAGTAAAGTCATCTTGGGATGTCCCCTTGAGAAATGAGGCTCAACTAGGTTAATATTTCTTCCACAACTTAGTATTATTTCCTATTTAATTATTTATTTAAGGCACACCTTTATTATTTATGATCACATATTAGATTTTTATTATACATCATTAGTGATGACCTACTAAGTTGTACTCACATATTTCTTGGGTTTTTGTGGAATTTAGGTACCCTAGAAGATACTAATTGGTCATGAGTTACAGGTTTAGGGAATGACCTGAGGTTAATGCTTGATTATTGTGTGCTTAAGTTGGAGCTTGGGAGATGGGATCTAAGATCTAGGCTAGAGCTCATGACTTCCATGGGTTGTGCTATATTTTTTCCATTCCTTTTTATTTACATTGGAACTATTATTCTATATATTTTTTAATTTGTATACATGAATTCATGTATATATAATCATTATGATATTTCATGGATTGGGACTTAGTACTAGGTACCTCAATTTTATTTTTTTATCGGTGATGTTGTATGTGATTTAGTGATTTTCTATTTATTTCACACTCTTGTAATGAAATAGTATCTTCATAATAACCTCACAAGTCCCCACCACTATCTAGTAGCCCCTGGTGGATAGGGAGGCATGCTTGATGCCTATATGATATAATTTCATGGGGAAGCATTTCAGTGTCTTCTAGATCAGGGAATTATGAAATGGTATCAAATATTGTTTTCTTTTTTCTTACTATTTTGGGCATGATAGAAAAGTGGCTTGGATATTTTTGCAACTTGATAATATGATCATTCCTAGGTGATAGAGCCCTACGTATGTGGTGGGGGATCCATGTTTCTAGGGATATGAATTTGTTTTCTTTCTTTTTTATTTTATATTTTATCGATGTTCACCTTGATTGGTGCACTTGGGTGTGTGTTATCAATTTATGGTATTTTTATTCTTGGTCATTATGGAAATATGAGGTGTGTGTGTATTCATGCATCGTGTTAAGCATATAGGATTTATACATCATTCATATGTTTCCTATGATTTATAGTTTCCAAATATTCACACATTCTGGTTTTTTATTTTCTACTCATGGATTATATCTACAAGTAATTTTTATCTACCTTGTATTTAAATGATTAAGATTTTTTGTTCATTTAAAGTTTCTGCATCCAATTATATGGTGATTATCACATATAGGTTTATGGTAGAATTTAACATGGCTAACTTCTATAATAACCCCTTTAAATTTAAAGTAGATATAAATGGGTTCCTAAAGTGGTGGATTTAGTCATTTAGGGTACTAATTAAAAACTTATAAAGTGTTTTACTATATAACTTTGGAATTGAATATTATCTAACCAAACTAAGTTAGTGATATCTAAAAAATGATAAACAGTTATAATGTGTAAAATTTATAAAAATAGAAAGACTTAAAATTGGAAACCTTGGAAATGATGGTATATAGATTATTGTTTATGAGGTTGTATTAGTGTCTACTAAATAGGGTTTCAATCACAACATAAAGGGTTATTTCCCCTACAACTAGTGATTAACACTCCATATAATTACACTTGGTGATAGACTAGGAAGGATTATGGGAATATTAAAGTTTGATAAAATTACTAAATACACATGATGTTAAGACATGGAATAAGTAAATTGATGGTTTTAGTTAAATGAAATGTCATTAAGTAACTTATAAAGTTATTTCCTCTATAATTTTTTATTGGTATCTTATTTTACCAAGAATGGAGACTTAAAATGTGAAACCTATAAAATATTGAGATCCCCTAAGTGATAAGGTAATGTCAATATTATAAAGAAATAGTTTTCATCTCTAAGTGGTATATGGGGCTCAACTAGTGCCCATGTTGTAACCTTGTGTAATGGTGGTTTACCCTAGTTATGGGTGAGTTGGTATAGTGAGAAACCATGCATTTTTTATACTTTTATGGTGTGTGTGTTTATTTATTTGAGATCCATGAGACTAGTGGTTATTTTTGGCTTTTTAGGTGCCATGTGATCTTGATACGTGTTTGGATGTGTTTTTGGAGTTCTATGGATTAATGTTTTTTTAGGTTTGTCCAAGATATAATAACCTAGTGACCCTTATATGTGACCCTAGTTCTTAGTGACTAGATTCTTGAAAATATATGAGGGGTGACCCATGAGAGGGGTTTTCCCATTCTAGTGTTGGGTTAGACACATGAATCGTTGGTGTAAAATTAGACTTGTATAATTGACGCATGAGAGGTTATGTCAAGTGTGTAATTTTTATTCTTTGTATGCCTTGTTTTTTCATTGAGAAATAACACTCCATGTTCAAGTGCCCTTACCTATAATGTTGGTCTTAGAAGGAAGGATCGTCTGGATACCTATCTGATTACCTTTTGGTGGGGTTTCAAAAACATGGTCGGTAATGGAATGTGATGGAAAGATCTAGGTTTTGTGAATAATGGTGTGATTATATAGTTTTGGACTGAGAAACAAGGTGTTATTGTAGGATTATATTTTATTCATGGAGATTCCTTGGGAATTCCTTGAGAAGGGTTTGATAAAAACATGTGGCTTTCCTTGTCTTTTGTATTTTAGGATAGCATGAATGTTAGTTATCACAATTTACAGGCTTGTTTAAAATCATGGGAACTATATGATACCTGGACCTATATATTTTCAATTTTATGGAATCTGTTGTATTTTGTTAGATGCTTTGTGGTGGAATGATTCTTGGGTTATGGGTGTCTATGGGGTGAGTTGTGTCTTTTTCAGGTTCTTGACCTGGCATGTGGGTGGGTCTAAGCATTGTACGAATTAATTAATAGCAATTTTTGGGTTGTAATTGGTTACCATGAGGATGTGTGAGCCCTAAGGTTTCATGGAAATAAATATTTAAAGTGCTAGTTTGAGGATTGTGGTGTCATTAAGGTGATGTGCCGGAGTGGATTAGGAGCGAGTGTTAGCTTTTTCTCTTATGATCAAGGTGGTGTGTGCTGGATAAGAGTGAGTTATATCAGTTAGGTTTGGGGAAATAGTTCATGTATGGATCCATGGTAAATATTTCATGTCATAGAGGGGCTCGAGAAATGAAATGAAAGTACTGTCATGATGAAAATTCAATTAGTTAATATAAATTAAGTGTATACTCTATTTTTAAAGCTATTATTATTGCATATATAAGAAAAAAATTATATTATTTTTTAATTTTTTATTTACATATAAAATAAAAAAAGATCTTTCATATCACCTCTAATATGTTCACTCATTCTCTAGAGTAATACTTCATCAAATTTCAATTACTTCATGAAACTATGTACCAAACCACTATAAATAATTTTTATCCTACTCTTTCTACTATGTCTTTTATTTCCACTAATTTCCTATTAAATATATTATAATGTATAAATTTTTGTTTTAAAGAGGTTGGTTTCACATTATAGAAATATTTTAAAACTCAATTCACACCCCCCCACTTGAGTCGTTGTGTAACTCAATCTGGGAAAAAAATTGGTATTAGAGTAAATAATCTTGAGTTCTCAATTCTAATAGATTAAATTCATACATTTTTTTTGAATGGTGGAAATGGATGATAATTGATAAGTAATTTTTATGGATAGGGATATTTATTTCAATACATAAAACTATATGTGTTGAAAGGCACAAATAATTATTTATCATAAAAATCTTAGTTTAAAGGTTTATTTGAAAACATATAATCCCAATAAATCTTCTAATAGAGAACTAGAAAAATGGGATGATACTATGTAAGAAAAATATAATCTAAACTCCATGTTTATGAATGATAATATTTTTAGATTAGGACTTGGTGAGGTCAAACATGTTTCAAAATGTGATAGAGCACCTCAAATGTGTAAAACTACGTATATTCCTTTTGAATTTATTTATAATGTAAATAAACTTAGATAAAAAACTTCTAAATTAATGTTTGATACATTTATAATGGTTAGTGGAGAGATAATTTCTTATATGAATAGAAGTTTGGCTGAAACTATAAACAATTTAGCTATCTTAATAACACATGTTCATGAACCTGATCAATCTCTCAAAGTACACAAAGTTATACTATCTAAATGAAGTGAAATTTCTGTTGTTATAAGATATAATATTACTATAAAATATTTTATGATAGGATATATCATTGGAAAAATTATTATTTATGAGGATAAGATATAATTCAAGGAATGATATCAAAAAAATATAATAAAATAATGATAATTCCACCTTAAAATCATCCACTTCAAAGGATGATAAGAAAAATAAAGAGATCATTTTTACACTCATCTGATAAAGAGACTTCAAGAAACTCAGATTCAAGTTATAATCTTAATAAATTTTACAAGAAGTTCAAGAAGTTATAAAATAATTGAATAGGAATAATTAATTACTTTAATAATTATATTAATTTTAATGAAAATACCAAATAAGTATGTTGTTGTGAGTGTTAGAAAATTAAGAATATCAAGATTGATTTCCCTCAGCTTAAGGATGATAAAAGGTATCAAAAGAATTATAAGAAGTTATTAGACTATAATAATGAGAATAAAGAAATGAACGATATATGTAGTACCTTAAAGGAAACCATACATAATTCTAGTTTTAATTCTGAAGCTAAAGTATCTAATATAATGTAAAATATGTGTTTCATGGCACAAACTATTGAAGTACTTATTATTTATTATTATTCCTCTGAATATAAACCTAAAAAATAATATTTTTATGATTTAAATGAATATTATTATGTGTTAGAAGATAAATATAAATTATTAAATAAAATAGAAATAATCATATAAAATATTATGATGTTGTGTCTAAATAAAAATAAAAACTATCCCAATAAGTTTCAGAATTGGAATTTTGATTTAGAAAAAATTGGTATTTGGTTTTGTTCTCTATCATAGTAAAATAATGGAATTAATTACTAAAGTTAAAAATTTAAAATATATTGTTACTATATTTAATAAGGGGTGAATTCTTTTAATCAAATATTTGGTAAGAACAAAACTCATAAAGAAAAATATGGAATATAAATTAAAGGAGATAAACTCATGTTGTATAAAAAATATTTTTTACCCAGTTATAAGAAAAAAAACATGTTAAACATTACTTTTTCTCATTACTGAACAAAGGTTCACTAAACTAAGGATTATTGTTTATGATATCCTTAATTATTTGGTGTTAAAAAATCAATTATATTTTGAAACTTATTTGACATTAATTCTAAAATATCCTTAAATTTTAAATATTCAAAAAGAAGTGGATATAATTGGGTTCCCAGATCTTTTATAGATAACATTATTAGACCCAATAAAATTTAGTTACCCAAAAATATTATTGTTAAATTGGTTTTTTAGGAAAAGAAACAATAAAAATATTTAATGGATAGTGGTTGTTCGAGACATATGAGTAGTGATTTTTCTAACTTCCACTTTCTATCTAAAGTTAATGGAGGCTATGTCACATTTGGTGACTATTTCAAAGGAAATATTATTGAATTTGGAACACTTGGAGATCCAAAATCAATCCTCATAAATAAATTACTTTATTTTTAAGTCTTAAATAATTACTTGATATGTATTTCTCAACTTTTTTATAATGGATTTTTTATTTATTTTTCAAATAATTCCTATTAAGTTTTCAAAGATAAATTGTTTAAGTTTAAAAGACTAAATACTAAAAATGTTTACACACAAGATCTTCATTCCTTATGTAAAAAAATGAACTATTTGACTAATGAAATCAATGAATCTTGGATTTTTAATAGAATACATGGACATTATAATGTGTATTCTTTGATAAAATTATCTAAGTAAAAATTTATTTCTAATTTTCCTCAACTCAAATTGCATAATAAGAAACTATGTGATTCATATCAAATGGTAAAGTAACACAATTTGTATTTATAACTAATAAAAGAGGTTTAATCCTATATACCAATACAACTTCTTTATATGGATCTATTTAATCACTCTAGAAATTTAATCCTAAGTGTAAGTCTTTTGTTTATGTTTTAGTTGATGATTTTTCTCGATATACATGGGATTATTTCTTAGGAATTAATAGTAAAGATTTTACTATTTTAATAAACATATTAATGTTATTAAAAAATAAAATGTATACCAAAATTTTCTCTTGAATAAGTTACCATGGGTTAAATTTATTTTTCTCAAAACATGGAATTAAACAAACCTTTTATGTCCCAAATACCCCTCAATAGAATGTCATTAAAATAAGAATGGGACCTTGAAATAATTTTCTATAAAAATTTTGTGTGAATATATAATTGTTAATCATATTTTTTCCAGGGGTGTTAACTCAAATTTTTATGTCCTCAGTAGAGTTATAATAAGGGTTATCTTGAATAAAACTTTATAGGATCTATCGAATAATAGAAAAATATAGTTTGGATACTTTAAAGTTTTTGTATTTAAATTTTATAACATGAAAAAAAGGAAAATCTTGGTAAGTTTAATCCAAATGATGATGAAGGAATATTCTTAGATTATTATACCACTTCTAAATCCCATAGAGTTTTCAAAACGTACTCAAGTATTATTGAAGAATCTACTCATGTAAAATTTTATGAAATTGATAACATTATTCACAAAAAAAAAAGCTGATGAATTAAGAGGTTATTTAGAAAACATGATAAATGACCATTTTTTATGACAAAAATGATAATGATATTGAAAATAATCCTAAACAATATATTCCTAACATAAATAAATATGAATAACCTAAAAGTGTGATATATAGACAACATTGAACCTTTAAAACCCATCCTATAGAAACAATAATAGAGAGATTATATGAGGTATTTAGGATGACAATAAATTTAGGAAATATTTTTGAATTTCTTACATTCCTCTCCTAGTTAGAAATAAAAAACATAAAAGAATATTTATGTGATAACAGTTGGGTGGTTTATATGCATGGGGAATTAAACCATCTCAAGAGGTACAAATGGAAATTATTTTATATACCCATTGACTATCTAGTTGTAGGAACTAAATGGTTGTTTAGAAATAAGTTGTATGATCAAGTTGTAATCACTATAAATAAGTCTAGACTAGTTTTAAAAGGCTATTACCAAGAAGAAGAAATAGATTATGAGCAAACATTTTCCCATGTTTCTAGATTAGAATAAATTAAGATCCTTTTCCAATATACATCATACATGGAATTATAATTATTTCATATGGATTGAAAATATTCATTTTAAAATTTTTTTTTATTGAATAAAATTTATATTAAAAAACTATAGGATTTGAAGGCCCTCATTTTTTGAATTATGTTTTAAAAGTTACCAAAGATTTGTATGATCTTAACAATAACCTATATCTTTTCATAAAAGATTTAGTTTATTATTTTATCAAATAGTTTTACTATGAGTTTGATAGACCCTATATTTTTAAGAAAACCTCGTCAAAATCTACATTTTTGTATACATTTATATTGATGATGTTATATTCAGTTCAAAAAACCAAAAAATGTTTAGTGATTTTTCAAACCTCATGTAAAAAATAATTTAAAATAAACATGATTGGTGAGTTAAATTTATTTTTGGGTTTTATAGATTTGTTAAAATTATTTTGGGAATGTTTTAAGTTAATGTAAATACATACATGAATTGCTTAAAATATTTCAAATTGAAATTATTGAGACGTATTCAACTATTTGGAGTTTAAAAAAAATCTTGATTTAGATGAAACTATAAAAAAATTAGACAACTAGACATATAGAGGAATAATTTGTAGCTTTCTTTATCTCATATTAAGTATATTGGATAGATATTATGTTTTCAGTATGTCTTAGTGCTAGATTTTAATCAAACCAAAAAGTGTCACATTTTATAGCTTTTAAAAGGATTTTAGGATCCTTAAAAGGGAAAATTTATTTATATTTATATTTTATTGAAACTTATGACCCTAATTTAGTTTCATATTTTGATTCCAACATTAGAGGTTATAGGTTATATGGGAAGATTACACCCGGAATCTACTACTTTTGGGAAAATATTTAGCTGCATGGTCTAGTAAGAGGCAATACTATATTGTATTATCAACAATTAAAGATGAATACATTTAAGTTGGTAGTTTTTATACATAAGTGTTGTGGATGAAACACAACTTGATGGATTTTGTATTTATTTTTTTGACTATATATCGATCAAATTTGATAACAGTTCTTCTATAAACATTTCAAAAAATCAATTATTCCATTCACAAACCAAACATATTGATCAAAGGCATCATTTCATAAGGGATCACTCTAAAAAAGGTGATATCTCTTTAGAATTTATTTTTTACTAATAATCAGTTTAAAGATTCATTTATAAATTCCTTACCAGCTAATAGATTTTATTTCATTAAAATTGAGTTAATAATATTTGAATATAAGTGAAATTATTTGGACTCGGTTAAAAAAATACATTTATGTGATTTCAAGTTGTTCCTAATATTTTATTATTATTTTATTTATTAAACTTGAAGGGAACTTATTTTATTATTTCTATATTAATAACTCAAGTTCCACATCACTAAAATTGATAAAGAAGGGTTTCAATTTTTTCTATAAGAATTGAGAAGTCAAATGGTCTCTTTACTAAAAATCCATACTTCTAAAACCTAAAATATATCTCTCCACTTAACTCTAATTAAATCCTTAAACCCTTTCCCTCTTAGCCTCCTGAATATGTTCTAATAATTGTGAAGTTAAATAGGACTGCTAATGGAGTTGCAAGAAGCTCAAAGAGAGCTAAGCCCAGCGGAAAAGATTGAAGAGTGTTGACGAGAATTATTTTAGATATTTTTTAGCTATATCAGATTAATCCACAAAAAAAATACTAACTAGAGACATTTTATAAGATCACAAATTCATTTACTGATGTTTTTGAAAAAATTTAGTAAATGAGGTGTTATTTACCCATATTTCTAAAAAATAGTTGGTAAATTTTTTCTGAAACTTATAAATTTGTTTTTTAAATTTTATAGATATTTTTACATTAAAAAATCATTTACCAAAGTTTATAAAAAAAGTCAGTAATTTATTTTTGAAATATATAAAAAATTGAAATTTATTATTTATTTATAATAAAAAAAATATAATATATTTTACCACCACCCTCCCACGCTCCACTCTACCCACCCTTCCCACCTACCCTCCTCCATGACGACACTCACTCCAATACTGCGAACCCTCCATCATTGCATGAATATGATTCTACAAGAATTTGAACAAACAACCTGTAGGGTTATAGCCAAATACCTAAGCAACTCACCTATGTCAATTATGAATTTAAAATTATATTATGTTTTATATATATATATATACATATCAATATTTCGAAAATTAATATATATATATATATATGAATATTTTATATTTTATAATTATATATATATATATAATTTTATATTATATATATATATATATATATCTGTGTGTTTATATTTTAAATATATGTTTATATTTTATATTATATATATGTCTATATTTTATATATATCTATTTATGTATCTATATGTTTATATTTTATATTATACATATATATATATCTGTGTGTGTGTTTATGTTTTATGTGTGTATATATATATATATATTATATTATATATATATGTATATATATATATCTGTGTGTGTGTTTATATTTTATATATATGTTTATATATCTATATATTTTATATATATATGTTTATATTTTATGTATTTATATATATATATATATATATATCTATCTGTGTGTGTTTGTATTTTATATTATATATATATATATATGTTTTTATTTTATGTTTTTATTTCATGTTTATATGTTATGTTTCTATACATGTTTATATTACATATATATATATATATGTTTATATGTGTGTGTGTGTAAATATATTTATGTATGTATACAAATATATAATTATAATTATATATATAATTAGCCACATGTTAAACACAGGTAAAAATACTACTAAAATAACCACGTTTTTCTAAAAACATGAATAAATTTAAAATATTTATGTATTTTTTATACAATATATGTATATATATATATATCTATTTATCTATTTATATATTTATATATTTATATATTTATATGTATGTGTGTGTGTGTTTATATATATATATGTCATTATATATATTTGTCTATTTATATATATTAATATATATATCTATCTAAATATATGTTTACATTGATGTGAGGAAATGATATATATATATATATATATTAGATACGTTTCTTAAAAAACATCACTAATTTAGTGATGTTTTTCACGAAACATCAATAAATTACAATTTTTATAGTGAAGAGTCAGTAATGGGAATAGATTTTTTATTTGAATAACACTTGAACCTTTTTCTAAAAATTGGTAAGATAATTTAATCGGAATTATCAGTTTAACTTCATTAAAAATTGATATTTTTTATAAAATAGAGTAAATGGAAATAAATTTACTATTTCATCTAAGGAGATTGCTAAAATTTCTCATTGTCCTTATGAAGGAAGGTACCTCTATATCCATTCTTTGGTCTTAGATGACGAAATAAATCCTTCTAGTATCATGTAATCCCTGTTTAGAAGTCTTGTAATTGAGAATAATCCCTAAAGGGAATAACACCAAGCCATAAGGTTATCTTGATATTTATTCATATTGGTATAGCTCAGAGAGTCAGGGAATTTGAGAAAGTTTCTATTCAAGACATCAATTGTTTTCTCAATGTTGGGAAAGTAAACCTTCTTAGTTTTATAATTCACTATATTCATCGTTGTTTTCATCTAAATAAGAGGTTCAAGTTTTTTCATTTTGGAAGAATTGTGAGTCTGATATTTATAGGTAAATATTTTGAACTAGATAACTCTAAAATGACTAACTGTCAAAGGCATTACACTCTATCTGAGGGGTTACTAAGGAATATGAAATTTTACTGAGATGATACTAAAAATGAGTTGGTTTTAAGAATAATGGTGAGAAGGAATATGCAGGTTATGATGAATAATGAAGAATTGTTATTTCTTAAGGGGATAAGTTTCCATAAAATTATCAGGATGTAACTATTGTTGAGAGGGAGTCTGGTATGGATTTATAAGGACATATTATTGACCTTGAAGCTATAAATACTAAAATAATTAGACATAATGTGGTTATTGAGGCATAATATCAAGAATAATTCAATTTTTACCAGAGATTTGTTGATGAGATTATTCTTATAGAGAAACCATTAGTTACTGCATAGAACTAAACACATGTAGTTAGATCTGGTGATGAGATATGTCCTGAAGATGAATTCATTGAAATGAATAAATAAAATATGGAGGATTTAGTAAATAGAAATGCTAATTTTTATCATGTTATAAGATTAAATAAAAATCGATATGATGATCCTCTCTCACCACTCAACAAATGGAAATATGTTGATTTACATTCCATGGGTTACACTGAGAAGTTAACAACATGTAGTTATGAGAGAGGAGAAACAATACAGTAAGTGAATCAAAATGAGTATGATTATAATTATTAATTTCATGTCAAAACCCTTACTACTAAATTTTACAATGAGTTTGAATGTGCTAAGGTGCAAACAAATGAGCTCATAGATGTGTTTAAAGTTTTAAAGGGTAAGCTATAGAGCTCAAATAAGAACATAGTTTCCAAATCCAATTTCTCTAATTTAATAAAGATATTGGATAACCAATCCAATTTGTTAAGGAACTATCAATTTGTTCACACAGGTAGTCCTTATGTATCCATAGAGTAATTTTAATCATTAAAAAGTAAATTTAATGAATTAAAATATAGCCGAGTTACTAAGTTTTAGTTGGAAGAGTTGAAGGGAATGGTAAAGGATCAATCTGTTTTGATTGAGAATTTTAAACATGTTAAGACAAGTGAATTATATAATGTTTTGGAATAATTGGGGTCTTTAAAGTATTATTTGATAGAATATTAGGTAAATTCCATTCCAAAGTTATTATTTTATGAATTTCAAGAATAATTTAGTGGTATATAAAAGATTTCTATTTCAAAAAGAGACTTCAATACGCTAAAGAGAATTATAAACCCTCAATTTGAATTCCTCAAAAGGTTTTCCTCTTCACCACAAAATTCATTCTCTAAATCTGATATTAATTCATTAAAAGGATTGTTTAAATCTTAATATATACTATCTAGATTAGTTCCACCTATTTTATCAAGTATTTTTGTTGCAATCTTGTAGGAAACTTCAAACCTAAGAATTGAGATGAAGATAGTTTTATATAAATTGGTATGGTAAATTAAAGTTTTCAATCTCTCAAGATGATCCTATATCTATAGACACCCTAAAATTGATTGATATAAATAATATTCCAAAGATAAAATAATATTTTTATGATAACATAAATCAGGTCCAGTTGTTTAAAGGATATGAAACAACATTAAATGAAAATTTTATATTTTTTTATTCAAATTTAAATGAGATCAAGGAGTCTCTTGGAACTCTATTAACTCCTATAGCTAGACATTCTTTGGAGACCCTTCTGAGTGCTCTAATATGCCCAAATAATCTTCAAAATGTAAATAATTGGTAGTTTCTAAGGAGAAACCCTCTATATCTCTACCCTTTCTTTCATAAGCTTAGTTAGAGGTCTTGAAGAAGCGCATAGTTGAGTGTTTATCTTAACCTAACTTGGTAAATTAGGTTTCCAAGAAAAAATAATTCTAATTTTTATAAAATAATATGGATATGACATATCATAGAGGTTAAAGGACAATATAAGATTAGTGTTTGATCTTAGGGATGAAATACCACTTAGACCACTAATTCCTAAGAAATTACCAATATTGAAAGAAATCTTGCATAAATAGTTTTATGGTAGATAAGCTAAAGTTTCTCTATGAACATATTCATATTTTTTCCCTATCCTTCAACAAGTGTATCTAATGATTCTCATTAGGTTGTTTTAGAATAATTTCTTCACTTATTTAAGATATTAATTGATCATCTTGTTTAAATCAACGAAAAGATAAACTCCATGGAGGAAACTATAAAATATTATCTAAAACCCATAAAATGGATCTTATTAACATGAAAAAAATTTATACCTATGGACTAAAGAATGGGTATACAATGTTACATGATTACTCTAAGGATTGGATCATTAAGAGAATAGATATTGATATAAAATCCTTGTTTGAAATGTGAGGTGGAAAATTTACGGCTGTGGTTCCTATAAACCAATATAATTCTGATAGAAAATTATGGAAGATTGTTTTAGCCCTCTTAATTTCTACTCTAATACAAACTATCAGGATGCTAGTTTTACCTAGAACCAACTAGCTCAAATATTTATCTTAGAACCTCATCCTAAGATTATGTACCCCCAAAGTTATCGAGGTGGATGAAGAGAATCCCAATAGAGTTCTAGGTCATATTTTAATAGTCCACACTTTACATGTTAGAGTTAAAATTGGTCTTGGAGCTACTAGATCATAAATAAGTATTATCATTCCTATTCCTAGTGTATTAAAGAAAGCTTTTCTTTATCCTGGAACCCAACATGCTTCTTCTTCCCATATTGAGACACCCTTCTAGACCCATTTAATCCAATAGACCAATGCATCTTCTTTTTATGGTTATTATATATTTTTTCACCTTTTAATCAGTGTTACTACTCAATACAAAATTATAATTCCTTTTAATCATATATTCTTATAGTTATGAAATTTCGTGAATCATATTGGATGTGTTATATTTATTCATTTAGTCTTTCTTTATTTCATAAAAAGAAGGATAAGATAATGGAATAAATACAAAATTTTATGATCATCATTCTATAAATCAATAAAATTTTACGTTACAAATTCTAAGGTTTTTAGAATCATAAAAAATTGTGAGATTGATGGTCACGCTAATGTAGTTCCAAATATCCCATTTTATACTATGTTTTAATGATAAAAAAAGCCTCAATTTTTATTCTAATTATTTTTATTCAATATTGAAGATTGATCTTTAAATTTAGAAATATATTTTCCTAATTTTTTACCCTTAAATTAAAAGTTTTTTAAAGGTTTCCACATTAAATTTAATTTATATTAAGATCTAAATATTTACACTCACTCTCTTTGATACTTTAAAGTCTAGGAGATATTTTAGTTTTTAGGAACAATTTATATGTCTATAATTATTACGATTAGACCAAGATTTATGCAAAAGTATTAAGATTAGATAAAGTCTTATATTTAACACTTATGGTCGATTAATTACTTAAGTTCAAAAATAAGTCTCATGATGATGAATTTTTCTAAATTCTTATGTTTGTGATAATGAAGTATATTCATAACAAATATTTACAATCACAAGAAAGCCTTGTGATCAATGGAGTTTTATGATCAGAAAGGAAGAAATTAAAAGAATTATGATTAGGCTTTACAGTATTGTGATAAGATTAAAGTCTTAAACTGAGATAATGTTGTGATATTTTGATAAATACTTGAAATTACTAACAAACTCATATGATCACGTGAATACTTATGATCAGAAGTCTTACAATACTGAAGACTCATGATGTTGGATATCCTTAAGTAAGTTGAAGGTATTTTATTACTATTTTGAGGTTATTTATTATCTTTATCATATATCAAGATAATTTTATTCCTTATTTTATTTTTTTAGAAACTATTGATGTATAAACAAACAAAATACAAATTATTTAAATATATTATTTCCCAGAAGAGTAAATTTTCAAGGAAGACACAAGTTGAACCAGTATAATACTCTGTTTATAAAATTTCTAGAGTAATTCGCATGAAAAAGGATAGGGTAATTAATTTATATTTAATATATTCTTAAATCCTAGACACTTTAATTAGAGATAGATTATTCAAATTCAAAAATAACAATTTTTTGTATAAAAGAAAATTTTGAGGTGAAACTCAAGTAACAGAATGTGTGTATATACTCTATTTTTCAAGCTATTCTTGTTTCATATATAATAATAATAATATACTATTATCATGTGATTTATAATTACATATTCATTAAATTAAGATCTTTCATATCTTCTCCAGTATTTTTTCTCATTCTATGGAGGAGTTCTTCGTCATCTATCAGTTGTTACTTATAATTTTGTACCAAACACACAATTTTACCCTCATATATTTATGTAATATTTAAAATCATTATTTTGACTGTGTAAATGATATGGGGAGGTCTTTTAAAAAACTAAAACCCTATTGAAATATCTTGGGACCTTATGTAACAACTTTTAGTTAATTTCACTCAACAGTTTAGGTCCTTAGGAAAAGGACTTGGATAGTTAAAATCACCAAGCCCAAGTATTATAGTGTTTGTGGAGTGAAAAAGGGGATTATTATTCTCTAAACTAATAAAATCTTATGTGTCATGCTCTTTCTACTCTATTTTCTATTTCCTATACTTTCCTATTAAATTTATTTAGATAAATATTTTTTTCTCCAAGAGGGTGGTTTCATATTGAAGAAAAATTTAATAACTCAATTACCCCCCCCCCCATTGAGTTATTATGTAACTCCATCTAGGAAAACATATGATTAGGAAAGTTCATTAGTTCCCTAACTTAGAGAATAGAATCTTAATTTTTATTATAAATTTAACCAAAATTGTTAGATTTATTGTATTTTATAGAAGTTGATAATGAATGGGTGACTTAATTCTCAGAGGTTTTAAATGAAAATATGACCTAAAATAAAATTAATTATTATTTTAATAGACTTATACACTTATGTTAAAGTGTTAAATAAAGATTAAATGATAAAGGATAACATAATAGAAACTCATAGGTTGAGTGACTCCCTTACTCATTCATATGAAAGACATAGTTATTTTAGTAGTTATAGGTGGAAAAGAAAAACCTTATATAAGAATTTGATGAATTCATATTTCAATTTATCATAGTGAAAGAGTATATTGGTCTGATTCTAATGTTCATTTTGGGATATATGAAATATAAATGTTTAAATATCCATCAACAAATATTTTAACATAGAACGACAATTCATTTTTATGAATTTAAATGACTATTTTTTACATAAGGTTAACATATGTTCATAAAATAAAGTGTCGATATTATGTATGGTTGTGGATAAAATAAGGAAAACAAAAAACCTGTTCCCCTAATAGAGCAGAGAGACCACAACTAGAGAAGATACCACTATCTTATAAATATTATGAGTGACTTTTTCAACAAATCATTTAGAAAAGTAGACTGACACAGAAGTAGGAACTTTTATCATATGTGGTATATTTATTGTTGTATTTACACTTATCTCCACATTGACTGATACTAAATCATTACATTATATTATTTCTTCACAAGTATAAGATATTTTGGGATTATGAGTGAATTTAATTTGTTAATTTATAATTTTTTATATACCTTTGGGTGTGAAGTTTGATTAGGGGTTCAAGTGTCTATAATACATGATAATGATTATTAGTGTTAAAATATCATAGGATTTCAGAGTCCTTATGATAAAAACATATTATCTAATTATCAATATAGATTGTCTTGTAAAGTAAAAGTATCATATCAACTATTATAATATATGGTTACTTTTTATTCTTCTAGATGGAATTATCCACACTTTCTTAGAGGTATTGGATATTAATACAAGTAAATGTGATTTAATTATTTGAAACATTAAATTAATATATTATCTTCTAAAAGAATTAGTTATTGAGCCTATATAAAAAGGTGACCAATCTAGACTATTCGGGCAACTAGTTAGGAATCCTGATGCATTTTCCTAATATTTCTTATGATTATTCCATAATAGATATATTAACTTTAGTGATAACCATTTTCCAAAAACAATTAATTTCTATACCTTTATACCACATGGGACTAGAAAATTTTTTATAACTAAGGAAAAAATTATATAAATTAAAGGAAAAATAATTTATTTGATAAATTTTTTCACCTTGGTAATTGCCAATATTATTTTAAAAAAGATTAATGGTAGTATAATATTGTGTATTGACTACTAAAAATAGAATTAGGTTATGATAAATAATAAATTCCCTTTACCTTAGATTGATGATTTATTAGATCAGTGGAAATGAAAAGATAGATTTCAAAAAAAAATTCTACTATATGGATCACTTAATAGTAGGATTGCATGCCACATTAATATGGAATTTCAAATTACCTATGGATTTTATGAGTTTAGGGTTGTGACATATAGAGTCATGAATTTTCTTATAGTGTTCATAGTGTTTGAAATGCACCTATGGGATCAGGGAAATCACTGAATGGGGGAGTGAATCAGTGATTAAAATTTATCATATTTTTTTCCTTTAAACTACCTTTACTATCAATTAGATAAATATGCATTAGATGATAAATCAAACCCACAATCACACATATACAAGGAAAAACCAAATGTATAAGTTTCGCTACTCAATAAGAGTAGTTAATCCTTAGTATGACTGGAAACACTTGAGGTAAAACGGTCCACTAGAAAAAAAACATATGGATTACAGAAATCAGGGGATAAGCATGAAATTGTGATACACTTTAGTATCCTAAAGTTGTATGTGCATAAAACATATTATTAATGATTTAGAGTGTTTTTGTAACTATAAGAAAATATTTTGGTATGTAAAACATAGAGTATGTTTTTAATATGTTTCTTCCTCTTTAAAACTTTAATTGAAACGAGTATTCTCTTATTTTTCCTCTTTAACTTCTTGCACAATAGTGAGAAAGTGCATCTTCTCCTTTATTTTTCTATCTCTCTTTGATATAGTAAATGTTATAGTGTATCGATTATTCACAAAAATTCTCAACACATCTCTTCATCTACATTTTCATTTTTTATATTCTCTAAATATTTGTGAATATTATTTGAAAAATTAATTAAAAAAACTCCATGAACCTCATCCTCTTCTAAACTCAGGTCAACCATTCCAAAGTCATTCTTTAGATATTTCACATATTTAAATTTCAAATATGTAATTTTAAATTTCCTCTTTTAATGTGTCATGACCTTCTCCCATTTATTCCTATATCAATCATGATAAATTATTTTATTATAAGGATTCTCATATAAACCACTATAGTTACTCCATTTGAATATTCCTCTTATGTGTGCATAAATCCCTACACTCAAATAACAAAGCCTGTCTCTTTATAGTGTAGATTTCTTAAATTTCAATAAGAATAAAAAAAGTTGATATTTATTTTAAAGAATAAAGGTCACATTGAGTAATCAAATTAGATAATTTCATTAGAGAATTTAATTATACAAAACTCATTATTTTTAAAATAGAAATCCAGAAATTATGTTAACTATTAAGTTATATACAGATATGAAAAAGTCATAAAATCTCTAACAATTCTTATATAGCTTGCAGAAATGTCTTACACCGTTGAAAATTTATACACTATAAGTCTCAGACCACATAAAATTAACACACCTCATATATAAAGTCTTATGATACAATTCATATGTAGCCAATAAATTCATATTCAGTAGATTGAAGTCTTATAGAACAAGCCTTATTCGATCTATGAAGTTTTACAAATAGACTTAAATTCTAATGCACATGATAATTTCTTATGCATGTGACATTAAAATTCATATTACACTTCATAAAATTCATACATATCCAAAACAAATGGTTATATTGCATGCTTTAAAAGAGTGTTATAAAATAACACTTAACCATAGTTCATTCACAACTCAAAAAACACATACTTAACAAAATATTCTATATTTATTATAGAAACTTAAAAACTAATTCCAAATACCATAAAACACTCCATTATACTTAAAATTATATATTTTCATTTAAATAATGAGATTATTAATATGATTTATGAATTGGAAACAAAATCTAACATAACAGTCATATTTATTTAATTTATTTTCTAAACACAATAAGAATCTCTAAAATCTCTTAGGATCAAAAATCTACCCCTATGTATTTCTTTGTAAAACAAGAAACATATATCACATTCAAACTCAAACCAATTATAAATTAACCATTATTAAATAATTATAGGACTACTTGAGAAAAAATTGAGGTAGTAAAAAAGAATATTGAATAATAATACCATGTTTTCCATTAAAAATCAA
This sequence comes from Viscum album, assembly GCA_963277665.1. Classification (NCBI taxonomy): domain Eukaryota; kingdom Viridiplantae; phylum Streptophyta; class Magnoliopsida; order Santalales; family Viscaceae; genus Viscum; species Viscum album. The sequence goes on along the minus strand of OY728152.1, from coordinate 1,376,200,190 downwards.
TGATTTACATTCGATTTGTAATAGATCCTATTTATAGCTCCTAATTCCACTTGTGATCAGATTTTATACTATAAAAAATTATATAATAGAGTCAACTATTCATCCACTTCTTTCACAACAACAAATATATTTGCTAATACTTTAAGAAAAAATTCATGAATACATTCGCACAAAAACTGTCAAAACAGTTAACAAAAAACATTCAACACATACTTCAAGCTAATTTCATAGATACTCCTTTTAAAAACTCCCCAAAAATATATACCCCATAGAATAATATAAACACATACCTTTTTAAATATCTTATATAATCCCTCCCTATGAATACATAAAGGGATCAAACATTAATATCTTTATTTTTCCCTTTTTCCACCCCCTTTGACAATAATATCCAAAGAATATAATGAGATATGGGACAAAAAAACCACACCTTAGCCTTGAAATAAGGGATATTGAACTCCCATTTCTACCTCAATCTTTCAAATTCATCCTTTTATAATGTTCTAGTGAATACATCAGCTATTTTCTTCAAAGTATTAACAAATTCTAGCTTCAGATAATTTGTCTCTAAAATGTATTTAATGAATTGATATTTGAGATGAATGTTCTTTGGACATGAATATTGAACATGATTATTTGATAAATTTATAGAACTTTGATTTCATAGTCCAAAAGTAGTCACAATTTAAATTCTTCCTTACAGTCTTCTAATTGATTTTTCATCCATATCAATTGAGTAATGGCTTGAGATAATACCACATAATTTGTCCTGGTAGTTCTCAGAGACATAAAATTTTTCTTTTTATGTACCAAATAACACATATCTCACCAATAAAGAAACTCTAAAAAATGTGGATTTCTTATTATCAACACTTTCTTCCAAATAGTCTTCTATAAAACAATCCAGATTCAAATATCTTTTTCTATCACATTTAAACCCACAAATAGTTGTGTTTTTTATATACTTGGGGATTCTTTTTCAGATATAAGATGTCACATTTTTTTCAATTTGAAACTTGGCATAAAGGGTGACAACATAAACTACGTTCAGCCCCAAATATATCAATTATAATATAATTATAACTATAATTTGAAATAATCATTGGCCTAATTCCTTTCCTTTCTGATTTTTGAAAAATTGGTTTCCACTAAGATAAGAGTATAAACCAATCTTGAATCCTCTAAAACAAAATTTTTAATAATACCACTAGAATAATTCTCTTGAGAAAGAAAGATATGATATCTCTCTCACTAGTATAAAATTTAACATTCATGTTATATTTTTAACATCAGTTATTAAATAACTGATTTCAAAACATTTTCTTCGGGGCATCTTCACATTGGTTTTTAAATAACCAATGTCAAAACTCATGTTTTAACATTGGTGAATAAATTAACCTATGTTAAAACTATAACTAAAATGGGTTTTTTAACATAATTTAATTGATAATAAACATCAAAAAATAATTTTTCATGTATCTAATGTAAAAAATGACATGAATACTCTTATCATCATTTTTCATATCACTTATATATTTGTAACAACTTGAGATTTTGGATCCTTTAAAATATATATTATGTTTTATAACTTCTGTCACATGATACACCCAACTTAAACAATCCACAAAATATTAAAAATGAATTAATTATAAAGTAACAATTATCATTAATATGGTAAACCATTAATATTAGTTACCTTTAAAATGTTAATATTTAAAATAAGTTACTAATTTAAATTTTATTTTCAATAAAAGTCATTTTCTTTATGTTACAAATTTTATTTTAAAAAGGTAGATTTACAAATTTTGGATTTTAAATTTTATAAATACAAATTAAAATTTTAATTTCTCACAAAAAAAAATTTCTTAAGATATATTTTTTAAATTTTTCTAAAATAATGGATTTTTACATAAATAGAGAAAAATGTAGTTTTTATCAAAACGGTGAATTTTATCACATAATAAGAATATTTTCAATGCCTAAAAGTTTAAAAAATATTTTAATTTATTATAAATATATTTTCAATGGTATAATTAAGAGATCTGAAATATTTTTTTGTACATATAAATTATTTTTTTAATATTTTAGGAATTAAGAAACATTTCATTATAATTTAAAAATAATTTTTATTTGTTCCTCTTAACTAAACCTTTTCATGGGGAAATTATGGTTTTTATTTCCTTTAAAGACACATAACTATTATTTTAGTTTTATAAGAAATCAACTAATACCATTAAAATCAATAACCACAAAAAAATTTCTTATACATAAGTATAATGTTTAAAATCACTCTTTTGATTAAGAATAATTTTTATATATTATGTGTGTTTAATTTGAAATAATATTTTCTCATATTTATGAAATTAATTAGTTGAAATGGATCCAAATTTTGAAATAATATTTTAAAATTTTAGTAATAAGATACTACTTATATTTTTAGTAATAAAATAATCGATATGATTAATATTTAATTAAGATTAATGAGTGTTTAAATGAATAATCTAAGTAGGCTCGAATATTCAAAAATTAAATTGTTCTTTAGACCTTATATAAATATTTTTTGGGTTTTAAGTTCATATATGCATGTCTTACCAACATTAATTTACATAATTCACCTAAATTTCATGTCATTATATTCTTACCCCTTACTTAACATTCTTTTCCAGGGAAAAGTCCCTCCTCTTCACTTATAAAATAGGAACCACCTGAACCCTTTAAATAATTCCCTCCTATTTCTATATTTCCATAAACCCATGACTAAATTTACTCTACCTTAATTACTTTACACTCATTAATTCCCTGATTCACCACAAATTTTCTTAAGTCCCTCAAATATGTGGCCTTCATCAAGAGGAAGTTTAAGGTCGCAACATAGGTAACACATACTTCTTAACATTTCTTTATTATAATTTAATTTATAAACCAACCATTGACATAGTATAATAAAAAAATAAGTATCATTATTGTACTTATATGTTATTATAATAATGGTAAAACCATTATTTATTCTCTTCTATCTATTCATAAAAACAAGAATCGTCATTAGTTTGTGTGCGCAGATTACTGCATCCACAAAGCTACGTTTTTGGTTTTTCATCACCAACTTTAATGGATGGTTAAAAAATTATAAATAATAATATAATATAATATTTATAAAATTTTAATGATTCTATAATGATAATATATTTTATTTTCTAATTTATTTCCATTCTATGAAAATGATTGCATCGTCTGTGAGTACGTGCAGACTACCACCTCTATGAGATAATGTTTCTCTTTTATTTTCCATATAAACTAACATTAATGGAAATAAAAATATATTTAATTTATAAACAAATTATTTAATAAACCATTAACATTATATAATGATAATATTATATATTTTATAAGTAATATTAGCAATAAATAGTTATAGTAAACCCAACCGCTAAAAAGGAAAAATTAGTGTAACTTTTCTAAATTGTGTCTACTCATGGAGAACATATTTAACTATATAAATTATGTGAAAATGGAATATTAAATGATATATTGATATTAAATTGTAGATATTATGAAATTATTTTACAACACTTTTGACCGCAGTCAAAAAACTAAAAGTATTATGAAGAAATTAACTGAACAACCCTGAGTGACTTACGTGAGCATAACATATATTAAAAATAAGTACCAAAATATAATAAATGTACCAAATAAAATTAAATACAAATTTATATGTTTATTATATATATATATAATTAACTTAATTTAATTATTCAAGAATCTACGTGCAAGTGAAGAATGATTTCGGACACAAGTAAGGGTTTCATCTCAAAATTTCCTTCTTTAAGACATATTTTATTTTATTTATATAACTTATTTTAAATTTTGTGTATAATTTTTATTGGACGTTTAATATCATTTATTATCTATATTAATGGTTTTTTAACTTCAATTTCAATCTCCCTCCCTCTTTAATTGGGTTTTTATTAGAATGTTTCATAAGTCGTATGGGATTCTTATCTCAATTTTCACCCATTGAGACGTATATCTTATTATACACCATGATTTATTTAGAATGGTTTATATAATAAACATTAATTTTTTTAAATAAATATTATCTTATATTTAATTATATATAATTTTCTATTCAATGTTCTTTTTCTCGTGATGTTTTGATTCAAAATTTTCAAAAGTTGTAAGGGTTTTCATCAAAAATTCCTCTCTTTGAGACATGTTGGGTATTATAAACCTAATTTAATTTATGTTTGGTATATAATATATAATTGAGATATCATATCATGAATTATCCAATAATAATGGTATTTTATGTTCAATTTCAAGTCCTCTATTTCAAGTTGTTTTAATTAAAATAAAACTCAAGTCGTAAGGGTTTCTTCATCTCAAATTTGAATCCCATGAGACATGTTTAAGTTTCACATCATGTTTCCTTCTAAAAATTGTAATTACTTCCCTATTTTTATTTTATATAATGATTCTATTATACTTCATAATATTCAATGTTATATTTAAATTTATAACACTCAAGGGGTTTGATCCAAATGTTATAATGACTGTAAGGGGTTTTTTTGAATTAAATATTTTCCTTGGGTAATAAGAACTTTTATTTGATAGTTATATTTCAAGATTTATCTATTATAACATAGTTTAGGTCATGTTTTTTCAAGGAAATAATGTTTCAAAAAAAAATCTTTTTCCTTGATGATTATATTGTTTCTTAAAAATTTATTTTTTTGTTAAGAATATTTATCATTTATTTTAATGGATCTTTCTACCATATCCATGTTTTCACTTCCTGAAAATGTTCTCATTTATTTTGGGAAAAATATTATATATTACTTTTCATGGTTCTCATATTCCATTTACCCCTTTTAAAAAGTAAAATATAATATACTTTTTAACAATGTCTTTTTTCAACAAGGTTATTTCAAAATAAGAAAAAGGTTTTCCCATCCTTTCAAAATAAAAGGTTTTATAATCAACACCAAATTTTCTTTTAAATTTTTTTTTATATTTCAAGGTTCCATTATTAAATATTCTTTTTACAATTAAAATTTTTAAATGTATTTTTTTACCCTTTTTAAAAACATTGTGTCTTTTTAAATTATCAATTATTAAAGATTATTTTAAAATAAAATATTTCCAAAGTATTTACACTTATGTTTTTTAAAATATTTATAAATTTTAAGGGGTATTATATTATTAACTCTTTATAATAAGGTTTCCAAATTTCTTCCCTTTCATTGCACAAAAATGTTTTTAAATGTAATTTATAATTCGTCTTTTATAACAATGTTTAAATGGTTTTGTAAAAAAATTATTTTCACTTCTATTTACCCTAAAAGGTTTATATTTCAAGAAGTTATGTTTTAATTGACCTATATATGTTATTATGAAATGATTTATTTTTGAAAATGAGTGCTTTTATATTTTATGATTTCTTAAGTTCATGTTGTGTGACTTTTTTTAAAGGTTAAAGAAACTCATTCATTTTCCATGGGTTTCATATGATATGATGAATGTTTTATTTTCATGTGGCACACAAATTTTTAGATTACAAGATTGGTGAGAACAATATATACCTATAATAAATTGGGTAAAGGATTTTATATCTTGAGATAGAAATGTTATGTGAATAGGATAGTGAGTAGCTAGGTTTGAAAATGGTGAGTATGATGTCTTTTACTTCAACTCACTGTTTTTTTATGAATAGGTTAGTGTATATCCAGGTTCACAAAGATAAGAAACCATATATTTATGATTGTGATGCTTTCTTTCTTATGTTATATGCCTCATGTTTTATAGTTCATGTTTGTTAATTCATTTTATTTCAATCTTTTGATTCATGTATTATGTTATTCCCAGTCATATGCCATGATTTATGATCTAGGTTTTGTTGGGTATGAATTTCTTTATGTATATTGATTACACCCATATCCTCACCTTATACTCACTTATAATATTCAATTTTTATTGATTATGTTTACCCTTATAGGGTATCTGAGATTTCTCATTTATTATATTTCCCTTTTCCCAAGTTACAAAGAAAAGTAATACATAATATGAGTCTAGAAGGGTACCTTATGAAAATAATTTACAGGAGATATTTAAGACTTGTTATTGGTTAACCAAATTTTTAGTGAAAAAATTTCTAATGATTGGAAAATTCATAAATATTTTTAGTTAATGATTTTTCCAAATTCTCTAAAGCTATGAACATAAAAGGTATTGTGAATTAATTGTATTTCAATATTTTATTTAAGTCATGTAATTAGTATGTGATTAGGTCTTGGGTGTTTTAGTTGGTATCATAATAGTGTATATATATCTATAAATATTAGGATGTCATCAGTATATGAAAATTTAGGAGTTCGAAATGTCATTAGTGTTTGATAAGGTAAGGTTTACCCTAACATCAAAGGTGTAGGGAACCCTTTAGATTAGTTGAGGTAAAATTGAATGTTTTTTAAATTAAGATAATATCACTTTAGTGAAACCCATGGAATATGTCTAAGGGATATGTATATGCATAGGATAATATCCTTAATTATTGGTAAAGTAGTTTTTATGGGTTTTTCTTGGTAATAACATCTCTGACTGGATACTACAATTGAATAAAGGATCTGTCACCATTGTACCTAGGGGTAATAACATTAGAAAAAAGAATGTTGAGTATTAACTTCATCATCACCCAGTGCATGATAAAGAGTCCTAACTATACACCTTGTTTGACACTCCTGAGGGATATACATTGGTTTATTTCATACTATATGAGAAACATTGTGAAAGATTTACTTTCTAATTACATTAATGGATTAGGTTAATAATTATGAGATAACACAACTTAAAGTAACATGGGTAGAACTAAAAGATTTATTATATTTAATGAGTGTGACATATTAGAAATGAAAGTATCATATGTTTAAATAAATGTGTCATCGGAGAAGACATCTTATGATTGATCTTTCATATTCATATATTATAATTCTTTAGGATATTATCATAACCATTTTGGTTTTAGTATTTAGTTGAAATAAGATCATAAAGATGAATCTGAGAAAGGTATGTATCCAAAAACCACTATGAATTATAACCAAATAAGGGAGAATACTTAAATATAGTAATCTAAGTATATTCCTTTTATTATAGAAAAGTGAGTTTTCTAGTCTAACCTAAATTAATGTGGTTAATATCCTGATATAAATTATATCTAGATACTCTTAGATATTTTAATTAGTAAAGTGATATGTATCAGTGATATTTTGGTATATTCTAAAATTTATTGGGGATTATGTGAAACATCTAAGGATCATTCTTCATTAGTTTTTCATTAATGGTTTGAAATAATATAATAAATGGTATCAATAGCCTTGATAAATGAATTTATTGTAAAGATATATTTTTAGAGATAACAATTGAAAAACACGTGTTAAAGGGATAGATAAGTTTTAGGTTTAGTATATGCTTTATGTTGAGATAATAAAGGGTTGGTTAATTTTAAAAATTTATTTTATTTAGTATCAATATCCTAGGGATTGATGATAACTCATGGTATTTTTTGTGAAGTTTATCACATTTGTGGGATTGTGGTATATATTGTATAGTCTATGATTTGATGAACTAGTGGATAATACCATTTTAGGATTAAATATGGAATTTATTTTTATAAGAAAATGTGATTTGATTATAGTTTTATGAATTAGATACTTAAGTAGTTTTGGGGAAGGTATACTCTGTAGAATATATGATTATGATATAAAAAATCAATGTTGTCTGAGGAAAGATAAGTATGTTGATTTGGATTAATATAGTAGTGTAGATTTTATATTGGAATTTTTATCTAGAATAATAAATATTTTAAGAATACCCTCTAAAAATTTTACCAGTCAGTAATAATTAAAATTGTGATAAAGCAATTTATTTAAGGGTTAGAGTGTAACGACTTGAGATTTTGGATCCTTTAAAATACATATTATGTTATATAACTCGTGTCACGCAATTAACCCAATATAAACAAGACACAACATATTAAGAATACATTATTAATAAATATATAACAAACAAAAATATAGTAAACAATTAAAATTTTTTACCTTTTGAAGGTAAATAATTTATATGTGTTAATATTAAAAAGGTTATTTTTAATTAAAGTCATCTACTTTATATTACATATTTTATATTAAAATTTTAAATTTAAAAAAGTTAGACTTTATATTTTATAAAGTAAAATTAATTTTTTATTTTCTAATAAAAAAATTAGTTTATGATTTATTTTTAATATTTTTCAAAAATAATTAATTTTTAGCTGAATAGTAAAAAATACAATTTTTTCCAAAATGGTGGGTTTTAACACATTATCAGTATATGTGTAAGGCATAAAATTTTATAAAATATTTTAATTGATTAAAAATATATATTTTAATGGAATATTTATGAAATATAAAACATTATTTTTAACTTATACATTCTATTTTTATTATTTTAATACATAAGAAACATTTTATAAGAATTTAAAAAATATTTTCATTTGATTCTTTTAATTAAGACATTTAATGGTTAAATTATGTTTTTGATTGATTTTAAAGAAAAAAATATTTTATTTTATTTTATAATAAATCAATTAATTTCATGAAAATCGGTAAAAAACAAAAATTTATCTTATACATAAATATAAAGTCTAAAAACACTCTTTTGTTAAAATAAATTATATGTTGTATGTGTTTAATTTTAAATCATATTTTCTCATAATTTTTACAAGAATAAGGTTAAATAAAACCAAAATTAATAATCATCGTGTCAAAATTTTTAAATAAGTTTCTACTTATATTTTTAATAATAAAATAATTGACATGATTAATATTTAATTAAGAGTAATAAGTGTTTAAATGACTAATCTAAGGTGGCTCTAATTTTCTAAAATTAAATTTCATTTTAGAAATTATAGAAATAATTTTCTTGGGTTTTAAATTCTTACCTAAATCTATTTCCAACCTTAATTCACCTAACTAACCTATATTTCATGCCACTCTATTCTTACCCCTTACTTAACATTCTTTTCCCTTGAAAAGTCCCTCCTCTTCACTTTTAAAAGGGGGATCACATCTACCATTTCTATACTCCACTATTATTTTTAAATTTATTTAAAATATTACACAAATTTACTCTAATTGAATTATTTTAAATGACCTAGTTCCCCTAGTCACCAAAAATTATCCTAAGTATCTAAAATCTAAGACCTTAATCAAGAGGAAGTTAATGGTCTCAATATAGGTAACACATCTTTCTTAACATTTCTTTCTTATTCTTTACTTTCTAAACCAAACATTACCATAGTATATAATAACCTATTCATAATTGTTGTTTTGATATGTTCTTATAATTATGATAACACAATTATTTATTCTATTCCATCTACTAATAAAATCAAGAATCATCATTAGTTTGTGTGTGTGGGTTACCGCCTCCAAGAAGCGGCGCTTTCAGTTTTTCATCACCAAATTTCATGGATGGTTCAAAAAATATATTTATTAATATAATATAATATTTGTAATAGTTTAATTACACTTAAATGATAATATATTTTATTTTCTACATTTTTATATTCTATGAAAATGGGAGTGTCGATCATGTGTACGTGCAGACTACAACCTCTATGATATGACATTCCTCTTTTGTTTTCCTTATCAAATAATATGAATGAAATTAAAAATGTATTTAATATATATAAATGGGTATTTAATAAATAATTAATATTATGTAATTATAATATTATACATTCTATAAGTAATATTATCATTTAATGATTTTAGTAAAATTATTTATATTATGAAACTATTTTACAACACCTTTGACCATGGTCAAAAAACCGAACGAATTATAATGAAATTAATTAAAAAACCCTCAATGACTAACGTAAGTTGAAACTATAATAAAAATAAGTATGAAAAGAAAATAAATGAAACTTATAAAATTAAATATATATGACTAAGTTTATTAGTTTTAAATATAATGAAATTAATTTAATTATTTTTTAAGTTAAGTGAAATTGAAAAATTCTTTCAAACACTGGTAAGGGGTTTGTCTTAAAATTTCCTTCTTTGAGACACACTTTATTTTATGGAAAAACATTTATTATAAATGGTTTTCATAGTACCAATTTTATGTTTAATATCACGTATTATCTTTATTAATTGTATTTTAACATAAATTTAAAGCACTCTCTTACTTTCAAGGGGTTTTATTGAAATTTTTCTTAAGCCGTAATGGTTTCTTCTCTTAATTTTCACCAATTGAGACATATTTATTATTATACATAATTATTTCTAAGGAATGGTATATTTAATAAAACATAATTTTTTTTAATAAATATTATCTTATATTTCATGATATTTAATTTTCTATTTAAATTTCTTTCTCTCATGGGGTATTGGCTCAAAAAAATTAAAAATTGGAAGGGTTTTTATCTCAAATTCATCTCTTTGATAAATGTTTGATACTGTACACCTAATTTCCTTTATGTGATTTATATAATTATTATTTTAGATATAATATCATGAATATATATTTTAATAATGGTATTTTATGTTCAATTTCAATTCCTCTCTTTCAATTGGTTTTGATTAAAATTTTACTCAAGTCGTAAGGGTTTCTTTGCCTCAAATTTGAATCTCTTGATACATGCTTAAGTTTCACACCATGTTTTATTTTAAATAGTATAAATACTATCATATTTTCATTTTGTATCATTATAATTTTAAACATAATCATATTCAATTTTCTATTTAAATTTATACCATGGGGTTTTGATTCAAAAGTTATAAAGCCTGTAATGGGTTTCCATGACTCAAATATTTTCCTTGGGTCATAATAACTCTTATTTTATTATCATATTTTGATATTTATATATTCTAAAAAATGATTATTTTATATTATTTTCTTGGTAAAATCATTTTTTACACCAAAGTCTCATTCATTGATTATTATATTATTTCATTGAAAATATTTTTTTTAGAATATTTATCGTTTATTTTAATGGATTTTTCTTCCATATATACATTTTTATTTCCCACCAATTTTATCCTATATTTTTGGTAAAGATATTATAGATTATTTTACATGATTCTCATAATTCTATTTCCCCCTTTTTAAAACTAAAATTTAATATACTTTTTAATGAACTAGTTTTTCAATAATGTTATATCAAAATGATAAAAAGTTTTTCCATCCTTTAAAATTAAAATGTTTTATCATCCAATACACATTTTATTTTAATAAATTATATATATATTTTAAAGTTAAATTATTAAATAATATTTTTTAATGTAAAATTTTTCAAATTATTTTCACTTCCCCATTTTAAAATTTATGTCTTTTTAAGTCTGTTATTTTAGATTCTATTAAAAGTAGATGTTTCAAAAGTATTTACAGTTATGATTTGTTTTATATTTGTGTCTTTTTAAAGATATTTTATTATGAAATATTTCTAATAAAGTTTTAAAATTTATTCTCCTTCTATCCATACATTTTTTTTGAATTTAATTTACAATTTGTATTTTATAATAATGCATAAATGGGTTTGTGAAAACTTTTGTATTTTCACTTATATTTTACCTCAAAGGTTTATCTTTCATGAAGTTTTGTTTTGATCACCCTCTACATATTATTGGGTTATTATTTCTTTGGTAAAATTAGATTTTTTATATTTTATTATTTATTAAGTACAGGTTATGTGTTTTTTTAAAGGTCAAATAAACCCATTATTTTTTCATGGGTCCTTTATGTGGTGATGAATTTTTGATTTTCTAGTGGAAAAAAATGTATGGATTGTGAGATGGGTGAGACCTTAATTTTTATTTACTCATGGTTCCATAATAATTTTATTTATATATTATGTTATGAAAAATCATATTCCATGATTTATGATCTATGTTTTTTTTGGGATAGTTTTTTATTATGTATCTTGATTATGCATATATTTTCATCTTATGATCAATTATGATATTTTATTATTATCTCTTATGTTTACCCTTAATGATTATCTAAGTTCACCCATTTCTTATGTTTCCATTTCCTCAGGTTATGAAGAAAAGTAATACATAAGATGTTTCAAGAAGGGTATCTTATGTGAAGAATTTTTCAGAGATAACGAAGACTTGTAATAAGATCAGTAGTTTTTTTAGTGAGAAAATGTACAATGGTTGGAAAATTCATGATTTTTGTTACTTTATGTTTTGTACTAATTCTATAAAGATCTATCCTAAAAGGTCTTGGAAATTTATTGTATTGAAATATTTTCTTTAAGTCATGTAATTACTAGATTATTTGTTCTAGGGTGTTTTAATATTAACCAGTGAGAAAATAAAATTTTCACAACACGTGAAACCAATATTTCAATATTATCATAGCATGCCTCTCAGTTTTTCAATTGAAACATAAAAGTTATAATGTCATGATAAATTTTTTCAATCCTCGTTTATAATTTTTCATTCTCCGCCATTATTAATTTATAATCAACTCTTTTGATCACATCATCGCTTCGTGGATCTCCATTCACTTATTTCAACATGGTATTTATATTTATTCTCCCATTTTTTAATTTTATTATGATTAGTTTTCTTATTCGATGTACCTATTTATTTTTATTTTTTTGATAAATAATAGTTCTTCTAAATGAGATGAAATTGCAATGCTTCTATATGAGATTTATAGGCTAGTGTCTAAAATTCCTTTCAAGTAACAACTTTGTATACCTCACGAGTTCTTTCCTCTAAATAAAATTAAGTCGAAAAATACTAAAAGAATCATGGAAATTATGTCCAAGATTTAATTTTATCTTTAAATATTTCATTTAGTTTGTATATTTTTATACTTTATCGATCATTTTTTCTTCCAAGACAGTAATAGGTATTGAAAGAGTAAAAAAACTAAAAAATTCCCTTGTTAGTTTTCTAATAACTTGTGTGAAAAGTAACTTTTCACATCTATTATTAAAAAATAGATGTGGAAAGGGAATTTCTATGTTCGTTATCAAAAAAAATACATGGAAAGTTTTGAAAATGGTAATATTCAGTTCAATTATTAATAATCGACATAAAAATATATATTTACTTCTTAGATTAAAATGATATCACCTCTAAAACTAACTTTAAATACATTGAAATATATATTAAAAACTTATGTTTGTACTAGTGTCATAATAAATTTATAATCTAATAAAGTACCTAATCTCACCAAGCATAGAAATTCCAAACAACTTCTTCATCTTCGTAGAAAAAAATCTATGCACTTATTCACCATTTCTAACAAAAAATATATCATCATCTTAAAAAATAATAATAATAGATACCTTTCTTATCATACTTTATGTAGAGGATATTCTCCGATCATTATTTTTTTAATTTCAACTTCTTAAAGAAGGTGATGATATTAGAATACCAAGATCTTGAGGATTTTTTTCATCCCATATAAAGACTTCTTTAATCAAGAAACATCATTCTCATCTTCCCAAAGTAATAGATATAAATGTTTCTTAATATAAACCTCTTCTTATAACTCAAAATTGAATAAGGTGGGCTTGGAATACATTTGAAAAAAATTAATTCCTTTGTGAAAAAAATATTCTTATAGTTTGAATCCAAGAAACTTGTGAAAAGGTGTCATAAAAATCAACTCCTTTAACCGAATAATATCTATTATAGAAAAGTATTGATTTATTTATAACCACTTCACCTTTTTCATTCAACTTGTTTTGGTATACCCATTTTGTTTGAATGATTTTCTTTTCAAAAATTTGGGTATCAACTATCATGAAACATTATTTTATATCTATTCCAACTCTTATTTCATGGAATAAACCCATTCTTGATTCTCAAAAGCTTTATCAACATCTCTTGGTTCAACTTGTGAAAATAGTGAGGTCTGTGATGTTTTCCTCAAGGTTCTCATTGTTTTAACATGATATATTTGATCTCCAATGATGTTTTAGACTTCCACCTATCATATTATCCTTAGATGGGATGAGTTAGACTTCTCCTCATCACTTTAGTTGGTTAAATAATCATCTATAACCTAAAATTATTTAAAATTTTCAACATTTTCAATAACTCCATTCAATTATTTAACAAAAAAAAGTATATTCCTCACTTGTAGAACTTGATTTCTCATATTTGACTTATTTATTTTCATGTTCCATCACTTTAATATTAGTAATATCAATTATCTTCCTTTTCTATTTATTGTAGCATCGGTATCATCTTCTATTTGGGGAATAACCTAGAAAGATATCATAAACACATCTTCTACCAAAGTTACCGAAACATTCAACTTTGAATTTGATAATGTAGGGGTTTCCAAATACAGTTAAGTATTTTAAAATTGGGGTATTATTTTAGTAAAACTCATTTGGTGACATGTTATAATTTGGTCTATAAAAATAGTGAATTTGTATGTGAATTGATGCTTTGATAGTTTGTCACTAAAAGAACTCATAAGTATCTTATTCTATCAACATGGTTTTAGACATCTCCACCAAGATTATGATTTTTTACACACCATTTTTTTATTTTGTATATAGTGAAATGAGTTCACATAAAATACCCTTATTCTCAAGGTAATCTTAAAATCTTCTATTAGTTTACTCAATATCATTATCAGTCCAAAAAAAATTAAAGGAGTAACCACACTCTTCTTTAGAGCTTCTCCTGAAACTCTTGAATGTCTTAAGAGACATAGAATTATGTTTCATAAGCATAATACAAGTAATATGAGTGAATGAATAAATTAAGAAATAAAATATGTATCTCTATTTTTTATCGCTTTCTCATAGGCCAATATATGTTAGAATTGATAACCTTAAAGGGATGACATGTATAAATCCCAAATTTCTTCTATAAGTAATTTGTAATGTTACCCTTCTAGTATATGGAGCATATCTAGTTCCTTCCTCTATTAAAATCAATAATATTACAAACACTTTATATTTTATAAATCTTTCTCATATTCCTTTGGAAGATATGGTCAATCCTTCTATATCATAGTAGCCTTTATTCTTTTACACCAAGGTAGCATGAATTATGAGAACCTCCCACATCAAATAAGTTTCCTTAGTTCATTTTATTCTTTTTAAAATCCTTCATTATTCATTTTTTTACCCCAAAACCAACTTTTTTGTAGAAAACCTAATTTCATTCATCAAAAACCTAAGAAACACTTAACAAATTTTATTTCATTTCCTCAATATATAATGTTTTCTTAGACTTCATCTTTTCTTTAGCAATCATAGCTACTTTAACTCCTTTTATTTTGAGTGAATATTCTTTACAAAAGGTCACTAACCCTTCTTTTCAATCATTCACATTCTTTTATAACTTCAATTCTCTTTTCATATATAAATAATTTATACAATCTAATATCCATGGAAATTCCTCTTTTGACGCTTTAATTACAAATCCCACAACAAGATATTTTTCCTTGCCTATCTCCTCACTCTCCTTAGACTTATAAGTATTTATGTTTTTACTCAATTGAGCTAGTATCATGGTGAGAAAACTTTTATCAAGGTTTCCTAGCTTATCACATCTTTCATATACTTCTCTCAAATGTTAAAATTTATTCTCAACCTTCAATAATTATTTTATAGGTTATTTTTAGATTTATTTTATTTTATTGGGATTAATCCCCCTCATATTTTTCCTCAAAACCTTCTATATTCATATATATATTGATGAGAAAACCAACACATTATTTACATATACCCAAATCTCTTTAAGTGCCAACATTATCTATAGAAGGCATACTTTTCTCAATAAGAATCTCATTTTCAAACTTATGTAACATTCCTTTCTTCCTTATTTTGACCAAAAATATAGGCTTATATTTATGAAAAAAACTATTGCGAACTCATAACATATTATTCTTCAAACTATGATTGTTTTAAGCATCTTTGAAGACTCAAGATGTAGTATTTTATTTATTTAATGTTCAGTCTCTTGGAATTTTTTTATTTTTGTGATTTACCTTATTCAGCCTCAAACGTTTTCCCAATAACATTCACCTTCTTCTAAACTTTTTACTAAAAATTTTAGTGTCTTTATATTCTTTTGAGATTTATTTTATCTATTCTTTCTAAGACTCTTAATTATTTAAACATTCTTCAATTATTTAATTAAAGTTCTAGAAAGTGAATCCAAATATATCAAGTTCCTTCTCATCACTCACCAATTTCTATTGAATAATTTTAAGATCCATCACTTTTTCCATAACCATATCTCACATCTTGTGATTTCATATATTTTAATCACTAAGAAGATTTTTCATATCATCAATCACCATTTTTAACCTAGAATTTTCTTTAGCATGCTCAAATTTCTTATTATTGGAAATCTGATCATCCTTTTTCACCTTCTTAGTTTATTTTTAAATCTTTTCAATTTTTTAGATAACTTATTTAAACTCTATTTTTAACATAAAAGTCATATTTCTTTGTTATTATTCATTTACATAGTCACTACTTTAATCACTAGTGAAATTTTCATCATTCACATTAGAAATGAGTTCCTTCATATATACTTAATCACGGATAGTCTCGGCTTACTCTCCACCTTCTATATCATCAATTTCTTTACACTTAGATAAGAATTTTATCTTTTTATATTTAAATAACTTATTATTGATCCCTTTATAAGTATTATTTTACTTTCAAACCCTCCTCTTTAAATACCTTCTAGTTCTATAATCTTCTTCATCATTAGCTTCATCTTCCTTCAATGGTTGATAGTTCTCTACAAAGTGTCTAATATCTCCACACTTGAATAATATTAAAGGAATATTATCCTTATACATTTATATTGCCATATTTAATTTTTTATAAATAAGATACATGTGTTCATCAAAATTATCATTCACTTATTTTTGAAAATTAGAATTTTCGTCATCATCACCTTTGTCATTCTTCCTATTTTTATCCTTATTTAAGGGTTTAAAATATATTTATTTTTCAGCATTAACCTTATTTTTTATATAATTATCCTTCTCCATCTCATGTAATATGATAATTATGTCTACATAATCAATTGGAAGTGTAGTAGGGTCTCTATATTCAAGGATTAATAATTATTCATCAAATCTATCTAGAAATATGTGAAAAATATTCTTAACCATAGTTGAATATTCAAAATTCTCACCAAATCTTATAATAGAATCAATATTTCATTAACTCTTTTAAAAAAACATCTACAGATTATTCAAACTTCATATTAAAATATTCATATTTTAATCTCCAATTTTTTAGTTTTTTTCACTTTACTTTAGGTTTTACTTTATAAATATTCTTGAGTTTATCCCACAATACTTTAGCAGTATTTATCCCTACAACTTTTATAAACTCCTTCTCAAATAAGAAAGATATTTTATAATTTTGATCATTCCCACCATTTTCAAGATTCTTTATATCTTTTTCTTCCATGGAAGAACCTTCAGTATGAGGACTTAATCTATCAATTTCAACTTTCAAACTATCCATATATAATGATAAGGTATATGGAAACCTTTCATCGTTCCAAATGTGATAATTCCTCCCATCAAACATGGGAATCCCATTTTTATTCATTTAATTGTATTTTTCCATAATTATAAGAATATAATTTAAATACTGAGTCTTGACCACAGAAAAAAATGCACATCAACCTCCGAATAATAGCGAGTCAATCGAAGGTAACTAAGCTTTGATACTAACTGAAAATTCACCCACGATATCAATGAATTCATTGAGAGGGAGTGAATCAACAATTAAAAATTCATTTAAATTTTCTCGTTATACAACCTTCATTATAGTTTTGAGTAATAAGAAATAATATTTAAATAATACTCACATGAACACATAAACAAGGAATAATATAAATAATAAGGTTCACTACTCAACAAGAGTAGTTAATCTTTGGAATTATCTAAAAACACTTATGATCACATAGTCCACTCTAAATAATCTAATGGATTAAAACAATAAAGGTATAACCATGAACTTTAAATACACCATAGTCTCATAATAGTGTATGTGAATCCCATATAGTAATAATTATTAAGATAGTTTTTTGTAATAATGGAAAATTATTTCAATGCTTCAGTCTTAGAGTATTTTTTCATGTTTCTACTTCCACATTCCATATTAAACTATCATAATTTTTTTATTCTTAATCCTCTTAAACTTATTACACAATAATGAGTAAGAACCTCTTCTCATTCCATCTCTCTCTATTCAATATAGAAAATGTTTTAGTGTATCGGTTCATTACAAAATTATTAACACATATCTTAATCATAATTTTTATCTTTTATATTTACTGAATATTGGTGAATATTATTTCCATAATTTATTATGGAAATTCTGGGAACTTTTTCCTCTTCAAAAACTCAGGTCTATCATTCCTAAATCATTCTCCATATTTCTCATAGATTTTAATTACAAATATTTAATTTGAAATTATCTCATTTAATTTTATATAATCTTATACATTTTCTTTCTCTACAAATCTTGTAAAATTAATCTATTCTAAATACCCCCACATAAACTACTGCAATTACTCTAAATATTCCAACTATGTGTGTATGAATCCCTAAACTCGCATGATAAAATAGCTCGCTTTGTAGCATGGAGTCCTATAATGTTAGATTGAATCACAATAATTCATTTTTATATTTATTTAAATGAATAATATATCACATTTCATATTTATATTTGATTACTTCTTCAAAATATTATATTTTCAAAAATCCATTCTTCATACAATCCTAAAAATTATCCAAGTGTGAAGTCATACGTAGACAATAAAAAGTCATACAATCCCCAATAAGTCATACACGGCTTGCCGTAAATTATTAAACCTACATAAAGTAATATATTAGAAGTAACACGTGTATTATAAGTCATATTTCATATATATAAATTCCTAAGAAGAACATCATACATGGATGACAAAATAATTCTGTAACATCCCAACTCAGGTGCCATACATTGGTGCCCCGATCTAGTCTATCACATGACCTCAAACATGCCTCCTCATATACCATAGGTTTTTTGATAGAATAAATTGTATAAT
Organism: Viscum album; assembly: GCA_963277665.1. Lineage (NCBI taxonomy): Eukaryota > Viridiplantae > Streptophyta > Magnoliopsida > Santalales > Viscaceae > Viscum > Viscum album. Next base: position 1,376,181,102 of record OY728152.1, on the reverse strand, counting down.
ATATCAACATGGGGAGACTATATCCTCTTTATTAATGTAACACAATAATGGAAATAACCAAGTAATAACCAATAAATAATATCTAACAACTAGAATAATACAATAACCAGAAAAAACTAGTATCACATGACGAACCAAAACTAAAAATAATATCCCTAAATAGATATTATATATGTTATTCCAAACACGTTTCAAGTGTCAAAATTCAATCCCAAAATAAAGGCACAGAAAACTCCCCCAATCTGATCACATCCCCAAGTCGGGTTACCTTATTCATGCTCCATTCCAACTCATCCATCTAATACATGTCACTTTCCCTTATCGTGTCCTACAAACAAGAAATCTATTTGGGTACCAATTAGGCATCCCGAGTAGGGTGTGATTGAAACTCAGTAGGAAACCATGAATGGTGTCTAAAACAATATTCTTTCAATAACTGTGTATGCATTTGTATAAATAATAAAGCAAAATTCGTAAAGTAAATAGTTATTACATTTCATTATTCTTTAAGTAACCAAATAAATCCCCAGGTTCATGATAACACACATACTATCAATACCTTCTTAGGCCTATGACAGAGTCTAAACTATCCCCAGGGGATATCATATATCAAAATACCATGTTTTTCATTTATCAGTTTATTTTAACTCATATCCGGCCAATTGGAACCATAATTCAATTTCAATCTCAAGGGTATAGAACATAATTTCTATCACCCTATGGGTGTTTGGAGCTCCAATACCTATCCCACACCTCATTAACACATGGGTATTTGGATCCTCAGTCCCTGTCCTAGCTATCACAGATGGGTATTTGGAGCCTCAGTCATTGTCTCATACAATAATAATAAAATATAGGTATTTAGATCCTCAGTCTCTCTCTCATACCTTATGTCACATTTATCACAGATGCTACATTTAACAATGTTTGTAATCATTAGCCATGTCATCAACATTTCATATCATTTTATAAAATTCCAATTATCAAAACAACCAAGGTCCTTCTCTTTAATTCACATGGAATAATATGAACAAATCACTATTAAAAAATTTATCAACCATTAATCATATATTTCATGAACCCTTCAACATTAATCCAAACACCCATTACTTTATATTAATAAATCAATTCATCATTAAAATAATCAATCAATTCCACAATCCCATCAATTGACCAATTACACAAATCCCATTAATTGAAAAATTTCATAACATCATTATTCAATAAATGCAATGTCCCATTATCCACCATTTACATAATCACAATTACTAAATTCAATTTTCCCATGTTCAACTCATTTCTTAATCACGTGGAGAATAAAATAATAAATTCCATAAATCAATTAATTAATCCAATTCAAGATTCAATTTCCAAAAGTGAAAATTGAAATTCTATAACACATACATAAAATTAGAATTCAAAAATATGCAAATTGATATTTAAACCACTTACCACAAGATTGTTGATGGATGCTCACCAATGGAAATCCCCAATTGAAGTGAAACAACCAAGATCATAGTGAAGAATGATATATAGGTCCAAACCAAGATCCAATATCAAATGGATTAGATATATTAAAACCTATATCTAGATCCATCACCAAGAGATGAAAAATCCATTCAATATATAAGAGAAAGATGGGAGAGAGAAAAAAAAACAATCAAGATGAGATCTCTTACCAAGAGAGGTGCATATTTTTCAAACAAATCTTCGATTTACCAAGAATAGAGTTTGTAAGCCCTTTTAATCTTCCATATAGGATCTAGAAATTAGATAAAGGAGTTAGGGTCAATTTGGGGTGTTTTGTGGTATAAAATGGGCGTTTAGGAATATTTTATAAATTGTTTTGGGTTTATTTTCCATGTGCATGGTTTCCTATATGGGGTGCATAGTTTTCCCAAACCGTGTGCCTAAATGTGCACCTCCTATTAGGGGTCGGATGGTTACTACTAGGAGGGTGAATGATTTGAAAAAAAATATAGCAATTGTGTGAATTCCTACTATTTGGGTTCGCACGGTTTGTTAGCTTGGGCGCACGGTTTAGGTAAACCATGCAGCAACCATGCACTGCCTCTCTTCCTTCCAAAATTATCCAATTTCTCCCAAAATCTCCCCAAATTAAAACCCAATAATGATACAATAATTCAAGGGTAAAATGGTTCTTGTAAACAAGCCCCAGGTATCTCCAGAATTTGTTAGGATCTTACAATCTCCCCACCTTATAACAGCTCATCCTCGAGCTGTACTCCCAATAATCACTATGATTTCAAGGTAAAAAGATCAGTCCACCGAGCCTGTATATCTTATTATCTCTCCCATTTTTTCTCTTTAACATATTCATGTTTCCATAAAACATGAACGATCATAATGATCATTTCCCTCAACACTATCTCACTATGATCCAATACACGTATCAGTCGCTCCTCAAAGGACGTAACGGTCTCCATCTCAACATCATACAAATCAATCACGTGAAAAGGGTCAAAATGATCCCATTAAAGTTTTGACATACAAAAAACATCATGAATGGAACTATACCTTTGTGGAAGGTCCAATTGGTATGCCACAGACCTGATTATCTCCACAATCTAAAAATTTTCAACAAAACTAGGTGCCAACATTCCCTACCTTCAAATCCTATGAAGATCAAATCTAGAAGACACCTAAAGAAAAACATGATCACCCTACAAAAAATCTAGGGGTCATCAAAATCTATCATCATATGGATTTCTTATACTTTGATCCATAGACATATACTTCTTAATCAACTGAACCTGTTCTGATGTATCCTTCACAAGACTTAGTCCCAACAACTCTGATGCACCCACCTCTATCCAACATTTAGGTGATCTACATGGCCTATCATAAAGTTCCTCACATGGTTTCATTTGAATATTTTCCGGATAAATATTATTATATGAGAACTCCACAGGTGATAAGTGCTTCTCTCAATAACCACCAAAGTGTAGAACACAAGCTCGTAGAATATCTTTAAGCACCTAAATAGTATGCCCTGACTTCCCATATATCTATGGGTGGAATGTCATACTTAGTAAAACATGTGTACCATGAATCCTCTACAAGACCTTCTAGAATAGAAAAGTGAAATGTGAGTCATAGTATGAAACTATACTTTGTGGCACCCTATGCAGATGAACTATCTCCTGAATGTATAAATCTCCTAACTTGTCCACTGAGAAAGTAACCCACATAGATAAGAAATGTGCTACTTTCTTAAATTGTTCCACAAACACCCAAATAGTGTTATTATTCCAAATAATCCTCAAGAGACCCAAAACAAAATCCATAGTTACATCATCCCACTTACATTCTATAATGGGAAATGGCTATAGTAAACCATCAGGTCATTGATACTCGACCTTCACCTATTGATATGTGTAGAATCATCTCATGAACACTGCAATATCATTTTTCATGAATAGCCACCAATACTATCAACGTTGGTCACAATAAATTTTTATCAAACTTAGATGCACCACCCACTTAGAGGCATGAAATTCATGCATCATATCCTCCCATATATTTGTAGGCATAACAACCTAATTCCTAACATAAATGATCTCAACCTCATATATAGTCCAATATGAAGGTGAATCCCCACCTTCAAGGATTTCCCTCATAGAAAAAAAATTGGACCCTCATATTTCCTCTCCCCGATCTGGATCAAAAGGGTAGACTCTATTGAAACTGATATGAGAGTCGTCTTCTCTTAGTCTTCTTGAACCACAACATGCGTCTCAGCCAAAAAAATCATCATATTCCAATAAAAGATAGACTCCTAAACTTCCCGAGTCTGTTTTTTCATACTTAGAGTGTCAGCAACACTTTTTCCATTCTCGTACATATATTCTAGCTCAAAATCAAATGAATTCATATAATCAACCCACCTCCACAGTTGGAGATTCAAATACCGCTATGAGAAGATATAATTTAAGATCTTATGATTAGTATACACGGTAAAATTTTCACCCACAAAATAATACTACCAATACTTCAAAGAATAAACCATTTTAGCCAAATCAAGGCTATGCATGGGGTAATTAAATTCATGTGGCCTCAACTTCCATGACCCATACACCACAAATCGATCTCCCTACCTCAATACTGCTCCAAGATCAAACCCCGAAGCTTTAAAAAAATGTTTACTCTTCCAATGGATTGGGTAGTATTAGTATTAGTGTTATTTTCAAGCACTTATTCAACTCTTTTAAAGAATTATCACATTCTCCTAACCATTACAACTTTATTACAATCTTGGTAAATCATGAAAGTGGTGTTTTAAAATAGAAAAATTCCTAGATAAAAATATGATAACATCCTACTAACCCCAAAAAGATATATATATCAAAAACATTCTTAGTTTTCTCCCAAGAAACAACTACTTACACCTTTTTTGTGTCTATTGGAACACCTTTATCTAAGATTATGTGATCTAAGAAATGTACATGACTAATCCAAAACTGATACTTATATATCTAGGAATATAGCTGATGCTCTCTCAGTGTACTCAGGATTATGGTAAGATGTTGGGAATGATAATCATGAGTCTTAGAGTACACCAATATGTCATCCAAGAACACAACCACAAACTGATCTAGGTATGGATGGAAGATTCATTTCATCAAGGCCATAAATATTGATGTTGCGTTCGTTAGCCTGAATAGTATCAATATGAACTCATATAGGACATACATGATTTTCAAAGAAGTTTTAGGTATATCAGAAGGTTGGAGTCTCAACTAATGATACCCTGATCCCATGTTGATCTTGTAGAAAACAAAATCACTTATAAATTGGTAAAATAGATCATAATATGCAGAAGAGAATACCAGTTCTCCACTGTCATCTGGTTCAACATTCAGTAATCAACACATAAGTGCAAAGTTCCACCAGACTTCTTCCTGAAAATAATTTTTTTCCATTATCAGATAGACGGTTTTTAAGGGTTACTGGGACCCATAGATACAATCATACATTTCAAAATTCAAAAATCACCCAAACAGAAGGAAACCGCGCAACATCTCGAGCCGCGAACCCACGCGCTGGCCTCGAAACCTGGGATCTCCTGCCACAGCATCATCAGCCTCGAGATACGCCCCTGAGGCGACTAACAAACCCACTTTCACTAGAATACCGGTGAGGTTCACCGACTCCCGTCATTGTCACAGTGACCGTCGTCATATTCACTGGCAACCACTACTGTCATCCCTTCACCAGCGCACCAACACCCCTTCACCGAGTTAAACGAGGCAGAAACCCTCATCACTGATTTCAACGAGGCAGAAACCCTCGGCGCATCACAAAAAACATCACAGGATTTCCTTGAAAATCCGGTGAAAGAAACCACAAACTCAAAAATTACATCCCATAAAGAAACCAACAACAACCAAACATCGGAACTGTCAACGATGAAAAGAAAAACATCCATGGAGCTTAAGATCCCACCACCACCAGACAAACCAACTGCAACAGAGACAACGAAAACCCCATTGAACTCACCTGGGAGGGGACAGAGCCCAAACCGCCGACGCAAGAGCGCGACCCTCGAACGCGAGTAAAAACACCACCGGTCATCAGAAAACTGCCAAGATCTGATCTAGGAGTGCTCCGTAGAGTGTGTCGTCAACAAGACCAGTCTTACACCCGCGGACCAGAACCAGCAACCACCGAAGCTCAAGAGCATCTTTACCGCTGGAGAGACAACCACACAGCGCCGCGCAGCATAGGTCCACCACCAACCCACTGACTGTGAGAAGGAGTCGGCGTGCCTTCTGCAGCGGAGGAGCTAGCCGCGGCGAGAGGGAGGAAACCCTATGTCGAGAGCCCGCTCCCCAGGTTCCATACTTCTTAGAAAATAAGACTATAGAACCCCAAGGTGATGTAATTGGATGGATAAATCCATTATCTATAAAATATTATAGCTAATACTTCGTCTTTTTAATCTCAATTAGGGTCATTTTTATGGTGGAAGATAAACTAGCTCATCCCTCATCAGGATCTCAATCATAAACTCCACATATCTTTCAGGAAACAACACTAATAAGTTCTTAGGAAAAATTTTCTGGAACCTATCCTCTATGGGTGGAAATAAATCATTCTCTACACCCCCATCATCCAATAATGGACTAGAATCATGGGCGGTGATCTCCCCCAATTTTTGATAAACTTCCCCTACATGGACCGCCTGGATATCCCACTCTACATGGTGAATATAATTTTTACCCTCATGAGATGTAAAAGTCGCTCTCCGATGGTAAAAATATATGTGGTCTCTTTACGTCACTAACTAATCCATACCCATAATTAGATAAAATCATAACATATCTATAATGTAAAGATCATAAAGAAAACAATACTCCTCAAACTTGAGAGAAAACCCCATGCATAAACAAATATCCCTCAGTCGTACTCCCAAAGGTGTATCGATCACCATAACCTCCTCAAAAAATCTACTGTTAGGATCAAACCATTCCCAAGTTGTTTAGATATATAGGAATGAGAGTCATCTATATCAAATAAGGCATTATCAATCGATGAATATAAAATAATAGTACATGTAACTATCAACTGTCCAGCCTTGTTATCCACAAGTGTAGACTGAACTACATGAAACTATCTTACCCCTCTTCACTATGATCTTGTCTAAGTTCCCTAAAATGTACCACTCTGCTGATATGGTTCCTCTTCCCCATAATCACCATGTCCACTACCTCTATAACAAAGGTCAATGGAACACGAACTACTCGACTAATACAGTGTATAAGACCACCTTACAACACTCTAATTCTTCCTAGCTACCCCATCATTACCCATCTATCGTGGGTTCCTACAGAACCTTGGTAGATTTTACATCCTTCTACAAGCATGTCACTCTATTTTTGGTTAGTTAAAATGTCTAAAAAAACATCTCAGCCTACAAAACTGATGGAAAATCACTCAAGTAAGATCATGGGTAACTGACCCTTCCCTAAGACACTCTTCTTTCCACTTATTTGGAAAAAAATTACATAGTTATAAGGCCCCTTCCTTAAACATTACATAATCTTGATTTTTGATGAATAATTTACTTTCTTTCACATTGAGGATCTCTTCAGGTTTATAGTTTTAGATAATTACAATATAAATATTACATTACATCTCAAAAATTACAATTTATACACTTCTACTCTATCCAATTATTCACAATAATAAAACTCCTTAAATAAAACTGTAAGAACCTGGTTCTTATTCTTGAGGTATGGGTTTCTTATTTTCCTTTTTCCTTAAGTTTTTTTGAGAAAACAAGGGAAATGTGGGGAAAATCTCAAATTTATGGGTACACGTCGTGTAATTGTTTTACACACACTATGTACTTCGGCGATGTGGGATGAGAATACATGGTGCGTAGGTTTGTCAGTAAAAACAAAGTACACACTGTGTACTTTCATATACACGTCGTGTAATTTGGCTGTGTGGGACAAAAACACAGGGCGTGTGGACTTGTCAGTGGTTCAGGATGTAATAACTAACTACACATCGTGTACTTTTTAATACACACCGTGTAATCACTCAGAAGATGAACTGGGTGGCGGTGAAAAGTAGCCACCAGAGTAATAGTTAAAAAAATAGTACACGCCCTGTACTTGAGAGTACACACTGTGTAGTTATGTTTTTTTATTATAAACGGGCAGTAGCCTCCTCATTTGGCAGAGGAGGTAGTGGGTTCATTTTGAGCACTGGGAGAGGAGGATAAAGCCTGGAGGATCTCCCAATCACACACCGCGTACTTTGAGATTGTTGCTTTAATCCAGGACCCCCCCCCCCCCCCCCCCGTGGGTGCATTTCCCTTGTTTAGTTGTTTGGCCAGGATACCCGTGGGTATACCATGATTATAGCATGTTTTTAGTTTTATTCAGAAGAAACATATATGAATTGCCTTGTTGTACATTGGGCTTGGCCCGGTTGCTTGTTTTTTCTACGGAATGCCTGATGGCAATGTTTGTTTAGCCTGAGGGAAATGTTTCTTATGTATGAGGGTAGTAACTTTTGTGCTTTTGGGAAATATCTCGTATACCTGTGGACTGTATTCATTATTCTTATGGGCATTCACCTGTGGGTTTCGATTTTTCTTGCCTGAGGGTAAGGATTTTCATGTCTGATGACAACTTTCACTTTGAATACTCACTATGGTGATTTCTTATGTTATACCTGCCAAGATAAATCACAATCTTGGAACTGATAAATAATTGTAAAAATGATAATGTTATTGGTAAAGATAGTCACTTTTGAGTACTGGCTAGTTTACTGCATTTTATTATCTCACACTGGTGTTGCACATTTTCACTGACAGTTGGCCACAAGCCTTTGGTGGTTGCCTACTGGGATTTTTTTCTCACACCCTATTTGGGTCATGTCTTGGGCCCAAACAAATTATATTGATACAGGTGTCGATAAGGTCAAAGGTCCCTATACAAGTACATGATTATTGCAGAGAATAAGGAGATCATGGGACCGAGCTTAGGCTTGCGATGCTGCTGAGTTCCTGTTGTACTGATGTGGTTTTGCTTTACTGTATTTTTTACCTAGTCCTATATTGTATTATATTGCAGTGTACCCTATTTTGGCTAAATTCTTAGACTTAGGGACATGTGGCATCATCTTATATATGACTATTCATTATCTTTTACTTCAACTCCATTGTCCATTTCAGGTTTATATTGTTTACTGCTTCTGCTTTTGGGTATGTTTATATTTTTCCACTGTACTACACTTTGACAAATGAGGGAATAGTTTTTCCACTGTCAAACCTAGGCCCTCAATGCTAGTCAGAAACCTCTGTCATTTGGGTAAATGCACTTGAGGTCATGTAACCAACCGCGGGGAACCCGTTGTGTGGCACTCGGATCTGAGACGTTACAAAGTAGTATCAAAAGATTTTTTTTCTCTTGACTTACTATTTGGAGACTTTAGTTAGGGATAGGAAGGAATAGGTACTTGGTAATAAGTTGTTCCTGGGAGTAGCTAACCCGTGTACAGGGAAAAGACAATTTACCTCGTGTTTCAATTTTTTTTTTTGGTTTTGTAGTTTTATAATTGATCTGATTTCACTGTTGGGTGACGCACTTGTGGTGTGCTGTTTATATTTTTATACTTGGGTTCTATTTAGTTGCAACCCGATGAGATGATGGTATTCCATCTCATGTATCATTTAGGCACATTTTATAATCACATTTCATTCATAGTTTCCATGCCATGTAGGTGCATTAGGAATTGCATGTTGTTGTGATAGATGTTGTTCTAGAAAATTCATGTTATTGTGATAGGTACCTTGATAGATATGCCTACTTTTGATAGGGTATTGGTACATGTTACAATTGGGTTTGTGGATGCTAAACATTGGCTCCTGAGAATTATGGGCTCTCTTGGACCGGAATTTAGCGAGTCATGATCCTACTTTTTGTTGCGTTTTGTACTATAATGTGAAAGTTTGGGATCTAAACTTTGGTTCGCAGGGATTTTGGGCCCCCACGGATCGGAATTTGGCATACCAACAGTTGAAATTTAATGGAAAATGGGGCTCTGGAGTAGTTTTGGAGGTCTACTATTCGGAAACCTAGACAACATGGTGTGTGGTTCTATAAACACACACCATGTACTCTTCTATTTGGGAAGAAATGAAAAAAAAATAAGTACGCGGAATGTACCATATATACACACCGTGTAATATATAACCGTGTCATAGGATGTGTAGGAAAAAACATAGGATGGAAAAACTCTATAGGGAACACGCCATGTACCTATTTCACACATCGTGCCGTGTTGACCCTATGTATTCCCATGTGACTAAAAACACGGATGGATAAATCTTTACTTAAACAAGTTGTGTCACTTCCGAACACATCGTGTAGTGTAATATGTGAATCTGGTCGTGTAACTAACAACACGGGTCAGTGTTATACTTTCTAGTACATGTTGTGTCCATCTGGAACATGTCGTGTAGTGTGAGATGTGTATCCGGATGTGTCTCAAACAACATGGGTCAGTGAAGCTCGTCTAGTACACGTCGTGTACCTATGGGACACGTCGTGTAGCATTGACCTGTAGGAGACTGTGTAGACTTGGCTGTGTGGCTGGGGAGACGGAGTGGTGTACATGTCATGAGTGAGTGTAACAATCCATGTACTGAGGGATGAGACATGCCCAGGCTAGTATCAGAACATGACCATGTAAGTGCTTAAGGGTACACATCATGTAGACTTTATACACACCGTGTAGTTTTGTTCAAAAGAGAGTCATGTGGATTAGCCGTGTAGAAGGACTCAGGAAGGGGAATAAAATTCAAGAATACTTTGTGTCATTATAATACACGTCGTGTATTCTTGTTTTATAAAAACTTGAATGTTTTATTTTTACTATTCCCTTCTTACGTTTCCATTTCTTAGTCCGATATGATCTTAATCTAAGGCGTGTGCTTGAAGTTGTAGAGCCATGCCGCCGAGACAACGACCAGTTGTTCGCCAAGAGAGCGGCAACAATTATACTCCAGAGATGGTAGGCCATGGGCTACCAATGGATCCTCCAGCAGTTCCAAATGCGGTGTCAGTCATTATACTGGATGCAGGCACGGATGTGTAGTTCCTTGATGGCTTCATGTGGTTCATGTAGACCTTCCAGGGAGCACCACCAGCTACCACATCTACGGTAGAGATGACACATATATTCCAGCAGTAACATCCGCCTGCGTTTTAGGGGATGGTGGACCACAGGCCGTGGAGTCATGGCTGGATTCATTTCAGACTATCTTCAAGCATCATGAGACGCCTCCACAGATAAGGGTGAATCTCGCTATGTACATACCACGTGATTCCTCCAACTGATAGTGGGATGTTACCACCCAGACTGAGCATCACCGAGACATGGCGTGGGAAGATTTTTAGGCAGTATTCTATGAATTTTTATTTCCAGAGATGAAAAGGGAAGATCCAGCTTGAGAGTTCATGAATCTATAGTAGGGTGCCATGTTAGTGATGGACTAATATTCCCGCTTCACTGAGCTATAGCGTTTTTCACAGGTTCTCTTGGCTGAGGAGATGTTGAGGGCTAGAATCTTTGAGGATGGTCTTCGGTATGACATTTGAGCACTGGTAAATGTTTTCAGGTTTCCTATAATGCATGTTATTGTGAACCAGGTATTGATTACTAATCAGAATCTATGGGAAGATAGTGGTGCAAACCAGGGTGGTTCGGCACCGGTTTCTGGTACTATTTCTACTGGCAAGAGGAAGAGGTAGATGTATTTCTCTCACGGTGGATGTATTATCCATAAGAATTCTTAAGGTGTCCAGGTAATGTGCTACCAGTGTGGTAAAGAGGGGCACAAGAGACCTTAGTGTCCATGTGACATAGTGGAGTGTCGAGATTTTGGTAGGATGGGGCATCTTCAACGATTTTTCAGGGTGTTTCCACCAGTGACTAGTGAGAGGGGTTCTATGCAGACTCTGTGTGTGGGAACAGGGCCAGCAACTTCTTAACAGTCAAGGAATTGGAACACATCAGGTCACTCAGGCCGAGGAAGTGGTCATGGCCATGGTATCCAAACGCTAGGATCATAGAGAGAGAAGGGCAGGTTAGCTCAGGGTAGCCAAACTGTTTCACAGGTCCATGGCATTGGGCAGACATATACGGTGCAACAGACCCAATAGGAGCAAGATCTCAGACCTTCCACTGTCATAGGTACTATTCTAGTTGCTTCTACCTTATCTTTTGTACTTTTTGATACTGGTTCTACCCATAGCTTTATATTTGTGACCATTTGGGAGAACCTTGGGCTCTGTGTTTCTTCTTCTTTGGATATCATGACACTAGACACTCCATTGGGAATTATAATGGCAGGTGTTCGTCAGTGTAAGGAGTGCCCCCTAGAGTTTGGTGGGTGTCACTTTCTATAGGACCTCTATGACTTAGAGATGACGAGCTATGATGTCATTCGTGGGATGAACTGGTTGGTACCCTTTTGAGCCTTTGTAGATTTTTATTGTTGCAGGGTGAGTTTCACATCACTAGAGGGTAGAGAGTTTCTATACAAGGGTGAATGGGATGTCCAAGTGAGACGAGTTAGACCCGAGCATCGTGGGTGAGGTGGAGTGACAGCTCAGATTGTGAGTTTATATCTGGATGACCAAGGAACTTGTCTGAAGGATTTCCCTCCAGTGGTTAATCATTTTAGGGATGTCTTCCTAGATGACTTTTCAAGTCTACCTTCCGAGAGAGAGGTGGATTTCTCTATTGAGCTTGTTCCAGGAGCGGCACTGGGGTCCATTCCTCCTTATAGGATGGCCACACCAGAGACAGTTAGAGGAGTTACAAGCCAAATTTTTTATCTAATCTAGTACTTCTCCCTGGGGTTCGCCTATCCATTTTGATAAGAAGGAAGATGGTACGCTCAGACTCTGCATGGATTATCAGAAGCTGAACCAGTTGACAGTCAAGAACTGATATCCCTTACTGAGAATTGATGATATTTTTGATCAACTTTGAGAAGAGAGAGTGTTATCAAATATTGAGTTGAGATCCAAATATCATTAGTTGTACATTTCACCATCGGACATACCGCTTACATCCTTTCAGAGCAGATATGTTCTATATGAGTTTTTTGTCATGCTATTTGGACTCACAAACGCGCCAGCAGTTTTCATGGCTCTGATGAATCGTGTGTTCCACCCATATCTGGATTCTATTTTGGTAGTCTTCATGGACGATATCTTGGTGTACTCTCGCACTCAACACGACCATGCCACCCATCTTGAGATCGTACTGAGTACACTGAGAGAGCATCATTTATATGATAAGATCTCAAAGTTCCACTTTTGGATGGACCAGATTCACTTCATGGGACACATTATCTCAGAGGCAGGAGTTGCGGTAGACCCATAGAAAGTGAGAGATGTAGTTTATTGAGAGCAGCCTAAGAACATGTTTGAAATATGGAGTTTCTTGGGGCTGGATGGTTACTACAGGTGCTTTATACAGGACTTCTCCAGCTTAGAAGGGTCTTTGATAGGTTTGACTAATAAGGGTATGAAGTTCTTTTGGTCAGAAGCTTGCAAGACAGCCTTTCAGGAGCTGAATGGAAGATTGACATCAGCACCAATCTTGATACTTCTAGAGCAAGGGAAGAGCTATACAGTTTACTATGATGCCTCAGGTATTGAGCTGGGATCGGTTTTGATGCAGAGTGATCAAGTAGTTGTGTACGGGTCTTGGTAGTTGAGGCCACATGAGAGGAATTACCCAACACATGATCTCAAGTTGGAGGCAGTTTTTCATACATTACACTATTGGATAAATTATCTCTTGGGAGAAAATTTTGTGGTGTTTACATACCAAAAAAGTCTGAAATACATCTTTACCCAGCATGACTTGAATTTGAGACAGTGTAGGTGGGTTGAATACATTCACTTCTTTCAACTTTGATCATGCCTATACACCTGGTAAGGGTACTGTAGTAGCTTATGCACTAAGTAGAAGGACTCAGATACAGGCATTGCAGGAGGCTAGTGGTGAGTGGCAGCTGATGGCTTTGTTCTCTGAGATGCATTTGGATGTGCATGATAGTTATGGTAAAACCTATCTTTTATCCTTAGTTGTGACTTCTACCCTCCTGGATAGAGTGAGGATGGGATAGTTATTAGATTTATAAGGCCTAGTTCTATGGGATTCTATGGAAAGTGAGTACCCTCCTTCTGGTTGGATGATAGGAGATGACGAGGTACTGCATATCCATGGATGAGTGTGGGTTCCAAGGGATATAGGCGGGGAGTTGATGTGAGAATTTCATACTCCAACTTGGGAAGTGCATCCTGGAGTTACGAAAATGTATCATGACTTGAGGCGTTAGTACTGGTGGCTGAGTATGAAAAGAGAGATAGCTTGTTTTGTTATGAGATGTTCCACCTGTCTATAGGTGAAGTCAGAGCATCAAAGGCCAGCCAGACTGTTACAATAGTTACCTATTCCAGAAAGGAAATGGGATGATGTCGTGATGGAATTTATGACCGGGTTGTCGAGGTCATCTCGAGTCAATGATGTCGTGTGGGTTGTTGTGGATAGACTTATGAAGGTAGCCCACATTTTGCTGATCAAGGAGGCCTTCAGTGTTAACGATCTTGAGAATTTGTATATCCGAGAAGTAGTATGTCTTCAAGGGGTCCCTTGTTTTATCATTTCAGATAGGGATTCCAGTTTTACATCTCGTGTCTAGAAGAGCTTTCAGAGGGCACTGGGTACACATGTGCTTCTGAGCACAACTTACCACCCTCAGACCAATGGCTAGTCAGAGCATACAATAAAGGTGCTAGAGTACATGTTGCGTGCATGCGTCCTGGACTTTGGGGGATCTTGGGAGAAACACATACCCATTTTCGAGTTTACCTAAAATAATAGTTTTCAGGAAACTATTGAGATGGAACCTTATGATGCTTTATATGGTAGTCCATGCTGATCACCCTTGTGCTGGTTGGAGGTAGGTGATGTAGCTTTACTAGGACCATGTCTCATGTAGGAGACTTCATAGCAGGTCCAGTTGATACAGAAGTGGATGGCTACTGCACAGTCTAATATGAGATCTTATGTTGATCGTCGTAGATGACCCTTGGAGTTCATGGTCAGGGACCAAGTTTTCTTGCGTGTTTCACCAAGTTTGGGACACAATAGGATCAGGAGACAGGGTAAACTTTCACTGTGGTTTGTGGGGCCATTTTATATTCTAGAGAGAGTCAGTTTGGTTTCCTATCGGTTGTAGTTACCACAGAGGTATCAAGTCATGCACGACGTCTTCCAAGTATCTCAGTTACGCCATTATCACTCAGACCCATCTCATGTTTTTCATCCCAAGGAGTTTGAACTTTAGGTAGATGCATCCTTTGAGGAGCATCTGATTGGTATTGTTGATAGGAGCATAAAGGTTCTCCGAGGCCAGTCAGTTCCTCTTGTACGGGTGTTATGGCAGTATGGCCGAGTGCAGGACAAAACCTGGGAGTGGGAGACTGACGTACATGCTCAGTGGCTAGATCTATTCTCAACTTTATCTTCACCACCCATAGAAGGTAAATTCGGGGATGAATTTCTTTAAGGGGGGATGTTTGTAAGAACATGGTACTTATTCTTCAGGTACGGGTTTCTTATTTTCTTTTCCTTAAGTGTTTTTGAGAAATCAAGGGAAATGTGGGGCAAATCCCAAATTTATGGGTACACACTATGTACTTTTTGTACACATGATGTGTACTTCGGTTATGTGGGATGAGAATACAGGGCGTGTAGGTTTTTCGGTAAAAACAAACTACATGTCGTGTACTTTCATATACACGCCTTGTACTTTGTCCGTGTGGGACAAAAACACAGGGTGTGTAGACTTTTCATTGGTTTAGGATGTAATAACTAACTACACACCATGTACTTTGTAATACACGCCATGTAATCAGTCGGCAGATGAACAAGGTGGCGGTGAAAAGTAGCTGCCATAGTAACAGTTAAAAAAATAGTACACGCCATGTACTTGAGAGTACACACTATGTCATTATGTTTTTTTTTGTTATAAATGGGTTATAGCCTCCTCATTCTGCATAGGAGGCAGTGGGTTCATTTGGAGCACCGTGAGAGGACTCTGAATCCTGGAGGAGCTCCTGATCACACGTCGGAACTATGATTCTTCCGCCGTCGATCGTGTTTGAACCGCACGGGTGAGATCTTATCTCTTATTGAGTCTTTCCTTCCAATTATTTATCAAAGGGATGTTATTTTATTTTTAACGAATAAATTTTTATCCCATATCTATGTCCTTCTCGGTTGTTTTGGGAGGCTTCATTCATGTATATTAACCATAGGAGATCAAGGTAGGTGGTTTGGTGTTTATTTCTAACTGTCGAGTTGATTTTGTGTATCGTTGTGCTACGCACCCATGTTTGGGGTGTCGTATAGCTGAGGCCTTGACTGTTTAGATACCTAGAATTTCTTAGGTAATTTAATGATTAAGTATAAACTACTATTTGGGATCGTTTCATTGATTCAGGGCCACCTCATGGGTGTGTTTCTCTTATTTAGTCGTTTGTCCAGGATACCCATGGGTATGCCATGATTATAGCATGTTTTGAGTTTTCTTGAGAGGAAATGTATATTAATTGCCTTGTTGTGCATTGGTATTGGCTTAGTTACATGTTTTTCATACAGAATTCCTAAGGGAAATGTTTTTTTATCCTAAGGGTAATGTTTCTTATGTCTGAGGGAAATAAATTTCGTGTCTGTGGGCAATATATCATATGTCGGGGGCTATATTCATTATGCATGTTTTTTTCACCTATGAGTTTTGATTCTTCTTGCCTAAGGGTAAGGATTTTCATGTATGAGGATAACATTCACTTTAAATATTCACTATGGTGATGTTGTACCTGCCAATCTAAAGCACAATCTTGTAATTGATAAATAATTATTAAAATAACAATTTAATTGGTAGAGATAGTCACTTTTGATTACTTCCTATTTTACTGCATTTCATTATCACACACTGTTGTTGGACATTTTCACTGATAGTTGGGCACAGGACTTTGGTGGTTTCCTACTGGGATTTATTTCTCACACCCTGTTTGGGTCATGTATTGGGCCCAAACAGATTACATTGCTATAGGTGTCGATAAGTTCAAGGGTCCCTATACAGGTACATGATTCTTGTAGAGGAGTAGGAGAGCATGGGATCGAGCTTAGGCTTGCGATGCTGCTGAGTTCCTGTGAACTGTTGTGGTTTTGATTTACTATATTTTGTACCTGGTCCTATATTGTATTAGATTGCAGTGCACCCTATTTTGGATGCATTCTAAAACTTAGGTACATGTGGCATCATCTTATATATGGCTGTTGATTATCTTTTACTTGAGCTTCGTTTTCCATTTTAGGTTTATATTGTTTACTACTTCCACTTTTGGGTATATTTATATTTTTCCGCTACGCTACACTTTGAAAAATGAGGGCATAGTTTCCCCACTATCAGACCTAGTCCCTCTGTCACACCCCGACCGCGGATGTCCGTATTTGTTCTCCTTTCTTGGTCCCGATTTAATTTTTTCGGAGATTAATTGCATTGGCGGTTTCGCGCCGGTGCGCGGTCACCGCATTGTCAGCGATGACCGTGCGTTCAGCCCGGGTGACAGTGTGTTCACCCGGTGTTTTAAATTTTATAATTTTTATGTTGGTATTTTATTATTAATAACTTTTTATTTGTGTTATTATTATTGTATATATGTTTATATATGTTTTTATATATATATGTATAGTAATGTATGTATATATATATAGATTTATATATGTATAAATATATATTTGTGTAACATCTTTAAATTATTTTATAATTATTATTTTAAATATGTGATCAAAATAATTATTATTTGAATTAACTAATTTATTACTTATTATTATTATAAGTTTTATTATTATTATATAAGTTCTATTTTTATTAACATTATAAGTTTTATTATTATTATTATAATTATTATTATTATTATTTTTTATTGTTATTATTATTGATATTAACTTTTCATATTATTATTATTATTATTGTTATGATTACTAACATATTATTAATATTATTATTATCATTATTATTATTACTAATATATTTATTTTAATTATTATCATATTATTTTTATTATTATTATTATGTTATGATATTCTTATTAAATTATTATTTTTATTATGCTTTTGTAATTATATTATTATTATTAATATTATTATGTTAACATTATTTTATATTATTATCATTATTATATTATTAATATATTATGATTATATTAAATTGGCATTGTTCCTATTATTATTATTGTATTAATATTATGATATTATTATTATTGTTATTATTGATATATTATAATTATGCTAATTATATTATTATTGTTATTATTATAACATCATTATTATTATTATGTTGTGTTATAATTATTATTGTGATTATTGTTATCACCGCGATTATTTTCACATTGTTATTATTATTAATATTATTCTGTTATTAATATCGTTGAGACCGTTTAACGGTCTACTGTTTTAGGACCCGCGCAGGGCGTTCCCGAGAAAGCGCCATCGCTGCGCCTTGTTTCCGAGGTTCTGCCGTCTCCGCGCCTCAGTTTCGAGAGTGTTGGACTTTATCACGTGGCTTCGGACACACGTTGTGTCATCGCGCCTTGGTTCCAAGGTCGTTTTACCGCCGCGCTTGGATCTTGAGGTAGGTCTCCCATTGCACTCGCCTTTAAATTAAGAATTTATTTATTCCTTTCCTTTTTTTTTGAATTTCAGTAAATTTAAAAGAATATTTAGTAGTTTTTTTTATAGTGTGGTGATCTGCTGACGATAAAAGCCGTTTTTAATTCTAGCGTTTCATTGAAAGTGTTCTTCTTGGATTTAGTTTTGTGCTTCCATGATAGTATTGCTAAATGGTTCTTCCTGAATAATGAAAGTCATGTTAAATTGTGTTTTGAAATGTTTTTGGCGTGTGTAATTTTGTAGATGTATTGTTCATGGAAAATGGTGTTTTCTTAGAACCTTGATTAGAGGAAACGTCGTGTGACCTTTGAAATCGTTTTGGAAACTTTATGTGTGGCTCCTGGTTGATGAAAGGTGTTTTCCTTTGTTACGTGAACAAAAGTTTGGATTTCATTTGGGAAATGGTGTTCCTTCAAAAAAATGATTAAAGGCCCGTTTGGCTCTTGATAAAAGTGGGGTGCGTTTGGTGATTGGAAAGTGACTCTACTTGTGAAACAAATGTGTTGCAGGTTTAAGATGCTGATTTGAGTTTCTTAAATAAATTTCTAAGTGCGTTTCTGGTTTTCAATGAAATGGCGTGTGTCATCCCTTTTTAAAAAATGCTTTCTGGGTTGTGAAAGTTGTTTATGTTCTTATTTGAGTGTTTCCAAAAAGGGGTTCTTGCGAAATGATTAGGTAATGACATTTATATTTCTAGAAAGGTATTTTTGGCGTGCGTGAGTTTTGAAATATTGTTTGGGTGTGGAAATGGTGACTTTTTTGTGCAATATCTTGTTTGGCCTGCGATATGAGGAAGAAACATACTATATGAATGTGAAACTTGTTTGAGCACACGGGGAGACCCTAGGTATCTAGGTGGGCGGACTAGAACTAGTGCGCTAGTGAGCCGGATGGGTGTCGTCCCTGTTTCACTTAGCTGGATTGACGATTGCAACACTAACTAAACATATGATATCTGAGGGTCGTGGCCTTCTAAGCCACATGTTCTGAGGGTCGTGGCCTTCTAAGCCACGTTTTCTGAGGGTCGTGGCCTTCTAAGCCACGTTTCACCGAGACACGAGGTTCTAGGGTCCCACGCGAGCTAGATGAACCTCAGGGGATTTACCCATAGTGCTCTACCATCTCTGACGTGGTGCCTTCCGTCGGCATACGGGGGACCACTTGGGTGTGAGTGTGTGCGTGTGTGAGTATGTGTGTGTGTGTGTGAGTGTGTGAGTGTGTGTGTGTGCCCATGGTTATTGCTGATAACTTCTGGTTTATTTTTACTTGTACTTGGTTTTCCTTGCCTGTTTACCTTTACATGCACTTGTTTCCCTGCTTTTTTGCCTTCAGTCATATTTCATAGCCTATACTGTTAGACTTTGGGAAAAAATGGTTTTCAAATGAAAATGCTTTATTCTCTTTGGGTTAGATTTGAAAAGGTAACACTTTGCTTATCAGAATTAGTTTAAAACTAATGGAATGGAACTAACTTTCGAAAAGGAATAAGGGAAATGTCTCGTGTTTGATTTTCAAGTAAAGCATTGTGAAAACTTACTTTTATACATTATAGCTCAAACCTGGATTATGTAGATTCTTTATTTACTGGCAGTGCATTGGGGTTTGTTGTGGGGCTCACCTACTGAGTACTTTTGTGCTCACGTCTATCTTTTACCTTTTCAGTTGCAGGTTCCTTGTGTTCAGGTTTTCCTGGCTTGAGTCGCTCAGTGTGGGAGCGACGTTGGTTGTAGTTGGGTGGTGACCGCGAGGTCACGTGGAGGTATGTCGTGGTGTAGGTTTGTTTATGTCTGTAGTGTCTGTTTGTTTGTTTAGTTTATATTCATTCTTTCGATCCTGTTTTTAGCTTGGGCTGAAATCGTTCCCAATGATTAAAGTTTCAATGCCCGGCACTTGTTGCCATCCCAGGGGGATCGGGAACGCTCCTCGGGACTTGCCGCGGACCGGCTCAGGTGACCGGTTCAGGGTCGACCCGGGATGGTTCATGACAAAATGGTATCAGAGGGAGGTTCTTGTTATTTGGATTGTCCGGTAGAAGGAGATTAGGACTGTCGGAACTCGAGGGGTATGTACGGGAAGAGCGTCGCGAACTCTTGCTCGCACTGATCCTCGAGTTACCAGGGATAGTTCGGGAATTGTGTCCTTGTCTTTTCTGGTTTGGCTTGGATTGAGAGATGATAATGGAGGCAAGCCGACGCTACATCGCGATTTCACATGGAGTAGTGACCCATGTGGAGTCCGAGTACATGGTTTTAATTCCTCCTAGTGGCCGACGCTGACTTGGGACATGGCCCACTACCATGTCTCCAGGTTGAGTGTGACTACTAGTCCCTCATTTCAGTGATTGATGCAAATTTGGATGTTGTTTTCGTTTTGGTCTGTGTGAGTGCGTAGTTGGAAATGAAAAAGGGTTTTTGAAAATTGGAATGGTTTCTTTTAAAGGACTTTAAATGTATGATATGGGTTTTGAAACTAAAATATCTTGATTTGGAAATCTGTTGTTTTCTTGGAATTGGTTAAGAATGATTTGGGGTGAAACCTCGGTTCCTCTTCATGAACGTTTGCACATGTGTGAGAATGAATTCAAAATGCGTGTTGGTGCGAGTATTAATGAACAGTGGACAAAAGACATGTGCAACGGGTCATGGGAGTACCTGGGTGTGTATTTGAAATTTAACGTTTGACTTTGTTTTCTAAATTGGTTTTAAAGGGGAAACGGTTTTGGAAAGTTTTTGGTTTGAAAGTGGATTGGTTTTGGAAAGTGATCTTGAAAAAGGGTGGTTTTGAAATCAAAAATGAAAAGGGGATTTTAAAGAGGAGATTTTGTTTTGGGTTGTGTTGTATTTGTTTGGTCCTTGTGCTGACTGTTTTTGATGAAGGCGCTTTTATTGATGTCGCTTCGATTTGATGATTGGTTTTGGCTTTGTGTTTTATATATCGCTCGGGAAATGTCGCCCAGAAAGGTCTCTAAGGATTCGGATATGTCATGCCCAGTTTTTAGTCCTCCTCAGACTCTGCCTATTCTCCATGGAGATCAGGGTCCGTTAGAGGCAGTGAAATGGCTCGAGGAAGTGGAGCGTGTCTTTAGAATGTTGGGAACTACCGATAATGTTAAGGTTCGTGCAATTATGGAGTTGTTTGAGGGTCCAGCTCTGGACCAATGGAAGAGGGTTACCCCATCATCAATGCAAGGTGAAATGACGTGGGATGTCTTCAGAGTCGTTTTCATCCAATGGTTTGTACCTGAGGAAGTGAAGCTGGAGAAAAAGTGAGAGCTTGTGAATATTCAACAAGGTCAACGGACGGTGAAGACGTATGTTGACCATTTCAAGGAACTGATTCCCTTTTCTCCAGAGGTAGCGTCGCATGAGCTCATGAAGGTCTCTCTTTTCTTTGGGGGTCTTCGTCCAGAGATCAAGAAGCGAGTCCTCCCTTATAAAGACCTTTGTTTCGAGAAGCTGGTGGAGGAAGCTTTCTTGGCTGAGTTGGTTTCCGGTGTGCGGGTGGTTAGTACTTCAACATCCACAGTAGTTCGTAAGAGTTCCTCCTCTGGTGAGGAAAAGGCGCCAGAGATACCTGTTCCTAAAGAGTTATCCCCTTTGATCCCAGCTTCCAGTTCATCAGATCGTTCGATGGTATGCTATCAGTGTGGTCGTTTCGGGCATTTAAAGTCGTCTTGTCACAACCCTCCGAAGACGTGTCATCGTTGTGGTTGTCTGGGTCATCTGGAGAAGTTTTGCAAGAAGCGTCGCTTGAAGAGGAAACTGTGATGGGAGAATGTCAGTACCTGACTGTGAGGCAGAAGATGCTTCAGCCATCAGAGCCCCAGCCACAAGTCTCGGGGTGAAGCTCGCGCACAGTCAGGAGTCCCCAGGGATGTGAAGCCTTGGTCCAGGTTTTGTGTACCGTGTTAGTAGTGGAACAATCAAGATCTTTTAGTACTTGTTTTTCTGCTGTTAAGTTTTGACGTTGTTGTATGTTCATTGTTTTACCACGGGGTTGTCATAGACTTGTTCTATTATAATCCAAGTAGTCTGGATTATGTGGATGTGTTGTTTCTAAATCGTGTGTCCTTCTTAAAAGTGTGTTTGACTCTCGTGTGGGTTGACCTCGTTTTAGTTATGTTGTTGATGTGGTTATGCTTTGTGGACTTCGGTGGATCATGTCTCCAATTTGATAATGGTTAAATGTTTTTCTATGGATTTTCCCTGGTGTTGAAGGTTGTTGACTCTGGTCGAGGATTTAATGTCTTGACGGAAGTGTTGTTTTAATCGTGCTATAAGAGTTGTTTTGAATTGGTTGGGAGTTCCCGCGTCGACCCCCCCCCCTTTTTTCCTAGGGTTGTCTATTTAGATGGTCAACTTTTCTGCACTAGTTAAGTTCTTGTGGTGGGGAGAACCCCTTCGTGCTCTCCCCTCAATCTCGGACCCCAGTTTTCGCTTGAATTGGTCGGGTGTGACCTGTGCTGAGTACGGTCATCCCCGAGATTCTCAGTTCTCTCTGGTTCCTTTAGTTCCGTTGGGGCATGGACTTAAATCTTGATCGACTTTTGGCCTGGTGACTTTCTGGGGGCATAAAGTGTCTGTGGTGGGGAGAATTGTCACACCCCGACCGCGGATGTCCGTATTTGTTCTCCTTTCTTGGTCCCGATTTAATTTTTTCGGAGATTAATTGCATTGGTGGTTTCGCGCCGGTGCGCGGTCACCGCATTGTCAGCGGTGACCGTGCGTTCAGCCCGGGTGACAGTGTGTTCACCCGGTGTTTTAAATTTTATAATTTTTATGTTGTTATTTTATTATTAATAACTTTTTATTTGTGTTATTATTATTGTATATATGTTTTTATATGTTTTTATATATATATGTATAGTAATGTATGTATATATATATAGATTTATATATGTATAAATATATATTTGTGTAACATCTTTAAATTATTTTATAATTATTATTTTAAATATGTGATCAAAATAATTATTATTTGAATTAACTAATTTATTACTTATTATTATTATAAGTTTTATTATTATTATATAAGTTCTATTGTTATTAACATTATAAGTTTTATTATTATTATTATTTTTTATTGTTATTATTATTGATATTAACTTTTCATATTATTATTATTATTATTGTTATGATTACTAACATATTATTAATATTATTATTATCATTATTATTATTACTAATATATTTATTTTAATTATTATCATATTATTTTTATTATTTTTATTATGTTATGATATTCTTATTAAATTATTATTTTTATTATGCTTTTGTCATTATATTATTATTATTAATATTATTATGTTAACATTATTTTATATTATTATCATTATTATATTATTAATATATTATGATTATATTAAATTGGCATTGTTCCTATTATTATTATTGTATTAATATTATGATATTATTATTATTGTTATTATTGATATATTATAATTATGCTAATTATATTATTATTGTTATTATTATAACATCATTATTATTATTATGTTGTGTTATAATTATTATTGTGATTATTGTTATCACCGAGATTATTTTCACATTGTTATTATTATTAATATTATTCTGTTATTAATATCGTTGAGACCGTTTAACGGTCTACTGTTTTAGGACCCGCGCAGGGCGTTCCCGAGAAAGCGCCATCGCTGCGCCTTGTTTCCGAGGTTCTGTCGTCTCCGCGCCTCAGTTTCGAGAGTGTTGGACTTTATCACGTGGCTTCGGACACACGTCGTGTCATCGCGCCTTGGTTCCAAGTTCGTTTTACCGCCGCGCTTGGATCTTGAGGTAGGTCTCCCATTGCACTCGCCTTTAAATTAAGAATTTATTTATTCCTTGCCTTTTTTTTTGAATTTCAGTAAATTTAAAAGAATATTTAGTAGTTTTTTTTATAGTGTGGTGATCTGCTGACGATAAAAGCCGTTTTTAATTCTAGCGTTTCATTGAAAGTGTTCTTCTTGGATTTAGTTTTGTGCTTCCATGATAGTATTGCTAAATGGTTCTTCCTGAATAATGAAAGTCATGTTAAATTGTGTTTTGAAATGTTTTTGGCGTGTGCAATTTTGTAGATGTATTGTTCATGGAAAATGGTGTTTTCTTAGAACCTTGATTAGAGGAAACGTCGTGTGACCTTTGAACTCGTTTTGGAAACTTTATGTGTGGCTCCTGGTTGATGAAAGGTGTTTTCCTTTGTTACGCGAACAAAAGTTTGGATTTCATTTGGGAAATGGTGTTCCTTCAAAAAAATGATTAAAGGCCTGTTTGGCTCTTGATAAAAGTGGGGTGCGTTTGGTGATTGGAAAGTGACTCTACATGTGAAACAAATGTGTTGCAGGTTTAAGATGCTGATTTGAGTTTCTTAAATAAATTTCTAAGTGCGTTTCTGGTTTTCAATGAAATGGGGTGTGTCATCCCTTTTTAAAAAATGCTTTCTGGGTTGTGAAAGTTGTTTATGTTCTTGTTTGAGTGTTTCCAAAAAGGGGTTCTTGTGAAATGATTAGGTAATGACATTTATATTTCTAGAAAGGTATTTTTGGCGTGCGTGAGTTTTGAAATATTGTTTGGGTGTGGAAATGGTGACTTTTGTGTGCAATATCTTGTTTGGCCTGCGATATGAGGAAGAAACATACTATGTGAATGTGAAACTTGTTTGAGCACACGGGGAGACCCTAGGTATCTAGGTGGGCGGACTAGAACTAGTGCGCTAGTGAGCCGGATGGGTGTCGTCCCTGTTTCACTTAGCTGGATTGACGATTGCAACACTAACTAAACATATGATATCTGAGGGTCGTGGCCTTCTAAGCCACGTGTTCTGAGGGTCGTGGCCTTCTAAGCCACGTTTTCTGAGGGTCGTGGCCTTCTAAGCCACGTTTCACCGAGACACGAGGTTCTAGGGTCCCACGCGAGCTAGATGAACCTTAGGGGATTTACCCATAGTGCTCTACCATCTCTGGCGTGGTGCCTTCCGTCGGCATACGGGGGACCACTTGGGTGTGAGTGTGTGCGTGTGTGAGTATGTGTGTGTGTGTGTGTGAGTGTGTGAGTGTGTGTGTGTGCCCATGGTTATTGCTGATAACTTCTGGTTTATTTTTACTTGTACTTGGTTTTCCTTGCCTGTTTACCTTTACATGCACTTGTTTCCCTGCTTGTTTTCCTTCAGTCATATTTCATAGCCTATACTGTTAGACTTTGGGAAAAAATGGTTTTCAAATGAAAATGCTTTATTCTCTTTGGGTTAGATTTGAAAAGGTAACACTTTGCTTATCAGAATGAGTTTAAAACTAATGGAATGGAAATAACTTTCGAAAAGGAATAAGGGAAATGTCTCGTGTTTGATTTTCAAGTAAAGCATTGTGAAAACTTACTTTTATACATTATAGCTCAAACCTGGATTATGTAGATTCTTTATTTACTGGCAGTGCATTGGGGTTTTTTGTGGGGCTCACGTACTGAGTACTTTTGTGCTCATGCCTATCTTTTACCTTTTCAGTTGTAGGTTCCTTGTGTTCAGGTTTTCCTGGCTTGAGTCGCTCAGTGTGGGAGCGACGTTGGTTGTAGTTGGGTGGTGACCGCAAGGTCACGTGGAGGTATGTCGTGGTGTAGGTTTGTTTATGTCTGTAGTGTCTGTTTGTTTGTTTAGTTTATATTCATTCTTTCGATCCTATTTTTAGCTTGGGCTGAAATCGTTCCCAACGATTAAAGTTTCAATGCCCGGCACTTGTTGCCATCCTGGGGGGATCGGGAACGCTCCTCGGGACTTGCCGCAGACCGGCTCGGGTGACCGGTTCAGGGTCGACCCGGGCTGGTTCGTGACACCCTCACTGTTAGTCTTCCGCCTCTGGCATTTGGGGAAATGCGCTTGAGGTCATGTGACCAACCAGTTTTGGGGCACCCGTTGTGTGGCACCCGGATCCGAGACATTACAAAAACAATAATTGTTTTCTTGATAAAAATCATCTTCAATTATTAATTTCTATTATCATTCCTTATAACCTGTGAATAAAACTCCAAAATAACTTGGTATGAGCATAAAAAGCTCAATAAGGGTTATAAAATAATTGTTTACCTCTGACACGTTACCCAATGTATTGGAGAGATATTACAGGCTCACCCTCCCTAGGTTTATCATGTAACCACCTATATTTGGTTTATCACGTAACCACCCATCAAATGTCCAAGTACCATTACATAACCATAACACATAAAAGATTGAAATTAACAAAATTTCAGTCATCAATTATAAGAAATAAATTCAAGATATTGAAATATTCAATCCATTTCCAAAACCATTTAAAATATTTAATAAAGATATTTTTTTGAATCAAAGTGTCCCATACCACTTTGAAACTTTTAAAAGAAATTAGAGAATTAAAATTTTAAAATATATATCTCCATATAAATAAATCCATAAAACCATTCTCAAAACATAGACATAAATGAGAAATATTTAGAATAATAATTCTTTAAAACATTTAAAATGATGTTTTAGTTAAAGAGTTCCTTACCACTTGATAAAATACTTGAATAAAAATAATTAAAGAATAACATTAAAAAAAACTTATAATATCATGAGAATAAGGATATTCATTATATTATATGTCAAAGGGTAGTGTATACACCATATAAAATTGAATTGGTGCATAATAAAAAATAAGTCTCAATGGAATGTAAATTGAGACAAAATCCCTTACAAAGATCGTATAAATGACATAAGAATTTATCAAGGTGTAATTATGTGTTTCAATAGTATATCAACACAAATGAAACTGTAAATTACAAAATAAATAAATAAATAAATAGTTATTCAACACATAATATTTTCATAATATAATCAACAAAGTATTCATAAAACCCAATGAATGGAAATTGAGTTTAGAAAATCCCTTATCTTGAGACCAAATCGTCACTTATGTTCCTTGTTCTTTATAAATAATAAACTTAAGTTATTTTATAATTGTTTCAGAACCTTTTTCGTGTTTAATAAAAAAATTATATCACTTATTACCTTGTTATAACAATCACATAATTATTTAAGTTAATATCGGACGTTTTGTTGATATTTGGTACTTGAGTAAAAAATGAACTTGTTTTGATGTAAATTGTCCATGTAGTAAAAATTACATCATCTCAATAATGATATTTATGATTTAAATATCATATATATCCAGTATATATGTGTTTATAATAGTCCATAATATTGGGTGACACGAAATTAAATGCACTGTTCATGGAGACAGTAGGTCATACGTACGCATGAATGCTACTTTCATTTCTTTATCTTATTAAATGAATGAAAAATAAATGATGGATCGGTATGTTATAATTCCAGTATAATATATATGTTATATATCATAAATAATTTCATTAATTCCATCATTTATATGTTCCATGTATGTCATGAATGAGTCATATAACTTTGAGGGGGCGTTAGTCCGCACTTCCTCAAATGAAATTATCATATTTACACATTATGGAAATCATAAAGATATTCTATAAATAAATAAAAATATAGAAGAATAGAGAAAACATAAATATCATATATATAATATATAAATATAGTTCCATCATAATTTCCACTATGATTGGTGGTAGGAGTAAATTAAACAATCATCATTTCGTGAGTCAGTAGTTTGCCATACATAGAAACAGTATGTTTGTATCCATTAGATGGAGGTGCATGTAAGTTTAGTTTGAATACTTATCATAAAATTATCCTAGTATATTGATGATATTGTTTTTGTTATGTAATAATAGAATAATAAGATAATAGGGAGTGAATAAGGAAAATAAAAAAAGTAACTTGATAGAAGACGTTACCTCTAAATGGGGTAACATCTTTTGATTTAAGAGAAAAGGCCTTCTTGAATTTCCTTATTCTGAGTTTAAGAATTATATGAGGAATTTATGGATTTTAGGATATTATTTTATCAGAATTTGTATGAATCAATGATATTTATAGGTGTGAGTAAGTGGGTAGTGGTGGTGGTGGTTTATAAGAGGGAGGAGGGACACTTTAGGAAAGTCTTGAAATATAATTTTATTATAAAATAATTTTGAAATTATAATAGTTAAAAAGTGATTTATTTATAGGATAAGTTTATAATGGGTCTAAATCCTCTCAAACAATAGGTTTTATACAAGTTTAGGTCACAAAATCAACTTTATCTTTTAGCCTTAACCCTTATTTAAAAACATTAACTCTTACCATGTATTCTTGTATTTTCATAATATATGGTTACAATAGTTACTATAAAATGACAAAAAAACCACAAGTGTATAATTAATGACATTTGTAACATTATACAAGTCAGTTATATGAATATTAGATTTTTAGAACTATTATATCATTTAATAAAATAGTATTTATTTTCAAAACACATTTATGTCAATTTTGACACTATTTAGTAATTGATTTTTTTAAGTCATAACAACTTCATTACTTCAAACAAAAGGAATTAAATCAAATATAATATTTCAATATCGTCCATAAAATTATTTTATGGCTTAAAAATATTCAAATTACATTTATTTTAACATTTATAATATCATTTATTTGAATATTTCATTAATAAGGTAATCACTACATCATCATTGTGTCATATATAAATTTACTTATTTTATATCCAAAATTATAAATAAAATTCCATGATTTAGAAAATATTTTTTATTTAAAATTACTATTTATAGTCAAATATATCAGTTATATATCCCTATATTAAAACTTATTTAGTAAAAGATACATGTTTATGCTATATTTCTCTTTACTTTAAATTAATTCTTATAACACGTCATTTTCACACCCAAGTGGATCCATGGGGTCCAAAAATCAACCCAAGGATTCCCAAGGTCATAAATATCTCATCCAATAGGATTAGTACATGTGTTAGGAAAGTTTTATATTATTATTATATTATTTTTTATCCTTATATACCAGATTTACCCTTTAACCATGGTAAATAAAAATAATTACTCAAGATACTGTTCATAATGTCCAAAAATAAAAGGTACCAATTTAAAAAAATTATAAATTATAATTCCAAATATTGAATTAATTTCTCCAAATTCAAAACACATAAATTTTAGTAATTAATTTAAAATAAATTCCCATTGTTAAAACTAGAAAACATTTTTTTAAGAAGTAAAAACTACTAAAAGATTGACATGTGTTTATGTCAAATTTCAATTTAAAATTAATTCCAATGACCAAAATTAGATTAAATGATAAAAATAAATAATCCAATTATACTTTAAAACCAATTAAAAGGGAATTATAACTATATAAATAAATTAGATAAAAAGGAATTTTTGAATTAAAATGCAGAATTTTTCACCATTAATTAAAAAATAAACTTTATCAGAAAATTACCAAAAAAAATTAACCAAAGGAAATTATGATTACCCACTTCTATAGAAGAAGTTTATTTTTTTAAAATATATTATATAAAAGTGACAAAACTATATTTAAAATTTGTACATATTCAAAAGGTGGTAAACTTACCTTTTAAAAATATTAAGTATTTTATGCTTAAAACTGGATTCATTCTCATTTTAAGTCCCTAAATTTTATTAGACAAATGTAAAATAATTTAAAAAACATTTATAATAATATTTTAGTTATTTTTATTCATTCCCTCCAATAAAATGGCTTGGTGTTAACTTCCATTTAAAATAATAATATTATTATATTAGTTTTCGGTATAACTCAATGTTGTGTGCAACATAAGATTTTAGAGAAACTCGTTTTTTTGTGTAGAGTATGCTATTGGAAATAGAATCCACTTTAACATAAAATTAATATCTTATTCATAAATATTAATAGATATGAAAATTTATTATTCTATAAATACCTAGTTCATTACATCATTCCTCCCTTTTGGAAATTGTGTCCTCACAATTTTAAAATTGGGCTCAGAAACTTCATTGAAAATACCACATTGAAAAAAGAGAGAATAAATATATCACTTTAAAAGAAAGAAATAGAACTAAAAATTTCACTCAAGATAACTCATAATAGGATTCCATGCAGGAAAACATGAATATGGAAGAAAAACTAACCATCTTGTTCTGATGAAGAGTGATAGAAAACATGATCTGGAGAAAGTTAACAACCATAAAACCACAAACTTGTGATGGCTTAAATGGTCTTTGATTCCCTAATATAAAAAGTAAATTGTAAAAGTTTTTTTTAAGGTCCATTTCATAAATTTGAGTAATTTATATATTATCTTGACTTATAACATAAGGAAACATACTTACTTGTCAAGTAGAGTTTCATCCTTTAATAAATATTTACCACAAACTCATATTTTCTCCAAATGATGAGTATTCAAGATGAATTGGTCACACCTAAAGTGCTAGAATCAAATTCTATAGAATAAAATAATCCAAAAAAGATAAAACATATATTTTAATTGTCTTTAGACATTAACCAAAACCAAAATGGTCAGTACAAGATCAAATAATCCCCAAAAAAGAATAATCCTTTATAAAAATTAATATTACTCTTAATCTAAAAAACAATAACCAAAGTTCAAAAAAGATCATTCAACAAAAAATTATCCTTAAAATTCTTAAAAATAATCCAAACAAATATTGAAATCCAAAATTCAGAATAATTTTTTCACATAGTCTTCCATGATAAATATTAACATTTATATCCAAATAATATCGAATACTTTTAGGGTCACATACTAAAAAGTAATTAACCTAATCACATATTATCTATGATAGGTTAATCATCTCCATAAATGACCCAAATCTCTATACTTACTCAATAAAAAATAGATTCTTCCAAAATAAAATTCAACCATTACTCCTCAAATGAAATCCCATAGTATTCTATTTTCCTTAGGCATATAGTGTTCCCAAAAGAGATAACTTCCTCTAAAATAACATTTATCAATTAATCTATAAATTATTTTCATATAATAAGGATATAAATTTGATAAAATATGAGTTCCAAAAATAATATTATTCTTGATCCATAAAATCATTTAAGTAAAAACAACAAGCCATACTTCGCTTCTCGCGGCCTTTCCAAATGCAACGAGTTGTCACCCATCTTACAGGTTGTCCCTTTTATAAAACTCAAAAATAACACTAATGTGTTTTAACCTTAATTTTTTTCTTATACCTATAATTTTCATCCAAACTCATAATGACATCAATAAGTTAATTCATAAAGTATTATATATATTGACATTTTTTCACTTCCATAGGATAAAATAAAACTATTCCAAAAAGAAAGAATATCACACCATGATCATGGTGTCCATCCAGTTTCATTGTCATCTTGTTCATGTAAATAAAAGGTCCATGAATGGAAAAAATGATTAATAGATCCTTTAAAATAATTTTCTTCCTTTATACAAATACATCTTGTAGAACTTGGGTTATATGGGTGTTCATAGGAAAATAGTTTTGGAAAATAATAATGTATGACATATAATTTCAAAAGATCTAATAAAACATTATTTTTATAAAATAGTCAGACCATGATTGATTTGAAACCTTCAATAAACGGTCCTTTTAAAATACCATAAGTATGTACCGAAATATTATATTTTAAAAGAAAATATAAATTGTTTTTTCAAGGGTCTCCTTTTTATCACCTTTTTCAAAATCATAATATGCTTCAAATATTATGATAAGGTAAAATATTTGAAAATTCATTTATAATATTTACCTTTTTTGAAAATATGATATTATTGAGAAAATAGGATTTTATTAAATATAATCCATGATCTATGATGGTATCGAGGTATATTGGAGGTGTTTGATATCTCAAAAAACTACTTGCAAGTGAGTTGTATGTTAGAAAAAGTTTCACAATCATCTGAACATGTCTTTGAAATAATTATTGCAAGAAAGTCATCAGGTAGAGATAGAAATGTTATTTTATATCCTCCTCCATCCATTTGTAATAAAATTTCCTTGATCATAAAAATTTATAAAACAGGGTTTTAATTGAAAGAATATACATAGAGACTAATTATATATTTAACAAAAATTTATAATCCCTAAATTTTTCCAAACTGACCTATGATACCAATTATATGTCCCCTAGAATAAACATTAAAAAATATTGATTTTTGATCAAGAATTTACATTCTTTCACATTGAGGATATTTTCAGGTTTAGACTTTTAGAGAATTAGGCTACAACTATTACATTATATCACAAACATTACAAAGTAGACACTTCTACTCTATATAATTTTTCACAAAAATAAAACTCATTAAATAAAAAAATAATTCCTTTCTTGATAAAAATATTCTTGAATTCTTCTTTTATCTTACCCTTCCTTATACCCTATGAAAACCAATTCCCAAAAAACTTGGTATGAGCATAAAAAACGCTGTAAGGGTAATAAAATAAAGAAAGAAAACATTATTCCATGAATACATACAAATCAATGAAATAATACATTTCAATCACAAAACATAAGCTCTTTAATATACCTAATTAAATCATAATATTTATTAATAACTCATAGAAATAATAAATCATTAAGGTAACTTGTAGAATCCATAACATACATACATTGTAGCTTTTACAGCCACATAGGGAGTAACCTTCCTGGTAATTTTTGTAATGCCCATCACATTATATTAACTAAATCTCTTAGTAGAAACCTTAACATTTACCTATATCATGTTACCCAATGCATTGGAAAGCTATCACAGGCTCACCCACCCAAGGTTTATCATAGAACCACCTGTATTTGGTTTATCACGTAACCACCAGTCAAATGTCCAAGTACCATTACATAATCATAACACATAAAAGATTTAAATTATTAAAATTTCACTCATCAATCACACGAAATAAATTCAAGATATTTAAATTTTCAATATATTTCCAAAACCATTTAAAAATTTTAATAAATAGATTTTTTTGAATCAAAGTGTCCCAAAACACTTTGAAACTTTTAAAATAAATTCAATAATTAAAATTTTAAAACATATATGTCCATATAACTAAATCTATAAGACCATTTTGAAAACATGAACATAAATGAGAATTATTTAGAATAATAATTATTTAAAAAAATTAAAATGATGTTTTAGTTAAAGAGTCCCTTACCACTTGAGAAAATACTTGAATAAAAATAACTAAAGAATAACATTATAAAAATTATAATATCATGAGAATAATTAAATTCATGATATAACATGTCAAATGGCAGTACATAGACCATATAAAGGTGAATTAGTTCATAAAAACAAATATGACTCAATGGAATGTAAATTGAGATGAAATCCCTTGAAAATATCATATAAATGACTTAATAAATTTTTCAATGGAATTATTATGTGTTTAAATATTATATCCACAAAAAGTGAAGTTTAAATTACAACATAAATAAATAAATAATGATTCAACAAATTATCTCGGTATACTATAATCAATGAAGTATGCATTAAACCCAATGAGTGGAAATTGAGTTTATAAATTCTCTAACCATAGTCCAAATAATCACGTATGTTCCTTGTTATTCATGAATAATAAACTTAATTTAATTTATAATTGTTTCATAACCTTTTTAAAGTTTATTATTCCATTTATATCACTTATTACCTTTTTATAACACTCACATAATTATTCAATTTAATATCAGACATTTTGTCAATATTCGATACTTGATTCAAAAATGAACTTGTTTTGATGTAAATTCACCATGTAGTCAAAAGTACATAATATTATTAATGATATTTATGATTGAAATATAATATATATTAAGTATATATGTTTTTATAATAGTCTATAACATTTGATGATAATAAATGAAATGCATAGTCCATGGAGACGGTAGGTCGTACGTATGCATGAACGATACTTTCATTTCTTTGTCATATTAAAGGAATGAAAACTAAACGATACATAGGTGTGTTATAATTAAATTATAATATCTATGTTATATATGTTACCTAAGTTAATTAATTACATATTTTATTTGTTCCATGTATGGCATGAATGAGTCATATCACTTTGAGGGGGTAGTAATTCGCACATCCACAAATGAAATTATCATATTTACACATTATGGAAAAAATAAAGGTACACTATAAATAAAAAAATAGATAACAATTGATAAAAAATAAATATCATATATATCATATATAAATATTTTTCCATCATAATGGCCACCATGATAGGTGGTAGGAGAAAATTGAACAATCGTCGTTTCGTGAGCTAGTAGTTCGTCGTACACAGAAAGAGAATGTTTGTTTCCATTAGATGGAAGTGTGTGTAAGTGTAGTTTGAATAATTCTCATAAAAAATACTAGTATATATAGGATACTGGATTTTTATGTGATAATATAATAATAAGAGCATTGGGAGTGATGAATGAATATAGAAGAAAGGAACTTGAGATAAGATGTCACCTCTAAATCGGACAACTTCTGTTGATTTGGGCCAAAAGGGATTATGGAATTGCCTTCTTCCCAAGTTAAGGCTTCCATAAGGAAGGTAGGTATGTTTGGAGATTATTTTAGTATAATTTGGATGATTCAAGGTGCTTTAGAGGTGTGATTAAGTGGGTAGTGGTGGTGGCCTTTTATAAGAGGGAGGAGGGGCACTTTAGAAAAGTCTTGAAATATTATTTAATTATAAAATGATTTTCAAGTTATAATAGTATCAAAGTGATATATTTCTAGTATAAGATGATAATGGGTCTAAATAATCTATAAAAATATGTTTTATACAAGTTTAGGTCCCAAAAATAACCTTATATGTTAGCTTTAACCCTTAGTTAAAAACATTAACTCTTACCTTGTCTTCTTGTATTTTCATAATATATGGTTACAATAGTTACTATAAAATGACAAGTGAACCAAAAGTGTATAATTAATGAAATTTTTAATATAATATATGTTATTTTTTGGAATATTATATTTTTAGGACTATTTTATCATTTAATAAAATAATATTTGTTTTAAAAACTCATTTATGTCAATTTTGAAACTATTTAGTAATTGATTTTTGTTAAAGTCATAAAAACTTGATTCCTTCAAAAAAAGGAATTAACTCAAATAAAATATTTCAATATCATACATAAAACTCATATATGTCATCAAAATATTAAAATTTCATTTATTAAAATATTTATAATATCATTTATTTGAAACTTTCATTAATAAGGTAATCATTGTATCATCATTGTGTCATATATAAATTTATTTATTTTATGTATAAAAATTATAAATAAAATACCATGATTTATGAAATAATTTTATATTTATAATGAATATTTATAGTCAAATAGATCAGTTATATAACCCTATATTAAAATTTATTTAGTAAAGGATACATGTTTCTGTTATATTTCTATTTACTTAAAATTAATTCTTATAACAGGTCATTTCCAAACCCAAGTGGCTCCATGGGGTTCTAAAATAGACACAATAATGTCCATGGTCAAAAATATCTCATTCAATAGTATTAGGACATGTGTTAGTGTAGTTTTATATTATTATAATATTATTTTTTTCCCATATTTACCAGAGTTACCCTTCAACTGTGGTAAATAAAAAAAATTACTGAAATTACTATTCATAATGTCTTAAAATAAAAGTTAAATATTTAAAAAAATTGGAGATTCTAATTCTAAATATTGAAAACATTTTTCCAAATTCAAAACATATAAATTTTAGTAATTAATTTAAAATTAATTCTCATTGTCGAAACCAAAAGGCATGTTTTTAAGAAGCAAAAATTTACCAAAAGATTCACATGTGTTTATGTCCAATTTAAATGTGAAATTACATCCAATTACCAACATTAGATTAAATTATAAAAACATAATAAAATTATAATTTATAAAAAATTAAAATTAGAATCTAACTATATAAATAAATTAGATGAAAAATAATTTTTGAATTAAAATGCAGTATTATTCACTATTAATTAAAAATGAACTTTATTAGAAAATTACCAAAAATTTAACCAATGTAAATTTTTATTTCCTAATTCTATATAAGAAGTTTATTTTTTCAAAGATAATATATAAAGGTGACAAAAATTATATTTAAAAAGGGTTCTCTATAAAAAGGCGGTAAACTAGCCATTTAAAAATATTAGAGTATTTTATGCTTAAAATTGGATTCATTCCCATTTTAAGCCTCTAAAATTTATAGGATAAATGTAAAAACCTTTAAAAAACATGTATAATCATGTTTTAGTTAGTTTTATTCATTCCTAACAATAGAATGGTTTGGCATTAACTACCATTTAAAATAATTTTATTATTATATTAGTTTTCGGTATAACTCAATGTTGCGCGCAACGTAAGATTTCGGAGAAACCCATTATTGTATGTCAAGTATGCTATCAGAGAAAGTGTCCCCCTTATCATAAAATTAATAAATTATTCATAAATATTAATATATATGAAAATTTATTGCTCTATAAATACCTGGTTCGTTACATCATTTTTCACTTTGGAAATTTCATCCTCTCAATTTTAATATTGGGCTCAAAAACTTCATTGAAAAACCCTCATCATAAAAGGAGTCAATAAATCTATCACTTTAAAAGAAAGAAAGAGAATTAAAAAGGTCACCAGAGATAACACATACTTGGATTCCATGTTAGAAAACATAGATATTGAAGAAAAACTAACCATCTTGTTCTAATGGAGAGTGATAGAAAACATGATCAGGAGAAAGTTAACAACCAGAAAACCATAAACT
This sequence comes from Viscum album, assembly GCA_963277665.1. Classification (NCBI taxonomy): domain Eukaryota; kingdom Viridiplantae; phylum Streptophyta; class Magnoliopsida; order Santalales; family Viscaceae; genus Viscum; species Viscum album. The sequence continues at coordinate 1,376,144,105 of OY728152.1, read as the reverse complement.
TTTGATCGGTTAAACATTATTTGATTCCCCATTAGGAAAAGTAAATGGAAAACATTTTTGTTTTAAGTACCTTTTCATAAATTTTAGTAATTTATTTATGATATTTACTAAGAACATAAGGAAATATACTTACTTGTCAAGTAGAGTTTCATACTTTAATAAATATTTACCACAAACTCATATTTTCTCCAAACGATGAGTATTCATGATAACTTGGTCATACCTGAAGCACTATAATCAACATCTATAGAATCATATAATCCAAAAATTATTAACCATATATTTATCTTGTCTTTAGACATTAACCAAAACCAAAATGGTTAGTACAAGATCAGATAATCCCCCAAAAATAATAATTCTTTATAAAAATAAATACTACTCTTAATGTAAAAAATAATACCCAAAGTTCAACAAAGACCATTGAATATAAAATTTTCATTAAAATTCATAAAAATAATCCAAACTAAGATTGAAATCCAAAATTTAGAAGTATTTTTTCACATAGTATTCCATGATAAATCATAACATTTATCTCCAAATAACATTGACTATTTTTAATGTATCATACTTAAAAGTAATTAAAATAATCATATATTCTCCATGATAGGTTAATAATTTCCACAAATAACCCAAATATAAATATTTACACAATAAAAACATAGATTCTTCCCAAATAAAATTAAACTGTTACTCCTCAAATGAAATCCCATATTAATCTATTTTCATTAGGTATATAGTGTTCCCAAAAGAGAGAACATATTCCAAAATAATATTTCTCAGTTAATAACCAAATTATTTTCCTATACTAATAATATCCATTTGATTAAAAATAAGTTCCCAAAATCAACTCATTCTTGATCCATAAAATCATTTAACTAAAAAGAACAAGACAATCTTCACTTCCTACAGCCTTGTCAGATGCAATAGGTTGTCACCCATCTTGCAGGTTTTCCCTTTTATAAAACTCAAAAATATCCCTAACATGTTTTTACCTTAATGGTTGTATTATACATCAAATTTTCATCCTAAATAAAAATAACCTCAATATCTTAATTCATTAATTCTTATATATATTGACATTTTTTGTCACCACCATATAATAAAATAAAACTATTCCCAAAATTAAGAATATCATACCTTGATCATGGTGTTCACCTGGTTTCATCTTCATCATGTTCACATAAATAAAAGGTTCATGCATTAATAAAATAATTAAGATATCATATAAAATCATTTGATTACTTTATCCAAATACACCATGTATAACTTGGGTCATATGGGTGTTCACCGAAAAATAATTTTGGAAAATAATCATGTATGACATATAAATTCAAAACATCTGATAAAACTTGATTTTTATAAAATAGTCAGACCAAGTTTGAGTTCAAAATTTCAATCAATGGTCCTTTTAAAATACCATAAGTTTGTGATTAAATATTATATCTTAAAATCATATATAAATAGCTTGTGCAACGGTCTCCTCCTTCAGTACCTTTTTCAAAATCATAATATGCTTAAAAATATTATGATAAGGTAATATATTTTAAAATTCCTTGATAATATTTACAATTCTTGAAAATATCATAATATTGATAAAATAGGATTTGATTAAATTCAAACCATGATCCACGATGGTATCGAGGTATAGTGGAGGTGTTTGATATCACAAAAAAATTCTAACAAATGAGTTGTATGTTAGAAAAAGTTTCAAAATCATCTGAACATGGATTTGCAATAATTATTATAATCAAGTCATCAAGAAGAGATAATAATATTGTTTTCAATCCTCCTTTTTCCATTTGTAATAGACATTCCGTGATCAAAAAAAGTTATAAAACAAGGATTTAACTAAAAGAATAGACATAGATACTAACCATGTGATTAATAAAAACTCATAATCCTTAAAGTTTTCTAAACAAACCTTTAATACCAACTATGAGTCCTCAGCCTTAAACATTACATAATTTATATTTTTTATCAATAATTTACTTTCTTTCACATTGAGGATCTTTTTAGGTTTATATTTTTAGAGAATTAGGCTGTAACTATTACATTACATCTTAAAAATTAAAAAGTAAAAACTTATACTCTATCCAATTTTCTACAAAAATAAAACTCATTAAATAAAAAAATAATTCTTTTCATCATAAAAAAAATCCAAAAAACAATTCTTTTCTCTTACCCTTCCTTATACCATGTGAAAAAAAATCCAAAAAAACTTGGGATGCACATAGAAAAGCTCAGTAAAGGTTATAAAATAAGGAAAGAAAGCATTAGTCCATAAATGAATATAAATCAATGAATTCATAATTTTCACTCATAAAACATATTATCTTTAATATACTTCATGAAATAATAAGATTTATGAATAACTCATAGAAACCATAAATCATAAAGGTAACTTTTCGCATCCATAACATACTTACATTATAGATCTCATATCCACATAGGTAGTAACCTTCATGGTTACATTTGGAATATCCATCATAGTATATTCCCTAAATCTATTAGGATAAACCATAAATTTTACCTTTGTCATGTTACCCAGTGCATTATAGAGTTATCACGGGCCAACCAACCCAAGGTTTATTACAAAACCACCCATATTTGGTTTATCACGCAACCACCTGTCAAAAGTCCAAGTACCATTAAATAATCATAACACATGAAAGATTGAAATTATCAACATTTCATTCATTAATCACAAGAAATAAATTCAATATATTGAAATATTCAATCCATTTCCAAAACCATTTAAAATATTTAATAAAGATATTTTTTTGAATCAAAGTGTCCCATACCAGATTAAAACTTTTAAAATAAATTTGAGAATTAAAATTTTAAAAAATATATGTATAAATAAATAAATCCATAAAAAAAATTTTAAAACATTGACATTAATGATAAATATTTAGAATAATAATTCTTTAAAACATTTAAAATGATGTTTTAGTTAAAGAGTCCCTTACCACTTGAGAAAATACTTTAATAAAAATAATTAAAGAATAAGATTAAACAAAACTTATAATATCATGAAAATAAGGATATTCATGATATAACATTTCAAAGGGAATTATATACACCATATAAAAGTTAATTTGTGCATGACAACAAATAAGTCTCAATGGAATGTAAATTGAGACGAAATCCCTTATAAAGATCGTATAAATGATGTAAGAATTTATCAATGGGGTGATTATGTGTTGCAAAAGTATATCCAAAAAAAATTAACTAGAAATTACAACATAAATAAATAGTGATTCAACACATAATCTTGGCATAATATAATCAATGATGTATGCGTAAAACCCAATGAGTGGAAATTGAGTTTAGAAATTCCCTTACCTTGAGTCCAAATTGTCACGTATGTTCCTTGTTCTTCATGAATAATAAACTAAAGTTAATTTATAATTGATTCAGAAGTTTTTGCAAGTTTATTATTCCTTTTATATCACTTATTAACTTTTTATAACAATCACATAATTATTCAAGTTAATACCGTACGTTTTGTTGATATTCGGTACTTGAGTTAAAAATGAACTTGTTTTTATGTAAATTATCCACATAGTCTAAATTTCATCATCTCTATAAGGATATTTATAATTTAAATATCATATATATATAGTATATATTTGTTTCTAATAGTCCATAACATTTTGTGATAATAAATGAAATGCATCATCCATGGAGATAGTAGGTCGTACATACGCATGAACGCTACTTTCATTTCTTTGTCATATTAAAAGAATGAAAACTAAATGATACATAGGTATGTTATAATTACAGTATAATATATATGTTATATATGTTACATAAATTCATTAATTATATCCTTTATATGTTATATGTATGTAATGAATGAGTCATATCACTTTGAGGGGATGGTAGTCCGCACATCCTCAAATAAATTATCATATTTACACATTATGGAAAGAATAAAGGTACGTTGAAAATAAAAAAAATACCGAAGCATAGAGACAAAATAAATATAATATATATCATATCTAAATATATTTCGATCATAATGTCCACCATGAGAGGTGTTAGGAGAAAATTGAACAATCATCATTTCGTGAAGCAGTTGTCCGTTGTACACAAAAACAGTATGTTCGTATCCATTAGATAGAGGTGTGTGTAGTTTAGTCAGAATCCTTATCATAAAAATATAACAGTATATTGAGGATAATGGTTTTGTTATTTAATAATATAATAATAATATCATAGTGAGTGAATAAGGAAAATAATAGAAAGGAACTTGATAGAAGACGTTATGTCTAAATCAGGTAACTTCTTTTGATTTGAGCCAAAAGGATTTCTTGAATTGCCATATGACCAAGTTAAGGATTCAATAATGAAGGGAGGGATTTTGGAAGATCATTTTAGTATAATTTGGAGGATTCAAGTGTATTAAGATGTGTGAGTAAGTGGGTAGTGGCGGTGACCTTTTATAAGAGAGAGGAGGGCCACATTAGGAAATTCTTGAAATATTATTTTATTATAAAATTATTTTCGAATTATAATAGTTCCAAAGTGATATATTTCTTGGATAAGATAATAATCGATCTAAATAATCACAAACAATAGGTTTTATACAATTTTATGTCACAAAATTAACATTGTATTTTATCTTTAACCCTTATTTGAAAACATTAACTCTTACCATGTCTTCTTGAATTTTTATAATATATGGTTACAATAGATACTATAAAATGAAAATAAAACCACAAGTGGATAATTATAAAAATTTTAAAATTATATAAGTTATTGGTTTTAATATTATATTTTTAGGGATATTTTATCATTTAATAAAGTAGTATTTGTTTTAAAAACATATTTATGTCAATTTTGACACTATTTAGTATTTGATTTTTTTAAGTCATAACAACATGATTCCTTCAAATAAAAGGCATTAAATCAAATATAATATGTCAATATCATCCAAAAAAAAAATTTATGGCATAAAAATATTCAAATTACATTTATTTTAGTATTTGTAATATCATTTGTTTGAATATTTTAATAATAAGGTAATCATCGCATCATCATTGTGTCATATATAAATTCATTTATTTTATGTCTAAAAATTATAAATAAAATACCATGATATATAAAATATGTTTATATTTCTAGTTACTATTTATAGTCAAATATATCAGTTATATAACCCTATATTAAAATTTATTTAGTAAAAGATACATGTTTATGTTATATTTCTCATTACTTTAAATTAATTATTATAACATGTCATTTTTACACCCAAGTGGCTCAATGGGGTCATAAAATCGACCCAAGGATGCTCATGGTCAGAAAAATATCATCTAATAGGATTATTATGTGTTTTAGATTAGTTTTATATTATTATAATATTATTTTTTACCCTTATTTACCATATTTACCCTTTAACCATGGTAAATAAAAATAATTACTGAAGTTACTATTCATAACATCCAAAAATAAAAGGTACATATTTACACAATTTGTACCTTATGATTCCAAATATGGAATACATTTTTAAAAATTCAAAACACATAAATTTTATAAATTAATTTAAAATGAATTCTCATAGTCAAAACTAGATAGCGTGTTTTTAAGAAGTAAAAACTACCAAAATATTGACTTGTGTTTGTGTCCAATTTTGATGTGAAGTTACTTCCAATGACTAAAATTGAATTAGATGATAAAAACATAATCCAATTATACTTTAAAACCAATTAAAATGATAACATAACTATATAAATAAATTATAAGAAAAAGAAGTTTTGAATTAAAATTCAGTATTTTTCACTATTCATTAAAAAACAAACTTTTTCAAAAAATTACCAAAAAATTAACCAAAGTAAATTTTGACTTCCTTCTTTTATAGAAGAAGTTTATTTTGTCAAATATAACATATAAAAGTTTCAAAAACTATATTTAAATTTTATTCTTCTTAAAAAGGTGGTAAACCGACCTTTTAAAAATATTAGAGTATTTTATGTTTAAAATTGGATTTATTCTCATTTTATGCCTCTGAATTTTATTGGATAAATATAAAAATATTTAACAAACTTTTATAATAATATTGTACTCAGTTTTATTCATTTATTCTAATAAAATGTCTAGAAATTAACTACCATTTAAAATAATAATATTATTATATTAGTTTTCGATATAACTAAATGTTGTGTGTAATGTAAGATTTCAAAGAAACATATTGTTCTGTGTTGAGTACTCTATTGGAAAAAGCATACCCTTTAACATAAAATTAATTTCTTATTCATAAATATTATATGAAAATTTATTATTCTGTATATACCCAAGTCATTACAATAGTAATACTTCCCACTCTCGAAAGATGTACCTATTGATCATACAGAAAAAACCACATGTCCTACACTGGAATCCTCCTTCAGGTTCCCCTCAGATATGAAATCCTAATTCACCACTTTAGAAAACTTTTTTATCCGATAGATATGAGATTCAGACTTAATATCACATTTAAGCCCGTACTGAAAATTCCTTGTTGTAGTTATAGCATCCTCTACCAGCACTGGAGAAAATCACTTCAAGTAATTAAAGTGACCATCATAGTCTATCACAGACATAATCCCCTAGGTTAAAAATATCAACTCAAGTTCCCTCTTCTATCTTAGTGTCTCTGGATAAAAGTTCTCTAGTAACTTTTCCAAAAAGTCCCGCAATACCATACCATCTACTTGTCCTATCCCAGCCTGAACATCCCATTAGTGCTTCGTGGATCCTCATAACATACAAGTATCCAACATAACCTTATTATCAATAAGAGTCTTTAAATGGTCATGTATTATCTATATTGACTCAATCCATAACTCATCTGCCTCAGTTCCACCCACTTCGATTAAATTCATAGGGTGGTGCAATTGGAACTCATGGGTCAAGTCTTATATACTCATTAAAACCCTCTTTGTCTCTCTCTCCATAAAGTACATGAAGTGGGAAATTTTCTCATAGAACTAGTCTTCAGCACCTTCACCTAGAACTATTGGTGCCTTATGTTCCACTACTGGAGGATCATTTTCAACCATAACCTATTGTTTTCCTATTAAGAAATTTCATCATAGAGGTATATATCTACAATACCAAACACATACCTTAAGACACATTACACAAAATTAACACATTCATGTAATATGGATTCATAATAATCCTTACCAATTAATTCTCCCAAACCCCACCATGCAGCCAAAACTGAGGCACTATCACTATCATTAACAATCCTACATCTAGTTCATGGTTAACAAAGGGTAAAACATTTTAACAATTTCAGGTTTCTCATTAGACTCCCATTTATTAATTTCAAATTTCCATATTTGGAATCATTTTACATTTTTCAACTTCATATTGAGAAACTTTTTCATTTAAGTTGCACAAGTAAAGAAAAGCATTTTTCATTTAAAAAACTTACCCAAAAACCTATGTTTTCCATGCATACCTCAAAATTATGTATGTCACAATAATTTCTAAGTTACTAGAATGATTAATGTATACTCAAATCTCATTTCATACTAGGTTATGACTAAAATCTCATAAAATCTTATAAGAAATAATCACATCACACAACAAGTGCATCACTCGAGGTGAAATAACATCTAATCATAATAGAAAACAACAATAACAACAATCCCACCCTAAGTAATTGGGTGTTCCCCCATAAATGGGTTAGATACTCTCATACTTGAGTTCATATCCAAGGTTCAACTCATCCTATTCTCTTGTATACCTTTACCAAATAGTTAGAAAAAATAAAATAAAAAAGAAAACTCCTTTAATACTACATTGTAATATCCCAAACCAGGTGCCACACACTGGTGCCCCGATCTGGTTAGTCACATGAACTCAATAATCCCCCCCCCCCCCCCCCCGTGTTCTAAAGGATGTGGAAAAGTAGTTAGGGTATAATATATCAACATGGGGAGACTATAACCTCTTTATTAAAGTATCAAATCAATGTAAATAACTAATAAATAACCAATATACGATAACAAACAACTTAAACAATACAATAACCAAAACAAACCATTATAACATAATAAACCAAATCTGAAAAACATTATCCATAAATAAACAATATATATTTTATTCCAAATAATTTTCAAGTGTCAAAATGAAAAATTAAAAATAAAGACACTGAAAACTCCCCCAAGCGGGTCCCGACACCAAGTTGGGTTCCCTCATCCATGCTCCATTGCGACTCGTCCATATAACATAGGGTCCTTACCCATATCCTATCCTGTAAATATAAAGTCTATTCCGGTACCGATCAGGCATCCCAATTAGGGTGTGAGTATGACTCATTAGGCTACCACCAATGGTGTCTAAAACAATATCTAGTCAATAACAGTGTAGTCAGTTGTATAAAGAATAAAGTATAACTCATAATAGAAAAAATTATCACATTTCATTATTCTTTAATTAACCACATAAATCCTCTATTTCACGATGACACCCATACTATCAATACATACTTCATCCTATGATAGAGTCTGAACTTTCCCCATGGTATATCACATATCACAATAACATGGTTATCATTTATTGACCAATTACACAAATCTCATTAATTAAACAAATTCATAACCTCATTAATCAATCAATAAAATGTCTCATTATTAACCATTTTCATAATCATAAATATGAAATTCAATTTTCCCAAGTTCAAATCATTTCATAATCACATGGAAAATAAAATAATCAATTATGGGATTCCATTAATTACTTATTAATTAATTAATTCAATTGAATATTCAATTTCTAGAAGTACCAATTGAAATTAAAAAACACATACATACAATTTGAATTCAATACTATAGTAATTGAAATTTATACCACCTTCCACAAGATCGTTGATAGACACTCACCAAGAGAAATCCCAAATTGAAGAAAAACAACCAAGATCGCGATGAAGAATGAGATCTAGGTCTAAAACCGAGTTACAAGATAAAATAGATTAGATCTATAAAAACCTAGATCTAGATCCATCACTAATGGGTTAAAACATCCTTTTAATAGATAAGAGAAATATATGAGAGATAAATAGACAAAAAAATAAATTGAGATGATATCTCTTATTGAGAAAGGTGAATATCTATAAAACAGATCTTCGATTATCTAAGAACAGAGTTCAGAAACCCTTGGAATCTATCTAGAAGCCTCTAGAAATTCGATAAATGATATCGGGTCGATCTAGGGTGTTTTGGGATAAAATATAGGGGTTTATTATTTTTTTATTAATTTTTAGGGTCTAATTTTCTGCATGCATAGTTTCCTATATAGGGTGCATAGTTCTCCCAAACTATACACCTGACCATGAACCTCCTACCAGGGGTAGCACAGTTACTACTAGGAGGGGTCATAGTTTAAAAAACTATTCACCAACAATGTGAATCTGCTCTATTTGGGTTCACTTGGTTTTCTGGCCTAGGAGCACAGTTTGGGAAAACTGTGTGTCAATCGTGCACTTCCCCTCTTCCTTCCAAAATTAACCAATCTCACCCCAAAACTTCCCCATATTAAAACCCAAAAAAGATAAAAGAAAATAATGGTAAAATAAAACCTTTAAAAAATCCTAAAGTATCTCTATAAAAGGTCGGTATCTTACAAATTCACACTGTCTTGAAGTCTTACAGGACAAGTCTTATATGACCCGCACAGTCTTATGAATAGACTTAAAGTCTGGAATATAAAAAAAATAATTACATGTGTGACTTAAAAAATCAAAAATATATTCATAAAATTCATACATATCCATAAAAGTTCATATGGACTACTTTAAAAAGTCATTTTTAATATGACTTAGCCAGATTTATGCCACAACTCTAAAACTCCAGACTTAACCAAATAATTTTGCATTTGTTCCAAAATTTTCAAAATTTATTACAAATACCTTAAAATAATATAAAATTATTCACCTAAATTATTCACCATTAAGTTATGTGATTTTGGTTTTAATTTATGCATTGAAAACAAAACCCAACACAATAGTCATATCCACTTCATTTCTTCTCCAAAGATAATAACTATCTCCAAACATATCTTGGGATCAATTGTGGTAATAAAAAAAATATTCACTATTTATTTCAATAAATTTAGGATAATTTATTTATATGGTATATTTATTTATTTAATATCAAATTCATACCCTGAGAGATGAATGGAAAAATTATGGATTTTTCATTAGCATAAGTTATACACAAGGTTCTCAAATTACCACTTATAGATTCATGAAGTATAAATTATGGTATATGTAATTTATGAAAAAATATTTTTTATATACCTTAATAAGATAAAGATTTTTATTCTTTTAGATATTCACAAAAATGTATTAAAATTTTGAATATTCCTTTGGTTTTGTGATATTACTAAATGTTTTTTAATATTTCTAAAATTTTGCTTCACTAATGATGTATTTGAGTTAGAAATGGGTAATTATTAAATGGAATAAAAATATTAGGATTTATTTTATGATTAAAATTAAAAAAAAATTATTCTAATTTTTTCTAAATTAGGTGGTAAATATGTAGTGTATTATAACACATTTAGGGTAGGTTAACTGTACATTCTTATGTAAAGAGATCAATTCATAGAGTATAGATTTAGATGGCTAAAAATGACTTATAATAATTATATTATACATAATTTGGAGTTTTTTTTTGTTTCACATCCTAGATAATTTGTGGAATTACTAATTTTTAGGTAATTTTATCATGTATATTGATCACAAGAGTTTGAATTACATATTATCATAGTGAAATCTCAACTCGAGGTAGTGGAGGTGATTAAAGTATCTTCAAACTTTTTATTTTTAAAATTATTATAAAACATGGAAGGAGAATTTTATAAATTATGATTTTATTTGGTTTATTTTGGAATAATTTGTGAATGAAAATAAATAGTAAGAGAAGTTAATGGGTGTGAAAACTGATTTCTGTTTTCAAATATAAAAGAATGAAAAAATTGTAATTTTATTGTCTGGATGTGATTTCAATATTATTTTATCAATTTAAAGAGTCATTGTAATATTATTTTTAGTGTAATGGGATATATATCACCTAAAATAATGGAGATATCATTAAAATGTAGACCATGAAATTTTTCCATATTCCTTTTTTCAAGGATGTGAGGGAGGTTCCTATAAATTCTATTCAAATAATTTTAATAATTTAATTTTAGTGGTTTATCTTATAATAACTAATTTTTCTAATGATTTTAAGAATATATTTTGATAGTATAGTATAAATAATAACATATTGGTTCAAATTTTTAAGTGTTTTTTTCATAAAGTAAGGATCGGTCATCACAGATATATTCAGTTGTTAAAAACTTTTACCATGATAATATGGAAGTGGGGGGATATTTACATGGAAATAGTAAATGGATTTTCTAAATAACTCTTTATTTATGATTTTATTTGTGTTTTTGGTGATTTAATAATGAAGTTAAAAAATTTATTTTTTATTCATGAAATAAATTTAGTTGAGGATGATGGAAAGTTATATATTAATGAAGTAGTTCGACTTCATGGGGTTTTAATATCCATATTATATCATATAGATCCTAATTTTATGTCTATAATTTTGAAAGATATTTATAGTTTTATGGTTACTCAGTCGAATATGAGTATGGATTATCATGCCTAGACAAACAGATAAACTGAAAAATAGAATATATTTTACATATTTTGGATGAAATTACTTAGGAATATGTTATTAACTTTTAGATTTATTATTAAGGTCGTCTATATTTAAGATAATACGACTATAATAAAAGTGACTAGTCTTAGATTTATATGGACTTATTTGTGCAATTATATTATTTAACCAATTAGTCATTATTTTCTTTGATTGTGTCAGAAGAAAATACATTTAGTGGAACAAGTTTAGTATAGTATAAAATAAAATTAATTAAATTTATTCAAAAACCTATGATAAAAATAAAGATTAAAAATATTATTCTTAAAAAAATAACCATTGAAGATTAAAATTGGAGATCAAATGTTATTGCAAGTATCTTCTTGTTTTTTTAAACTATCTTCCTTAAATTAAATGAAATATAGCAATGTAATATATAGGTTTGATTGAGATTATATAACTAATTATGGATGAATTATATCACATGGTATTACCTCGATATTATATAGTGATTCAAAATGTATTATATGTTTCTTAATTGAAGATGTACCAAAAACCGGTCTCATAGCTTATATTAAAATGTGGTTTCTTTGAATCTATATGTGACTTATATGGAAAAAAACAAGTACAAAATTTAGATAGATGATAAAATATTATGTGGGTAAATTTTATTCCATTAGTTTTATTTTATGTATTTTTGAAATGGTTCAAGAAGAAATTTAGGAGACAGATAACCATATGTGATAGTAATATCCAAATATATTTATGAAAATAGTGTCTAATGACTTTTTAGGGATTAAAAATCTTATAACATGGAAACTTGTTACACCCTTAAATATTTATATGACTATAGTAATGAGTTTTTTTATATTTTTGATTAAAATTATTAATATTTATTGGGAAAAACCATTTTCCCAATACATCATAAACAAACCAAAAAAACAAATTTTCATAAGATCTAAGAATTTGTTTTAATAAAATATAACATAGATTCTGAAAATACCTCTTTGTGATGAGAAGTCAGTATATCCAATATCTTTTATATAATCTTGGAAGAAATTACTCAGAGGAAAAATTAACACTCTCCTGAGGGTAATAAATGAGGTTTATGATTTTCCCAACTCTTGGGGAAGTATTCTCACTTCCTCAGAGTCTAATAGAAACTTATTTAAATATAATAACAAAATGAGAGTTTTGGATTTAGAGTTTTACACACACTATCATAAAAATCTCATATGCACACTCATCCATCCATTTCAAAAACAAATATCTAGTTTAAATATCCTTACAAAGACACTTCTTGGATCCAAAATATTTCAAAAACATTCAAATAAAATAGAAAATTTTCATAAATTTTTCATAATATTACATCACTTTTTACATTTAGATTAAAGTTTTTAAATTAATTGTTTAATTATTTTTGTAACATCACAAAAATTCATCAATGAAAAATCCACTTGGCCTATTTAAATGTATTCTTATAGTTATGTAAAACATATGCAACTATTTGGTTTTATGTTTTTTATTTTAAAATACTACTAATAATTGTGATCTTTTCTAATATAGTCATTGAACTGTGATCACATGATTAGTATAAATATAGGGCTTTAACAAATCCAATTTACTCAGACAAAGGAAGTGATGGCCTCATTGAGTAGACTTTCCCTATAAGAAGCCCATTTGTCAGAGCTCCGAAAGGAATTGGCTTCATTGGGCTTCCCTTTTGACCTATCCCTAGCTGATTTTTAAAATGTTAAGCTTGAGAGGAACTGCCTATGGGAGAAGTGGAAGTTGATAGAGATTACCACTTGAGCGATGTTATCTGAGCCACCCCAAGAGTCTGTCACCATCGCGTACCTTACCCTAATGTATTATACGGGTGTTTTAAGGGGTTATGTAACAATCCCCTAGAATTATTATTATTTAAATTATTTTTATATATAATAAATAATATACTTTCATTTTATTATTGTTACTTTGCAAATAGTTTTTAAAGCACAAATAATTTTTTTTAGTTAATGTTCAACTAATGAATAAATTTTGATAAATTAATGGATTTTTAAATTAAATAATATTTTAATAAAATATTATTATTAATAATTACTTTTTATTAATTATAAATGATCGCATAATTTTTATGAATACAATTGTCATTTTTATTAAGGTTTGAAAGCTATTTTTGTCAAAACCCATGAATTTTCGACAAATGTCAGTTTTTATTTTAAAAGTGAAAATTCACATATTTAGAAAACTATTTGGATAAAATGAATATTATTTTTGGAATAAGGATGTCAAAATTATCCAACAGTGAATTTTTCATAATTTTTTGAGACAGTCAAATTTTTGGGTAAAAATTAAATACCGTTTAAATATATAATGTTTTTATGACATCATATTGATCCAATAGTGATGTAATAAAATAATATAAACATTATGATCTGTGAATATATGTTTTAAAATTAAAATAATTTGATTTTAAGTTTGTTTTATTTATTTTAAAAAGCCTTAGTTGACCCTTCAAGACTTATAAAACATTTTAGTTTTTTAAATTGATTTCCTTGAGAGTGTGACTCACCTCCACATAATCAACCCCATTATTTTAAAAACTTCAGAAATTGGCCTAATAAAATATTGTTTTCCACTCCCCTTTTTCAAAAACCATGGGAAAAACCATGGTCCTGTTTGTGGTTTTGATTAGTTTAATGTGTGGTGTCCCAAACCTAAATAATAAAGAATTCCCTCTCTCTTCCTATATAAACCCACCCAAGCTCCCAGTTCCTCTTCACTCAAAGAATTTTCAGTTCTTCTAACCTCTTAACTCCTATATTTATAATCCTCCAAAGGTTCCCCAATCTCTCAAGAAGTCTCTCTTAATCCCCTCCCAAGACTCTGGGATCACACTTCCATGTAAGGGATTCTCACTTTCCTTATTTACATCCATGTTTTCTTATACTGTTATGCCCTTTTATTTTCAATTATAAATGTTGGGGTATGATTTTTCACCTCCCCCCATACTTCCCTCTTCATTTTTATTATGCGATAATTTATACTTATCTAAATTCCATTAAATTTGTAGGGACATGTATATATACGACCCCCTTACTGTCCATTTAATGTACATATTATTATACACCCATTTCCCTCTCATCAAACATTTTTTATGAATTCTTATGTCACGTCGTTATGCTATGAAATTGCACCACATCTTTCCAAGAAAAGATCATTGTGTAGTGAATACCATACCCATGTCTCTATCAAGGGTATTTACCTTTATGCACATATACATATTTAATGGTACTTTAAAATATTTATTTCAAATTAATTAATCTTTTAATAACTTATTATGTTGATTGATTCCATGTTATATGGTCCATGTGGAACACTTATACAAGAAATGAAATGTTTAAGAAGGGTGCTCCCTAATAGCGCTCTAATGCATTTGGTAAAGTATAGTATCATGATACATCATGTGCAATGAGTGTTTAATCATGCTAATTCAAGTGAAACTAGGGTTTACTTGTGATTCATGTGAAATTAGTGTTTACTCATGCTCCATGAGAAAGGATCCTTAGCTCATGCTAATATCATGTTAAATGTTGTTGCCACATCTCTGTGTTATGATTATCATGCTTTATCATGCATTTATGTTTATGTTTCTCTTTCTCTCCATTGATATTCCTATTGACTAACATGTTTTTTAATCTTCATGTCATGCTTTGTTTACTCCCTTACTGGGCTTTATAGCTCACCCTTTTCTTATACATGTCCTCAGGTTATCCCATGCAATGCTAAGTATGAGGGAATATAGTGCTCATGTAAAGGAAGTTTTCAATAAGATGTTGTGTTTTATGGTTTAAGTTGTTATGTAATGTTCATAATCCCTAAAGACACTAGACCTCTCGATCTTCTATGTTGTTTCAAATGAAGTTTTTATGTAATAAATTATGTTAAGTTTGTAATAAAGAGAAGTGTTCTTATAGTTGGTATCAGATGATAGGTTTAGTTATTTTTGGGATTAGGATTAAAAAACCCTAGTAAAGCCTTAGATACTAGAATAAGTATAATAAAAAAACTATCCCTAAGTTCTGGTGAGTATTGAGTTAGTGTTTTATCAAACAAATACATCCCTGTCTGGATATGAGCAGGTATAGGCGACTCTGACACAGATGTACCTAAGAGTGGAAACTCTGATAAGGAGTTTCGGGCTTGACTTGGGGTATCCTGGTACATGAAAATGGGCCTTGCTAAACTCTTGGTTATCACACTCATGGGGGATATGCTTTGGTAAATTAACAAGCTTAGTATGAACCATTATTAAGGTAATTTAAAAAAAAATGTCTCTAAGAATATATGGTAGAAAATAGATCATGGATAACATATATTGAAGCTTATAGATTCATAAGTTGAGGAAATAAAAGTAATTTATAAGTCATCATTTTTTGTCTTTGGATTACCATTTATGTATTACCCTTAAATTTCCTTTTATTCCATCCAATGGATGGTAATAGGAGGACTCGGGCTAACAAACTGGTGTGAAGATCAATGTGATAGTTGTTCAAACGAGATCTTCATTCTGATGAGAGCAGGAATCAGAAACTTTGTCACAATACTCTCTCAGTTTACTCAAGAATTGAATAGAAACATGGGTCAAGAGGAACATTCAACCCCCCCCCCCCCCAATAAAGAACAAGTCACTATCGAGAGCTTCATGAGACAAAGGCCTCCTACTTTTTATGGATCATCTGATCCCTCAATCGTCGAATAATAGATCAACTCCATTGAAAAGATCTTCTCCATCCTTCAATGATCTGAAAAAAGAGAAGGTTTTCCTAGATGCTTATTGTATGGAGGGTGAATCTGATCAATGGTGGTCATTGATCAAAAATATGAAGCCTGAGGAGGAGATTGAGGAATTGGAATGTAAGAATTTATGGAAGATTTTTTTTGATAAATAGTTTTCATGCACCCTCTAGCTTAATATGGAAAGGGAATTCCTTTCCCTCAAGCAAAAAAGATGACAAATCCATTGAAGCATACGAGGAAAACTTCACAAGTCTTTCACAATACACCTCTAGATTTGTCATTACCCCCCGAATGCAAGGTTGACCGCTTCTTTGGTGGCCTGAAACCTAGCCTGCGGAAATCCCTAGTGATCCGTGACTTCGAAAGCTATTAGGAAATTTTAAGATGTGCCCTCAATGTCGAAATGGAGATTGGTGAATCTCAGGGGTATCGTGGGGATAAGAAGCATAAGTTTTACTTCAATTCTGGTAGTCCAATGTATAAATCCAATAGTTCTAAGAAGATCCATCACCCCACTTTCCAAAGGTGTAGAAATAAGCACCCTAGAAATTGATTGAAGGGGACGAGGAAATCCTTTAGGTGTGGAAGAGAAGAACACCTAGCTATTAAATGATGACAAGAAAAACCCACAGCTGTGACAAAGGAGAGGAACACTCTTTTTGACTCTCAATGCGTTGTTCATTGCTTCAACTACAAACAACCAAGGCATATTGCAAATCATTTCCCTAAGACAAGGGTTTTCAGAGGCAACCAACAACCTCGAAAGTAGCAAGGGTGAGATTTTTCCATCACTACTGTCGAAGTGAACCCTGAAAATGGAGTGGTGACAGGTACTCTAGTTATTAATTCAAGAATAGTGAACATACTTTTTGATTCAAGTTATACTCATTATTTTATATTCCAAAAGTTTAGTAGAACAATCCCAACACCACTAAAAAACATGGAAGTAAAGATTTTGGGGAGTATAGAAAATGGGGAAATCATGGAATTCCATGAATATAATCCTCCCCTGTCATAATTTGTTGATTGAACTTCCCAGAAAACCTCGTCTTACTATGTCAGGTGGAATTTCATGAAATTATCAGCATGGATTGTCTTTCTTTATATAGTGCCAACATAAATTGACGTGAGAGGGAAATCAATCTCCATGTGGAGAATCGACCCCTAATTTTGTACAAGTTCAAGGAGTATGATGATTCTTCTTTAGTTCCATCATCTCAAACATATATATTATTACCCTATGATCACTCATATCTGGCTCATATGATTGTGTCTAAGTAAACAACCATCCTTGAAGACATGCCTATTGTGAGGGAATTTAATGAAGTGTTTCTCGAGGAATTTCACAGTCTCCCTCTTAGAAGAGATGTTGAATTCTCAATTGACCATATACCTGGGCATAACCAATATCCAAGACTCCATATAGAATGGTTTTTGTGGAGCTTGAGGAGCTGAAGAAACAACTACAGGAGAATCTGGATAAAGGTTTTATACGCCCAAGTGCTTCACTATGGGGTGCACCAGTCCTCTTTGTCAAGAAGAAGGATGGGTCAATGCACCTTTTCATTGATTATCATGAGCTCAAAAAATCACAATAAAGAACAAGTATCCTCTTCCATGAATTGATGAATTATTCGATCAGCTGCGTGGAGCACAATACTTCTCTAAGGTAGATTTGCGGTCAGGATATTATCAAGTAAGGGTGAAGAAAGAAGATATCCCAAGATTACTTTTTGTACAAGATATGGGCACTATGAATTAATATTAATGCCTTTTGGACTCACTAATTCTCTAGAAATATTCATGGACTTGATGAATAGAGTCTTTAGATATTACCTCGAAAAAATTGTGGTAGTCTTTACAAATTATATTCTAATATACTCCAAAACCAAGGAGGATCATGAGGATCATCTAATAAGGGTACTAGAGACCTTCAAGAAAAAGAATCTCTAAGAAAAGTACACCAAGTGTGAGTTCTAGTTGAAGGAGGTCTCATTCTTGGGTCATATCATCACAAGAAATGGGATATCAGTGGATTTATCCAAGACAGCTACAATTGAGGGACGGATGAGGAAAACATTGGTAACAGATATATATAGCTTCTTGGGGTTAGCTGTATATTATTTCCGATTTGTGAGAAATTTCTTACGATTGTCCAACCCTCTTACCAATATAACATGGAAGGGAGTAGAGTTTTCTTAGAGTGATGAATGTGAAGAGAGCTTCAAGGAGTTGAAAAAAGGGCTTATCACACTGCTCGTTCTCACATTAAACATGAGTGGAGAACTTTTGTGGTATTTAGTGATGCTTTGAAGAAGGTCATGGATTGTGTGTTGATGCAGAATGATAAAGTGATAGCCTATGCCTCAAGGTAGCTAAAAATCCATGAGAAAAACTATCTCATGCATGATCTAGAGTTGTCAGTTGTTATCTTTGCGTTGAAAATCTGGCAGCATTATCTCTACGGGGAGAAGTGTGAGAGATATACTAATCACAAGAGCCTCAAATATATATTGACACAGAAAGAGATTAATATGTTCCAATGAATATGGATATAACTCATCAAGTATTATGACTTCTCAATCCATTAACACCTTGAGAAAGCGAACAAGGTGTAGGATGCTCTAAGTAGAAAGGATCCAGTGATTCTGTCATCGATGAGAATTGATAAGGATCCAATCGTCTTAGATTTGTAGAGGATAGACAAGGGAATAATTAAGGGAAGAACAAAATCAATCCTTTCTCAAATTATTGCTTGACCATCCCTCTTGGAGAAAATAAAGGATGATCAAATAAAGGATGTAGAAATTCTGAAAAGGGTGGAAGCTATCAGAAATGGGAAACCCTCATAGTTCATGTTTGACAAGGATCGAATTCTGAGATTTGGGCCACGATTATGTATACCATTCGATCCATAGATAAAGAAGGAGCTTCTGAATGAAGCACATAGCTCAGCCTTCTCTATTCACCTGAGGAACACAAAGATGTGTCGAGATCTCTGAGAAAACTTTTTGTGGGACAATATGAAAAGGGAGATTGTTGAATATACATCAAAGTGCTTGGTATGTTAGAAAGTGAAGGCTAAGAGGAAAAAGTTTAAGGGGATGATGAAACTGATACCCATACCAATATGGAAGTGGGAGAACATTACCATTGACTTTTCCACTACACTTCCAAGGACATCCAGAGAAAACAATGCCATATGGGTAGTTATGGATCTTCTTATGAAGACAACTCACTTTATCGTGATTAGAGAGGACTTCTAATTAAATCAACTTGCACAGATTTACATAAAAGAATTGGTAAGGCTGCATGGAGAACCACTATCTATTGTATCTTATTGTGATCTGAGATTCACCTCAAAGTTCTGGAAAAGTATCCAACATGCTCTAAGCACTGAACTGAACTTCAATACGGGCTATCATCCTCAAACTGATGGCCAATCTGATCGAACTATTCAGACACTGGAAGATATGTTAAGATCATGTTCTATGGACTTCAAAGGAGGGTGGGACTAACATCTTCCATTAGTTGAATTCTCCTACAATAACAGTTTCCACTCGAGCATCTGAATGGAACCATATGAAGCCCTTTATGAGAAAAGGTGCAAAACACCAGAGTGTTGGGATGAAATCATTGAGCGTAAGCTTCTAGGACCTAAAATGGTCGAAGAAATGGTGGGGAAGTTGAAAACCATTCAACAGCGTATCAAGGCATCCCAAAGTCAACAGAAGAGTTATGCAGATAACCGTTGATGAGACCTTGAGTTCAAAGTTAGAGACATGGTGTTTCTACACATCACTTCATGGAATAAGGTCGTGGGGTTTGTAAATAAGGGGTATTTAAGTCCTAGATACATAGGCCCATTCAAGATTCTTGATCGTGTCAGGGTTGTGCCCTATCGACTAGCACTTCCACCTACCATGGCCAAAGTACATGATGTCTTTCATGTATCTCTCTTAAGTAATTACATACCAAACCCTTCACAAGTACTCTGTTCAAAGGTACTACAACTAGAAGATGATCTTTCTTAAGAGGAGAAACTGGTGAAAATCTTAGATCATAGAGAAAAAGTTCTATGAAATAAGACAATTCCCCTCATCAAGGTGTTGTGGAAAAACCACAAGTTTGAAGAAGAGATGTGAGAATTGGAAGAAGTGATGAAGCAGAGTTACCCACATCTGTTTTAGTGTGGGAAAATGAAATTTCAAGGGTGAAATTTCTTAAGGGGGTAAGAATGTAATGACCCAAAAATTCATTAATTAAAATCCTTCTTGGTCTATTTAAATGTATTCTTATTGTTATGTAAAACGTGTGAACTTATTATGTTTTATGTTTTGGATTTTAAAATACCATTAGTAATTGTGATTGTTGCTAATATATCCATTGAACATTGATCACATGATTATTGTAAATATAGAGATTTAACAATTCCAATTTACTCAGACAAAGGAAGCGATGGCCTCTTCCAGTATACTTGCCTCGTACGAATCCCATTTTTCAGAGCTCAGAAAGGAGGTGGAGTCATTGGGATATGCTCTTGACCAAGACCAAGTGGATCTTTAATACGTTAATCTTGACCAGAACTACCTATGAGATAAGTGTAAGTTGATATAGATTACCACAGGAGCGATGTTATTCGAGCCACCCCAAGAGTCTTTCAAAATCGCGTACCTTGCCCTAATGTCTTAGGTAGGTGTTTTAAGGGGTTATGTAACAAGACCCTAGAATTATGATTATTTTTTTTATTTTTTTTATATAATAAATAATATACTTTCATTTTATTATTGTTACTTTGTAAATAGTTTTTAAAGCAAAAATAGTTTTTTTAGTTGATGTTAAACTAAAGAATCTATTTTGATAAATTAATAGATTTTTGAATAAAATAATATTTTAAAAAAATATTATTATTATTAAATTATTTTTTATTAAGTATAAATGATAGCATAATTTTTATGAATACAATTGTAATTTTTATTAAGGTTTGAAAGCTATTTATGTCAAAACCCATGAATTTTTTATAAATATCGGTCTTTATTTTAAAAGTTAAAATTCACATATTTATAAAATTATTTGGATAAAATGAATATCATTTTTTCAATCAGGATGTCGAAATTATTCAACGGTGAATTTTTCATAATTTTCTGGGACAGTCGAATTTTGGGTAAAAATTAAATATCGTTTAAATATATAATGTGTTTTATGACATCATAATGATCCAATAGTGATGTAATAAAATAATATAAACATTATGCTCATCCAATATATGTTTTACCATTAAAATGATGTGATTTTATATTTGTTTTATTAATTTTACAAAGCTTTAGTGGACCCTTCAAGACTTATAAAACATTTTAGTTTTTTAAATTGATTTCCTTGAGAGTGTGACTCACCTCCACATAAGCAACCCTATTATTTTAAGAATATCAGCCATTGGATTTATACAATATTTTTTTCCACTCCCCTTTGGAAAAAACCATGGGTAAAACCATGGGATGGCTTGTGGATTTGATTAGTTTAATGTGTGGTGTCCCAAACCTAAATAATAAAGAATTCCCTCTCCTTTCCTAGATAAACCCACCCAAGCCCCCACTTCCTCTTCACTCAAAGCCTTCGGAGTTCATCCAACCTATAATCTCCTATATCTATAATCCTCCAAATTCTCCCCAATCTCCTAATAATTATCTTTCAATCCCCTCCCAATCCTTTGGAATCACACTTCAAATTAAGGGATTCTCACTTTCCTTATTTATGTCCAAGTTTCTTTATATTGTTATGCCCTTTTATTTTCAATTATGAATGTTGGGGTATGATATCACACCTCCCCCATACTTCCTTATTCATGTTTTAATAATGATATATCCTATTTCTCTCTCATTAATGCCTCCCATGTACACCCATTACCATGTCAAAATTCCATAAGTAATTTCTCTCTCCTAATTTACATTCAAGCAATTCTTTTGTATTACATATCTATATTACATTACATTTGTTGGGACATGTATCTATATGACCCCCCCCCCCCCCCCCCGACTGTCCATTTCATGTACATATGATTAGACACCCATTTATCTCTCATAAACCATTTTTTTATGAATTCTTATGTCATGTTGTTATGCTGCCGAAATTGCACCGTGTTTTTTCAAGCCAAGATCATTGTGTAGTGAAAACTATACCCATGTCTCTATAAAGGGTATTCACCTATATAAACATATAAATATTCAATGGTACTTTCATTTATTTATTACAAATTCCTTAATCGTGGAATAACTTATTATGTTGATTGATTCCATGTTTTATGATCCATGTGGCACACTTATGCATGAAATGAAATGTTTAAGAAGGGTGCGCCTTAATAGCACTCAAATGCATTGGATAAAGTATAGTATCATGATAAGTCATGTGTAATAAGTGTTGACTCATGCTAATTCAAGTGCAAAGAGGGTTTACTCATGCTTCATGTTCAATGAGGTTTTACTCATGCTTCATATGTAATGAGCCTCGGCTCATGCTAATATCATGTTAAATGTTGTTGTCGCATCTCAAAGTTATGATTATCATGCTTTATCATGCCTTTATTTTTATGTTTTTCTTGCAATCCATTGATATTACTATTGAATAAAATGTATTGTAATCTTCATGTTATTCTTCTTTTACTCCCTTACTGGGCTTTATAGCTCACCCATTTATTACGTATGTCCTCAGGTTATCCCATGCAATGATAAGTATGAGGGAATGTAGTGGCCAGGTAAAGGAAGTTTTTAATAATATGTTGTGTTTTATGTTTTAAGTTGTTATGTAATATTACAAATCCCCGAAGACACTAGACATCTTGATCTTCTATGTTGTATCAAGTGAAGTTTTTATGTAATAAATTATGTTAAGTGTGTAATAAAGAGAAGGGTTGTTATAATTTTATAATTTATTTGTATAATCAAATCCTTCTAATATCATTATATGATATTAAAAATTGATACATGGTAGCTTTAGTGAAAGAAATTACTGAAAGTATGTATTATCTAATAATTCATGTACTACCATTCATAGAACCATAACATTGTAACCCACAATAAAATATGGTTTACATCAATACAAATCATTACAAGGTTAATTCCATCAGGTCTATGATTAATATTAATGTATGTTTTGATCAATATCTCATTTACACTAAAGCCACATAAACTTAGTGTACTTTCACCTAATGTCACATTATATGTCACAACTTGTGAATCCATATCCAAATATTATTGTATATATCTACAAAAACTATATTTGGATAATCTATCATACATTTTCACTATATGTTACATGATATGTAACAAATTGTGAAAAAACATCCCAAACTCCTTTTAGATAATATCCAAAACAATTTTATAGTATCTCTCTATTTTTTTTATAAATAACCTATAACAAAACATTATCCTCATTTACATAACTACAATGTGCAGCTCTATGGTCCTTTGTTACATTTTTAATTATTATGAAGTGCATAATTTATAATTATAAGAAATGAGTGGTCTCTAGAAAATCATTATTACATGTACAGTAGTAAAGGGTTCTAGCATGATCTCTATTAAACACATGTATCTATATATATATTTTCACTAGCTATATCATATATAATATGTATACTCATATAATCCCTTTGTTTAATACATAAAGTGAACCTAAGACAAATATTATGTCAATCATAAATATACTACTTATATGTTTTCAATTCTTTGTGTAGAGACTAAATAGACAGATGAACACAACACTTTTTATTCACCCTCATATATCACATGACCCTCATTTAAATAGATAATCACTTAAAATGTCTCATATCAAGGTAAGGCCATAAACTTCCTCTTTCTATCTCAATCGAGTATCTAGATTTCATAATCATCATACAAGAGGATAAATATTATCTTAGATGAACCTAAAATGATTAAAATATCAATAATATACCCAACCTCCCCATAATTATCTTATCCTTAGTGATAACTTAATAAAGGTATTAAAGTATTATTGTTCTCATGCTTGGTATATTTTTGGACTCAAGTAGTGTGGATTGAATATGAAACAAACGCCTCTAATATACCAAAGAAATTTTATATGTCATTACATGTGGTATACATAGTGATTCATCTAGTATAAGAATAACTTTTCTTATCTTATGAGTGAATTATGTATCACTCTGTGAAACCCAATCCATACTGATCTTCATATGTCAGCACAGTCGCTGATAATCCATGATGACCATCAATTAGGGATGAATAAAAGTTATAATTTGAGTGGTTAATTATCATTAAACATCTAGTGATATATACATATATATAATATGAATGGAAGAAAAAATTTAGACTATCATATGCATAACATGATACATTCGGTATATTCTCAAAATCATTTAAGAATACACAAACAAAACCATACATAAAATTTCATCTAATTACATCACTTATGAGTGAACACCATAAGGACCTTATGTTTTCTACATTATAAAGGTTTTATTAAACACATTATACCACTATGTAATCAATTAAATATAATTATATTACCATATGATAAATCCTTGTACTAAACTCCTTTAATGGTTTCACATCTATGAATAACTTTTTTTGAATAATGGTTATATTAGGATTATAATCATCCTGTTAAAATCTTTGAATGTAACATTAAAACTTATTTACCTTATAACATTTAATGTTACAATGTTAATAAATTATATTTATTTAAATAGTTATACTTATTTATAAGTTAACCATCATCATTGGAAAAATTCCATTCACACATTTTTTTAGGTTATTTAGTAAAAAAATAAAATGTAAATCTTTAAATTAAGATCATTCTTTATCAATATATCCTGAACTCCTTTACTAATAATATAACATTCACTTTAAATTAAAAAATTATAATTTTTTATTTTTTATGTATTGAACTTCTCCATTTTCAAACATACTCACACTATATTTTTAGAAAAAAAATTAAAAATATATTTCATGGAAATAAACTCTTTTTTTATGAAATAACACGTATTTACTCTATGAAAGTATTTAATAAATTAAATATTAATGAACATATATTATTTATTATTCTATGTGTTTGGAGTAATAATATATAAATATGATTTTATTTAATAAAATATGGTACTATTGGGGGGTGGTAACTCTTTCATTCATATTTTAATAAATTACTTGAATAATTTATTTTATCCTAGATAAAACAATTTTACCCTTACTTCTCTTTGAAAATTTTATAAAACTCAATTAGTAAAAAAGAATCTGTGTCAAACCCATTATATTATATTATTTATAACCATAATTATTTATAAGTAACTTCTCTAATCATATAATAGAAAATTAAATGAAAATATATAGCCTTTATTCAGATCCACTTGACGATTGATGTAACCAATGTCTCCACCTCCTTGATATAACAACCCTTTTCTTTATTTCTTAAGTTCAAAATTCAAGCTCCATCTATCAACTCTTCAACAATTTGGAGGTATTACTCATACTCATAACTATTATTTTTATCTTGTTTTGTTATCAGATACCTTTTAAAATAGAAGAATTAAATTCTATAACATTAATAATTGATGTGAACTCCCTATACCTTTCTTTATAACACATAATTTAGGTTTTATTAACCCAATTTGATTATTTTATCCTCAAATATTCTTCATATGGATTATAATTTTACACTTTTCTACTTTCATCACATCACCAAACCCTTAACCTCTCATTTTCTACTCAATGATCCTCGACATATTAAATATATTCGGTAAATATTTTTTTAAATGATTAATATTTTAATTTATAATAAATTTACAAAACATTTAAATTAATTATTTTAAAATTAATTCCATATCCAAATATGTTATTAAAGAAGACCCCATCCTCTCTAATTCATTAATTTATCTAAATATAAAAGTATATGAGGGGATACTAAATTTCCATTGATCATTTTTCATATAAATAATTATTTTCAAACTATCAAGAAAATATTTATTATTAATAATGTAAGTATATAGATTTTATTGTTGAAAAACTTTAGTAGTCAAATATTTAAGAAGGGGTTTATATAGGAAATTAAACATACATTTTTCTTGATAACTATTCTCAAGTTTTTGTATTAGTCTAAGAATTTTCTTCTATTAAGATTATTTTTTTAATAATTGATCTAAAATTAATCTTTGATAATTATCATTATATTCTATGAACAAAAAAATATTTTATTAGTTGAGTATCATGTTTCACAATAATTTAATAGGGGATAATATTAAATTTCATCCCATTAATGTAATGGATCCTTTTAATATAAATCAAATCCATAAGTTGTAAAATACCCATATTTCATTAAAAAAAATCCAATATAATATCACAAAATAATTTATGAAAATATATGGTAGATAATCATGTCATTAATATCACATATAACTCTTTAATAGTTTATTAGAAAACTCATTTACCAAATCCATCATATAGATTATCCTGACTTTATTCACTGATATCCTAACCTTTATGGTTTCCTAGCTATGTGTAACCCAAATATCATTCCAAGAATAGAATAATAATTGTTAGGGACACCTGTATTTTATTTTTATTACATAATATAATCCTTGGGAACCTAAATTTAGAATAACTGGAAAATGCCTATCGTGGGGAGTGGAAAAAAACAATTATATTTTTCCTAGTGCAGCACAGCGACTGACCAAGGTCGTCTCTCTTGACGATCATTCTCAATATAGTTCACTTCATTTCTATAATTAACCTAATATATCTCATTTTTTATTTTTTTTATTATTAAAAACAATGAGTTGTAAAATGATAATTTAAACTATCATGAAAATCTAAACAAAATGAGTTAATAAGAAAGAACTTTGTTTTGGGGTTCAGTCTTGGATTCAATCATTATTTTCCTACATGTGTTTGATTTATCTGGATAATTCAAAAAAATCTCATGTTTGAATCGCTATTATTTTCCATAATAGAATTAGTTTGAGTTTCATGGCATTGGGGGGACCTCACCACATCAGGTACATTCGTCTCACCCAAGCATGCTACTCAATTCTACCACAAACTTAATTAAACTTTAAATAAAATTCATGAAAACCTTGACCTTACCCTAAGCCAAGTCTTGTTATTAGCCTATCATTTCTAAGAGTATGAGATTACTTGGTGGAGTGGGTGGTAGAAGAGAGAGTGTGTGAGATAGAGAGAGTAAGAAAAAAAGAAAAGTGGATGGAGAAACACAAATTCATGGATTAATAAAACTAAAATAAAAATTATAATTGAAAATAAAACTAAAAATAAAAGTAAAATGAAAATAAAATAAAAAGAAAAAATTAGGGGGAAGAGAGAAGAGAAACAGTGACCCATGCCCCAGTGGGATCCCTCCTTGGCAGTTTCTTTTTCTGGACGAAGCTTCTAGGAAGGTTCTTCCAAAAGTATAACATTCAACGGCAGCCTTAATGACTTCCAAAATCCCTAAAATTTGTTGAAGAGCTGGTCCTATCTATCCTCGTACTATTCCAGGTGCAATAACCTAAATTGGATGTGTTTAGGCCAGGTTTTGGTTATGTTATGGTGGTGGGGTCCATGATGTCCACTCGGAAAAATCATAAACTTCATTGATTTTTTAAGCCCTTTAGATGGTCGAATCATCTCCTAGTTCAAAAGAAAAAGTTGAAGGAAATAAAATCAGTATTCTAAAAAAAATATTCACTAAATTTGGAATTATATTTTAAAACTAATGACCAAAATACCATTGAGGTAAAAATCTGTCAAAAATCCAGAAATAAGTTCTTTTCACAATTTTTCTCATTTTCATTATATAATCCAAATTACCCTATATTTTAATAAAACAATGAAATGCATAGGTTTTATCATTGAGAAACATTAAAAATCCTAATTATTTGATCAAAAATATACACGTAAATATGCTCTATCAAATACCCCCACAATTAAACCATTCTTGTCCTCAAGCATAAAATCTCAACATGGAAATCAGAGGACACAAATGTTACCAATATTCAAATTTCAATGTGATAAAATGAAACAATTTTTAATGTGAAATCAAACTTTCAAAAATCTGCATAAAATATCAATTTAATTTCCCATTTTTTCAAAGAAACAAGTAATTCACATATTTTACTTTTACCCTTTGAAAATTGATTGAACTTCTCCTTTAATTCATTCAAGCTCCTTGATTCATTATTATTAAACATGTCAAGTCATGATTTACCTCACTTTTGATTCCTTTCTCTCATCACTCATGATACAATTCAAGTAGATTTGGGCTCATATCATGAGAACGTTATCCATAGGCTTGTAAATGAACTACTTTCTCCACTTTGTAAAGAAAAAAGACAAATAAAATCATGAGGACTTGCAATAATGGATCAAATGACTCTAAGACTTAAGGTTTGTAGGATTTTATGCTTTAAAAATTAAGGCCCAAGAAGGAGGATAATCTCTAAAGTACAATGCATGATATTAAAATTAAAAGTGTAATGAGTTTCTCCCCATCAAAGTAGGAACACCCACTTCCAAAAACTCAAAGAAAATGTTATGATCAAATTATACATAATTAATGATTTGTGCACCCTCTTGAATATTTTTTAATTTTTTAATTTTTTTTCTTTTTTAGAAATTAATGATTAGATCAAACCTCACATCCATCACCTAACCACATACAATCATAAGAACTTCGATCTGGAAAATGTTGATTTTTTGTTCTCCCAAATCACAACCCATTTTTCTATTCTTTGGATATTTTTGTCATTTTATTTATTTTTTTCAATTCAAGAGGGGAAAACAATATATTATAATGAATTATTACACAAAATTTTACAGTTCCTACCATAACACCCCCACACTAATTCCTTACAATGTGTACCATCATGTCCACCAAGATTCTCTTTACCCCCACACTTCAACTTTAAAATATCATGAAAATACCAAGAGTAGGGTAGGAATGGATAAAAATGGATTGAAACATGGCTCATCCCAATATATGTCATTCATGGTTTCTATGGGATAAAAGAAGGATTGATGTAAATATGTTATTTTAAGGAAAATTATCTTTTTAAAGGATGCCTCAATTATTTTAAATGTGCTTTTGCATAGTCATATCTTTAACAAGTTTTAATATAAGTTCCGTTCAGTTACATGTCCCAATATAACTCAATAAATATGCTCAAGATAAATAGGAAGTACTTGGTCTATAAATCCTCTAAGGAATGAGACATATGATTTTGGAAAATCACTCAAGGCATGAATAAAATAAAAAATAAATTAACATAAATTTTAGAAATTCAAAGCATGAAAAATGGCAGGGAAATTTCATTTACATGAATCAATTAATTCCTTCCAATCATGAGTCATTATTTCAATATCCATGATTCATTTTAAAAATACAATTCTTCATTTCAATAATTTAATCATATCATCTTTGAAATCTAAAACATGGCATCATGAGATTTATAAGAAACTCATGTCTTCTAGATAAGTCAAGTAAAACATGAATTCAAGTGTAGGCATGAAATTTTATATTTAAAGCTCAAAACATGTTGTGGACAAAAATTTGGAGAGTTTAAAAGATAAAATACTAAAATTGAACTCCCTTTTTCCATGAAAGTTGGTCCTTCCCCTTCACTATCTGAGGATTACTTCTACCATAATGATCCTTTAAAATAAAACTACTCTATTAAGAATAAAGATCATGTCATCTAAGCTCAAAAAAGATAGAGGGAGTGGGTTGCATGATACACTACTTCTAAGAAAAGAAATTTACATCTAAATTCCTATAAAAAAGAAAATATAAATCTTGGTATGATCCCCCAAGCGATCCCTAAATTTTTACTACCTCCATAGGGTAGGACCAGCTGTTATCGAAAGTCCAGTAGAGGATGAAGCTTCTTTGATTTGAACCACCACATGTGGATTTTTCCAGCTTGTGCTTCATCCTTTTGGGGGATTAATGATCCATGTATAGATTAAATCATATCCTATACCTTCACAGTTAGGCATATCTTGCATGGTGGGGGTAGGATGAAGTATGAATCATCCTTCTTCTTGGTTTCTACTTGTGAAACCTCTTCTTCCTTATCCAGTGGTTCCTCAAGGTATGTTGCATCAAAGGAATAATCAATGGGAAAGTTAGAGTGTAATTATATTTGAATAAAATTAAAACATGATGTATCAAGATTAAATTATTCCCCATAAAACTAAGTATCTTTTTTCAGGGTTTCCTTAGGTAAATCCCCTAGCATCTATTCATGAACTTCCTTCAAGAAATATTCAACATGTTCGGGAAGCTTCATATGTTCCTCACTAGGTGCACATTAAGGTTCTTCGTCATCTTCTAAGGCATAGATGATATTGTATGATACTGTATAATCAAAACCAAAAGGAGTTATGTAGAATTAATATTCATTAAAATTAGAAGAGATAGAGTTAAAGAATGGTTCAACTCCCTAAGTCTGTTCAGCTTCAATGTTTTCCTCAGTGGTAATTTCCTATTGGAGTAGACTCTCTAATGATAGAGGTAGGTAGTCGAGATCCTCTATATTAACCTCAAATTCTACAACTTAGGTGGTTTTTTCTTTCAGTGGTGCTAACTCTTCTTCTTTTTATTGTATGGGGAGATCAAGAAATTCCTCACATTTAATCAAGAATTCATCCAATATTTGTTGATATCCAACTTGTAACTCAGTAGGTAAGTCTTCCTCCTTTGGTACCTCAGCTTCTTGATCCTTCTTAGGGTTGGGTTTCTCCATTAATGAACGAATATAGTCAAATTTTATTTTAGCTTTTCTTGTCAGTTGTTCAATGATTTATCTAAGTTTATTCCCTAGAGACCTTATAAAATCTTCTTCTTCCTCCTATTATTGCTACACCTGGGATTAATTTTTCTATATATAATATTCTAAATTTAAATATATCATTAATGTTTTTTTTAGTTTTTTTAAAAAATTAAATCTACCTAAGATGTGAAAATAGAAAAAATAAATGAACTAATGATTGGCTTCCCGGAAAAAGCTCTAGTTTTGACGCACGCCTGTTGTGGGGCGTGGTCAAAAACAATTATATTTTCCCTAGTACAGTACAGTGTCTGACCAGGGTCATCTCTCTTGAGGAGTCTTATCAATGTAGTTCACTTACTTTCTCTAATTCACTTAATCTATCTCTTTTTGTAGTTTTTGATTATTAAAAACAATGACTTGTAAAATGATAATTCAAACTATCATGCAAATCTAAACAGAATGAGTTAATAAGAAAGAACTGGGTTTTGGGGTTCATTTTTGGATTCAATAATTATTTTCCTACATGTTATTGATTTATCTTGATAATAAAAAAATAAAATCTCATGTTTGAATCACTATTATTTTCCATAATAGAAATAATTTGAGTTTCATGACATTGGGAGGTCGTCACCACATTGGGGACATTCATCCCACCCAAGCATGCTACTCAATTATACCACAAAATAAATTAAACTTTAAAGAAAATTCATGAAAACATTGACCTCACCTCAAGCCAAGTCTCATGATTAGCCTCTTATTTATGAGATTATGATATTACTTGGTGGAGTGGGTGGAAGAAGAGAGATTTTGAGAGATAGAAATAGTAAGAAAAGAAGAAAAGTGGATGGAGAAACAAAAATGAATGTTTTAATAAAACTAAAATAACAATAACAATTGAAAATAAAACTAAAATGAAAATAAAATAAAAAGAATAAATGAGGGGGGATAGAGAAGAGAAGCAGCAGTCTGTGCCCTAGTGGGATCCCTCCTTAGTTTTGGGTGTCGAGCTGATGATTTGAGAAGGAGGCAAGGGCCTCCTTTTATAGGAATAATTATATCCTCCGAATGTTTGTGCTTTTTTGGACCATTAAATGGTTTATTCACACCAGTACCCCTTATTTAAAGTTGTTCAAAAATTCTTTTATGTTCACCTTCAAAATTTCAACTCATTTTAAGACCGGAAGAATGAGTTATTAATTTATCATTGGTGGGTTTTTTTTTTTGGATGAAGCATCCAGGAAGGTTCCTCTAAAATTATAACATTCAACGGCTGCTTTAATGACTTCAAAACTCCCTAAAATTTGTTGAAGAACCGTCCCTATCTGTCCCAGTGCTATCCCAGGTAGAATCACCTCAATTGGATATGTTTAGGCTGATTTGTGGTTAAGTTACAAAAGTGGGGTCCACATTGTCCACCTGAGAAAATCATAAACTTCATTGATTTTTTAAGCTCTCTAGATGGCTAAATCAGCTCCTGGTATAGAAGAAAAAGTTTAAGAAAATAAAATCAGGATTATAAAAAAATATTATTTACTAAATTTGGAATTATATTTTAAAATTAATGACTAAAATACCCTTGTGGTAAAAATCTGTCAAAATATCCAGAATTAAGTACTTTTCACAATTTTTCTCATTTTCATTCTATAATCCAAATTGCCCTATATTTTAGTAAAAAATGAAATAAATAAGTTTTATCATTGAAAACATTAGAAAATACTCATTATTTGATCAAAAATATGCCCGTAAATTTGCTCTGTCAATAACCAACCATTTTAATGATTGATTTCTTAATAAGTGTTCACTTTAGACAGAATAAATCACTTAGTATTTTTAAGGGTTTTTTAAAATTTCATCACATTTTCTCATGTATTCACTTCATGTATGCATGATTCTAATGATTTATTTTATATATATTACACCTTCAGTCAAAATAATATTCGGAAAACATATTAATATTAACACTTTACATAACTCATGATGTGTGTTTCCTAAAAACAAATATCACTTATATTCACATATATTCAAATTCATCAATTGAATATAATAAATTAATACATTTATTGTTAAGGTTTAAAATCATATGAAATAAAAATACCTATAAGACTAAGTATGGGGTGACAGGTATCCAACCCCCACATATTTATATAGAGCCTAATTCATCTGAATAGTGAGAATTCTAACCTATGGTCTCACAACCTAAGGATTAATACCCAATATAATCCTAAAAAATATGCATAAATCATAATCAGCCTTTACTATTAAGTTCATAACACACAAAAATAATAATATTGGATGAATATAAATAATTCTTATATATTACATAGAATATATCTTTTTATATACATGTTATAATATTTATAATAAATTATTTAAACCATTTAAACTAAATCATATATTCATTTATAAAAAAAATATTCATGGATAAAATAAAGAAGAGAATAAATTAAATATATAAACTATTCAAAAATTTAGATATAAGAATAAAAATTATAATCATTTCATAAATAAATAATTATAAACACATTATAATTTAAATAAAAAATATGAACATTTTCTATTTATTTTAATATAAAATCTTTCAAATTAGCATTATACATGGTATTAAATATGAACTCCTTTAACTATATAATATAGGATATTTATGAAAAAAACCCTTTTTATATTCCATAAGAAAATTTGATATTCTATGTAAAAAAAATTATATAATTAAAATATAAATATTTCAAATTATTAAAATCTTGATTAAAGGAACAAAAACTCTATTTGGAATGATTTAAAACAATTTTCAAATGCTTCTTTTTAATATGAACATTTCATATTATTATTTATTAATATTTCATAAAATAGTGCTAATTAGCTAATTAGATTATGATGATAAATATTTTTATTTTTTTCTATAAATTATGTAAAATTCAATGAGTAATTTAATGGATATAAGAAGAGTGATGGTGTTTGTAGTTCTTCCTAAAATGAATGCACTGTAAGGTGTAATCATTAGTGAAACCATCAAAAAAAGGGACACCAAGAGATATCAATTCCACCACCAATATAAGTCACTTAAGAAGAATTGAAATAATTTTTTATAAGATGTAATTTTTTTGTTATCAAAATTAAGGAAGGAAAGAATGTTTTCAGTAGGTAGAGTAAGAATTCATGGAGGTACTTATATCTGAAAGTAGCCACTGCATTAGATGATTGTTGAACAATTATTCAAGTGAAATATAAATATTTAAGATGTTGAAAAAAATTATCTAAAATAGTTTCTAAGTATATATTGAAGATCTAGATAAATGGGGTATTGTGTAACACCCCAAGATTTTATAGTATGTTTTCTTTTTAAAAAAATCAATAGCTTGCATTGCACGCAACACCAAGTTTGAACGCAATGTGGTCTATTAATAAGTGGCTATTATAACCTAGCTATTAAAATAATAGGAGTGAATAGTATTAACCACATTATGAAATTTATATATTTAATATTCATCCAAAATATTTTATAAGCATAAGATAAGAATGAATATTATTTTACACCATAAAATACTATTTTTCTAAAGGTAGTTTTACCACATTTTGATGGTGTACTTATTTTAAATCTAGTTTTTAAAAAATTTAAAAATTATATTTAAAAAAATATACTTATTCTTTGAAATAATATTATAAAATTTTAATTCGGTTATATTTTTGGTATTTTGTTTACAAGTTTTATGTTTTGATGAATAGTGATAAAATGTTGTATTTTAATTGAAAACAAATTTTCGTCTAAATAATTTATAGTGTTAAATTATATTTTAATTGATTTTAAAGTATAATTAGAATAATGTTTTATAAGTTAATCCAATTTATTTCATTGTAATCAATTTCAAATTGAATTTTGATATAAAAATATTTCAATCTTTCAAAAGTTTCACTTTAAAAACTCATTTTCTCGTTCCGTCAATGAGGTTAATTTTAAATTAATTACTACAAGTTCTACATTTAAAATTTTGAAAATTGGATTCCATATTTGGAATTAGTGATTCTAGATTATGTAAATAGGTTTATTTTATTTTTGGGCATTTTGAATAGTAAATTTAGTAAAAAAAAATTAACACAGTTAAGGGTAAATTGAGTAATTAACGGTAAAAATAATATTATAAATATTATAGAATTACCCTAAAACCTGTAAAATATCATTAGATAAGTTGTTTTATACCATAATCATCCTTGTACAAAGATTATAAACTTTTTAATCCACTTGTATTAGAGGATGACATTTATTATATTCTATTTAATTAGAAGTTAAAGATGTCATAATCATATTTTTAAAAACAATATCATTTTTAATATAGGGTTATATAGAAGATAAATTTGACTATAAATAGTAAGTGGAAATAAAAAATGTTTATATTCATCATGATAATTTATTTTTAATTTTTAATATATAAATAGTTACCTTAAAGGCTTATACAAGGATAATGCAGTAATTATTTAATTAATAGAAATATCAAATAAATGATATTAAAAATATTAAAATAAATATAATTTGACATAATTAATGTCATACATCAATTTTATATATTACTTAAACATATTATAAATTTATTAAAGTTTTTCGGTTCTAAGATATCATGATTTTATGAAATTTTAAAAAATCCAAGTAATGAATGATATCAAAATTGGAATTAATTTTATATTAAAATAAATAATATTTTATTAAATAATATAAAATTATTAAAAATATGAAATGTGGAAAAATAATTGGGATAGTGTTAATAATGTCATAAATGAATCATTTTAGGTTATTTTGGCATTTTATAGTAACTATATTAACCTTTAAAGAGTAAAAATGCATGTGGTCACAATAAGAGTTTACAGGTTTAAATAAGGGTTAAAACAAAAAGATAAGGGTACTAATGTGACCAAAATTTGTTTAAAAATTTTAGGTTGAGATAATTTATACCCATGATCATATAATATTCTAAATAACACACTTTTTATCCATTTTTAATTAAAAATTAATTTATATTAATTTAACATTTTTAGAGTTTTCAAAAGTGCCCATCACCTCAATTATAAGAGGCAACCTCATCCCCCACTTCTTTACACCACATTGAGCCTTATAGATCGACCAAACCCTACCCATTTCTCTTTTAAATATCTTTATATAAGTTCTTGAGATCCTATTCTTTCAGAAATACTAAACCTAGATCCCTTAATAAGTGATCTAAAGGAAGTCTATCAAAGAAGAGGTAATCATTTTTACCAACTCATTCAAGTTCATTTCTTCTTCAAATTCCTCTTAATATGTTATTTCAATTATAAAGTAATAAATAAAGTATTATATATATTCTGGTATTTTATTATGATTATGGTAAAACTATATTCCACCTATTATCCATCCTACAAAAAATAAAAGCACTACATGTGCGTATGTATGGCTTACCGTCTCCACGCTATGGTGTAAATTGTTTTTCATCACCACTTTTATTTAGATGGGTATAATGATGTATATAATGGGTATAAATAATAAATATTATGTGATATTAATTCTTTATAATTAATATTCCATCTAATTCCTTACCCTTTCACCATTAATGGAATGATATCGGCGTTCGTGTGTACGTACGACCTACCATCTTCACGACGCAATGTGATTCATTTTCTAAGTAAACCATTCAAGAATGATTATAAAAATATATATAATGAGTAAATATAATATATATGAACTTAATATCATTATTTATATAAAATATATATATCCTATTTATAATAAACAAGACTCACATTACAAAACATGCATAGGAAAATGAAGCAGTTAACACCTGAAATAAGGGTAATAATGAAATTTTGTTAACAAAATGGTATGAGAAGATCATATATGATATCATAAATATTCATATGGTTTTGGTATAAATTAATAACATTCCTTAAACCATTATACAGGATCTGAAATCACATTCAACTAAAGGAAAGTACAAGGTATGTGATAATTTCATAATCTCATTATTAGCCGAGGTTATTTATATGTAAGTAACTTCTGGAAAAAATTTATCATCCATGTCCATGTTTCTTAAAAAAAATCAAAATATTTTTACTATTATCCTAAAAAAATTAAATTATTTTTACCCATGTTTGACTATTTATAAAATGGTTTTAAAGGAATATTTTTTTTATTTTCCAAATGAGGTACTTTATGACTTTTTCAAAAAAAATACTGAAGGAATGTTTTTTAACTTAAATAGAATGAGAGGATTTTTCCCCCATTGTGAAATGTTTTAAAGATTATATTAAAATTTTACAGGATTATTTTCAATGAAAATGTTTTCTTTTGAGAGTGTGCAACCTTTTAAATAAATGATTTCAAATTAAAAAAGAGTATTTCTATTAAGAAATTTTAATGATTTTATTAAATTATTTTAAATTATGTCAACATACTTTGTTTGATCTTATGATTTATTGAGTTTTATCTCTTATTAGACCATATAACTTATTTTATAGAATGGTTTATGATCTTTTTGACTATGTATGTGCTATTTTGATACCATCCATGGTTTGTGGTTAAAGTATTCACATTTTTTATGCTAGTTTTTCAAAAAGAATGGTTATGTTGTTTATGTTTTCATATGAGTAAGGCATTAGAATTATTAAGTGATGGGTTGGGAAATCTATAGCCACTTTATTAATCGAAAGGTCTCATGATACAAACATGTTTGGTAATTGGTTTATATCTTACCCATTTATGTATGGTGTCTTGGCCGAAGCCTTGATAGTATGTTTATGATGTCTAACATTATGTATTCCATCATTATCAGGTTAGTTATTGATATTCCTTCTTATTATTTTATTAATAGAATATCCATGTGATTATTTATATGGAATTATATGTTTTTAATTTATTATTTCCAAATTATACTTAATATTACATTTAAATGGATTTTTTTTAGTTATACACCTTGTTTTAATGTTTATGTTTATTTTTTATAATAGATTACACAGTATGTTTACCCTTAATAAGCATATGATCTCACCCATTTCTTATGTTTTATTTTTCCTAGGATTCTAATATGTGTATCATGACTAATATTCAGGTTTAATCTAGTAGAATAATGGAATTCTAAAAGTATTTTATATGTTGTGCTTTATGTTTTGAAATGTAATGTAAGGTTAATGGATATAATATGGTTTCCAAAATTTCTAAACTAATCAATAATTTAGGATTAAAATTTTGTATCTATGCCAATTTAATAAATTCAGGTACCTTCTCCAGACTATTGGGTTAAGGGTCATTACAGTTTGTATCAGATCAAGTTTAGTAGAAACCTTTGAAACTAGATTCTAAAAACATGGATTATAGAACATAACCCTAAGATAGACTT
Organism: Viscum album; assembly: GCA_963277665.1. Lineage (NCBI taxonomy): Eukaryota > Viridiplantae > Streptophyta > Magnoliopsida > Santalales > Viscaceae > Viscum > Viscum album. The sequence continues at coordinate 1,376,105,511 of OY728152.1, read as the reverse complement.
TGAGGATAAGTATAAAAGAACATCCTATAATTTTTTTAAGTTAGATATTTTGTGGGTCTTTCTAGAAATACATACGTGTATAGATACTACAAGTGGACGTAGTTCCAGAATAGATGTTCCTAGGGGTAACAACTCTGACAAGGTGCGTCAGGCCTGACTTAGTGTAACGTAGTACACAACAACAGGCCTTACTGTGAACCTATTTTGACACTCCTAGGAGATATTATTAGGATAATTCGCATTTTATTTACAAACTATTATAAAGGATATAAAAGTAAACATATCCCAAAAGAAACCATGTTTATGATTATGAGATTAGATATGTATAAATTTTTAATTTATGTTAAGTGTTTTTCTAGTTCGAAATTATGCAGTATATTTCATAACCAACTTTAGTGTATTCCATTGTTTAGAAATAGAACCTAGTGAAAGTAATGGAAATCATATTAATGCATGTAATCCATGTAGGGATTTCCCTCTTATTTAAGATAATGATGTTGGAGTTGGAGCAGCAACTGGTGCTGACCAACTTATAACTATAATGGGACAGTTGTCTTAGGTTATAAACAATAACTTTACCTGTATGGAGAATCCTAGTCCACAATGTAGATGAAAAATGTTATAATGATTCATGAGACAACAACCTCTATCATTCAATGGGACTAAAAATAAATTTTTATCTGAGCAATGGATAAGTTCCTTATAGAAGCTATTTATAGCTTTAAGAAGAAACAAAATGGAGAAGGTTGTTATAGTATTTTATCATATCTTGGGAGATGTAGATCAATGGTGGTCACTTATTCATAACATGGAGGAAGAGAAATAAATAAAAAACATTGAATGGAAAAATTTTAAGGAAATTTTCTTATAAAAATATTACCCTTGGGAACAACGAGCGGATATAGAGAGAAAATTCTTGAATCTGAGGCAAAAGGAGGATGATAATGTTTCTAAATATGAATCCAACTTTACAAGGTTATCAAGGCATGTTATGGATTATGTATGTAATACAAAAATAAATATTGATCAGTTCTTTGATGGGTTAAAATCATTTCCTTGAAGGGAACTGGCCTCCCAAAATTTCTCATCATATAAAGATATTGTCTCGTGTTCTATCAACATAGAAAAAAATTATTTAAGTATTAAGAATTTAAGGGGAAGAAAAAGAAGAAGAGAGCTGATGAACAATCTGGAAAAGGAAATAAGGAAAATGGGAATAAGCAAATAGTTTACTTTACATCCTATAATAAATGTAGAAATAAACATCATGGAACATGCCTACTAGGGATGGGAGTTTGTTGCAATTGTGTAGAAAAAGGCCACCTAGCTCATGATTGAAAGGGAAATAAAGAATCTATCAATTTTCAATGTTATAATTGTAAATAGATAGGAAATTGTCCTAAAAGACAAGGAAACATTCCCCAAACAAGGCCAAGGGAATAAGTCCAAGATTGTGCGATCACATTAGATGAGGTTGAAGTTCTTAATGATTTGTTGGTAGGTATTTTAATCATCTCCTCAAACTTAGGTAATGATTTGATTCTAGATCATCACATTATTTTCTATATTCCTAGTTTTCCAATAAAATTATACATTTCCCGTTTGATTTAATAAAGGAGTTCTTAGTAAAAACTCATAAGGGAAGTCTCCTTGCAACAAAAATGTATCAGGTAATCCCCTTTATGACACATAAGTGTGATTTACTTACTGACCTTTTCATTATACCTATGGTTTACTTTGATATAATCCTTGATATGGGATTTATTTCAAAATATGATGCAAAAAAATTATTACAAGAAGATGGAAATTATCATTTATGAGGAATAAAAAGAATCCATTTTCTTTAAAGTAGAAACTTCATCATATTATTCTTACCTAGATCCACCCCTAGTAGCTCTATTAAAGGAAATTCTTAGGGAGTAAGACAAAACAACATCTAGGGATAAATAAGGTAATATTCAAATTGAGGATGTACCTATTGTAAAAGAATACATGGATGTATTTACTGAAGAATTAACTTGACACCCCACAGAGTGTAAAGTTTTGTTTTCTATTGATTTAACCCTTTGTGAAATGCCAATATCAAAGACTATATATATAAGGGAAACATTGGAATTAGTGGAGCTAAATAAACAATTAGAGGAGTTGGGTAAAAAGGGATTTATTTTCCCTAGTGTTCCTATATGGGGAACCACTATTCTATTTGTTAAGAAGAAAGATGGATAAATGAGGTTGTATATTTATTATATAGAAATTAATGCTATTATAATAAAGAACAAGTATCCTCTACCTCATGTTGATGATTTATTTTATCAACTTCACAAAGTTAAATTTTTTTCAAAGATTAAGCTTCATTTTAAATATCATCAACTATGAGAAAATAAGAAATACATCCTGAAGATAGATTTTTAGATGAGGTGTGGACATTACAAGTTTACGGTACTTCTATTTGGATTGACTAATGCACCCTTAGTTTTTATGGATCTAATTAACAAAGTATTCAAGGAATATCTTGATGATTTTTTGTGGTATTCATTGATGATATTATGGTGTATTCTAAAATCTATTAAGACCATGATAATCACTTGTGGATCATTCTTTAGACTCTCAGAAGGAAATATTTATATGGTAAATTTAGCAAGTGTGAATTCTGAATTCAGGAAATTTATTTTCTTTGATATATTGTCTCTAAGTATGGAATATCTGTTGATCTTATAAAAACCAAGGCAATCCAAGAATAGACAGCAACAATGATTAAAACAGAGGTATGTGGTTTTATTGCTTTAGTAGGTTACTATCATCATTTCATTTATAATTTTTCCTGATTGGATAACCCATTAACCAAGATCACAAGTAAAGGGGTTATGTTTATATAGAAAAAAATATTGTAAAGAAGTTTTTGAATAATTAAAGAGAAGATTGGTCAATGCTCCAATCTTAACTTTACCATCGGGAAATAGTGGACTTTTTATTTATAGTGATACATCACATAAAGGAATTGATTTTGAACTTAAGTAGAATGATATAATTATTTCATATGTGTCAAGGAAGTTAAAAACTCAAGAACAGAATTATCCAACTCATGATCTTGAGTTAGTAGCTATAATCATTTATATGAAGATATGGAGACACTATATCTATAATGAAATATGTGAGATATATACAGATTAGAAGAGTTTGAAATTTATTTTCTCATAGAAATAACTCAATATGAGGAAAATAAAATGACTCAAGCTGCCCAATAATTATAATTACTCAAAAAACTTCCACCCAGGGAAGGAGAATAAGGTAGAAGATGCATTGAGAAGGAATGATCATGGAGTTTCGAATAAAATGAGGATTCCTAGGGATCCTTTGCTAGTAAATATAGATATAGTAATTATTATGGTAGGGGAAACATCATTACTCTATCAAATGGTTTACAAACCATTTTCATGAGAAAATATAAAAAGTTCATAGTTTGATGATGAGAATTTCCAAAAGAAAATTAAAGTCGTGAATTATGGAAAATTTGTAAACTTCATATATGAAGAAGCTATTTTGAAATTTGGAAAAATTATTTGTGTTCCCTCTATACCCAAGACAAAAATGGAATTATTGGACGATGCTCATAGATTAAATTTCTCTATACACCCTAGTAGCACCCAGATGTATATAGATTTTAAGGAACATTTTTTGTGGGACAATATGATGTGGGAAATCGCTGATTAGGTGTTAAGATGTTTGTTTTTTCAATAGGTAATGGTTGAAAGACGACACCCTATAGGATTCATGAAACATTTACCTATACCTATATATAAATGGGATGACATTAGGGTGCAATTTTTCATAGGTCTACTAAGGACTCCTAGAAAGAATAATGTGATATGGGTTATTATGGATAACCTTACCAAATCAGAAAATTTATTACAATTAGAGAAGATTAAACTATTGAAATATTAGAATGAATCTAAATTAATGAATTTGTAAGACTTCATGGTGTACCTATATCAATTGTGTCTAATTGAGATCCCTATATTACATCAAAATTCTGGAAAATTCTTCAGATTGCTCTAAATACTAAACTTTATTTGACCATAGATTATCTCCCTCAAACTGAAGAGCAGTCAGAAAGGAATATCCAAACATTATAAGACATTTTGAGGTCTTGTTCACTTTAAATTGAAGGTATGTGGGATCAGTATTTACCTTATGTAGAATTTTCCTATAAAAATAGCTTTCATTCATGTATTCAAATGGCACCATATAAAGTGTTATATGGAAAGAGATGTCGTACGCCAACTTTTTGAGATGATGTTGGAGGAAGGAATCTTGTAGGCCCATAACGTGTGGAGGAAACAACAATAAACAAAAAGACCATTCAAACCCATATCAAAGCAACTCAAAGTATGAAAAAGATTTGTGTAGATAACTGAAGGAATGATTTGGAATTTCAAGTGGGAGATCATGTTTTCTTGAAATTATCTCCATAGAAAGATATTATAAGATTCGGTAAGAAAGGGAAAATGAGCCCCATGTATATCAGACCTTTTGAAATTATAGAACTAATTTTAATTGTGTTTTATCATTTTGGAATGCCACCTAGCCATTCTAAAGTACATGATATATTCTAAATATCTTTGGTAAGGAAGTATATGCCAGACCCAGCACATGTTATAATTTATGAATAAATAGAATCGGAACAAGATTTATCTTACTGTAAAGATACTATTAATATTCTTCACATAAGAGAACAAGTATTGAGGAATCAAACAACTCAACTGGTAAAGGTATTGGGGAAAATCATAAAATTAAAGCAGTAATATGGAAATCTGAGGAAATTATGATAAAGAACTAAACAAATCGTTTTATGAGGTGATATTATAGATATTTTGAGGATGGAATTTTTTTTAAGGATGGAAGAATGTGACACCCCAAGATTTTACATCATGTTTTGTTTTAAAAAAATTGATAAATTGTGTTGCAAATAGCACCAAGTTCGAATGTACTGTGATTTATTAATAAGTGACTATTATTACCTAGACATTAAAATAATGGGAGTGAATATTATTAAAAACATTATGAAATTTATATATTTAATATTCATCCAAAATATTTTATAGATATAAGATAATAATGAATCCAATTTTACACATTCAAAGACTATATTTTTCTAAAGCCTTTTTTAACGCTTTTTTATGGCGTTTTTGTTTAAAATATAGTTTTTGACACTTTTATAAATTATATTTTAAAAAAATAACTTCTTATTTGAAATTGAAATATCAAAATATACTTTGGTTGAAATTTTGGAATTTTTCTAAGAAGTTTTATGTTTTGATGAATAATGATAAAATGTTGCATTTTAATTGAAAATTTTTTTTTGTATAAATAATTTATAGTGTTTAATTTTATGTTTAATTGATTTTAATGTATAATTAGATTAAATTTTTTTAGTTAATATGATTAATTTTATTTGAATAAAATTTACATTGAATTTGGATATAAAAACATTTTAATCTTTTGAATGTTTCACTTTAAAAACTTATTTTCTCGTTTCCTCAATGGGATTAATTTTAAATTATTTACTAAAACTTATGTTTTTTGAATTTTGAAAAATGGATTCCAAATTTTTAATCAGTGGGTCCAAATTATGTAAATAGTTTTCTTTTATTTTTGGGCATTATGAATTGTAACTTTAGTAAAAAAAAATATTAACATAATTAAAGGTAAATTGAGTTATTAAGAATAAAAATATAATTAAAAATATTAGAAAATTACCCTAACACTTGTCCAAATCTCATTGGATAAGTGGGTGTAGACAAAAATAATCAATTTGGTAATATTATAACTTTTTTAAGCCACCTGAATGAGAGTATGACATTTATTATATTTTTTTTAAAGAGAAGTTAAAGATATCATACTCATATTTTTAATAACTAAATAATTTTTAATACAGGTTTATACAAAAGATAAATTCAACTATAAAAAGTAAATTGAAATATAAAATTTCTATATTCATCATGATAATTTATTTTTAATTTTTTTGAAATAAATAATTACCTTAAATACTTATACTATGATAATGCATTAATTATTTAATTATTGGAAATATCAAATAGGAGATATTAAAAATATTAAAATAAATATAATTTGGTATAATTAATGAATTCCATGAATTTTATAAATGAAATAGACATATTAGGGGTGAATTAAAATTTTTTTCTAATATATCATGTTTTTATGATATTTTAGAAAAATCAAGTAATGAATAGTATCAAAATTGATATTAATTTTATATTAAAATAAATAATATTTTACTAAATGATATAAAATTCATAAAAATATGAAATTTGGAAAAAAAATAGCATATAGTTAGAAATTTCATCCATGAATCATTTATGGTTCTTTTTACATTTTATAGTATCTATATTAACCTTCAAAGAGTAAAAACACATGTTGTCATGGTAATAGTGAAAGGGTTTAAATAAGGTTTAAAACCAAACGATAAGGGTAATAATGTGACATAAACTTGTCTAAAAATTATTGTTTGAGAGTATTTCTGCACATAATCATATAATATTTAAAATAACTCACTTTTTTATCCATTTTTAATTGAAAATTAATTTATATTAATTTAATATTTTTCAAGTTTCCAAAAGTGTCCCTCGCCTCAATTATAAAAGGGAACCTCCTCCCTCACTTAATAACACCACTTTGAGCCTTCTAGATCTAAAAAACTCTACCCATTTATACACAAAATATCCTTATATATGGTTTTGATATCCTATTTTTTAAAAAAAAATACAAACACTATATCCCTTAATAAGATATCTAAAGGAAGTCTTCCAAAGAAGTGGTAATCGTTTTTACCGACTCATTCAAGTTCATTTCTTCTTCTACTTAATCTTAATATGTTGTTTCCATTATAAATTAATAACTACAGTATCATATATATTTTAATATGTTATTATAATTATATTAAAACCATATTACACCTTTTATCCCTCCTATGAAAAATGAAAGCACCGCATGTGTGTATGTACGGCTTACCGTCTCCATGTCGTGGTGTAATTTTTTTTTAATCACCACTTTATTTGGATGAGAATAATGATGGATTTAATATATATAAATAATAAATATGACATGATATTTATTTTTTTTTAATTAATATACCATCCAATACCTTACTTTTTCACCATTAAGGGAATGATATCGGTGCTCGTGCATACGTATAGCCTACTGTCTCCATGACACGATGTGATTCACATTCAATTTTAAACATAAAAGAATGATTAAAAAATATATATAATGAGTGAATATAATATATATTAACTTAATATCATTCTATATATGAAATAAATATATCTTATTCATAAGAAATATGACTCACATGATAAAATATGCATAGGAAAATGATGCAGTTAACACTTGAAACAAGGGTAGTATCAAAATATTATTAAAAATATATAAGAATATCATATATGATATCATAAATATGTATATTGTTATATTATAAATTAATAACATGATTTAAACCATTATACAGAAGTTTAAATCTCATTCAACTAAATTAAAGTACAAGGTAAGGGTTAATTTCACAATCTCATTATTATCTGTGATTTTTTATACATAAGTATCTACTAGGAAATATTTATCATCCATTCCAAAGTTTCTAAAAAGTTTTTTTCAAAATATTTTTACTATTATCCTAAAAAAATTAAATTCATTTTACCCATGTTTTACTTTTTATAAAATGGTTTGAAAGGAATCTTGTTGTCATTTTCCAAACGACGTACTTTATGACTTTTTTGAAAAAAAAAACATTGAAGGGATGTTTTTTTAACTTATACGGAATGAGAATATTTTTCTATCATCATGAAATATTAATTTCTTGAATCTTCCTTTACAATTTTACAAGATTCATTTCAATGAAAAAAATCTTTTAATATTGGGTGGCATTTTAAATAAATGATTTCAAAGTAAAAAATGAGTATTTCTCTCAAGAAATTTTTAATGATTTTATTAGAATATTTCCATCTATGTCAAAATAATTTTTTGGATATTATGATTAATTTAGTTTGGTCTCTTATGATTCTATACACATTATTTTATTGAAGGTTTTATGATCATTTGACTATGGATGTTCTATTTTGATATCATTCATGGTTTATGGTTAAAGTATTCACATTTCATAGGCTAGTTTTTCAATACGAATGTTTATGTTTTCATATGAGGAATGAATTGGACTTATCAAGTGATGGGTAGGGCCCTCTATATCCCCTCGATGCATCGTTAGGTCTCGTGAGACAAACTAGTTTGGTTATTGGCTGATGTTTTACCCGTTTATATATGGTTTCTTGGTTGAAGCCTTGATGGTATGTTTATGATGTATGGAATTATGCATTATTTCATTATGAGATTAGTTATTGATATTCCATGTGATTATTAAATTATTAAAATATATATGTGATTATTTATAAAGAATTATATTATTTTCATTTATTTTTTCCATATTAGGATCAATATTCTATTTAAATGTCTTGTGTTTTATTTATACACCTTACCTTTAATGTTTATGATTATTATTAATAATAGATTTCAATGTATTGTTACCCTTAATGAGCATATGAGCTCACCTATTTCTTATGTTTTATTTTTACTAGGATTCCAAGATGTGTATTATGATTGATATGTAGGGTTAATCTAGGATAATAAGGGAGTTCTCATAGGATTTTATATGTTGTAATTTATGTTTTAAAATTTAATATTAGGTTAATGTTTGTAATCTACTTTCCAAAACTGTTAAACTGATCAGTCCTTTTGGATTTGAATATTGTATCTATGCCGGTTTAAAAAATTAAGGCATTGTATCTAGGCTACTAGGGTCGGGGTCGTTACATATTAAAAATATGATTTTAATAAAGTAGTTAGTTGGTGAGTTGTTAGAATGCATGGAAGTTATAAAAGCAAACTTTCAAAAGATAATGCACCCTAATAACCACACTGAATTTGAGTATCTAGAAGATAAAATGAATATTGGATGTCAATTTGAAGTGCATTAATCAATTGGAATCACTATAAGATACACCATTAGAAGTTTTAGGATGGTCTATTGAAGGAAGTTATCCCAAATGTACAACCATTAGAAGTTACTCAGGGAATAGGGCTAAATACTAGGGTTTTTTGGAATATGAATTAGTTGAAGAACTGATTAATTTAAAGAGAATTCACTATGATTTCATAAGTTTAACTTTGATACTTCATATGGTTGACCCTGAGTAATGTTTATCAAGTGATTTTGTGAGTTCTCTTGTGTCATTGGGGACTTTATCCATGTGATTGTGAATTCAGTTGGTGTGGAGTTCGAATTTGTGAGTTCTCTTGTGGAATTGTGGCCTTGATCCATGAGATAGTGCATTCAATTTATTTTCGTCAGAATGCCCCAGATAAGGTCCAAATCTAGGAGCATTCTCCTTCTCATCGCTATTTTGAATTGGAAGTTTTGAGAGGGTATGGTGTTTTCCATCGGAACCAAGCCCATCAATTCTTGTAAGGGAAATCTAGCCAATCAGCGACGGGAACGTGGATGCAAATCGTATTGTTTCTCTACTAGGGTAGGGATTTTCCTTACTCTTGAATTGTATTGTATTTGGTCTTGATGATCTTATCCCTTGGATTCATGGTTGTTCTTTAAGTTTTTTATATCAATCTGGTTTCCCACTTTTTTCTCAAAAGTTCTTTGAAATAAAAATTTAATTTTCAGTCACTATGATTTCAATATAAAAAAATCACATTAGTATAATACCAATCGTGATTCAATATAATCTGATCAAATGTTGGTTTGATCAAAAGATAAATTAATGAAGGATGATGTTGAAGGATCTGGAATAAGTTAACTGGAAGATCAATGACATCATCAAAAGTATGATCAGATGAAGATAAGGAAAATTTAAAGGCATCAGAAGATGAGGTTATTTCAGAAGAAATTTATGTTAAGGTGGTTTTGAAAAATATAGATGTAGAGTTTGATCTAATGTTAGAATAACATCAATGAGTTCAATTACATAAAGATGAGGCAATCATACATGATTATGAATTTGTAGGATAATGAGTAAAAAATATATAATCTTTAATGACTAATCCAATTTCTAAGGATAGTCTAAAGACATAATAACAACTCTAAGTGAGACTGAAGGTAGAATAATCATAAGTGGTTAAAAAATCTGATGACCTTGGGTGATGATAAACCAAAGTGTTAGAATAAATATAATACTAAAGGTATATACTTTTAACTTCCAAAGTATAATTGTTTGGATGATAAATATGATTAAAAGATAATAAGTCTATATGTATGGAAGTATAAAGAATGAGAAGCTTTAAGTTGTAGGTGATCAAAATATGTATTGATCATAATTTGAGTGAAGATCAAATTTAGAATCACCTTAAGATAAGGAATTTAGTTGTGATAATAACATTATTATATGATAATGGAAATTAATTAAAGTAAAAAATATTTGTTCAAGTGCTAAAGGTTAGCTGATAAAAATTTGAGTTTTTTAGAAGAAACCACAATCTGAGTTTTGAATATGATGTTGTTTTAACAGATGAAGATCACTAAAATAATAGGAATCATATCAAATTTTGTTTGAATAATTAACGGTTGGAGAAGTTTGAGTAAATGCAGATAAAGAACTAAAATATATGGAGTAAATCCTATGTAAGTATTATTAGTAAAATATTCTAAAAAAATGGTACATTTATAGGAATCCAAAATCCCTTATGATGATATTAAGTTGGATGTTCAATGATCATGAAGATTTAGTTTTTGATCGAGTTTATATTTTCATAAGAATTAAAGTGAGTTGATTTGAAGTTTTCTGGGTGATTTAATAGAGTAGTTAACCCCAATGTATATGTAGAATTGAAGGATGAGGATTCAATATTGAAATGTATAAAAATATTGGGGTTAGAATATTTCAAATCAAAAAAAAACTATTTAGTAAATAAAAAATTCTATAAAAGAATATAATCACATTTAGAGTAAGTTATTAAGGAGAGGTTAAATAATTAACAGAGATTCTTATTGAGGGAGGGAGGTGCTATCCAAATAAATTCATAATAAGTTCACTTGGGTTGAATAATTTAGAATAATGGTACGTATAGTTCTGAGGAAGAGTTGAGTGAGTTATCTGGATTTAGAAGACTATAAGATACAGTGTCAGACCAATGTCAAATAGTGACCTAAAAAATATCTAGATTTTGATTTTATAAGGTTGAGGGTTCCATATTCAGTTTATTAGAAGAAAATATTAACCTATATGCATACTAAATATAGATGAAATGGCTCAAATTGCAATTGAATACATTTTTGTGGTGTTTATGGAGAACCCTAGAAGACTAGTAGTTCCAGTATAAACAACATCATAACTCTAGTGGGGTTTTATATGACATGATGGGATGCTAGGTAAATATAGGATGTTTTGTGGGTCTCATATAATAACAACTCCACACCAATTGTAATTGATAATAATATTATTAGTGGATAATATATGGATTTGGATAATAACTAGATGTATCAAAGAGTAGATTTCCCACATTGGGGTCGATCCTTATAAAAATCTCTAAGTGATGTTCTTAATTTTAGTGTCTCCATTGTATACAAGAGTAATTTGTGAGTCACGTAATAAGATCCATACATCCTAACTGATACATATGTTTAAATTACCTAAATGGGAGTGAAAGTTTTAGTTTATTTATTCAATAAAAATATGCTTCAACGCATTCACCCCCCCCCCCCCCCACAATGTGACTACATTATCCACTATGATTCTCAAGTGGAATCAAAGCATAGGTTTCCTTTGATTTGATCTAAACTTTTTTCCAATTTTTTTCATTAATATATATGAGGTGTAAATTTCTAGAAGATATAGAGATTCTACCTTTAGAAGTAAAATATGTTTTAGATAAAGAAAATAAAAGTTATTCCATGTATTGGAAACTTGTAGGTTTCAGCTAAAACTTTAAAAAACTAAAATAATAAAGAGGCTAAAAAGATAAGGAAATATGCTTCTAAAAATTAACATAAGGAGGTTCTACCAATACCTGAAGGTAAACCAAGTCGTAATAATACTAATAAATCCATTAAGACAATCCCTATGGAAGAATAAATTTCAATATATGATGATTTTGAGTCTGTTGAATTTATTAATGAACTCAGCATTAAATTTAAGGATTACTTGAAGAAAGTACCTAGTTCAGTTTTCACTAATGTGTTTTCATTTATCAATGGAAAATATCAATAAAAGGCATATTTGGAGTTGGAATTCAATGAAATGGAGGAGGCATTGGCTAAGAAGTTAAATATGTGAAAGATAATTGTGGAAAAAATTATTTAAAATGAAAAATTGTTCCTATTTGAAGAATAATTAAGAATAATTATTTGTGAAAAAATTCTATTTAAAAAGGTTTTTAGATAAGTGATTCATGTATTGGAAGTTACATTTAGTGTCAAGAACTATCAGTTGGAGAACAAATCTAGGAGATTAAAGGGTCTTAAAATATATTTAATAGAAGAAAGGAAGTTTTGTGATGATTAGATTTCTAAAATCAAAGCTAATAATGAAGTGAAGTAAAATTTATTGAAGATCAAAAAAACATTTTTAATTTAAAGTGTATTGAGTTTGAGATAAAATTTAAAAACATAGAGGATGATCAAATTAAATATTCATATGAATCTAAGAGAAGATCCACTACTGTAATTTCTATAGAAAGTATAAATTCATATAAGAATCAATCTATAAACACGAGAAATGTGAAGTAATCGGAAGCAAAAACTTTTAATGGAATGAATAAAAAAGTAAGTAATATTTTTAATGAATTTTTTTCACTAATTCTAATTCTTTGAATATTTCAGGTTATATATCTATTCCAAAAGAAATGGGTGAATAAAAGTATCATGGAACCCACCAAATCTGTAAAGGTGGAAGAAATAAGAAACAAAATGATTTCCCCTTAATGTGTCCTTGAAGAAGAAGTTAATATCTAAAAAATGGAAGAATCCTCCACCAGATAGAGTTACACTCAATAAGCAAAGAGTAGATATCTTGGATATTGTTCGTGTTTTTGAAGGTTTAGACACCAATACATCAATTATTAGCATAATTTTTCAATCAATATAAATTGGAGAATGCCTACATAAGGAGGGAGTATAAAGGAAGTGAATAATAATCTTGAAAATTTCAATCAAATATCATAGAAGAAGGTAAATCTATCTACATTTGACATATTTAAAGAACTTATAAACTTATGAGGAAATAATGATGAATGTTTTAATGGAGATGATGAGTGTTGGTTTATATATTCCAAGAACAATTCAAGTTCAACCAATGAAATAAGTCCAAAATAGTTGAAGGAAAATTAATTGAATAAAGACTATAATTCATCCTTTAGGTGTAGAGAAAAGGAATTTACTAATAAAAATGAACCCAAGAAGAAAACAATAGAATATGTAAAGATAACGAAAATATGCCTCTATTATAGAAGAAAAGTTCACTTAATGGATATTTAAAAACATTCCATGAACACTCTTCCTAATAGAAACAATATAGAAAAATGAGAAAATCAATCTATGAAAGAAACAAATGGATTGGTTTGGTATAAGACATCTCATATAAAGAAGTTAAGGTTTTACAAAAGTTACTAAATAAATGCGACTTACCATAAGTTAATAAGTTTTATAAAAGGTGTAAGAGGTCCATACACACTCCTAAAAATTGCATGACATGGTTACTCAGACATGAGAAGTTGGTGAATAAAGGGAATCAAGCTTCATAAGATACAAGTATTATAAAATTTTTTCATTATAATAATTTATTTGAACATATTCTAAAGGTTTGTATGACCATTTGGTCAGATCAATTGGAAATGGAGAATATGTTGGAAAATAAATAATAGGGAAAATAAAATCCACCATATTCCATCATAAGTTTTTATTATTCTTTATTAAAGGGAATTAAAGTTGATGCAATATAGGGGATACCTGGATTAAAGTGTGATATGAAAATATTACAACATACCAAAGGTTATCCATCATGGCGGAATTTATCTCAAGTGATGTCAATAAAACCATTTTTTGGTATCATCCATGATACTAAAGAAATATGGAGTTCACCCCTTTAGGGTGGAGTGAATCTAAAACTATGACATGAAAATAATTTAGAAACCATATGATGATATTACATAGATTGAATATTTCATTATCTATGAGGTATGTTTTCTATACTGTTTTATCCTCATATGACAACTTAAGTTTAAATTTAAAGGGGTTAAATTTATCTTTGATAAAAAAGTAAGAATTATCTTGAAATTGGTAACCTCTATTTTTGAATTGAAATGTTTTTAATATATTTTTTGATATGGTTGTAGGATATTTAATTAAAATTTATTTTAAACAACCCTAGAAGAAGTTTCTAGACTTGATATTACTCTATGAATTTATGAACAACCTTTAGGTCCACGATAATCACTATTATTATATACACTAATAATTACTCATATAGACTTAGAGTTATTTTATTTTTGACTCATTTATTTATTAAAAGTTGATTTTATCCTTCTCTCAATAAATCCATGAGTTACTTTTAGTTTAATGAATATTCAGGGGAGAAGATAAAAATATAATGAAGAGTGACCACCTCTATGTTTTGAATTTATTTTCAATAAGGGGAATATAAACTCATTGAATTAATTGTGAATTTGTTGTTAAAAAAAATCCAAAGTGGGAGATTGAATAGTCCATTGGATTATAAGGATGAAGTGTTATATTTGTTGATAATTCATTATAGAAAATTCTATAGTTAAGTTAAAGGAGATAATATGAGCGAAGATTCCTATGGGTGTTCCTAAAATAAATGCAACATAATTAAATACACTGGAAGTTATAATCATCAGTGAAACCATTGGAAAAAGGGTTGATATTAGATAGAAGTTCCACTATCATTAGAATTAACTAAATAAGTACCAAATAAATTATCCGGAATATGTAATGTACATGTCACTGGAATTAAGTAATCAAATTTGAGTAAACGTTTATAATGAGTATATAAGTAATTCATGTTGATATTTATATTTATAAGTAGTCACTACATCATAATATTGTTGAAATATTATTCAATTGAAAGATAAGTATTTAATATATTGAAAATTTCCATCTATAATAGTTAATAAATGGGTATTAAAGAGATAGCCAAAGGGGAGATTTAAAATATGAGTTTAATAAAGTAATTGGCTGGTTAATTATTGGAATTATTGTATGTTACAAGAATAAACCTATAAAAAATAAGTTACTCAGATAAACACGCTAAAGTTGAGATCATTGTTAGATACACCATAAAAAATTGTAGGATGGTTTTCCTAAGGAAGTTATCCAAAATTTACAACCATTAAAAGTTATTCAGGGAATAATACTAGAGACCAGGGTTTTTATAATATAGATATATGAAATATGAAGTAGTTACAGAAATAAAAAAATCATAGATAATTAACTCTCAGTTTGTAAGGTAAACTTTGGGACTTCATCATTTTGACCCTAAGTAAAGATATGAAGATATGGAAAATTCTTGATGTTTATAGAGTTCGTAATGGTATTTCATAATGTTTCCTCAAAGTTTTTAAAATATATATACTTTACTTAAAATATATAAATTTTATGGGAAAAGGATTTTTGGTAGTATCAGTCATATGATTCATGCGATGTGATTTTAATGGAATAACATCACATTGCAAGAAGACCAGCTGTGATTTATGAAAATCCAATCATATTTTTGGTCGGTCAAAATATTGAAGAATAAAGGATAATGATAAAGACTTTAAAATAAGTTGGCAGGAAGATCATTGGTATCAATGAAAGTAAGATCAGGTAGATATGAGAAAAAACTAAATACATCAGAAGATGAGGTGATGCCTGAGGAGAATGATGTTAAGGTGGTGTCTGAAGACTGTGAATTGAATCATAAGAAGATATGGTATTCAGATATGTTGATGACTTTAGCTAATGATAAGGAAAAAGTATAGATAATTGAATAACAGATCCAATTATTGAGGATAGTCAAAATATAGAAGTCCAAATCTAAGTGAGACTTAAGGAAGAAGCATTGAAATCATTTAGAAAAATTGATAACCATGGGTGATGATAAATCGAAGTGTCAAATGTAATGCAAGATTAAATTGATATACCTGTTTCTAACAAAATATAACTAATTTGATGATGAATACAATTGAAATATGAGAATCATAGATTCATGGAAGTAAAAAAGCATCATAAGATTAAATTTTTAGGCGATCAAAAGATGGGTTGATCAAAGGTTGTGTTAAGGCTAAATGTAGAATCATTGAAATGTAATGAAGTCATATCTGATGAGAAATTTAGAAAATCAAAGTAATCAAAGTAAAAAATGAATGTTAAAGTGTTGAAGGTGAGATTATTGAATGTTGAGTAGGTTGGAAAAATAATTTGTAAGATGAGATTAGAATATAATGTTAGTTCAAGGGATTAAGATCACTAAAAGAACATGAATCATATCATAGTATGTTCAAAGACATTAAGGTTATATAAGATTGAGTAAGGGTAAAGGTAGAACCAAAAATAAAAAGTGAATTATTAGGAATAAATTTTACCAGAATATGCCAGAAATAATTTACATTTATGTGAATTCAAAATATATTGTGATGATGTTGATATGGATCTTCAATGATCATAGATATTCAGTTCATTATTTAAGTTAATATCTACATAAGAGTTAAAGTGATTTGATGTTGAGCTTTTCAAGTGACCTGAAATAAGATTTGAGACTGATATAAGTGGAGAATTAAATGATAAGGACTCAAAATTAAAATTAGAATAAATATTATAGCTTGAGTATTTTAAATCATTAAACTATTTGGTAAATGAACAAGTCTATAAAAGAATATATCATCATTCAGAGTAAGGTGCTGAGGAGAGGTTGAATAATTGGGAGATATGTTAATTTATAGAGGGATAAATTGGCCAACGGAATTCATCAAAAGTTTATTTGGATCAAATAATTTAGAAGAATAGAACTTATAGTTTCAATGAATTTTTGAGTAAGTTATCCATATTCATAAAAATGAAAGATACAGGGTCATAATAACATCAAGTAGTGACCAGTAAAAGATATAAACATTGAATTTATAAGGTTTAGGAATCTGAATTTAGTTTATTGAATGAAAATACAGGACGATGTGCGTACTAAATATAGTTAAGGTAAGTTAAGTTGCAGTCAAAGACCTCTTTGTGGAGTTTAGAGAGAAACCTTGAAGATTGGTGGTTTTAGTATAAACAATTTCATCACTCCAATGGGATGGTATAATCCATGTTGTCCTATTGTGTAAGTGTGGGATGCATTGTTGGTCTCGGATAATAATGAACCCATAAAACTTATAATTCATAATATGATTATTAGTGTAGAATCAATGGATTGGGATAATATTTGGACATATAATGGTGTAGGTTTCCTGTATTGGGGTTGAACCTTGTAAAAAACTCTATGTAATGTTCTTTCATTCATTATCTACACTGCATACAAGAGTGAGTGGTGAGACACATAATAATATCCACAAATCCTAACTAAGATGAAGGTTTGAATAACCTAGAGGGGGTAAAAGTTTATGTTGGTCTAATTTGGTAAAAATAGGTCACACCTTATTCACACACACCCCTCCAATGTAACTACACAATCCTCTAGGAATATTAAATAAAAATAATTTTATATTTATCCTTATTTTAAAAAAATTACGCACTTCTTATATTAATAAATCATGTAAATTTATTTTAAACATAGAGCTTATCAACCAAAACAATTTTGGTACAATTTAAATCCCCCTTTAGATTTAGATTAGGCCCTACAGTATAGTTTTGCTAAAGGTTCTTAAAAAATTTATAAAACACACTTTCATTATAAAACATAAAATCACATAAGGTTTTATTATAATCCATGAAATGGTCTTTCCAAATAGAAACAATTTCTAAGAAAACCATGTTATTTTTCCTTAGGGGATTTTATTTCAATATGATCCTTCAAAATTCATACTTTTGAAACCATGGAGTTGTTTTGTTTAACTGTATCATTATTTCCATTATAAGAATCTCATTACCATAAAAAAAATGACCATTTTAGAAAATCCTTGGAATAAAATTCATATTTTTATAATGTTTTATTTTCTAGAAACAATTTCTGTAATGACCTAGACTATTATAAATGAAATATTTCTCCTCAATGTATATGTGTCACACTTAAGTATAAGCAATAATATGAAACACATGAAACTCATAGAAAAATGAACATTATTATATTTATTTAATATGAAACATTATATATGAAGGAAAAACATTCTTTGTAAAATTGAAAATTGTATAATGATATAATATTCAAAAGTAATATAGAATTTGAAAATTTGGTGCATTGTGGTATCCTAGAATTATCACACTGCAAACAATACTGTAAAAAATAAACCAAACATTAGAAATATAATCAACATTTTATAAATAAAAAATATAAAACCCTGATAGGGATTGTATTGAAAGATGAATGATGGTAATATTAGGTCTTTATATGAAGTATAAACCCAATATAATAGTTTGAATACCAATATAACCATTTAAATACCAATATGAGCATTGGAATAGTAATCTGGCCGTTAGAATAGAAAATTTATCATTAGAAACACAGATTGATTTGTAAATAATATTTAACATGAAGAGAATAAAGAAATATAAATATTATAATATTATTAAATTATTTCTAAAAATATATAACTTAGTCTATGTATATGTGTAAATTTTTTATATAATTTTTTTATAAACTTAGTAAACTGAAAACTTTTATTTTAAAAAAGTTAAATATTAGAATTGCCTAATTTATAAATTTAATTTGTTAAAATAGAAATAATTTTTAGAATAAACATGTCAAAATTATCGTATCATGAATTTTTATTATTTTTCTAAAAAATTGAATTTTTAGTGATTAGTAAATATATGGTTGTTGCATGAGTCATAAGTTTTATGACATCATAATGATGTCAAAATGACTTAATAATTTATCTAACATTTTTCATGACTTAATATTTATTTAATGAGTAAAATAACACATTTAAAAATAATATGATGAATTTATAAACCTATATTTGAAATTATAAAACCTAAATTATATTTTATTCTAATAAAAAATGATTATATAATTTAAATAAAATATTCTAATGATACCATTGGGTTTAGAAAGTTTTTAAATGAGAAAAAAATATAAATATTAAAATAAAAAACAATTAATAGTCATGAGATTCATTACTATTCATAGTCTTGAGAAAAAATAATAAAATACCCGCTATTTTATTCAAAAAAACATGTATCCCTTTCACCTATAAATAAACCCCTCCTCCACCCACTCCTCTTCACTTAAAAAAATATATCCCAAAGAAAATACCTAACAAAATCCCACCCTAAACACCCTTAACCATGTATTATATGTTTTGTTCTAATCAAAATACCACTCCAAGATTCCTTAAGGAGAAGTCCAAGAAAGCATCTCCAACAAAAGAAAATTTAATCATCACACTTATTTTAAATTTTCATTCACTTATTACACCTCTTAAAACCCATATGAAAACACTAATAATATGATTTCAATATTATAATTCTAAACTAATGTTACTATATTATAAATTCATGATTATCTTACTTCTCTTTACTTTTTTTAAAAACAACACTCACACTATGGTGGGTTTACACCACCAATGTGAGTGATGATGTTTTTCATTACTACATTTATCTTTAGGTATTAAAAATGGTTTTATATAATAATTATAATATTAATAATCATATTAAATAATTTTTAATATTATGGATAATACAATTACTTAAAAAATTACTTTACCAAGAAACAATTTACTACTTAAATCTATTTTAGAATGTAGAAATAACTATTGACATGTTATACTGTTGGGATGACACATGGATTTACATTTACACTCCCTAGAAGCATGGAACCAAGGTACATTTCATGATGTCTGATATCATCCTACTGATACAAACATGGGACCAGGAAACAATCATCTCAAATATCAAAAAAAATAACATAATAACGTATAAGTGAACACTTTATGAATTAAAAGGAATAAAAATATTGAAATTAAATTAAATTATTTATGGAATTGGGGAAAGATAGAGAGATGGGAGACCATATCACTATAAAAATCATCATAAAATTAGGGTTCATGATCTGATTCTTCATTCTTTGTCGCAATGGCCGCCTCCTTTCTCTTTCCGGGGATATTTGAATCCCACCCCTTCTAGGAGAAACAGACCTATAATTATGCAAGGTCTTGAAAATATGCTAAATGAAGCTTCCCTTCTAAAATATATTTATGTCCACATATCGGCTAGAATATCAAGAGTTATCTCCTTTCTCGAAGATCTTAAAGATATAGATGTTTCCAAAACTTCCCTTTTCAAGCTTCCATTATGCAAGAAATTGGATGATGGACTTTTCTTAGTAGAGGCTGATCCAGAGTCCCTTCAACAGTGTACAAAAATGTGTAATTTTTCTATTATGGGTCAAACTTCATACCTTAAGGGTGATAAACCATGGCTCTACTCTAATCTTAAATTGAGAATCACTCACCGTTGGGGCTTCACCAACTGGAAACTAATTCTAATTGGACGTGGTTATTTTCATATTTTATTTAAATCACAAGAGGAATTAAATTGTGTCTATAAATTAGGAAACATTCATCTTAAACTTGGTATCCTTCGAATCTCATAATGGGACCGAACTTTTAATCCTCATACTCATAAGAACACAATGGAAAATGTGTGGATTCAGTTGCATGGTATTAACTGGTTCTTCTGGAACCCTAAGATTCTGAATGACATATTATCATGTGTAGGTACCCCTCTTAAGATCGATAAATGTACCCTTAATGCAGAATTAAGATTGTTTCCTAGGTTCATGGTGTAAATCAACCTAGACTCTAAACTCTCTATTGTTGTCAGATTTAATGAAAATGATTATAAAACATAAGTTAGAATTGAATATCAACAAAAACCACCCATTTGTGAACTTTGTAAGATAGAAATTCAATCCTTAACTTTAGGGTGGTGAAAATTCAGGCTTTCCACCCAAAATATAATGAACGGACTGAGGTTATAAATTGGAGAGGTAAGGCTATTATTATAGACAAACCTGAACCCCTTAAGAAGAGAAATGAAATTTGGGTAAAGAAACTAGTTCACCCAATCCATTTAGGAGACATCTTGGGTAATACATGGGATTAACTAGTTAAAATTGAAGAGAATCACAAAGAAAAGCCAGATATTTTAGAAAACATTAAAAAAATGGTTATGGAGGTCATTGAACAATCAGAACAGTTAATGGAGGAGCCTCATAAAATCCCCTCTAGTAAACCTAGGCTTAAATATTTTGGTGTCACAGACTCCACTGTGACACACACTATTAAGGTTGATCCCTACCTCTCTTCAAATATAGATATTGAATAGGTTCTGGTACCTAGTTCTCTAGATTTATCTAGCTTGGTCAGGTCAAAGTTGGTACAAAATGATGATAGAAATGAAGGTTCTATCGTCCATATTAATGAATACAGCAAAGGTAAGAAGGTCAACAGCCTTGGTCAATCTTCTTGACCTGCTTCCTGTATGAGTATTATCTCTCAACAAGTGATTTTCACTACACCTAGTACTCCAAACAATGTCACCAATCACAATAATGAGTCTTCTAAATAGAGGAACACACTCAATTCATATCTGGACATGGACAGGGATGGCCAACTATCACAACCTGCAATTATTGAAGACAATGTAAACAAACCAATGGGAAGTTCCAGACAGATTTCCTTATCCTTAGTTAGCATGAGGTATGGATACCAATCCAATTAGCAACAAACAAAACAAAGGTAAGATGGCTGAAAATGTTGGTCATCCCTCTTTACTTTCTTCCAAGTTAAAGATTCAATGGGTTGTGCCTATGGAGGGTGCCAGACTAGAAAATTCACAGTAGGTGCACCCAGGAGGAAAAAACACAGGTACATATATTATTCTTAATGATAAATTGAACACTAAAATGGGTAATTGTTCTCTTGATACCAATTCTTTACCATATAATGTTATTAATGTTAATGATGCCTCCAATAAGGGTTCTAGTGATAGATTTCTTATTAGTAGTGTAACCACATTTGAAAAGAATGATATGCAAGATATCTTCAAAGAAACATTGATTGTAGGACCCACTTTTATCCTTTTTCCTTCCCCTAATATCAAGAAGGACAAGAACTCAAGCCCAAATACGTCTATGAATCCTTGAAGATCATCTAGACAAAAGATTTTAGATGGTAATAAAAGGGGGAGTGCTAACTCCAAACATGGGTATAAATGAAGATATTATTCTAGAATGGTCAGGGTATTGCTAACTCTGACACCTTTAATGTTTTAAAAATAATGCTTAGTATTCAACGTCCTTTTATTTTTTCCATTGTTATACCTAAGATTAAATTTTCAACAAAGTTACTACATTTCCATTATTTTGGTTACTTTTTTATAGGTAAAAACCATAATAATTCCAACACTGAAACTCTCTGGATATTTTCCCTATATTCGTTACACAATATAACCATATTTCACATATCTGAACAAATTTTCACCTATGATTTTATGATAGACAACACACATATTTTCTATTCTTTTTTTTATGCAAAGAACATGTATCAAGATAAGAGACCTATATAGAATTACCTCTCCAATATGCGTTCTAACATACATTATCCCTGGTTTTTCATCAGATATTTTAATGTTATTCTTGTTACATGTGAGAAATTGGGTCCATCACACTCTATTATATCTATGAGATATTTTAATGATACTATTGAGAATAGAAACCTTATTTAAATCATTATAACTAGTGCCAAGTATACATGGTATAGACGGAATTATAATAGAGTGGCCGCTAGAAAATTGGATAGAACTTTTGTTAATGATCAAGATTTAGATAAATGGGACACTATTTCCAGCACTACTCTCCCCAAAATGCAATCTAGCCGCCATCCTATTATGGTCAATATCTCTTACAAAACTATGAAACTCCATATACCCTTTAGATTCAACAAAGCCTGGTCCTTGTAATTGGAATGTTGTAATATAATTAAAATCTTTTGGTCCTCTATGAATCACTCCAAAGATGATTTTTCTTATACTCTCAAACTTAAACTTCTCAAAAAAACTTAAAAGTTGGTACTGTGTAAAATCTAAAAAAAAATTGACAATGAAATCTTGCTTCTTGAGAATGACCTCCACCGACTCCAAAATAGAAATAATAACTCTGAATTTTCTTCTGATCAGATCCATGAGATTAACATCTCGGTGAAACTCAAATCTCTCTTTACCTTTAAGGATAACATGCGTAAACACACCTTTAAAATCAAACGGTTAACTAATGGTGATAGAAATACTAAATTTAATAATTCTCTTTAAATAATTATAAAATCCTACAAACCATTAACCTCCCTCAAAGATGGGGACAACCTTATGGATAAGGATTATGACATTTCTAATCATGTTGTCTCCTATTTTGAATCCTTATTTAATGGAACTGGCATCTATAAGTATCTTCTTCATGACATTATTCTAACAGTTTTCACTAAGGAGGATAACACTTTTATACTAAACATTCCTCTTGATCATGAAATTAATGAAATTGTTTTTTCATTAAACCCTAATAGTGCCCCAGGGCCTAATGGTTTTAATAATGGCTACTTCCAAGAATACTCAGATGTCATTCAACCTAATGTTTGAAAAGTGGTGAAATATTTCTTTTTTGGTGGTTTTCTGCCACATGGGTTGAATTCTCAATTCTTCACTTTGATTCCCATGGTTTAAAATGCCTCTGAGATTCACCTTTTTCGACTTATAGCCTTTATAAACACTCTTTATAAAATCATCATCGAATTTCTTGCCAACAGACTTTCCAATATTACTGAAAAAAATCATCTCTTAGAATCAATTCAGTTTTGTTAAGGGTAGATCCATCTAGATTATCATTTTTATTTCCTCAGAATCCACTAACACCTTAAACAAAAAAAATAGAGGTGGTAATATTTCCATTAAACTTTATATTAGTAAATTTTTCAATACTATGGACTAGAACTTTATCTTTAAAATGCTTCAAGTTTTTGGATTCAATAACTCCTTCATAAATAAAATTAGAAAAAAAATACTCAGTCTCCATTTCTATCTTAATCAATGGCTCTCACAGAGGCTATTTCAAATGCATAAAATGTTTCAGACAGTGTGATCCCCTCTTTTCCATTCTTTTTCTATTACAGAGGACTATTTTAGTAATGTTCTCATTCGTATGGTGGAACAAAATAAACTTAATCCCATACATGCTTCAAGGAATTTCAATGTCACTATACATATTTTATATGTAGATGCGGATGAAATTATTCTATTCTTACAAGGAGACAAAAGAAACATCATAATTCTCAAAAATACTCTTTCTCACTAGGTCTTGGGTAAGGTCATTAGTTTGAACAAATCCTCTATCTTATTTGGAAGAAACTTTCCAACTAATAGAAAAAACAGTATTATCAATGATTTAGGTATTAAGGAAGGATCATTTCCTTTCACATACATTGGAATCCCAATATTTTTGGGTAAGCCCAAATCCAGATATTTCACTATCATTGTTGATCAAATCATTAATCAACTCTCCTCTTGGAAGGGGAAGACTCTTTCTATGGTGGGGAGAATCTACCTTGTGAAGTCGGTTATTATTTCCAAAATGGTATACTCCATGATAGTTTATAAATGGAATGTTAGTGTTTTAAAAAATGAATATTTACATTAAAAACTTTTTTGTTCTGGTAGTACATTGGATAGGAAGCATGTGACTATTCCTTGGTCTACTTGTTTCAAACCTCTAGACAAGGGGGTATTCAAATTAAAAAATTTATCTTCTTTAATGAAGTGCCTCGATCCAAACGTACTTGGAACCTGATTCTCAATGATTCTCCTACTATTTCCTTCATCAAAAATAGGTTCCTTGATAATCTGAAAAAAGGAAACATGAATTTTATAAACACCTCCATCTGGTCTTCCATTAAAAAACATATGCCAACCTTATGACCAATTCTAGATGGATGGTCTATAGGTAATCCTCTATGAGATTCTATTAAGACAACTGGACTGGTGGTCCTTTAACTACTTTAATCCCTGACCAAACCCCTAGAAATCTAAATATGACTATCTGAGATGTCATTAATTCACAACTTGATAGCCTCCTTGATAATTTCATTCATGTGATTACCAACTATAATTTCTCAAACATGGATGATTTTCTTATAAGGGAGCCTACTCATAATTTCATGCTTGATTCAATGAATTTTTACAATCATCACTTTCATAACGATGGAAATAACCTTATTTGGATCAAAATTCTTGACAATCCATGGATAAAACCTTCATGACATACTCTCATTTTGTGTGTTTCCTACAATATGATCTGAACTGATGCCTGTTTAAAATATTTTGGGATTCACATTTTTTCCAAATGTTGTGTTTCTAATAAACATAGAGAGGATACCAATCATTTATTTCTTTCATGTTCCACCCCCACTACTCTTTTGGAATTATATTTTTGACATCTTTGATTGTAGATGGATGATTATTAACTCTATCAATGCTAAGAAAAATCATTGTGTGAATATGGATACCTCACAAAAAATTAAAAAAAAATCCTTGCTTCCATAACTGATCTTTTTCATGTGATTTGGCATGATAAAAATGAGATATTTCACAATAATTTCTGACTCAACATCAATGAAGGTCGGATGCAGATTCTCATTGCTATTTGTGAAGGTGCCTTGATTCAGAAGGGGAATTGCAACAACATAGTGAAAGATTTAATAATTCTGATAAGGTTTTAGGTTAATGACATTTTTTCCAACATCAGCTCATGTTTGAAGTTTTTTGGAAACCCCCAACTCTTGGTTGGATCAAAGTTAATGTTGATGTCACTTCTAACGGCAATCTGGGACCTACGGGATGTGGATCCATATTTAGGAATCATCTTCATCACATCCTCGGATGTATTTTTGGATTTTATGGTACCACCTCTTCTATAGAAGCTGAAATGATGAGTATTATTCATGCTATCTCTTATTCCAAACATCAAGGTTGGAATAAAATATGGATTGAGAGTGACTCGACTACCATTTTCCAAGAAATTTGGAATGGGGTGGTTCATCTGGCCAAGTAGATTACTACCGGATGCATGGAGTGTATTCATTCACTCCAAGATATCAAAAATATTACCACTCATACCTATCATGAAGTGAATGTAGTTGTAGATGGTCTTGCAAATAAAGGTGTAATTCAGGGAATTACTTGGCTGGAGGATCTCCCTGATGATTTATTCCCCCTTTATGTGAAAAATTGTAATCTGATCCCATATTTTAGGCTCATGTAAACTTGACTTTTAATTTTAATAATGATTTGGTTATTTAACCAAAGAAACACTTTATTAAAAAAAATTATTAATTAATTAATTAATTAATGATCATAAATTTAGTATTTAGGAGGTTAGAAGTATTAAAAGAGCATTGGTCTTGGGGTAAGTGGTTCTTTCCAAGTCTTTGTTCTTGTTCAGGTTTTTTTTCCCTTATTGAATTACTTTATCATCTTAATCTTGTATACTATATTCATGCATTTATCTAATTATTTTAGCCATATTCTTTTGGGGATGTGAATTTTTTTGTGATTATTATCCTTTTTTTCTTAATAATAAACCCTATAATGTTATATATTAAACACTTCAAATTTCTTTATTCCACTACTCAATGTTCCTAGGTTGTTTCTTTTATAATTATCCCTATATACATGATCTATAATATTTTAATCTAGGTTTAGTCTAAACATGAATGTAAAATAATAAATTTTCCCTATTATTTTGGGTACCTATATGATTCATCAACTGATTATTTTGTATGACACCACTATATAACTCATTTTCTTTTCATCAATTTATTTAATTTTTTCATTTTACAATTGATTTACATTTCCATGTGGTGCACATAAACATGATATGTTATGATGAAATGACTAGGACCATAATTATATATAAAGCAATTGATTAGGTAGTTCTTCCACATCATGAGATACTATGTATAGTGAATGTGAAGTTAGCCTAGAACATTATGTAATGATATATGGGTAGTGATCCTCAAATTATGTTTATGACATTTTTTATATTGTTCCACTTTCTCATACTTCTCATGATTACCATGTTATTAGGATTTTGTTCATTTTATACCTTGATTCCATGTGTGTAATGACCTGCATTGTTATGGGTTGGATAATTTAAATAAAATTTGAATTTTTAGCTCTGAAGTGGGGGAATTTTTAGGATCTAGATTCATATTGAAAAACAAAGAGTTGGAACATCCCTATGGGATGTTTTTATACATGATCAAGTGATTCCGTGGTAATCATGATTGTTAAGAGGTCATTGGAGGAGTTGTTCTTATAGTTGGTATTTCACTGCAGATGGGAGAACATGTCATAAAAAGGGGTGTCACAATGTAACAAAAAGTAGTGTCACATTAAATTTTCAAGTTAGGGATATAACACCATGACCTAAGGTATTGAACCATGATGAGATGAAAAATATTAAATTTTCTAAATTTGATTCAGATCATGTCATGGTCTATAGACTACACCATAAAGGGTGCTCGAGAGGGGAGCATTACACTAAATCCAAGGGGGGTAGTGTCATGTAAGGAATTTAGGGGTAGAGTTTTAGGATACTCCATGAAAGATATTTTTTTCAAAGAGCATATAATCATTCCATAATGGGTGGATTGGGTTTTCCTAGTTCTCCCCAAGGGGGATGTTGTGGCATGAACCCGGTGGTCATTCCACAATGCACCATTGTGTGGTTTTGTTCATATTTTTTCAATATTTTTAAAAGTATTCCCCTCCCTAATTTTTATTCACACGTCCCCTAGTACCCAAACCCCTTACCATAAAATTCTCCACTCTCACTATTCAAATTTTTTGGCTCCCAAATCCATAAATCTCAATGGAATAAAGTGTCATCTGATACATGATGATCCTATGTAAGATCTTTTTCTTTTATAGAGATGAATCAGGCATGATTTATGGTATTATTTTTTATTTTTTGATAATAATTTGGTTGGGTTTTAACTTGGGGTTTGTTTGGGTAAAAATTGAGAAAAAATGAAGGAATTAGGGTAGTGTATAGGTGGCGCACAATTTTCCCTAACTGTGCACCCTGGACCAGAAAACCATGAAACCCAAGACAAAAGGGGGATTGCACAGTTGGTGAATAGTTTGTAAAAATGTTCCCCCACATAATAGTAACCATGCACAACTATAAAAGATGTTCACAATTTAGGCACATGGTTAGGGAAAACTGTGTGACCCTACCCAGAAAACCATGCATGCCAATTTAATTCAACCGAAAATTAGATTTTTACTCACCTGAACCCCCATTTTAATCCCAAATCAACACCCATTCAACCCTAATTCCTATTTCATTATTTTGGAGCCTCTTAGATATATTCAAATCCTTACTAAATCTATTATTTGAAATTTTAATTTGGATTGAAGATCTACACCTCTCTCAGTAAGTGAATCCCATCCTGTTTGGTTTCTCGTTCCTCTTCATTTCTTATCCCATCCTAGAAAGAGTTGTTCTTCATATTTTTTTAGATATAGATTTGGTTTTTTGGATCTAGATATAGGATTGTAGATATATATCTAGATTAAAGAGTTCTTTATTTTTTTATCTTGATTTATGGTTTTAAATTTGGATCTCATTCTACATCATTATGCCGCTAAAATTTTGGGGATTTCTGTTGGGCGATCGTTCATCAAAAAATTAAGGTAGGTGGTCTATAATTCAAATACCAAAGTCTTAAATGAAATTATATTTATGCAATTATATAATTTCTATTTTTTATCAATTTATTTTTAATTGAATTAATTAATTTGGTGAGTTAATTAATAGAGGCAACATGTGAAATTGGCATTATTGGAATTATAGAATTGAGTCATTAATTGTGTAAGTAATTAGGGTTTATTGGAATTACAAAATTGAGTAATTAATTTTTGAATTAATTAGGGTTTATTATAATTTTATAATTGAGTAATTAATTGTG
This sequence comes from Viscum album, assembly GCA_963277665.1. Taxonomy (NCBI): domain Eukaryota; kingdom Viridiplantae; phylum Streptophyta; class Magnoliopsida; order Santalales; family Viscaceae; genus Viscum; species Viscum album. The sequence goes on along the minus strand of OY728152.1, from coordinate 1,376,076,273 downwards.
GAATCAATTATGGGATATTTGGATTTCTTTTAATTGAGCAATTAATTATAGAATTAATTATGGGATAATGATATTGAGAAGGATAATTAAATTTTGAGTTAATTAAAAAGGCTGATATGATTAATTAATTATTGAGATAATTAATATGATTGATATGTTTAATTAATGGTTGAGTTAATTAATGATATTGAGATGAATTAATTAATTTTTTAGTTAATTAATGGGATTCAGGTGATTGATTAATTGATGAATTAATTAAATAAATAATGAATGGTAACAATGGATTTCATATGAGAATTGAGATCTAGAATGGTAAAAATGGCATTATAAGATATGGCATGAGAGATAAAATGGTAATAGTGTCATTTTGAGACATCCCTTGGGGACAGTTTAGACTCTTGCATGGGCTGAAATAGGTATTGAGGTTCGGGTGTCCTTGAGAACCTAGGAAGTTTATGTGGTTAAATAAAGAATAATTTGATAATGTGATAATTGTTTATTTATACATTGTACTTATTTCTTTATACAACTTTATACACTTACTATTAACTAGATATTGATTTAGAAACTATTGGTGGTGGCCTACTGAGTTGTACTCACACCCTACTTTGGTTTCCTAATCAGTACCACAATAGATTTCATAATTGCAGGATAGGTTAAGGGAAAAGGCCCTATGTCATATGGCTGATTTGGGGATGTATCATGGAAGAGGGAACAATATGTGGTTTGAGGCCCACTTGATAGTTGTCAATATCTTTAATTTTGAGTTTCATTTTTAAACTAGACATGTATTTTGATATGGAATGTATACTATTTAGTTTTGATATTGTATTTATAGTTTTGGTTATCTTGTTATACTAGTATTGTTCTGGTTATGATAACATTTAGTTATTCAGTTTTTATTGTTTATTTTATTTCTTATGGTGTATTACTTTGATAAAATAGGGTATAGTCTCCCCATGATTGAAATTAGACCCTCGATGATATTTGCAAAACTCTAGCATACGGAGAGCTGCACTTGAGGTCATGTGACCAACCATCTTAGGGCACCAATGTGTGGTACCAGGGTTAGGATGTCACAAAGTGGTATCAGAGGCAGTTTTATTTTCTTTTATATTGTATTACTATTTGGAAATGGTATATACGATACTAGGAATACCTGGTTCTTTTTTATAATCTTTTTCATGGTAGTAACTATCCCATGTATAGGGTAGAACCCAAGTACTCATGGTGATATTGTTGTTATTATTGTTTTCTGTTATAGTTGAATATTATTTCACCTTTGGTGGAACACATGTTTTTTGATGTGATTGTTATTATTTCATATGTTAGTTTATATTTGACTCATGGACCGGTAAGGCAAGAGAGTTGAGTAATCATACATCATTCTAGGCACTCAGGATTATTTTTCTACATGCATCATTTTTGGCACACATGATAAAATGGCTTATAGTTACGTTGTCAAACTTGAACTATTTTTCCCTTCCATATGAAGTTAAATTGGAAAAGGTGCCTAAGATGAAATTTAAAGTGATAAAATAATGTAATATGAGAAAAATTGGGTGTCTAGATGAGAAAAATTGATAATTAAAATGAGTTACCTTTTTTATTAACCCTAACCTAGATGTAGAATGGTTAAGGTTAGTGATAGTTCCTCTGTTTTGACTGCATGATGAGGATTGGTAAATGACTTGTTGTGGTGCTTTATTTTGTGTTTCCCATAAATTTGTTAAGGTTATGAATAGTAACTTAAGGTTTTTTTGAATTTTAGAGTTATTCCTCCACGATGATGACTGTTTAGAGGATTATAGGAGGACATATCTAGAGATGATCCTCTAGTGGTAGAACCTAAGGCACTGATAGTGTCGGGTGAGAAATTTTGAGAGAAGTTCCAAGATAAATTCTCTCAGTTCATGAAATTCATGGAGATATACCCATGGTTGGTTGTGAAGAGCATGTATAATTTGAAAAGGGAGTTTCAGTTGAAGCGACTGCTGAATTTTTCTGGTGAGAGTGTACTAGAGGGAGATGAGTTCTGGATTGAGTCTATCCAATATATACTTGATCATTTGGAGACTCTTACTGAGAAGAGGGTCAATCAGGGTGCATATATTCTAGGAGGATCACTGAATAATTGGTGGGATGTTCAGGCTATGACTGGACAGACTGTTTGTATTGTATGGAAGGAATTTTTGGAGAGGTTCTTGGAGCACTTATATCCAGAGATGTTGAGGAAGGAAAGAGTAGCTGAGTTCACAAGATTTACTCATGGGAGTATATTCATGATGGACTACTCTGGACACTTTACATATTTTCAGTTCTTTTCTCTAGAATTAGTAGTGGATACTTTAGAGAAAAAAATAGGAAGGAATTAAGTGTGAAATTAAGTCCCAAGTAAACATATTCAGGTTAAAGAAGTTTGTAGAAGTGGTGAATCAGGATCTCATAGCTGAGGGGAACATGAAGGAGGATTCTAGTGTAGGATAGATGGTTATTGCTGGATGATCATGAGGTATGTATTCCAAGAGCATGAAGTGTTATTATGAGAAATTTAGCTATAGAGTAATTAAAAAGAGTGTCCATGGGGAAAATTCAATTGCACAGGACCTTTATCTAGTGATTTTCCACAAGTATAGTAGGCTAGGCCACTATCATATACATTGTCCCTGACCACCAGTGGAGTGTCGATCTTGCAGCAAGATGGGACATTTGTAGAAGTTCTGCAGTACCCCACAATAGATGGGTAATTATGGGTTAGCTAGATAGAATTAGAGTGTATGAAGGGGATATTATACACCATATCAGGCTGGCAGTTGGAGTACCACTAGACGTGGTGGTAGAGGCAGTGGATGTGGTACTTCTGGTTATAAGTGCCCATATCAGCAGAGTGGTGTAGCTTAGGGGACTCGTACTACATTACAAAGAAATAGGGATGCACAGTTTCATGTGGTGCAGCATACACTTGTATATAGAGAGGCTGGAACATTAATAGTTCTATGTACTATTCTTGTAGATTCTACATTATCTAGTGCATTATTTGATATTTTTTCCTCTCATTCCTTTATTTATAAAAAACATGTGAATGGTTTGAGCCTAGCGGTGGAGTTTGTGAGAAGGGTTTTGATGACAGATAAATTTTTGGGAGCGCGGTCTAGGGATATCTTCTTGTGCAAGGGATTTTCTCTCGAAGTTGGTGAGTATTGTTTTCAATGGGATCTCTACATCCTAGAATTTTTAGGCTTCGACCTAATTCTGGGTAGAGATAGGTTAGTATCATACCAAGACTATATTTAATGTTACCATAGGAGAGTTACCTTTATATCTCCTAAGGGTGACAACAATATTCATCGAGGAGAATGGGATATCCAGGCAGGAAGAATAGGTATAGTTACTCAAAAACTGGGAGAGCTCATAGCCTAGGTTGCTAGTCTATTTTTGGATGATGGAGGTGTAAAGAAGTATTTCTTTCCACCTATAGTAGACCAGTTTTAGGATGTGTTTTCTAAAGACTTCTCAGGGATACCACCTATGATAGATGTGGAATTCACTATTGATCTCATACCAGGAGATGAACCAATTTCTCTTACACAATGCAGAATAGTGTCGATAGAGCTTCAAGATCTCAAGACTTAGTTGGAGGAGTTGATGTATAAGGGTTTTATCCATATGTGTATGTCACCTTGGGGATCACCTGTGTTGTTTTTAAAGAAGTCCGATGGGAGTTTGTTCTTGTGTGTCTGTTATTGAAAGTTGAATTGGATGAAAGTGAATAACTAATATCCTCTTCCATGAATCACCAATCTTTTTTACTAGTTGATAGGATATTGTGTATTTTACAAGATTGACTTCAGATGAGGGTATTATTAGTTGAGATTTTGAACTTTAGATATACCAAGGACTTCTTTCAGAAGTAGGTATGGCCTATATGAGTTTTTTGTAATGTCTTTTGGGTTGATGAATTCACCAGAAGTGTTTATGGCCTTGATGAACACAATCTTCCACCCATAGCCAGATCATTTTTTTGTTGTGTTTGTGGATGACATCTTGGTGTACTCCAAGACTCATGATGTTCATGCCCAACATCTTGATATCATCCTAATTACACTGAGAGAGAATCGGCTATATTCCAAGCTATCTATGTGTAAGTTTTGGGATGATTAGGTACACGTATTGAGACACATCATATTGGAGGAAGGTGTGTCTATAGACCCAAAGAAGGATAGGGAAGTTGTGTCTTGGGAGCATCCTAATAATGTTTTCAATATATATAGATTTCTGGGGTTAGATAGATATTATTAAAGATTTATCCAAGAATTTTATTGTCTATCAGAACCTCTTTCAATCTTGTCAAATAAGTGGATAAAGTTTGATTATTTGGAAGCATGTGAGAATGATTTTCAGGATTTGAAGAAGAACTTGAAATCAACACTGATCTTGATCCCACCTGAGCCAGGTGATGAGTATATGGTTTATTTTTATACTTTTAGGATGGGTCTTGAAGTAATTTTTATGTAGAGAGATCAATTTATGGTTTATGGGTCTCGGCAGTTGAGGCCACATGAACATAATTACCCTATGCATGACCTCAAGTTAGATTTGGTGGTTTATGATTTGAAGTGTTGAGAGCATTATCCGTTGGGAAATAATTTTATGGTGTTTACTAATCAAAAGATCTTTAGGTATATCTTCTTGTAGAGAGATTTGAATCTCCGGCAATGGAGGTGGGTTGAGTATATGTAGTCTTTCGATTTTAAGCTAGCATATACACCTAAGAAGGAGAATAGTGTAGCTGATGATTTGAGCAGGAAAACTTAGACTTAGGAAGTCTAGGAGTATAATAATGAGTGGAAGATAATAACTCTACTAGCTGAGATTCATGTGGTGGTTTGGGAGATTCAGGAGTAGATGACTATGGTATCAGTTTCAGTGGAGTATACACTTTTGAGATGGATCAGGGATAGGCAGTATAAGGATCCATAATGTTTATATTTGAGTAAAATCTTTGAATGTGGGGAGGCACATTCATATTATTTGATAGATTAGGATGAGATAATCTATGTCAAGGATCGTGTTGTTGTGCCTATGAGTATCCAGGAGGATTTGATGCGTGAATTTCATGCCTCGAAGTGGGTGACGCGTCTAGGTGTGACCAAAATTTATCATGACTTAGTTCGACAGTTTTGGTGTTTGGGAAAGAAAAAATAAGATAGTAGGGTTCATAACAAGATGTTACACCTTTCAATAGGTGAAGGAAGAGCATTAATGACCTAGAGGTTTACTATAGTCATTTCCCATTCTGAAATAGAACTGAGACAACATGACTATAGAATTTGTGGTGTGTATACTGAGGAAACCTCATAAGAATGCCATTATTTGGGTGATTGTGGATCATCTGACAAAGGTATCACATTTCTTGACTATATGGTAGACTTTATTAGTGAAGTAGTTTGGATAACTGTATGTTTGAGAGATACTCCATCTGTATGGAGTTCCATGAACTATAGTTTTAGACTGTAATTCATGTTTTACTTCACGCTTCTTATAAGGCCTATAAAAGCTGTTGGGTATGTAGGATTTACTGAGTATGGATTTCCACCCATAGACATATGGGCATTTGGATCGTATTATACATGTTCTTAAGGATATGCTTTGGATGTGTCACCTATAATTTAGTATATCTTGGGAGAAACATTTAGCTTTGGTGAAGTTTTTCTATAACAACAGTTATCAGGAAACTATACACAAGGCATCATATGAGGATCTTAATGCAGATCACCTTTATGCAAGATGTAAGTAGGCAAGTCATAGTTGTTGGGACCGAGTATCATGCAGGTGATGTCAAACAAAGATCATTTGATTCAGAAACGTATGGATACGGATCATAGTAGATAGAATTCGTATGCTGATAGATATAGATGACACATATAATTTACAAATGGTAATCATATAATCCTTCAATTGTCTTATATATTGGGTAACGTTAGGATATGGAGATAGGGAAAGCTGGCACCTAGGTTCATTGGACCGTTTGAGGTTGTGGTGAGAATCGAGATAGTGGCATTCTGGTTGGATCTTCTATAGAGATACAGTGTTATGCATGACTTTTTCCATGTGTCATAACTTTTATGGTATCACCCTGACCATTCTCATGTCATATATGTGGAATAATTTGAGCTTGATAATGATGTGTCCTTTGAGAAGAATCTAATATGTGTTTTAGATCATAGTGAGAAAGTATTGTAGGGAAATATTGTGCTGATATTTCGCATATTGTGGTAGCATAGACATGTGCAGGAGGATTTTTGGTAGATAGAATTAGATATTAGGGCTCACTGGGCCGATCTTTTTGGCTCGAAATATTAGAATTCCTAGGAGTATAGCTCATGATGAGTTGTTATATGATGGGGATATTGTAAGAACCTGAACTTTTCTAAAGACAAATCAGATACGATTTCAGGTTTTCTTTTTTATTTTTTTAGAATACTTTGTTTGGGTTTTAACTTGGGGTGAGTTTGGGTGAAAATTGAGAAAAAATGAAAGAAGGAGGGTAGTGCATGGGTGCCTCACGGTTTTCCCTAACAATGTGCACTATCCCAGCAAACCATGCAACCCTGAACTAAGGGGGATTGCATGGCTGGATCATGGTTTTTCAAACCATGAAACCTCTTAGGAGTAACCATGAACCCCTATAAAATAGGAACATAGTTTAGGCATAAGTTTAGGGAAAACCATGTGCCCCTGCCCATTAAACCATGCATGAAAATTTAATTCACCTAAAATTTATATTTTTAATCACCCAAACCCCCATTCTAATCCCAAATAAAACCACATTTGAACCTAATTCCTCTTTCATGATTTTGGATCATCCCAAATGGATTCTAAGCCTTCATAACCTCTGTTCTTCCGGATTCAAAAACTAGATCAAAGATATACACCTCACTTGATAAGTGAATCTTATCCCTCTTGGTTTCTCATTCCTCTTCCTTTCTTATCCCATCCAAGAAAGGGTTGTTCTTCCTATTTTTTTAGATCTAGATCTCATTTTTTATCTAGATCTAGGATTGTAGATCTATATATAGATTGAATAGATCATGATTTTTTTAATCTTGATTTAGGTTTTTAAATTAAGTTATCATTCTATGTCACTGTGCTGCTCAAATTTTAGGGATTTCTGTTGGACGATCTTTCATCAAAAAATTAAGTTAGGTGGTCTATAATTCAAATTCCAAAGTCTTGACTACAATTATGTATATAAAATTTTAGAATTGCTATTTGATGTTTATAAATGTATTTTTGATTAAATTAATTAAGTTGGTGAATTAATTAATGGAGGCAATATGTGAAATTGGGGTCATTGGAATTATAGAATTGAGTAATTAATTGTGGAATTAATTATGGGTTATTGGAATTATAGAATTGATTAATTAATTATATAACTAATTAGGGGTTATTATAATTTTAAAACATAGTAATTAATTATGGAATTAATTTTGGGATATTAGGGTTGTTTAATTGAGAAATTAATTGTAGAATTAATTATGGGATAATGAGATTGAGAAGAATAATTAAATTTTGAGTTAATTAATAAGAGTGAGATGATTAATTAATTTTTTAGTTAATTAATAATATTGATAAGATTAATTAATTGTTGAGTTAATTAATGATATTGATATTATAATTTAATTATTGAGTTAATTAATGAGATTGAGAATATTGAATAACTGTTGAGTTAATTAATAGGATTGAGATGATTAATTAATTTTTGAGATAATTAATGAGAGTGAGATGAATTAATTAATTTTTGAGTTAATTAATGATATTGAGATTATTAATTAATTTATTAATTAATTAATTAAATGATGAATGGTAAAAAATGAATTCATATGAGAATTGAGATCTAGAATGGCAACAATGTCATTCTAAGATATGACATGAGAGATGGAATAGTAATAGTGGCATTATGAGATATCCCTTGGGGATTGTTTAGACTTCGTCGTGGGCTGAAGTAGGTATTGAGGTTTGGTTATCCTTGGGAACCTAGGAATTTTATGTGGTTAAATAAAGAATAATGTGATAATGTGATAACTATTTATTTATGCATTGTACTTATTTCTTTATACAAATGTGTACACATGTCATTGACTAGATATTCTTTTAGACACCATTGGCGGAGGCCTACTAAGTTTCACTCGCACCCTACTCGGGCTAACTAATCAGAACCTGAATAGATTTAATGGTTTTAGGATAGTTTAAGGGAAAAGTCCCTGTGTAAGAAGGATAATTTTGGGATGGATCATGGATGAAGGAACTGAATGTGGTTTGGGGCCCGCTTAGAAGTTGTCATTGTCTTTAATTTTGAGTTAAATTTTGACACTAGAAACGTATTTTTACATGGAATATCTAATATTTAGATTTGATATTGTATTTCTAGTTTTGTATATCTTATTATAGTGGTATTGTTATGGTTATAATAACATTTAGTTATTCAATTGTTTTTTTTTTGTTTCTAGTGGTTTATTACTCTGATAAAAGAGGGTATGGTCTCCCCATGATCGACATTAGACCCTTTCTAATAGTTGGAAACCTCTGGAATACGGGGAGGCACTCTTGAGGTTATGTGACCAACTGGATCGAGGAACCAGTGTGTGGAACCTAGTTTAGGAAGTCACATCCTCTCATTAAGGCTATAGTAAGCCCTAGGTCCCTTCTCATTGTTTCTATCATTTCTCCACTATTATAGAATAAAACCTTTTTTTGGACCTTTTTTATGATTTCTCAACTTTAGGTGAATGAGGATGAACTGATCCATGATATCGGATGGGTGTTCTCCTATAATCTTGAGGTTGGAGGTTCCTTTCATATTTTAACATATGTTGTCAATTTTTATGTTCCATACATTCACGTGCCAAGGTATCTAGGTTTAATTTTTCTAGAAAGTGGTTGGGTGAGACCTAGAGAGTGTAGTGGGTTAAGGTAGAACCTCATTAGTATGAATTAAGTGTCTCACGCTTGTTTTAGTGATTTTTAGAGTGACCTAGTGGCTATACTTACAAGGTATGTATCTACTAGTCAGGTTCAATGGACCTTTTAGTGCTTGGGAATCAATTTATTAGTGAAGAATGGTCTGGGTTGAGGATGTATGAGTAGGAATTTGGTCTATCATATGGCAATGGGATTGAGTGGAGGTTTTTATAAGTCATGTGATTTGGGTATTACATGGAAATTGGGCTAGTTGTGACTTATGGAACTTAAACCCCATATTAGGGGTTGAATGAGGGTGATGTATTTTTTCTTATGTAAATTCACTCTTCTAAGAGATTTTTTTATTGTAAAAGGTCATGGGACTTGAGGGGGTTCCATGAATAGTGTGGTTGGTGCATGGTTTATGGGAACTAGTTATGGTATTGACCTTCAAGTGGATTGGAATATGAGAAATGTTTGGACTAACTTAGGGCCTAGGTTATAATGGGTTCTTGACTTGGTTTGTCTTGGGTGTCCATCTGGAAGTTATTCCCTTGAGTGGGATAAAGTTTGGATTATCTTTTGGACACTCATGAGCTTAGTGAATGGAAAGTGTTGGAAAGTGGAGCTTAGTCACACCCTAGAGCATCTGGATGGATGGTAGAGATGTAAATGAGAAGAGTGTGTGATACCTTGAGGTATTATGGGTTGGGTATAACCTTATAGGTGTGTGGTGGCTCGGTATTTTTGGGTGAGATCAGCGTGTTGTGCATATAGAATGGTTATATCATGTGGGATTTGGGACCATTGTGTGGTTTTTTTCTACTATGGAGTATACTTGAGATTTCGAGGTTGTTGAGATTGTTTAGTGAGGTTTATGCTAAGTTATGGCATGTTTTCTATAGTGGAGTACTATTTTATGGAATAGTAACTAGCTGAGCACTAGGGTGGAGATTTTAACATGATTTTTTATTGTATCTTGACTATTTTATGATATTGTGATGAGGTTGAGTCCTAGATAGCTAGGTATTGAGGTGTAGAGTTACACTACCTATAATACCATCTATTTTTGAAGTGCCTAGTGGATTAGCGATGTTTCCATGGGACCAAATGTAATGACCCAAAAATTTATCAATGGAAATTCCCTTCTAATAATTATTCTATATAGTATAAACCACAAAACATAATATTTATAACACAATTAAAACTTTATAAATTATGAATGAATGAAATATGAAGTATTTCTAGAAGGTAAGAAACCTATAATAATGAAATAGTAACTTGACCTTAGGAATAGTAATATGAACCTTATGAATATTAAACCTTCCAAAAGAATAGTAACCTCACCCATGAAAGTATAAATAAAAAATATGCATCTTATAAAGGAAAAAAATGATATAATTATATCATAGTATAAGTAAATAAATGTTTTAAAAATTTTTAATTAAGTGTTGGTATTTTTGTAAGTCAAAAATATTGAATTAAAATTTTCTAATTAATTTAATAATTTAAGAGAAAATTTATTTTCATAAAATATATTAATAACTTAATATTTTTTTGTCTTATTATTTTAAGATAATTTTATGAGACCTTAATTAATTTTTCAAAGTGTTATAAAATTAGTTATAGTTTTAAAATATGTATTTTTTGAGTAAATAATTATTTTAATTTAAAGTTCAATTTCCATATTTAGAAAATTATTTTCATAAAATAGAATTAATTTTGAATTTTAAACATCTAAAAATGGTTAGGGTGAATTTTTGATATTTTTCTAAAATACTTAAATTTTTTTGTGAATAGTAAGATGCGATAATTTATGATAAAAACTAAATACATTAATTATGGAGTCATAGATGATGTATTGAGGATGTAAGCCCAAAATATTGAACTATAAATAATTATTTTAATATATTTAGTTATAATTCTTGAACTTTTCATAGTCTTGATCCAAAATAACAAACTAATGAATAAAATATTGATAAAACGCCCCTCTCCTCCCCTATAAATATCACCCCTCACCACCTCTTCTCTTTAAACCTCTCAAGCTTTGAGTCTTGTAAAAATTATGCCCAATACACTTCTCAAGACCCTACCCCATGTCTAGGAGCTCTTGGAATTATAAAAATACCAAACTCTTTGACCTAAGTAGGTTCTCAAGGAGAAGGATTCAAGAGGTAAAATCCTCTTTCTTTTCTTTTAATTTCTTTTCATATTATTTTATTTTCTCATTCTATTCTCAACTACCTTAATACAAATGTTATGATAAATAAACTACCTGAAATATATTGTAATTTTATTATGCTAATGTAATAATAAATCATCAAACCCCTTCTCCTCTCCCTTTTATTTTAAAATAGAAACATCATCTGTGAGGTGTTGTTTTATCACCTTCAAGGATGACAAGTTTTCATTTTACATCACCGCCTTCAAGGATGGTATTGAAACAATTGTAATTTTTGAAAAAAAATATTAAAATTTATTTTATAACCCTTTTTATGTTATGGAACTAACATATTTATATAATACTAAATAATAAAATAGATCGAGTTTATTGTGATAAAAAAACCAAAATTAAACCAAAAGATTATCACTAACAATTTATCTAATGATTCATCCTCATGCCATATAGTAAAATGATATATAAGAAAAATTTAACATATTTAATCTCATTAATAATACATAATTTCAATTTTGTATTATTACTCCCACTTAACATGATCTTCCATACATGTATACAATTGAACCGATCAAGAAAACCAAGAAAATGAATACTCCCGAATGATGAAATTAAACTCAAAAACTCATCAAAAATTACATAAATGAACTTAATAAAACTATAATGAATAAAATTATTGTATAAAATGATTTTTATTTGTCAATTAATGAATTTAATTTTATTATCTAGGATATTAAAGTGAAGAAAGCATTCAAACGCAAGGTAAGGGAATTCTCTAACCCAACTCTATTCCTTTGGGTTTTCCCTCTTTAACTAAATTTTTAATAGGTATGTTCCTTTAATATTCCTTAAATATCATTTATTTTCATTACCTTTTATTTTTTGGGATGTAAATACCTTCAATATTTTTTTATGAAATAAGAAAATATTTTTATAAAAGAAATATTCTTTCTAAAAACACATGTTTTATTTTCTCTTTATATTGTTTCTTATTCACTCAAGATTAATGATTATTATACCAAGTATGTTATTACCTTATTCTTTTGGTAATCCAAATGTTTATCCATAAAATTATTCTTTATGAAACCCATTTTATTTCCATCAGTAATTTTATTTCCAATATTGATATACGTTCTATGTGGCATGCATGAGAATGTAAATTTTATGATGTGATGGGTGAACCTAAAATTATATAGTGATCTAATTCATTGGGAAATATGATGAATCTCACAAGATAAAGTGAAATTTTTGTGAACTTGGTTCTAACTTTGTTCACAACTGTGTGTGGTAATTGACCACTAAGTCATGAAGTTTCATTTGTATGCATTTCCACACTCCATACCTTTATCTAATTTTTCCTTTCATGATTATGATTATGATACTTTTCTTAAATTATGATGTTGATGATTATTCCCTCTCATGTTTCATGTCTCTTATCCATCATCTTACTAGGCTTTTATCTCATCCCTTCTTTGGATGTATATCCTCATTTGAATACATGTACTAAATAGAACACTAGGGCTAATAAGAATCTAGATAATAAGGAATTAAATAAATGTTTGTGTTTTATTTTGTAAAATTTATGTATGGTCCTAATTTTACCAAGACATTAAACCTTTGGATCCTGGAAATGCAACACTTTTATGTTTTCTATCTTTAAAATGATGTAGTAGTTTTTTAATAAAAAAATATGGTCACTTTAGTTGGTATCAGATCATGGTTTAGTTAATTTGGGAATTAGGATTAGATAACCTTAGTGAAAACCCTTAGCATGAGACTATGTATAAGTAATCACCCAATAAGATTTTTTTCAGAAAAAATGTTAAACATAGATATCCCACAAAACCTATATTTAGAGTTAATTTCACAAAGTAATAAATTATTTATTCATGAATTATTGACTTATGTTTTGTTATAACCATTTTTATTTTATAAAATAGTGGGAACCAGGAGAAACCAGGCTAAAAACCCATATGAGGGACAATTCAGCAATTGCCCAAATAACATCCCCAATGCTTTGGGAGGTGGAGTTCTAAATTTCATGGAGATTATTACCCAGTTGTCTCAGGCTATAAATAATAACCTAAATAATTTGGAATTTCCTCCTTAACCAAAAAGGTAGAAAATGGATTTTTAGTCTTTTATGTGGCAACAACCACCGACATTTAAAGGATCTTCATATCCACTAGTTGTGGAATAGTGGGTTAACTCTATGGAGAATATCTTTTCTATTCTTCAATATTCTGAGATGGAGATGGTGAATATGGACATTTATCATATAGATAGAGAGGTAGGTAAATGGTGGTCATTAATTAAGAACAACAAATGAAATGATGAAATTGAATAGATAGAGTAGGAAGAATTTAAGATAATTTTTCTTAACAAGTAATTCCATTATAATATTCATATAAAGATGGATAGGGAATTCATAGAGTTGAAGAAAACGGAAGGTGAATCTTTCATGAGCAATGAATAAAAATTAATAAGGCTTTTAAGGTATTCTGTGGGTTTTTTTATCAATAATGATAGAAAAATGATAGATTATTTAGTGGTTTAAAACCACACCTTCAAAAGGCTCTAGAAATTCGAGACTTTGGGAGATATGAATAATTTGTTCAATGTGATCTCAAAGTGGAGATGCAGTTTAGAGAATTATCACATGCCTATGGTGATAATAAATTAAATATTGAGTTTCAAGTTGGGGGATCTAATGAGAAAGGTGGAAGGAAATATCAACCACCCACATGTCAAAAATGTGGGAAAAAGAATCATGAGAACTATCTCAAAATTATGGAGAAACGATAAAAGTGTAGGAGGGAAGGCCACTAATATCAATAATGTCAAAAATACATGAGTAAGAAATATAATGTTGTGGAGGAAAGGAGAGCACCACTTTTGATTCAATGCGTCAACTATACGGATCAAGGGTGTTATGCAAGCCAATGCACTAAGTCTTGGGTTCGTGAGTGTAATCAATGTCATCAGCCACCAAATCTAAAGGAGAAAGGGAAGTCTTATGCCATTACTATTTCTGAGTTGGATCCTAAAAATGATGTGGTGATAGGTATATGGGTTATTAATTCAAGAATAGAGAACATACTATTTGATTCTAGTTCTACGCATTCTTTCATATACTGTAATTTTAGTATAACTATTCAAACACAACCTCAAAATATGGAGGTTGAGTTATCTGTGAGAATATAAAATGGGGAAATTATTTCATCCAAAGTTTATAACTCCTCCTTATTTAATTTTTGTGGACTGAACCTCCCATAAAATATTTCCATACTTCCTTTGGTAGTGTTTGATGCTACATTGGGCATATATTGGCTATCTTTATTCAAAGTCAACATCAACTGTTGGAAAAGGGATATTACTCCTCATATCCCAAGGAATAATATGATTCTATACAATTGTAAGAAGGAGGAATAATCTCCTATATAATGATCATCTCAAGTGTGTATATTATTACCTTATGATCAAGAATATCTATCTCAAATTATTGAGACAAAATAGAGAATCATGATCGAAGACATGACCATTGTAAGGGACTACACTGATGTGTTCCCTAAAGAATTTCTTGATCTTCCTCTTAATTAATAGGTTGAGTTATCAATTGAACTTATTTTAGTATCTATTCCTATATCAAAGAAACGTTATAGAATGTCCATCGTTGGTCTATAAGAACAAAATAAGTAGTTATAGGAGAATCTAGACAAGTGTTTTATACATGTGAGTGCTTCAACATGTGGTGTGTGAGTAATATTCATCAAGAAAAATAATGAATCAATACACTTATGCATTAATTGTCATGAGATCAACAAAATCAGGACAAATAACAAGTATCCCTTTCCACAGATAGATGAATTGTTTTATCAACTATGTGGGGCCAAGTATTTCTCTAAGGTGTACCTTCAGTTAAGATATCACCAATTAAAGGTGAGGAAGGAAGATATTCCCAAGACTACCATTAGAATTAGGTATGTACACTATGAGTTCATAGTGATACCTTTCTGACTCACTAATTCTCCATAAATTTTCATGGATTTAATAAATAGAGTCTTAAGAGATTACCTCAAAAAAATTGTGGTGCTCTTTACTGATGATATTCTGATATACTCCAAGAGATAGAGGAACATGGGGAGAAATTGATTACTATACTAAAGACTTTGTGAAGGGAGAAAATTTATGAAAAATATAGTAAATGTGATTTATAAATGGTGGAATTATCTTTCTTAGGGAATGTTACCACCAGAAAAGGGATATATGTGGACCCTTCTAAGACAAAGTTAATTAAAGAGTGGCTCAGGTCAACCTCTATATGGAGATCCGTAGTTCCCTTGGTCTAGTTTGGTATTACTAGTGATTTTTGAATAATTTATCATGATTGTAAAACCCACTAACCAGGAAAAATCATAATGGAGAAAAGTTTTTCTAGAGCAGTGAATGCAAATATTGATTCAAAGAGTTAAAAAAGAGGCTTAGCACCACACCAATACTCACACTTTTGACAAGTGGGGAATTATTTGTAGTATATTGTGATGCTTAAAAGAAGGTATTAGGATGTTTAATAATTAAAAATGTTAAAATTATGTCTTATTTCACAATGTTGTTAAAAAAATAATGAGTAAAACTATCCCACACATGATCTAGAGTTGGCAGCTGTGATCTTTTCATTGAAAATATGGTGGGAATATATATATGGGGAGAAGTATGAGATATATATTAATCATAAGAGTCTCAAATATATATTCATATATAAGTAGATTAATATGAACTAGTGAATGTTTTTAAAGCTCATCAAGGATTACGACTGCTCAATCTACTACCATCCTAGTAAGGCAAATACAGTGGTAGATGCTCTAAGTAGAAAGTATCCTACAAAATTATCAATGATGATAATTAAGAAGGATTAAATATTATTAAACTTTCAAAGGATAGACATGGGAATCATTAAGGAAGGAAAATCATCAATCTTTTCTCAAATTATTTCTCAACCATCCCTCATGGAGAAAATAAAGGATGCTCAAAGAAATGATGTGGAAATTCAGAAGAAGGTGGAAGCTATGAGAAATAAGAAATTCTCAAAGTTTAAATTTGATGAGGAAGGTGTTGTAAGAGTTAGGTAATGGATATATGTACCTTTCAATCCAGAGATAAATAAGGTGCTTTTGAGTGATTCACATAGCTCAACCTTCTCTATTCACCTAGGGAGCACAAAGATGTATTGAGATCTTCAAGAGAATTATTGGTGGGACAATATGAAAAATTATATTTTTGAATATATATAAAAGTGTCTAGTATGTAAAAAAAATGAAGGTTAAGAGACATAATTTTAATGGGATGATGCAAAAATTTCCCATACAAACTTAAAAATGGGAAACATCACCCTAGAATTTTTCATCAGACCTCCGAAGACATCCATAGGAAATGATGTTATATAGGTTTTTGTGTATTATCTTATAAAGACATATAACTTTATCACAATTCAAGAGTATTTCTCACTAGATCATATTGCATGGATATTCATTAGAGAAGTAATAAGGATGCATGGAATACCACTATTGATTATATCCAATCAAGATCTGAGATTCACCTTGAAGTTTTGGAAAATTATACAATATGATCTGAACATTGAGTTAAACTTTAGTATAGACTATATCATCCTCAAACTTATGGAAAATCTGAGTGAACTATTTAGATAGTGGAAGACATATTGAGAGAATGTTTTATGGACATCAAAAGATAATGAGGCCAGCATCTACCACTAGTTGAGTTCTTTTACAACAACAATTTCCATTAGAGCATCCAAATGGCTCCATATGAATCCCTTTATGGGAAAAGGTGAAGAACATCATCATACTAGGATGAATTTAATGAATGTAAGCTACTAGTACATGAAATGGTTAAAGAAATGGGGGAAAAGTTAAAAACCATTCATTATCACATCAAGTCATCCCAAAGTTGATAGAAGATATATGCATATAAACGTTTACTAGACCTTTTGTTTAAGTATGGAGACATGGTATTCCTTCACATATCTCCATTTAAGAGGATCATGAGATTTGGGAAGAAGGGAAAGCTAAGTCCTAGGTACACCATCCCCTTCAATATTCTTGATCTTGTCAGAGTTTTGGCATATCGACTATCACTTCCTCCTATCATGTCACAAGTACACAATGTATTTCATGTATCCCTCTTAAAGAAGTATATACCAAATCCCTCACATATACTGAATCCAAAGGTGGTATAGTTGGAAAATGATCTCTCTAATGAGGAGTAGCCAATGAAGATCTTGGACCGTAGAGACAAATTCCTATGAAACAAGACTACTAACCTGGTCAAATTAATGTAGATAAACCATAAGTACGAATAGGAAACATGCTAATAAGAGTAATTGGTGGTGGAGAAGTACCCTCTTTTTATTTCACCATAGTATGTAAAAAAAATTGAGGGTGAAATTTCATAAGGGAGGAAGAATATAATGACCCAAAATTCTATCAATGGAAATTCCATTCTTATAATTATTCCATATAGTATAAACCACATAAAATCACATTGAGAACACAATACAAACTTTATAAATGAATAATGAATTAAATAAGAAGTATTTCTAGAAGTTAAGGAACCTATACTGATAAAATAGTAACTTGAACTTAAGAATAGTAACATGGCCTTTATGACTAGTAAACTGGAAAAAGTAATAGTAACCTTACCCATGAATTTATAAATAAAATTTATGCATCATATAAAATAAAAAAATTATATAATTACATCATAGTATAAGTAAATAAATGTTTTAAAAATTATTAATTAAGTGTTGGTATTTTTGTAAGTAATAAATATTTAATTATAATTTTATGATTAATTTAGAAATTTAAAAGAAAATTTATTATCAAAAAATGTATTCATAAATTAATATTTTGTTGCCTTTTTATTTTAAGATAATTTCATGAGACCTTAATTAATTTTTCAAAGTGTTATAAAATTAGTTATAATTTTAAAATCTGTATCTTTTGAGTAAATAATGGTTTTAATTAAAAATAAAATTTATTGTATTTAGGAAATAAATTTTATAAAATGGAGTTAATTTTTAAATTCTACACATTGAAAATTTATTAGGGTGAATTTTTGGGCTTTTCAAAAATACTTGAATTTTTATGAATAGTAAAATACAATAATTTATGATAAAAACTAAATACATGAATTATGGAGTCATAGATGATTTATGGATGATATAATCCCAAAAATCTCGAACTCTCATTCATTATTTTAAAATATTTATTGATAATTCTCAATTTATTCATATTCTTGAGCCGAAATAACAAACTAATAAATAAAATAATGAGAAAACACTCCTCTCATCCCCTATAAATACCACCCTCACCACCTCTTCTCCTCACACCTATAAAGCTTTGAGCCTTGTCAAAATTATGCCCAATACTCTTATCAAGACCCTAAACCATGTATAGGAGCTCTTTATATCATCAAAATACCAAACCCTTTTCCCTAATTAAGTTCTCAAGGAGAAGGATTCAAGAAGTAAAATTTTATTTCTTTTCTTTTAATTTATTTTCAAGTTCTTTTATTTTCTTATTCTCTCCTCACATCCCCTAAAAAAATGGTATGATAACTCCAGTACCTTAAATATACTTTAATTTTATTATTCTAATGGTATAATCAATCATCAAACCCCTTATCCTCTTCCTTTTATACTAAAAATGGAAACATCATCTGTGAGGTGTTGTTTTATCATCTTCAAGGATGACAAGTTTTCATTTTCTATCACCGCCTTCAAGGCTGGTCTTAAAACCCTTATAGTGGTTGAAAAAAATTAAAATTTATATTATAACCATTTTTATGTTATGTAACTAACATATTTACAAAATACTAAATGATAAAACAAATCAAGTTTGTTGTGATCGAAAACTGCTAAAATTAACCCAAATGATTATCATTAACTATTTATTTAATGATTTATCCTCACACTATATAACCAAATGATATATAAGATCAATTTAATCTCTTGAAGATAATTAATAAATCATAATTTAAATTATGAATAATTACCCCCACTTTACATTATCTTCCATACATGTACACAAGAAAACTGATCATGAAAACCAAGAAAATGAACACTCTTGAAAGATGAAATTAAACTCTATAACTCGTATAAAGGCCCATAAATGAACTTAATAAAACTATAATGAATGAAATTCATTTATAAAATGTTCTATATTTTTTAATTAATTAATTTAATATGATTATATAGGATATTAAGGTGAATGAATCATTTGTACATAAGGTAAGAGAATGCTTGAACCCAACTCTCTTCCTTTGGGTTTTCCATATTTCACTATGTTATTGGTATGAATGTTCCTTTAATTTCCCTTAAATATCATATATTTTTCTGAAATTTTATTTTCTGGGATATACATTCCTCTAATATTATGATATAAGAAAATATTTTTTCAAAATAACCCTTCCTTCTAAAAACATATGTTTTACTTCTCTTGATATTGTTTCTTCTTCACTCAAGATTGATGATTCTTATACCAAGTATGTTATTCCATTATTATTTTTGGAAACCCTAATTTTTATACATTAAAGTATGATTTATGAAACCCATTTACTTTACATGGGTTATTTTATGTCCAAGA
Source organism: Viscum album (assembly GCA_963277665.1). Lineage (NCBI taxonomy): Eukaryota > Viridiplantae > Streptophyta > Magnoliopsida > Santalales > Viscaceae > Viscum > Viscum album. Next base: position 1,376,056,476 of record OY728152.1, on the reverse strand, counting down.
TTGATATACGTTCTATGTGGCATGCATGATAATGTAAATGTGATGGGTGTGCCCAGAATTATATAGTGCATGTAAATGTTATGATGTGGTGGGTTCTCCTAGAATTATATATCACTCCAATTAAATGGGTAATGTGATTAATCTCATGATATAAAGTGAAATATGAATGAACATGATGTTATATTTGTTCACAACTATGTGTGGTAATTGACCACTAATACACGATGTTTCATTTTTATATATTTCCACATTCCATGACTTTATCTAATGTTTCCTCTCATGATTATAATTATGATACTTTACTTAAATTATGATGATGATTATTATTCTCACCCATGTTTCGTGTCTCTTATTCATACTCTTATTATACTTTTAGCTCTCCCCTTCTTTTGATGTATATCCTCGGGTGAATACTTGTAATAAGAAGAAAGTGAGGATCAATAAGAAGCTAGAGAAGAAGGAATTAAATAAATTTTTATGTTTTATTTGGTAAAATTTATATATGGTCTTAATTTTTCCAAGACACTAAACCTTTGTATCCTGGTTGTTTAACACTTTTATGTTGTTTATCTTTAAAATGATGTAATAGTTTTTTAAGAAAAAGCAGGGTTTCTAAACCATACCTTGAGGGGATAGTTCAAATTGTGTGAGAGGTTGGATACTATGATTACCTCCTTGGATATCTTATGATGTTACTAGTGGATTAAAGAAACATCCATGATACCTTACCCCAAGTGGATGGTTCATCATGTTCGAGAGGTCAGTTATTATGAAGTCTCCCCCCAGATTGCTTCCTATATGACCATGGATCATATATATATCCATGGGACCTACCTTATATTGGTGGTTCATATTATGTGATATTTCATCTATTATTATTATCTCCTCAGATCAATACTGATGTGATAGATATATCATAGGTTAAACCATGGGATTTTTTCCCCAAGGGGTGGTTTTTCTTATGAAAGATGTATGCTACTGTGATGCCCTCCTCAGATCTCTTGTGGGGTGTCAATGTTATACTCATAGTATGGGGAAATTTCTTCCTTCAAAATCGACTACATAAGGTTTGGCCTAGTGTTATAGTGTCATTGTTAATAAATGATGAACTAACAAGTTCTCTTGTGTAATGTTTATTTTTTTCTATTAATAAACACACTATATATTATGTTTTATATGAGAATCCCCATTAGTGGTGCCCTACTAAGATTTATTTCTCCCATCCTACATGAGAACCCTCGTACACATGAAAATATTCATGTATCACTTTTAGGTGGAAGGTTGTATGTAAGATCTATAAAGGGTGTCTAGATTTAAATTTAGGAGAATACTCAAGGATGTGGGTTTTATAATTTAGTCTCCCCTTGTTTCATTTTTTTTATTTGATCGGTCTATCATGTGGTACTTATGTGTGTTTGTTTTATATTGACCATGGGTATCATTATGTTACATCATGTTGGTGTTTTATATTATTGATGGTTATCTATTCTCTATAAATCCTTTCAATTACTCTAAGGTTTATTTTTAATTGATTTATTTATATGTTATCATATGTGATGATATTGAGAGTATAGTCACCCAATTATTGGTCATTGATTCTTGACACTAGTCATAAGTCTTTGATGTATGGGCAGTCATGTATGAGGTCACATAGAGATCTAAATAAATTTTTATATGAGAAATTTTAGTTAGGGCGTTGTAAAGTGGTATCAATGCATTTTTTTATTATATTACATTTTTAGGACTTGGTAGATATAGCTAAAAATTTATAATTTCTTCGAAGAGACCCTAGACTGGTGTAACACCCAAAGATTTCAAAGTATGTTATCTCTTTAAAGTAATTCAATATCTTGTGCTACACGCAACACCGAGTTCGAGCGCACCACGACTTACCAAACTAGCCATTCAAAAAGAAGTTATGAATAGTATTAACTACATTTTGAATTTTAAAGACTCCATATAATTTTAAGATCCATATTATGTGTTTCTTAGACATAATATAAGAAAAAATTCAATTTTTCAGACAAAAGAAGTCTTTTTCAAAAAATGAAATTTTACCGCCTTTTAATAGCGAGCCCTTTTTAAATCCAACATTTTATACTTTTATATATTCAATTTGAAAAAATAAACTTATTCTTTAGAATAGGGATATAAAAATTTAGTTTGGATAAATTTTTGGCATTTTTCTAATAACATTCATATTTTGATGAATAGTAAAAAATACTAAATTTTAATTGAAAACAACTTTATTAATCAAAATAATTTATAGTGTTAAATTATACATTTGAATGGTTTATAAGTATAATTAGATTATATTTTTATCATTTAATATAATTCTGGTCATTGGAAGTAATTTTACATTAAAATTGGTCATAAACACATATCAATCTTTTGATAGTTTTTACTTCTCAAAAACACGCTTTCTGGTTTTGACAACGAGAATTAATTTTAAATTAATCAATGAAAATTATATGTTTTGAATTTGGTAAAATAGACGTCATTTTTGGATTCAGAATATCAAAATTATCTTAGGGTGAATTTTTGGTATCATCCAAGTCCATGTTTCGTAAAAATGTTTTCAAAAGGAATATTTTAAGGTTTTATGGAAGGGAATATTTAGCAAAATCATATTTTTAAATATTTTAATGATTTAATCTTCTAAATCTCTTTAATTAATGTCTAGGTTTTCAAAATGATTTTAAGGATTTATTTATATGGACATGATTGTTTTAAAATTTCAATTCATTTCAAAAGTATCAAAGTGGCATGGGACACTTTGATTCAAAAACCTCTTTTAAATAAATTTGTTTATAAATGTGTGACTTTTAAATGATTTCACAAAAGGGATATGTCTCTCAAAGAGTTTTACTGATCATTTTCAACTATGTCAACATCCTTTACTGGATATTATTCTTGATTGAGGCTGATTTATTATAATACAATCTTTCATATTGTATTGAATTATTTATGCTATGTTTGTCTGTGGATGTGCTGTTTTTATACCATTCATGGTTTATGTTTAAAGTATTGACATTTAATATGGTAGTTTTAATACCAATGTTTATGTTATGTTTCAACATTTTTATATGAGGAATTCATTGGACTTAGTAAGTGATGGTTGGAGCCCGCTATAGCTCCTCGATGCATTGGTAGGTCTCATGAGACAAACTAGTGTCTTGGAACAAGGCCTTGAAAAAATATTATTTGTAGTCTTGGCACGAGGCCTTGACTATGTGGTTATGATGTCCAACATTTTTCATTCCATCATTATGAAATTGGATATTGATATTACATGTGATTATTTGACTAGTATAATATCCATGTGAATAAGTAAATGGAATTATTTGATTTATATTTTTCATATTATATTGAAGTTTAAGTTTAAAAGGCTTGTTTTTTAGTCTTATACATTGTCTTAAATGTTTATGATTATTTATGAAAGTTTCCACTATATTTTTATCCTTACTGAGCACCTGAGCTCAACCATTTCTATGTTTTATTTTTTCCAGGATGTGAAGAAGTATATTATGACTGGCCTAGAGGGATAGTACAAGGGAGATGAATGTGTTCAAATGAGACACAATGTTGTTTTTTCATATCATAATGTAATGTAAAAATTATGTTTGTATCTAGTACTTCCAAGGAAACTAAATTGGTCAGTCATTTGGGATTTTATCCCTTGTGATCATGCCAATGTTTTTTAATAATGCACTGACTCTGGTTAACTAGGGTCGGGGTGTTACAGTTGGTATCATAGAAAGTTTAGTACAAACCTTGGAAGCTATATTTAGAAAAACACTAATTATAGAACATTAACCTAAGATAGACTTTGAGGATTAGTATAGAATAACTTCCTAGAATTTTGGTAATGTATAAATTTTGTGTATTTTCCAAGAAATACATCTTTGTCTTGATACGAGTAGGTAGAGCCAGCTCTGGCACAGATGTACCTAAGAGCGAAAAGTCTGAAAAGGAGTTTTAGACTTGATATGGGGTATCTTGGTACATCAAAATGGGTTGTGCTGCACTCTTGGTTACGATACTCTCTGGGGATATGTTTAAGATAATTCACATTTTCTTTATAAACCATTATGAAGGATTTATGAGTAAATACTTCCTTAAAGAAAACGGTTTTTTATGATTATGGATTATATTCATAAACTGTTCAATTTATGTTAGGTATTTTACTAGTTTGGAATTATGTATTGTGATTCATAAACTAATCTAGTGTATGTTATTGTTTAGAAATGGTGCCCAGTAGAAGGAATGAGAACTCTAGCAATACGCATGGTACAAAGAGTAAGAAGGATCATATTTTTCATGGTCTTAATCCAAAATTTAGAAGAGAAATAATCTCTCACGTATTCTCATCATATGAAGAAATAGTATCATGTGTTAATAAGATAAGTAAATAATTATACGATTCCTATGGCTTTGAAGGGAAGTCAGAGAATAGAAGGATGGTAAAGAGAAAGATCAATAGAGGGAAGAAGGGAAGGAAGGATTTTCGTAAGAACCCGGATCTTCTTTTCAGGTATGTTTTTCCTTTTCTGTTAGTTTTTGAGAAAAATAGGAAAATCTGGAAGTTTTAGGAGTACACACCATGTACTTTATGATTATATGTCATGTACTTCGATGCCACTAGAAGTTGTGTGCTAGCCATGTCATGGCCACACACACGGCTGTGTAAGGGAGACTTGGAAGCTGCCTAAAGCAGAGTATGGAAAAGGCAAGTACATGCCATGTACTCCAGATGTACAGGTTGTGTACTTTATTTTTTTCCGTTAAACAGACCGGGGTCGTGTCTAATCCTTATTTCCATCTTCTTCTTCACTTAATTTCATCAAAAGAATTCGAGGAGGCTGAATATTCTCTGAGCTTCCAATCTGTCACTGGTTATCCGAATCGAACATCATCGGTTGCAATAGAATCGTAGCAGTGAGTTCTTGGTTCTTATTTGGCCACGTTTCTTGATTCTTTCTCTTATGAGAGTTATCATAGGTTGAATTTTTTAGATGTTTTTTCATATCTACTCCATTCTAGGCCGATTCATGGGCTGAGGTTAAAGTATATCGATCTCCTAGGATTGAGGTAGGTGGTTTGTTTCCTTACATTGAATTTATTTCATTTTTTGTGCAAAAGTGTCAGATTCCCATGTTTCAGGTATCTCAGTTTAGGGATTTTGGTACTATTGTTTAATTACATTAGATTATTTGTTAGCTTAAGGTTAATTGATAATAATATATGCTTGTTTTCATGTTTTAGGATCACCCCATGGGTGTTATCCTTGTTTGGCTTTTTATCGCTGTTTGGCACAGTTTGCCTGCAAGGAAAACCCTATTGGAATTGATAGTTTGCTTGTTATAACTAATTGCTTGTGTTGACTACTTTTTTAATGCTTCTGATGCATTTTAGCTTTTATCCAAGTAGTTTCTAAACTTACTTAGGGTTGCTGACAGTTGATTACGCAGACCGGACTGCTCAGGGCTGTGAGAACCTGGTGCGGGAGACCAAAGAGGGAATAGGCGATTAAGTGCTTCCCTAGGGGGTCTGTTGGAATTAGTTTCATATACAGGACCTAAGGGAATTGGACTTTGTTCTTCCTAGGAGTGTCCTTAGTTTACACATGTATCGATACCACAGGAGGAATTAGACGTAAGAGCTTCCTCAAAGAGTCTATATCTATCGTTGCAAGACCACAGGGGAATCGATGTAGAGCTTCCCAGAGTGTTTGTGCCTTTGTATGTTTACTTGACTATAGGGGTTTTCTAGTTTGAGCCACTCAGAGAGTCAGTGTTAATGTGGATTGTTTTTTTGGTTTAGATGAGTCTACCAAGCCAAAGCACAAGCTTAGATCTATTGGCCTGGTTATTTGTTTAGGTAGTCTTTTGATGCCTGTTGTGTTACCTGTTTACCTTGGAATAGAGATCTTTGCTAGATTCCTTGGTTGTTTAATTAAATGAATGATTTAATTGTTAAATGAATGTAAATGGTAATTGGTAAGATTTTTTTCTTGTGTACTCCTAGCTCATTACTACATTTACTTTCATTACTTCTGATATATTACTCCCAGACAGTAGGGCACAGATCTTGTGGTGGTTGCCTACTGGGATTAGTCTCACACCCTGTTCGGGTCCTGCTTTTTATCCCAAACAGTTTATATGGTTTCAAGTTTGGATAGGGATTGTGGCCCTTCTACTTCAGTTACATGATCTCTGGTTGGAGATAGAGAGCATTAGACCGAGCTTAGGCTTGCGATGTTGCAGGAGTTGTTGTTTACTTTTCGTACTTTGTTTGTCAGTTGTATTTCAGCACGTTGTTGTGTTTGTTGCTTTAGTTAGATACTTTTACAACCTGCATCATTATCATCATTACTATATATTCATTGTTTCTGCTATTTAGTTTCAGTTATTATATGTTGTTCACTGCTTCCGCTATTGACTTTTATTTCCTTTTCCTTGTATACTTTACCAAATGAGGTCATAGTTTCCCCAATGACTCTCCAAGGCCCTCGCTGTTAGTCAGAAGCCTATGGAATTTGGGTAAATTTTCTTGAGGTCATGTGGTGAACCAGGTATGGGGAACCAGTTGAGTGGATCCGGATTCAGGTCGTTACAAAGTGGTATCAGAGGCAGTTTTTTTTCATTTCTATTGAATTATTATTTAGCGACATTAGATAGGGATAGGATGGAAGTGGTAAATGGTAAATAGCTGTGCCCGGGGGTTCTAGAACCCATGTACAGGGAAAAATCCAGGTCACCTCGAATATTTCAATTTTTGAGTTTTGTAAATGTTACAGTTTAATTGACTTCACCGTTGGGTGGTGCACTTGTGTTGTGCTATTACTATTTGTATGATTGTGGTTCTATTTTGTTGCAACCCGATGATATGAGGGTATGTCATCTCATGCATCATATAGGCACTTGTTAGAAAATAACATGTCATGCATATTTCCATGCCATCTAAATTGCATTAGAAATTGTATGCTGTTGTGATAGAATTTGTGATAGACTATGCATGTTGTTGTGATAGCTTCTATGATAGAATACCCACTATGTTGATAGGGTATCATTTGTTTAGATATTCTTTAACATGGATTCCAAACTTTGGTCTTAGAGGTGTATGGGACCTTGAGGATCAGAATTTGGTGGATTATTGCCTGGTTTCCTTGTTATAACTTGTATAAGATTCCAAGATTTGATTTGATGGGAGTATGGGACCTCACGGATCGGAATTTGGCACCTTAGCTCTGGTTTTCTATGTTTTCTGGGCTTCGGAGCAGTTTTTGAGCTACTGCCCAGAAAAACCCAGAATACACGGTGTGTATTTTATTAATACACGCCGTGTAGTTTTTAAATCATGTCACTGACTGTGTGAGCAGAAACACGGGGTTCTGAAAAATCTTATAGGAACACGTTGTGTACTAGTTTAGCACGTCGTGTAGTATGAAATAGTTACCCCATCCGTGTCACGAACAACACGGGTTGTGTTATCTTTTCACATACATGTCGTGTCTGAATATTACACTCCATGTAGTTTAATCTTGGTACCCGGTCGTGTCACGAACAACACGGGTCGGTGTTACCCTTCCTCGTACACGCCGTGTTTGTCTAGAACATGCCGTGTAGTGTCAGTTGTGTGTCAGTCTGTGTCGCTAACAACACGGGATAGGTAAGGCATGTCTAGTACATGTCGTGTCTTCCATGAACACGCAGTGAAGTTTTATATTAGAGGGGTCATGTGGATTAACCATGTATAAGGACTTGGACAGGGAAGAGGATTCAAGTACACTCCATGTGTTAGGATAACACTCCATGTATTTGGGGTGTTACATGACCAATTTAGGTAGAAGTACACTCCCATGTGAATGACCAAAGGGAACACACCGTGTAGGGAAAGAACACACCATGTAGTCATGTTTTGTATAACTTGAATTCCTTCTTTTCCATGTTCCTTCTTATGCCTTCAATTTTTCTATCTTTGTTAATCCTGAACCTGAAGTGTTATTTTGACCTTTCAGAGCTATGGCACTGAGACGTCCTCTGGTTGTCCGTCAGTTGCAAGGCAGCGACTGTACGCCTGATATGGCAGATCAAGGACTACCAATAGTTCCGCCTATCATTCCAGACATTAAACCTACAGTGATTCTAGAAACTGGTGCCAATGCTTAGTTTAGAGAGGGTTTCATGAGATTCATGCAGACCTTCTAGGGAGCTCAGCATCCTGCCCCGTCTATGGAAGAGCTAACGCGGGTTTTTCAGTAGCAGCATCCTCCCACATTCACAGGGGATGGAGGACCACAGGCTGCGGAGTCATGGCTAGAGGCCATTCTATTCATATTCGAGCACCTGGAGATGCCTCTGTATAGGAGAGTGAAGATCACGACTTATATGTTTTGAGATTCTACCAAGATATGGTGGTATGTGGTTTCACAGGCAGGGCGCCAACACGCTATGGCTTGGGACGAGTTTCAGCATACATTCTATGACTACTTCTACTCGGTGACGCTAAGGGCTGACAGAGCCAGAGAGTTCATAAACCTGTAGCAGGGTACTCTCATATTTATGTATTATTACTCTCAATTCACAAAGTTAGAGCGTTTCACTCCCGTTTTGGGAAATGACGAGTTGTTTTTAGAAAGGAACTTTGAGGAAGGCCTCAGACCGGACATCAGATCACAGGTGAACATCTTTCAGTTGACTTATATTACTCTAATAGTAAACCAGGCACTTATCACAGAGATAAATATGAGGGATACTGGATCTGTGGACCTGGTCTATTCAGCATCCAGGGCTGATTCATTTCAGATAGACAGTGAGAAGCACCACCAAGAGTATACACGAGGTGACCCGAGGAAGCGAGGTATTCCTTCTGGTAGATGGGATCTTCCTTCTGGCAACCAAGTAGTGTTCTATTAGTGTGGAAAAAGTGGTCATAAGAAGCCTTAGTGCCTCAGAGACCCAGTGGAGTTCCCATCTTGCGGAAAGATGGGTCATCTGCAGTGTTTCTGCAAGGTTTTCCTTCCAGCAGCTAGTGAAGGAGGATCAGTTTCGACTCCTCGTATAAGAGAAGGATTACTAGTTTTGCAGTAGATTGGGGGATAGATTTCTTCAGGTCAATCAGGCCAGGTTAGAGGTCGTGGAAGTAGTGTTCAGGCTCAGGGAGGGTTAGCTCAGGGATCTCAAGCTGCTACACAGGGCCACGGTGCAGGACAGACTTTTACGATAGAGCATATTCATCAGGAGCAGGATCCTGGACCTTCTACAGTTCGAGGTATGATTTTAGTAGCCTTAGTTTTATCTTATTCTCTCTTCAATACTAGTGCTACACATAGATTTATCTCTGTTGTTGTTGTGGAGAGCCTTAGGCTCTGTACCTTTTCTTCTGCCGACATGTTGACACTAGACACACAGTTGGGGACTAGAACGGCTAGTGTACGTTAGTGCAAGGAGTGTCCTATAAAGGTGGATGGGTATCACTTTCTATGGGACTTATATGTCTTAGAGATGATAGGCTATGATGTCATTCTCAGAATGGACTGTCTCATTCCCTTCCAGGCATTCATTGACTGTTATCGCCGCAGGGTGAGTTTCATATCACCGGAGGGTGAATCTTTTCTTCATAAGGGTGAGTGGGATGTCCAGGTGAGTAGAGAAGGACCAGAGCATCATGGGATAGGCAGAGTTACAGCTCAGATTTCCAGTCTATATCTGGATGACCAGGGGACTTTACAGTTAGACTTTCCTCCAGTGGTGGATCGTTTTAGGGATGTATTTCCTGAGGACTTTTCAAGTTTGCCTCCAGAGCATAAGGTAGACTTTTCTATTGATCTTGTGCTAGGAGAATCACCGGTGTCCATTCCTCCTTATAGGATGGATACACCTGAGTTAAAGGATCTCAAGAAGTAGTTGGAGGAGTTGTAGCCAAAGGGTTTCATCCGACCCAGTACTTCTCCTTGGGGTTCGCCTGTCCTGTTTGCGAAGAAGGTAGACGGCACCCTTAGGCTTTGTGTGGATTATTGGAAGCTGAACCAGTTGACGGTCAAGAACCGATATCCCTTTCCTAGGATTAATGACCTCTTTGATCATCTTAGAGGATCCCGGGTGTTCATGAAGATCGATTTGAGGTCCAATTATCATCAGTTGCGTGTTAGACCATCTGATATACCTCTTACAACTTTCCGTAGCTGGTATGGTCTATACGAGTAGATGGTTATTCTGTTTGGCCTCATGAATGTGCCTTTAGTTTTCATGGAACTGATTAACCGAGTGTTCCATCCATACTTAGACTCTTTTGTGGTGGTTTTCATGGATGATATCTTGGTGTACTCTCACACTTGACACGACCATGCTACCCATCTTGAGATCATTTTGTGTACATTGAGGGATCATCAGTTATATGCTAAGCTCTCAAAGTGCCACTTTTGGATGGATGAGATTCACTTCCTGGGTCATGTCATCTCAGAGAAAGGAGTATCATTAGACCCAGAGATGGTGAGAGCAGTAGTTACCTGGGAGCAGCCAAAGAATGTCTTCGAGGTATGAAGTTTCTTAGGGATGGATGGTTACTACAGGTGGTTTATATAGGACTTATCACGCTTAGCAGCACCGTTGATGGGCTTGACTAAGAAGGGAGTGAAGTATGTTTGGTTATAAGCCTGCGATTCAGCCTTTCAGGGGATGAAGGGGAAATTGACTTCAGCACTGATTCTAGTTTTTTCAGAGCCGGGCAAGAGTTATACAATTTTCTATGATGCATCTAGAATTGGTATTGGAGTAGTGCTTATTCAGGAGGATCGTGTTATTGCATATGGATCTCAGCAGTTGAGGTCACATGAGAGGAACTATCCTATGCAAGACCTGGAGTTGGCTACAGTTGTTCATGATTTGCGTTGTTGGAGACATTATCTTCTGGGAGATCATTTTGTGGTTTTCACTGACCACAAAAGTCTCAATTACATCTTCACTCAGTGTGATTTGAATCTGAGACAGTGTAGGTGGGTTGAGTATCTTCAGTCCTTTGACTTTTAGCTTTCCTATACACCTGGGAAAGGCAACGCAGTGGCTGATTCATTGATCAGGAGGACTCAGATATAGGCAGTTCAGGAGGCCAGCAGTGAGTGGAATCTTATGGCTCTATTCTCTGAGATGCATTTGGAGGTTCACGAAAGACAGGGGCAGACTTTTCTTTCTTCTGTAGCTGTTACATCTACCCTTCTAGACTGAGTTCAAATGAGGTTGTTATCAGATTCTGAAGGCCTAGTCCTATAGGAAAGTGTATCAGGAGAGGACCCTCTCCCCGGATGGACCGTAGGTGAGGGTGAGATCTTTTGTTTCCAGGGAAGCGTATGGGTTCTAGCAGATATACGTGAGGAGCCGATGTGAGACTTTCATTCCTTAGTTTGTGCAGTTCATCCTGGCATCACCAAGATGTATTGTGATCTACACCACCAGTATTGGTGGCCAGGTATGAAGAGAGATGTTTCTAGTTTTTTCATGAGGTGTTCCACCTGTCAGCAGGTGAAGGTGGAGCACCAGTGACCATAAGGTCTTTTACAGAAATTACCCATTCCCGAGTGGAATTGGAATGATGTCGTGATGGACTTGGTGACAGGGTTACCGAGATCACCTTGAGGTAATTACACGGTATGGTTTGTCAAAGACAGGCTCATGAAGGTTTCTCACTTCTTTCCGATTAAGGAGACCTTCGGTGTTGATGAGCCTGGATGGTTGTACATCCATGAGATTGTACTCTTGAATGGGGTTCCAAGTACTATCATTTCAGATAGGGATGCTCGATTCACGTTTCATTTCTATCAAGGGATACAGAGGGCTTTGGGTACATAGGTACTTCTGAGTACAGTGTACCATCCCTAAACAGATGGCCAGTTAGAGTGCACGATTCAGGTTCTAGAGGACATGCTACGAGCATGTGTCCTTGATTTTGTAGGTTCTTGGGAGAGACATATACCTCTAGTGGATTTTTCTTACAATAATAGTTTTCAAGAAACTATTCAAATGGCACCTTACGAGGCTTTGTATGGTAGGTCGTGCCGATCACCCTTGTATTGGATGGAGGCAGGAGAGGCAGCTATGCTGGGACCTCGTCTTATTCAAGAGACCATAAAACAAGTGGAGTTGATTTGGAAAAGGATGGATACTGCACAGTCTCAATATAAATCTTATGATGATCAGCGGAGACGACCTTTGGAGTTCAAGGTTGGAGATCAGGTTTTCCTACGTGTTACCCCGAGGTTGGGACACAAGAGGATCAGGAGACAGGGTAAGCTTTCACCAAGATACGTTAGGCCATTTGAGGTTCTGGAGAGAGTTGGGCTGGTTGCTTATAGGTTGCAGTTACCTCATAGGTACTAGGCTATGCACGACGTGTTCCATGTTTCTCAGCTTCGACGCTATTTCTCAGACTCGTATCATGTTTTTCAACCCGAGGAGGTTGAGCTGGAGAAGGATGCATCATTCAAGGAGCATCCTATTAGGATTGTTGATCATAGTGAAAAGGTACTTTGTGGCTGGTCTATTCTTTCAGTACGGGTGTTATGGAAGCAAGGCCGTGTATAGGATGAGACTTAGGAGAGGGAGGCTGATATGCGATCACAGTGTCCAGAGTTGTTTGAGGTTTATTCTTCGCCACCTTGTTATAGAAATTTGGGGATGAATTTCTTTAAGGGGGAAAGTTTTTAAGAACCCAGATCTTCTTTTCAGGTATGTTTTTTCTTTTTTGGTAGTTTTTGAGAAAAGGAGGAAAATCTAGAAATTTTAGGAGTACACACCATGTACTTTATGATTACACATTGTGTACTTCGATGCCACTGAAAGTCGTGTGCTGGTCATGTCACGGCCACACACATGGCTATGTAAGGGTGACTTGGAGGCCACCTAAAGAGGAGTATGGAAAAGGCAAGTACACGTCGTGTACTCCAGAAGTACACACCGTGTACTTTCTTTTTTCGTTAAACGGATCGGGGTTGTGTCTAATCCTTATTTCCATCTTCTTCTTCACCCAATTCCATCCAGATCATCCGAGGACACTGAATCTTCTTCTAGCTGCTGATCTGTCACCGGTTATCCAAATCAAACATTGTCAGTTGCAATAGAATCGCAGCGGTGAGTTCTTGGTTCTTCTTTGGCCACGTTTCCTGATTCTTTCTCTTATGAGAGTTATCGTAGGTTGAACATTTTAGACGTTTTTGAAGATCTAATCCATTCTAGGTCGATTCACAGGACCATTTTCAAGTATATCGATCTCCAAGGATCAAGGTAGGTGGTTTTTTTCCTTACGTTGAATGTCTTTGAGTTTTTGTGCAAAAGTGTCGGATTCCCATGTTTTGGGTATCCCGGGTTAGGGATTTTGGTCCTATTGTTTAATTTCCTTAGATTAATTGTTAGATTAAGGTTAATAGATAATAATATATGCTTGTTTGCAAGTTTTAGGATCACCCCATGGGTGTTATCCTTGTTTGTCTATTTATCTTTGTTTGGCACAGTTTTCCTGTAAGGCAAACCCTGTTGCAATTTCTAGTTTGCTTGTTATAACCGATTGCTTGTGTTTCCTGTTGTTTTAATGCTTCTAATGCATTTTATCTTTTATACAAGTAGTTTCTAAACTTATTTAGGGATGCTGATAGTCGATGACACACGATTGGACTACTCAGGGCTGTGAGAACCTGGTGAGGGAGACCAAAGGGGGAATAGATGATTAAGTTCTTCCCTAGGGGGTCTGTTGGAATTATTTTCGTATGCAGAACCTATGGGAATTGGAATTTGTGCTTCATAGGAGTGTCCTTGGTTTACGCATGTATCGAGACCACAGGATGAATTATACGTAAGAGCTTCCTCGGGGATTCTATAGCTATCATTGCAAGACCACAGGGGAATCGACGTGAGAGTTTTCCAGAGTGTTTGTGCCTTTATATGTTTACTTGACTATAGGGGTCTGATAGTTTGAGCCACCTAGAGAGTCAGTATGAATATGGATTGTTTGGTTGGTTTAGATGATTCTACCAATCCAAATCACAATCTTTGATTTATTGGCCTTCTTGTTTGTTTAGGTAGTCTTTTTATGCCTGTTGTGTTACATATTTACCTTGGAATAGAGAGATTTACTAGATTCCTTGGTTGTTTAATTAAATGAATGATTTAATTGTTAAATTAATGTGAATGGTAATTGGTAGGATTGTTTTCTTTTGTACTCCTATCTCATAACTATATTTACTTTCATTACTTCTGCTATATTACTCACTGACAGTGGGGCACAGATCTTGTGGTGGTTGCCTACTGGGATTAGTCTCACACCCTATTTGGGTCCTGCTTTTCGGCCCAAAGAGGTTATATGGTTGCAGATGTGGATAGGTATTGTGGAACTTCTACTTTAGGTACATGATTCCTGGTTTTAACTGGAGAGCATAGGACCGAGCTTAGGCTTATGATGCTGTAGGAGTTTTTGTTTACTTTTCGTACTTTATTTCTCAGTTGTATTTCAGCACGTTGTTGTGTTTTCTTCTTTCCTTAGATACTTGTACCTACTGAATCATTATCATCATTAATATATATTCACTTTTTCCCCTATTTAGTTTCAGTTATTGTATGTTGTTTACTGCTTCTTTTATTGATTGTTATTTCCTTTCCCTTGTATACTTTACCAAATGAGGGCATAGTTTTCCCAATGACTCTCCAAGGCCCTCGCTGCTAGTCAGTAACCTCTGGCATTTGGGAAAATGTGCTTGAGGTCATGTGGTGAACCGGGTACGGGGCACCATTTGAGTGGCTCTGGATTCACTAGTATAAAAAACGGGCAAGGGAAGCGCACCTTATATCAACGCTAAGCAAAAAAAACTGATAAAGAAACCATGTATCAACGCTAAAAAAGCTCTGATAAAAAGACACTTTATCAGCGCTAGAAAAGTGCTGATAAAGAATCCCTTTATCAGTGCTAAAATGTTATCACTGATACAGGAAGGATTTATCAGAGCTTTTTTAGCGCTGATAAAGGTAGTATTTAGCAGCGCTTTGTTAGCGCTGATAAAACCATAGTCCCATTTTTTATAAAGTCGGTCGCACAGTGCCCTCGTTTTATCATGACCTAAAGCTCTCGTAGTACTGGAACCCTTAGACTCCCCTCTTCTACCCACTGAGCTTCGCATTGCTGGACCTCTTCCACCCTCGAGCTTCGTGTTTCCAAACCTCTGATTCCCTTGATCCTCGCTTGCCGGACCTCCGCCATCCTCAATCTTTGTGTTGCCAGACCTCCACCGCCCTCGATATTCGCGTTGTCAGACCAGGTGTGCAATGTTTTTTTGGTCCCCTATTACACAAACTCTTCTAGAATTATTAGGACCTATGTTTAAGTATTATTACATCATGAATTTGAGTTTTTGAAATTTTTGAGTGAAGGTTTAACACCCTTGTTTTTCTGCCACCACATGTCAAAATGCACCTAGATGGAGTGCATCCGTGAGTGAGAGAAAAACTTGGTTTCATTGATGGAAGTGTTGAGGTAGTTCAATGAGTGAGTTGAGCCAATGATATATAATTTTTAAGTCTCTTGATATCCCATGATATTAAATGGGAATCAATCCTTATTCAGTTCTTCAACATGGTGCGGTAAGTGATCGGCATCAGAAAGAGGGAGCCCTCTCGGTTGAAGGATAAATTCATTTAAAAGTATTATATCATACAATAGGGACATGAACCATGTTTTTTAACTTCATGAAATGAGAACATTGGACACACATTGTAATATCTTGTGATTAGGATTATGACAATGTATTTTAAGGTTGAATATATTTTACCAAAATGTCACACGGTTTCATATCATGAAACTAGAACATATAGCGAGGGTGAGGTGAATTTTCCATCCATAGTTTCCCTACACCATGTGAAATATGGGTAGAGGATGAAAAAGGTTTAAGTTCATGATTTATGGACCAAAGGGGGGTGTGTCACAGAATTTTTGGCGTGTCATGCAAGAATAACGACCTGGTGTGAGAAGGGGCTTGTGGCGGCTAAACACCACATGAAACAACATATAACTAGGATGTTGGTTTTTTAGTTCAAATCCATATATCTCAGACTAAAGGGATGGTTTATTCATGTGAAATATCTCTTGATAAACCTAGTATTGGTGGAAATATTGATATTCTCATCATCAATGGCGATCAATGAGTTTACACTAGTAGAGTGAAGTTTATGAAAAATTTAAGGTCCTTCCCACTTGGATTCCAGTTTCACCAGATTCCTCCTAGATATCATCGATTCCATTAGATCCAACACCATGTCACCATAAAGTAAGCAATGAAGGATAACCTTTTTATTTAAGGAAAACACCACCCGGTTCTAATGCATTTCTAGGTCATCCAATGCTTGAACCCTATTTTCTTCGAGGGGTTCCCCCCTTCATTCCTTCATGCTATCTAAGTGACTTTTTCTGGCAGTGCACTTGTATGGAATGATGCTCAGACCACCAAGATTTATAGACTTTCCACCCCTACCTCCATCTCTATCCTTCTCCCTCACTGAGGTTACTGACTGCTTCTCTGTAGTGGCCAGGCCCCTTCCTAGCAGTGGTTGTTCTGTCTCCCTTGGCTCTGAGCCTGTTATCTAGATCCAAATACGTATTGATCCAGAGAGAACTCCCTCACCAGCCCCCAAGTTTCATTACCCATCCTTCCCCTACCCCTTTGGATCCTCATCTCCCACTCATATGAAGCTTACCAACCAGAAGGGGTTATGAACATGTTCAAAATCAAGGGACCTCAATGAGAGATCATCCTCCCACTTCAATAAGGCTACTAGCTCTAGATCCAATGCCAGATCCCTGTCCTACCCATCATTATTATCTTCCTATGTAATGCTCATGGTCTTATTTCCCATGTTAAATCGGACTTCCTCACCATAGAAACAAAAAATCATAATGTCATTGTTGTTTTTGTCAAATAACACACAAAAACCCAATAATAATCATAGAATTCTCCTGGAAGATTAAGTTGCATGGATTTCTACACTCTGACCCCTCCAACAAACACAAATGGGTATTTTGGCACAATAAATATGTTTTTGATACTTTTCAAGATTGCAATCAATTCATCGTTACCAAGGTGTCTAATGGTGACACCTCCTTCCTTATGACTTTTGTTTTTGGAAGCTATGACTCTCTTCAAAGGGAATCTCTATGGAGTGAACAAAATACCTTAGATCCCAGACACCATCCATTATTTGTTGGGGGTAACTTTAATGTCATTTCTAACCCAAAGGAAAGGAAAGTTAGAAGCCCATTCTAGAGGAAGGCCAACATGGAGTTTGTTCAGTTCATGGCTGGGAAGGGCCTCATTGATCTCAGCTTCTCAGGTGACAGTTTCACCTAGTGCAACAATTGCAGGGGCCATCACCACTTATGGAGTCTATTGGATAGGTGTCTAGACAACATGAAATCCACTAAACTATTCTCAAATACCATGTTTTTTCATCTTGCTTGAGGTATTTTGAACCACTCCCCCCTCTTGGTTTCCATTTCTTCTTGGCATGATCATCAGGAACGGTTTCACTTCCACCAGTAGTGGGTTAACATACTAGGGTACCAGGACATGGTTTGTGAAATATGGAATAAACCCTTGTAGGAGTATTAGGCCACCTTCAACCTTAGTGACCTGACCTCGAACCCCGATAGGTGCATGTTCGCCCCTTCCTCCTCAAGAACCTTCACCACCTGGGACTATTGTAGCATATGGGCTCCTTCAGAGTATTTTGATAGATGGAATGATACCTTGGGTTTATTAGATTATTAAAACCAGTTTGGGATTTATGTGTGACTATATACTTATTATATTTTCTTATTATTTCTTACACACCACCACTTGAGTCGATTAACCTAACTGAAATCCATATTAGTACTTTGGTTCTGATGTGGATATGGTTTTTTATGTGTTTGTGACATGTGTATGTGTGGATATATGGGTATTTAGGTATGATGATATTGAATATATGGCAGTGACCTAGGATTGGTAGATGTATCATTCTTGATTATTCTTGTGTTTAGAATGGGGTGATTTAAGGAAACTATAATGAATCTAAAGTAATTATATTTAATGTAGATGAATAAATACTAATGGTTACGCTCTATTATCTCTATTTTTATAAGGAAGTGGTTCTCTTCTACTGTATTTGGAATTCTTGTTTTGTGTAATTGAACCATAAATACTAATATTTGATATTAAAATAAGATAAAGATGAATAAAGATTGGATGGATGCTAATCGTTTGACAATAGAGTACGAAAACGGAGTGAAAGAGTTCATCAAATTTGCAAAGGATCATGCAAAGGATCCTTCTCAAATCCTTTTTCCATGTTTACATTGTTGTTATTCTAGACTACTTACTCCAGAGGAGTTGTAAGAACATTTTATATGTCATGGAATAGATCAGAGTTATAAATGCTGGAATAAACAAGGGGAAAAAGCGAATGTAGCTACTGGTTGGGATAAAACTGCATTTTATAGATCATCAGATATGAATAAAAATATGGATAATGAATAAGACCATATGGAGGATGTGATTACAGATGTCAATGATGATGAAGATCATATTGATGAAATGACAAAGACAATTGAAGATGAACTCCGTGATTGCCCAAAATTGTTTGTGAAGTTAAATAGTTGTGTAAAGACGCCATTGTATACTTGTTGCACCAAGTATACAACATTGTCAGCTGTACTGAAGTTGTATAAATTGAAAGCTGGAAACGGATGGAGTGATTTCAGTTTTACGAAACTAATTTCTCTCTTGAATTACATGCTCCCTGAAGATAATGAGCTCCCAAGTCGGACATATGAAGCTAAATGAATGCTACGCTCGATGGGTATGATTTCTGAAAGAATACATGCCTGCTTGAAATACTGTATATTGTTTTTCAAGGAGAAAAAATCACTTACAGAATGCCCAAAGTGTGGTGATTCTCGATACAAGAAAGATGAATCCAATCCTATAAAATTTGTATGGTATTTTCCAATAATTCCAAGGTTTAGTTGTCTATATGGAAGTGAAGAAGCTGCAAGACAATTGTCGTGGCATGCAGATAAAAGAAATAAAGATGGGAAATTACGTCATCCGGCCAACTCTCCTCAATGGAAGAAAATCGATCATGAGTATCCTGAATTTGGAAAAGAGCCGAGAAACCTTCATCTTGCATTATCTACAGATGGAGTAAATCCTTTTGGTTTTCAAACCAGCACTCATAGTACATGGCCTGTTATGTTGGTAAATTATAACTTTCCACCCTGGTTGTGCATGAAGTGGAAATTCATCATGTTATCTATGCTTATATCAGGACCAAAACAACCAGGTAATGATATTGATGTTTATTTGGCTCCTTTGATCGAGTATTTGAAGTTATTGTGGGATTCAGGTGTTATGTTGTATGATTCTTATAAAAGTGAATACTTTATGTTGAGAGCGATGTTGTATGGGAAAATAAATGATTTCCCTACTTATGGAAATTTTTCAGTCTATAGCATTAAAGGAACTCAAGGGTGTCCCATGTGCGAAGAACATACAGAATCAATTAGGTTGAAACATTCATCAAAATCTATGTTTCTAGGACATCGTATATTTCTACCTCATCGGCATAAGTACCTATCTTGGACAACATCATTCAATGGAAGTTCAAAACAATGCGCAGAACCATCTCCACTAATAGGTGATCAGCTATTTGAGAAAGTAAAAGATGTGAACACTATTTTTGGTAAACCATTTTTGAAAAACCTTATGAAAATAGGTTGGAAAAAGAGATCAGTTTTTTTTGAATTACCATACTGGAATTTTTTGTACGTCATAAATTTTCTTGATGTGATACATGTGGAAAAAAATTTATGTGATAGTGTTATTGGAACGTTGCTAAATTCCCCTGGAAAAACAAAGGATGGAATTAAGGCAAGGTTGGACATGGTTGACATGGGAATACGAGAAGAGTTGGCTCCCGTGAAGGGTGAAAATTGAATGTTTCTTCCTCCAAATGCTTATACTCTTTCTAGGGAGGAGAGATACCAGTTTTGCAACTTCTTAAATGATGTAAAGGTTCCAGAGGGGTATTCATCAAATATCAAGAACATTGTGTCAATGAATGATTTGAAGTTAAAAGGTTTGAAATCACATGTCTGCCATGTTTTGATGCAAGATCTAATTCCTATAGCTTTACGTTGCATTTTTCCCAAGAATGTTTGTCATATGTTAACCAAACTTTGTTTCTTTTCCAAAGCTATATGTATCAAAGTTTTAGACCCAGGGAAATTTCCAGCTATGTAAAATGAAATTGTCATCATATTATGTGAATTATAAATGTTCTTCCTGCCAACATTCTTTGATATGATGGTTCATTTGATGATTCACTTGGTGAGAGAGACTTGACTTTGTGGTCATGTGCACTATAGATGGATGTATCATGTTGAACATTATATGAAGATTTTGAAAGGGTATGTCAAAAATCAAAGTCAGCTAGAGGTTTGTATAGTGGAGTGATATATTGTTGAGGAAGCCATTGAATTTTGTACTGAATACCTATCTGATGTGGAAATAATTGGTCTCCCAAAATCTCGTCACACTGGATGCATTAAGGGTGAGGGAATTTCTAGAAGAGATGTTGTGAAAATCAGCATTACAGATCAGGAGCAGGACCACCTTTATGTTTTTCATAATAGTTGGGAGGTTTTTTGCATATATTGAGACTCACAAAGAAATTCTTAGCCAGTTGAATCCATCAAGGGCTGAAAATGGTTATCAAATACACATAATCACCAGTTTATAGGATGGTTTCAGGACATTATTTTTAAGCAGTTGGATGAAAATCTGAATTCAATTTCAGAATGACTTCGATGGCTAGCTGTTGGACCAAGTGTGTATGTATTATCTTATAGTGGTTATGTAATTAATGGTTATACATTCTATAAAAATGAACATGATGAAGATAGTACCATGAAAAATAGTGGAGTTACACTAGTGGATGAAGTGATGCATGTTTCTAGTAGTAAGGAAAGAAATCCAATTTATGCAAATATGTCATACTTTGGAATTATCAAACTAATATGGGAGTTGAATTATACGACATTCCAATTGCCGATTTTTCAATGCAAATGGGTTGACAACAACAGTGGTGTTAAAATAGATGAATGGGGATTTGTGAAAGGTGATTTTTGTAAAGAAGGGTACAAAGATGAATAGTTTATAATGTCATCACAAGCAATATAATTTTTTTATATTCCAGATCCTGTAAACTGAAAGTGGTCAATTGTTCTGTTAGCATCCAAAACTACTGAAGGTTCTGATGAAAATTCAGTTGAGGACGATCCTTTTAGTGGTACGTCGCAATCATTTCGGAGTGGTCCCAATGTAGATGATGTTTTGTATGTTAGAGGAGACCATAATGAAGTTATTTGGATAATCAATAGAGGTGTCAAATCCCTTCATCCTTTGAAAAAAATAAAGAGTTCAATAAACAAGTTATATTTTGTTTGTAATATAGATCTTGTTACCTCATGTTATTATCTTATCATTACTGAATTTATATAATCTAAATTAACTATTCAACCAATTTTGCAGATAATGACTTCTACACATTTTGGTGCTCCTAACCTTGAGGCTGAACAAGTCTCTTAAGCTGCTGTTGCTGCGGCTGCTGCTGCTCCTGCTGCTGCTCCTACTGCTGCTCCTGCTGCTTCTGCTGCTCCTGCTGCTCCTGCAGTTGCGGCTCCTGCTACTCCTAGTGTTGAGGTCCAACAACCATCATCACATTCTATTTCTACTATTTCATATGAACATATAGATAATGTTGATATCGATGAAATGTTCGGTAATGAAGGATCGACGTCGCAGAAAACACAGGTGCGTCGTAGTTTAACGGTGTTAGCCAAAGTTCTTAAGGTAAAAAGCAAAGGAATCAAATTTGATGTTGGATGGAATGCACGAGGCCAACATGTGAATCCCAACAAGGCTATGTTTAGTAGTTACATTAGAGTTATCACTCGGCAATGCGTGCTGATTGACATAGATTCGTGGAACCATGTTGTGTCTGAGATAAAGGTTGTGATCTGAGAAGAAATTACGCTAACATTATGAATTTATTTCTTTAATTTACTAGAAAATAAAATAATGAAACAATGTCTTACTCTTCTCAATCTCTTATAGAATAAATTTATAGTAGACTATTCACACAAGGATTATGTACTAAGGCTTTTAGGAAGGATTCATCGAGGTTTTCGCACTATTTTAACAAGATGTCACCTGAAAGATTCCAAAGGTAAAATAAACTCACACCCACCCATTGTCTATGCTCACCTGATATCCCAAGAAGCATGGGATGCATTTATTGGTCATAGTGGGGATGAGAAGTTTCAGGTAAATTGTGGTTGATAATACATTGTTTGAGGATATTTGTATTCATCACTTTAATTGTCAATATTTCATTTATGAAACAGAAACACTATAAAGAAAATAAGGAACGTGCATCAAAACCAACATACCTATATCGTAAAGCAAGGATGGGGTACGCTTCACTAGAAAAGAAAATAGTACATATTTTAAATTTACAATAATATTGTTAGGTGCCAACAAACAACATCATAATTATATTTCTATGTTTATATGTAGATTGATGAGTCTAAAACCAAATACACTTCCATCCCACATCATGTGCTTTGGAAGGAGGCACGTTTGAATAAGTAAGGGAAGCTAGTAGATGAGAACACATAAAAATTGTGGGAAATTTGTGTAAGTATGACACGATGACAAAAAGATTTGTTTTAAATTTCTATTACATAAAAAGAATTAGTTATTTTCTTATATCCGACAGTCACAGGAATAAGCTACTCCTATAGTGGATGCAGACCTATTATCGACGGCTTTAAAGCAGCCAGAAAAATATGGTTGTGTTAGGGGTGCGGGGTTTGGGGTGACACTCCGAGTATATTTTGAGAAGAAGAAAAATGGATGATAGAGATAAAACATTGAAACAAATGAGAGAAAAACTAGAAACCCTTGAAGAATTATTGCAATTGAAGGGAGAGTTGATAGAAACTTTTATGGGTGGGAAGCAAGGAGAAGACACAACTTAGAAAAAACCAGCGCGTGAAGATTCTGCCCCACCCCCCACCAGCTTTGAGGTGAGCCATTCCCCTCAAAGAGTTTTCTTAGTCGTGGTAATCAATATTCTAATAATTTTTCCCATGAAATTTGAATCAGACAAACATTGATACTTTTCCTTTACTGGTCTTCTATAGGGTGATAATGATTGTGATTTATATCTGTCAACACGCACCTATCACCTTGTAGAGAGGGATACAGTGTTCAACATCCCATATGACACGCTACGTAATAGACCACTTCTGAAAGATCATCTAAAAGTTACGATTAGAGTAGATCATGAGCCAAATGCAGAGCTACCTATTCCTCTTGATTAAGATGATATTCATAAGGTCGAAAAGGCTATTGGGACATTCATTGCATGGTCTTCACAACTTGTAAGAGTACATGCGGCCAAAGAGGTATTTATTTCCTTTTTTATCAAGCTAAACCTTTAACAATTAATGAAAAAAGGGTCTGAACCAATGAATGTTATTATAGATGGAGAAAGGGAAGGGGGTGACAAACGTCGGCTAAAAGCCATCTAAAGGATCGACCAACCGATCCCAAGGAGCTACTGAAAGCATAATAACACCACCTTTTCTCTATCCAAATTTACTATCATTGAAGACTCATGTGGATACGAATCTAAGAGGTGGTAGTAGTCATAGAGTGGTTTTCAAAGAGAATATATACGGCGTGGAAAGTCAAGATTTCGTTGCTGTTGAAAATGTAAATGATATCCTTGAAAACGGTTGGCTAGGTGTCACAGTTGTAAATATATATATGAGGTACGTTTCTGTGAATTGATTTTCTAAAAGTTGATCTAATGTGAAAACTATGACTAAATGCATTTTATATTATTGACAGGCGTTTATATGAAAAACTGTTGAAGGAATTTTCCCATGAGCCAAAATTTGGACTTGTTAGTCCTCATACCACATCATCACATCTAATGAAAATAAATCCATCAAAAAAGAATGAAATAGTGAACGACTTGCTGAAAACATTTGAAAGCAAGATTATAGATGACAGACTCTTCTTAATACCAACCATGCAGGGGTAAAACTCTATGATTAAAGCATATCAATTATATTTTGACTTATTTTATTACTTATTCCTTTTTGTGTTTTTAGGAAACATTGGATGCTAATTGTGGTGAACTTGGATACTTCAGAGATTTATTTTCTAGATTCAAAGCAAGGATATCCATCAAACCAACCACACATGATGGAGTTTGTGAATCTGTAAGACACTACATCCTACGTTTTAGGTCTAAACATCAAGTAATATAATTTATATTATCTTTTACTGAGGATTCTATTATGATAGGGTGGTGTATCATTATCATTTAAAAAAGGAATGAGGACAGGGGCTAAGCATAAGAAGGCGAGAAAGTACTATGTCTGGACAAATATCAGGGTATATATAATAAAATTTCAATATCTAAACACATCTCAACACAAGTTACTTATTCTCCTAAAGATTAATTTTTTTGCAGTGTCCAAAACAATAAAAACGATAATGATTGTAGTTATTATGTTTGTAAATTTATGAAAGAGATCATTTTTCATCAACAAACACGCATCCCTAAAGAGGTATTTTCAAAAACAAATACTAGTTCATTTAATTTATTTATTAATTATTTATTTTTATATTTTGTAGTACTACTATGACTGTCAAAAAGACTCATACTCACAAGATGATATAGATATGTTCATAAATGAGTGGGCTGCATACTTGATGATAGATTCTACACAAATAACATGAAGATCTGACTTGGGGACGTGTACAATTGGCGGTCATTTTTGAGAGGGGTTTAGGGGATCAAAAGATGACACATTGTTGTATGTAAATGTTTTTAGGAATATTTTAATTTTTATTAAATAAAACATCCTTTCTCTAATGAGTCAATTTCCCATTTTAATAGATCTTATGCACCAACAACATGCAGAATGATGAACCACTCAAAGGGTCTCTCTTTTGTTTAAAATGGAAAGATTTTTAAGTGAAAACAACAAATGACCTACAGAAATCTAACCAAATGCATTTGGATTGTGTTGATACTTTAATAGAACAATCCACGGGTGAATTTGGGACATGCATGAGTCATACCCACCTCAATCCTAGGCATGGTGTGTCCAGTACCACTCAAAGGGTCTCTCTTTTGTTTAAAATGGACAAATTTTTAAGTGAAAACAACAACTGGCATACGGAAATCCAACCAAACGCATTAATATTTTCTTTATACTTTAGGAGAATGATCCACGGGTCCTTTTTGACGTGTATGAGTCATCCATGTCTCAATTCGAGGCACGGTGTGGTCGGTACCACTCAAAGGGTATCTCTTTTGTTTAAAATGGACAGATTTTTAAGTGAAAACAACAACTGACCTACGGAAATCTGACCAAATGCATTCATATTGTGTTTATACTTTAATATAATGATCCACAGGTGTGTTGGGGATGTGCACAAGTTATCCCTGCCTCAATCCGAGGAATGGTGTGGTCAGTACCACTCAAATGGTATCTCTTTTGTTTAAAATGGACAAATTTTTAAGTGAAAACAACAACTGACCTATGGAAATCCGACCAAATGCATTTGGGTTGTATTTATCCTTTAAGAGAACAATCCATGGGTCCTTTGTGATGTGTACGATTCATCCCCGCCTCAATCCGAGGCACGGTGTGGCCGGTACCACTCAAAGGGTCTCTCTTTTGTTTAAAATGGACAAATTTTTAAGTGAAAACAACAACAGACCTATAGAAATCCAACCAAATGCATTCTGATTGTCTTGATCCTTTATTATAACGATCCAAGGGTCCTTTGTGATGTGTAAGAGTAATCCTTGCCTCAATCTGAGGCACGTTGTGGCTGGTACCACTCAACGGGTCTCTCTTTTGTTTAAAATGGACAAATTTTTAAGTAAAAACAACAACTGACCTACGGAAATCCAACCAAATGCATTCGGATTGTATTGATCCTTTAATAGAACTATCCAAGGGTCCTTTCTGACTTGTATGAGTCATCCTCGCCTCAATCAGAGGCACGGTGTGTCCGGTACCACTCAAAGGGTCTCTCTTTTGTTTAAAATGGACAAATTTTTCAGTGAAAACAACAACTGACCTACGAAAATCTGACCAAATGCATTCGGATTGTCTTGATCCGTTAGGAGAAAGATCAAAAGGTCCTTTTTGATGTGTATGAGTAATCCTTGCCTCAATCCAAGGCATGGTTTGGCCGGTACGACTCAAAGGGTCTCTCTTTTGTTTAAAATAGACAAATTTTTAAGTGAAAACAACAACTGACCTATGGAAATAAAACCAAACTCATTAGGATTGTGTTGATACTTTAGGACAATTATCCAAGGGTCCTTTTTAATATGTAAGAGTTTTTCCCGCATCAATCTGAGTCACATTGTTGTTGGTATCACTCAAAGGGTCTCTCTTTTGTTTAAAATGGACAAATTTTTAAGTGAAAACAACAACTGGCCTACAGAAATCTAACCAAATGCATTCAGATTGTATTGATCCTTTAAGATAACGATCCATGGGTGTGTTTTGGACGTGTAAGAGTCAACCCCGCCTCAATTTGAGGCATGATGTGGCCGGTACCACTCAAGGGGTCTCTCTTTTGTTTAAATTGGACACAATTTTAAGTGAAAACAACAACTGACCTACGGAAATCTGACCAAACTCATTAGGATTTCCTTGATCCATTATGAGAACGATCCATGGGTCTTTTTTGACATGTACAAGTCATCCCCATCTCAATCTGAGGCACGGTGTGGCCGGTACCACTCAAAGGGTCTCTCTTTTGTTTAAAATGAACAAATTTTTAAGTAAAAACAACAACTGGCCTATGTAAATCTGATTAAACAGATTCTTATTGTCTTGATCCTTTAGGATAATGATCCACGGGTAATTTTTGACATGTAAGATTAATCCAAACCTCAATATGAGGCACGGTGTGGCTTGTACCACTCAAAGGGTCTTTCTTTTGTTTAAAATGGAGAAATTTTTAAGTGAAAACAACAACTGGCCTACAGAAATCTGACCAACCACATTCGGATTGTATTTATCCTTTAGGATAAAAATACACGGGTACTTTTTGAAATTTAAGAGTAATCCCCACCTCAATATGAGGCACATTGTGTCCGGTACCACTCAAAGCGTATCTCTTTTGTTTAAAATGGAAAAAATTTTAAGTGAAAACAACAACTGACCTACGTAAATCTGACCAAACGCATTTGGATTGTCTTGATCATTTATGAGAATAATACAAGGGCCATTTTTGATGTTTAATAGTAATACCTGACTCAATCCAAGACACTTTATTGCCGGTACGACTCAAAGGGTCTCTCTTTTGTTTAAAATGGACAATTTTTTAAGTGAAAACAAAAACTGACCTACAGAAATCTGACCAAAGGCATTAGTATTGTGTTGATCCTTTAAAATAATTATAAAAGGGTTCTTTTTGACGTTTAAGAGTCATCCCTGCCTCAATCTGAGGCACAGTGTGGACAGGATCACTCAAAGGGTCTCTCTTTTGTTTAAAATGGACAAATTTTTAAGTGAAAACAAAAACTGACCTACAAAAATCTGACCAAACACATTAGGATTGTATTTATACTTCATTAGAATGATCCAAGGGTGAGTTTTGGATGTGTATGAGTCATCCCCACCTCAATCTGAGACGCGGTGTGGCCGGTACCACTCAAAGGGTCTCTCTTTTGTTTAAAATGGACACAATTTTAAGTGAAAACAACAACTGACCTACAGAAATCTGACCAACCGCATTAGGATTGTATTTATCCTTTAGGAGAATGATAAATGGGTCCTTTTTGTCATGAACGAGTCATCTCTGCCTCAATCTGAGGCATGGGGTGGCTGTTACCACTCAAAGGGTTTCTTTTGTTTAAAATGGACATAATTTTAAGTGAAAACAACAACTAACCTACGTAAATTCAACCAAATGCATTCAGATTGTCTTGATCCTTTATTAGAATGATACATGGGTCCTTTGTGACGTGTATGAGTCATCCTTTCCTAAATCTGAGGCATGTTGTGGCCGGTACCACTCAAAGGGTCTCTCTTTTGTTTAAAATGGACAAATTTTTAAGTGAAAACAACAAATGACCTATGGAAATCTGACCAAACGCATTCAGATTATCTTGATCCTTTATTATAATGATACACTGGTACTTTTTGATGTTTATGATTCATCCCCTCCTCAATCCAAGGCATGGTGTGGCCGGTACCACTCAAAGGGTCTCTCTTTTGTTTAAAATGGACAAATTTTTAAGTGAAAACAACAACTGACCTACGGAAATCTGACCAAAATCATTCATATTGTCTTGATCCCTTGAGATAAAAATTCATGGGTCCTTTTTGACGTGTATGAGTCATCTCCACCTCAATCCAAGGCATGGTGTGGCCGGTACCACTCAAAGGTTCTCTCTTTTGTTTAAAATGGACAAATTTTTAAGTGAAAACAACAACTGACCTACAGAAATCCAACCAAACGCATTTGGATTATGTTGATACTTTAAAATAATGATTCAAGGGTGTGTTGGGGACATGTAAGAGTCATCCTTGCCTCAATCCGAGGCACAGTGTGGCTGGTATCACTCAAAGGGTCTCTCTTTTGTTTAAAATGGACACAATTTTAAATGAAAACAACAACTGACCTATGAAAATCTGACCAAAATCATTAGTATTGTATTGATCCTTTAGGAGAACGATCCACAGTTCCTTTGTGACGTGTAAGAGGAATCCCCTCATCAATCTGAGGCACGGTGTTTCCAGTATCACTCAAAGTGTCTCTCTTTTGTTTAAATTGGACACAATTTTAAGTAAAAACAACAACTGACCTACAGAAATTCAACCAAATGCATTCGTATTGTCTTGATCATTTTGTAGAATGATCCAAGGGTCCTTTGTAACATTTAAGAGTCATCCTATCCTAAATCTGAGGCACGTTGGGGCCGGTACCACTCAAAGGGTCTCTCTTTTGTTTAAAATGGACAAATTTTTAAGTGAAAACAAAAACTGACCTACGTAATTCTGACCAAACGCATTTGGATTGCCTTGATCCTTTAGGATAACGATCCAAGAGTCCTTTTTGACATTTAAGAGTCATTTATGCCTCAATCTGAGGAACTTTGTGGGCGGTACCACTCAAAGGGTCTCTCTTTTGTTTAAAATGGACAAATTTTTAAGTGAAAACAACAATTGACCTATAGAAATCCGACCAAATTCATTAGGATTGTGTTTATACTTTAAGATAATGATCCATGGGTGCATTGGGGATGTTTAAGAGTCATACCCACCTCAATCCAAGGCATGGTGTGGCCGGTATCACTCAAAGGGTCTCTCTTTTGTTTAAAATGGACAGATTTTTAAGTGAAAACAACAACTGACCTACGGAAATCCAACCAAATGCATTCATATTGTTTTGATACTTTAGGAGAATGATACAAGGGTCCTTTATTACATTTATAAGTCGTACCTTCCTCAATATGAGGCACGGTGTGGCCAGTATCACTCAAAGGGTCTCTCTTTTGTTTAAAATAGACACAATTTTAAGTGAAAACAACAACTAACCTATGAAAATCTGACCAAATACATTCGGATTGTGTTGGTCCTTTATTAGAACGATCCAAGGGTCCTTTATGATGTGTAAAAGTCATTCCTAGATCAATCCGAGGCACAGTGTGGCCGGTATCACTCAAAGAGTCTCTCTTTTGTTTAAAATGGACACAATTTTAAGTGAAAAAAACAACTGACCTACGGAAATCTGACCAAACGCATTCAGATTGTATTGATCCTTTAGGAGAACGATTCACGAGTCCTTTTTGATTTGTATGAGTCATCCCCACCTCAATCCAAGGCACGGTGTGACTGGTATCACCCAAAGGGTCTCTCTTTTGTTTAAATTGGACACAATTTTAAGTGAAAACAACAACTGACCTATGGAAATCCGACCAAACACATTCGGATTGTCTTGATCCTTTATAAGAATGATCCATGGGTCCTTTGTGATGTGTAAGAGTCAACCTCACCAACCACCAGGACAGCCCCCCCACCCCCCCTGGACACCAACCCACCCCCTGGACACCCGCACCCCTCTGGACACCCCCACCCCTTAGAAATCCCCCTCAACCCCATGGACACCCCCACCCCCCTGGACACACCCATGGACACCCCCCCCCCCCCCACCTCGGACATCCCCCCTAACCCCCCCCCCCCACCCACCCACCCCCTGGACAACCACCATCCCCTGGACGACACCCCCACCCCTCCTTGACACCACCCCACCACCTGCATACCCCCAACCCCCCTAGACACCCCCCCCCCACCCATGGACGGCCACCCCCACCCTCCCAGACACCATCCCACCCCACTTGGACAACCCCACCAACCCCCTGGACCCCCACACCCCCCCCCCAACCCCCTTGAAAGCCCCCCTGACACCCTGGACACCAGCCCACCCTCATGGACACCCCATACATAGCCCCCACCCCCACCCCACCTGGACACCCCCCTCCTTGGACACCACCCCACCCCCCTTGGACAGCCCTACCAACACCCCAAACCATCCCCCACCCCCCTGGACACCCACACCCCCCTGGACACCCTGATCCCCCCAGACTCCCCCATCCCACCCTCCTGGACACCACCTCACCCCCCTTGGACAGCCCCACCAACCCCTCGGACAGCCCCCACCCCCTGGACACCCCACCCACCCCCTGGAAAGCCCCCCCAAAACCCTGGACACCAGCCCACCCCCTAGACACCCCCATGGAAAGCCCCCCCCCCCCCACCTGGACACCCCCCCCCCCTCCTAGACACCACCAAACCACCTAGACACCCCCCACCCCCCCACCCGGACACCTCCACCCTCCTTAGACAGGCCCCCAACCTCCTGGACCCCCCCCCCCCACCCCCTGGACACCCCCATCCCCCCAGACACCCCCTAACCCACCTTGGAAAGCCACTTGAAACCCCTGAACAACCCCCCCAACCCCTTGAATTCTGAATAGAATTCTTTACATATTTAATTAACTTATGAATTATGTGTTAATGGTGTGTGGGTATACTTGGTGTAATTAGCTTATGATTTATGTGTTGATTTTGTATGGGTATACTTATTGAGATGTTGAATTATTTTCAGGTGTTGTTTGGGTGTGCTACTGCAGAAATTTTTTTTGCAGCAGACAGGGCATTTGTCAGCCCTTTTTTAGCTCTAATAAAAGAAGCCTTTATCAGTGCTAAAAAAGAACTGATAAAGGATTCCTTTATCAGTGCTCTTTTAGTGTTGATAAACTGATCCTTTATCAGTGATTTTTTAGCGCTAAAAAATGTACATTTTATCAGTGCATTTTTAGCACTGATAAAGGCTTCCTTTATCAGCTCTTTTTGAGCGCTGATAAAGCCCGTTTTTGTAGTAGTGATTCGGGTCGTTACAATTTTCCCATATGTGATAACTATGGAAAGAATCACCTTGGTAAATTCTTGAAGGAATGGGATTTTGTTATAATTTTGGAGAAAAAGGCCACCAAGTACGTGATTTAAAGGGTAAGAAAAATGTTTCAAATGTACAATACTTCATCTGCAAGGAGTTGGGACACTATGTGAATCGATATCCCAATCATTATAGTATACCCCAAATAATGCTATTGGATAATAATAATAAAGTTATAATACTACCGCATATGAAGAGGAATAATTAGTGTTCTTATATTTTTATTAATGAATTATGTCATTTGAATGTTGCAACAACGATGTACTGGTTATATTAATAATGGAAATAAATAAGGATTGTACTGTAGTACTATTTCATTGAGGATTTGAGATTATATAGTACTAAGAAAGGTGACTCAACGACAAGTTATAATTTTTTAAAATAAATAGTTGAAGGAAAGATAAACCTTAATATGTTCATGATACTGAGGTAGTGATTTTGGAATATGATATGGTTGATTTAGATAAGTTTTATTGGATATTCTTGACTACCTTGTAACTGATTAATTGTTTTTTTTTCCATCATTGTTGGAGTATTCAAAATTTTGGGATATAAGGAATATATCTAGTATTCTATAAGTAATATGGGAGCATTAATGTAATAAATAAGGTTTTATGGTAATTCAAGGTGTTACTATATTTTAAGAGAATGCATGATAAAGGTAATCACATGTTATAATGTGGAAAAAATAAATCTTTATTATGTTATTTTGACCTTCCTTATAAATTTTTGGACTATGAGTTTGGACACAAATATTTTGGATAAGTCTAAAGGTTGGAATTAATTAAGTTAGAAATTGGATACTATGGTTTAATGTTAAAACATTTATTAAGATTATTTTCTGATTCTTTATAATAAGGAACAACCTGAAGGTCGGGCGACAACCCATCGCGTCCGGCAAGGTCGCGAGACTTAAACATGCAATTGAAGGGAGACAAGGGTGCATCATCTACCACTGACCTACGTGATATCCTAGTTTTTATAATGTAGTTTTTTCAAATGATCTTATAGATGAAATATAAATTCATTTTTTTTAAATCATATATGATTAGGATAAATATAATATTTTTCTGTTCTATTATCATTTAGAGTGAAAGATGAGTTTGTGGTAGATTTTAGTTAAAGGATGCAACTCTAATTGTCAAGTATTTTTTTATTCTATGAATAAATTAATTCTTAAACATTAGGTAAAGGATATTAAAACCAAAAATGTGTTATCCTAATACCTTATGTTTTGATTAACCAATGATATTTGAAGTCATCATATTTTTAGGGCTTTGAGGCCCTAAATTTTCTATTTCTTATTCGCTTGTTTGTGATTGATGACCTCAATCACTCCCTATAAATATTTATGTTTTTCCTCCAATTATGTGTCTCAAATTTCCACCAATGTTCTCCAATTTGAAATTCTAATTTGGTGGTGAATTTTTCATTT
Source organism: Viscum album (assembly GCA_963277665.1). NCBI lineage: Eukaryota > Viridiplantae > Streptophyta > Magnoliopsida > Santalales > Viscaceae > Viscum > Viscum album. The sequence continues at coordinate 1,376,023,396 of OY728152.1, read as the reverse complement.
CCCTTTCCCTCTTATTAAGACTAAATTTTATTAACCCTATTTCTGATGTGGGTTTTCTAAAAAGGTATTTTCTATTTTCAACCTTTTATTTTTGAAGAAAAATTTCATATTGTGAGGATTAAATTTATTAAAGAAGGGTAGAATTTAACACCCCAAGATTTCATAGTACATTATCTCATTAAAGTAATTCAATAGCTTGTGCTACACGCAACATCAAGTTCGAGCACACCACGACTTACCAAACTAGCTGTTCAAAAAAAGGGTATGAATAGTATTAACTTAATTTTGAATTTTATATACTCCAAATAATTTAAACATCCATATTATCTATTTATTAGACATAATATAAGAACAAATTCAATTTTTCAGATAAAAGAAGTATTTTCCAAAAAAATGAAATTTTACCACCTTTTAATGGAGAACCCTTTTTAAAAATAATATTTGACACTTTTATATATTGAATTTGACAAAATAAACTTCTTCTTTATAATCGGGACATAAAAATTTAGTTTGGATAAATTTTTAGTGTTTTTCTGATGACATTTATAATTTGATGAATAGTGAAAAATACTAAATTTTAATTGATAACAAATTTTTTAATAAAAATAATTTATAGTGTTAAATTATACATTTTAATAGTTTTGAAGTATAATTAGATTATATTTTTATCATTTAATCTAATTTTTTTCAATGGAAGTAATTTTACATTAAAATTGGATATAAACACATATCAATCTTTTGATAATTTTTACTTCTCAAAAACCCAATTTCGAGTTTTGACAAAGGGAATTAATTTTAAATTAATTAATACAACTTATATGTTTTGAATTTGGTAAAATAGAAATCATTTTTTTATTCTAAATATCAAAATTAACTTAGGGTGAATTTTTGGTATTTTTCTAAAAACTTTCAATTTTTGATGAATAGTGAAAAACACTAAGTTATTGTTTAAAATTGACTTTTATTTAAATAATTATTATTTTTATTTAAAATCATTTTAAAGTCAAAATAGATACAAAATTCCTATATTAGTTCAATGTAATTCATTGGAGTCATTTTATAATAATATTAGATATATAAAAATTTATTGAACTATTTAATGTGTTTCACCCACCTTCTAGGCACATTTGCAAATTTGCATAAAACATAATTTTACCACTTCTTTGAATTTAATTTCAAAATATCTAGAGACATGGTTGGCATCATTAAGTAAAATTTGGTTCAATGGGATGAAAACAATTTTGGTGAATATTAACTTTTGAATTTTATTTACCACGGTTAAAATTAAATTGGGTAATTAAAGGTAAAAGTGATATTATAATTACTATAACACATGTACTAATTATATTGGATAAGTGTATTTCGAACAAAATCAACATTAGGAATAAAATATGATCCTTTTGGTCCACTTAGATTAGATTATAATATTTATTATAATTTTATTTAAAGAAGAGTTAAAAGTGTTAAATTCAAAGTTTAATAACTAAACCATTTTTAATATAGAGTTATACATAAGATAAATTCTACTATAAATATTCATTATAAAGATAAAACGATTTACAACATCATTTAATTTTATTTATAATTTTTAAACATTAAATAAGTAAATTTATTTATGACACAATGATGATGCAGTAGTTACCTTATTAATGAAGGATTAAAATAATTGATATTATAGATATCAAAATAAATGTAAATTGAAACTTTTGATGCATTAAAAGAATTTTATAGGTTAATATGACATTTTAGGTTTGATTTAATTTATTTTTTTCTATTTAATAATGTTTTTTTACTTTCACGAAAACCAAATTCAAAATAGTGTCAAAATTGACATAAATGAGTTTTTAAAACAAATACTATATTGTTAAATGATATAACATTACTAAAAATATAATGTTCAGACAAAGGACTTATATAATGATATATATGTCATTAATGAACCACTTGAGTTTATATTGGCATTTTATAGTAATTTTATTAATCATTTATTATAATAATAAAGGAATATATGTTAAAAGTTAAACTATTTAACTAAGAGTTAAATCTAAAAGATAAGCTTAATATGGTGACCTAAACCTGTATATAACCTATTTTTTGAGAGGTTTTAGACCCATACCTACCTTATCCTCTAAATAAATCCATTTGTATCCATTATAAACCGAAATTTATTTTCTAATAAAATAATATTCCAAGCTTTTCCTAAAGTGACCCTCACCTCTCTTATAAAAGGTTATTTCCCCTTCTATTAATTTCACACCTCCAAGCCATTTGGATCAGAAAACACAAGCTAAAATATTCTCCAAACTACCCTAAATTCATCCTATAGGACATAATTTGATCAGAAACCAACCTAAGAATCCCTTTTCATCAAATCAAAAGGAAGCACCCGAAGAAGAGGTAATAGTTTCATCACCTCTTTCAAAGTTCTTTTCTTCTTCCACTTCCTCTTTATTTGTTGTTTCCATACCAAAATAATAAATCCAGTAACTTTTAAATAATTTTAAATTATTATAAATATGGTACATCCATATTCATTATTCTATCTATCCTATGAATGATAAAGTCACCATACGTGTGTATGTAAGGCTTACCGTCTCCACATCATGGTGTAGTTTGTTATTCAACACTACATTATTTGGATGGGTATAATAATGAGTATAATTAATTTAAATAATGAATATAACATGGTAATAATTCTTTATATATAATATAACATCCAATTAAACACCGTTTTACCATTGATATATTGATATTGTCGCTATTGTGTACGTACAACTTACCGTCTCCATGATGTGAAGAGTTTCATCTTCAATGATCACCCTTCAAGAATTCTTATAAAAATATATATATTGATTAATTATGATGTATATGAAATAATATTTATAATGAAAAAATATATATTTATGTATATAAATATATTAGGTTTACTTACTTTTGTACTATGTGATAAGAAAATGGAAACAACGCTCATGCATACGTACGGACTACCGTCTCTATGAACGATGTTTCCATTTCATATATCTATCTGTTATACATATTTATATTCTGAATATATATGATACATAAATCATTTTTTATATTCTTGAAGTAGTTAAATCATTATCTAAGTGATGTGATCAAGAATAACAAGTTAAAACACATACAATAAAGAAAGTGATTATTACCCAAAATGTTACATTAACATGAAAATTATTATTAAATGGGTGATATAAAGTCATAAATGAATCATATATGATATAATTAATATTAATATTGTTCTGGTATAATTTATTAACAAACTATGGTCATTATATATGAGGTTAAAAGTACCCTCTACTGAAGGAAAGTACAAGGTAAGGTTTAATTCCTCAATCTTATTATTATTCGAGATTGTTTATGTGTAAGTATTTATGGGGAAATATTTATCATCCATATCCATCTTTCATAAAAATGTTTTCAAAAGGAATATTTTAAGTTTTTTTGGGAGGTAATATTTATCAATATTATATTTTTAAATGTTTCAATTATTTATTCTTCTAAATCTCTTTAATTAATGTCTATGTTTTCAAAATGATTTTAAGGATTTATTTATATGGACATGATTATTTTAAAATGTTAATTACTTTCAAAAGTTTCAAAGTGGTATGGGACCCTTTGATTCAAAAATATATTTTAAATGACTTCCTTTATAAATATGTGACTTTTAAATGTTTTCCCAAAAAGGGATATTTCTCTCAAAGAGTTTTACTGATCATTTTCAACTATGTCAACACCCTTTAATGGATATTATTCTTGATTGAGGCTGATTTATTATAATAAAATCTTACATATTGTATTGATTAAGTTATGATATATTTTTTAATGGATGTACTATTTTTATACCATTCATGGTTTATGTTTAAAGTATTGACATTTCGTATGGTAGTTTTAATATGAATGTTTAGGTTATGTTTCAACATTTTCATATGAGGAATGCATTGGACTTAGTAAGTGATGGGTGGAGCCCGCTATAGCTCATCGATTCATCGGTAGGACTCATGAGACAAACTAGTGTCTAGACACAAGGCCTTGAAAAAATATTATTTTTAGTCTTGGCACGAGGCCTTGACTATGTGGTTATGATGTCTAGGATTATGCATTCCATCATTATGAAATTGGTTATTAATAATAAATGTGATTTTTAGACTAGTAGAATATCCATGTGAGTAAGTAAATGGAATTATTTGATTTATCTTTGTCATATTATGTTGAAGTTTAAGTTTAAAAGGTTTTTATTTTAGTATTATACATTGCCTTAAATGTTTATACTTATTTATAAAAGTTTCTGCTATATTTTTATCCTTACTGAGCACCTGAGCTTGTCCCTTTCTATGTATTATTTTTTCCAATATGTGAAGAAGTATATTATGACTACCCTGAAGGGATAGTCTAAGAGAGATGAATGTGTTCAAAGGAGACACAATGTTGTTGTTTTCAATATCATAATGTAATTGAAAACTTATGTGTGTATCTAGTACTTCAAAGGCTACTAAACTGGTCACTCTTTTGGGATTTGAACCCTCGTGATCATGCCAATGTTATGTAATAATGCACTGACTCTGGGTAACTAGGGTTGAGGCCATACAATTGGTATCATAGGAATTTTAGTACAAACCTTGGAAGCTAGATTTATAAAAACTATGATTAGAGAATATTACCCTAAGATATAATTTGAGGATTAGTATAGAATAACTTCCTAGAATTTTGGTAATGTAGAGATTTTGTGTATTTTCCAAGAAATACATCCATGTCTGGATACGACCAGGTAGAGGTGGATCTGGCACAGATGTACCTAGGAGTGAAAACTCTGACAAGGAGTTTCAAGCCTGACCCGGGGTATCCTGGTACACGACAACGGGCCTTGTTGCACTCTTGGTTACGACACTTACGAGGGATATGCTTAGGATAATTCACTTTTTCTTTACAAACCATTATAAAGGATTTATGAGTAAATACTTTCACAAAGAAAACATTTTTTATGATTATGGATTATATTCATAAACAGTTCAATTTATGTTAGGTATTTTACTAGTTCGGAATTTTGTATTGCGATTCATAAACTAATCTAGTGTATGCCATTATTCAGAAATGGTGCCCAGTAGAAGTAATGAGAACTCTAGCAATACACATGATCCAAAAAGTAAGAAGGATCATATATTTCATGGTCTTAAGCCAACATTTAGAAGAGAAATAATCTCCCACATATTCTCATCATATGAAGAAATAGTATCAAGTGTTAACAAGATAAGTAAATAATTCTCTGAGTCCTATGGCTTTGAAGGTAATCCATAGAATAAAAGGATGGTAAAGAGAAAGATGGATAGAGGGAATAAGGGAAAGAATTATTTTCCCATATGTGATAACTGTAGAAAGAATCTCCTTGGTAAATGCCTGAAGAAATGGGAGTTTGTTATAAGTGTAGAGAAAAAGGACACCAAGTATGTGATTGAAAGGGTAAGAAAAAGGTTTCAAATGTACAATGCTTCATCTACAAGGAGTTGGGACACTACGCAAATCAATGTCCCAATCATCATACTATACCCTAGATGATGATATTGAATAATAATCAAGTTATGATACTACAGCAGATGAAAAGGAATAATTAGTGTTCTTATATTTTTATTAATGAATTGTGTCATTTGAGTATTGTATCAATGATGTACTTGTTATATTAATTATGTAAATAAATGAGGATTGTATTGTAGTATTATTTCATTGAGGATTTTAGATTATAAGGTACTAGGAAAGGTGACTCAACAACAAGTTAATTTTTTTTGAAAATACATGGTTGAAGGAAAGATAAACCATAATATGGTCATGATACTGATGTAGTGATTTTGGAATAAGATATGGTTGATTTGGATAAATTTTATTGGATATTCTTGACTACCTTAGAACTGATTAATGGTTTGTTTTTTCCATCATTATTGGAGTATTCACAAACTTTGGATGTAAGGAATATATCTAGTATTCTATAAGAAATATGGGAGCATGAATGTAATCAATAAGGTTTTATGGTAATTCAGGGTGTTACCATGTTTTAAGAGAATACATGATCAAGGTACTCACATGTTATTATGTGGAAAAAAGAGATCTTCGTTATGTTATGTTGACCTTCCTTATAAATTTTTGGACTATGAGTTTGGACACAAGTATTTTGGATAATACTAAAGGTTGTAATGGATTATGTTCAACATTGTACACTATGGTTTAAGGTTAAAACATTTCTTAAGATTATTTTTTATATTTTTTATAATAAGGAACAACCCGAAGGTCGGGCAGCAACTCGTCGCATCCTGTAAAGCTGTGAGACTTGAACCCACAAATGAAAGAAGACAAGGGTGCATCACCTACTACTGGCCTACGTGATGTCCTAGTTTTTTTAATATAGTTTTTTTAAAATGATCTTATAGATGAATTATAAATTCATTTTTTTTTACCCCTATATTATTAGGATAAATAGAATATTTTTATGTTCTATTATCTTTTGGAGTTAAAGATGAGTTTGTGGTAGAAATTAGTTAAAGTATGGAACTCTACTTGTCAAAAAAAATTATTCTATGAAGAAATTAGTTCTTAAACTTTAGGGAAAGGATCTTAAAACTAAAAATGTGTAACCCTAATACATTATGTTTTGATTAACCAATGACATTTTAAGTCATCATAGGTTTATGGCTTTGAGGCCCTCAATTTTTTTTTCTTGTTCGCTTGTTTATGATTGATGACCTCAATAACTCCCTATAAATATTAACATTTTTCCTCAAATTATATGTCTAAAATTTCCACAAATGTTCTCCTATTCGAAATCCTAATTTGGTTTTGACTTTTTCATTTCCCTTTCCCTCTTACTAAGACTAAATTTTATTAACCCTATTTCTGATGTGGGTTTTCCACAAAGGTATTTTCTATTTTAAACCTTTTATTTTTAAAGAACAATTTCAAATTGTGAGGATGTAATTTATTGAATAAGGTTAGAATATAACACACCAAGATTTCATAGTACGTTATCTCTTTAAAGTAATTCAATAGCTTGTGTTAAACACAACACTGAGTTCGAGCACACCATGACTTACCAAACTAGCCATTCAAAAAGCGATTATGAATAGTATTAAATTCAATTTGAATTTTATAAACTCCATATATTTTTAACATCCATATTATGTGTTTCTTAGACATAATATAATAATAGATTCAATTTTTCAGATAAAAGAAGTATTTTTTTAAAAGCAATTTTACCGCCTTCTAATGGAGAAACCTTTTTAAATACAATATTTGACACTTTTATATATTCAATTCGAAAAAATAAACTTCTTCTTTAAAATCAGGACATAAAAATTTAGTTTGAATAAATTTTTGGTGTTTTTCTGATAACATTCATATTTTGATGAATAGTGAAAAATACTAAATTTTAATTGAAAACAACTTTTTTAATCAAAATAATTTATAGTGTTAAATTATACATTTGAATGGTTTTGAAGTATAAATAGATAATAATTTTATCATTTAATCCAATTTTGTCCATTGGAAGTAATTTTACATTAAGATTGGACATAAACACATATCAATCTTTTGATAGTTTTTACTTCTCAAAAACACGCTTTCTGGTTTTGACAACGAGAATTAATTTTAAATTAATCAATGAAAATTATATGTTTTTAATTTGGTAAAATAGACATCATTTTTGGATTCAGAATATCAAAATTATCTTAGGGTGAATTTTTGGTATTTTTCTGAAAACTTTCAATTTTTGATGAATAGTGAAAAACATTGAGTTATTGTTTAAAACCGAATTTTATTTAAATAATTAATATTTTTATTTAAATTTATTTTAAAGTCAAAATAGATAAAAAATAACTATATTAGTTCAATGTAATTCATTAGAGTCATTTTATAATAGTATTAGATATATAAAATTTTATTGAACTATTTAATGCCTTTTACCCACCTTCTAGGCACATTTGAAAATTTGCATAAAACGTAATTTTACTGCTTCTGTGAATTGAATTTAAAAAATCAAAGAGACACAGTTGACATCAGTAAGTAAAATTTTGTTTAATAGGACGGAAATATTTTTTTATGAATAGTAACTTTTGAATTTTATTTACAGCGATTAAAAGTAAATAGGGTAATTAAAGGTAAAAATGATATTATAATTACCCTAACACATGTCCTAATTATATTGGATAAGTTTATTTCGACGAAAATAAACCTTAGAAATAAAATATGATCTTTTTGTTACACTTGGATTAGATTAGGGCATTTATTATTATTTTATTTAAAGAACAGTTAAAAGTGTTAAATTAAACGTTTAATGACTAAACTGTTTTTAATATAGGGTTATACATAATATAAAGTTGACTATAAATATTAATTATAAAGATAAAAATATTTAATATATCATGGTATTTTATTTATAATTTTTATACATTAAATAATTTAATTTATTTATGACACAATAATGATGCAATAGTTACCTTATAAATGAAAGATTAAAATAATTGATATTATAAATATCAAAATTAATATAATTTGAGACTTTTGATCCATTCCACAAATTTTATAGGTCAATATAACATTTTAGGGTTGATTTAATTTATTTTTTTCTAAGTAATCAAGTGTTTTTGACTTTTAAAAAAAACAGATACTAAAAACTGTCAAAATTGATATAAATGAGTTTTTAAAACAAATACTATATTATTAAATGATATAATATTACTAAAAATCTAATTTTTATCAAAAGGACTTATATAATGATATATATTTCATTAATGAACCACTTTATGTTATCTTGGTATTTTATAGTAAGTTTATTAACCATTTATTGTAATAATACAAGAATACATGGTAAAAGTTAAATTATTTAACTATGAGTTAAATCTAAAAGATATGGTTAATATAGTGACATAAAAATCTCTATAACCTATTGGTTGAGATATTTTTGATCCATCCCCACCTTATCCAAGAAATAAATCCATTTTGAGCCATTATAAACCGAAAATTATTTTGTAATAAAATAATATTTCAAGCTTTTCCTAAAGAGACCCTCACCTCTCTTATAAAAGGGTACTTCCCCTTATCTTAATTTCACACCTCCAAGCCATTTGGCTTAGCCAAACCCTGATAAAATATCCTCCAAATGACAATAAATTCAAGCTATAGGACTTAATTTTATCAAAGAGCCAACCTAAGGAACCCTTTTGATCAAATCAAAAGGAAGCACCCAAAGAAAAGGTAATAATTTCATCACCTCTTTCAAAGTCCTTCTCTTCTTACACTTCCTCTTTCTTGGTTATTTCCATACCAAAATAATAAATCCAGTACCTTTTACATAATCTGATGTTATTATAAAAATGTTACAACCATATTCATTATTCTAACCATCCTATGAATGGAAAATTCCCCATACATGCGTACGTAAGGCTTACCGTCTCCACGTCGTGGTGTAGTTTGTTATTCAACACTACATTATTTGAATAGGAATAATAATGAGTAAAATTAATTTAAATAATGAATATAAAATGTTTATGATTCTGTATTTATAATATACCATCCAATTAAACACCGTTTTACAATCGATATATTGATATTGTCGCTCGTGCGTACGTACGGTTTACAGTCTCCACGACGCGATGAGTTTCATCTTCAATGATCACCCTTCAAGAATTTTTATAAAAATATATATATTGATTAATTATGAGGTATATGAAATAATATTTTTACTGGAATAATATATATCTATATAGATAAATATATTCTATTTACTTACTTTCATACTATATGATAAGAAAACGGAAACAACGTTCATGCGTACGTACAGACTACCGTCTCAATGAATGGTGTTTCAATTTCATATATATATCTAATATAAATATTTATATTCTGAATATATATGATATATAAATAATTTTTTATATTCTGGAAGTAGTTAAATCATGATCTAAGTGATACGATCAAGAATAACATGTTAAAACATGTAGGATAAAGAAAGTGATTATTACCCAAAATGTTACTTTAACATAGGAATTATTATTAAATGGGTGATATAAAGTCATAAATGAATAATATATGATATCATAAATATTAATATGGTTCTTTTATAATTTAATAACATACTATGGTCATTATATAGGTGGTTAAACATACCCTTGACTAAGGAAAAGTACATGGTAATGGTTAATTCCTCAATCTCATTATTATCGGAGATAGTTTATGTGTAAGTATTTAGTGGGACATATTTATCATTCATGTACATGTTTCATAAAAATTTACTCAAAAGGAATATTTTAAGGTTTTTTGGAATGGAATCTTTAGAAAGATCATCTTTTTAAATGTTTTAATGATTTATTCTTCTAAATCTCTTTAATTAATGTCTATACTTTCAAAATGATTTTAAGGATTTATTTATATGAACATGATTGTTTTAAAATGTTAATTACTTTAAAAAGTTTCAAAAGTGGTATGGGACACTTTGATTCAAAAATCTATTTTAAATGAATTCCATTATAAATGGGTGACTTTTAAATGGTTTCACAAAAAGGGATATTTCTCTCAAAGAGTTTTACTGATCATTTTCAACTATGTCAACATCCTTTACTAGATATTATTCTTGATTGAGATTGATTTATTATAATACAATCTTCCATATTTTATTGAATGAGTTATGATGTTTTTTTCTTTGAATGTTCTATTTTTATTCCATTCATGGTTTATGTTTAAAATATTGACATTTCATATGGTAGTTTTAATACGAATGTTTATGTTATGTTTCAACATTTTCATATGAGGAATGCATTGGACTTAGTAAGTGATGGGTGGAGCCCACTATAGCTCCTTGATGCATCAGTAGGTCTAACGAGACAAACTAGTATCTTGGCACAAGACCTTGAAAAAATCTTATTTTTAGTATTGTCACAAGGCATTGACTATGTGGTTATGATGTTCAGCATTATCCATTCCATCATTATGAAATTGGATATTGATATTACATGTGATTATTAGACTACTAGAATATCCATGTAAATAAGAAAATGGAATTATTTGATTTATATTTTCCATATTATTCTAAAGTTTAAGTTTGAAAGGCTTGTGTTTTAGTCTTAAAAATTGTCTTAAATGTTTATTCTTATTTATGAAAGTTTCTGCTATATTGGTATCTTTACTGAGCACCTCATCTCACCCCTTTCTATGTTTTATTTTTTCTAGGATGCAAAGAAGAATATTATGACTACCTGCAGGGATAGTCTAAGGGAGATGAATGTGTTCAAAGGCTACACAATTTTTTTGTTTTTTATATCATAATGTAACTTAAAACTTATGTTTGTATCTAGTACTTCCAAGGCTACTAAACTAGTAAATATTTTGGGATTTGATCCCTTGTGATCATGCCAATGTTATGTAATAATGCACAGACTCTGGGTAACTAGGGTCAGGGAATTGCAGTTGGTATCAAAGAAAGTTTAGTACAAACCATGGAAGCTAGATTTAGAAAAACTCTGATTAGAGAACATTACCCTAAGATATACTTTGAGGATTAGTATAGAAGAACTTTCTAGAATTTTGTTAATGTAGATATTTTGTGTATTTTCCAAGAAATACATCCCTGTCTAGATACGAGAAGGTAGAGGTGGCTCTGGAAAAGATGTACCTAGGAGTGAAAACTCTGACAAGGAGTTTCGAGCTTAACCTAAGGTATCCTGGTGCACGACAATGGGCCTTGTTGCACTCTTTTTTACGACACTCCTGGGGGATATGCTTAGGATAATTCACATTTTTTTACAACTCATTATGAAGTATTTATGAGTAAATACTTCCTCAAAGAAAACATTTTTTTATGATTATGGATTATATGCATAAACTGTTCAATTTATGTTAGGTATTTTACTAGTTTGTAATTATGTATTGTTATTCATAAACTAATCTAGTGTATTCCATTTTTTAGAAATGGTGCCCAGTATAAGGAATGAGAACTCCAGAAACACGCATGATCCAAAGATTAAGAAGTATAATATCTTTCATGGTCTTAAGCCAACATTTAGAAGAGAAATAATATCCCACGTATTCTCATCATATTAAGAAATGGTATCATGTGTTAATAAGATAGGTAAATAATTTTATGAGTCTTATGTCTTCGAAGGGAAGTCAGAGAAGAAAAGTATGGTAGAGAGAAATATGGATAAAGGGAAGAAGGAAAAGAAGGATTTTCTCATATGTGATAACTGTGGAAAGAATCACATTGGTAAATTCTTGAAGGAATGGGAGTTTGTTATAAGTGTGGAGAAAAAAGACACCAATTATGTGATTCAAGGGTAAGAAAAAGGTTTCAAATGTATAATGCTTCATCTGCAAGGAGTTGGGACACTACGCGAATCAATGTACCAATCATCATAGTATGCCCCAAATGATGCTATTAGATAATAATCAAGTTATGATACTATCGCAGATGAAGAGGAATAATTAGTGTTATGATATTTTTACTAATGAATTATGTCATTTGAGTGTTGTATCAACAATGTACTAGTTATATTAATTATGGAAATAAATAAGGATTGTACTGTAGTACTATTTCATTGAGGATTTGAGATTATATGGTACTAATAAAGGTGACTCAACAACAAGTTAAATTTTTTGGAAAATACATGGCTGAAGAAAAGATAAACCTTAATATGGTCTTGATACTGAGGTACTGATTTTGGAATAAGAGGTGGTTGATTTGGATAAATTTTATTGGAAATTCTTGACTACCATAGAACTAATTAATGGTTTTTTCCATCATTGTTAGAGTATTCAAAAATTTTGGATATAAGGAATATATCTAGTATTCTATAAGTAATATGAGTGCATGAATATAATGAATAAGGTTTTATGTAAATTTAGGGTGTTACCATATTTTAAGAGAATACATGATGAAGGTACTCACATGTTATTATGTGGAAAAAAGTGATCTTATTTATGTTATGTTGACCTTCCTTATAAATTTTTGGACTATGAGTTTGGAAACAAGTATTTTGGATAAGTTTAAAGGTTGGAATGGATTGAGTTAGACATTGGATGCTATGGTTTAAGGTTAAAACATTTCTTAAGATTATTTTTGGATTTTTTATAAGAAGGAATAACCCAAAGATCGGGCGACAAACCGACACATCCGACAAGGCTGCGAGACTTGAACCCGCAATCGAAGAGCGATAAGGGAGCATTACCTTCCACTAGCCTACGTGATGTCCTAGTTTGTATAGAATAAATAGAATATTTTTATGTTCTATTATCTTTTAGAGTGAAAGATGAGTTTGTGGTAGAAAGTAGTTAAAGGTTGGAACTCTAATTGTCAAGTATTTTTTTATTCTATGAGGAAATTAATTATTAAACTTTAGGAAAAGGATATTAAAACAAAAAATGTTTTATCCTGATACCTTATGTTTTGATGAACCAATGATATTTTAAGTCATCATAGATTTATGTCTTTGAGGCCCTCAATTTTCTATTTCCTATTCGCTTGTTTGTGATTGATGAACTCAATAACTCCCTATAAATATTTATTTTTTTCCTCTAATTATGTGTCTCAAGTTTCCAACAATTTTCTCCTATTCAAAATCCTAATTTGGTGGTGACTTTTTAATTTCTCTTTACCTCTTATAAAGACTAAATTTTATTAACCCTATTTCCGATGTGAGTTTTCCATAATGGTATTTTATATTTTCAACATTTTATTTTCAAAGAACAATTTCAAATTGTGAGGATACAATTTATTAAAGGAGGGTAGAATATAACACCATAAGATTTCATAGTACATTATCTCTCTAAAATAATTCAATAGCTTGCGCTACACGCAACATCGAGTTTGAGCGCACCACAAATTATCAAACTAGTTGTTCAAAAAGCGGTTATGAATAATATTAACTGCATTTTAAATTTTATATACTTTATATAATTTTAACATCCATATTATGTGTTTCTTATACATAATATAAGAACAACTTAAATTTTTCATATAAAAGAGGTATTTTTCAAAAAAAAAGGCAATTTTACCACCTTTTAATGGAGAACTCTTTTTAAATCCAATATTTGACACTTTTATATATTCAATTTGACAAAATAAACTTATTCTTTAGAATTGGGACATAAAAATTTAGTTTGGATAAATTTTTGGTGTTTTTTTGATAACATTCATATTTGGATGAATAGTGAAAATACTAAATTTTAATTGAAAACAACTTTTTTAATCAAAATAATTTATAGTATTAAATTATATATTTGAATGGTTTTGAAGTATAATTATATTATATTTTTATCATTTAATCCAATGTTGGTCATTGGAAGTAATTTTACATTAAAATTTGACACAAACACATATCAATCTTTTGATAATTTTTACTTCTCAAAAACTCGCTTTCTAGTTTTGATAGAGGGAATTAATTTTAAATTAATTAATGAAACTTCTATGTTTCTAATTTGGTAAAATAGATATCATTTTTTGATTCAGAATATCAAAATTATCTTAGGTTTAATTTTTGGTATTTTTCTGAAAACTTTCAATTTTTGATGAATAGTGAAAAATATTGAGTTATTGTTTAAACTGAATTTTATTTAAATAAATATTATTATTATTTAAATTTATTTTAAAGTAAAAATATATAAAAAAAATACCTATATTAGTTCAACTTAATTCATTGTATTCATTTTATAATAAGATTATATATATATAATTTTATTAAACTATTTAATGTCTTTTACCCACCTTCTAGGCACATTTACAAATTTGCATAAAATGTAATTTTACCACATTTGTGAATTTAATTTCAAAAATATGAGAGACATGGTTTACATTAGTAAGTAAAATGTGGTTCAATGGGACAAAAATAATTTTTTGTGAATAGTAACTTTGAATTTTATTTACTACGGTTAAAAGTAAATAGGGTAATAAAAGGTAAAAATGATATTATAATTACCGTAACACATGTCCTAATTTTATTGGATATGTGTATTTAGACCAAAAACAACCTTAGGAAAAAAAATATTGTCCTTTTATTTCACTTGGATTATATTAGTACATTTATTATTATTTTATTTAAAGAAGAGTTAAAAGTGTTAAATTCAAATTTTAATAACTAAACCATTTTTAATATAGGGTTATACATAAGAAAATTTCAACTATAAAAATTAATTATAAATCTAAAAATATTTACATCATCATGGTATTTTATTTATAATTTTTATACATTAAATAATTAAATTTATTTATGACACAATGATGATGCAATAGTTACCTTATTAAAGAAAGATTAAAATAATTGATATTATAAATATAAAAATAAATGTAAATTGAGAATTTTGATGCATTCCAAAAAAATTATAGGTTAACATGACATGTTAGGGTTAATTTAATGTATTTTTTTCGAAGTAATCAAGTTTTTTTTCTTTCACAATTACCAAATACTAAATAGTGTCAAATTTAACATAAATGAGTTTTTAAAACCAATACTATATTATTAAATGATATAATATTATTGAAAATATAATTCTTGGCCAAAGGACATATATAATGATAGATATTTTATTAATTAACCACTTGAGTTTCTCTTTTCATTTTATAGTAAGATTATTAACCCTTTATTATAATAATACAAGAATACATGGTAAAAGTTAAACTATTTAACTAAGAGTTAAATCCAAAATATAGGGATAATATGGTGACCTAAACCTATATATAACCTATTGGTTGAGTGTTTTTTAACCCATCCCCACCTTATCCTCTAAATAAATCCATTTGTAGCCATTATAAACCTAAAATGATTTTATAATAAAATAATATTTCAAGCTTTTCCTAAAGTGACTCTCACCTCTCTTATAAAATGGTACTTCTCCTTCTCTTAATTTCACACGTCCAATCCATTTGGCTCAACCAACCCCTATTCAAATATCTTCCCAACTACCATAAATTCAACCTATAGGACTTACTTTGATCACAAATCCAACCTAAGTATCCCTTTTGATCAAATCCAAGGGAAGCACACGAAGAAGAGGTAATAATTTCATCACCTCTTTCAAAGTTCTTTTCTTCTTCCACTTCCTATTTATTTGTTGTTTACATACAAAAATAATAAATCAAGTACATTTTACATATTTTTATGCTATTATAAATATGTTACAACAATATTTATTATTTTATCCATCCTATGAATGACAAAGAAACCATACGTGTGTACGTACAGCTTGTCGTCTCCACATCGTGGTGTAGTTTGTTATTCAACAATACATTATTTGGACGGGTATAATAATGAGTATAATTAATTTAAATAATTAATATAACATGGTAATTATTCTGTATATATAATATACAATTAAATTAAACATCGTTTTACCATCGATATATTTATATTGTCGCTCGTGCGTACGTACGGCTTACCGTCTCCACGACGCGATGAGTTTCATCTTCAATGATCACCCTTCATAAATTTTTATAAAAATATATATATTGATTAATTATGAGGTATATGAAATAATATTTCTACTTGAACAATATATATTTATGTTTATAAATATATTCTCTTTACTTACTTCCATATTATATGATAAAAAAACGGAAACAACGTTCATGCGTACGTACGGACTACCGTCTCCATGAAAGGTGTTTTCATTTCATATATATCTATTATACATATTTATATTCTAAATATATATGATATATAAATCATTTTTTATATTTTTTAATTAGTTAAATCATGATCTAAGTGATATGATCAAGAAAAACAAGTTAAAACAAGTACGATAAAGAAAGCGATTATTACCCAAAAATGATACTTTAACATGGAAATTGTCGTTAAATGGGTGATATAAAGTCATAAATTAATCATATATGATATCATAAATATTAATATGGTTCTGGTATAATTTAATAACATAATATGATCATTATACAGGAGGTTAAATGTACCCTCAACTAAAGAAAAGTTCAAGGTAAGGGTTAATTCCTCAATCCCATTATTATCCAAGATTGTTTATGTGTAAGTATTTATCGGGACATATTTATCATCCATGTACATGTTTCATAAAAATGTTTTCAAAAGGAATATTTTAAGGTTTTGTGGAAGGTACCCTTTAGCAAGATCATATTTTAAATTTTTTAATGATTTATTCTTCTAAATCTTTTTAATTAATGTCTATGTTTTCAAAATGATTTTAAGGATTTATTTATATGGACATGATTATTTTAAAATGTTAATTACTTTCAAAAGTTTCTAAGTGGTATGGGACACTTTGATTCAAAAATATCTTTTAAATGACTTCTTTTATAAATGTGTGACATTTAAATGATTTCACAAAAAGGGATATTTCTCTCAAAGAGTTTTAATGATCATTTTCAACTATGTCAACATCCTTTACAGGATATTTATCAAGATTGAGGCAGATTTATTATAATACAATCTTTCATATTGTATTTAATGAGTTATGATATGTTTGTATGTGGATGTGTTATTTTTATACCATTCAGGGTTTATGTTTAAAGTATTGACATTTCATATGGTAGTTTTAATACGAATGTTTATGTTATGTTTCAACATTTTCATGTGAGGAATGCATTGGACTTAGTAAGTGACGGTTGGAGCCCGCTATAGCTCCTCGATTCATCGCTAGGTCTCATGAGACAAACTAGTGTCTTGGAACAAGGCCCTGACAAAATATTATTTGTAGTCTTGGAATGAGGCCTTGACATGTGATATTGCCTTGATATTGTAATTAAAACATCTCTAGAGTAACTAGAGAGTGGTTTAGGTTGAGTCTGATGATTATTTCATAAATGTTGACTCTTTTTCTTTGGAACTGGATGAAAATCTACTATAGGTCAAGGATCAAGATGCATCAGGTCTGGCTACATTGTGATGCATACTATTAAGGTGAGGGGAACTAGGCCATTCCGTAAGTAAGGGACATGAGTTTCATTTCTATTGGGAAAAAGATTATTATTTCACCATGTTTTGTAATTTCACATTACAACATGACCTTAATATAAGGTCACTGCATATTGAAATCCTTGTTCACATCATAATATTCCCCTGGGTAGTTGGTTGTGAGTTTGGATAGTGGGGTAAATGGGTCCTTATAGTCATTTTTGTTGGTGAGTCGATTTATATTAGTTCAAGGTTTATATAGGTACATGACCTAGGTTTAGGGATTCATATATAGGTGCTTCATATGTGGATCAATGAATGAATGATGTGGGTTCATGTTTTTAGACATGGTTATGACATTTCATGGTTATCTTGGAAATGAAAGTATGGTTAGTGCTAAATGAGTTATGTGGTTTCATTATAGGAATAAGTGAATATGGTTTTGAGTTGTGGTTTTAGTTTTTAAACCATGGATGAGTCCTGTTGTTATGCCTTGGAGTTATGAGACCCATGAAGTACATGGTGGTCTTGAGGAGTGGGATGATGTGACATGCTTGGGTAACCATGTTTTTTATGCTAAGGAATTTTGTTTTCAAGGGTTCGAGGAACCCTGAGGATGTGAATAGGTTATTAATGTGAAACCATTGGGTGAGTATCTTGGAATAAATGAGTTTTTTGTGGAGGAAAATTACTCTTGGGATGTCAGGAATGTTAATAGAGCTTATCTGTTGGGTGGTTCCTTATGTAAGTACCCTAGAAATGGGTTTTTTGTAAGTCTTCAGAGTTCTTGTTGATAGGCTCACAAAGAATGTCCAATGTAAGTTTAGTGATTGAGAGAGTTGGTTCTACAGTAGTCTCATGTACTGGATTAAGAGGAGGGTGTGACTTTTATATGGTGAAGTTCCCTGGATTGTGGTTGTAGGGAATTTCTCAACCAAAGTGGTTGGAACTTTTGAAGATCTTGTGAGTATCTCTATGGGAGAAATGTGGTTCATCACTAGGTGTGGTTAAGAAATGGGAGATAACAGTCAGTGGTCTATGGGGATTATCTCATAAGGGTTCCATAGATGATGTGTATCATGTCCATAGGAACTATATCATTTTGATATTTGGAGGTGATGACTGGGGGTCAAGTGAATCAAATGAGGATTTTTCAGGGTAGGTTGACCTCATAGGACCCAAAAGCTACATTCATGGGATGAGGTTGATAAGTTTTGATGATAAAGTATCACATGAGGAAAACCCTATAGGGGTATCATTATTTTTAGTATGCTTGTATCAGTGAGATAATGATATGGATAAAACCATGGTGGGGATCGCTTAATGGGATTCTTCAGGTGTGGGTTTTTTAAAAAAAAAATAGGCTTATCATTTTGGTGGTATGGATTTTTCCTCATTTCAAGGGTGGCATTGGGATGAATCATATCAAGATATAGAGGCATACCAAATTAGATTATTTATCTATAATGGTTGATAAATTTATAACATTTAGAAACTGTTGAGTTTTGGGTTCTATTGATCGGGTTATGTGTGTCATGGTTGTCAAGTATTTTATTTCTTAGGAGAGAGAATGACATGGTTATCAGGGATCTAGTAGTTGATTGATAATCAATTGCAAGCCAAGATTAGGATCAGATGGATAATATTTAATCTATTGGATGTGTCATTTGAAAATGACTTATTCATATTGAGGATTGGAATGGGAGGTTCAGATAAAGGTGGTGTGGTTGGATTGAGTCAATGGACTATTTGATGGAATATAGTTCAAAGACAGAATGAGTAGTGGAGTCGAGTTCTAATGGATGGATCTAGTGTTGGGTTGTTTTCATGGATGCTTCTCAAGGATGAGAAGCCCCATGATTGAGACTTTGTGATGAATCATGTTATTACAAATTTTATAATTCAAAGGAAATTTGAATTGTTAACTCCAAAGTAGGTGTGTTTTGAGAATCAGGATTTGGATTGATAACCCAAGAGTTGAAAAATTCCTAGAATATATTGATTCCTATGATCGAATTATTTTATGGTTACCGGGAGCATTAGTAAAGTGTTAAAGGATATGATCTTAGAGTTTTTTTAGTTTTGGTTCATACCATACTAGGGGGTGTCTTACCATGGTTAAGAGTTGTGTGAGATTAAATTGTAGAGTTATAATTGAGATCACATCATCGCCTAAGGGATTTCACTGAAATGAGATGCATAAGATTAAATTTTATAGAATCTACCTAGATCACATTGTATTTGATAGACTGTTCCATGAAGGATTCTTGAGAGGTGAGAGTCTCACCATAGATAAGAGGGGTTATGCTGTGGAGAGTGTTTAGGGGTAGAGTATTGAGCTGTCTTAAGAGGAATGTTGCATCGTAGGGAACCCATTCACATCGCAATGGGTTTTCATGGTTTCCCTAACTTTTCACTGGGGGAGGACGTTGTGGTGTGGACCAAGTGGTCACATGTCAATGTATCTCCATAGGATTTATTGAATCATGATCCCATTGGTCATTCCACAGTTCACCCCTATGTCATTTTTTAAGACCTTGTTTAATATTTTTAAAAGGATCCCCCTCTCTTATTTTTATCCACATGATACCCAATGACCAAACTCATTCCCTTGTTATTCTACCCTCTCCCTATTCATTTTTTTTGGATCCCAGATCATTTTATCTTAATGTATTGGAGTTTTATCTAAATTAGGATGTTCCTAACTGAAAGGCTATGGTATTCCCTAGGTCCCTTCTCACAATTTCTATCATTTCACCACTATTATGATGTAAACCTAATTTTAGGGCCTTTTTTGTGATTTATAAATTTTAATTGAATAAGGATGAAATGGGACATGATATCATATGAGTAGGATCTTATAAGCTTGAGGTAGGTAGTTCCTTTCATATTTCACCATATTTCATGTGTTTGTTTTTGATGTGCATGTTCGTGCCTGGGGTTTTGGGTTTTGGATTTATATAAAGTGTATGGGTGAGTGTTAGATAATTTGGTAGGCCAAGGTAGGACCTCCTTAGTATGAATTAAGCATGTTGCACTTAGTTTGGTGATTTTAGAGTTGTCTGGAGACTATGTCGCCAAGGTAAACATCTTCTAGATGGGTCCAAAATACCTCATGGTTCTTGATATTTATTTATTTAGTGATGAATATACTAGGTTGAGGTCATATGTGTAGTTTTATGGTATTTTATATGATAGGGGACTTGGGTTGAGGTTCTGACAAGTGAAGAGCCTTGGGTATTGCATGGAAAGTAGGTCAGGTGTTCCTTATAAACCTTAGAACCCTTGTTAAGGGTTGAGTGGGGACTATTTGTTTTTCCTTGGGTGAAAGTGTCTCTTCTAAGAGGGGTTTTATTTATTCAAGGAAATGAATATTAAATATTATTCCATGTATATTGTGGTTGTTGCATGCTTAATGGGTACTAGTTATAGTATTGACCTTTGGGTTGATTAATTTTTGAAATGTATTTGGGTTATGCTGAGTCCTATGGAATGGTAAGTGTTTGGAATGGTTTATATTGGGTTTAAATCTATAGGTGATTCCATTGAGTGTGCTTAAGTGTGTATTCCCCTTTAAACCCTCACGGGATTATTGTATGGGATGATGTGTTGTAAATGGGGGCTTAGTTACACTTTGGATCATCTTAGTGGGTGAAAGTGGTGTAAATGGGAAGAGTTCATGATACATTGAGGTATTATGGGTGGGTATAACCTTAGAGATGTGTGGTATCTTTGTATGTATAGATAAAATTAGTGGGTTGATAATATAGATTAGTTTTGGCCTGAGAGCTTTGGGATTATCATGAGGTGTTATCTAGCTATTTAATATGCTTAAGGTGTTAAGGTTGGTGAGATTAGTTAAGGTGGGTATGTTGAGATATGGTGTGTTTCCCTCTAGTGGAGTTTTAGGTGTAGAGTAGTGGTTAGTTAATAGTTAGGGTGGGATGATATTCCATGCTTGTTTATTATATTTTGATTAAGTTGTTTCATTTTGATGAGGCTAAGGCCCTGAGACCTAGGGATTGGGGTATAGATTTGCACCACCCAATATCTCATTCATTTATGATATTCCTAGTGTATTATTTATGTGGTCATGGGACCATACTCAGATTGGATAGTTCGGATTATGATAGAGGTTGGTTATTGTGATTCCCTTCTCATATCATTTATTATGTCACTATTTTATTAGAGATACATCCATGGGACCTTGCCGGAAGGGGATAGTTCATCTTTTATGAGAAGGAATCTATTGTGATCCCCCTAATACTCATCTTATGTGTGAGTGGATTGGATATGTGTCCATGATACCTACCTTATGTTAGTGTTTCATCTTTTATGAGAGGTCAGTTATTGTAATTCCCTCCTTGGATCACTTTTTATGAGACCAGTGGATCAGAGCATGACTATGGGACATTACCCTAAGGGGATGGTTCAAATTTTGAAATAGTTCAACCATTGTAATTCCCAACTGAGGTCACTTATTGGTTACCAGTGTTAAACTCATAGTATATATTGATTTCTTCCTTTAATATTAACTACATTAGGTATGGTTAGGTGTAATTATGTCCTGATGAGCGCATGATAACCTAACATGTTTTATTATGTGTTTTATATTTATTTTCTATATATACACACACTACATATTGTGTTATATAAACAAAACCCCATTGGTTTTTCCTTACTAAGATTTCTTCTTCACGCCCTATATGGGAACCCTGGTGCACATATAGATCTTTGTGTCTCTATTTCAAGTGATATATTCTGTAAGGGATCTAATAGGGGTATATTGATAGGGATTTGGGACACTGGTCCAAGTAGGGACCTAGGTTTTATATTTGAGTCTCCCCTTATTTCATTTTCTATTTATTTTATATTTGATCAAATTATTAGGTTATCCTTATATATTTCTATTGTATACTAACCATGGGAATCATTTTATTATATAATTTTTATGTTTTATATTTTTTATGGTTGGTTATTCACTATAAAACCATGTTATTACTTTGATGTTTGTCTTTTATTCAGTAATTTATATGTTATTTTAAGTGATGATACTGAGATCATTGTCTACCCATTATTGGTTGTCAACTCTCACAACTAGTCAGCAACCACGAGTGTATGAGTAGGCGTACCTGAGGCCATATGGAACTCTAGATAAAGTTTTGTATGAGAGATTGTAGTTAGGGTATTAAAATATTACTATTTATGATCAAATCTCTTTTATCATTCCATTATTGATTATATTTCACCCCCATGTTTACTTTGATTTCCCCTTAATTGGATTGTATGGTCACCCTTTCTCTATCCATGTCCCTAGGATATCTCATGCAATGATTGGAGTGTGATTATATATAAGGGTTAATGATGAATATGGAAATGAAATATTATATAGTTTGTTTTAGTATGTTTTATCTAATCTCTCTAAGACGCATACCTCTAGATTTCTAAGTGTATTTTATGGAATTTATGATAAAAATGATGAAATATTTTTTGTATGAAATGTGGGTTGTTATAATTTTCATGTAATTTATTCTTAAACCATGATATAATTTTATATTTTTCCCAAACCATGGCTATATTTCTTCAAATGACAATATGGATATTAAAATCAACATAAATCATGTCTGTTTTTTCTAAAAATGCATATTGGTTATAGAAAAAAAATCATATTATTTATATATTCAACATATCAATACAAACATTTCCATTACTAGTGTGGATCCATATCCATCATATGAATAATTCCAACATGGAATTAATATGAATTTATATGAGAAATCCAATTCCCCTAATATTTGGGTTGTGCAACCCTTTGCATAAACAATGGAGCTCATGAGTAAAGAATTGTACTTCTTCACACTATAATTCATTATAGTTCCCAATAATTAGTTAAATATTTAACCATTGCCCTGATACCACTTTTAGGTTTTATTAGGGATAAAACATATCCGAACATAGCTAAAATAAACCACTAAAACCCATTTTCATAAGATCTAATATTTCATTTGAATTTAATAAAATATAAATAAATAACATATTAATTTATTGTAAAAATCAAATCTTTCCATTCTCTTCTACATGAGCTTGATGTAAATATATTGGAGGAAAATTTTTCCCTTATTTAAGGGTAATCAACTAGTTGTATAAATCTCCCAATTCTTGGGATGAATCTTTTATTCCTCATGGTTTACTAGAACCTTCGTCATATTGAAATGGAAAATGAGATCTTTAGATCTAGATTTTCACTTACACTTTCAAATAGATCTCATATACACACTCATCCATCCATTTCAAAAACCGAGAACTAATTTATAAATCCCTCTAAGGACCCTCCTTGGATTCTAAATGTTCCTCAAACATTCATATATAATTTAAATGTTTTATAACACTGATACTCTTTATAATATTCAACTCATCTTTGTTTTTAATCCTTTACTATTTAAACAATTTATTTGGACATTTAAACTTCTTTGAATATAAAAATATGATATTATAAATCAATAAATTATAGATTATATGGAAGAAATGAAAATCTATTTATATTACCAAATAATTCATATAATTCCATGCACATAACCATGATGTAGTAACAATAACTATGATTTGTTTTACTTTAACACAAACTATGATGTGGTTTATACCACCATTTAATGGTTTAGATTTATTATATATTAATATTATAAGTTAGGGTTTTAAGCTATTTATGAGAACTACATGGGTTGTGCATAGTTAAATAACTATGAATATTATAAAAAATGAGGTGGTAGAAAAGGAACAGTTGGGTTCATAGTTAAATAATCATGCATTCCAACAATGCATTTTCCAAAAAAATCAACACTATAGAATACATGATCAATGTACAATAAAATAACCATGTATGAAAACTATACATTCTAAAATAATTATGTGCATTTAAAAAAACATATTTCCATTTTGAGAACAATTAAGGACCTAAATAGAACTTGACCAGTTATAGCGTGTTTTTACAGTAATTTTGGATCCTCTCCACTGTAATTGAATGAATCTATCTCAAGGTAGGAGAAAATTGGAACCAGGTCAATGAAAATATATCTTTAATATCCTTTTCTTGATCTATTTATTTCATTCCCTTATTTATTTTAGGAATCCATATGTGAGGATGTTGGACCTATAGGGTCTTAGATCTAGTGATTGGTTGAGTATTCTTGTTATTGTGGATTTAAGGTTCAAAATTCTTGTTGAGATATTAAATTATAAATTCTAAGTTTTTTCAAAATAACACATATATGTAGGTTTCTATGAATTATATATATCCTTTGGTAATCTATAATTGTGATATTAATTATTATAAAGAATTATTGTTTGATTTTTCATTAATGATTTGTAATTATTCATATCTATTGAATTTTGAAAAAATAAAATTTGTGGAGGTCTATAAAATTGAGGGTTTTGGAATCCTCCATGGTTTTGAATCAAAAATGGGGATTTTTTATTTAAATTAATTATTTTTAAATTTATGATAGTTTTATAGTGAATTATTTATGAATAATTTATTGGTATTTGATTTAAATACCATTTGATGAAGTTGGTTAACTTGGAATTGTGGAATTTTAATATATTATAATGGTTTTGAATTAAAAATATCTTTGATAAAGATTGATGTTTCTGATTTATATGAAAATTTTGGTGAAAGAAACTTTCTTTTAAACTATCATACATGAATTGTGGTGGGTTATTGTAAAAGAATGATTAGGAAGTGTGTCTGAAGTTATGATAAACTGTCAGTATGACTAGGGATATATGTACAACTTTATTTCTATATTTTCTTATGTTGTTGATATAATTTAATTTAAAGTATAAAAATATGAATTAGTGATGGAATGGATTATACATTAGGATAATAAAGTAATGTATCCTTCTAGTTCGGTTCCATTCACTAGCTAGTATGTTCCCTTATGGGATTAGATGATAAAGACATGAAAGAGACATAAATGTTTTTTGATAAATTATTTTAATGATGTAATTTTAGTGTTTGGAAAATCATTGAATTTTCAAAAGGATTATTTTATGTAGATAACAAATAGTTTTATAAAAAAGAGTTTTTAGGTAAGGAAACTAAAGGAATGGTTTGGTTTTGATATAATGAATTTGAAAATAGGTTTTTAGGTTCCATATTTGGTTTAAAGTGGTTATTTGAAATTTTTTGATTTATATGATTATTTGGAAATGGTTTTAGTTATTTTTATGGAATTTGAATTTCATTTTTTATTTAATTATGTAAATAAATACATTGAAATCTATGGAGAGATTCTATCAAGTATTTTATTCACCATCTAAAAGTACACTTGAGTGTATATATTGACCCTATTGGTTGTGATAAACTTTAGGTGAAGAATTCATTTTTTGTTCATTGAGAGTTATATATCCTCTAATAAAGATAAAATGAGGGAGTTTGTGGAATAGTTTTTATGAAGATTAGTGATATTTTATTTTATTCAGTTTGCCTTTATGTAATCAATTTGGTCAACCACTACTATAGATTGTATTTTTAAAAGCGCTATAAATATATTTTTTTCAGCGCTAAAAAATCACTAACATGCTAAGTTCCCTTAAAAATCATATCCTTTATCAGCGCTAAAAAAATTATTGATAAAGGGTGTCTTTTCTAGTGCTAAAACAAAAGAGATGATAAAGGTAACCTTTATTAGTACATTTGTTTTAGCAGTGATAAAAGAACCTTTTATCAATGATTTTTTAGTGCTAGTAAAATTTGAAAAAAATATTTTTTTTCAGCCACTCACCCTCCCCACCCCCACCCCTTTGTAAATTCCCCCACTCTCACATACCCCCTTTTTTCATCACTCATAACACCCCTTTGTCAACATTTTTCTATTTCCTGGCTACCTGTTCACCTATGAACGTGCCAGAACTCAATCCTATAACCTCCATTATATAATTCATACCCCTTTACCACTACCTCAACCTTGTTTTATTGTATATTTTATGATATTTCATTTTATTTATATATATTTACATACATATTATTTATTCATATATTTATATAATTATTTTTAAATACATCTATAAAATATTTTTTGTGTTTGTTTGTGATATATATATATATGTGTGCTTATATTTATTTAAATATATTATATATTAATATAAATTTACATATATTAGAATATAAATATAAATATATATCTATTTATTAATACATACAAACATATGTATATAAAAACATTATATATTCTTCTGTATAAGTATATATATTCATATATTTTTATAATGTAAAAAAAGGTTAGATATTGTTTTAAATAAAATAGATGATAATTATTTACATATGATTTATATAATTATTTTTAAATAAATTCTTAAAATATTCCTATATATTGTATATTTAGATATAAATTTTATACATTACATATATATTTATAATTCTATATGTTTACTTTTGTTAACATGTAGGGGGATGCCCCCCACCCTATTTTTGTTGAAACAAAGACAAACCTCTTGTTATTGTAAGAATAGGGATCCCATTACATGACTTTTATAGGCTTAGTGAGCATTAAACCCTAATACATCAGGCATGTAAGCCTAACCTGGCCTGCATTATGGGTGTATTCTTCTTATTTCCTATCTGTTCTGCTAGCTACAGCATAGCTTTCCTACATCATCGGACCGAAGGCCACTCCTACGAACCCCCACCATCATCCTCATGTTTCTCCCACTATCATCTACCGACCGGACAGGAGGTCACTGCTGATGCCCATCCTTCATCTCAAGTTTCATTTTCGTCGCCCGTTAATGTCGTTGGAGACAACCTACTGATGTGCCACCTTTACGAAAACCCACTAGTATCACCAATCCCTGCCATCGAGAAAGGGCCCATGTCACCTCCCATCAGTGTTGATGACCAAAGTGGTGCTTTCAAATCCCTTCGTTTATTCTAGTCTCTTGAAAGTCCACGCCCACATTAAATTCTACCCCCTTGAAATGTTACCCCTATAATTTCCTCATAAATGGGGACCAATGGGATTTGAATCCTATTTTAGATGTAGTATTATAGGGTGATTTTCCACTAAATACAAACCCCAAATACATTTACATATATATTTATACATATTTACATATAATTTTATATTTACGTACACACATACACATTTATATTTCACACATACACATATAGATATTTACATATATTAGAATATACACATAAATGTATAACTGTTTTTTTTCATGCACATATTTATATATAAACATTACATGTATAGATATGTGTATATATATATTCATTTTTATAAGGTAAATTAAATTGATAATTTTTTATTTTAAATAAAATTAATAATATATATTTATTTCCATATGGTTTATATATTTAAAAATATATTTTTATGTAAATATGTTTAAATATTAATTTATAAAATTGATTTAATATATATAAATATAATAAAATATGTATATATTTAATTATAAATAAAACTACAATATAAAAAATGATAAAATTTCAAAACCATAATATCTATATGAATGTAATTCTTGGGAATAAATTCAGTCCCTGCTAAAAAGGGACAAGAAGACCCTCTTAAATGAAGCTGAAATCTCATTGAATATTAAAAAATTAAGGTATACCAACTAAAAAGTCATTTTTAGAGTCCTTTTGTGACTTTTTACCTCAAAAAAATAGTGATCGGGTCCCCCAGGTCTTCACGATGTAAATATCTTTCACAGGTTTTGATTTGATATGTGGTAGAGGCCAAATGGACACCCAGATCAAAAGTTAGGGGCATTTGAATTTCAAGTCATGTTTTCAACTTATCTTAGATGGTTCATTGATTTATTAAATTTTTATGTCATCCAATTGTTATTAAATGACTATTAATCAATAATAATTGTAAAAAATATTAATTATTTTTAATTTTTAATTTTTATACAAGTCATTTTCACTAAATATCTTATATATTAAGTGTAAATGCGTATTTATTCTTGTATAAATCATATTTAATAAAATATATTATTTTTATATCAATATATTTATATTTATTTATTAATATATGTTTTTTAATGATATATATGTGTGTGTGTGTGTGTGTGTGTGTGTGTATAATTATGAAATATACATTTTATCAATGTTATTTTCATGTTGATAAATGGTACTTTTATTTTCACTAAAAAAAGCGATGATAGAGAGCTGCTTTTATCAGCACTTTTTTAGCACTGATAAAATTATCATTTATTATAATTTTTCTTAATGATGGTAAAAGTATCCTTTATCAACCACTACTATAGAACAGGCTTTCAACATTTCTAGAAAAAAGAATTTATTAGTGCTAAAAATCATTATCAATCTAAGCACCATTAAAAGGGAGCCCCTTTTATCAACTCTAGAAAAGCAATGATAAGGGCCATACTACTGTAGTGTGCTGTTAAAATTGTAACATGATATAGCAACAAATATAGAAAAATACAGACAAATACAGGATATGAAAAATTCAAAATTTAATTGAAATAAAAATTAAATTACAAATACAAGAAAAAATACACTATTATAGACATTTCAAAAATTATTTTGTACAATTATATTATCAAATAAAATTTATCAAAAACATTAAAAAATATCAATAGTATCATTATCTTTGTAACATGAACCACTCTGAAAAATCCCAATCATGGTATCAGTTGTCGAACAAATCACCCTAACTTGGGAAAAAAATCCAACTATATAAGAAAAAAATTCATATGTTAGTAATACTATAAAGAAATAAATTAAACATAAATATGAAACAATACATTAATAAAAATTCATTTTTAAATTGAAACCACACAATTTGAGTAATACCGGTCATACCATATATCAGATTGAGGTGATTAGCACATGAGCCTTAGCCTAGTTGGTAAGGACTCCGTAAGTGCATCCAAATGACCAGGGATCAAATCCAAGCATAGGCAGAATTTCTGGTACTGTAGCAGGGTACTGTAGAAGGACAATGTAGTACTGTAGCAGGTACTATAGTGGGAACTGTAGGAGTCACTGTTTGGAACAGTAGTAGCTGGGAATATGCCCCCGTTTGGGCCTTCGGACCACCGATTTGGTCCATGAGTCCTTTAAGGCCTTTGGGCCTCCCAGGCCTTTGGGTTAGTAAGGCCTTAGGGCCACCTCAAGGCCTTTGGGCCACCTTTAAGTGTAGATGCAAACCAGACAACCTAAAAGGAACAAGATCTACAAGGAGGATGAGCAAGGAGCTTTCACCACAGCAAAAGCTAAACGGATTGCAAGAAGGAGAGGGTATGGCACCTGCCATCGAGACAAGCTTGTGCATGCATGGGAATGCCTAGATGAACAGCCATGTGAAGGTGGAGAGCTGATTTCATGATGAAGATGTTGGGGAGGAGAAGTTCCAAGTAGTTATTCTGGGTTATATGTAATTTTTGAAAGCCTACGGGCAATGAATTCTTCTAAGGCCTACAGGCCATGAAATACTTACGCCTACGGGCCTTGTAAGGGTTCCACCTCACCCCTTGAAAGGTGGATTATCAAAAATCAATAAAAAAATGAAGGCCTTCGGACCATTGGAGATTAAGGTGATTATGATTCCTACATGTCACAAATGACTTATGGATCATTATCCTAAAGTATCAAAACAATCCAAATTCATTTTCTCAATTTTTATTTTGTCACTTTTTTTTACTAAAATGTCATTTTAAACTGAAAACATGCACTTTAAGTCATATTAGTCACATTGTGTGTCAGTTTGACATGAGACTGATTCTCACACATCACAAATAACTTATGAATAATGGAAATTATGAGTCATACCAGGAAAAAAATTTATAGTATTGAGGTTCAGATGATTCCTACACGTCAAAAAATATATATAGATCATATTTATAAATTATTGAAAAAATCCAAATGATATTGCTCAATTTTGAGTACGTCACTTGTCTTTTTTTACTAAAATGTCAATTTTAAATAAAAAGACACACTTGGAGTCATACTAGTCAAACCATATGTAAGATGGGGGTTTGGATGATTCCTACATATCAAAAATGACTTATGGATCATTTTCCTAAAGTATAAAAATAATTTGAATGTGTTTTCTCAGTTTTGAGTGTATCACTTGTTTTTTTACTAAAATTTCATTTTAAAATGAAAATAAGAACTTTGAGTCATACCGGTCACATCATGTGTTAGTTTGATGTGACATCAGTTCCTACACATCACAAATGAATTATTAATCATTTTACTAAATTATCAAGACAATATGAGTGCATCTTATTAGTTCTCAGTGAGTGACACAGGTTTTGAACTAAAATGTCAATTTTAAACTGATAACAGACACTTTGAGTCATACCGAGCACACCGTGTATTAGATTAAGGTGTGGATAATTTCTAAACATCACAAATAACTTATAGATAATTTTACTAAAGTATATAAACAATCCAAATGTATTTTCTCAATTTTGAGTATGTCACTTGTCTTTTATACTAAAATGTCAATTTTAAATAAAAAGACACACTTTGAGTCATACCGATCACACCTTATGTTGGATTGAGGTTTGGATAATTCCTACATGTAAAAAAGATTTATGGATAAT
Source organism: Viscum album (assembly GCA_963277665.1). Lineage (NCBI taxonomy): Eukaryota > Viridiplantae > Streptophyta > Magnoliopsida > Santalales > Viscaceae > Viscum > Viscum album. The sequence goes on along the minus strand of OY728152.1, from coordinate 1,375,991,924 downwards.
TTTTATAAAGTATAAAAATAAAATAAAAAAACTTAGTTTTGAGTATGTCACTTGTAGTTTTTACTAAAATTTCATTTTAAACTGAAAACATGTACCTTGAGTCATACTAGTCACACCATGCACCAGATTGATGTGTGTATGATTCTTCCATATAAAAAATGACTTATGAATCATTTTCTAAAGTATAAAAACAATCTGAATGTGTTTTCTCAATTTTAGGTATGTAACTTTTTTTGTTTACTAAAATATTATTTTAAAATGAAAAGATTAACTTTGAGTCATACTGGTCACATTATGTGTTGGTTTTACATAAGAATGATCTATACACGTCTAAAATGACTTATGAATCAATTTCCTAAATTATCAAAATAATCTGAGTGTTTTTTCTCAGTTTTTAGTGAGTGACACGCATTTTGAACTAAAATGTCAATTTTAAACTGATAATAGACACTTTGAGTCATATCGGGAACATTGTGCATCGGATTGAGGTTAGACTAATTTATAAACTTCACAAATGACATATGGATAATTTTTATAAATTATTAAAATAATTTGAATGTGTTTTATTAGTTTTGAGTATCTCAATTTTCTTTTTTACTAAAATGTTAATTTTTTAAAAAAAGACACACTTAGAGTCATACCTGTCACACCCTACATCGAATCAAGGTGAGGATAATTAATACACATCAAAAATGACATATGTATGATTTTTATAAAGTTTCAAAAACAATACAAATAATTTTTCTCATTTTTGACAATGTCACTTGTGGTTTTTACTAAAATGTCATTTTAAACTAAAAACACGCACTTTGAGCCATACCGGTAACACCATGTGTCGGATTGATGTGTGGTTGATTCCTACACATCAAAAATAAGTTTTGAGTCATTTTATTAAAGTATCAAAAACAATATGAATGTGTTTCCTTGGTTTTGAGTATGAAATTTGTTTTTACTAAAATGTCATTTTAAAATACAAATATGCACTTTGAGTCATACTAGTCACATTGCATGTCAGTTTAACATGAGACTAATTCATACACATAAAAAATGGATTATGAATCATTTTAATAAATTATAAATACAATCAGAGTGTGTTTGATTAGTTTTCAGTGAGTGACACGTGCTTTGAACTAAAATTTTAATTTTTAACTAATAACGGATACTTTGAGTAACATTAAACACACTATGTGTCAGATTGAGGTGTGACTAATTCCTATACGTCACAAATGAATTATGGATTATTTTAATAAAGTATAAAAACAGTAAAAATGTGTTTTATTGGTTTTGAGTATCTCACTTGTCTTTTTTACTAAAATGTCAATTTTAAATAAAAATACACACTTAGAGTCATACCGGCCACACTGTGCGATAGATTGAGGTTTAGATGATTCATAAATGTCACAAATGAATTATGGATAATTTTTCTAAAGTATTAAAACAATATTAATTCATTTACTTAGTTTTTAGAATTTACTTTTGGTTTTTACTAAAATGTCACTTTAAATTGAAAACATGCACTTAGAGTCATATTGGTCACACTGTACATAAGATCGATGTGTGTTTGATTCATACATGTCACAAATAACTTAAGTATCATTTTCATAAAGTATAAATATAATATGAATAATTTTTTTAGTTTTGAGTTTGGCACATGAATTTTTTACTAAAATTTCAATTAAAACTAGAAACATGCACTTTGAGTTATACCGGTCACATTATGTGTCATTTTGGCATGAGATAGATTCTTATATGTCACAAATGACTTATGAATCATTTTACTAAATTATTAATACATTATAAGAATTTTTTTCTCTATTTTCAATGAGTGACACATTTTTTAACTAAATTGTCAATTTAAAACTAATAAAGGACACTTTGAGTCATACTAGGAAAACCATGTATCGGATTGAGGTTCAGTTGGATTATACATATCACAAATGACTTATGGATAATTGTCTTAAATTATCAAAATAATTTTATTATTTTTTCTTATTTTTGAGTCTATGACATGTTTTTTCAACTAAAATGTCAATTTTAAACTAAAAACACACACTTTGAGTCATATCAGAAACATTGTGTATCAAATTGAGGTATTGATTCCTAAATGTAAAAAAATGACTTATGGGTTGTTTTCTTAAAGTAATAGATAAAAATGATAAGGAAATTAACTGAAAAATAGATAAAATGATGATAAAATCAATTAATAAAGTAGTATGAAGTCACCACTTCAAGATGTATATATACATTCTGACACCAGGTATGTTTCCCATATGTTTCTAAACAAATATCTTTACTCTTGTAAATAATAGGAATATCAACAATCCTAGTAGTACTATAAAAATATAAATAAATAAAGGAATGATATATATTTTAAATGAAATTGTAATTATCTTTAAAAATACCTCTTCAGGGATGCTATTTTGTTAATGGTATATGATATCTTTCATAAATTTTCAAAAATAATAACCACAATAATTTCCATTGGTTTTGTTTTGAACACTATAGAAACATTGAGAAAAATAATTAATTTGTTTTGATATATGTTTTGATGGTGAAATATTATTATATACCCTAATACTTATCCACTTGTAGAATTCAATGGGATCCATATGTTCATTAACTTTTCTCCTGCCATGATTTTGAATATATTTAAACACCACCCTATCATAACATAATTTTCACTAAAACATAATATAAAATATATAACTTGAAGTTTAGTTGTAAAACATTATTAGTAGTGTATTATAATTTTATAAACATCATCACGTATGGTCGGTTGTTTGGGTATCCATGCATTGAATCCAAAAAATAAATCTTTGGAGTATCCAAATTGATTGTAATGAGTAACCAATGCTGCCTAAAACAAAAAAATGAATAAGTAATGAAATGAATGAAAATATATTTGATATGATTAAATTATAGAGTTTCAACCCTGCATCGTGGGTATTAATAAGAGTATGTCATCTATAAGTTTTTTTCTAACATTGTGGCCAGTTTTACCACTATTCCTTCACATTTATTTGGTTCTAATGAAAATAATTGTGTAGAATTAATTCAAGGACTAATGAATCTGAATTTATATTCATATGATTTTCCCTTCAAAAAGTATTGATATATACTCCTATAAAAAAATATGAATATTATTCATTCATAATTAACATAGTAGATTAGATATTGGAGAAATAAATCATGAAGACACACCTCATGGATAAATTTACAATTGAGACTCCTAGAAATTAATGCTTGAGGATTTAATTTAAATTATCATGACTAATATGGTCTGTAATGGCCTCTTTGTACATCTATTCTTCAAAATCAATTGTCGTCGTATCACCACTTTCTAACATTGTATCCACATGAACCTTTAATGTTAGTAAATGTGGAAGATGAATGGGTAGGGTAAAGGTACATTGTGAATATATTTTTGATTTTTTGGTTGATCCTTTAGATCATTTTGATTTGACATTCCATTTCACTCCCTTCCCTTTGTCCATCTATAATAAAATTCATCAATTCAGACCTTTTTTCATTTATTATTAAATATTTTTCATGAAAAATAAATTGTAAATGAATACCTTTGTCAAAATGTTTTTTTACAAGATCTAATGGTCATGAAACAAAATTTCCAATATCTTGATTGAATGTATGAATATATGCATCATCAAGTGGAATATGTATCTCAGCTCTTGGTTCTTGAGCTATGTTTATCCCCACACTCACATAACCTATTGGAAGTTTTTTTTATATAATACATCCTTAAATATTGTAAACATTACCCCTCTTAATAAGGTGATGAGTGAGTGTTGATAGATATAAATCACAATCATTTTCACCCTATAGAATATCAGTACAAGAAAGGTATTAGTGTCTTCATGATTCACATTTCACAGAAAATATTATGAAAATATTGATTACCTATTCTAATACATATCTTTGAGGGAAATATCTCACCTTAATGATTATGGGGAGGGGGATATTCATGTAGTGGTTGTTCTTGTGTGTGTTTTTCTCTTTGATTCCTTCCTATAACATTTTCTAACTACTCTAGATACCAATTAAGTTTTTATTCTAAAACATATAATCATTCCTACAACTCTTCCATTTTATTATCTTTATCCCCTATTCATTTTTCCTAAAAATATGTTAGATGTGACACCCCAAAACCCACACCTCTAATGTGTCAATACTTTTCTGGATGCTTCAAGGACACTACTAGTGGCTATTAATCGATTACAGCTGATGATGATTCATGTTTCTAATTCAGATAAAAAATATAGGAAAATAAGTAATCAAAATTATGTAATAATGATTTAAAGTAAAATAAATTTTTTATTATTTCATACTTACACATTCTTCCAAAACTTTTTGTGTGTTTTCATCTATTAGTAACTCTTCTTTATTTACACATTCCTTCTTCCATAGCACATAAAGTGGGATGGAAATGACTTTGGATTTTGATTCATTAATCTTCATATAAATATAGGAACATAATTATGTTTTTTTTTCATGTCACATAAAAATTATTCTAGTAGATTTAAAATACACACCATTTTTTCAAGTGATGTGTTCCCCATCCTTGCCTTACAGTAGGGGTGAATTGGTTTTTCTAATCGTTTCTTTTTTTCAACACTCATTTGTTGTTTCATAAATTAACAATTCTTAATCAAAGTGATTAATACAAGTATTATCAAGAAATGTATTACCAGTCACAATGTAATTGAAGATAAATTTCCTCATGATGACCAATAAATGTATCCAATACTTGTTAGTTTATCAGGTGTGCATAAATCTATGGTGGGTGTGGGTTTATTTTCCTATCAACATCTTTGAGATGATACTTTGTAAGAATTATGTGAAAGAATCTTTAAGCCTTTCCAGTGAGAATTAATAAAAATTTTATTCAGGACTCATCTACTATAAATGAACTCTATATGGTATAATGCAGAGTAAGTCAATGTTTCATTATTATTTTTAGTAAAATAAAGAAATTATAGCATAATTTTACCCTAATCTCTTCCAAAATAATTACCTTAAGCATGGTTTCAACATTGTGAAACAAATATACATCAATCAGCATGTGAATATGAGTGGTGATCCTAATGTAACAATGGAACATGTCCTTTTGGGTGTTTACAGGATGACTACGTGCATTCCATCCAACCACGAATTGCATGGCTTTGTTTCTAGCCTTAATAATTTTTCCTAACACTATCATGTTATGATGATCCTATTTTTTCCAGGTCATCGGTTGTTCTCCATATACAATTTCCTCAGCTTCAATATCATCAATATATTATTCCTATGTATTGGTAGCATCATCATGTGCATAATTTTTTATTCCTTTGTATTGGGAGCACCAGCATGTTGAGAAACGTATTTTTCCTTGTGATTGGGGTCATCGGCATGTGCAGAACTCATTATTCATAGAAGTGTTTGATCATTTAATTTAGATTATGTAAATGTATTAGTGAATAGATAATAATATGAGGTAATGCAATATATATTACAAAAAATATAACATGATTATTGAAATCACTTTTTTAAGAGCTTGAAGGGATTTGACCCCTCTATCGAGTATCCAAATCCCTTCATTGTGGTATCCTCTAACATATAAGACCCCATATATATTGGTACGGCTATAAAATGATTGTGATGTACCAATGAAAGGGTCATCCTCATTTGAATTGACAACTGACCCTTCAGTTATTTTGGTTGATAACAAGACAATTGACCACTTTCAGTTTGTGGGATCTAGAACATAAAATACTTGTACTGCCTATGATGTCATTATAAATGGTTTGTATTTGTAACCTTCCATACTAAAACTCACTTTAATGAATCCCAATTCCTTTATTTTAACATCACTCTATTTATCATCCCACTTACATTGAAAAATAGGCACTTGGAATATTGTATAATCTAGCTCCCATATATCTTTGATGATTCCAAGGTATGAAATATTCACATAAATTGGATTTCTTTTCTTCGTACCAAATACATGCATCACTTCATCCACAAGTGTAATGTCACAACCAGTCCCCTGGGGACTGTTTCATGACTACCTCAAACCTGCCTTCCATAGGCAAGGGGCTGGCGACTAGCACCGAAAGGTGTATTCCCTAAAAATGGGAAGGCATTGCCTTTATATCCTGTAAACACAATCAACCAAGCACACAGCAAGATATGAACACAAGTAAATTGTAAATTAAAAAAGAGTGTGTATAGTAAGTAAAAGGGGCCAAAATACATGTCCAACTGGAAAGTACAAGAAAACTGAAAGTACAAGTAAACTGAAACAGCTCCTGTGGACACCCGCCAAGGATCCTACCTAAAGGGTAGGTACAGCTCTTGAACAGTCATATCTATGGTACGCCTCGTCTAATGTCCACTTATGAGCTACCTCTAGTCCTGGTACTCTTGTTCTCAGTCAGAGCTATCTGTCATCTACACCAAACACAACAAGGTGCGGGCATAGCCCGTGTAGGGGTGAGTATAACGATACTCAGTAGGGACTCCAAGACCCTCTAAGGTCTCAAAAAACCCACAAAGGATAAACTAAAAGGCATGAAAACATCTATCAACCCTACTTAGTTATATGCCCATACATATACCTAAGTTATCAATTATACCCATCTCATTCATGAGGAAACTCAAGGCCCAAATCCTTATCCAAAGTACAATTGTTCCACAAAGGAAAGAATACCACGAAGGTAACACCACAAAGGTAAGTACCAAAAAGGTAATGCCACATATAAGAATACTACAAGGGTATCACCATGAAGGTAAGTACCATGAAGGTAACACCATAAATGTAAGTACCACATAGGTAACGCCACACAGAATAATACCACAAAGGTATCACCATGAAGGTAAGTACCACAAAGGTACGCAACACATAAGATTACCACAGAGGTAAAGACTCATCTCACATCAGGTATAAATTATGTACGGTAGAAAATATTATTAGATGTAACTAATAAATCATCTTACTCTATTAAGAGGTAGACCCACGTAGGATCCTAAATCATCAAACCCACGTAGGATCCTAGTACAGCAGACCCACATAGGATCCTAGTACAGTAGAGCCACGTAGGATCCTAGAGTAGTCTCACGTGGATTCCTAGAGTGGATCCAAGTGATACTCTCAAACACAGACCCACGTAGGATCCCAAATCACAAACTCACATAGGATCATTTTCTCATGTTACAGTCAGCTATAGGGTTCCCGCACTAAGCTCGCTTGATTCTGGGAGGGTTTACTCCTCAAGCCACAGGTCGATACTCTAACTTCCATGAAGTTCCATAAAGAAGTATCCCAAAGGACTGCCACATTATATTTGTCTCAACACAATATACAATGCGTCAATCGGATGCACAGTCTGTAAGTTATTGGCCTTTTAGTCTCGAGGGCCCGGTTGGATTCGTATCTGATCCAACCCAACCATACCCCAACCTTATCCAAAACTCAATTAGGGTATACCAAAAGGACTGTCTCGATCCAAGGTTTCTGGGGCCACAGACGATTCGTCAAACAAATTCCAGTAGCTCAAGATATGGACGAAAGAACGAAAAGGGTCGAAGTTGGTCAGGGTCCAGCCCAGCCCGCGGTGTGGTGACCCACCGCGGCTGGCCGGATGGCCAGCCTCCTTTGTACGGCACGGTCATACACCACGCCCCCACTGGTGGTTGGCTCTGTCGGCTTCCCTCCCTTCACCGCTGCGACACAAGGTCACATCTCCTACTCGCCTGGTGGTGCGAACGTGCATCGCCGCCTCCCCTTCATGCAGTCAGCCAATGTTGGCCACCGCCCTTGCTCCTCCACAGCCAATGGGCCGTAGCCCTTCTCTGGTGACGCGGTTGTGCCGCCGCTGCTCCCGAGTCCCACCGGTGCCAATCGCCATCCCCGGTCACCATCCTCCTCCATCACTAATATCGCATCATAAACCACAAGGGTTGCAGAGAGGTCATTCCATGTTCGTTTGGCCCGCACCCTCCGCGTTAGAGCGGTAGCAAGTGGATCATGGGGAGAGATTCAACATAAAATAAAATTAATAAAGATAAATAAAAATTGCACCCCTACCTTGAAGGTTCATTGATGTTAGTGATGAGGAGTCTAGAGGTAGAAGATGAAGTCATTGAATAATGTCGGTGTTTGTTGCCTCCGCAAGGTGCTTTCGATCCGGGCTCGGGGTTGGTTCTTTGTTCTTCGTTGAAGCAAGTTATTTATTGGAGAGGCATTCTTCGTTGGAGAGGGAAAAGTTTCTCCAAAGTTCTCTAAGGCTTTTCCAACCCTTTTCCAATGATTTTTCCCCCATCCCAATAAAAAGAATATCCAACTTATTAAAATAAAGTTGGCCATTAAATATGATGTCGTTGGCATAATTAAAATCATTACATTGGAACAATTAATTTATAGGAAACCTAAATTCACCTCCCTCATTAAAGAGGGAGTTCAAGAGTCAGGTGGTCCCCACCATTAAGAATTCAAATTTGGGGGGTTTCCTAGCTTGGGTGGTCCCCACCACTACACAATCAAATTGGGAGGTTTTAAAAAAATAAAATAAAAGTAGTTCATTATTTTATTTTTATTTCCACAAAAAACAAGAAAACTAACTTTCACCCTTGAACAACTGTGGTCGAGGTGAAGGTCTCATTAAGCGAATATTGGTGCTATGATTTCAACAGTGTCCTCAGATTTTAATTCCGAGCACTATTTTAAAAGTTAGAAAAACCAACTCACACGTTTATTGAACGTATCTAAAAAAAGTTCATAAATTCATTCTGGGAACACTGGGCCTCGGAATCATGCACCGTCGATTTTCACAGACTCGTAAAATTCCCATATAATAAAAAAATACATGGAAATTTCTGAGTCTTTACATTCTCCCCATATCAGGGATTTGCATCCCTGTAAGACATAACTCAATCTAAGGGAACAAGTGGAGGTATTGAGCACATATCTGAGCCTCCCACTCCCATGTTCTCTCATGGAGGTTCCCGTGCTGCCAATGTACACGCACCAAAGGTATCGATCGCCCATGAAGGACTCTCTCCTGTTGATCCTCCATCTCCACTGGAACCTCCGTAAAAGTCACCCCATAATCAATGTCCAGTTCTCTATGGTTGATGATGTGAGAAGGGTCATGCACGTATCTCCTCAGCTGGGATACGTTGAATACGTCGTGCACCCGGTGAAACTGAGGGGGAATTTCTAAGTGGTAAGCCACCTCGCCAACTCTATTGAGGACCTAGAAGGGTCCAATAAACCTCGGAGATAACTTTTCTCCCCTGCCAAATCTCCACAACCCTCGTCGGGGTGAGACCCATAGAAATATGTGGTCACCATCCTCAAACTCCAGAGGTCTCCATCTCCTATCGGCATAAGACTTCTACCTGCTCTGTGCAGTCTTCATCCGCTCCTGGATGATCTGCACCTTCTTTGTGGTATCCCACACCATATCTAGTCCCATGAGTGCTGAATCCCCTGGTTCAGTCTAGCATAAAGGAAATCTGTAAGGTCATTCATACAGAGCCTCGAAAGGTTACATCCCAATGGTGGAGTGATAGTTGTTATTGTATGCAAACTCCACCAAGGGAAAGTGATCCTCCCAACTGCGACTGAAGTCGAGGACACAAGCATGCAGCATGTCCTCGAGGGTCTGAATGGTTAATTCAGTCTGGCCATCCGTATGATGATGGAAGGTGGTGATCAAATGAAGTTGCATCCCGAAATCCTCCTACAAATCCTTCCATAGCCGAGAAGTGAAACGTGCATCACGATTGGAGAAAATCGTTGAGGGTACTCCATGTAGCCGCACAATATCCTGCAAATAGAGGTGCCTCAAGCTCTCTACTGAACCCTACTCTATGATCAGTAGAAAGTGGGATGACTTGGTGAGTTATTTGACGATCACCCAGATAGTATCATGACCCATGGATGTACATGGAAGTCCTATCACAAAGTCTATGGATATCTCATCCCACTTCCACTCTGGGACCTCTAAAGGATGAACCAATCCTACTGGTACCTGATACTCTGCCTTCACTTACTGACAAGTGAGGCACTGAGAGACAAACTCTACTATTGCTTTCTTCATTCCTGGCCATCAGTGTTGTCGTCGGAGGTCCTAGTACATCTTCTCCACTCCTGGATGTACCGTTAGAGGGGACGTGTGGAACTCCCTCAACACTTCCTCTTGAAGCGACATTGGTACCATGGAACGCCCTCTGAAGAGGATGACGTGCTCCCCACCTTCAGAAAATTCATCAGGTGCTTGCCCTGTGGATATCTGAACACGTCAATCCTCACAGTCAGTATCCCCACGTTGTGCCTCCCTAACTTACTGAAGAAGTGGGGGAGTGACTGTAAGAGACTGAAGAAAAGTTGCTTCATCTAGATCCACAAAGGATATCTACAAAGCGGCCAGCTGCTCCATCGCCTCACCTAGTAGTTGTATACCAGATCTTCTACTGAGTGCATCTACTACAAAGTTCCCCTTCCCAGGAGTATAGACTATCTTGAAGTCATATTCTTGGAGGAACTCAAGCCAACGTCATTGTCTTAGGTTCAGGTATTTCTGGGAGAAGATATACCTGAGACTCTTATGATCAGAGTACACTGTAAAACGTTCATCAATCAAGTAATGTCGCCACATCTTCGAGGCGAATACCACTGCTGCTAACTCCAGGTCATGGGTAGTGTAGTTCTTCTCATATTGTCTCAGCTGTCGAGAACCATATGTGATAACTACTCGCTCCTATATCAGGACACATTTGAGCCTGGTCCCTGATGCGTAGTAGTAGACTATGTATCCAACACCCTCCTCTGAAATCCTCAAGATGGGGGTACTAGTCAGCCTTTGCCTCATCTCCTGAAAACTCTGTTGGCATCTCTCTGACCACATAAAGGGTTTCCCCTTCTTTATCAACACTGATAAAGGTGCTGCAACTCTGGAGAAATCTTGCACAAACCTCCAGTAGTATCTATCCAAACCCAGAAAACTATGTACCTCCATCACATTTCTAGGTGGCTCCCAAGAAAGTACCGCATCAATCTTCGTTGGATCCACCACAACTCTAGCCTCTGAGATGGAATGTCCCAAAAAGTGAACCTCTCGAATCCAAAACTGGCACTTAGATAGATAACCATAAATCTGGTGCTCTCGAAGTGTGTCTAGAACTATCTACAAATGATAGGAATTATCCTCCTCAATCACTGAGTATATCAGGACGTGATCGATGAAGAATACAACAAATTGATCAAGGTATGGATGAAAGATCATGTTCATGAGTCCCATGAACATTGCTGGAGCTTTGGTTACACTGAACGGAATGACCAAAAACTCATAATGGCCATACCTATATCTGAAAGTCGTCTTCTGCACATCCTCTTCTCGTAATCTGAGCTGGTGACAGCCTGATCTGAGGCCTATCTTCGAGAACCACTGTTCTCCCTTCAACTGATCAAAGAGGTCGTCAATCCTCATAAGTGGGTACTTGTTCTTCACAGTCACCTGGTTCAGGCGCCGATTGTCAACACAAAGTCTCAATCTCCCATTTACCTTCTTGGAAAACAAAATCGGGGCTTCCCAAGGAGAAACATTGGGTCTGATGAACCCATTCCCCTGTAAGTCCTCTAGTTGTACCCGCAACTCACGAAACTCCGAGGGAGCCATCCGGTATACTGGTGTAGATATCAGTGACGTCCCAGGGTACAATTCAATGTAAAATTCCACCTCCCTGTGAGGAGGTAGACCTAGAATATCATCAAGGAATACATTCACGTACTGGTCCACCACTATAGGATAGCTCAGACTCTCCACATCAACCGCTCTGAGGGTAAGGCTAGCCAACATATGAGTGATCGGCTGCACTCTCCTCCGGGTAAGTCCATCCTATGCTACAAAGGCTCCCGTCTCACCGATGAAGGTACACCTAGTCCCATCAGTGTGGACACACCACACTTTGTGCCTAATAGAATTGATCTGGGCATGGACTGTAGATAACCAATCCATGCCCAATATGACATCGTAAGCCCTCAATGCCGCTACTTGGAGATCCCAGCCAAAGATCTCACCTCCTAGAGTAAGCTTTCACTACCAGAACTAGTGTGTAATCATCAAATCCTCTACTGTAAGATTATCTAGCCATAAGGATCGAGCCAATGGATTTGTCAGAATCTCTGAGATCCGAATGAGGGCAGTTGCAATAAAAGAATAACTGGAACCTGTGTCTATAAGTACTACAGCTAAGGTGGAGTAGACACAGATCATACCCTGTATCATCTCTAGAGCATCATGGTCATAGGACTCAGCTTCTTGGAGCTGATCTCGCCCCTGCCCACCTGCTCCCTGTGGTCAAGGTGGACCACCTGGTGGTAGTGGCGGTAACACCTCGAATTTTTTCCCACCACCGGCTACACAACCAGCTCCTCTGCCACGTCCGCCTACTCCCAATAGACCTTCTCAGTCGAACCTATGTCTCTGCCTAAGCGGTCCTTTGACCGTCTACTGATCATCCATATGGTGGGTCAGGTAGTCACGAGCCTTGTGACGCTGCCCGCTGCATGCATAACACTGCCTACTCCTCACATGACTGGATTTGTCTCCGGTGCCCCACACAACCGACCCTAAATCATATGGTCGTCCACCTATAGGGTTGTCCCTCTTAGACCTCTGTGACATTTGTCTACTGCTGGCTACAAAAGACTCCACTACGTGATTCCCGGTGGTGGGTCTCGCTGCTGGTGACTACTTAGCAAGAAAACTCTCCACTAAGAGGGCTCGCTCTAACACCCCTGCCTGCGTTGGGATGCTGAGAGAAATCATTGAAGCCCTAATCTCCCTCCTGAGTCCCTGCTCAAAGTTTCGGGCCCTAAATAATGGGTCTCACACCATATCAGTGGAGTAGCATGAGAGTTCAGTGAACCTTGCTGAGTACTGAGCCATAGTCATACTACCCTACTACAGATGAAGAAGCTCATGTATGTGCATTGTGTGTAGATTCACTGGGACAAAATATACCCGAAACAGGCTCTCAAATTCTGCCCAGAGAAGTGTCAATTCGTCATGAACCTCGAGCATCAAGCTCCACCATCTACCTTCCATTACCTGTATAATACTGGAGGCAAGGATAACCATGAGATCAGCTAGTGTACCTACCAGTCAGAAGACTCTCACCGCAGCCTTCAGCCAATCCTCAGCCACCTGTGGGTCCGTCTCGCCCCTGAACCTGGGTGGCCTCTAGCGCTGGAACTCATGCAATGCGCTCAAGCAGCGTGCACCCTCTGCTGCTGGGGTTGGTGGAATAGGTGACCCAATGGGTAATGGTACTGCTAGTGCCTCTTCAAGTGCTCCTACTGATAAAGGTCCCTGCACCGAGGCTTCATCGCTCAGTGGGCTATCAGCGTGTACTATACCCAGAACCCTAGCTGGCTGTCTGTGTGGAGGCATCCTGAAAAAAAACAGGTGTTCCATGGTCAATAAGTTATACCTGGTGATTTAACTCAAATATTTCATAAAGAAAACTTTTCAAAACATGCATGCAATCAGTGTTTTCATGCACTGAGTCAGAAATTAGAAGTCAGAGTCCTAGTATATGGATACGTCGGCCACCATACCAACATTGTATTCCCTAAACTGATAACCACACTCATTACACTTAACATTATTGCTATTAAAAAGATCAGAGTCCAATGTTCTATGGTATAACTGACTCCTTTGATACCAATTTTTCACGACCCGTCCCCCAGGGCCCGTGTCGTGACTACCCCAATTCCACCTTACATCGGCCAGGAGCTGGCGACTAGCACCGAAAGGTGTATTCCCTAAAACTGGGAAGGCATTTCCTTTATATCTTGTAAACACACTCAACCAAGCACACATCAAGATAAGAACACAAGTAAACTGTAAAGTAAAAAGAGTGTGTATAGTAAGTAAAAGGGGCCAGAATACAAGCCCAACTAGAAAGTACAAGAAAACTGAAAGTACAAGTAAACTGAAACAGATCCTGTGGACACCTACCAAAGATACTACCTAAAGGTTAGTTACAGCTCTCAAATGGTCATCTCTATGGTACGCCTCATCTAATTTCCACCTTTCAGATACCTCCAGTCCTCGTACTCTCGTCCTCAGTTAGCAATGTCCATCGTCTGCACCAAACACAAAAAGGTTCAGGCGTAGCCCATAAAGGGGTGAGTATAACGATACTCAGTAGGGACCCCGAGACCCTTTAAGGTCTCACAAAACCCACAAAGGATAAACCAAAAATCATGAAAACATTTATCAACTCTATTTAGGTATATGCCCATACATATACCTAAGTTATCAAGTATACCCATATCATTCATGAGGAAACTCAAGGCCCAAATCCTTAGCCAAAGTTCAACTATTCCATGAAGGAAATAATGCCACAAAGGTAACACCACAAAGGTAAGTACAGCAAAGGTAAGTCCACACAGAGGAATACCATAAGGGTATCACCACTAAGGTAAGTACCATGAAGGTAACACCACAAAGGCAAGTACCACATAGGTAACGCCACACATAAGAATACCAAAAAGGTATCACCACGAAGGTAAGTACCACAAAGGTATGCCACACAAAAGATTAACACAAAGGTAAAGATTCATCTCACACCAGGTATAACTTAGGTGTGTTAGCAAAGATGATTAGATGTAACTACTAAATCATCTTACTTTGTTAAGAGGTAGACCCACGTAGGATCCTAAATAATCAGACCCACGTAGGATCCTAGTACAGCAGACCCATGTAGGATCCTAGTACAACAGACCCACGTAGGATCCCAGAGTATTCTCACGTGGAATCCTAGAGTAGATCCAAGTGAGACTCTCAAACACAAACCCACATAGGATTCTTTTCTCATGTTACAGCCAGTTATAGGGTTCTCGCACTAAGCTTGCTTGATTCCGGGAGGGTCTGATCCTCAATCCAAAAATCGATAATCCAACTTCCATGAAGTCCCATGAAGAATTATCCCAAAGTACTGCCACATTATAGGGTTCTTAATGCAATAGACGGTGCGTTAATCGGATGTCCGGTCTGTAAGTTATTGGCCTTTTAGTCTCAAGGGTCAGGTTGGATTCGTGTCCAATCCAACCTAGGCATACCCCAACCTTATCAAAAACTCAAATGGGGTATACCAAAAGTATTTTCTTGATCCAAGGTTTCCAAAACAGTAGACGGTTCTTCAAATGGACGCCCGTAGCTCAAGATATGGTCGAAAGAATGAAAATGGTCGAAGTTGGTCTGGGTCCAGTCCAACCCGGTCAGACCGACTCGGTTCGAGTCGACCTGGCCCAACCCGGGTCCGGCCTTCCAGGCGGCACATGGTGTGGTGGCCCGTGGTGTGGCGGCCAGCCTCCTCCTCACGGTGCGGTCACGCGCCGCCACCGGTGGCTAGCTCTATCGGCCTCCCTCCCTTTCTCGTCACGGCACAAGGTTGTGGCTTCTTCTCGATCGGTAGTGGGGACGCGTGCCGCCTCCTCCCCTTTGTTTGGTAGGCCTATGTCAGCCGCCGCCCTTACTCCGCCACGGCCAACGGGCCGCAACCCTTCTCAGCTGGCACGGTTGCGCCACCTCTGTCTTCGCGGCCAGCCAGAGTGGTGGACACCACTCCTGAGACCCACTAGTGCTAATCGCTAGCACCAGTCACTGTCCTCCTCCATCATGAAGATCGCATCATTAACCACAAGGGTTCCGGATAGGTCATTCCATGTTCCCTTGGCATGCACCCTCCGCTTTAGAGCGGTAGAAAGTGACTCATTGGGAGAGATTCAACGTAAAAGAAAATTAACAAAGAAAAATCAAAATCACACCCCTACCTCAAAGGTTCGTTGACGTCGATGAGGAGGAGTCTAGAGGTAGAAGATGAAGTTGTTGAATAATTTTGGTGTTTGTTGCCTCTGCAAGGTGCTTCTGATCTAGGCTCGGGGTCAGTTCCTCATTCTTCGTTGGAGCAAGTTCTTCGTTGGAGAGGCGTTCTTCGTTGGAGAGGTAAAAGTTTCTCCAAAGTTATCCATGGATTTTCCAACCCTTTGCCAAATATTTTTCTCCCAACCCAATAAAAAGAATATCCAACTTATTAAAATAAAGTTGGCAATTAATTATGATGACATTGGCGTAATTAAAAACATTATGTTGGAACAATTAATTTATAGGAAACCTAAAGTCACCTCCCTCATTAAAGAGGGAGTTCAAGAGTCAGGTGGTCCCCACCATTAAGAATTCAAATTTGGGGGGTTTCCTAGCTCAGGTGGTCCCCACCACTGCACAATCAAATTGGGAGGTTTTTAAAAAAAAATTGTTCATTATTTTATTTTTATTTCCACAAAAAACAGGAAAACTAACTTTCACCCTCGGCCAAATGTGGTCGAGGTGAAGGTCTCATTAAGCAAATACCGGTGCTACGAGTTTAACGGTGTCCTTAGATTTTAATTTCGAGCACCGATTCAAAAGTTACAAAAACTCACTTGCAAGTTTATTTAATGTACCTAAAAAAATTCATAAATTCATTCCGGGCACACCGGGCCTCGAAATCACGCACCGTCAAATTTCACGAACTCGTAAAATTACCATATAATAAAAAAAATACGTGGAAATTTTCGGGTCTTTACATGTAACTCCACTATTTTTCATGGTACTTCATTCACCATGTTCTTTTGTATAGAATGTATAAATATTAATTAAATAACCATTATAAGATAATACATACACACTTGGTCCACTGGTTATCCATAAAAGTCATTTTAAAATTGAATATGGACTTTCGGTTGAGTCTTTAAATATATGGTCTCAAAACCATCCTATAAAATATGTATTATTTGTATTTTATATCCATCTTTCAGCCTATGATGGATTAAAATGACTAAGAATTTATTTTTTGGGTTTCAACATGTGGGGAAACCTCTAAATTGTTGTATAAAACATAAAGGTGGTCCTTCTCCCAATCTATAATAGTAATTTTGATAATATCTATTCTATAAATTCCTTCAGCCATAAGAAACCTTTTGTGGTGATATTTTGGTAAACCAATTCTTTCCACATTAGAAAGGTATTCGGTACAGAATTCAATGGTTTTCTCAATAACATATCTCTCTGTAATACTACCTTTTGGGTGAATTCTATTTTTTACATACCCTTTAAATATTTTCATATACCATTCAATGGGTTGAATCCATCTATAATTTATAGGAACACATAGTATAACCTCTCTTACAAGTGAACCATCAAGTGAACTATCATATCAAATAATTTTGGTGCAAAGAACATCTCTAATTCATATAATATGATAGCAATTTCCTTTTCAATAGTTGTAAATTTCACTGGGTCTATAACTTTATTACATATATCTATTAAAAAGAAAAAGAGATTGGTTAATGTGTGATAGAAATTCTTGGTATAAATTAAATGTAAAGCTATAGGAATTAGATCTTTCATAAAAACATAAAATTCATGTTATTTTAGACCCTTTAACTTTAAATCATCCATTGACATTATATTCTTGATATTTTATGAATATCCCCATAGAACCTTTACATCATTAAAGAATTTTAAAAACTGATATCACTCTTTCCTAGAAAGAGTGTAAGCATTTGGAGGAATAAAATTCTGTTTTTCACTCTTCACTAGTGACAACTCTTCTTATATTCTCTTATCAATAATGTCTAACCTAGCCTTAATTTCATCCTTTATTTTACTAGGTGAATTTAGTAACATTTAAATGACACTATCACATACATTTTTCAACATTCATAACATTAAAAAAAATTCTGACATACAAACAATTCTAGTATGGTAATTCAAAAAAACTGGCCTCTTTTTTCAACCGTTTTTTGTAAGGTTTTTTGAAAAAGATTTACCAAATAAGTGTCCATATATTTTACTTTATTAAATATTTGATCACTTGTTAGTGGATATGGTGTTGTGCATTATTTTGAACTCTCATCTAATGATGTCATCCAAGATTGGTACTTATGTCGCCAAGGTAAAAATCTATGATGTCCTAAAAATACAGTCTTTGGTTAATGTTTCAACCTAAATGACTATATACCTTTTTCATAAATGGGATACCCTTGAGTTCCATTAATTTTATATCTTTAAAAAAATTCCATAAGTAGGAATGTCATTTATCATCTTGCACAACTTGGATCTTAATGTGAAATCTTCATTTCTGTAAGAATCATACAATGTAACACCTGAATCCCACAGTAATTTCAAATCTTCAATAAATGGAGCCAAATAAATGTCAATATCATTACCTGAATGTTTTTTCCCTGATATAAGTAGATATAACATAATGCATTTTTGTTTCATGCATAACCACAGTGGTAAGTTATAATTTACCAACATAATTGACCATGTATTGTGAGTACTTCTTTGAAAGCCACAAGGATTCACTCCATATGTAGATAGCACAAGATGAAGGTTTCTCATCTTATTTAAAAAATCAGGATACTCATGATCAATTCTCTTCCAATGAGGAGATTCTGTCAGGTGATGAAGTTTCCCATCCTTATTTCTTGTATCTATATTCCATGTCAATTATCTTGTAGTATCCTCACTTCTATATACACTACTAAAATTCATAGTTATACCAATGCCATTTTCCCAATGGTTTGTTTAAACTGTTGGGATAGAGACTTTTTCCTGGTGGTTTTTGAAAACTGTTGGAATATATTGATTTAGTGTAGTCTTTCCCAATAGTTTGTGCAAACCGTTGGGTTATAAGGATTTTACCCATGGTTTATCTAAACCGTTGGGATATATTGGGGTATAGTGATGTTTCCAAATGGTTTTTTAAAACCGTTGGGAAATTTTTTCCCCAAATAACCCGAGCCCCCACTTCCCTCTCCAGATTAGATCTATTGATTTGTCCCTACCAGAGTAGTGCTCTCTTCCCATCCGACGACCCCTCCTCTTCTAAAGTTCTATCCTAGTTGTTTCCACTTCAAATTGGTGAGTTTTGGTTACATATTATGCCTATATTTATTTTGGATTTTTATAAACAAGGTTTAGTTTATTTCCTCATCTGGTGTAATCTCTCATCATTTAGGGTTTTCGGTTTTTCTTGAATGTGAAATTGGCATGATCCAGATAATTTATCCTACAAATAGACAATGAATTTCCCTTATCAAACCACTACCATCACTAATTTATCTAGGAGTGTTACACAATATTAGTGTTGTTGGTGTACTATATTTTCTCCCATCGGTGGGGGTGGGGGCTATGCAGGTGGTGGTGAGGTGGGGGTTGTGCAGGTGGGGGGTGGGCTGTGTAGGTGGGGGTGTACAGGTCGGGGGGAGGGGGGCTGTGCAGGGGGAGTCTGTTGGGGTGAGGTGGGGGGGTTTATAGGTGGGGGTGGGGGTGGGTTGTGCTGATGGGGGTGGGGGGAGGGGGTTGTGCAAGTGGGGGTGCAGGTGGTGGGGGTGCAGTGGGTGGGGGGGGAGGGGGTGTGTAGGTGGGGGTGTGTAGTGGGGGAGTCTGTTGGGCGTAAGGTGGGGGTATAAAAGTGGTGGGTGGGGGTTGTGCAGGTGGGGTGGAGGTTGGGGTTGTGCAACTAGGGGGTATAGGTGGGGGGTTGTGCAAGTGGGTGAGGGAGGGGAGTGTGCAGGTTGGGGGTGGGTTGTGCAAGTGGGGGTAGGTGGAGGGGGGTTGTGCAAGTGGGGGGGTTACAGGTGGGGGTGTAGTGGGTGGGAGGAGGGGGTGTACAGGTGGGGAGGGATGTACAGTGGGTGGGGGAGCCTTTTAGAATCCTTTCATACATAGACCGAGGGAGTAAAATCCCCATATATATCCACCTAGACTGAGGACCTACTACCATTTGCACATCCCATATTCATAATCTCACCTCTCCATGTATTAAATGAATATTGATTCTATCTAGACTTCACCTTCTAATGACATCCTAAATTTAATTCATGTTATGATGAAAAAAATATCGAGGAATCCATACAACTTCATATGGGAAAACACCCTTAATCATCATTCCATGATGATGAAAATCCTTACAAACTCATTACCATACATCATATCATTCCTAATAACTTCCTATAGATATTCACTACCTCGTATTCCTTCCACAAGAATCTGATGCCCCAACATTTTCCCAATTGCAAACTTGATACCATCATGTTATCAAGTCAACAATCCTACCAAATTGGATTTTCACTAAAAAATATTGCTCTAATCCTTAACACCCATCGTTTATTTTTTATAACATGGATGACAACCCAATTAAATCTCATAGCTCTCAATCACACCCGTGTGGATAGCCCGCCTACCCACCCTGGACACCCCCCACCCCCCAGACACCCCTCCCATCCCCCCAGACACCCCCACCCCCTTGACACCCCTGACCCCCTTAGATAGCCTCCCCAACCCCCTGGATAGCCCCCAATGGACCCCCCCCCCACACACACACACACACAAACACACACACACACCCCTAGACACCCCCTTACTCTTGGATAGCCCCCCCTATGGACAGCCCACCCACCCCCCTGGACACCCCCTACCCCTTAGACAGCCCCACCACCCCCGTGGACAGCTCGCCCACCCCCCTGGACACCCCATACCCCCATGGACAGCCCTGCCACCCCTGTGGATAGTCCTCCCACCCCCCTGGACACCCCAACCCCCCTAGACAGCCCCCCCACCAAGACACCCCATCCCCCCACCACCACCACCCTGACACCCCCCCCCCCATCCCCCCAAACACCCCCACCCACTAGATAGCACCCCCACCCCCCTGGACACCCTCGACCCCCATGGATAGCCCCCCACAACCCAAGACAGCCCCCCCCCCCCCCCCCACCCCTTGGACACCCCCACCCCCCTAGACACCCCCCACCCCCTTGGGAAATGTATATGATCACTCAAATAATCTACTAAAATATTAAAAAAATTCGATATAAAATTTATTCAACTCCTAAATAATTCTCCCCCACAAGTGTACACGATATTGTACACTCGTGTATAGTTCTTAAAAGATATTTTGTTATAAATATAGTATTTTTCTGTTTTTTATATTATGATTCTTATTTAGAGTAGTGTGTCTGTTATGGTTTCATATAAAGTGAAAAATTCTTATTTACTTAAATATGTTTTCAATGAAACTTCAATCTTATTGAATTTATTTTGACAAAATGAATTATAAAAAAAATACAGAATGGATAGAAGTTGGATGTATGAAACCTATCAGATCTCAAGAGATTTTCAAAACAATTTAGAGATATTTTTAGATTTTTCATTTCACAATGATTCAGATAGTGGTCACATACACTACCTCTGTTAAAATTGTGTTGGAAGACCTTGGTTGGGCCATGAAGAAGTCAGCTACCACATAACCAAATATGGTTTTTAAGCAAACTACTTTGTGTGGTATCACAATGGGGAGAAAGTAAAATCTAAAATTGTTAATGATCCAAATGAGAGGACTGTATTGGAGAATTTTTTATATGATTGGTTTCTATTTATTCATTGTTATGAAAAAGAAAGGATTCTGACCCAAGAAGATTTTGATATGAGCACAAATGATGTGTCTAATGAAAATGATGATGTTGTCAAGGTGAAAAAATTGAATTATGCTACCACAAATCCAGTATATCAATAATGTGATAAAATGAAAAGGCTAGAATTTTTAATCTGGTCATTTCATGGGAAAACTATGTATGGGATTTCTAATGCTTCCATTGATTACATTCTTACCTTATTGAAGGACTTACTTCCAGTTGATGAAGATATTTCCTCAAACCACTATATAGCATGGAAGTTAGTTGAGGAACTTGGATTTTCAAGAAACAAAATTCATGCTTGCCCGAAAGATTTCAGTTTATTCTAGGAGGAAACTGCTGAACAAAATGATTGTATAAAATGTGGCACATCCCTCTAGAATCCAAAAGCTGATTGAACACCATCTCGTGTGCCATATAAAGTAATGTGGCACTTTCTATTGATCCCCAGAATCTAGAATCTTTTTATGTCTGATGAAATATCAATAAAAATGTGATGGCATGATACCGAGAGAAATAAAACTAATGATGAGTTGATTCTCCCTACAGATGGATTTGCATGGCAGAGATTTTATGCTCAATATCTTTATTTTGTAGTTTACGTGCATAATGTAAGGTTTTGACTTTCATGTGATGGTTTTAATTTGTTTGGGTAGATGCTTACATCGCACATCACATGGCCATTTTTTATACACATTTATAATCTTCCCCCATGGTTGTGTATGAAAAAACCTTTCACTTTCATGAGTATACTTGTATCTGGACCTTATGATCCTAGTAATTATATAGATGTATACATGAAACCTTTAATAAAAGAGTTGAAACTTCTTTGGGATGTGGGTGTGCACACATACGATGCATGTTCGAAAGACATATTTTAGATGCGTGTTTCACTTATATGGATGATCAATGATTTTCTTGCTTATGCAATGATGTCTGGATGGAGCGCGAAGAGAAAACTATCATGTCCTATTTGTATGAATAATAAACGATCCAAAAGACTGAAACTTCATTGTAGTTTCAGTTTTATGGGACATCGACAATTCTTGCCAATGGACCATCCATATAGAAATAATCGTCGAAGATTTGACAATACCATAGAGACCAATGATCCACCTCAGTGTATGTATAGAACTAATGTTATTAATTAATTGAATGAATTTAGTTTTTCATTCAGGAATGGTCAAATGAAATCTGGAAAGAGAAAGAATTTTTCCATTGAAACCTGTAACAATTGGAAGAAGAGAAGTATCTTCTGTGATTTTCTTTATTGGTCAACCAATTTGTTACACCATTGCTTAGACGTAATGCACATTGAAAAAATATATATGTGAAATGTTGCTTTTGATTCTTCTAAATGTTAAGAGAAATATGAAAGATGATTTACAGTCTCGACGTGACTTGGTGGATTGGGGCATTAGACCAGAATTGAATCCTGTGTGTATCAGTGAAAATAAATGGCAAGTTCCATGTACTTCTTATTTGATGAAACCTATAGAGAAAAAAAAGAAATTTCTGGAAGTACTAGAGACTATTAAAGTTCATAATGGATATTCAAGCAACATATCTAAATGGGTCAACAGAAGATATTTGAAGCTAAAATCTTTAAAGTCTCGTGATTATCACATAATTCTGCATGAGTTGATTCTAATAGCAATTCATCATCTTTTTTTCAATAATGTAAGGGTGGGATGTTATTCAGTTGTGCCATTTGTTTAGATATATTTGTGATAAGAAGTTTTCCAAGTCTTTATTGCAAAAAATGTTGGCAGATGCCCCATTAATTTTGTGTGAGTTAGAGAAAATATTTCCTCCGTCATTTTTCACATGCATGTTGCATCTGATTGTCCATAGTCCAATTGAAATAATTCTCGGAGGACCTATTTATTTTTTTTGGATGTATCCAACTAAAAGAAATATGTACACATTAAATTATTATTGTCCATAATAGGAATCATCTTGAAGGTTCTATCGTGAACAGTTACTTGGCTCAAGAATGTATGTATTTATGCTTTATGTATTTGTCTGATCTTACTACAAGAATGAACATACCAAAGAGAAATGAATAAGAACAGTATGAGAAAATTGAAACCAGTTTTCCATAACTTCCTCAAACAGGAGGAATTACTAGATCATATATATTGACGACATTAATCTTTGAAGAGAGGGAGATGGCACATCGCATAGTTTTGTTCAACTGTGATTTGTTCGATGACTACATCTTGTAAGTAAAATCAATATGTATATCTTATATATATATATATATATATCTGTTAATCTATTCCTATTTTTATCTACAGGGAACATAAAGTGATGATAAATAGAAAGAATTGTTCTTTATCTTTGAGAAAGAGGGATACTTTTCATAGCAAAGAGTTTTATGCTTGGTTAAAATTGAAGGTAATAATATTACTATTTAAAATAATTAAAACAATATTTAATTAAGTTTAATATTCATTTATATTTCAGGTATTGAGTTTTCCTACTAACTCTGTCTCTGAGGAAATAAGAGCTTTGGCTTTTGGTCCTAATATCGTGGTTCGTGACTGTAAATCAATTATTATCAATGGGTATAGATTTATTATCACTGAACAGAAAAAGAACATGATAACACAACATGATGGTGTTATGGTTACTGCCACAATAGACTGTTATTCTAGTACATCAGATATTAGACCTCAATTTGAAAATGTAAGTTATTATGGAGTCATTGAAAAAATAATAATACTAGATTATTATTCTCATGGATGACACGATGATGAAATGTCAGTGGTTTGATTCAATGAAGAGGTAGGGCACATTTATTGAAAATTGTGGATTTTGAGTAATTGATATGACTCGCACTCTTGCTACCGATGAACCATATGTATTGGAATCAATATAGAAACAAGTTTTTTATGTTAAAGACCATCTTTGACCTGAATTTGGTGTCATTATTGAAGTAATTCCAAGACATATTTTTTATGATGGTGATGATGGAATTGACACCATCCCTACTACCATTGGAAATGATCCATTTATTACTTTTGATGACTCCAATAGCACAATTTTCAGAGTTGACTATGAACCTAAAGTTGTGGTGGGAAATATATAAAATCATTCATTCATGTTCTCAATTATTTTGATTTACCTCGACTTGGGTTGTTAAGGTTGGTACTATTCAAATTGATTTAATAATGATTACAAATATGTTGTATCTGACTTGATTTTTATGAGAATTTTCAATGTTTATTGGTTGCAATTTTATTTGAACTGCATTTTCTAATTTGGAATTGAACTATATTCAACCTTAAAAAACCAAAATTTCTAACTTGGTGAACATTTCAATGCTTCAACTGTGATTTGTATACAATTAGTATAACTCTAAGACCTATATTTAACATTTTACCAGGTAATGAACATGATGGTTTGTATTATTCGGAAAAACATGTATAGAAACTTGCATCATCTACCTGGGCTAAAGAAATTAAATTTTTCCTTAATTTCTATAACTATTTTACCCCTTATGAATCTGGTAGAATCAATGTTTCATGATTTTAATAGACTGATGACACTTATTAAATAACCATCCTACTAAAAATTAAATTTGTTTATTACATCTTGTACAATTTCTTGACTTCATTATATATCTGTTCAAGCTCATTTATTTTGTTTTTTGGGTTGCACATTAGTTATCCTTTTCTAATTACTTCCATATTTGTTTTCAAATGCAGGAAACGCAACCAATTCAAGAGAGGTGATAGAAACAGATGATGGAAAACAATAGTCGCATGACTGATATGGTCATTCCACCACTACTTCCTATAGTGAGTATTTTATTTCAAATATATATATTTAAATAATATATAATTTCATGTGATTAATTTTGTTTTCAACATTTTACAGGATCCATTTATTAGGAGATGGTTATTTAATGAGCATCCTAGTAGTGGTCCCAGTACTCATGGTGTTCATAAGAGGGGGGGTGGTATGAGATCTAGATGATCTGGTCGACATACCTGATTCGACCATGCCCCTCCCATTGACATACCTTCCATCCCACATTTTGATCCTGGTGTGTCATTAGGGACACACGGGATATTTAGGCCTCCCATGTTTTCACCACCCTTTACATCTGAGCCTTCTCACCCATCTATACCATATCTTATGATGATTCACACTCTCCATCCAGCATTCGGCCAGTCATCCCTGTCATCTTCTTTTACTTTTGATTCCTTATCTCCGGGCTTTTATATTCCATCTTCTTTGACTCCTACTCCACCAGAGTCTATCCCTACAGAGCATACATTGGGACCCACTCCATCTGTATAGGGTGTTCCTTCAGTTTATGTGGATCCAGTGGCGCCCATTGATCAGACTACCGCAGGTATACTTAAACAACCCTAACAAATTTTTACACCATTATTTATTTTCATTATAACATGTATTGATAAAATAATTTTTTTTTCTTTCATAAAAGATACATCTATTGATAGGAGGCAGGGGTGGGGGCGTACACGCATGAGTACGGTATAGAACCACTATACACAGTTGATAGTGGAATACAATAAAGATATTCAAATGATTGAAAATTTAGGGTAGCAATGTCGGAGTTTTTTGGTGACGCTTACCAAATACTCTGACATCATTCCTGTTATCCTTCTCTCATAGAGACAGATGCCTAATGAAGTCAAGAATAAAGCTTTTCTAGAGATATGGGTAAAAAAATATGTTGTATTTAATGAAATATATTATTTTATTTATTTATATGAATTAATATTTTGGTGTCCGCTTCGGTTTAATTTCCATGATGGTGAGGGTGCAAAACCAGCGCGTCTAAATGATTTAGGCGAGCTTTGAAGAGAATATAAGCACGAGTTGTACATTGG
This sequence comes from Viscum album, assembly GCA_963277665.1. Lineage (NCBI taxonomy): Eukaryota > Viridiplantae > Streptophyta > Magnoliopsida > Santalales > Viscaceae > Viscum > Viscum album. The sequence continues at coordinate 1,375,965,527 of OY728152.1, read as the reverse complement.
ATAGCATGCTAAATTGGGAACAGAGTTAGAGGAAGTACCTGTCATGGATGATTGTTCGTTAGAACAGTATCGACAGATGATTACTCATTGGGTGACTAGCCAATTTAAGGTATTAATCACATTATAGGTATTTAAATGAAAATTTTCATGTTTTTCATTAATACTAATTATTGAATTTTATTTAGGATTCATCTAAAAGAAATAAAAAAACATTGATACTAAAAAATACCTCCACACATTGGTATGTACTATGATTCCAGATCATGAGAGGTAGTAGGTATGACAGTTTATAATTTTTCTTTATGACTTGCACTTTCTATTGCTTCCTCCATAATTTATTCGATTGCTAAAGTTTTTATATAATTTTAGTTATGAAATTAATTATTGTTATCCTATTTTTAATTATGGTTTCCTACATTTAATGTCATTGTAGAGGCATAAATTGAATATAGAAGGATGTGTGCCTTGAACAAAACGGTTTTGCTCGAGTAGAAGGAAGAAAGATGGAAGTGCGGTTAATGAACCGACTTAGTAGCAGATTGTAAGTTTTAATTTGTAGATTTAAAATTTTAATCTATATTCTGTAACTTAATAATCTATTTATTTTTGTAGCAGGCTACTTTAGAGGCCCTTGATTCCCAGGAACCTGACAATTTTGGGCCAAATGATCACTTACATCAGGTGTTGGGAGATGAGCACCCTGGTAGAGTACGCTACCAACCTAGGAAGAGTATAGTTCCAACAAGGTATTGTCCCTCCTTAGGTATGAGTTGTAGTGCCATCGAGTTCTATAAAGTTAAGGCACATGAAAAACAGGCTGAAAAAAGGGCCACAGAGATGGCGGAATAGTCTGCTAGGGAAAACACTGCATTTATGAATCTCATGGAAGTTTTATGTCCAACACTTCCACCATAGGCTAGCACAGCTTGGGATGAATATATGTCGTCGATGTGTTCTATATATGTTGCACCAGGTGGTAGTTCTACTGGTGGTAGAGATGATGGAGAGTATGAGGCTGAGGAGGAGGAGGAGGGGGTGAGGAGGAGGCCAAGGCTAAGGAGGAGGGAGAGGAGGAGGGCGAGGCGGAGGAGGAGGGCGATGAGGAGGCCGAGGATGAGTATGAGGGAAAGGAGGAGGGCATTGAGGAGGGTGGGGACGATGATGGGGATGAAGATGAGGAAGTGGGTGAGGCTAATGATGACAGTGATTCTAGTGATGGTGATGAGGGACAGATTGATCTGTTATATTTTTTACTGATATTACTGACCTTATATGTTTATTGATTTGTTGTGCCTGAATATATGTGTGATTAGGTAGGTCACATTATATTTATTTTTTTATCTATAAACAATAAAACTTGACTTGATGATTTTTTGTGACTGATTCACCCCTCCCCTAGACAGTCCCCCCCCCCCCACACTTGTGGATAGCCCGCCCACCCCCCTGGACACCCCATACCACCCGGACAGCCTCACCACCCCCGGGGACAGCCCTCCCACCCCCATGGACACCCCCCACCACCACCACCACCACCACCACTGTGGAGAGTCCGCCCACCCCCCCGGACACCATGTACCCCCCCTAGACACCTCGTACCCCCTGGAAAGCCTCGCCCACCCCCTGGACAGCCTTGCCCACCCCCTAGAGACTTCTTTCTAATTAAAACTCCCAAATGGTTTATAAAAATACCTTTTAATGTTTCATTTCAAAAATCGTATAGTATTTTTGTCCCACAATAAAAATGTAATCCATTTCCTAATAACCAAATCCACATTCCTACCATACACACCAAAAGCAATCATTTTTTCCTAAATATGTCTGATTAGGTAGGTTACATTATCTTTATTTTTTTATCTATGAAAAATAAAACTTAACTTAATGATTTGTTGTAACTGATTCACCCTCCCTGGACACCCCCCACCCCCACACCCATGGACAGCCCGCCCACCCCCTGGACACCTCGTACCCCCCTGGATAGCCCCTCCACCCCCATGGAAATCCCACCCACCCCCCTGGACAGCCCCCCCCCCCCTCGGAAAACCCCTACCCCCATGGACAGCCGCCCACCCCATGGATAGCCCGCCCACGCCCACCCCCTTGGACACCCCGTACCCCCTGGACAGCCCCACCACCCTCGTGGATAGCCCACCAACCCCACTGGACAACTTGTACCCCCTAGATAACCCCCCCCCCAACCCCCTGGATAGCTTTCCCACCCCCTGGACCCCCCCCCCCCCCGGACAGCCTGCCCACCCTCGTGGACACCCCCCCCCCCCCGGATAGCCTGCCCACCCCCGTGGATAGCCCTCCCACCCCCTTAGACACCTTGTACCCCCTGTAAAACCCCACTACCCTCGTGGATAACCCACCCACCCCACTGGACACCCTTTACCCCCTGGACAACCCCCCCCCCCCCCCCCCCCGTGGACAGCCTGCCCACCCCCGTGGACTGCCCACCCCCCCCCCCCCCCGGACATCCCCAACCCCACTCGACAACCCTACCACCCCCGTGGATAGCCTGTCCACCCCCTGGACACCCCCTCCCCCTGTGTACCCCCCCCCCCCATGGACAACCCCCCCCCCCCCCCACTACCCCCTGGACACCCCTACCCCCCTAGGCAGCCCCGCCACCCCTATGGATAGCCCGCCCACCCCCCTGGACACCTCGTAATCCCCTGGACAGCCCTACCCACCCCCTGAACACCCCCTACCCCTGGACGCCCCGTACCCCCTGGATAGCCCCACCCACCCCCTGGACACCCCCTACCCCCTGGATATCCCCACCACCCCCGTGGATAGCCCCACCCCCCCCCCCCCCCACCCCCCTAGACAGCCCCCCACCCCCCATGGATTATAGGGTTTTTAACAACTTAAAGATCCCATTAATCATACATACCCACTTCATTGCCTCCTGGGATACTTGATCACCAATAAAAAATAGTGGATGGTATTTTAGAAACTCCCATGCATGATAAATGATCTGAGAAGAACATGGCTATTCCACTTCCACTAGAGTTTGAGTAGAGACCAAGACTAGGAAGACAATAGCTGGATCACAGGAATGACTACCTGAGATATCCCCTTATGGACTTTTTGATTCATTTATAGTGGTAACATTCTAAATAATTATCAAAAACAAAACCTTTAGTAAAATAATCTGATGTTCTAAAACAAGGGACACAAAATCACAAATCCCATAAAGATACATCATAAATAATTCTTCATAAAACCATTTCAAAATCACATAATAGAGACTTCTTTCTATTTAAAACTCCCCAATGGTTTATAAAATCCCTTTTAAGGTTCCATTTCAAAAATCATATAGTATTTTTGTCCCACAATAAAAATGTAATCCATTTCCTAATAACAAAATCCCACTTCCTACCATACACACCAAAAGCATTCATTTTTTTCCTAAAGAAACACATACTATTGAAATAAACATTATTCCAAAACCATTTTAAAAATACCAATGATCTTAAAATCCATGAAATTCATTCCATTAAAACCATTACAACCCCCCACCCCTCCTAGACACTACCCCACCACCTGGACACCACCCCACCCCCCTGGACACCCCCACCCCCATGGATAGCCCCCCACCCCACTAGACATCCCCCACCCCCCAAGAAACCACCCCACCCCCCTTAGATATCCCCCCAACCCCCTAGACCATCCCCCACCCCCTGGACACCCCCAACCCCATGGACAGCCCCCCTACCTCTAGACAACCCCCCCCCCCAACCCCCTGGACGGCCCCCACCCCTCCTATACACCAACCCACCACTTGGAAACCCCCCACCCACCCCCCCTGGACACCCCCACCCCCACGGACAGCCACCCCCACCCCCCTGGACACCACCCCACCCCCACGGACAGCCCCCTAACCCCCTAGACCCCCCCCCCCCACACCCCCTGGACACCACCCCACACCCTGGACACCCCCCACCCCCTAAAAATCCCCCCCCCAACCCCCTGGGCACCCCCCACCCCCTAGACACCACCCCCCTAGACACCCCCATGGATAACCCCCCACACATACACACCACCCTGGACCCCCCCCCCCCCACCCCCCTAGACACCCCCCAACCCCCTGGACCCCCCCCCCCCCACCCCTCCTAGACATCACCCCACCACCTGGACACCCCCACCCTCCCCCCCCCCATGAACACCCCCACCCCCATGGACAGCCACCCCCACCCCCCTAGACACCATCCCACCCCCCTTGGACACCCCCCCCCCCAACCCCATGGACCCCCCACCCCCTGGACACCCACCCACCCCCCAGATGCCCCCCACCCCTAGACACCCCCCACCCCTGGAAAGCCCCCCCCCCCGGACACCCCCATCCCCCCAGACACCCCCTACCCCCCTTGGATAGCCACCCCAAACCCCTAAATAGTCCCCCAACCCCCTGAATTCTGAATTGAATTCTTTATGTACTTAATTAACTTATGAATTATGTGTTAATGGTGTATGAGTATACTTGTTGTATGTGTATACTTTATGTAATTACCTTATGAATTATGTGTTAATTATGTATGTGTATAGATGGTAATTAAATACAGAATTGGAGTTATTCAGAATTCTGTATGAATTATGGGTTGTATGAATTCTATATGAATTCATACAGAATTCTATATGTATTATAAAGGTATTGATAATTGTGAAGGTATTCAGAATGGACCCCCCCCCCCAACCCCCTGTATGTATTCTATTGTGTATGAATTCTGCAGGCCTGCTGGTGGAATTGTTGCAGGTGCACAGGGGGAGGCCAGCAAGTCGGCTTACTACTGCAGGTACAAAAAGGATATGCCAACAGTTTACAACCATTGGCATATGTGTAAAATCATAACTTATACCAATGATTTTATATAAATTGTTGGTATAAGTATATGTCAATGGTTTGTAAACCATTGGCATAGATATTTTTACTTGATATTACCAACGGTTTGTGGGAAACCATTGGTAAAATTATATACCAATGGTTTTGTAAAACATTGGTATAGAGATGATTTTTTCTATTACCAACGGTTTTAAACCATTGGTAAACATTTATACCAATAGTTTATTGAAACCGTTGGAATATACTCAATTTTTCAGACATATCGCAATGGTTCTCATAGAACCATTGGGATATATCTATCCCTACGGCTCAAGACCCAACAGTTTGGACAACCATTGGTATAGTTTATACCAAAGGATGTCCAGCCTTTACCAGCAGTTTTAAATCATTGGTAAAGATAAAATTTCCAATACTGATAGGTTCCTAACCCTTGGAATGATTAGAATATACCATAAAACTTTCATAGGATCCTATTCATCTTTCTTTTATTGAGAATCACTATACTTTAGGTATTTTTTAAGTGATTTATGGTCCTTATGAAATAGTATACAGTCATCTGGATAGGCATTTATTCTTTCATAGATCATTCCCATTGAACGTAGCATTCATTTAGAATCATATATTCTGTAAGGAAGCTCATTATCTTCTAGAATCATATCATTCAAGAGAGCAAGTAGTTCAGTAAAATTGGTGACACTCTATCCATTGCAAAATTTTAAATTATACAGCTTCAGTGTGGCTGAAAATGATGTATATTTAGTACAACCTTCATACAATGGAATCTTTTCACAACTCTTCAAATTCTCAAACAATTTTAGATAATCATGAAGTTCATATTCAACTATCATTTTCATTTCCTCAAAACAATCTTCATCATTATTTACACCTATAGTCACATCCTTGATATTGTCTTCATCATTTTCCACACTTATAATCATATTAGATGATCCATAAAATGAATTCTTATCCCAGTCACTAGCTACATTCAGTTTTTTCCCATTTTACTCCAATATTTATAAGTTCGATCTATTCCATGAAAGATCAAGTGTTCTTCCAACTCCTCTAGACTAATTATTCTTGAATAACAACAACGTAAACATGGATAAAGGATTTGATAAGGGTCATATGCATGATATTTTCAAACTTGATAAACTCTTTTACCCCATCCTTATACTTTTTTCCATACGATTGGCATCCATACATTTTCGATTTATATCCATCCTATTTGATTCTGTAATATTTATATTTAACAAAATAAATAAATACATATAAATTCCAAGCTTGGAACCCTAAAAAGTTATTCTTAAAGAATCATTTGAAGAAACTATTGGATTTAAATCAAATGAATGATAAGTCTCAAACTAGGGTTCCCATGTTCAATTATCATTACAGACAATTCACATTCTATAAAAGGGGCCTTTCAAAAACCCATGCCAAGTAATTCAATTCATTAAACACCATATGCCACTTTAAAACATTACATTTCTTAAATAAAAATAAAAAAATTAAACGGCCCAAGAGGCATAAAAACCCATCACTATCATCATAACAAGGATTTAAACAATTAAATCACCTTTTATAAAACCTGGCATGAAATTGAAACAAGTCAACCGGGGCATTGTAATTTTAAAGGACTACCAACTTTTAAAAATACCATTTGTAGAATCCCATTTTTAAGAATAAAATTTAAAAACAAATTTCAATATATTAAATAGTGTATCTATATTTATATCTATGATTTCTTCCTTTAATTCCTTCATTAACAAGCAATGAAAAAAATGTTTTTTCTTAGGCTTGGTAAAGCACTGTATAAATCAACTATCATTTTCATGAACTACAAAATCATTTGATCCAGCATCAATCACCTTTAAACAACTTCAAGAATCATTAATTTTCAAAGAATAAGCAACAACAATAGGAACATAAACTATTGTTAAATACTCATAATGTAGTGTAGCGGGTTGGAGTTCAAAAATAGAGGAGGAGTCGGGCATCGTAATGCTCATTGAGTTGGATTGATTTTTTTAGTTGTGTTAGAATTAGAGAAATGACATATCTTGTTTTGACATAATCATACTCCATTGTTGGTAATGTAAGATGTGTTGGTTTTTATGTAATATAAACTTCTGATAGAATTTAAGCAATTGATGCCACCCATGTTCTATTTATATCATAACATCAAGTTCTTTTGTATGTGGTAGTTCATTCTGCATCTATAATCCATGTGCATAACCCATGTTTTCATGTCATATCACTTGTGTAAAGTATATAAAAATCGATATCCATAAAAAATATATAATAAGAATGTTAAAAAATATTAAATAATATTAAAAAATATATAAAAGCTTATTAATTTTATAACAAGATAAAATTATTAGGAACAAACTTAAAATAAAAAATAAAGCATATAAATAAAGAGCATTTGTATAAGTATCAAAAGTATTATAAAATAATTTTTATCAAGCGCTATAAATATAAAAAATTGTAACAAATCATACAAACAAAAATAAACTCATTTCATAATTCCTATAAAAATTAAAAACAAATCAGAAGATATTAAAATGATTTGGGTTCTTCTTCCTGATAATGGAAGAAAATGGGAAGAATTTTTTGATTTTAACTCATGTGAGCAGGAGGGATAATTGGAACTTGGAGCCGATTGCCAACTTTGTACCGCAAAAACACTGCCTACTTATCATTTGTAGTCACCAACTTATATTATAAGTGGGTAGTGTTTTTACAGTGCACGGCTAGAAAATCCATGCAACCAGAGTGAGAAATAATGATGAATGAGTGAAAATGAACATGAAGGTGAGGGAGATGGTGAACCAATAATGGATTGAGGAAAAGGAGATTGGATGGAGAATCAGCTATGAACTTTATGAATTATATATATATGATCATCATAATAGAATTATACTAATAAATAAATTATTATATAAATAATCATTATAAAATAATATAAAATTATATAAAATTATGTTTCATATGTAAATATATAATAAATTAAAATATATGGTTTCATCGCAACTAGAGGATAAAGCTTGGGTGCTTGTCGAGAGGTTGCGGTGAAGCTTTTTAGGTTGCACGGTGGAACAACAGAGGAGAAAAATGATTTTCATGGGAGTTGGGTTTGCAGTGTAGGTCATTACTACATCATGCAGTTGATCAAATCAAAAGATACAAGGGTTTTGGATGCTTGAGCGACTCTGTGATGTGGGATACTAGTTTCACTGTAATAGAGATTGTTGTGCATGAAGACTGCTCAAACCATTTTAAATAATATACATATAATTATATATTAAAAACCTAAGTTGCATAAGATGTTCATGGAAATGTTGTAGAAGTAGTGGGAAAGTTTGAATGACCGACAATTGTTGGTGGTGAAATATCATGTATGACAAGTATCAGTCCCCCAAACTTTCATACTCCTTCCAAATGTGCGAGGGAGGTGAAACGTCATTCAAATCCTTTGGAAAAATTAAAAAAAAACTAACAGTGGATGTTAATTCATCCAAGAGAGAGTGAGGGAGATTGCACGGTGATTAGGGAGAACGGAACCATGTGCGATGGCAAGGAGGGAGAGTGACGACAATGATGGTAAGGTGGGAGAGATGTGGAGATGGTGCATGACAATAATAGTGGAAGGGAGGGAGAGTGATAGAGATGGCATGTGGTGGAGATAAAATCAATGAGGGGGAGAAATGATGATGGTGTGTGGTAGTAGGGAGGTAGAGCGGCGATGAGGGAGGGAGAGCGGTGGTGATGGCGGGAGAGCGATGGTGAGGGTTTCACCTTCACGAGAGCTTGAAAGGTGTGGCTATATTGGTTGGTTAGGGTTAAATTTATATAGCATCAAATGGTTTTTACCAATGATTCTAAACAGCACTAAAATATATATTTATTATTATTTCATAATTTATTAAATATATATTTATTTATTTATAATTATAATTATAATTAAATATATTTAAAAATATTTGTATATAATTTTAAATATTTGTATATAATTAAATATATTTTTATAATTATATATTTTTATATAATTATATATTTTTATATATTATAAATATAATAAATATACTTATTATTTAAATATATATAATTATAAATATAATAAATATATTTATTATTTAAATATATTTAATATAAAGAGGTCTTTTCTTTATTAATAAAAAAGAGGCTTCGTCCCCAACTTTTCAAAATATATATTTATTTATTTATTTATTTATATAAGTATATATATATATTAATATATAATTATATATAATTATAAATATAATATATATATTTATTATTTAAATATATTTATTATAATTTTATAATTATTTAAATAAATATGTATTTATTTATTTATATTTATAATCATAAATAAATATATTTAAAAACTATTTATATATAATTATAAATATATTTATATAATTATATGATCAAAGAGGTTTGAGTGTGAGTTGGTAAGCCAATCTGCACCGACAAATTTCATTAGAGAAAAGGAAAGTACAATAAACAAGGAGAGTCGAAGTCCAACAATGCAAAAAATCTCACAATAATGAAAACAAGGGATCAATTCCTGCCAATCCCTCTGGAACTTAGGTTCCTGGGGTGATGACCTCTATTCTTTGGATGTCAACCCCTTTGCTATGTTGTGATCATTTGAGGCAGCATTATCTCATCATCCAATATAGAATTAGAATAGTCTTTTGGAATGACGTAACTCTTACATTTCTAAGAGAGATCCCAAAAATCCAGACCCCGATTTTGTAGGAAACCATCTTCAAAAAAATTTGATAGAAGTTTTTATACTAATAAGTAGTCCCCATAGCCAAAAATTTTTTGTTCTATTTCAATGACGGTAACTTTAAGTTGTAATTCAAACCACTCAGTCATCGCTTCTTTAATACCCTGGGGGTACCTTTCACCCTCATAATCCTCTAAAGGGGTTTTGAAGTTTTTTTCCCTTACGACTTCACAATCTTGGGTTGAGGGATTTCAAAATCCATCATAGGTGTTTTTCATAAGGTCAAAGAAATGAGATGGGAAAGACCATAATATATTCTCTACTTCATGGATCATCCATTTTCCACCCCTACCATGGGAAAAACCCCATCCTCTTGATGTCTTCCTCTCCTCCATTTCTTTGGACTTTTCCAATTGTCATCCTGCCTGGTTGCTCTTGAGAACACTATATAGAATCTCCTGAAAAATGGGTCATAAGACTATAATCATGTAATACCTCCACTACCTCTACATCCTCCATTGGTGGAGGGACAACAACATCAGTCACCTTAGGGATAGAATCAACTATAAGTACCACTTCTTCCATGCTAGTTCTGAATTCAGCTGATGAGCCATACTGTGCATCAAACACAACATCCTCTTGGCTAGGCATGTCAGCCTTTTTAGGTTTATCAAAAAAATCAATAAATCCTACATGTTGAGCACATGTTTTACCCTGGAGAATAACTATAACAACCCTACTCTTTGTTTCACATTAATACTTGATTTATTACATAAGACTACACTTAATAAAACCCAGATGATCAAAAAGTCTAGTGTATTTTGGAATTAGGTACATTACATAACAAGGTAAAACAAGGAATACAATATCTTTATTGAAAACTTTTAAACATTCTCAAAATAATCCTTTGAACTTAAAACTATATGGGATAAATAGGAGAAAAACATAATAAAGTGGTGATCTATAAATCCCAGTAAGAGAATAAACAAGTCATAACATGAAGAAGATGATACATGTTAGACAATAGGCATATCGATGAGCTTGAACTTCTCCCATAAACGGTTTCTATCATTCTTAATTTATTGAATCTCAAATTGGGATTTTTCAAGAGAAAATCTCAAAAATGTTATCTCTCTCAGAAGCTCTGATAAATGGGCTTTATAGGGTATGATCTTAATGGTTGAGTCCATCACATCCTTTTCCTGTGACAATTAGATTTATTAAAACCCTAAATTTATAAAAATCATTTGATCACTGTTCAACGGCTATAATATTAATGGTAATGATTCTTAATGGTTAATTAAATCTAATATGATAAATCCAAAGGAGTGCATGTGTTCTTTATAACCATCATACATAATAAGACATTTAAATAAATCAAAAAGTGAAATTTTATTTATAACAGTTTAGGTCATTACAATATTCCCCCCTTAAGAAATTTCAACCTCAAAATTTTCATTTCCCACACTAAAATAGATGAGGGTAACTATGCTTCCTCACTTCCTCAAGTTCCCACATCTCTTCTTCAAACTTTTGGTTTCTTCACATCACATGGACAAGGTGCATTATCTTATTTCGTAAAACTTTTTCTTTATGATCTAAGATATTCACCGACTGATCTTCATAGGAAAGATCATTCTCAAATAGTACCACTTGTGGGTTGAGTACATTTTAGTGGTCTGGTATGTAGATCCTTAAGAGGGATGAATGGAATACATCATGTACTTGAGATAGGTTTGGTGGGAGTGTTGGTCGATAGGCCACCACTTTGATGTAATCAAGGATCTCAAAAAGGTCTATGTACCTTAGACTAAGATTTCCATTATTCCTAAATATCATCACTTTATTCTATGGAGATATTTTTAGTAATATCATGTCTCCAACATCAAAATCTTGGTCACGTCGATGATTTTCATAATAGCTCTTCTTTCGACTCTGAGTAGTCTTGATGTTTTGATGAATGGTGTTAACCTTATCCACTATTTCCTAGACCATTTCAGGACCTAGAAGTTTTTGTTCCCTGACTTCATCCCAACATGTTGGTTTTCTACACCTCTTCCCATAAAAGGGTTCATAGGGAGCCATTTGGATGCTCGAGTGGGAACTATTGTTGTAAACTAACTCATCCAGATTAAGATTTTGTTCCCATACTCCTTTGAAGTCAATTGAGAATTATCACAACATGTCCTCAATTTTTTGGATAATACACTTATATTTTCCATCAATTTGAGGATTATAATCTATACTGAAGTTCATCTTGATGTTTATAGCATGCTGGAGACTTTTCCAAAACTTAGATGTGAATCTTGGATCTCGATCAGACATAATCGATAGTGGTACTCTATGAATACTTACCACTTATTTGATTTATATCCATGAAATTTTATCTAATGAGAAGTCATCTCAAATTGAGATAAATTTAGTTGTCTTTGTAAGATAATCCACAACAAACCATGTAACATTTTTCCCCTAGATGCCTTTGGAAGTCAGGTGACAAATTCCATGGTGATGTTCTCCCATTTCCATGTTGTTATGGGTAATGGTTATATCATCACCTTAGACTTATACCTTTCAGTCTTCACTTTCTGACATACCATACACTTTGATTTATATTCAGCAATATCCTTCATATTATTCCACCAATAGAGCTTACAGAGATCTTGATACATTTGGGTGCTTCTTGTGTGAATGGAGAAAGTCGAACTATGCGCATCATCGAACATATCCTTCTTTAACTCAATATTTTATATAACACATAGTCTTTACCCAAATCTCACAATTCCTACTTCATAAAAATTGAACTCCAAGGATTTTTATTTCCTTATAGTTTCCACTTTCTTCTAAATTCTCACATCATCTTTTTTACCATCCTTTAACCTTTTAAGAAGAGACGGTTGAGAAATCATTTTTGAAATGATTGATGACATTTCTTACTTTATGATTCCCATGTACATCCTCTTAAATTCTAATAAGATTGGATCCTTCTCAATTCTCATCCATGATAAAAATTTTGGATCTTTTCTACTTAGAGAATCTTCCGCTTTATTCACTTTACTAGGATAGTAGTGAATTGAGCATCCATAGTCCTTAATCGGCTCTAATCATCTTCATTGGCGCATATTCAACTCTTTCTATGTGGATATATATTTGAGACTTTTTTTATCTGTATATATTTCACACTTCTCCCCAAAGAGATAATACTACCATATTTTCAAAGTGAAGATCACTACAGGAAACTCCAAATCATTTGTTGGATAGTTCTATTTTTGAACTTTCAACTGCCTTGAAGCATAGGCTATTACTTTTTTATTCTCAATTAACACACAACCCAATACCGTCTTCAAATAATCATTAAATACTATGAAAATTTATCCACTTGTGTGTATTTTAAGTGCAAGATCAATGATAAGACTCCTTTTAATCTCTATAAATATTTCTTTACATTCATAATTCCAAGTAAACTTGACGCCCTTCTGAGTTAGCTTGGTAAGAGGGTTCGATAATCATAAGAAATTTCTCACAAATCAGTGATATTACCCAACTAACCCAAGGAGACTATGGATATTTGTCATGGATGATGGACTCGGTCATCCTTAAATTGCTTTCATCTTTAAAGGATCCACATATATCCCATTTTTTTGATAATATGCCCCAAGAATGAGACTTCCTTCAACTAGAACTCACACTTCTTGTACTTTGCATTAAGCTTCTCCTTTTGCAAGATCTTTAGCAAAGTGATCAGTTGCTCCTCATGATCCTCCTTGGTTTTGGAGTATATTATAATATAATCTATAAAGACTACCAAAAATTTATCGATTTAATCTCTAAAGACTCTATTCATCAAGTCCATGAAGATTTTTGGATCATTAGTGAGTCTGAATGGAATTACTATGAACTCGTAGTGCTCATACCATATATGAAAAGTCGTCTTGGGGATATCTTCCTTCTTCACCCTTGATAATATCCCGAATGAAGATCCACCTTGGAAAAGTATTTTTCTCTACATAGCTAATTGAAGAATCCATCAATCTGTAGTAGAGGATACTTTTTTGTTAGCGGGATCTTGTTGAGATCATGATAATCAATGAAAAGGTGCATTGACCCATCCTTCTTCTTAATAAATATGTCTAGTGAACCCCATGGTGAAACACTTGGGCATATGAAACCTTTTATCCAGATTTTCCCATAGTTGTTTCTTCAGATCCTCAAGTTCTGTGACCACCATCCTATACGGAGTCTTGTATATTGGAAATGCCCTATGTATAAGATCGATTGAAAATTTAACCTCTCAGCTAGGAGTAAAACCAATCTATTCCTCAAAAAACATAGCAGTGTATTCCATTACAATAGGTATGTCTTCGAGGATGATCTATTCCTTAGAATTAATAATTTGAGCTAGATACTCTTTATCATAGTGAAATAATATCCATGATTGAGATAATAGTGCTAAATAAGATTCATCCTCCTCCTTTCACTTGTATAGAATCAGGGGTTGATTCGCCATAAAAAAGAGTGATTTCCTTCTCGTAGCAATTTATGTTGGCACTAGATAGGGAAAGTAAATTCATGCCTAGAATTCCATAAAATTCCACAAAAGGGAGTATGATAAGGTTTTCTGGGAAGTTCATACCACAAATTCTGAAATGGGATGAGTTATATACTTGGGATTAAATAATTTCCCAATTTGTGGGTTTCACAGATAGCTCTACTTCCAAGATTTATGGTGGTGTTTGAATAGTTCTACTAAATTTTCATGATATGAAGGAATTCATAGAACTGGAATCAAAAAGTAAATTTTCTATTCTTGAATGAATAACTAGCGTACCTATCACCACTTCATTATCGGGATTCACTTTGGAGGTAGTGATGGAATAATAACATTGTTGCTTCCTTGGAGGTTGTTGGTTGTCTCCAAAAACCCTTGGCTTAGGGAATTGATTTGAAAAGTTCCCTAGTTCCTTTTTGTTGAAGCGTTAAACAATATTTTGAAGGTTGACTGGAGCATTCCTTTCCTCCAACACATTATTGGGTTTCTTCTATCTGCAAACGTTATCTAGGTTTCCTTCCTTCCAACACCTAAATCATTTCTTCATTCCCTTTAGAAAATTTATGGGGTGCTTCTTTTTTCACATTTGATGGGTGGGATGTTGTAATTTCTTGGCATCATTAGATTTCTCCATCAGACCACTATAATTAAACTCCACTTTCCACTTCTTATCCCTATGATGCCCTTGAGATTCACTGATCTCCATTTTGACCTTAAGGGCACATCGAACAATTTCCTCATTGATTTCAAAGTTACGGATCGATAGAGATTTTTTTAGACTAGGTTTCAGACCACCAAAGAAGTGGTCAACTTTGCATTCGAGGGTAACGACAAAGATGGAGGCGTATCATGAAAGTCTTGTGAAGTTTTCCTCATACACTCCAATCGATTTGTCATTTTTTTTTCTTGAGAGAAAGTAAATCCCTTGCCATTTTATGTTATAGAGTTTGATGAAAATATTTATCAAAAAACATTTTCCATAATTCATTCCACTCCATCGCTTTGATATCTTCCTTAGGCTTCGTATTCTTAATTAATTTCCACCACAGATCAACTTCTCCCTCCATGTGATAAATAGCCAGAAGAACCTTCTCTTTTTCAGAACATTGAAGGATGGAGAAGATCTTATCAATGGATTTGATCCATTGTTCCACGATTAAGGGATCAGATGATCCATTGAAAGTATGAGGCTTTTATCACATGAAACTCTCAATTGTGGATTGTTCTCTCTTAGGGGGGTTTAGGCACTCCTCCTGATACACATTTCTATTTATAACCTAAGTTATCTAAGAGTGTATCATTATGAAGTTTGTTATCCCTACTCCCATTGGGTTGGTAATTTCATTAGGGCAATCATTACATTACTCATTACATTTATTTTTTACTCGATTCCTCCTATTATCGGTCATTGGATAGAATAAAAAGGAAAACTAGGGATTAGTATTTTTAAACTACTAAACTCATAAAAGATAATCCAATGAAATTAAAGTGATAACTTAAAAATAATATTTATTTCCTTAAATTAATAATTTTTAGGCTTCAATCTATGTTATCCATGATCTATTTCCTAACATTTATTCTTATGAGAATTTTTTTTGTTCCCTTAATAATGGTTTGTAATGAGATTATGAATTTACCAAATCATATCCCACAGGAGTGTAAAACCAAGTGCACAGTAAGGTCGGTTGTCATGTACCAAGTTACTTCGAGTCAGGCCCGAAACACCTTATCGGAGTTGTTACTCCTAGGTACATCTATGCCAGAACCACATCCACTTATAGTATCCTGATTGGGATGTATTTTCATGATAAAATAATTAATCTAAACTAACCAAAATATAGGGATTTTTTATTATACTTAGTCTTATTCTTAAGGCTTTCACTGGAGTTTTTTAATTCTAATCCCAAAAATAACTAAGCTTTTCATTTGATACTAACTATAACAACCCTACTCTTTATTTCACATTAATACTTGATTTATTACATAAGACTACACATAATACAACCTGGATGATCGAGAAGTCTAATGTATTTAGGAATTAGGTACATTACATAACAACATAAAATATGGAATACAACACATTTATTGAAAACTTATTTAACATGCTCAAAAAACTCATTCGAGCTTAAAACTGTATGGGATAACCTAGAGACAAACATAATAAAGGGGTGAGCTATAAAGCCCACTAAGGGAATAAACAAGTCATAACATTAAGAAGATGATACATTTTATACAGTATTCATATCAATGGGGCATAAAAAGAGTATGAATCATAAACATGAACAAATAGAAATGATATAACATGATAATCATAACATGGGAAATGTGGCAACAACTTAAAACATTGCATCATAAAAATATGCCAATGCTAAACCCACCAATAAATCACGGTGTAAAAAGTCCCATAAAGGAATCAAGTTCACTCCCTATACCAACATTATGTATCATGATACTAAATATTACCCAATGCATTGGAGTTCTATCTAGGTGCACCCATCATATTCATTTCATACTCATGCTTAAGTGTGTCACATAAATCATACAACATGGATTCATTCATCATCATAATTTATTCCATGATCAAGGAGTCTAGAATAACCATATGTAAGTTCCTAATAAAAAAATATATGTGCATAAATTTGAATACCCTTGATATTAAATGGGTATGGTATTCACTACACAATTGTTTTGGCATAGAAAATTGCGGTGAGATTTGGGTAGCATAACGACGTCACATAAAAATTCATAAAATGGGTTGATGAGAGAGAAAGGGGTATCTCGTAATTTATAAATGAAATTTAAAGTAATAGAAACATTGAAATAAATGTCCCAACATAAGGAATTCTAAATAGAAGGCTTACTATATTGAAGAAACTTTAATAAATAAGAGAAAGGAAATAACCCTTACAACATTTCGTCATGGTAATGTTTGTACATAAGGGTTCATAGGATGGAAAATGAGAGTGAAAGGGTATCTCAAAATTTATACATAAAATGTGATGTAAAGAGGATATGTGATAACATATCCCAATATATTTAAATTAAAATTAAAATACATAGCATAAAAGGAGTGCTTGATAAAAGAGGAGAGTGGAGAATCCCTTACTTGAGTGTGTGACTCCAAAGGCTTGGGAGGGGCTTCTTGAGAGATTTGGGCACCTTGGTAAGACTCTATAGAATGGAGGGAAAAGATTTTTAATGCTCCAAAGAGTTTTAGTGAAGAGAAATGGGAGATTGGGTGGGTTTATATAGGAATAGTGGGGAATTTCTTTATTATTTAAGTTTTGGACTCTACATAATAAAATATCCAAAACCACAAATCATATCATGGTTTTTTCACATGGTTTCTTCCAAATGGGTGTGGTTTTCATTATTTTATAATTAAAAGTTCTGAAATTATTAAAATATTACCATTGGTGATGTAGAGGATAGTCACACTCTTAAAGAAATGATCTTAAAACCATAAAATATATCATAAGTTTTGGAGGATTCACAAAGGCTTTATAAAATAAATAAAATAAACTTAAAATCACATTATTTTAAATAAAACACATATATTTGGTCGTGGATCCCATTTATATTACTTATTACATCACATTTGGGTCATTATGATATGATAAAACACAAAGTATATTTATATGGTATTTAATTTTTACCTGAAAATTCAATTGTCTCAGAAAATTATGAAAAATTAACCATTGGATAATTTTGACATTCTGATTCCAAAAATAATATTCATTTTATCTAAATAATTTTATAAATATGTGAATTTTTACTTTTAAAATAATGACCGACATTTATTAAAAATGATGGGTTTTTTACAATAACAGTTTTCAAACCCAAATAAAAAATTGAATTTGACTTCATAAAAATTATATGATCATTTATATTTGATAAAAATTATTTAATAATAATATTTCTTTAAAATAATATTTATTTCAAAAATCCATTAATTCATAAATTCATTAAATGAATTTGAATATTAACCAAAAATACAATTTGTTCTTTACTGTATCAAAATAAAAAAAACATTTACAAAGTAATAATAATAGGATGAAAACATATTCATTATTCTATAAAAAATAATTTACATACTCATATTTCTAGGTTCTTGATACATATCTCTTTAATACACTAGAAAACGTCCTAAGAGTAAGGTGCGTGATGGTGGGACTTTAATGGGATGGTTCGTAGAATATGGTTTGGTTTGTGATTTCGATGAGCTTGAACTTCTCATGTAAAGGGTTTCTCTCATGCTTAAGTTGTTGGATCTTAGCTTGGGCTTGGTCAAGGACAAAGCCCAAAAATGTTATCACCCTCAGAAGCTCCGATAAATAGGCTTCATAGGGTATGATCCTACTGGTTGAGGTCATCACTTCCTTTTTCTCTAACAATTGGATTTGTTAAAACCCGGTCTTTATACTAATCATGTGATCATTGTTCAACAGTTATGATATCAATAGTAATGATTCTTAATGGTCAATTAAATCTGATAGGATGAAGCTAGAGGAGTGCATGTGTTTTCTATAACCATCTAACATAATAATAAATTTAGATAAGTCAAAAAGGATAATTTTATTTATAACAGTTTGGGTCGTTATAATAGCAATGTCAACAGCCTTACTGGCTTGGACCTGTGAGGCAGCAGCAGACAAAAGGGAGCAACAATCCTCTTGTGCATATCCAGCCTCTAAATTCACTAATCTAGTGGAAAGAGTGCCTCTTTTTTACTCTTCTAATGTTTTACACAAATGGGAGATTTCCCCTTACTACTACCCACATTCAGGTATTCATCCCCAAGAGCATCAGCAAAAACAAACCCATCCACTAAGTCAGATGACAAACTCACCTGGTGAGCGGAATGGGACATATATCCTATAGACCGAGCATCGAAAAATTTGTCCAACGGCTTGGAGAAATCACAATCATCTTCATTTAAACTGTTGACAATGCCACCTGCATCAAAGTGGGCGCCCTTATTTTGAGCCTCAAAATAAAATCCTTTTAAGGACACATCAATGCCATCAGATGGGGATGAAAATAAAATAGGTTCTACCTTCAGATTGGTTCCACCAACCACTTCAGCAAATGAAGCAAAAGGTTGAGCTTGAGGAGACTTGTGATCAACTACTAGCCTATAGCTCTTGGTAGGTAGGGGGGAAACATTTACCTACCCACCTTGTAGTCCATCATTACCTTTTTGCTGAGATGAATCATGGCCCCTCTTCCTCCCAACCATGGGAACTGTTTTCTTCCCGTTAGCAGTAGGCAGCTTGGGCTTACAATTTTCAACATAATTGTCATATTTCTTACAGTTGGAGCATCTTAAATCCTTGCGGCAATTATCTCTTACATGTCTAATACACAAGAAATTGAAACAAAAAATAGGGACATGTTCATATTCAATTGCAAGCTCAAACTTGAATTCGCTACCAACCAAATAAATTGTTTCAACAAGAGTTAAGCTAAGGTTGAACTCCCCAAAAATTCGAGCAAAATGTCTATACCTGGCCATCTAAGTCTCTTTATCAAACTTAATAGGGGAGCCAATAGCAAAGGCTACATCCCATAAAATGTTTGGGTGCCAAAAAAACAATTCAACCATTTTATCCAAATCCAGGATTGTGTAGCACAATTCTTAGCCTAAAACAGATCAAACCAAGGATCTCGATCCTGGTAGGACCCCTGGTTTGAGATCGACAAAGTCGGAGCTCCACACCTTTAGTTTAACCTCTTTAGAAGGAAAATTAGTATGAAAATAACTCATACCAATTGAAACCATGTGCCAGGTATCAAAACCCCAAACCTGGACCCGCTTCCTCAACTCATCAAGATTTCAAATATCATCCTTCAACTGCAAAGTGAGCCATGCAATGATAGTGTCTGTAGGCCTCAATCTGCTCCTCAAAGAATTATTTTAATATATATTTATTTATTTATAGTTGTATAAATACTTTTAAATATATATATATATATATATAATTAAATATTCAAATTACAAAATTATTTAAAAAATCATTTAAATAGATTAATTGTATAAATTTGAAAGATATTTTAAATGTTAAAACTTAAACAAAAACAAAAAAAAATTATTCACATAAATTACAAACATATTTAAAATATCACATGTATAGTAAATAAATATATGTATGAGTAAATATTACCAAATGTCTAAATATATTTTTCATGTTCTTAATGAATATATAATAATAAATGAATAAATTAAATTAAATAAATTACAAAAATATTAAAAAGTGAATTTGTAACATTTACACATACATATATACATGACATACATACATGTATACACATGCACATCTACAGACACACATACATATACACACATATACATACATACACATGTATACATACGGTTATACATGTACATGTATTTTAAATTATTTAATATCAATATATATATATATATATATATTTATTTAAATAATATATATTATATAATTGTTTTAATAAAATGTAAATATATTATTTTTATTCTAATTATATTCACATTTTGTAATTAATGTATATAAATAAACTATTAAACATTTTGACTGATATAAATTTGATAATTTTGTATATACAAAATTATGAAAATAAGATTCATTTTTTATTAAAAGTTATATAAATCATATTAATATATTATATTTACATATATATACTTATTGTGTAGTTGGGGTGGTGCCGAAGTGGTAAACCACGTAATTCTACATCCAAAAGACCAGGGTTCGAATCCTAAAAATCCTCTTGGGGGATTTATGATGCAAGCAATGGGTGCAGACCCATGGACATGTTGATGCAAGCAAGACCTTTGGGCCATCAAAACGAAGGGACCTTCGGGTCAACCAATGTTGGGTCTATGGGCCTTTAATATATGAATAAATAGGGACGAGTGTGTGGGTTATCCTTTGGGGGGCTATGATCTGCTTTTTCGGCATGTGTATGTGTGGTATGTGTGTTTGAATATAATTGCACCTCCGATCACCTAATATATATACACACACTTATTGTAATATAAATCTTATTTAAAAATATATAAATATTTATATATAAATTAAATTACTCACTACGACCTTTAACACCGCTAGAAAAAAAAACATTGATAAATATGTCACTTTTATCAGCGTTAAAAAACACTGATAAATAGGGGACTCCTATGAGGGTTAGAAAAAAGTGCCGACAAATGGTATCATTTTATCATTGCTTTTGTTAACGATGATAAAAGGTTACTTTATCAACACTTTTTGTGAGTGGTGATAAAAGTCATCTTTTTATCACCGCTTTTTATCTAGCGTTGTTAAAGACCAGTGATGCATACACCCTGATCTATGGTAGTGAGTGCTAGAAAAAAACATTGATAAATGTATCTTTTATCATCGTTTTTTTCTACCCCTGATAAAAACACTCTATTTATCATCGCTTTTAGGTAGCGCTGATAAAGGGTAATGCTTAATATTGTGCAATCTATAGTAGTGATTGTTAGCTTGAAATCTCATTGAGCATTTTTTTATATTTCATTTTTTGTTTTTTTATAATCATGCCTTTAAAATTGCTTAAATCCTGGCATGACATGCATAAATGGGTTTTTTCTTTTTTGTGAGTCAGGGAAAATCAATCTCAAAGAGTTTACTTTCATCTCTATGTTCTAGTTTCAAACTAGTGTTCTAGTTGAAGTCATGTGGAAACCCAAGATTGGGTATCACATGATTTAGGAATTTGGGAAAATGCATTACAAGAAGTTAGTGGGTGGGCGTGAAAGATTGTGGTTCATATGTTTTGATTATTTTAAATTAAATTATATATATATATATATATATAATTTTTAATTATTTTTTTACAACAATACTTTAATATCAGTGATGCAAGGCAAGGGGCCTCTTGCATGTGGGAAAGTCGAGATGAGACCCAAGGTGGAGAGTATTAATAAAGGTTTGAACTCATGCTAATTGCGGTGATGAGGACGTGTGGCTTTGAGTGAATTGTTCCATGAAGGGTTGGGTGACGGGTAGGTTCACAATTGATATTGACCGGTTTTGATCGCACTTCAATGATTTCCTCATTAACTGCCTTGAAAAGAGTTCAGGTGAGGTCATTGTCCTTTTATGATATCCAGTATAAAAGAGAGGTCGGGATATTAGGAAGTGAATATTTAGAGGATGACCAAAGAGCATGAAGAGTTGGGTCAAAAGAAACAACTTCATGATCAAATGTAATAGTGCATGCGGTGACACCTTTCACGTGGTTTAGGAATGAAGTTTTTTCTCCTGCATCATGATGATAATGCAATCGATCCTTGTATTGCATATGATTATCCCACAATGATTTATATATTAATCTCTACTATTTGAAATCGAATTTTTAATAAATATTAAAATGTTTTATTAAATTTTTATTAATTTCCTATGTTGTTTGTGATTATTTATTTATTAATTATTGTTATTTGCAATGATATATTGTTTTTGAAACATTTAAGGTTGATTAGATCTGTCACTGCGGATGGTTTGTGATGTCAAAAAAATCTATTTGCGATACCTAGATGTAACTGCGATGATCATTGAGAATAATATCAAAATATATTTGTGACGGTTTTTATTGTATCATGGATTATATATTTCATTGGTTTAAGCTATTTGCAATGGTATATGTTATTTGTGACAACCGTCAGAAATTATAGTCATAAAAATATTCTGACTATTTGCAACTGATACCTATCATAAAAAACATTTTTTGATTGTATTAATGAATTTTCTGATTGTTTTTTCTTCTTTGAAATATAATAACTTCTCATCACTGATTATTTTGGATACCCAACCAAAATTATGCAGTGTTTGGTTCACATTTATTCGATCAGGATATCTTTTTTTTATAATATTATGTTTTTATTTCATTTATTTATTTGAATGACTGAGAGTTTTCTAGATACGGACTAGGAGTCCACGCAATAGAAAAACTTTATACTTTTTTCAAAAGGGTCCCCTGTAATTACGCATAAAAGGGATTTGAATATTCTCAATAAGACAGAAAGCAAATTTTGTTTTAGGGTGGCATTGGATATGCCGGTTTCTTCTCAGAAGCATTGACTAGCATATCGTGGGAACCGCGACAGGGGTCCGCCTAGCCTCGCCGTCGTTGATGTGAACAACACACATCAAGATGGAGCCACGTTAGGGTAGGTACCGGCCTTTGATCTTGAATACTTCATGCCAATCAATGAATATAGTAAAACTGGCATCTCCATATCCACGCATTTGGACCAATCGATACTATAAAATTTTATAACTGGCTTTTTTAAAATTTAATGGTTTGGGGTTTTGTAAAATTGAAAATATATTTTGGAGTGTCAATTCATTTGACACTCTCAACCAATTTAAAACATGATATTTTTTATTTTTATTTTGTTATATATATAAAACAAATATTGAAATAATTAATAATTAATATTATTATTAATATAATTTTTATGATAAATAATAATTAATAATATAATTTACTAATTAACAATTATTAATTAACAATTAATGAAATAATTATGTAAGGATGTAATTAATAATTAATAATATGATTAATAATAAGTATCCGCTTGTGATCGAGTGATAGACCCTCGTATTCATGCATCCAGAGACCTGTGTTGTAATGCTCTCGGTTTTTAAAACTCTTCCCCATTGTGTGTCCCAAGGTTTGCAGGAGTTTAGAGGGTGCTCGAGGTCTTTTTCCTCTTGTTTTCTCACACTATTACAGATCAAGTGATATTAAGTGGTTCCCTTTATCACCGATGATGAAGGTTACCTTTATTAGCGTTAAAAAAACCTTGATAAGGGCCCTCACTATATCAACGCTCAAAAAGCGTTGACAAAAGATATTTTTCATAAAAAAATATATCACTAAAAATTATATATTAATATATTTTTGTATTTATATTGATATAAAGGACAAATGTTTTATTCATTGTGGTGTGAACCGTTCCTATGCCCAAGCGGTGCGTGAGGATTCTGGCGAGTTGATTCTAAGTACGGCCCTGACCTCGGTTGCGCCCGAGACCTTGCGTGATGCATCATCTGCTCTGAAGCACAAGTCCTTCGAAGAAATTAGAGATTCCTTTAAATCGGTATCTCGAAAAATCAGGAGGAAGGGGATGCGACCTTCATTAAAGTTGGTCAAGACATCATAACAGACAAGATTAAAGAGTAAGCACTCTATTATTTCTCACATTTCTTTGCAAGTCCAAGAAAATCACTGGAACATTTCTGAGCTTAAGAAACGTTTTATTGATATTTGGGATTTTGATGATTGACAACTCACCTCATTCGGGAAGGGATTCTTTCACATTGTATCCATGAACGCACCTATGAAGTCAAGAGCACGGGGGTTCGACCTTGTGAACATGATGCTAGGGGTCCTTCAAATTCAAGATTGGGATCCTCTCACTACTAAAAAAACGGCCTTTATCAGCGCTCAAAATGGGTGTTAACAGCGCTAAAAAAGCACTGTAAAGCTCAACGTTGATATAGGGGGGTCCCCTTTATCAGCATTTTTTAAAAGCGCTGATAAAGACCCCTTTATCAGCGCTGATAAAAGAGACCTTTATCAGCGCTTTTAAAAAGCACTGATAAAAGTCAAAAAAAAAAATATAATGCGGGGAGAGCTTTTAACAGCGCTTGACCCCCCCTTTATCAACGCTAGGCGGTCTCCCGCGCACTGCCCTACCCGCGCATCCTCACACGCGCGCACCCCTTTGCTTCCACCCGAACTCGAACCCGCGACCTCCCCCCTTTCGCGACTGAACCTTTACCACTAAGCCATTTCGTTTATTTCTATATTTAATGATATATATCTCTCTCTATTTATATAGTTATATTTATTAGTATATTGATATAGATTCATATTAAGATAAATATATTTATTCATATACTAGTATATACATATTCATTCGTACATTAATATATATTTATATTTATTTATATATATATTTTTAGTTATAATTTTTTATCCGTATATTTATTTGTATATATTAATATATACTTATAAGATTGGTTTTAAATACATTTATGAAATATGTTTTTTATGTGTGTTTATAAATAAATAAATAAATATATACATACATATATACAACACATACATACACACACACATATATATTTACGAATAAATACACATATATGTGTATTTGAAAAGCCATAGAATGTTAAAACGACCATAACTTATAATCCAAAAGCCCGTTTCAACTCCACAACCAGTCAAATTGATGAAAATGAAACAATCTTCGATATGATATGTGGTACAGGCCTAACGGATATCTGGATCAGAAGTTATACTTGTTTGAATGTTAACAAATCGGGGTATCCCGACTAAAAACTCAGTTTTGGAGGCCTTTTGGGCCTTTTTTGGTCTTAAAAAATGTGACAAAAGCCTCGCTAAGTCACTAGCGCATAGAGCTCGTCGCAGGCTTCGATTTGATATGCTGTAGAGCTCAAACGAACACCCGGATCAAAAGTTATGGTCGTTTGAAATTTGAGTTACATTTTCAACTTATTTTAGATCTTTTATTAATTGTTTTGATTTTTTGTGTCTTCAAATTGTTATTAAATGATTTTTAATCAATAATAATTAGCAAATTATTAATTAAAAATATATTTTTTAAATATTTTAAAGCCATTTTCACTAAATTTCTTATATATTAAATGTAATAGTCTATTTATACGTATCTAAAACATATTTAAAAAATATATATTATATTTATATAAATATAAATATACTTATATAACAATAATTTATTTTTCATGATTTTTTTGAAACATAAAATTTATCATCGGTAAGAAAAAACGTTGATAAATCCTCTCATTTATCAGCGCTACTAAAAGAAGCGCTGATAAAGGGGGGCCTTTATCAGCACTTTTTTTAGCACTGATAAACGGGTAGCATTTCCCTTGCTCGTTTTTGTAGTAGTGTCTATTTAATCCCTTAACTGCAAAGAATTCACTGACCCAAATTTGGGTTAGAATTCATGGCCTTGGCTGGTTTATTTGGCACCTACAGATTTTATGGGAAGTATTCTCAACCACAAGTGTTACAATTATGATGGATAGGGAAACAGAAAGGGTAAGATATGGTCATTTTTCTTGACTTCTTTTAGAGGTTGATCTCACCCCCCTCTGATCAAAACAGTGGTGCTCTCTGTTGATGCTTACAGGTTTGATTTAGCCATTGACTTTGAAAATGTTCCCGTTTTTTTGCATGGGTTGTCACAATATTGGGCATGCCTTTGATAAATGTAGAATAAGGCTTATCTGTAGTTCATGTTGGATGAAGGGGCACACAACTGATAAATGCAGGAGATGCTCTGTGAAAGACTCCACTCCAAAGGCAGGGAAGGACAATTATAATGAGCTCTAACAACATAATCAAGGTGCTGAAGGAGATTTACATATGGAAGGTGGTGACCATCTTTGGAAACATGACTTGGACAGTCATGTTCCTGAGGAAGGAGGCCTGAATGATCTCAACACTATGGAAGATGGGGTTGATCACCCTGGTAATGCAAATGATTCGAGCTCTTCTCAATTAATCATTGCAAAGGAAAAAAACGAGACACCTCATACAGACCCTTTCCTCGAAGGTGAGACTGATTTTTCTGATGCTTCAGAGGATCTGGAGAATCATTACATTCACTCTTTCACTGAGAAAGGGAGGAAATTGATTGAGCTAAACTCAACTGTCCCACTCAAGAAACCTACATTGAGGAAGACTAAGAAGAGTGTTCAAGTTAATCCTTCTAATGATTATTCCTCATGGATGTCAGGCAACACTGATAGTCCTCTTGAGGCTAATACATTTGTGGCAGTTAAAGTTACTAGGCAAGTTCCTAAGGATCAACATCTAAAGGAATTTGATGATGTTTCCATTATGGTAATTTCTTTGGAATCTTTTCTGATTTCTAATGTTGTGGACAGGGTTGATTCTCCTGATACTAAGGGTAAGGCTGCTCTGGCTTCATCTGTCTCTAACATTTCTGCATTGGAGAACCTGGTTGATGTATACGGACCTAGGCAATAACCGGCCGGTGAAGCTGATCATTCAGTCATTCAAGAGGAGGCTGTATCCCAGGATCTCATCTTTGATGAGGATCTATCCTCGGCTACACTAGTAGAACTGATAGTATAAGGATCCATGCAAACAGATGCTGGCGGTGCTCAACAAAGAGATGTCCTTGGCAACATTGAGCATGGAGGTGACAATGAGAGTATTCCAACTGATCCACAACCGCATGAGACCCCTACTGGTGATATGAATGCTCTACCCCTACTGGGAAGCTCTGAATTGGATACATTGAAGACTCCAATGCAGACAACTCCCATGATTAAGACTTCAATTTTCATCTCTAACACCTTTGGGATACTTGACTCAACTAAGAATGTGACTTCAGAGACAAGGATTACAGAACCTCGGGTAGAGGAAAATGCTACCAATGGGGGAAGTAAAAACTTAGGCGGAGCTCTCAAGATTGGATCTGGTCATTAGGATACAGAAATGGAAATTGGGGATTTATCTCTAAATTAAGAACACAAACCTTTGTAGAGAGTGTAGACACAAAAGCGTGGACGACATTCGCGGGAAAGACCTCACATGAGGGTTTGGCGGGCACTGAACCTTACTCATGCTTTTGATTTCCTTGACTTTTAGTGCCCTTATTTGGGTTCTTTTCTTTTGTTATGGGCTGTCTTTTCTTGCATTTTTTCATGATCTTTGTACTTTATTTTAATAAAAGGGATTGGTCCTTTTCACTTTATCCTTAGACTTTTCAAAAAAAAAAAATCACTAATAATGTTAATTATTTTTTGTACTTTTCTTTATATTTTTTTAATATTTATTCGATTAATATTTTTGATATTTTTTTCATTTTTCATTTTTATTTATAAATATTTATTCATTTACATTTAATGTTTTTAAAATAGTTGTATTGTATATATTTAATATGAATTCATTTTCATTTTAATATATATTCATTTTTTATATTTTTAATAATTTATATAATTAATATAACTTATTCATTTTTTAATATTTTTGAAGTCTATTCATTTTTAGTTATTAAATTTCACTCATTTTATAACATTAATTCATTTAAGACTAGTTATTCATTAATAATGTTAATTATTTTTTACTTTTTTACTTTTTTATTAATTTTTAATATATATATTCATTTATTTTTTTTGTAATTTATTTTATATTGTTTTTATCGGTAATTTCTAAAAAGAATTTATAAATATAGGTTTTATCAGCACCAAAATAAAAAATGGCTATGAAACCAATATCTATCATCACTTTTTAGAAAGCACTGATAAAACCCTTCTCATATTTTAAATACAACCCTAATAGAGACCCCCACCCGATCGCGCCGTTCAAGCTCTCTTGGAACTCAACCTTTGCCACTACCCCCCTCAAACTTCTCGAATGAATCAACCCTTTCAAAACCAGAGGTATGTAATTATTCCTACTCCTTTTTAGTCGATCTTTCATTGTTTCACAATTTTTAGTTATTCTTTACTCGTACACCATACGAC
The DNA here is from genome assembly GCA_963277665.1 of Viscum album. Classification (NCBI taxonomy): domain Eukaryota; kingdom Viridiplantae; phylum Streptophyta; class Magnoliopsida; order Santalales; family Viscaceae; genus Viscum; species Viscum album. The sequence goes on along the minus strand of OY728152.1, from coordinate 1,375,936,845 downwards.
CCCCATCCTCATTGGCCTATGGGCACCATAGTAGTTTTCCCATGTACCATATAACCACCATTTTCGATTTCCATAGGGTTTGGATACTCAATGTTTCAGTGTTTTTTATTTTTCAAGTTTAGTAGTGGATCTTAACATATTATTGGAAGAATTTCCTGTTAATGTTTATAGTTTCCCAGGGAAAAATTAATACTAAAACGAAAATGCAATTATGAAGTTAATTTTTTTCGTTGAAAATTAACAAGAAAAAATTCCCATAATGAAATCACACACACACACACACACATATTATATTTCTATTTTTGATTTAATTTTTTGATACCATATGCATGTATAAAATATATATGGGTACACACATGCACATATGAAATATAATTTTTTTTATATATGAATATATGAATATATATATATATATATCTTTATATATGCACACACACACACACACATACATACATACACACACACATACATACATACATACATACATACATACATACATACATACATATTTGGCATATATGTGGCTAGGGGTTTGGAACAATTGTGCATTTTGGGCCTGTGCTAGTTCATTTCGATTACAAGTTTACATATCAATGTATATATACATTATATGTATACCTTATGTGTATTTATTTATTTATTGTATGAAATTAATATTATCAAACCTTATAATATGGATATGAATCGAAAAGGAATGGATGCCAATCATAGGACAAAGGGGTATGATGATGGAGTTAAAGAGTTTATCAAGTTTGCAATAGAGCATGAATACGACCCTTCTTAAATCCTTTGTCTATGCACAATAGCCTCATCCCAATTGGTGAGGACTCGACAAGTGCATCTAAGAGACCCGAGTTCAAAATTGGGTAGAGACATAATTTTTGGGGTACTGTAGCAGATGTTGTAGTAGGTGCGGTAGCAGCACTGTAACGGGTACTGTAGCAGGCACTATTCGGTACCGTGGCAGCCAGAACTATTCATCCATCTGGGCTTTCGGGCCACTGGTTTGGGCCTCAGGTCCTTTAAGGCCTTCGGGCCACCCAAGGCCTTCGGTCCACTATGGATTTCAAACCACCTTAAGGCCTTAGGGCCACCTCAAGGCCATCGGGCCACCTCAAGGCCTTCAGGCCACCTGAAATTGTGCTTAATGATCAGACAGACTCTACAAGGAGCAGACTCCAGATGAGGATTCAGAACAGACGCATTCACTAGAGCAGAAGCTAAGCAGATTTTCAGAAAGAGAGGTTATGACATTGCCATCGGGACCAGCCTATGATTGCATGGGAAGCCTAGCTGAACAAGCCATGCAAAGGTGGAGAGCTGATATCACGATGAAGAAGCTGGGGAGGAGCAGTTCCAAGTATAGTCTATATATTTCCTAAGACCTATGTGTCATGTAATCTCTAATCCTACATGCCTTGTAAGGGTTCCCCCTCATCCTTTGAAAGGGGGTTATCAAAAATCAATAAAAAAGGCCTTCAGGCCATTCGGGTAAATCCTTCTTCTGTGTTTACGTTGTTGTTATTCAAGGAGAATTTGTTTAAAAGAGTTGGAAGAACTTTTTATTTGTCATGGAATAGATCAAAGCTATACATGCTGGACTAAACATGGGGAAAAACTGAATGTACATACTGACTAGGATGATATTGTGATTTATGGATCATTTTCTATGAATACCAGTGTAATATATGATGGAGATCGTATGGAAGAAATGAACGCGATGATTGAAGATGACCTTCATGATTGGCCAAATTTTTTTGAGACATTAAATAACTGTGCAAAGAGACCATTGCATATTGTTTGTACTAAATATACAACATTTTTAGTTCTATTGAAGTAATATAATTTGAAAGCTGACAGTGGATGGAGTGACACCGATTTTATAGAACTACTTGCTCACCTGAATGATATCTTCCATAAGAAAACAAGCTTCCTTATTGAACATATGATGCCAAGTGAATGCTACATCAAATGGGTATGATCTATGAAAAAATTCATTCTTGTCTAAATTATTTTATATTATTTTTCAAAAACCATGAATCACTCATAAAATTCTCTAAGTGTGTCAAAAATCGATACAAAAAATATAAAGTCCTTCAAAAGTTGCATGGTACTTTCCTATCATTCCAAGGTTTAAAAGATTATACGGATGTCAGGAAACCACTAGAAAATTAACATAATACACAAATACAATAATTGAAGATGAGAAACTATGCCACCCAACATACTCTCCTTAGTGGAATAAAATTGATTACGATTATCTTGAATTTGGAAATGAGCTGAGAAACCTCTATCTTGCATTATCTATAGATGGAATAAATCCTTTTGCTGTACAAATTAGTACTCACAGTACATGGACAATTATGCTGGAAAATTATAACTTGTTATCATGGGTATGCATGAAGTGAAAATACATTATGTCTTTTATTATATCTAGACCAAAATAACCCAGTAATGATATTGATGTACATTTGGATCCATTGATCAATGATTTGAAATTGACGTGGGATACAAGTGTTACATTGTATGCTGCTTATAAAATTGAAGAGTTCACATTGAGAGCCATGTCATATGGGATGATAAATGACTTTCCTGCTTATAGGAATTTGTCAGGCTATAACAATAAAGGAATGTTGAGGTTCTCTATCTGTGAAGAAGGTACACACTCAATTAGGTTAAAACATTCCTCAAACACTATGTTTTTAGGATATCACAAATTTTTACCCCAATGACATAAATACTGATCCTGGATGACATCATTCGATGAAAATATAGAATAAGGTACAACACTATCTCAAATAATGGGAGATCAACTATTTTAGAAAGTGAAATACATTGACAATAGTTTTGGTAAAGATTTTTTGAAAAAACATTACGAAATTAGGTTGGAAAAAAGAGATCAATTTTCTTTGAATTACTGTACTAGAATTATTTTTACGTCATACATTTCCTTGATGTCATTCACATAGAAAAAAATGAATGTGACAGTGTTATTGGCACATTACTAAATGAACCAGAGAAAAAAATATGACATTAATGCTAGGTTAGACATGATTGACAAGGGGATAAGGGATAATTTGGAACCAGTGAAGGGTGAAAGATGAACTTTTCTTCCTCCAGCAGCTTACACTCTATCCAGATAAGAAAAATTTCAATTTTCAACTTCCTTAATGGTGTAAAATCACTAGAGGGATATTCATAAAATATCAATAATTTTGTGTCAATGAATAATTTGAAGTTACGGGGTTTAAAACAACACAATTTTCATGTTTTTTTGTAATATTTAATACCTATAGCTGTACGTTACACTCTGCTTAAAAATACATGACATACAATAACTGGACTTTGATCATTTTTCAAATACATATGCAATAAAATTATTGACCCAATGAAGTTTCCAATCAATAATAATGAAATTTTAGTCATATTATGTGAATTGGAGATGTTTTTACCACCATCATTCTTTGATACAATGACCCACCTGATGATTTACTTGGTTATAGAGATTCAACTATGTGGTCTTGTACATTACAGATGGATTTAACCCATTGAATGGTACATAGAGATTTTAAAAGGTTATGCCAATAATCAAAGTTGGATAGAATGTTTTATTATAGAGCGACATATTGTTGAAGAAGTCATTGAATTATGTACCGATTAACAACCTAATGTTGATAGTATTGGTCTTCCAAAATCTTGTCATAATAGATGTCTTATGGGTGAAGGGATTTCTGGAAGAGATGTTATTTTAATTACCATTACAGAGTAGGAGAAAACTCACCTTTACATTTTACATAATACTGTAGAGGTTGCTCCATATACTGAATCCCACAAAGTAATTCTTAGACATTAATAATGTTAAGCATTTTTTTATTTTTTTATTATAATTTATTCATTTTAAATATTTATTTATTTAATATTTTTGTAATTTATTCATTTTTAATGTTTTTTATAGATAATTATTCATTAATATATTTAATATTTTTAATATAGAAATATATTCATATTGATATATATATATATATCAATATATATAATATTTCCTTAAATATGATTTATATAATACAAAATATATATTTACATTTAATAAGACATATATTTAGTAAAAAATGGTTTATAATTAAAAATTAATATTGGTAAAAAATATTGACCAATTAGTATCGAGTAACGGGCATTTAATAAAATGTCATTTGTTTTTTCAATTTAAAATATATCAAACTTGTGTTACATTAATTTCACATACACATATACATAATTAATACAATTTTATATAGAAACACACATACACATAATATTTCCATAATTTATTCAATTTTTAATATTCAATTTAGAGTTCTATTTATTAACACAATATATTTAATATATATTATGGTTTTAATTATTAAATTTTAATTATTTTTTATTTTTTATTCAATATATAATATTTATTACATTTTAATGTTTTATCATTTTTTTTCATTTTTAATATTATTTATTCATTTATAATCTTAATTATTTTTAATATTTTTTTAATTTATCAATTTTTAATTTTCTTTGTTTTTTTTCTAATTTTATCCATTTTTAATATCTATTTATAGATGTTTATTTATTAACATTTAATGCTTTTAATATGTTTGTAATATATATAATTAATATGTATTCATTTTCATTTTAACATATATTAATTTATAATTTTTTAATAATATATATAATTAATAAAACTTATTCAGATTTTAATATTTTTGTAATCTATTGATTTTTAAATTATTAAATTTCACTCTTTTTTAGCATTCATTCATTTAATATTATTTAGTATTATTTATTCACTAATAATTTTAATTATTTTTAACATTTCTTTATAATTTATTCATTTTTAATATTTATTCATTTTTAATATTTATTTATAAATATTTATTCATTAAAATTTAATGTTTTTAATATAGTTTTAAGGTACATATTTAATATTTATTCACATTCATTTTAATATATATTCATTTTTTATTTTTTTAATAATTTATATAATTAATAAAACTTATTCATTTTTTTAATATTTTTGAAGTATAATCATGTTTAGTTATTAAATTTCACTCATTTTATGACATTGATACATTTAAGATTATCCATTCATTAATAATGTTAATTTTTTTTTTATAATTTATTCAATTTAAATATTTGTTCGTTTAATATTTTTATAATTTATTTTATATTGTTTTTATCAGTTCTTTCCAATAAGTGCTGATAAATATAGGTTTTATTAGTGTTAAAATAAAAAGTAGTGATAAAACTTATATTTATCAGTGCTTTCTGGAAAGCGCTGATAAAATCCTAGCCATCTTTTAAATGCTACCTTAACAGAGACCCTTACTCACTTGCGCCATTCAAGCTCTCATGGAACTCAACCTTTACCACTGCTCCCCCTTGAACTTCTCAAACAAATCAACCATCTCAAAATCAAATATATGTAATTCTTTCTACTCCTTTTTAGTTTATATTACATTGTTTAACCATTTTAGCTCTCCTTTACCAGTGCACCATACGAATCCTGTTCCCTCTGGCTTATGGGTACCTTGGTGGCTTGCCTGTGTACCCTATGACCACCATTTTTTATTTCCAAAGGGTTTGGATACTCAATGTTTGAGTTTTTTTAAATTTTAAATTATGGCAGTGGATATTAACACATTATTGGTAGAATTTCCTATGAATGTTTATAGTTACCTATGAAAAAAATTATATGAAAATGAAAATTCAATTATTTATTAATTTTTTTGTTGAAAATTAACAAGAAAAAATTGCCATAATGAAATCACATATATGTACTATATTTTTATTTTTATTTAAATTTTTGATAATATTTTCATGTATAAAGTATATATGGGAACACACATGCACATATGGAATATAAAATTTATTATATATGAATATATATATATATATATATATATCTTTATATATTTACACACACATATATATCTACACACACACACACACATTTGGTGTATATATGGCTAGGGGTTTGGAATGATTGTGTATTTTGGGCATGAGACAATTCATTCTGATTGCAAGTTTATGTAGGTTCCATAAGGATAGATATAGGCCATTTGAATTCTAATAATTGAGTGTGCATGGAAATCAATTAGCCGACCCTCTATCTAATTTTCTCTCATATATGTATTAAAATTTACCTTAATTTTGATTTCTTCACCAGGAAATAGAGTGTGAAAAGTCTTTATTATTAATATGTTACCTACTGGATACACTCACATATATCTGTATACATATTATTAACATGTTATTTCTTCACATGATTTATTTTATTATTAATACGATTTCCAAAGGGTTTGGATACTCAAAATATTTTTTACTTAAGAATGCAATATAGCTGTATTAATTTCTCTCTCAAGGAGGTTTATAATTGAGTTATTTGTCACTTCAAAGATTAATTGATTCAAATTGAATAGATTTGGATTTATTGAAAATAGATTTATGATGTAGTTCAAAATAATACTTTTTATTAGAAAATGAGTGTGGAAATAGTGGGTTTTGAAAAATAAAAAACAAATGAAAGAGTGATAGAGGGTTGGAAAGGGAAGAATTAATCTTTTGAGGAAAGTAAGAACTATATTTAAAGTAGTGACCTTAAACATGTTCAAGCTATGTCAACATTCCCAAAATAGATCATGCATACACCCAAGTTATGATACTTTTTCTACATATCAATGTATACATACATTATATGAACACCTTATGTGCATTTATTTATTTATTATATGAAATGAATATTATTTAACCTTATAAGATGAATATGAATTTAAAATGGATGGATTCTAATCGTATGCCAAATGAGTATGATGATTGAGTTAAAGAGTTCATCATGTTTGTAATAGGGCATTCATATGAACCTTCTCGAATCCTTTGTATGTGTTTACATTGTTTTAATTCAACACAAATTCATCTAGAAGAGTTGGAAGAACATTTGATTTATTACTTAATAGATCAAAGCTATAAATTTTGGACTAAACATGGGAAAAATAGGATGTACATACTGACTGAGATGATACTATGATTTATGAATCATTTGATATGAATACTAGTGTAAATTATAATGGATATCGTATAGAAGAAATGAAAATGAAAATTGAAGATGACCCCCATGATTATCCATAATTGTTTGAGATGTTAAATAATGATTAAAAGATACCATTGTATAATGATTATACTAAATATACAACATTTTTAATTGTATTGAAGTTATATGATTTGAATGTTGATAGCGGATTCAACAACATTGGTTTTACAGAACTACTTGGTCACCTAAATGATATTCTACCAGAGGAAAATGATCATCCTTTTCAAACATATGATTCTTAGATAATGTTACGTTCAATGGGTATGATATTTGAAAAAATATATTATTGTCCAAATGATTGTATATTCTTTCACAACAACCACAAATCACAATGAAAAATCCCTAATTATGGTATAGATTGATACAAGAAAGATGAATCAAGTCCTTTTAAATTTGTATGGTACTTTCCTATCATTTAAAGGTTTAGATGACTATATGGATGTTAAGAATCCACTCAAAAATTGACATGGAATGCAGATACAAGAATTGAAGATGAGAAACTACATCACCCAACACACTCTCCTTAGTGTAATAAAATTGATTATGAGTATTCAGAATTTGGAAATGAGCCAAGAAACCTCTATCATGCGTTATCTATAGATGAAATATTTCATTTTGGTGTAAAAATTAGTACTCACAGTACATGGATAGTTATGTTGGTAAATTATAACTTTCCATCACGGTTATGCGTGAAGTACAAATACATTATGTTGTCCCTAATTATATATAGACCAAAAAAACCTGGTAATGATATTGATATCTATTTGGATCCATTGATCAAAGATATGAAATTGATGTGGTATATAAGTGTTACATTGTATGATGCTTATATAAGTAAAGATTTCACATTGAGATCCATGTTGGATGGGATGATAAATGAATTTCATGCCTATGGAAATTTGATAGACTATAGTAAAAAAGGAATTTTGGGGTATCCCATTTGCGAACAAGGTACACACTCAGTTAGGTTGAAACATTCCTCAAAGACTGTTTTTTTAGGATATCATAATTTTTTACCCTGATGACATAATTACTGCTCCTTAATGACATAATTCAATGGAAATATAGAATAAGGTACAACACCACCTCCACTAACAGGTAGTCAACTATTTGAGAAAGTAAAATATATTCACACTGATTTCGGTAAACCTTTTTTGAAAAAAAAATATGAAATTAGGTTGGAAAAAGCGATCAATTTTCTTTGAATTATCATACTAGAATTGTTTTCACATCATATTTTTTTTGATGTCATGCATGTAGGAAAAAATTTATGTGATAGTGTTATTGGAACATGTCAAACCTAATTGTTTCATTTATTCTCATAGTGTGTTAATATGTGTTTGGTGAGTTATGGATGAAGTGGTTATTCCTGTAGAATTGTTATGGATGAAGTGGTGATTATTGGATAATTGTTATGGATCTATATTATTGAATTGGTTGTCATGATTAGAAAATTATTCTTTATATGGCATTGGATTTCATGCTTGGAAACTTATTTTTGGTATTTAAATTTGTGATGATTGTTGTGTTGATATTAATGGCCAAGGACATGTGCACTGGGGACACATTTTTTACAACAAGTGTATAATATTTTAAGGAATATTAATTAATGAAGGCCATAAAAACATATAATATATATTTTTCAAGATGAACATGAGGAAGATAGATGAGGAGTTTGTCTTAACATTTGAATTGAATTTATTACTCAGTAATTTTTCTAAGTAATATAAAGGAGGATTTAATTAAAAAATAAGGCCAACCTAAGGTCTATCCCAAGCTAGGTTCAACAAGGTGCATATGGGACCCACATAAGGGTAAACCATGAAAGTGAGAGCTAGCCCGAGCTAGCTAGAAGGTGGTAGGGACATGTGTAAGCCTTGAGCGGGCTCATGTATAGGGACTACCAAGCACATGCCCAAAGTTCACATGGGTGGGCATTGGAGCATGCCCGCATAGGAGGTAGATGCGGCCCCACCATGTGGGGTGACATGATGGCAGGGGTTCAAGATTTCTGGTCTCTCAAAGGCGAGGCTTGTTTGTTATACCATGTCCCCAATGTATGTTGAGTTTGATGTGGGGAGACACCTTGTGGGTACTGTTCACCATCCTAAAAACATACAAAAATAAGAAATTATGTCCAAATTATCCGATCCAAACCATCTAATTGAGATCAATGATCATCTTCAACCTCTCGCAAACAAATAATTCATGAATAAGCCTTCCCACAGATGAGGTTTGAAGATAAAACTGCAAAGCGATCAACAACCAGGTGGGTTCTTTCAAAGCACTTTAGGAGATTGAAAATCGGCTAAGTAAGGATTTATATAAATCAGTTAAATGCTTTGCAAAGGCTATTTGTGGAAATAGATGCTTTGAATATGAAATTCTTCTTTGTAGTTATGAGTGATTGTGTATGAGCTTGAATGGTTTGCAGAAGAGGTGATGTAGTTTGTAGGAAATGATCATATTTTTTGGTGTTCGTAGAAAAAATAGTAGATTTTGCAGGGATGGTTTGTGAACTGCTATGAAACACATAGAATTCTATGCAAATACATGGTATGTAGATGAAATTTTCCATGTGAAAATTTTGGTATGCAAAGATGCTGTGCATGGATCACTACTAGAAAAATACCCTACACTAATGGTTTGAAACCGTTGGTATAGGCCTCTAAACCATTCGTATATCCTATACCAACGGTTTGGAGAACCGTTGGCTAGTAAGTTGCAGGGATAGGTCTATACCAACAGTTTTGGAAAAACTGTTGGTATAAGTAATATGAATAATCTATACCAACAGTTACATAAAACCGTTGGTATATGCATTTAAAAAAAGAAGCATTCAGTTGGTTTTGATCCCAGTACCTCCAGTTTATGATTGAATGACCTAAACACTAACCTAACTTGACTTTTGTGAACATAATTTCATAAATATATATATTTATTATCATAAATATTTTAAAATTTGACTTATTTAATGTTCTCTGTAAGAAGATTCCATAAAAAATACATGTAACTATACCAACGGTTTTGAGAACCGTTGGTCTAGATTCTTTGATTTTGGGACCTATTCCAATGGTTTTGGACAAACCATTGGTATAGGGTCTCTATTATGGACCTATACCAATGGTTTGGCCAAAACCGTTGGTATAGGTCCAAATTAGTGATCTATACCAACGGTTTTGGCCAAACCATTGGTATAGGTCCATATAAGTGAACTATACCAACGGTTTTCCCAAAACCATTGGTTTATATCTTATTTCCAATAGTGGATGAATGGACATGCCATCCAAAATGTGAGTGTTTACAGAAGTGCAGTACACAGATGAATTCTTTGTAGATAAATAATGTTTTGTATAAATAACACTACATATGATGAATAGTTGTTTTGTGGATGAAGTTGCAATGCAGAGGAGATAATTTGCATAGGTAATTGAACTGATTTGTAACTAGTTTCCATGTTTACTGAATTATCAAGCATCAAATTCTTGATAACCACTATTTGATGCCTATATATTAAGCGGTGATTCTCAAATTATATTATGGGCACTGAAGTACAATGTAGAGTTAAATATAAAATCATTTTCACTCCCAATGTTTGGATCAAGTTCACAAATCAATAAAATCCCTTTCAGTTAGTATGCAGTAGTATATGTGAGTGAAAATATCAATTCAAAAAGAAATATATAATTGTGGAGACACCTATAGTGAGAAGTAAAGAGGAAAAATTTGAGGAAGAACTTATTCAGTGGAGTTTTTCATAATGTGATCATATGATATTTTGTTTATCTTTAAGGCTCAAAAGAAAAATTGTCATCAGTTATTGTAAAAGAAACCAACATTTAGAAGTGGTATTTCTTTTGTTGTTGTGTAATAATTTTTTTAATAAGGTAGTGTGAAACTTTTGTTCTAGTGGGACTCTATTCTAGTGAAGAAATGTATGTTGTAACCACTTGTGATTATAATGTAGAATATGTGACCGGGGATTCTAACTAATCACAGAAAGGAGTGGGATCATTTTGAGACTAAACCTTGTAAAAATATTGTGTGATTTATTTTTACTACATTTGGGAGAGCCCGAGTTATCATAATAGTGGATCAGATCCTAACGAGTCAACATAGGTTAGTTTCAAAAGAAAAAAAATTAAAAAAATCAACACTAATTAAACCCTGGAACGTGTGTCGTGACACATGAAAGTTTGAAAATTTATTAACCTACTTACTACTTTAGAAGCAGTGACCAAGGTCGAACCACATAGAGAATGCATGTTGAGACTAAGAATATCCTTTTAAAAAAATGTTCAGACAATTGAGTTTTAAAAGTGATTAACAACTAACACTTCTATAAAAAATATCAATTTAAAAATTACTATTTAAATTAACTAAAATAAAACTATCTAAGCAAACTAAATTTAAAAATAGAATAAACTGGTGAAGATATAAGTGTTAGAGTTGTGATGTTTACTTAGGTGCATGCAATACCAATTATTCACTTTCCACATGTGAATATTTATTTATTTATTTATTTATCATCAATTCCAAATTTAGCCAAAATATTATCTGGTATCATTATCTGATGTTAGATAGTATTCTAATTTTTACATAAATTATCCGTCATTTATTTCTCTATCATGATGAATAATTTTAGTTTCATTGTAGCATTGAATCAATTGAAATAATACAATGACTTGTTTCTCACAAAGTCGAAGTATCCTCCTACATTGGGTTCACTCACATGATATTAATTATTAGGTATCACTCATGAAAGTTTGAATGAGAGGACATACAAAATATTAGTTTTTCAATTAATATATTTATTTATTCAGAATTTGATCATGTGTGATTCACGATTCTCTCAATAACGTGATCAATTTTCATATAAATAAGTTCTCTGATGATCTCCCACCCATGATTACTTATTAGGTATCACATGAATGGGAACTAAAGCAGGTGTGTAGGGTCCAAATGACAATTAATTTAAATATAGATATAATTAATTAAATAAACATCCAATTAAAATTAATTCAAAATACAATAAAACATGGTTAAAAAATAATGACATGCCATTACTGTCACTTTCATCACAACTTCGACACCAAAAAAATTATCCCACCATGATGACTAAGCAACACATAAAATGATAAATAGAATTAACCATTCTCATGTCATTGAAATTTTCACTGGAATTCATCATTGATGATCACAAAATAATAATCACCACTCTACCCATTGTGAAAAAATTATCGCACCGGTATGCTCTATCACCGTGAAAATCACTCATCATTGTCAATCAACGAACTGTCACTGAAAATAATGGTGCTCATGTTGAAGGTGAGGATGTCATAGTAGACAAAGAAGGAGTTGGCTGCTCGGCTGGTGGTGCGCTCGGCTTGGTGTGGGTGTGTAGCGAAGGCCATGGTCTACTGGAGGGGTGTGTCTATAGGGAGATCCATTGGGGATGCCGAGAGGATGGCCTACTATTGGTCCTGACTGTAGAGGGGGGGGGGGGGTTGGGGGTGTTGGGGATGGGGGAGAGAGTAGGGTGGAGGGTCATGGGGGGAAGGGGTAGAGGGTTTTGGGGAGAGGGGGTAGGGGGTAGGGGGATGGGGGTGCAGTGAGGGAGAAGGGATAAGGGGATAGGGGGAGGGGGTGAAGGGGGGAAGAGGGGTGTAGAGCTGGGGGGAATGGGGCCGATCAGCCCAACTACTAGGGTTTCACCCTCTAGGGCTCATGGAGATGATCTCATGCAAGCAACTAAACAACATATATATAAAGTTAATTTTTTTAAAAAAACATAATAATAATATTAATAATAATAAATTAGAATTAAAATATAATTATTAGATATAAGTATACATAAATGTGTGTGTGTGTGCCTAAGATTAGATATACTAATATAATATATAATATATAATTAATGGTTAGATAAAATTTCAACCCATCCTAAAAAATATTAAAAGTTAATTTAATTTAATGAGAAAAAAATAATTAATACTACTACAATTAATAATAATACTATTTAAAACTAATAAAATAATAATAATAAACTGATAAAATTAATACTATTATTATTAAAACCACTAATATTAAAATTATATACAACAATATAATACTAATATAGGAAATTAATATAAATAATAAAAAATATTAATAAACTAATAAAAAAACTAAAATTAGAGAAACAAATAATAATAATATATTATTAAATATAATATATAAAATTAATATAAACTAAGAAAATACTAAATTACTAATATTAGTATATAAATTAACTAAAAATATCAAAATATCTAAAATACTACAAAACTGAAAAACAACCTAAAAATGATAAAAGTAGTTAGACAAATAATTAAAACTAAATTAAAAAAATTATAAGAATGTTAGAAAAATCAATGCACATAAAATCGTCCATGCTTAAATTTTTTCATGCCTGGGAAAAAATCAGAAAGAATACACAAGTGGACCCATCGACAAATCAAATATTCAAAATTACAAGTTATTTTTTTTGAATCCCTTTTACCTGTAAAATAACATTTTTAATTTAAAATTCCAAATTTCAAAAACATTTTATCTTCCTCTTACATTCCTTCAAAAAAATACACTCATGCATCATGTGACCTACCTCACCATCACTCTCACTATTCAAACATTTTGATCAAAGTTTTCCTCAATTCTCATACACATTCATGCTTACCATAATCTTGACATGAATTTCACATATCCAATAGTGGAAATCAAAAGAATGAACCAGTATATAGGGCTTCACATTAGGTTAAAATGTTTCTGATGCTAAGGGATGGTGGGTCATAAATGTTTTTGATAGTTTTTGGCAAAAAGGAGGGATGAATCTTGAAATAAATACATGATAAGTGTAAATATAAATTTCACCCTTAATATCTCACTCTCCCAAACTTAAAACATTGATTTTCCTCAAGCATATGATAATCCAATGTTTCAATCTTTTTTTATTTTTTCCTTTTCCTATTCTATTTTTTGGTACACAACTCACTCAAATAAGATGGATATGAAAAACTGGAGAGTATCAACTCCAAAACCCCATGAAATAAATGTTAGAAAAAATATCAAAGAAAGGTACACAAGTAGCGTGTATGATATTGCATCTCAATGAAAGTAGGTCAAATAGAAAACTCTTTAACTCCTAGAGTACTGAGTCATCACTTTCATAAGTATCCCCAAAAGCGAGGGTTACCACGTAATGACCAAAAAAGTACTCGTTGGAACAAAAAAGAATCTATATTCCCCTACCAAATACATGTAAATACATGATAAGTTTCAATCCAAATATCACCCTCAAAATCTCACTCCCCTACACTTAAAACATTGATTTTCATCAATAATATGATAATCTAATGTTTTGGTCTTTTTTCTTTGCCTTTTCCTCTTCTATTTTTAGGACGCAACTCACTAAAATAAGATGGGCATGAAAAAACGGTGAGTATCAACTCCAAAACCCCATGAAATAAATATCAGGAAAAGTCCCAAAGAACGATACACAAGTAGTGCGTATGCTGTAGCATCTCAGTTAAAGCAGGTCAAATAGAAAACTCTTTATCTCCTGGAGTAATTATTAGAAAAACATAATCGAAATAATAATAATAATAATAATAATAATAATAATAATAATAATAATAAAATTATAATTAAAATATAATTATTAGATATAAATATACATAAATGTGTGTGTTCATGTGCACCTAAAATTAGATATACTAATATAATATATAAAATATAATTAATGGTTAGATAAAATTACAACCTATCCTAAAAAGATAATAATAATATTAAATGTTAATAGAATTTAACGATAAATAATAATAATAAAAAAATTAATACTATTACTATTTAATACTAATATAATAATAATAAAAAACCAAAAAAATTAATACTAGTATTATTAAAACTATTAATATTAAAATGATATAAAATAATATAATACTAATATAGTAAATTAATATAAATAAAAAAATTTAATAAACTAATCAAAAAACTAAAATTAGTGAAATTAATAATAATAATATAGTGTTAAATATAATATATAAAATTAATATAAACTTAAAAAATACAAAATTACTAATTTTAGTATATAAATTAACTAAAAATTATAAAAATATTTAAAATACTAAAAAACTACAAAATAACCTAAAAACACTAAAATAAGTTAGATAAATAATTAAAACTAAATTAAAAAATTATAAAAATGTTAGAAAAATCAATGTGCATAAAATCCTCCACACTTAAATTTTTTCACACATCGTAAGAACAATAAGAAAGAATACACAAGTGGACCTGTCGACAAATCAATGCTTCAAAATTACAAGTTTAAAATTTTTACAATCTATTTTTACCCATAAAATATCATGGTTCATCTAAAATTCAAATTTTCAAAAACAATTTATCTTCCTCTATCATTCATTCTAAAAAAAAATTACACTCATGAATCATGTGACCTACCCCACCATCACTCTCACTGCTTAAAAAATTTGATCAAAGTTTTTCTCAATTCTCATACACATTCACGCATACCATAACTTTTCCATGATTTTCACATCTCCACTAGTGTAAATCAAAATAATTCACTAATATTGAGGGCTTCAAATTAGGTTAAAACGTCTCTGTGTCATGAACCAACTCGGGTACCCTGGTAACCTAATAAGCGATCCAATCATGACATATCCCAAAGGGTGTTCCTGATCCCCATGGGTTGAAAACTATAACATGAAATCATACAACATGAATGTGGGAATGAATTTTCCATAGAACATAGTGGAAGAAAGATAAACAAGTCAATGTGCACACAAAAGAAACTCCACTAGGAGTAATGTACCAGAATTCAACAAGGAATTAAAGCCCAAAGTACTACAACCCAAGTAATAAAACCGTAAAAAAACAACCCAATTCACTATAGACACAAATCACCACATCTAAGGTTCAACAACTGGATCCACCTCCAAATATCCTTTCCCCCTACTCGAACCCAGAAGGAGATAATCTACAAACACCCGAAGGCACAAGTACGGTGTGATCTAAAAATCCCAATAGGGTCTCACCAAGGATTCTATATCAAATTCCTATAATAGATTAACCAAATGAATGATTTCAATTTTAGAATAAATAAGTTTTTCATTTTAAAGAATATATAAAAAAATCATGCTATAAAATTCGAATGATGGAAAATAATTTAAGCAATGAATTTACAAGTGATGGAATATTTCTAAAAAAATGACTTAAATAAAAATTTTATATAAAAAAATTTATATAAATTCAGAATGCATGTAAATTAGTTCAACAACATTGGTATATATTTATATCTCAAATATAAAACAAGCGAGCAACAAGGTTATCTTCCAAATTGGTACAAAAGTTCCAGGCTATAGGACTTCACACTCTCTAAGTGATCACAAAAATATATGTATATTTACGTCCCTCTCACACTATCCAAAGGTGACTCATCACTATCCCATCGGGGATGAGACTCATTGTATTTATGTTTTAGAACATTATATAGGCATAAAGTGTGTCCAAATAACTTGCAAACTACCTAAGTATTGCATGTGGTCTTATATAATCAATGATGAGAAATTTATTTTAAGACTTATTAAAATAAAATTAAATCCTATTCCTCCTATTTAAAATGAAAATTTTCCATTTAAAAATCAAAATAGGTTTTTAATAAAAAACATGCATCTTTAACAAGATAAAACCATTGGGTTTCAATCAAAATATTTTAAGCCATTTTAAAAAGTTTGAAATAAATTAAAAACCAATTCCATCAATTTCACAATTAATTTCCACAATTAAATTCAACAATTTAATTAAAATATCTTCCATCAAATATCACAATTTAAATTGAACAATTTAAATCAACCAATTTCCATAAACAAACCCTAATTCAATGGAATTGGGGGTTTTCCTAATGTTCGTGCCAAAACCATTTCAAATCTACCAATTCCTTGAAATTGGATTTTATAAAATAAATTGAAATAAAGTTTGAGAAATTTAATTTAAATCAACCATTTAAATAAATTAAGCAATTTCAAGTTTAATCAATTTGTCCAAATGGGACAGAACCACCCACCTTTTTTCTGAAACTCAACACTCGCAATGAAACCCGTCGATGAGAACAAAGGTGTAGAATACCTGAAAAAAACATAGAGATGATATCCAACATCAATAATCATATATCCATCAATTTTAGGATGATCTATTGAAATCCCGAAGGAGGATAAAGAGAGAAAGATAAATAATGAGGGATAAATCTTACCTAGAAATCACACCGCCAACACAACGATGACCGAATGGTGAAAGAGAGGATAATGAAGGGTTTAAGAGCTTCAAGATTTCTTGAGGAAGGATTTGGGTTGAGAGAAAAAAAATGGAGTGGAGGAAAAAAGATATCTCAACCATGCTTCCCATTTAAAAACTGTAGTTGGGGTATTTCATGATGTGTAATCCCACTACAAGTCGTGAAATGGTTAAGTTTCATAACCTCCAAAAAAACTCCACTTTAAATGAAAAAATGTTCATTAAATGTCTCATGACATGTAAAGGCTTATCATGTCATGTAACCTTTAATAGTGTTAATCTTTTCAAAACATGAACCTTCTCATGGTATGCACCTAGTGACCATTACACATCGTGTAACCTAGTTACACAGAGAGTAACCCTCCGACAGCCTGTAGAAAAGGCCGGTTAAAGCTGAGAGTCAAAAAAATCTATAAATTCACCATTTTAGGTATCCTCCCAATGAATTCTCAACCATACCAAGTCAAAAAAAAAGAAAAAACCACAACAAGTTTAAATACATACCTATCATATCAATAAAGAGATGTTATAATCTCCCTACCATAAAAACTTTCTATCCCTAGAAATCCTATGAAGAAGCTTTTATTCCAAAAAGATAAGGTCACTTCTCTCTCATAAGTTCCTCACATTTCCATGCCTCATGATTATTATAACCATTCTTCCCTAGCACATGAACCAAATTTTACATCCTTCCATGAAGTACCTTGGTCTCAGAATCAATTATCATGATTGTCCGCTCAATCAAAGATAAATCAGGTTCAATCTCAAGATCACTTCAGCTCAAAACATGATATGGATCAAATAAATACTTTCTCAGCTACGATTCATGGAATATTTTATGTATTGATTCTAGATTTGGTATAAGTTCTAAATGGAATGCAACTTTACCCATCTATTCAAAAACCTCAAAAGGTCCAACAAAATAAGGATCAAGTTTCCCTTGTTTCCTAATCCATCAATGACCCAACTGGGGTGAAAATTTCAAAAACACCTGGTCATCAACTGATAACTCCAAAGGTATATGATAATGATCTTCATAAGACTTATATCAGCTCTGTGTTTTCAACATTATCTAAAGAATTAACTGAATCTTTACTGTCATCTCTTGCACCAAGCTTGGTTCATCTAAAGAACTTTTACCAATATCTGACAAAAAAAATAGGGATTTACACAGCTGGTCATACAAGGCCTAAAAAGGTTCCATTATTATCAAAGACTGGTAACTATTGTTATAATAAAACCAAACAAATCCCAAGTGATTATCCCAATCCCCATCGAAGTTGAGAACACAAGCGTGAAGCATATCCTCAAGAATATGCATAGCTCTCTCTGTCTGGCTATCTGACTGTGGATGGTAGGCCATGCTGAAATGAAACTTATATCTTAGTGCCTCCTGAAGGCCTCTCCAAACATGATAAGTGAACTGATAATCACTATCAAAGACTATAGTATATGGAACTCTATTCAAATGAACAATCTCTATCACATAGAGATTTACGAACTCCTCAAATTTGGCTATATCATGAATGGGTATGAAGTGAGTCGACTTGGTCCACCTGTCGATCAAAACCCATATCTCATTCTTCTCTCTGGGTACAATGAAACCTGAACACAAAGTCCATATATATCTCATCCCACTTCCAAGTAGGGGCTGGATGTGGCTGAAGTAAACCTAAAGATTTATGGTGCTCAACCTTAACCTTCTAGCATGTATAACATCAGGAAAAAAACTCAGTAATTCCCCGTTTCATACCTAGCCACCAAAACTACCACCGCATTTCACAAAACATCTTAGTGGTTCCTATGTGTATATACCACTAGGAATTATGAAAATACCTCATCACAACCTTTCTTTCTTCTAATGGCACAACAAAGTGATCCCGATAGCATAGAACACCCTCTTTGTAAAATGACCACTGGGTAACTGTATCCCCCCATAAATAGATTCTATATTTCTAAGAAATTCATCATTAAGATCTTGATCCTGAAGAATCATTTCAAGAAGATCATAAGTCAACTGAACACCGACTAAAGAAACTTCAACCCCTTTATCCTGAACTCCAATATGCAACTGTGTAAAGAGAGCCATCAAATTCCACTCTTCTAAAGATTCTTTTACTGCTTGGGTTAGATGTTTCCTGCTCAATTCATCTAAAATGATGTTCCCTTTCCCCAGGGTGTAGGTAATGTCAATTTAAAAAGATTATAGGTATTCCACCCAAAGCCTTTGGTAGAGATTCAAATCTTTTTGAGAGAAGATATAACTCAAGATTTTGTGGTATGAATACCTAGTAAACCTTACCCTAAAAAGTTAGTGGCACCAACTCTAAAGTGTGTGCATCAAAGATGAATGTTCAAGGTCATGGGTAGGATAATTATTATTTTGTAGCCTAATATGAAGAGATCCATAAGAAACTACATGATCTCCCTGCATAAGAACACAACCCAATCCTGAACCCGATGCATTAGAGAAGACCACATAGTCATGCTTGACCTTTGGAAGAGTCAACATCAGCACAGTTTTCAAAAGACATTTCATCTCAAAAAAGGAATTCCTACATTTATCATTCCAAGAAAACATCACCCCCTTCCAAGTTAGAGCAGTCATTAGAGAATCCAACTTTGATAATTCCTTCACAAACTGATGATAATATCTAGAAAAATGGAAAAATATCTAAATCTCGAAGATATTTCACAGTTTATCCCAAGTTATAACAACCTTCACCATCTTAAGATCAACTGATATACCCTATTCAGACACCACATTTCCCAATAATTTCACTTCTAGAATCAATAAATCACACTTCAAAAGCTTGGAATAATGTCAGTTATTTCTTAGTAGTCTCAGAACTATTCTATGATTATGCATATGATCCTCCTCAGATTTTGAGTAAACAAGGATGTTGTCCACAAATACTACCACAAAGGTATCCAGATACTCATGGAAAATCCTATTCATCAAACCCTTGATAGGAGTATTTTTTATAACAAAGGGCATAACAAGGTACTCATAATGGTCATACCTACTTCAAAAGGTAGTTTTATGCATGTCAGATTCTTTTATCCTCAACTAATGGTAACCAGATCGAAGGTAAATATTTGGAAACAACTTTTCCCAATTCAAATAATCAAATATATCATCAATCCATGGAAACAAATATTTTTTCTTTATCTTAACTCTATTTATATTTTGGTAACAACACATAAGTAAATAGAACCACCATCCTTCTTAGCAAAGAGAACTAGCATTGCCCAAGGTAAAACACTTAGACGTATAAAGCCTTTCTCAAGAAGATCATCCGACTAGGAATTTAACTCTTTAATTTATACTAGATCTATATAGTAATAGGGAATAGAAAATAGTTGAGTACTAGGAATTAAGTTGATGGAAAATTTGACCTCCCTTACCAGTGGAAAACCAGACAAATCAGAAGGAAACACATCGGAAAACTTAATAAAAACTAGAGGGAGATCACCGCTCAATGATTCTCACTCTAGATTAAAATTGAACATTGATATTACCTTCCTTAGTTATAGATAAAAAGGTCT
This sequence comes from Viscum album, assembly GCA_963277665.1. Lineage (NCBI taxonomy): Eukaryota > Viridiplantae > Streptophyta > Magnoliopsida > Santalales > Viscaceae > Viscum > Viscum album. The sequence continues at coordinate 1,375,915,871 of OY728152.1, read as the reverse complement.
AGATCTGCTCGACCTTGGGTCTCATTCTCCTTGAAAGACAAGATACACACCACTGAGTGTAGTAAGGTAGACTCGTCGAAGATAAAAAATTAATCCGGTCTTTATTATAAATGATCCAATCCATTCTGAAAATGATTCCAAGAGGTTTCATTTTAAGGACTAGAAAATTTCAAGCCATCTTGACATTTGACAGAGATAAGACACAAATAGGACTACATAGACCCTTCTCTCTCTTTGTTACAAGGGGTGTAGTAATATCCATTTCACAAGATAAAATATCTATACAAAGATTTAGAATATTAACAATATGGGTAGAAATAAATGAATGATATGAACTAATATAAAATAGAGCATTCACTAATGGAGAAGTTATAATAATGGTACCTATCACAGTCATTGGACCCATATCCACTTCCTCTAGAGAATATTCCATTGCGTGAAGTAGCTTCATTCAGGATGTTTGTGGTTGGAACCCTTTTATACGTGAAGCATCTGATTTTATTGTAGTTTTAGGAGGAGTTGATGATATTTTTCTATTACACAGAGTAGAAAAGATATAACATAATCTCTGTAAGTGTCCTGAACATCCGCATGAGCTATAGTTCTTGGGTGCCTCAATGAAAACCCTCTTAGAATGTATTGGCTTGCCACACTGATAGAAATTCAAAGGACTTACTCCTATAATTATAGGAGGCCTAGAAAAACTCTTCCATTGAGAACTACTAAAAGAATCATCACACTTCCACTTTCACTCGAAGGAACTGATATTTCCACCGGGAGAAAAATAAACTCCCATCAACCCCGAATTTTCTGCCAGGTCTATCTCAACCATCATCGCCCAAAACCATTGACTTTGAATAGAACTAGTTGGTGAAAATAACCTTGAAGTATTTCTATGCTGGGTCCTTATGTTTCTTTTCCATAACCATCATGTCCCACCATCTCCTACTCGGTCCTTCCAGCATGAAGTTGGGACATTTCACCTTGATCTCATCTGGTGTCTCCAAGAACTCAAATAGACGTTCTATGCTTCCAAACCATTCATAATCATGTTGATGATCAATGTAACCTTTTAAAACTAGTGGATTATGGTGAAGGAACTCTTGTGAATGATTCTGAAGAACATACCCTTAAGGATCTACAGTTGGAGCCTGAATGGGTACTGAAGGTGGTGCCTGTCTGAGAGCTTGGAAAGTGTGTACAATCACCTTCACTTGATTTGGGTCCACTGGGGATTCGCTCGCTGTGGTTCAGTAGTATATTTCTCCTAGAACCAATTTATATATCTTTTCAGATGCATGATGCTCCACAATATCATCAGGCAAGATGGAAGACATCAAATTAACATTCAAATTGAGAAATAAAGGAAATTAATCCCAACATATAGAATAAAAAAGATTTGGATTTCACTATATCTAAATCTCAATAGAGTAAATACTAGAACTAATCCACAAGACGTCATTCCCTAACCACCCCTGAAGATTTAAGGTTCATTGTGGTTAGATCTGGAAAAACAATCAATCACAACTACCTCCTAAGTCCTGACAAGATTTCAAAAATTCATACTGACTTCAAGAAAAAATCTCAACAGCCTCCTCTAATACCATTTTTTCACGAACCATCCCGGGTACCCTGGTAACTCGATAACTGATCTAGTCTTGACATAGCCCAAAGGGAGTTCCTGATCCCCATGGGTTGGTGACTAGCACCTGGAATCACACAACATGAAAGTGGGAACAAATTTTCCACAGAACATAGCAGAAGAAAGATAAGCAAGTCAATATGCATACAAAGGAAACTCCATTAGGAGTAACATACCAGAATTCAACAAGGCATTAAATCCCAAATTACTACAACCCAAGTACTAAAATAGGAAAAAAACCAAGTCCCTAAGGACATAAATCACAATATACAAGTTTCAATAACTGGATCCACCTCCAAAATATCCTTTCCCCCCACTCAAACCTGAAAGGAAATAATCTACCAACACCTAAAGACACAAGTAGGGTGTGAGATAAAAATCCTAGTAGGGTCTCACCAAGGATTCCATATCATATTCCAATAATAGATTAACCAAAGGAATGATTTCAATTTTAGAATAAACAAGTTTGGTATTTTAAATCATATCTAAAAAATCATGTTATACAATTCAAATGATGGAAAGTATTTTAATAAACAACTTTACAAGTGATTTAATATTTCTAAAACAATGTATTAAATATATTTTTTATATAAAATAGTTAACTAAATTTAGAAGGCATGTAAATAAGTTCAACAACATTGTTATATATTTATATCTCAAATTAAAACAAGCAAGCAACATGTGCATCTTACAAATTGGTACAAAAGTTATAGGATATAGGACTCTGCACTCTCTAAGTTATCACGAAAATATGTGTATGCACATGTACCTCTGACACTAGAAAAAGATGAATCATCACCTTCCCATCAGGGATGTGACATTTTGTATTTACGATTTAGAAAGTTGTATAAGCATAGAGTGTGTCCAAATAACTCAAAAAATACCTAAGGCTTGTATGTGATCTTACACAATTAATGATGTGGAATTTATTTTAAGACTTCTTAAAATACAATTAAACCCCATTCCTCCCACTTCAAATTCCAATTTCCCATTTAAAATCCAAAATGTATTTTTAATAAAAAACATGCCTCTTTAACAAGATAAAACCACCGGGTTTCTATCAAAACATTTTAAGCCATTTTCACAAGTTTAAAATCAATTCAAAACCTATTAGATCAATTTCACAATTCATTTACACAATTAAATTCAAAAATTTAATTAAAATAGTTTCCATCAAATCTTACAATTTAAATCAAACAATTTAAATCAACTAATTTCCTTAAACACTCCCCAATTCAATGGAATTGGGAGGTTTCCCAATTTTCATTCCAAAACCATTTCAAATCTCCCAATTCACTGAAATTGGGTTTTAGAAAATAAATTGAAAGGAATTTTGAGAAATTGAATTTAAATAAACAATTGAAATAAATCAATAAATTTCAAGGTTAATCAATTTGGCCAAACAGGATGGAACCACCTACCTTTCCCCCGAAACTCAACACTCGTAACAACACCCATAAAAAGGAACAAAGGTGTAGAAGACCTCAAAACACAACATAGAGACAAGATCCAACATCAAGGATCATTGATACATAAATTTTAGGATGATCTATTAAAATACCAAAGGAGTAGAAAGAGATAAAGATGAATAATGCGGGAGAAAGCTTACCTAATAATCACACCACCGACACAATGATGATTGAACACTGAAATAGAGTATCCAAAAGGGTTTTAGAGTTTCAAGATCAATTGGGGAAGGATTTGGGTCAAGAGAAATTAAATTGTATAAGAGGAAAAAAGTGATCTCATCCACGCTACCCATTTAAAAAACTATAGTTGGGGTATTTCATGACGTGTAATCCCACTACACATTGTGAAATGGTTAAGTTTTATAACCACCAAAAGTGCATCACTTTAAATGAAAAACTATTCATTAAATGACTCATGACATGAAATGGCTCATCACATAATGTAACCTTTCATGGTGTGAATCTTCTCATGACATGAACCTTCTCACAGTGTGCCCCTATAGACCATTACGCATCGTGTAACCTAGTTACACGGTAAGTAACCCTACAAAAACCTGTAGAAAAGGATGATTAAAAATGATAGTTCAAAAAATCTTTGACTTCACCATTATAGGTATACTCCCAATTCATTCTTAAACATACCTAGTCAAAAAAAAGGAAAAACCACAACAAGGTTAAAGGCATACTTTTTAGATCTGTAATGTGATGTTACACTCTGAGGCTGTAAGATGGTGATTCATAAATTATTTTTGACAATATTTGGAAAAAAGGAGGATTTAATCTTGAAATAAATACATGATAAGTGTCAATCCAAATGTTACCCTCAAAATATCACTCTCCTACACTTAAAAATTTATTTTCCTCAAGCATATAATAATCTAATGTTTTTCTGTTTTTTTATTATCCTTTTCTTCTTCTATTTTTTAGGACATAACTCGCTCAAATAAGATGGGCAGGAAAAATTGGTGAGTATCAAATCCAAAACCCCATGAAATAATTATTAGAAAAAAATCCCAAATAAAGGTACACAAGTAACACATATGTTGTAGCAGCTCAGTGAAAGTAGGTCAAATAGAGAACTCTCTTACTCTTGAAGTAACAAGTCATCACTTTCATAGGTATCCCCAAAAGCAAGGGTTACCATGTAATGACCAAAAAAGTACTCATTTTAAAAAAAGAATATATATTCCCCTATCAAATACATGTAATGAATGTGGCTACTCTGAAATAGAACACATATGACCATGATGATATAACATCAATCCATGTTCATCAAATGAATCATTGTCTCTCAAAGAACCCTCTCTATGAATAAATATCTTCCCCACACTTAGATCGAAAATAATCATACAAATATTCAATAATTGGGTAGGTAAGGGTATCAGTTGTTGGATCATCCAAGAAAAGGATTCTTCATGGATTATAAGGCTGCATGATGGAGAAAATATATGGGTGGATCAGTGGGTCAAAGGGGATAGAAATCTAAAACAAATACCTCAATCATTTCAGTGAAACTTTCAAAATTACTATCAAATTAATGAAAAAACATGGTAAGTTCTATAAGACATAAAAGGATCAAGATTCCATCAAGAAAAATAGAAAAAATAGATGAGGGAAAAAATATGCCAAAATACTCATGGGTATAGAAATAATATGTTGGACACCACAAATAATCATGAGTGAAAATAAAGGTCTCACAAATATAAATGTTTTTGAAAAACATTTTCAAAGCATGAAATAATATCAGCAATCATATAAATCTAGGTATCAAGGATTAAAGTATTCCAAATAAGAATCATGTACTCAAACTGCCTAGGGATATAAGTGGTATGCCACTCACCGTGTTATGAAAAAAATGTAGCCATTTTCATGTGGGTTCAAATAATGATAAGAATGTTAGTTTTATTTCATTTTTAAAATATTTTTTTTTGAGTTAGTTATTTTACATGGTGTTTTTGGAAGCATAAAATATGGTAAAAATAAAACACTTCCCTGTGTAAGTATAGATAGGCACAGGAAGGCTGCTTGTATCTGATGAATCTCCAGAAATTATGTAACCTATAAAATATACACATGGAAAAAACATACCCACATAATATCAAAGAAGTCACACCATAATAAAAATTACATGGATGATAAAAATATAAATGATTAATTTAGATCCACTGTAGTGTTAGGAGAAAATATATTGCAGTAAATACATGCCATTTTATTAAAAAAACTAAATGAGATGAAACTAAATGTAGTGAAAGGAAAAAAATGATGGATTGCCTACCATTGAGTGTTAAATTTACATTTTCTTTAGACAAACATTGTTGAAACACCACTAAGATCAAACATAAATGTATAATTTGAATCTGCTTATTTATCAGTGGGAGTGTAGAATCCATTCATCGAAAAGAAAATTATCCTAGAAGTTTCAAAATATCTCAACAAAAACTTGTCAAGAAAATTGATGGGTCTAATTAAATGAAAATATCCTAGAACATAAGGGAATAGATATACCTATTCTTAAGAAAGAACCACAAAATAGGTGAATTTTGTGCAAAGGGACTCATTAAGAAGATCACCAACATTAAATTTTTAAATTTTTAAAAGTGAAAAAATTCCTTTACCAGACTCCTTTAGTAGTTGGATTATATTCATCCTATCATTGGATGTAGTATTTGGGTTGATGATGTATCCAAATTTGTTTTCACCACCAACCACTAGCATAGGTAAATCCACTAGTTTCCAACTCAATTTAGGATCAATTCCTGGAGCAAGAAGGGTAGACTCTATTAGAGTAGGTGACTCCATTGTGTCAAGAATGATAGTTTTTAGAAGTTTCTTCTATACTACCCTCATCATATTTCTTCATTGGAACACATGGAACCACAAAATCAAGATCCTATATAAAATATCATTCTTAAATTTTTTTAGAAAATTATGAGTGTTCTATACCACCAATTCTGATTTATATTCTAACTCTTGAAATGTTTTATAAGTCTCTATTTTGGAAAAAATTCTAGACTCACAAGGATTTTCTTAAAGAATCGATTCAATTCCATTTGAAGTGAAGTCCTCTTGTGTGTGTAAATTCATGTTGTATTGGTTAAATTATTAATCTATCATGGTAAAGAAGGGTCCTAATTCAATGTACTCTTAATAATAAAAATGTGTAATTTTATAAACATTGTATGTTTCTTTTTTCACTTTGGGATGTACAGGTTGTGAACTCACAAAATAAGGACATGAAATCAAATTTTCTAAGGGACCATTATGTTCAAAAGGGTGGAAGAATAAGATCTCATATTATTTAAATGTGATTAGATTTAAATAATTACATTATGAGGGAGAGGATTCATCAATGGTATGATAAGAGGGCAGATCAATCTCATTATTAGAATTGGGAAATGGGTGTTGTTCAAATGGAACATCTACTGCACTCTCCTCAAAATAATTGTTCTAAATTAGATCATCAAGTGGCAGTGAGGTGGATAGTTTGGAAGGATGATTCATTTGATTTCCTAAATTCTTTAATTGATTTAAAGATATTTTTTGATGAAAGAAACATCACATTAAATTCATCTTGAATTTCAAACCTCCAATTTGTCTTAGTGTTAGCAGAAACCAACATGCTCCCAATTATTGAATCATTTGGTTCACATGAATTATTGAGTTCTAAATTTTCAGGAATGCATTGACTTTGAAAATGATAAAATTGTGGGTAGGAAATAGAACTAGAATATAGTGAAGGATTCTTGCATGTATCATGAAATGGACTTGAATGAAAATAATTATAATAATTAGTATTAAATTGAGAGCTCATGTGTGGTGAATAATTATACATCATACCTAGAGATGTGACTAGATAGGGTGGGTATTGATTGTAGCTGTATGGTGCTGACCATGTCATTTAGAAATTAGGGGTGTCTTGAAATTACATAAAATGAAAAATTCCCAGAGTAGTAAACTGAACCTTTTTGTTTGTTTTTTAAACCTTTTTTTTGACCTAAATCACTCTTTTAAAGAAACTCCTAATGATACTTTCCCCCCGAAAATGAAACCATAAATTTGGTACACATGTCACAACGCATGCAAATTTGAATATTTTTAATCCTATTAACTACTGTAGAATTAGCATGTAGGGTCTAACCATAGAGAGAATGTGTGTAGACACTAGGAATATCCTTTTAGAAAAATATTTAGACAGATGAGTTTTAAAAGTGATTAATAACTAAAACTTCTAAAATCCAAACGACAATTTAAAAATTACTGTTTAAATTAACTAAAATAAAAATATCTAATAGAACTAAATTGAGAATATATATGAAACTGGTGGAGATGGAAGTGTGAGAGTTGTGACGTCCATTTAGGTGCATGAAATAATAATTATTATATTTTCACATCTGAATATTTATTTATTTGATTATAACTAATTCAAAATTTAACCAAAATACTATCAGGAACCATTTTTTGATGTTAGATAGTACTATAATTTTTACACAAATCACCCATCATTTCATTCTCTGTACTGGAAAACAATTTACACGTCATTGTAGCATTTAATCACTTGGTAAAATATAACGAACCATTTCTCAAAAAGTCTAAGTATCTACTCATGTCGAGTTCTCTCACACGAGATTACTTATTATGTGTCACTCATGAAAATTTTAAAGACAAAGCACATAAAATATTAATTTTTCAATTAATATATTTATTTATTCAGAATTCAATCATGTGCAATTTATGATTCTCTCACGCATGAAATCAATCTTCAGATAAAAAAATTATCTGATGATCTTCCACCCATGATTACTTATTAGGTATCACATGAACGGGCACCAAAGATGGTGTGCAGGGTCCAAATGAAAATTAATTCAAATTAATATATAAATAATTAAATAAATATCCAATTAAAATTAATTAAAAGGTAATCAAACATGGTTAAAAAATAATGACATTCAATTACCGTCACTTTCATCGAAACTCTGGCACCAAAAAATTAGCCCACCATGATGATGACATGACACATAAAATGATAAAAATAAGTCATCATGCTTGTGTCATTGCGATTTTCCCCACAATCCACTGTTGAAGATCGCAAAATAATAATCACCACTCCGCCCATCATGAAAAATGATCATCCTGGTATGCTCTATCACTGCACAAATAACTCATCACCATCAATTAACAAACTATCACTAAACATTATGGTACACATGTGGTAGGTGAGGATGTCGTTGTAGATATTTTAGGAGTTGTCCACTCGACTGGTAGTGAGTTCAACCTGGCGTGGGTTTGCAGTGGAGGTCGTGGTCTTCTGGTGGTGTACGCCTATAGGGAGATCCGCAGGTGATAAAGGTAGGATGACCTGCTATTGGGAAGGACCGTGGAGAGAGGGGTGAGGGAGAAGGGGTAAGGGGTGTTGGTCTATTGGGGGGATAGGGGAAGGGGGTGGGGGTGGCTTTAGAGAGGGGGCCAGGGGATGGGTGGGGCAGTGGGTGAAGGGGGTGGCTTGGAGGGGGGATGTGTGTGGGTGGGGGTGAGGCGTAGAGTGGGGGGAATGGGGTCGATCAGCCCAGCTGCTAGGGTTTCACCCTCTACAGCTTGTGAAGATGATCCTATACAAACAACTAAACAACATATATATAAAGTAAAAAAATTATAGAAAAACATAATGAGAATAATAATAATGATGATGATAATGATAATAGTAATAATAATAAAATTAGTATTAAAAGATAATTATTAGATATAAATATACATAAATGTGTGTGCGTGTGTTCTCCTAAGATTAGATATACTAATATAATATATAAAATATAATTAATGGTTAGATAGAATTACAACATATAATAAAAATAAAAATAATATTAAATGTTATTATAACATAATGATAAATAATAATAATAAATTAATTAATACTACTACAATTAAGACTACTACTATTAAATAATAATATAATAATAACAAAAATAATAATAAAATTGATACCATTATTATTAAAACTACTAATATTAAAATGATATAAAATAATATAATACTAATATAGGAAATTAATACAAATAATAAAAAATATTAATAAAAAAATAAAAAAACTAAAATTAGGGAAACTAATAATAATAATATGATGTTAAATATAATATATAAAATTAATATAAACTAAGAAAATACTAAATTAATAATATTAGTTTATAAATTAACTAAAAATTATCATAATATCTAAAATAATACAAAACAACCTAAAAATAATAAAATATTTTAGACAAATAATTAAAACTAAATTTAAAAATTATAAAAATGTTACCAAAATAAATGCACATCCAACCCCCTTTCTTAGTGGTGAAACTCCTCCTAGGCACTTCAATTGGTATAAGAGCATCATGTTCCCTCTATCAAGATCCACTAAGTACTGAATATGGATAATTTTAATTCTGTCAACAGTCAGGGTGTTCTTACTTTCAATGGAGAGAATGACCATAGTTAGAAGAATAATATGTTTTCTTATCTTCTATCTCTTGGAATTGAAGTTAAAGATGTTGTTCCTATTGTATTCCCACATATTATTGATGAAGCTATTATGAATTTTATCAAGAAGATAAATATGGAAGTTGATATAAAAACTCAAAATTCCATTTTGATGTCTCTTTTAAAAAAAAATTTACACAAAGGTTATGAGAATCAAAAATTCCAAGGAAATTTAGGATAAATTGGAAAGTAGTTATGAAGGAAACATGAAATTCAAGGAGGCAAAATTGAAAATTTAAAGAATAAAATTTGAAGATATCAAGATGAGTGAAGAATATAATATTAATTATTATTTCACAAGAGTCAATGAAATTTTCAAAAATATTTAGGGTTTTAATGAAATACTGGATGAATCAACTATAGAAAAAAAACTAATGAGAAATTTTCCTGATAGGTTTGATCCTAAAGTATCAGATTTAAATACAAAGATAATATTACTATTGATTAATTACATAACATACTCATTGCATATGAAATGTGTAAGATCCTAGTTTTCAAGAAGAAGATAATAGTTAAGATAGATTTTGAATCCATAAGAAAGCTCAAAATCAGAGATGATGAAATGTCAAAATCAAGTGATTCTGATGATGAAAATAAAGATAAATATTTTAACACGATCATTTCACTTGTATAAAAAATATTCAACAAGGGAAAGTTTAGGGGTAAAGGTAAATTACCACAAAGGTAATATACCTGTAATGACATTGTACATTTTTATATAAATTATCCTAATAAGAACTCTATGTATCTTGAGATAGATGATAAAAAACCACAGAAAAAGAAATAGAAAAAGAGATCAAAAGGAACAACCAAATTTGATGGAAGGACGAAGAAATTATTTAAAAGTAAAAGAAGGAGTTTAGTGAGCAAGTAATATGAAGCTATTTTCACCACAAGTAATCAATAAAAAGATGAAACTAACTTCATAACTCATGTTGAAAAATGGTTTGACACTTTCAAAAGTGAAGATGATGAAAGTGAATTAATAGAGATAGATAACATATTAAAAAATTAATTAGAATATTTTCTTTAGAAAAACATAAATCTCAAGAAGGAGAAGAGAATATTATTGAAAGAAAAATAAATGATAACTAGGAAAAAAGAAGTTTGTGAAAATAAATAGATTAATTACATTGAATAAATAAAAAGACACAAAATAAAAGTGGATAAAATGGAAAATATGGTAAATGATCTTGTAGAAAAAAAGTTTCTCAAAGAAAAATAATTTTAAAATAATCAATATAAATTTCTTGAAGTATATAATAGTTTGAAAATAATTAGATAATATTTCTGCAAGGATGTTGAGGTCGAGGTAGAATCATCACAAACTGATGAAAAGAGTGTTTCAAATAAGAAAGTTTATTCAACACTCAATGAATCTCAAAATAAATCTATTATCTCTAACAATGCAGGTCCAAAAATAAATTCTAGACAAGTATGGAATATTAAGACTAGTGAAAACCCATCATCTAATTCAAAGGAAGAAATAAATTCTTCAATAATATTTTTTCCTCTAGAACAGTTTCAATATTAGTATATGAAAAAACAACAACAAAAATCTTCAAGACATGGCTATTATTAGTTGGAAAGATCAATGTTCAGAGGAAAATGCTAGTCTTGTGGAGTGTTTGGGTGAAAAGAATATTTATGTTAGTATAAAAGGTCTCCACTAGAAATTAGACATGAAACAAGGGATAAATATCCTGTAAAAAGGTGGGAAAATTTTCAAAATAAGAAAGAAATCAACATAAACTCATCCTATCTGCCAATAAAAAACAAATTTTATTATTTAAAATAAATTTTTGGCAGATGTGATCAGAAATTACATATTGATAAATAGTGCATTAATATTATTCTTTAAAAAAAAATTAATATTATGAAAGGAAATAGATTTCAACAAATTAATGAAGAAAAGTATCTTTTTTCTTAAGTGTCTTTGAAAGCTAGTAGAAAAACCAAGTCATGGATTCTTGGAAGTGGATATTCTTCACACATGACTGGTGACACAAAAAATATGATCAACATTGAGAATCATGAAGAAGGATTAGTGATATTTAGAAATGATTTTTCACTGAAAATTAAGGGATTTAGAAAAGAAAAGATAGAAGCCCAAAATCTGAATTCCAATATTGTGTTATTTGTTGACAGGATAAATCAAAATTTTCTCAATGTTATCCAACTTTTTGATGATAGACATGAGGTGTTGTTTAAAAAGGATTCATGTATCATCAAAATCACAATGGATGGAAGAATTACCATTGAAGGAAAAAAGAACCAATGGTAATCTATTTCAATTTAATGGCTCTATCAATTCCTTTAACTTGAGTGAAAAAGATGAAAACAACCTCTGAATAGAATGATTTTCCATCTTGGTCAAAGGAGTATAATTAAAATATCAAAGAATGATATTATGAGATACTTTACCAAGATAAAGAGAGAAAGAGATGAAATATGTGAAACTTTTCAAAAATGGAAATTATCCCAAAGTTCACACAAAGGGGTGGATATACTATCTTCTGGGCCCCTTGAACTTATTCATACTCACTTATGAATCCCAATGAGACAAAGTTCTACCAAAGGTGATCTATATTTCATTAAATTTATTAATGATTATACTCAGATGACTAATGTCATGTTTATCAAGTACAAGTCAAAGGGATCTAAAATGTTCAAAAAATTTAGAAGGAAAATTGTGAATGAGACGAGTCTCTATATCAAGAAATTGAGATCAGATAATGGTAAAGATTTTATTTATGATTCTTTTGAAATTTATCTTTACAAACATGGAATTAAGCATCAGTAAAACACACCATATACCCCACATCAAAATGGGATAACTGAAAGAAAAAAAAGAAGCATAGTTAATATGGGAAGGACTGTGTTAGATGAAAAAATATCTCAAATTATTTCTAGATAGAATCTATTTTTGCTACCATACACATAAAAAACAGATGTCTACTAAGAAAAAAAACAAAAAAGACAACATACGAAATGTGGTAGAAAAAAATACAACTGTTAAATACTTTAGAGTTTTTTGAATCCCTTTCATTATAAATATCAAGAACATCAATCTGGGAAAATTTGAAGAAAAATCAGAGGAAGGAATTTTCATGGGATACTTATTCGTTGGTAGAGTATACAGATATTGTAATAAATGGATAAACAATATATTTGACTATAGTGATGTCAAAATTATTGAAAACAATAACAAATCATATATCAGTGTTGATGTATATTCAAAAGATTTGATGGAACATGGTATCAAAATGGAACATAAGAATGATGAAGCAACCAAGAAATAGCCAAATATTATTGATATTGATTCTAAACATACCAGTGATGAAGATGAAGCTAATGAAAATAAGATAAAATGATACAACAAATTTAAGAAACACATTGAGACTAAAAATATCATTGTAAATCAACATGATCTAGTTCAAACTAGAATAATATTGAGAATTGAAGACCAAATTGCACTTATTTCTCAAATTAAACCTCATAAATTAGCATAAGAAATTGAGAATGAATAATGGATACATGATATGAATGAGTAACTTGATCAGATTGAAAATAAATCTACATAGGATCTTGTATCAAGACCTAAAAATAAAAATGTCATTGGAACCAAGTGGGTTTTCATAAATAAGATAAATGAGAAAGGTTAAGTATCTAGAAACAAAACTACGCTGATGTGAAAATGATATTCGCAAATGGAAGGAATTGAATTTAAAGAAACTTTTGCACCAGTAGCAAGACTATAAACCATTTGAATGTTTTTTGAAGTAGCAGTACACAAACATTAGAAATTTTATCAAAAGGATGTGAAATATTCTTTTCTAAATGGTGATCTTGAAGAAGAAGTATATATTGAACAACATGATGGTTTTATTTTAGAAAATAATGGAAGCATAGTATTTAGGTTGAGAAAATATTTGTATGGTTTGAAATAGGCTCCTAAAGTTTGGTATTCAAAATTATATGGTTGTTTAAGGAATATGAAGTTTATAAAATGTAAAGTTTATTATAACATTTATCTAATAGAAATGTCCAAAGGCACACTCTCTAACATCCCAGGTAAATAAATAATATGAGATTTTCATATTTGTTAATATTTGTGAATAAAATGTTAATATTACTTTAAAGGGAATTCTATGTTCGATGATGTACCCAATACGCAACAACGAGTTTCTTTGAAATTTTACGTTGCACACTAATAATATAATAATATAATTTTAAATGGTAGTTAACGCCTAGACGTTGTAATGGCGGGAATGAACAGAACTTACTAAAAAATGATTATATATGTTTGTTAAATATTTTTAAATTTATCCAATAAATGTTAGAGGCTTAAAATGTGAATGAATCTAATTTTAAGCATAAATATTCTAATATTCTTTAAAAGGTCGATTAACCGCCTTTTGATGGTGAACCCCTTTTAAATCTAATTTTTGAAAATTTTATATGTTATATTTTACAAAATAAAATCCTTCTTTATAATCGGAACATCAAAAATTACTTTGTGTAATTTTTTGTTATTTTTCCGATAAAGTTCATTTTTTATGAATAGTAAAAATTCTGTATTTTAATTCAAAACCTCCTTTTAATCTAATTTATTTATATGGTTAGATTATATTTCTAATTGTTTTTAAAGTTTAATTAGAATATATTTTTACCTTTTAATTAAATATTGGTCATTGGAATTAATTTCACTTTGAAGTTGGACATAAACAAGTGTCAATCTTTTGATAGATATTGTTTCTTAAAAACATGCTATTTGTTTTGACAGCGGGAATTAATTATAAAATTAATTAATGAAACTTTTATGTTTTGAATTTAGTAAAATGGAAATCATTTTTGAATTTGTAATATCAAATTTACTTTGGATAAATTTTTGGTATTTTTCTGACAAATGTTCATTTTTAATGAATAGTGAAAAATACTGCATTTTACTTCAAAAATGATTTTTCATCTGATTTAATTATATAGTTATATTTTCTATTTAATTGGTTTTAAATTTTAAATTAATTATATTTTTATCACTTAATAAAATTTTGTTCATTGGAAGTAATTTCACTTTTCAATTGGATGTAAAAACAAGTCAGTCTTTTGATAAATTTTACTTCTTAAAAACCCGTCTTTGGTTGTGGCAACGAGAATTATTTTTAAATTAATTACCGCAATTTCTGTGGTTGAAATTTGGTAAAATGGATTCCATATTTGGAATAAAAATTTCATAATTATTTAATTAATACTCTTTTGTTTTTGGACATTATGAATAGTAATGACGACAATTATCTTTAATTATCATGATTAATTAGTAATCGGGTAGTTAAGGGTAATAAAATAATATCATAATAATATAAAATGACCCCAACATGTTTCTAAATCCTATTGTTTGAGTCATGTCCGACCATGGGAATATTTTTACCGAACATGAGGGCCCAAGGAGTCACCTGGGTGTGATAGTGACATTTATGACTTTATTTTTAAAAAAGAAGAGAAATATAACAAAGGTTTGTATATCCTAAGTAAAATAATTTTAATTTTGTTTACATAAATGATATCTTGGACTATAAATAGTCATTGGAAAGCTAAAAATATTTCCTACATCATGGTATTTGTTTTTATAATTTTTAGACATTAAATAAATAAATTTATTTATGACACCATGATGATGTAGTGATTACCTCATCAATGAACGATTTAAATAAAATGAAAAGATAAGGTAAAATATAAGACTTAAAATTTTATAAAACCTATTGGATGGGTTTATTTATAACCATTATCACCTTATCCTCAAAATATATCATTGTGGGACCTTTAAAATCTAAAAATCATTTTATAATAAAGTAACATTTCAAGACTTTCCAAAAGTGACCCTCCCCCCTCTTATAAAAGTCCCCCACCTCTACCCCCTTACCCACACCTATCAAGCCCTTGGATCGTCCAAACTTTGCTCATGTTATCTCTCCACACCCCTATCTTACTTCTAGAAGCCTCACATTGGGCAGAAGTCTTTCCAAGGAAGCCTTTGGCTCAAACCAAAAAGAGTTACCCGATTTAGAGGTAATGTCTTCTCTCGAGTTTATTTTTTTTATTTTCCTTCTTAAATCACCACTATGTTCTTATTATTTGATCCCATAATAACACCAGTATCCTCAATATAACATTATGCTGTTATGATAAGGATTCTACCTACACTTACACACACCTCCGTCTAATGGTTAAAGAACATACTGTTTCTGTGGGTGGCAAATTACTGCCTCATGAAACGATGATTGTTCAATCTTCTTTTAACACCTTTCATGGTGGAAATTATGATTTCACTGTATTTATATATAATATATATGGTATTTATTTTTTCTATATGATTTTGGATTTTATTTTTAAATCCCATCGTTATGCTTTTCATGTTGTGGAACTGCGATAATTTCATCCGAGGAAGTGTGGACTACCGCCCCCTCAAGTTATGTGACTCGTTCATGCCAAACATGAAATTTATAAAGAATGTAATTAATGAAATTATTTTACCTATATAACTTATATATTATACTGGAATTATAATATATATATATATATATGTATCATTTAGTTTTAATTCCTTTAATATGACAAAGAAATGAAAGTAGCATTCATGCGTACGTACAGCCTACCGTCTCCATGAACGGTGCATTTCATTTTTTATCTCCAAATGTTATAGAATAGTATAAAATGAATATATAATGGATATATATGATATTTAAATCATTAATACCATTCTGAAGATGATGTAATTATAACTACATGGGCAATTCTTTTCAAACATGTTCATTTTTGACTCATGTACCAAACATCGACAAAACATATGATATGAACTCACATAATTAAATAATTATTATAACATGATAATATGTGATATGAATTTAATAATAAACTTTAAATGATTTCCTTAAGAAATTATAAATTGACCAAAGTTTATTATTCAGGAATATAAAGAAAGGAACAAGACAAGTCGGACTTGAGGTAAGGGGATTTCTTATCTCACTTTTAATTCCATGAGATTTCCATTGTCCGCCACTTATTTATTGCATGTGGTGTATTTTGTTCTGAAATTTAATATATATTATCATTATTCTATTTATATTCATGGTATTATGTTATTCATTTGGTGTTTATTATCTTTTGGTCATACGACTCGATTGATTACAATGAGGTAAAGGGTTTTTATCTCACTTTTTATTCCTGTGAGATTCATGCTACATTTGCCACTATTTCCTTTTGTGTGGTGTATGTAATGACCATGATTTTATTCTTTGTGTAATATAATTTAATTTATGGGTATTTACATCTTTATTTTATGACCCTTCTTTCATGGGGTGTACGTTTCGAAAGTTACCCAAATCGGTAAGGGAAACTTTCACCCTCCTCTTTTTTAAAAGACTTCTTTTTGTTAGGTCTTTTAATTTACATCTTCTTATGTTGGGATATTTTCTTATATATCTTTTATAAATTTTATGTCCAAATTATTAGATACCATTTTTATCTCTCATCAACTCATTTTCTTAATTTTAAAGTGATGCCGTTAGGCTGTCGAATTTCTGTAAGGGAACTTCTTAACCCAATTTCAATTATTTGGGTTAAACATATACTTCTTGATTATGTCATGCTATGAATATGTTTGGATGAACTCTGATTGTTTTAAACTTAATATCCACTTATATTGAGTGTATTTATATTTTTCACACATAATTATGTAATTTATTTATCCTTAATCTAAGGATACCGTCTTTGTAAGGGAATTCGTCTCAATATCATTTCGTTGAGGCATACTTCAATTTATATATGACCTTATTTTATTAGTTGTATAATAAACCATTTTGAATTTTAATTTCATTCAAAAGGAATCTTTTTTACACGAAGAGTTTTACTAAACGACAAAAGGGAATGTTTTTGTCTTACGTATGCGGCGACAACAACTTCTCCACCACTGTGACCATTATTTGAGTTTCGGCTTCCTCTACAAGCCATAAATTTTTTTAAATGAAAAATAAATACTATGTTTTATTTTATTTTGGTTTTGAAAATGGTTTTTATAATGTTTTTATTATATCAATGTGTTGTATTGATATCTTGTGTTTGAAATGTGGAAATGTTATGTTTCCTTTATGCATGTTTTATGTGACATGATTAAGTTATGGTTCTTGGACATTGTTTATGAAGACGGGTGTCTTTGTGATAAACTAAGGGTGGGTGAACCCGAGATAGCTCTCCAATTTATTGGGTAACACGAAGGAGTTAAACACTAAGGTTTATCCAAAGATATTTTTGGAATATACTGTGATGGGTATTCCAAACGTAACCATGAGGGTTACTCCCTATGTAAGAATGTTATGAATGCATCAAGTAACCTTTATGTCTTATAATTTCTATGAGTTATTCATAAATATTATTATTTCATGAGGTATGTTAAAGTGATCATGTTTTATGAGTAAAGTATGATTTCATTGATTCTTATGTACAATGGACTAATGTTTTCTTTCCGTATTTTTATATCCCTTACTGAGCTTTTTATGCTCATCCCAAGTTTTTGAAATGTTTTTCACAGGACATAAAGTGGAATAGGGTCAAGGATGGGATCAAGGAAATGTCATGCTGTATAAAACACGGAACTATACATGACTCTTTTTTTCAAGAGTTTTTATTTTGTGAAAAAATGGAAACTGAGTAGATGTGTCTACTTTGTAATCATTGAGATGTAATAGTTATGTCCTAATTCTCTAAAACTCTAAACCTAAAAATATCATCAATGTGAACTATTCATTCAATTAATGATTATGTAATTTTTTAAGGCCGAGTCCTTATAGTTGGTATCAAAGGTTGGTTTAGATAACTTTAGAGGTTAGGGTATTCTTTAAGAAATAGTGACATTACCACAATGGTTAGGATTTCAGAAAGAGTCATAGTTTTTTTAGATAAAGTGAATGAGTTTAAGATAACATGAATAATTATATCTTAGTATTATATTATTATTTTACTGATATACCCAAACTAACCCTTTTGGTTTTAGTAAATGGCTGGATCTAACAGGAACCAAAGTAACAGTGGATGTAAAGAAAACTTTGATGGTTTTCTGAACGAGAAACTGAATGATATGGGAGCTGCAATGAGAACTCTTGTGGTTATTCTCAACCAACTATCTGGAGTCATGATTGACCACCTGAACCTTAGTGATTTTTATAAGGCATCATATATGTGATAAATAAATCCCTACGGAAGTTCAGGTAATAATCATAAAGGTAAGTGTGTTCAAAAACCTATGTGTCAAATATGTGGAAAGAAACACCTAGGAAAATGTTTCAAAGGGATAGAAAAATGCTATAGATGTGGAAATGAAGGTCATAAATCAAGAACCTTCGATGGAAAAAGGAAGAATCTAGTTGACTCTAGGAAAGGGAAAGAAGTCCTTTCTGAGGGATCAATTGAATTTTTAAATGTGGTGTGAATGGTCATTATGCAAACACATGTCCTACGAAGAATTTTTGGGAATGGTATCACCAGGATCGTACAAATATTCGTTTACCAATACCTAATGCCATTCCGATTGAGGATGAAGAAACTGACAATGACCAAGGAAAGGTATGGATTATTTCTTAAAATATGTTTTCCTATTTATTGAAATCTTAGGATATGATTCATGATTTTGTTTATAGGAAAGAATTATTTCAGAATAAGTTGGAAAGGAATGGTTAATGGATCATGAAGAATGTTTAATGAGTAAGAAGTCAACATATAAGGGATTTAAGAGTTATGGTATATTTTAAGATAGTGAAATTCTTAAAAGTATTAATGCTCTTTTGATGATGGGATTACATTAGAAGAATTTTTATAGTATGTGTAACCCTGATGTTTGATATATGAAAATTTTATTCAAGGAATAATTATATTTTCTTTTGTGGATATAGTTATAAAGAACCATTTGGGTTTATATGATCCTTGAATTTGAGGCAATTACCAATTGATACATTTTGGGATGCAAAACAAAAGTTATTAGATAACCTTTGTGATTAAAATATGTTATGGTTATTTTTGATGAATTTATCTCTTCTTGGGAATGTTATAAAATTATATAGTTTTTGAAAAAGGACAACACCCAGACCATGTGGAAACCCGTCACGTCAGATGAAGCTGTGGGAATCGAACCCACAACCAAAGTGCGACTGGTGTTTATCGCCTACCACTAGGATACGTGAAGTCCCTGGTTAGTATGACTAATTATTTTTAGTTAGATGATCTTATGAATCAGGAATAAGTTGATTTTGGGTTATCTATGGAAATGATTAACCTATCATGGAGGATATGTGATTAGGTTAATTACTTTTCAATATGATACTTTAAGAGTAACTGATGTTATTTGGAGATAAATGTTAAGATTTACCTTGGAAGGATGTGATTAAATCCTTCAGAGATTTGGGTTTCAATCTTAGTTTGGATTACTTTGAAGAATTTTATGGATAACTGTTTATTTAATGGTCTTTCTTGAACCTTGGGTTCTTTCTACTGAATTTTGGAGATTAAGAGTAGTATTTATTTTTATAAAGGATTATACTTTTGGGGATTATCTGATTTTGTACTAACAATTTTGGTTTTGGTTAAGGTCTAAATACATGTTAAATATATAGTTCATCTTTTTTAGATTAGGTGATTCTCAAGAAGTTGATTATAGCGCTCTTAATGTGAACAATTCATCTTGAATACTCATCATTTGGAGAAAATATGAGTTTGTGTTAGAAATATAGTAAAAGATGAAAGTATACATGACAAGTGAGTATGTTTCCTTATGTTTTAGTTAAGCTCATAAATAAATTCCTTAGTGAAAAGTAACTTAAAACAAAAACGTTGTCTGTTAACTTTTCCTACTAGGGAATCAAATACCGTTTAACCCATCACAAGTTTGTGATTTTCTAGTGTTTAACTTTCTCCTAGACATGTTTTCTATCACTCTCCATCAAAACTTGATGGTTTGTTTTCTCCTCCATATCCATGTTTTCATGGAATCCTAGTATTTGTTGTCTCAGGTGACCTTTTTACTTTTATTTCTTTCTTTTAAAGTGATATTTTAATTTACTCCTTTTCCGATGTGGGGCTTTCAATGAAGTTTCCGAGCCCAATTTTAAAATTTCTAGGACGCAATTCCCAAAAGGGGGGAAGGATGTAACATCCCAGGTAAATAAAGAATATGAGATTTTCATATTTATTAATATTTTTGAATAAAATTTTAATATTACTTTAAAGGTAATTCTATGTTCGATGGCGTACCCAATACGCAACAACAAGTTTCTTTGAAATCTTACATTGCACACTAATAATATAATAATATTATTTTAAATGGTAGTTAACACCTAGCCGTTGTAATGGAAGGAATGAAAAGAACTAACTAAAAAGTGATTATATATGATTGTTAAATATTTTTACATTTATCCAATTAATGTTAGAGGCTTAAAATGCAAATGAATCCAATTTTAAGCATAAATATTCTAATATTCTTTAAATGGTCGATTAACATCCTTTTGATGGTGAACCCCTTTTAAATCCACTTTTTGAAAATTTTATATGTTATATTTAAAAAAATAAAATCCTTCTTTTGAATCGGGACATCAAAATTTACTTTGTGTAATTTTTTGTTATTTTTCTGATAAAGTTAATTTTTTATGAATAGTGAAAATGCTGTATTTTAATTCAAAAACTCCTTTTAATATAATTTATTTATATGGTTATATTATCTTTATAATTGTTTTTAAAGAGTAATTAGAATATATTTTTACCTTTTAATTCAATAGTGGTCATTTGAATTAATTTCACTTTGAAATTGGACATAAACAAGTGTCAATCTTTTGATAGATATTATTTCTTAAAAACACGCTATTTGTTTTGAAAGCGGGAATTAATTATAAAATTAATTAATGCAACTTCTATGTTTTGAATTTGGTAAAATTGAAATCATTTTTGAATTTGGAATATCAAATTTAATTTGGATAAATTTTTGGTATTTTTCTGACAGATGTTCATTTTTAATGAATAGTGAAAAATACTGCATTTTACTTCAAAACTGATTTTCATCTAATTTAATTATATAGTTATATTGTCCGTTTAATTGGTTTTAAAGTCTAATTGAATTATATTTTTATCACTTAATATAATGTTGTTCATTGTAAGTAATTTCACTTTACAATTGGATGTAAAAACAAGTCAATCTTTTTATAAATTTTACTTCTTAAAAACCCTTCTTTGGTTGTGACAACGAGAATTATTTTTAAATTAATTACAAAAATTTCTGTGATTGAAATTTGGTAAAATTTATTCCATATTTGGAATCAGAAGGTCTAAATTATGTAATTAAGACTCTTGTTTTTGGACATTATAAATACTAACGACGACAATTATCTTTAATTATCATGATTAATTAGTAATCGGGTAGTGAAGGGTAATAAAATAATATCATAATAATATAAAATGACCCCAACATGTGTCCAAATACTCTTTTTTGAGTCATGGCCGACCATGGGAAGCTTTTTACCGAACATGAGGGCCCATGGAGTCACATGGGTGTGATAGTGACATTTATGACTTTATTTAAAAAAAAGAGAAATATAACAAAGGTTTGTATATCCTAAGTAAAAAAAATTTAATTTTGTTTACATAAATGATATATTAGACTATAAATATTAATTGGAAAGCTAAAATTATTTCCTACATCATGGTATTTTTTTTTATAATTTTTAGACATTAAATAAATAAATTTATTTATGACACCATGATGATGCAGTGATTACCTCATTAATGAATGATTTAAATAAAATGAAAGGATAAGGTAAAATCTAAGACTTAAACTTGTCTAAAACCTATTGGATGGGTGTATTTAGAACCCTTATCACCTTAGCATTAAAATATATCATTGTGGGACCTTTAAAATCTTAAAACCATTTTATAATAAAGTAACATTTCAAGACTTTCCAAAAGTGATCCTCCTCCCTCTTATAAAAGTCCCCCACCTCTACCCCCTTACCCACAACTCTCAAGCCCTTGGATCGTACAAACTCTGCTCATGTTATTTCTCCACACCCCTATCTTACTTCTATAAGTCTCACTTTGGGCAGAAGTCTTTCCTAGGAAGCCTTTGGCTCAAACCAAAAAGAGTTACCCGATTTAGAGGTAATGTCTTCTCTCGAGTTTATTTTTTTTATTTTCCTTCTTAACTCACCACTATCTTCTTATTATTTGATACCATAATAACACCAGTATCCTCAATATAATATTATTCTGTTATGATAAGGATTATACCTACACTTACACACACCTCCGTCTAATGGTTAAAGAACATACTGTTTCTGTGGGTGACAAATTACTGTCTCACGAAACGATGATTGTTCAATATTATTTTAACACCTTTCATGGTAGCCATTATGATGTTACTGTATTTATATATTATATATATGGTATTTATTTTTTCTATATTCTTCTGGATTTTATTTTTAAATCACATCGTTATGATTTTCATGTTGTGGAACTGCGATAATTTCATCCGAGGAAGTGTGGACTACCGCTCCCTCAAGTGATGTGACTCGTTCATGCCAAACATGAAATTTATAAAGAATGTAATTAATGAACTTATGTTACCTATATAACATATATATTATACTGGAATTATAATATATATATATATATGTATCATTTAGTTTTAATTCCTTTAATATGACAAAGAAATGAAAGTAGCGTTAATGCGTACGTACGACCTACCGTCTCCATGAACGGTGCATTTAATTTTTTATCTCCAAATGTTATGGAATAGTATAAAATGAATATATACTGGATATATATGATATTCAAATCATTAATACCATTCTAGAGATTATGTACTTATAACTACATGGGCAATTCTTTTCAAACAACTTCATTTTTGACTCTTGTACCAAACATCGACAAAACGTATGATATGAACTCACATAATTAACTAATTATTATAACATGATAATATGTGATATGAATTGAATAATAAACTTTCAATTATTTCCTTAAGAAATTATAAATTGACCAAAGTTTATTATTCAGGAATATAAAAAGACGAACAAGACAAGTCAGACTTGAGGTAAGGGGATTTCTTATCTCACTTTTAATTCCGTGAGATTTCTATTATTCGCCACCTATTTATTCCATGTGGTGTATTTTGTTCTGAAATTTCATATATATTATCATGATTATATTTATATTCATGGTATTATGTGATTTATTTGGTGTTTATTATCTTTTGGTCACACGACTCGATTGATTACAATGAGGTAAGGGGTTTTTATCTCACTTTTTATTCCCGTGAGATTCATGCTACATTTGACACTATTTCCTTTTGTGTGGTGTATGTACTTACCATTATTGTATTCTTTGTGTAATATACTTTAATTTATGGGTATTTAAATCTTCATTGTATGACCCTTCTTTCATGGATGTACGTTTCGAAAGTTACCCAAATCGGTAAGGGAATCTTTCATCCTCCTCTTTTTTAAAAGACTTATTTTTGTTAGGTCTTTTAATTTACATATTATTATGTTGGGATATGTTCTTATATATACTTATTGATGTAAATTGTATGTCCAATTTATGAGATAAACCTTTTATCTCTCATCAACTCATTTTCTGAATTTTAGAGTGACGCCGTTAGGCTGTCAAATTTCTGTAAGGGAACTTCTTAACCCAATTTCAATTCTTTGGGTTAAACCTATAATTCTTGATTATGTCATGTTATGAATATGTTTGGATGACCTCTGATTGTTTTAAACTTAATATCCACTTATATTGAGTGTATTTATATTCATCACACATAATTATGCAATTTATTTATCCTTAATCTAAGGATACCGTATTTGTAAGGGACTTCATCTCAATCTCCTTTTATTGAGGTATAATTCAATTTATATATGACCTTCTTTTATTAGTTCTATAATAAACCCTTTTTTACTTTTAATTTCATTCAAAAGGAATATTTTTAGATGAATTGTTTTACTAAATGACAAAAGGTAATATTTTTGTCTTACGTATGCGGCGACAACGACTTCTCCGCCGCTGTGACCATTATTTGAGTTTCGGCTTCCTCTACAAGCCGTAATTTTTTTAAATGAAAAATAAATACCATGTTTTACTTTATTTTGGTATTTAAAATGGTTTTGATAATGTTTTGATTATATCAATGTGTTTTATTGATATCTTGTGATTGAAATGTGGAAATGTTATGTTTCCTTTATGCATGTTTTATGTGATACGATTATGTTATGGTTCTTGGGCATTGTTTATGAAGACGGGTGGTTCCATGATAAACTAAGGGTAGGTGAGCCCGGGATAGCTCTCCAATGCATTGGGTAACGTGAAGGAGTTAAACGCTAAGGTTTATCTGAAGAGATTTAGGGAATATACTATGATGGGTATTCCAAACGCAACCATGAGGGTTACTACCTATGTAAGAATGTTATGAATGACTCAAGTTACCTTTATGTCTTATAATTTCTATGAGTTATTCATAAATCTTATGATTTCTTGAGGTATGTTAAAGTGATTATGTTTTATGAGTAAAGTATTATTTCATTGATTCTTATGTATACATAGACTAATGTTTTCTTTATATATTTTTATATCCCTTACTGAGTTTTTTATGCCCATCCCAAGTTTTTGAAATGTTTTTCATAGGACATAAAGTGGAATAGGGTCAAGGATGAGATCAAGAAAATGTCATGCTGTCTAAAACATGGAACTAGACATGACTCTTTTGTTCAAGAGTTTTTATTTTGTGAAAAAAATGGAAACTGAGTAGATGTGTCTACTTTGTAATCTTTGAGATGTAATAGTTATGTCCTAATTCTCTAAAACTCTAAACCTGAAAAGATCCTCAATGTGAATTATTCATTTAATTAATTATTAGGTAATGTTTTAAGGCTGAGTCCTTATACTCTCATATTCATTGTATATGTGGATAACATCATATTTTTTAGTGACAAGGAAGGTCTATGTGAATTATTTGTTGAGAAAATGAAAAGAAATTTTGAGTTTCCCATGTCTAGTTAGATGACATGTTTTTTGGGATTTAAAATAAAATAAATACCAAATTTCATATTTCTATCATAGGAAAATTATTCTAGGGAATTGATAAAATAATTTAGAATATAAAGTGAAAAATATGTTTCAAACCCCATTTTAGTTGGATCTAAATTATGTAAGAATGAAGCTAGATACAGTGTTAATCCTAAATAATTCATAAGAATGATTAGAAGTATGCTTTATCTCACAACATCAATTCTAGATATAACTTTTGTAGTAACTCTATGTTCTGTATTTCAGAGTGACCCAAAAGAGTATCACTTGTTGGATTCTAATATAATTATGAGATATTTGAAAGGAACTCTGAAATATGGGATTCTATATAGGCACTATGAATATTTGAAATAATTGGTATTTACAGATGCAAATTGGATAGGTGATTGTATATAAAAGAGATCAACTTTAGGTGGAACATTTTTTCTGGGAGAAGGTTGTGTCGGTTCGTATAATAAGAATAATAATTCAGTAACCCTGATAACAACTGAGGTTGAATATATTTCAGCTACACATTCATGCACACAGATAATTTGGATGCAAGTACAGGTGGAAGATTTGAAAATTGAGATTGAGATACCACTGGAAATTTTGTGTCATAATCAATGTGATATTATATTATATAAAAATTTAGTTCAACATTAAATATCCAATCATATTGATATTAGGTATCATTTTATCAAAGAAAAGGTGGCTGGTGGAGATATCAAGCTAGAATACATTTCTACCAAAGATCAGGTTGAAAATATTTTCACTAAATCAATGTCAATAGATAGGTTTGTTGAGTTAAGGCTAAAACTTCATGTTCAAACTTCTCCTATAACTTGAATATTATCAAGAGTATCTCATTATTCCTTATGTGTATTGTGCTAAAAAATAAGGGAATTAAAGGAGAAGTTTTGTTCATTATGAATTTTATTTAATTCCACGATGATTAAAGTTGATGAATTTATTGAGGGAGTGTTCATAAGGTTTGAGTTATTTGGTCACACACTTATCTCATTCCAAATTGAATTTATTTTAGAGAAGTGATTGATTGATAAATTTTTGAGAAAAGGGGAAATTATCCTTGTACATATAAACTTTCTGAGGTGTTTGATAAAGTATGTGTAGGATCTTTTATTTCCTTTGAGACCTTATAAGATTGATTCCTCATGCCTGGATATTTAACAAACATCTTAGATACCCTTGTTTATATCTCTCTAATTTTTTACATCGGGTGCACCCATGTAGACTTATATGTGATTAAATAAATGCTCATTACCAATTATCATGTGATGTCATTCCTTATTTTAATATAATAAGAGAATAGGTTTTTGAGAAGATAAATGAGTTAAGAAGACCCCACTTACCCTTTTCATTTGATTTTCATTAAGGGGGATTAAAGATGATACACAAATATTGAATTTTATGTGAAAGGATCTATGTGAAGGGATACTAATAACAAAATACAAAGGGGGATATTTTTGAACTTAAGTGTTTTATTTTTTGTCATCTTGTGTCAATATGTGTTTGGTGAGTTATGGATGAAGTGGTGATGCCTGGATAATTTTTATGGATGAAGTGGTGATGCTTGAAGAATTGTTATGGATTTGTCTTATAACATTGGATGTCATGCTTAGACAATTATTCTTTATATATCATTATATGTCATGCTTGGATGGTTCTTTTTGGTATTTAAAGTTGTGATGATTTTTGTATTGATCTTAATGACCAATGACATGTGTCACTGAGGAAACATTGTTTACAACAAGTTTAAAATATTTTAAGGAAGATGAATTGATGAAATCCATGAAAACATATAATATATATTTTTCAAGATGAATATGAGGAAGATATATGAGTAGTTTGTCTTAATATTTTAATTGAATTTATTACTTAGAATTTTTTATAAGTAATATAAAAGAGGCCTAAATTAAAAAATAAGGCCAACCTAAGGACTATACCAAGCTAGGCTTGAAAATGTGCTTATGGGACCCATAGAGGGGTCAACCGTGCTAGTGCGGGATATCCTGAGCTAGCTAAAAGGTGGTAGGGTTGTGTGTAAGCCCAGATTAGGCCTGTGTATAGGGCCCATAGAGAGAAAGCCCAAAGGATGCATGGGTGGTTGTAGGAGCGCACCCACATAGGAGGCAGAAGCAGCACCACCGTGAAGGGAGACACAACAACAAGGGTGTTAGGATTTCTATCCACTCAAAGGTTAATATTGATTATCACTCCATATCCCCAACACATGTTGAGTTTAATGTGAGACAACGCCTCATGGGTACTATTAACCCACCTAAAAACATATGAAAATAAAAAATTACATCTGATCTATATGATCTGAGCCATCCAATTGTGATCAATGATCATATTCAATCTCCCATGAACAAATCCTTTATGAACGAGCCTTCTCACGGATGAGGTTTTCAGAGAAAATCGAAAAGCGATCAACAACCATGTTTGATCTTTCAAAGCTCTACGGTAGATTAAAAATCAGGTAAGTAAATATTTATATAAAGAATTTGAATTCTTATCAAAGGATTATTGTGGAAATATATTATTTGTTTATGAATTTATGCTTTGTGGTGATGAGAGTTCATGTACGAGCTTGAATTGTTTGAAAAATAGGTGAATTTGTTTGTAGATAGTGAATATATTTTTCAATGTTCACAGAAAAATAGTATAGTTTTCAAAGATGGTTTTCGAACTACCATGTAGTATAAGGAGTGCTATGTAGATATGTGGTATAGATATGAAATTTTCCATGCGAAGATTTTGGTATGTGAAGATGATATGCAGGGATGAATGGACATGACATGCGAAATGTAAGTGTTCACAGAAGTGAAATACATGGATGACTTCATTGAGAATAAATAATTTTGTGTATAAATAATACTATATATGATAAATTGTTATTTTCGAATGAAGTTTCATTGTAGAGGAGATGCTTTGCGGAGGTAATTGAATTACTTTGTAACTACTTCCCATGTTTACTAAATTATCAAGTATGAACTACTTGATAACCACTATTTTATTCCTATATATTAAGTGTTGATTCTTAGATTATATTATTGGTGCTGAATTACAAAGCATAATTTCTAAGAAAACCATATTTTTCTCCCAATGTTGGGTTTAAGTTCACAAATCAGTAAAATCCTTTGCAGTCAGTATGAATTAGTATATTTGAGTGCATATATCGGTTCAAAAAGAAATATATAATTATGTGGATAGATATAGTGATAATTCAAGAGGAATTTTTTTAAGAAGAACCTATTCAGTGAATTTCTTTAGAATGTGAGCATATAATATTTTGTATATCTTGAAGGATAAAAATAAAGGTCACCATCATTTGTTGTAAAATAAGTCAACATTCAGATGTGGTATTTATTGTATTGTTGTATAATCATTTTTATAAAAAGGTAGTGTGAAACTATTTTTCCAACGGGACTCTGAAAAGGATAGTGGGACTCTATGCTAGTAAAGAAATGTATGTTGTAACCAATCACTACTGGAAAAGAAGGTTATACCAATGGTTATAAACTGTTGATATAGGCTGGAAAACCGTTGGCTAGTAAGCCGTGAGGAAAGCCTTATACCAATGGTTTGATCCAAAACATTGGTATATTGGTTATATAAATTTAACCCAATGTATACCAATGGTTATAAACCGTTGGTAATGCATTTTAGGAAGTATTATACCAACGGTTTTAAACCGTTGGTAATGTGATTTTCAAGAAAACTTATACCAACGGTTTACAACCGTTGGTATTGGTTTTCCAGCAACACCTATACCAACGGTTATAAACCGTTGGTATTGGTTTTCCAGAAATCCAGACACCTATACCAACGGTTTAAAACCATTGTTATAAGTTTTTCCAGAAATCCAGAACACCTATACCAATGGTTTTAAACCGTTGGTATAGTGTTTTTCCAGAATTCCAGCACCCTTATACCAACGGTTTATAACCGTTGGTATTGAGTTTTTCCAGAACTGCAGCCCAGCAGCCCCCCTCCCTCCAGTATCCCCTCCACTGTACACCTGCATAAATAAAATCACAAAAACCACATATAGACTTGAAATAGTATAAAAAACACCGAAAATAGAACAAAAAAACAACACATAAAATCATCAAACTCTTCCAACCATGTCATGTAAAAAAATTCCCTATTTCAATCTTCATAAGACAATAATCATCCAGTAGTAATTCACCTCACCCATGCACAACCCCCCAACCAGCATAGCCCCCACCTCCCCATCAATTTCTAATAGGCAGAATAGTATGAGAAATACCTATTAGAGTTGAATAAGAGTTTGAAATTGGCTCATATCCCATTTTTTTTATGATCCTAGATTTGGGTATGTAATGATTTGTGATGAATTTTGCATTGAACTTGTATTGTTTATAATATATAGTGAAAAGGTATTTTCTTAGGAGTCTCGTCACTTATGAACCCATGAGTGAAACTACCCAACTCATGAAAAAGATTTTGTGACTATCGTTGATAAGTGTAAATTTCAGTTGTATTCACTTAAAATGATGTCCTTTTCAAACACAAGAAATACAATTTTAGTGGTACTGGCCACACCGGCCCTCAGATTGAGGATGGATTGACTTTTACATGTCACAAATGACCCATGGATCTTTTTCCTAAAGTTTCAACAGAATCCGAATGCGTTTGGTCAGTTTTCCGTATGCCGGTAGTTGTTTTCACTTAAAATCTTGTCCATTTCAAATAAAAGTGAGACATTTTGAGTGGTACCGGCCACAACATTCCTAATATTGAGGCGGGGTTGACTCGTACATGACATAGATTACCCATGGATACTTTTCCTAAAGTATCAACAGAATCTGAATGCGTTTGGTCCGTTTTCTGTATGTCAGTTGTTGTTTTTACTTAAACTGTTGTCCAATTCAAAGAAAAGTGAGACACTTTGAGTGGTTCCGGCCACACTGCGCCTCGGATTGAGGCGTGATTGACTCATACATGTCACAAATGACCCATGGATAATTCTAGTAAAGTATCAAAACAATCCGAATGCGTTTGTTCGGTTTTCCATATGTCGTTTATTTTAATTAAAAGCGCATCCATTTTAAACAGAAGAAAGACACTTTTAGTGGTAACGGCCACACTGACCCTCATATTGAGTCGGGGTTGACTCGTA
Organism: Viscum album; assembly: GCA_963277665.1. NCBI lineage: Eukaryota > Viridiplantae > Streptophyta > Magnoliopsida > Santalales > Viscaceae > Viscum > Viscum album. Next base: position 1,375,884,988 of record OY728152.1, on the reverse strand, counting down.
CACGTCAAAAATGAACCATGGATCATTTTCCTAAAGTTTCAACAGAATACGAATGCATTTTGTCAGTTTTCTGTATGCCGGTAGTTGTTTTCACTTAAAATCCGGTCCATTTCAAATAAAAGTGAGACAGTTTGAGTGGTACCGGCCACACAGTACCTCAGATTGAGGCGGGGTTGACTCGTACATGACAAAAATGACCCATGGATACTTTTCCTAAAGTATCAACATAATCTGAATGCGTTTGGTCCATTTCCTGTATGTCAGTTGTTGTTTTTACTTAAACTGTTATCCATTTCAAAGAAAAGTGAGACACTTTGAGTGGTGCCGGCCACACCGTGCCTCAGATTGAGCCGGGGTTTACTCGTACACGTCAAAAATGACCCATGTATTGTTTTCATAAAGTATCAACACAATCCGAATGGTTTTGGTCGGTTTTCCATATGTCGTTTATTTTAATTAAAAGCGCATCCATTTTAAACAAAAGAAAGACACTTTTAGTGGTACTGGCCACAAAGGCCCTCATATTGAGGCGAGGTTGATTATTACATGTCACAAATGACCAATGGATTGTTTTCCTAAAGTTTCAACAGAATCTGAATGCATTTTGTCGGTTTTCCGTATGCCGGTAGTTGTTTTCACCTAAAATCCTGTCCATTCCAAATAAAAGTGAGACAGTTTGAGTGGTACCGGCCACACTATGCCTCATATTGAGGAGGGGTTGACTCTTACACGACAGAAATGACCCATGTATACTTGTCCTAAAGTATCAATAGAATCTGAATGCATTTGGTCCGTTTACCGTATGTCAGTTGTTGTTTTTACTTAAACTGTTGTCCATTTCAAAGAAAAGTGAGACACTTTGAGTGGTGTCGGCCACACCGCGCCTCAGATTGAGGCGGAGTTGACTTGTACACGTCAAAAATGACCCATGGATCGTTTTCCTAAAGTTTCAACAGAATCCGAATGCGTTTGGTCAGTTTTCCGTATGCCGGTATTTGTTTTCACTTAAAATCCTGTCCATTTCAAATAAAAGTGAGACAATTTGAGTTGTACTAGCCACACTGTGCCTCATATTGAGGCGGGGTTGACTCATACACGACAAAAATTACCCATGGATACTTTTCCTAAAGTATCAACAGAATCTTAATGCGTTTGTTCCATTTCCCGTATGTCAGTTGTTGTTTTTACTTAAACTGTTGTCCATTTCAAAGAAAAGTGAGACACTTTGAGTGGTTCCAGCCACACCACACCTCGGATTGATACTGGGTTGACTCTTACATGTCAAAAATGACCCATGTATCGTTTTCATAATGTATCAACATAATCCGAATGCGTTTGGTCGGTTTTCCATATGTCGTTTATTTTAATTAAAAGCGCATCCATTTTAAACAAAAGAAAGACACCTTTAGTGGTACCGGCCACACTGGCCCTCGGATTGAGGTGGGGTTGACTCGTACACGTCACAAATGACCCATGGATCGTTTTCCTAAAGTTTCAACAGAATCCGAATGCGTTTGGTCAGTTTTCCGTATGCCGGTAGTTGTTTTCACTTAAAATCCTGTCCATTTCAAATAAAAGTGAGACAGTTTGAGTGGTACCGGCCACAACATGCCTCAGAATGAGGTGGAGTTGACTCGTACATGACAAAAATGACCCATGGATACTTTTACTAAAGTATCAACAGAATATGAATGCGTTTGGTCCGTTTCCCGTATGTCAGTTGTTGTTTTTACTTAAACTGTTGTCCATTTCAAAGAAAAGTGAGACACTTTGAGTGGTGCCGGACACACCGGGCCTCGGATTGAGGCGGGGTTGACTCGTACACATCACAAATAACCCATGGATCGTTTTCATACAGTATCAATACAATCCTAATGGGTTTGTTTGGTTTTCCATATGTCGTTTATTTTAATTAAAAGCGCATCCATTTTAAACACAAGAAAGACACTTTTAGTGGTACCGGCTACAATGGACCTCAGATTGAGGCGGGGTTGACTCGTACATGTCAAAAATGACCCATGGATCTTTTTACTAAATTTCCAACAGAATCCGAATGCGTTTGGTCGGTTTTCCGTATACCGGTAGTTGTTTTCACTTAAAATCCTGTCCATTTCAAATAAAAGTGAGACAATTTGAGTGGTACCAGCCACACCGTGCCTCAGATTGAGGCGGGGTTGACTCATACATGAAAAAAATGAGCCATGGATACTTTTCATAAAGTATCAATAGAATCCGAATGCGTTTGGTCCATTTCTCGTATGTGAGTTGTTGTTTTCACTTAAACTGTTGTCCATTTCAAAGAAAAGTGAGACACTTTGAATGGTTCCAGCCACACCGCGCCTCGGATTGAGGCGGGGTTGACTCGTACACGTCACAAATTACCCATGGATCATTTTCCTAAAGTTTCAACACAATCCGAATGCGTTTGGTCGGTTTTCTGTATGCCGGTAGTTGTTTTCACTTAAAATCCTGTCCATTTCAAATAAAAGTGAGACAGTTTGAGTGGTACCAGCCACACCGTGCCTCAGATTAAGGCGGGGTTGACTCGTACACGATAAAAATGACCCATGGATCGTTTTTCTAAAGTTTCAATAGAATCCGAATCCATTTTTTGTGCACTCTAAGCCACCAACCATAAACTAAAAGTGCTGTCAATAATTGATATTAAGGGTGAAATATAAACTCTTCGTATTTTTTATATTATATATGCAAAATTTTCACATAATACAATATAAAAATTTCTCAAAATTACTCAATTTAATACATATAAATATTATAAGTAATTGGATATTTTTTGTTTGTAAATTATATTCCCAATCAATGAAAATATATAAAATAGAGAATAAAAATGTTAAAAATAATTTTTTTAACCAAAGAAATTAACCAATATTTAATTATCATTAAAATCCATTTATCAAAATAAAAAATACACACACTTATTTATATTTTTTAACCAAGGGAATTCATCACCTAATAAATCATTTTCCACCTCAAAACCCCTCATTTTATTATTTTTAAAATGAACCCCCAATATTACCCATGGATCTAAAACACATAATTTTTCATGTCATGTCCTTAGGCCCTAAATATTACTTATGGATGACCATATTTCCTTAGGCCCTAGAACACCCATGACCCGACCCGACCCGACCCGGCCCATGGACACTCCTAATTTCGAGTGATTGTTTTTGAATATTAAGATGACCATATTAACTTATCAAACCAGATATCATACAGGGAATCACAATACCAAGGAATACTAAAGGTCTAGGTAGTAGACTAATCATACAATAAGAATCAAGTGCAAAAAAGAGATCTGATAACAACATCCCTATGAAGCAGAGAAAAACCTCGGAGTGGAAAACCAGGTTCAAAAATAAAGAGTTATACAGAATTAAAAAATGAAATGGATCAATCTGCCCCTGATCACCATCACCATCACCACTATCATCATCGGCCTTATCCTCGCCGCCATCTCTGTCCTCGTCGTCATCCTCATCATCGTCCCCATGCTCATCGTCAGCCTCATCCTCGTCCTCAGCCCCATCCTCACCCTCGGCCCCATCCTCGCCCTCGGCCCCATCCTCACCCTCGTCCTCATCCTCATCCTCGCCCTCGTCCTCTTCAGCATCCTCATCATCACCAGGAACGTCATGATCTCGATCGCCACTAGAGCTGTCGCCTGGTGCATTGGATAATGCACCCATCGACGACATAAATGTCTGAAAAGCCACGCTAGCCTCTGGTGGAAGTGATGAAGATAAAGCTTTCATCAGTTTCATAAATTCTTTGTCCCTCATTTGAACTTGTACTTCCAACTCTGTGACCCTTTTATCAGATTTTATTTCTTGCTCCTTGACCTATTCCAACCCAGTCGTACTAGAATGGATACCTGGAGAGGACCAATACCTCTTCGGGACTATATTCTTACCAGGTCGGCAGCGTACTCGACCAGAGTGCTCCTCTCCCAAAACCTGATATAAATGATCGTGTGGCCCAAAATTATCAGGATCCTGGGCATCAAGAGCCTCTAAAGCAGCCTGTTAAAAATATTAATAGATTAATAAATTTCAAAATAGATATTAAACTTTGAAATAAACAAATTAAAACTTACAATCTTTTCTTGGGTTGATTCATTTACCGTAGTTCCATCTTTTTTTCTTCTACTCGAGCAAAACAATTTTGCTCGAGGGATACGTCCTTAAATATTCAATTTGTGCTTCTGTAATGACATTGAAACAATATAAAGTGCAAGTATAATCATATATTCAATATTCAATAAATTACATAATTTAGGTAGGAAATAATAAAAAGGGAAAGTCCTAAAGAAAAATTATAAACAACTATATCGTACCAGCTGCCTATCATGATCTGACATAGTTGTGCGCCCCAAAGTGTGGAGGTATTGCTTTGAATCAATGTTTTTTTTGTTTTTTCAGAAGATTCCTAAATAATGTTTAATAATAAATAAGATTATATTAATTTAAAATATGAAAACTCTGATTTAAATACCTCAAATGATATTAATACCTTAAATTTGGAAGTCGCCCAATGGGCAATCATTTGGCGATATTGCTCTATCGATCAGTAATCCACGATAGGCAATGTATCTAAATCCGTGCCCACCCTATCACACCAGCCAACATACAGGTCATGCTTATAAGTTCTCCAAAGCTCTCCCAACTCTTTTAAACGCACTGGTCGTGCACCTTCGCCATCAGGGAAGTTAAACCAAAGTTGAAACCCAATAGATTAGTTCATATAAATAAAAAAAATACTACGTTAAATCCAATAGATGTTTTACCCATATTTGTGCCCACACGTTATCTTTGACTTTATGTGGCAGTTGTCTCCAAGAGAGAGGGATGATCGGAATGATATCGGAGTATTTGGCTAGCATCGCCAAAAAACCCCGACATTCCTGCCCAGATTTCTCAATCATTTGTCTATCAACATTATATTCAACCATCAACTCTGTCTGGCGGTTCCATGGTATTAGGACCAAAAGCCAAAGCTCTTGTTTCCTCAGAAATAGAGTCTACAGGGAAACTCGATACCTGAAATATAAACAAATAGTAAACTTAATTAAATATTATTTTTATTTAGTTATTACAGAAATATTTTTACCTTCAATTTCAACCAAGAAGAAAACCCTTTGCTATGCAAAGTCTCTTTCCTTCTCAAAGATAAAGAACTATGCTTTCTATATATCAATTATTTATGTTCTCTGTATATAAAAATAATAATAGTTTAAAAAATATTTAAAATTACAAGAGATAAGATAAGAGATACATGTACAATTTACTTACTTGATATACTCATCGAACAAATCACAATTGAACAACACTGTGCGATGTTCCATCTCTCGCTCTTCAAGGCTTAATGTCGTCAATGTATATGATCCCGTAATTCCTACTGTCTGAGGAAGTGATGGAAAACTGGGTTCAATTTTCCCATACTGTTCTTCTTCATTTCTCATTGGTCTGTTTACTCTCGTAGTAAGATCATACAAATACATTTCGCAGAAATCCATACATTCTTGAGCCAAGTAACCGTTCACAATAGAACCTTCGGGATAATTCCTGTTCCAAACATATTATTTCAATGTGCACATGTTTCTTTCAGTTGGATACATCCAACGGAAAGCAACGGGTCCTCCAAGAAGTATTTCTGTCGGAATATGGACAATCAGGTGCAACATGCATGTAAAAAATGATGGAGGGAATATTTTCTCTAACTCGCACAAAATTAATGGTGTCTCTGCCAACAGTTTTTGCAACAAGTATTTGGATATCCTCTTAGCACAAAGATCTCTAAACAAATAGCACAACCAAATAACTGAGACTCTAACATTATTGGACAAGAGATGATGGATTGCTATTGGAATCAACTCATGCAAAAGGACGTGATAATCATGAGTCTTCAAAGATTTCAGCTTCAACTCTTTTCTGTTGACCCATTTTGATATATTGCTTAAATAGCCATCAGGAACTTTAATAGTCTCTAGCACTTCCAGAAATTGATTTTTTTCAGCAGGTGTCATCACATAAGAAGCACATGGAACTTGCCATTTATTTTCACTAATACAGACATGATGCAATTCTGGTCTGATCCCCCAATATACCAAGTCACGCCGAGATCGTAAATCATCTTTTGTCTTCCCCTTGACATTTAGAAGAATGGAAAACAACATTTCACATATATTCTTTTCAATGTGCATTACGTCTAAGCAATGACATAACAAGTTGGTTGACCAATATGGCAACTCAAAGAATATACTTTTCTTCTTCCAATTGTAATAGGTATCATTGGAAACATTTTTCCTCTTTCTAGATTTCATTACACCCTTCCCAAATGAATAAATGAAATCTTTCAATTCATTAAGCACATCAGTTCTAGACATACGCTGAGGTGGAGCGTCATTCTCCATGGTATTGTCAAATCTTCGATGATTGTTTCTATATGTATGGTTCATTGGAAAGAATCATCGATGTCCCATAAAACTAAAACTAAGAATATATTTTAGTATTCTCGATCGATTATTCTTCATAAAAATAGGAAATGAAAATTTTCCTTTAGTGCTCCATCCAGACATCATTGCATAAGCAGGAAAATCATTGATCGTCCACATAAGCGCAGCACACATCTGAAATATGTCTTTCAAACATGCATCGTATGTGGGAACACCCACATCCCAAAGAAGTTTCAACTCTTTTATTAAAGGTTTCATGTATAAATCTATATCATTGCCGGGATCAGAAGGGCCAGATATCAGTATACTCAAGAAAGTGTAAGGATTTTTCATACACAACCAAGGGGGAAGGTTATAAATGCGTATGAAAACTGGCCATGTGCTGTGCGAAGTAAGAATCTTCCCAAATGGATTAAAACCATCACATGAAAGACCCAGTCTCACATTACGCACGTCGGTTGCAAATTCAGGATATCGAGCATCAAATCTCTGCCATGAAAATCCATCTGTAGGGTGAACCAACTCTTCATTATTCTTTTTTCTCTCGGTGTCATGCCATCGCATTTTTACGGATATTTCATCAGACATGAAAAGGTTCTATAATCTGGGTATCAATGGAAAGTGCCACATTACTTTTTGTGGCACACGAGATGGTGATCCATCATCTTTTGGCTTCCATCGGGAGGTTCCACATTTGATACAATCATTTCTTTCAGCAGTTTCCTCCCAAAATAAGCTGCAATAATTCAAGCAAGCATGATTTTTTTTTTGAGAATCAAAGTTCATCAACTAACTTCCATGCCATATAGTGGTTTGAGGGAATATCTGCATCATCTAGAAGTAAGTCCTTCAAGAAGGTAAGAATGTAATCAATTGTAGTATTTGAAATCCCATACATAGTTTTCCCATGAAACAATCGGATTAAAAATTCCAACCTTTTCATTTTACCACATTGCTGATATACTGGAGTCGTCGCAGCATCATTCAATTTTTTCACCCTATCAACATCATCATTTTCATTGGATGTATCATGTGTGATTGTATCGAAATCTTGTTGGATGGACATCCTTTCCTTCTCATGATGCCGAATAAATAGAAACCGATCATATATCAAACTCTCCAATTCAGTCTTATCATTTGGATCATCAACATTTTGAGATTCCATTTTCTCTCCATTGTGATACCACACATAATAGTTTGTTTAGAAACCATATTTGGTTATATGATAGCTAACTGTGTCACGACTCAACCAAGGTCTTACAACACAATTAAAACATGGGCAGTGTATGCGACCACTATCTGAAGCCTTGTCAAATGCAAAATCTAGAAAGCTGTTCAAATTATTTTGAAAATCGGTTGAAATCCGATCAGTTTCGTACATCCAACTTCTGTCCATTTTGTAAAAAAACTGTGATAATTCATTTCAAAGCAATTCAATAATATTGAAGTATAATCAAAAAATATTTAGGTAAATGACAATTGTTTACTTTATATAAAAGCATAACTGACACGTTACTCTATATGAGAATCATATTAATAAATAAAACAAAATACAGTGTGTATAAGAAAATAAGATACATAATTTCTAATGCCTATATTCAAGGATTTCCCAGTAAGATATTGGAAGTGGATCAAGGAATACATAATCCTTAAGGATCTTGTTGGCAGTACATGAGTTTTATACTTTAAATTCTTCAGGGAGATTAGGATGAGGAGTATGATAATGATCAGGGGAGTTGCAGGACTGTCCAAGGGGGGTACGAGGTGTCCAGGGGGGGTGCGGGGTGTCTAGGGGGGGTGGGGCCGTCCGGGGGGTCGAAGGTGTCCAGGGGGTCGGGGGGTGTCTAGGGGGTCGGGGTGTCGAGGTGGGCAGGCTGTCCGCGGGGGTGGTCAGGCTGTCCAATGTGGTAGGGGGAGTCCAGGGGGTGGGCGGGCTGTCCAAGGAGGTGAGTGGGGTGTCCAGGGGGTGGGTGGGGCTGTCCGGGGGGGGGGGGGGGTGTACAGGGTGTCCAGGGGGTGGGCTGTCCAAGGAGGTGAGCTGGCTGTCCGGGGGGGGGGGGGGGCTGTCCAAGGAGGTGAGCAGGCTGTCCGAGGGGGGGGGGGGTACAGGGTGTCCAAGGGGGGTACGGGGTGTCCATGGGGGTGGGCGGGCTGTCCAAGGAGGTGAGCGGGGTGTACAGGGGGTGGGTGGGGCTGTCCGGGGGGGGGGGGGGTACAGGGTGTCCAGGGGGTGGGCTGTCCAAGGAGGTGAGCGGGCTTCCGGGGGGGGGGGGGGGCTGTCCAAGGAGGTGAGAGGGATGTCCGGGGGGGTGGGGTGGGGTACAGGGTGTCCAAGGGGGGTGTGAGGTGTCCAGGGGGGTGGGCGGGCAGTCCAAGGAGGTGAGCGGGGTGTCCAGGGGGTGGGTGGGGCTGTCCGAGGGGGGGGGGGTACAGGGTGTCTAGGGGGTGGGCTGTCCAAGGAGGTGAGCGGGCTGTCTGGGGGTGGGAGGGCTGTCCAAGGAGGTGAGCGGGATTTCCGGGGGCGGTACAAGGTGTCCAAGGGGGGTGCGAGGTGTCCAGGGGGGGGTGCGGGGTGTCCAGGGGGTGGTGGGGCCGTCCGGGGGGTTGGAGGTGTCTAGGGGGTCGGGGGGTGTCTAGGGGGGTTGGGGTGTCTAGGTGGGCGGGCTGTCCGCAGGGGTGGTCAGGCTGTCCAATGGGGTAGGGGGAGTCCAGGGGGGTGGGCGGGCTGTCCAAGGAGGTGAGCGGGGTGTCCATGGGGTGGGTGGGGCTGTCCGGGGGGGGGGGGGGGTACAGGGTGTCCAGGGGGTGGGCGGGCTGCCCATGGGGGGTACGACGTGTCTAGGGGGTGGGCGGGCAGCCCATGTGGGTGGCGGGGCTGTCCAGGGGGGTGGGCGGGCTGTCCAGGGGGTGGGCGGGCTGTCCACGGGGGGTGGTCGGGCTGTCCACGGGGGTGGCGGCACTGTCCAGTGGGGTCAAGGGTGTCAAGGGGGTGGGGGGGGGGCTTTCTAGGTGGTAGGGGGGGGGGTGTCCACGTGGGGTGGTCAGGCTGTCCATGGTTGATTAATTTGATGATATAGTATAGGTATATTTATATGAAAAGAATACCCCCACAATAATCATGCAACCCTGTCATTAGTCTAAACCCCTAGAACACATAAAATAAGCTAGTATGGACATTTACTAAAATATTTTACACTATAATAAAAATACACTCTAAATATAGTTTGAGAGTATATAATGGTGTGTGTGAAAAAAATGACATTAAATCAATTTAAATGAATATGGAACAAATGAGGGTTTACAATACACTAAGAGTACCTCAAACAATCCAAAACCACTATAGCGCCACATATTTAACTTCATGAAACAGGACCTGGAAATCTTACCTATGTCTTTACTGATGACCACCTAATTGGAACACTATTTATGGTTCTTGAACACAAGGAACCAACTATGTTTGGTCTCTACCAACTCAATCACCCCCTTGTAGATCATAATCTTGTTTCCCCTTATACTAAAATGGTCTCACTGGAAGATACTTCTAATGCTGGTCCTAAACCATTCATTCTCCACAAAACAATGATCAAAGAATCATTGGACACATCTTAATGACGATACAAGCTCATCACATAAACACATCAAAACAGAAACAAAAACATATAGGATGGGTCTAAATCAAAAACATAATTAGATAAATTTCAATAAAAAATAAGGTACCAGTTAATAAGATACCTTAAACACATAAAAATAAAAACAAAAACATAAACACATCAAAATCAAAAACACAGAAACAAAAACATATAGGACGGTTCTAAATCAAAAACATATTGGTTAAATCAAAACAGAAACAAAAACATAAACACATCAAAATCAAATCTAAAAACTGAAATATTAGATAAATTTCAATAAAAATAAGGTGCCGGTTAATAAAATACCTAATTTAGGATGTGTATTATGAGATTCGGAAGTAGATTCAACACCTTGGATGGGATGGAAGAAGAGGAACCTGAAGGAGCTCGAAGATCCAAACTGGTCCGGCAGAAGGAGCTCCAAAATCGCCTGTTGCCCCCGTTTAGGGTTCTGTATCGCGAATGGGGGAGAGGATGGGCCACTGCCAATTTTGGGGAAAGTTGTGCCAACGGTTTTTAAAAACCGTTGGTATATACTTTCATGGCACACCTATACCAATGGTTCTAAATAACCGTTGGGAAAAACCTCCCCCAACCACATTTTTACCAACGATTCAATGAGAACCGTTGGTAAAAATCCACTAAACACATCAATACCAACGGTTTACTAGAATCATTTGTAAAACCTTCCCTAAACCATCCTTTAACAACGGTTCTATGAAACCATTGGTATGTAAGTGTGGGGAAAAACCCACATTCCAGTAGTGAATTGTGATTATAATCGATAATATATGATTGGGTGGTATAAACAATCATAGTAAGTAGTTGGATCATTTTGAAACCAAACCTTGTAAAAATATTGTGTTACTATTCCATTTATTTTTACTTAATTTGGGAGAGGATGAGTCATCATAATAGTTGATTGGATCCTAATGGATCAACAGAGGATAATTTAAAAAGAAAGAAAAATTGAAAAAATAAGCACTGATTCAACCCCTTCTCTATGGTGAAACTCATCCTGGGCACTTCAGTAAGTTACTAAATTTACTAAATAAAATAAAATATGTCATTAAGTCTACATTGGACATGATTTACATGGAGATAAGGGAAGTGTTGATATTTATAAAGGGTGAAAGATGAGATTTTCTTCCTTCATCTACTTACACTCTATCCAAAAAATAAAACTTTCTATTTTTAACATAATTTATGGTGTAAAAGTTCTAATGAATAATTTGAAGTTAAGGGTATAAATTAACATGATTTTCATGTTTTTATGCATGATTTAATTCCTGTAGATTTATGTTTCATTCTACCTAAAAATTTATGACATACATTAACCATCCTTTTATTATTTTTCAAATCCATATGCAGTAAAAGGAAATTGCATTCATATTATGTGAATTGAATACATTCTTACCAACATCATTCTTTGATATAATGTTCCACCTGATGGTTCACTTGGTTAGGGAGATTAAACTATGTGGTTCTATACATTACAGATGTATGTACCACATTTAATGATATATGAATATTTTAAAAGGGTACGTCACGAATCAATGTTGTCCAGAAGGTTGTATTCATCAAAAGTAGGAAATTTTATTAATAAAAAAAATATAAGTACACCACTGAAGACAATCCACAGAGGATGGAAATAATGTAATCTTTGGGAATTATCCCTCACCAGACCTGCACAATCATAAGGAAGAGATCACAAACTAGAGAACAAAAATAAGTGATCTTATTGGGTTCTCTGGGAGGTATGGAAATCATCCACCTTATTAGCTTCTCTCTAAGTGTGATAAACCAATAACCTATCATCCAAAATATGATTAATTTTTAAGATGAGGTATATGATGGAATAATAAATGGGGTTAATCTTTTGAATATAGTTTTGAATGATTAAGTAATTGTCTCCGCATACTCAAATCAAAGGTCCCTATACCGAAAAAGTCGAATACCATTGATAATTGCACGGGCCTCCACCTGAAGGGAAGCACCCTAACCATAGATAGTAGTGAAAGCCAAAACAATTGATCTCATGGGGTCATGAATGAAACATCCTCCTAAAATGTTCCCATGCATGAAAGACCTTTCAGTGTTTAGTTTCAGACCTTGTCTTGAAGGATCCCATTTCACCCATCTACCATGTGTACACACATCCTGAAATTAGGCGAGGTATGTGCTACCAGTCATGAGGATTCTAAGAGAGAGTTATTTGACCCAGTGCTTTAGTAGTATCTTGAGTTATACTACCATACTCTGGGATCTATCGTCCAATACCCCATTTGGGAGCTGAGGGAACCTTTATTGAGATATTTATTCCAAGTGATCTAGATAGACTAACACCCTCATTCCAATAGAAATGTCCTGGATTTTTGTTCATTTTTTGTTGTTTGCTGCACCCAAAAACTCATTTGTATGGAACTCATTGATAGTTTCGTTATGGAGGTTGAAGCAAAAAATTTCTCCAAGATTTCCCCACATCGCACCCACCCATTAACTTTAAAAAAAAAGTGCATCGTTGATTCAACCGTGGGATCCCCAAATCATGCACACCTTGAAGTTAGAAAGACACCCTTATACATGAATTCATTATTAGTCAGAACCACATGATCCTCGATATGCCATAAAAGTAAGTTAAACTTTAGAGGGAGCTCTCAACACCAAATAATTCCTCCCCATTCATCCCAGTCAGAGGAACCATACCTTAGGGAATGATATGACTGCTAGAAAAAATTACAGATGAAGAGTTCATGAAAACTAGTTTATCCAGCTTGTTATTGAAATAAATATCCTCAAATATTTCAAGATGGTCTGTATTCATAAGTGAATGGATAAAAATGGGTACCTTCTTTCTTGAGATAAATATATGTTAGGAGTTAGATAACCTCAAAATCCCAATAGTGTACATGTCCTGTTTTTATTCCAAAAATTAATATCTCTATGACCAATTATCCATCTTGAGTTCTGCTGGAATTTATCAATGTGACATTGTATTCTTTTCTAATCCCCTAAGCTCCATACATTGGGCTCATCTAGGACCAAACCATGCTTGAGCGAAATGAACCTGACCCACATGGATCTACCCTCTATTGCCTCCCAAACTAACCTAGACTGCATGTAGTGCATGGTTTCCTCAATAATCCTGAGATTAATAAAACTACCTCCATATCTTTATCCACCCTCTCCCATGATTCCTAGTGGTACCACCCCTCATCATTCACATCCCAGATAAATTTGTCCATAATCACCTCCATCCTTATTAGCACTATTTTGGGCACACATAGGGTGGAAAGAACATGCATGGGAATTGAAGTGGGTACAAAATTAATGAAAGGGATGTGAACTTTGAATGAGATATGTTGATAGTATTAGTCACCCAAAATATCTTCACAGTGAATGCCTTATGGGTGAACGGATTTCTGGAAGAGATGTTGTTATAATTATTAGTAAAGAGTGGGAGAAAACCTACCTCTATATTTTATATAATAGTGCAGAGGTTTCCCCATACGTTGAATCCCACAAAGAAATTATTATATATTAATAACATTAAATGTTTTTTTACTTTTTTTAAAAATTTATCCATTTTAAATATTTATTCATTTAATATTTTTTTAATTTATTCATTTTAACGTTTTTTCATACATAATTATTAATTATTAAATTTAATATTTTTAATATAGTAGTATATTCATCTTGATATATATATATATAAGTATAATATTTCCTTAAATATGATTTATATAATATAAAATATGTATTTACATTTAATAAGTTATATATTTAGAGAAAAATGGGTTTTAATTAAATATTATTATAAATTAAAAATATGATTATTTAGTATCGAGTAATGGATGTTTAATAAAATTTCATTTGTTTTTTAAATTTAACATATATCAAACTTGTGTTGAATTAATTTCACACACACACATATGTAATTAATATAATTTTATATAGAAACACACACACACACACACACAATATTTCAGTAATTTATTCAATTTTAAATATTAATTTTAGAATTTTATTTATTAACACAATATATTTAATATATATAATGATTTTAATTGGTAAATTTTATTCATTTTTTATATTTTGATTTAGTATATACCATTTATTACTTTTTAATAATTTTTCAAATTTATTCGTTTTTAGTATTAGTTATTTATTAATAATATTAATTATTTTTTTCATATTTGTGTAATTTATTCATTTTCAATTTTTTTAATATGTTTGTAATTTTATCAATTTTTAATTTTTATTTATACATTTTTATTAATTAACATTTAAGGTTTTTAATATGGTTGTAATTTATATAATCAATATGTATTCATTTTCATTTTAATATGTATTCATTTTTAATGTTCTTAATAAACTATATAATTGATAACACTTATGTATTTTTTAATATTTTTACAATTTATTGATTTTTTTAATTATTAAATTTTATTCTTTTTAACATTCATTCATTAAATATTATTTGTTACTACTTATACACTAATACTGTCAATTATTTTTTACTCTTCTTTATAATTTATTAATTGTTAATATTTATTTATTTAATATTTTTTTAATTTTTTTAATTTTTAATATTTATTTATACATATTTATTCATTAACATTTGATGTTTTTAATATGGTTGTAATGTACATATTTAATATGTATTCGTCTTCATTTTAATGTATATTCATTTTTTAATTTTTTATATAATTAATAAAAATTATTCATTTTTTAATATTTTTGAAGTTCATTCATGTTTAGTTATTAAATTTTACTCATTTATAACATTCATGCATTTAATATTATTTATTCATTAATAATGCTAATTATTTTTTAATTTTTTTATAATTTATTCATTTTTAATATATATTCATTTAATATTTTTGTAACTTATTTTATATAGATTTTGTTGGAACTTTCCAAAAAGCATCGATAAATATAGGTATTATCAGTGATAAAATAAAAAATGGTGATAAAACCTATATTTATCAGTGCTTTTTGGAAAGTGCTCATAAAACCCTTCTCGACTTTTAAATACAACCCTAATAGAGACCCCCATTCACTTATGTCATTAAAGCTCTCATAAAACTCAACCTTTTCCATTGTTCCCCCTCAAACATCTCAGATGAATTGACTCTTTCAAAACCAAAGGTATGTAATTATTTATACTTATTTTTAGCCATTCTTACATTATTTCACTATTTTTAGTTCTTCTTTTCCCATGTACCATACAAACCTCATCCCTCTTGTCCTATGTGTATCGTAGTAGCTTTATCGGGTACCATACGACCATAATTTTTGATTTAGAAAGGGTTTAAATACTCAATGTTTGGGTGTTTATGATTTTTTAAGTTTATAAGTGGATATTAACATATTATTGGTATAATTTATTGTGAATGTTTATAGTTACCCATGGAAAAATTCATATGAAAATGGAAATGCAATTATGAAGTTAATTTTTTTGTTAAAAAATTAACAAGAAAAAATTCCAATAATTAAATCACATATATGTACTATATTTCTATTTTGATTTAATTTTTTGATTCTATATACACGTATAAAATATATATGGGCACAAACATTCACATATGAAATATAAAATTTGTTATATATGAATACACACACACACATATTTATATATGTATACACACACATATATCTATATACATATATATATTTGGATTATATGTGTTTATGGTTTTAAAACAATTGTGTATTTTGGGCCTAGTCTAGTGCGTTCTAATTGCAGGTTTATATAGAGTCCATAAGGATCAATATAGATTAATAGTATTCTAATAATTGAGTGTTTATGGAAATAAATTGGTCGACTCTCCATCTGATTTTGTCTCATATGTGCATTAAACTTTCCATTAATTTTTTATTTCTTCACAAGGTATTAGAGTTTGAAAATAATATATTATTAAAATGTTACCTAGTGGATAAATTCAAAAATATCTATATACATATTATTAAAATGTGATTTATTCACACGATTTCTTCATATTATTAATATGATCTCCAAAGGGTTTGGATACTCAAAATATTTTTTTCTTAAGAATGAAATATAGTGTCTTAAGTTGTCTCTCTATGAGGTTACTAATTGATTTCTTTGTCACTTAAAAGATTCATTGATTCAAAATGAATAGAATTGGATTTATTGAAAATAGATTTATGTTGTAATTCGAAATAGTGATTTTTATTGGAAAATGAGTGTGAAAACAATGGGTTTTGAAGAATGAAAAATAAATTAAATAGTGACAGAGGGTTTAAAGGGTAAGAATTCATATTTTGAGGAAATTAAAAAACTATATTTAGATTAATTTCCTTAAAAATATTAAATCTATGTAAACATTCCCAAAATAGAGCATAAATACACTCAAATTCTAATACTTTGTTTACATATCAATGTATATATACATTTTATGCATACCTTATGTGAATTTTCTATATAAAATGAATATTAGTGAACCTTATAGGATGGATATGAATCAAAAATGGATGTATGATAATCATATGACAAAGGAGTATGGGGATGAAGATAAAGAGTTCATCAAGTTTGTAATAAAGAATACATATGGTCCTTCTCAAATCCTTTGTCCATGTTTATATTGTTTTTATTCCAGATGAATTCATCTAGAAGAGTTATAATAACATTTAAGTTTTCAAGGACTAGATCTAAGCTATAAATGTCAGACTAAACATGGGAAAAAACTGAAATCATATTTTGAAAAGGATGATACTGCGGTTTATGGATCATTTGATACGAATAATAGTGTAAATGATAATAGAGATCATATTAAATAAATGAAAATGATAGTTTAAGATGACCTTCATGATTGTACAAAGTTTATTGAGAAGTTAAATAACCATTAAAATAGACCATTGTATACTTATTGTACTAAATATACAACATTTTTAGGTGTATTGAAGTTATATAATTTGAAAGATGGTAGTGGATGGAGTGACACTAGTTTTATAAAACTACTTGGTCACCTGAATGATATGATACAAGAAGAAAATGAGCTTCCTTGTTAAACATATGATTTTAAGATAATTCTATGTTCAATGGATATGATCTCTAAAAAAAATACATGTTTGTCCAAATTATTGTATTTTTTTATAAATCATGAATCACTTATAAAATTACCTAAGTGTGGCACAAATTGATACAAGAAATATGAATCAAGTCCTTTTAAAGTTGTATGGTACTTTCCTATCATTTGAAGGATTGGAAAATTTCATGAATGTTGGGAAACCTTTAGACTATTGAAATTTCATATAGATATAAGAATCAAATATGGGAAATTAAATCACCCAAAATACTATCCTTAGTGGAAGAAAATTGATTATGAGTATCCTGAATTTGGGAACAAGGTGAGAAACCTCTATTTTGTGTTATATACAGATATAATAAATCCCTTTTGTGTAAAAAGTTGTTCTCAAAGTACATGGATAGTTATGTTTGTAAATTATAAATTTCCATTGTGGTTATGCATAAAGCATAAATACATTGTGTTTTCTTTTCTTATATCTAGACCAAAATAACTCAGTAATAATATTGATGTCTATTTGGATCCATTGATCAAAGATCTCAAATAGTTGTGTAATATAGGTGTTATATAGTATGATGCTTATAGAATTAAAGAGTTCACATTGTGATCCATGTTATATGAGATGATAAATGACTTTACTACTTATGTATTTTTTTAAGCTATAGTATTAAAGGAATTTTGGGGTGCCCCGTTTGTGAAGAAGGTACACACTCAGTTAGGTTGAAACATTACTCAAATATTGTTTTTAATACATCATAAAATTTTACCCCGATGACATAAATACCAATCCTGGATGACATCATTTGATGGAAATACAGAACAAGGTACAACACCATCTTCACAAATGGTTGATGAACTATTCAAGAAATTAAAATATATTGAAACTAATTTTGGTAAACCTTTTTCAAAAAATATTATGAAATTGGGTTAGAAAAAGAGATCAATTTTCTTTGAATCACCATACTAGAATTGTTTGTGTGTTAGAAATTTTCTTGATGTCATGCACATAGAAAAAAAATAAGTGACAATGTTATTGGTGTAATGGTTTGTATCTTCCAATCCTATTACTTTTCTAGGTTTGGTGGTTTAAGAGTGTTTCTAGGATTCTTGAGGAGGTTTTAGAGTGTTTTATGGAGGCTGGAACTACCAGAGTGCCGAAATAGGTGGTTCATGATGTGAACTGGATTCATGTCATGAGTTGATCATTCACATCTTGTGTATTCATATAGTTTCACTGGTTGTGTGCAGTTAAGGGGGAGTCCATGAGATAAATTCACATCATGAAAAAGGAATTCATAGTGTGTAATTAATTTAAGTTGAGGAGACTTAATTTTCTACGAGAACTGAATATATGAGAAATTCAAATCCTGTAATGGTTTCATGACTTGAAATCTATGGGAACCTATGGAAATAACTTCATTAATAGAATTAAAGATATTAAAAGGGTCATTTTATCACCATTGGTTTCAATTAAGTACCCCTTTATTTATGTATTTTATGTATGTAAAGTGTTTGGGTGAATTTTGAGAGGTTTTTTAGGACTTTTGGAATGTTTTTAGGGATTCTATAGAGGTTCAGGGTTTGATAACGTTTAGTAAAAACCATGAAAATCCTATAGAAAATCATGAAAAGTGAGGTAGTGGTCTCTTGGTACATGCATGGTTAGGTTCATGGTTTTTCCAAACCGTACATCTAACTAGGAGAAACAATGCATTTTGGAATAGATGGATTATGCACAGTTACTGCAAAGTTTTCCTAACCATGTGCCCTAACCATGCACAGATAAAAGTTAGATCTGAAAATTTTGGATCTAACTTGGTTTGGTTCCTTAATGGATCATTTTTCCTCTAGTATAACCCTAACTCGAATTCCTCTCTTCCCAAAGGCTATAGAGACCATTCCTATTGACCCGAGAGTAATCTCTTGGTGTTTCTTGGTGCGTTGAAGTCTAGATTCCTTGGTAAGTCTCTGTTATTGGTTGTTTTCCTTAGATATATTCTTCTTATCTCTCTTAGAATGATAAATCTAATCTCTTGGGGATGGATCTAGGTCGTGTAATGCCAATTATTATGAGATATGGATTTTTAGATATTAGGGAACAATATCTAAGTTGGGTTTTTGGAGTTTCAACCCAGTTTTGTTGAAGAATTTGTGTTTTTCTTTGTTTTCTCCAAATTTTGTGAGGTAGGTGGATTCGATCTCGATTCCTCTTTTTAGAACTTGAAGACCTGGTTTTAAATTGTTTTAATTGATTTAAATTTATTGGGAATTTTTTGTGCAAAGATCGATATAATCCTTCTTTAGTGATGGTTTGTGAAATGGTGGAAATTGGTTATTGTGAAAGTGATTATTTCATGATTTTAAAATATAGTTTTGTTTTGATTCATGGGAATGGTTTGATAGAAATGTTTTCAATAAAATAATCTTTTTATTGAAATGGATTAAAATTATTGGTTTGGCATGACATTTGGATTACTTGGTTGTATTGTGTTTATTTTCATTGATGTGGCCCCATGGAATAGGCATGTAGCATTGGGGAACTTCATATATGGTTACCTTATAATGACTTGGTAGATCGATGAGAGACATATCATGAGTATGGAACTGTCACATGGGAATGCATGTGTGGTTGTGTGGAATTGTGGAACCAAGTAATGGGTATGCAAATGGATTGATAAATGTTTTAAAGGAATCATTTGGTTGTTTTCCTTAGAACCCATTTTTAGTTTAGAAAACTATTTTGGTATGAAAACTATTTTTCTTAGAAATGGTTTGACTTTGTATAATTTTTTTAAAGTGTTTTATATAAATTATTTTATATAAATGTGCTAATATGTTCTACCCTAGTGTCATGAGTAGGAAATTCATTTGGGGAAAGCCTACCAAGTTTCATTACACACCCCCTATTTGGGAACATTGGTGTGTTTGTAGATATGGTTTATCAAGACATAGGTAAATGAGTGGTATCTCAAATCTTTACTAATGCATCGTGATGCCTTGGGAATGGATTGTGGACTTGGAGCATAGAGCATGTCGGGAGATATGGAGTAATATATTTGGAGTCTTTGAGTTTTTTTTGGTATTTTTTCACATTGTACTCTAATATGGTTCTTTTTTATGGTTGTTTTTACATTGGGGTCTTATTGTTTTTTGTCTTGTGTGGTATCGTTGCATCATATAGTGGTTGTTAGTTATGGTTATCTTGTTTTTATTATTTATGTTAAAAAAGTAAAATCATCCCCCAACTATAAATAAATCCCTTGGCATTTATTTTAATCCTTTGGTGTCTTGGGGATGTCACTTATAGCCTAGTAGCAATTCTGCCTCTTCTCAAGCCAATGAGGAGGGGTGACATGTTACAAATGGAATCATTATTGGTCGGTCTATCTTTAATTTTGGGACAAATGGAATTGGTTTGTCATTCTTGGATTTGGAAAATCATTCTAGTTTATTCTTTGATTTGGTATGGTAGCAAGGAGTCGGATCCTCAGAACTTGAAATGTAGAGTATAAAAATTCATAGTTAACATATTTATGCTAAGCCTCAAGTTACCATGGAGTTAGGAAAAAAAGTTTTTTGATACACTTATAGGAGTTTTAATCTTATTTTCATGGGTTTAGCTAATGATAAGAGCATGACATGCATTGATAGAAATGAATTCCCACTAGGAGTGCATATTTCATTTAGAGTAATGATTTATGATTTTGCGAAAAAGTGTTGATTTTTGAAAATATTGAAATTGTTTTCAAATGTAAGCTTTTGAAAAGGAATGGTATTGACATTTAAAAAATGGTTTGATTTTCAAAATAATGATAGAATTTTCAAAAATGGAATGAATGTGGAAAATGATTAATTTTGGAAAGCAATGTTGTGATATATGTGATGCAGTAGAATTTGGAATTGCTAAGCCTTCAGTTTCTAGATAGTGTGACTTATAGTGTTTTGTTTTGGTTATAGATATATAACCTGATAGACAATGTAGAAACCAACTGGAAGAGGTTTCTATGAATGTGGTTGCAGCTTAGCCACATGTTAACCAATAGATGGTTTAGATTATTGTCAATAATTTTCAATCTATAGATAGATGGAACTAAAGGGATGAACCCTAGAGAAGTGGATAATTTTTTTCAGTTCTAGAAGAAAAATCCACCCATCTTTCAAGGTGATTTAGAAAAAGAAAAATCAAAGGTGTGGCTGAATAGGATGAATTTAATCTTTAATTTTCTATTCACACCATTAGATTTGAAATTCAAGTTGGGAACATATATAATGGGGGATCTTTCACAAAAGTGGTGGGATTTAGCAGTTCTAGCTAAACTAGACCAAGGCATGACATGGTAGGATTTTGAATAATTGTTCAAAAATAATTATATCCTCAAACATTCATAATTTCTATAATGACATAATTTTTTAGATTGAAGTGGTAGAATCTCTCAGTGATAGAGTACACAACTAAGTTCATGAATTTAGTCTTCTTTTTACCAAAAGATACTGCAAGTGCATCCTCGAAGGCACACATTTTTGAATAAAGGATTAGGCTTGATATTTTCATGAAAATTAATGTGATTTATAAAACATATTATACAGATATAGTCAATAGAGCGATGATGGAAGAAAGGTACATATCAGGAAATATGGGTGGAGGAAGCATGTTGATACCTATAGGAAATAGTGGGAACTCAAATGCTGGGAATAAGAGAAAAAGGACACATATTTCCAAGGTAGTGGAATGACTTATAATCAGATGCTTAGATCATTAAATCTTCCTCCATTACCCAAAAGAAAGCCTATATGTTTTCAAGGCGGTTCATTTTACCACATGGAGCAAGATTGTCCACTGCCACCTAGAGCATGCAACAATTGCAACCATATGGGAAATCTTCATAACTATTATTGTAGAGCTCTAAGTTCAGGTTCTAGGGATATATATCATGTTTCAAAGATGTTGTATGCTTCAATGAGACAAGGGTATAAGAATAATTCTCGTCAATATAATTAAGCTATCCATGACGATTATTGGAATACTATGACTCCTCAGTAAGAGGAATCTCAACAGGGAAATACAAAACAAAGTGAAATGAGTAAGAAATTATATGGAGATGAGAAAGTTATCATGGATGATCAATATAGACCTTTGATGGTGATATGTATGATTCTTTTTAATTCTACCCTCATGAAAGCTTTGTTTGATATGGGTGCATCCCATTCATTTATTACTTCTCATGCTATTGATCTTTTGGGTTTGTATGTCAATATGATTCCTTGTGTTTTAAATCTTTAAATTACTATAGGCTAAATATAATGCTGATCCTTTATGTGCACACCATGTTTTATATCAATTGATGGAGTTTATTAAATATGTGATTTAAATATTCTTGATATAGATGTTTATGACATAATCATGGGTATAGATTGGCTGACAATGTTCAAAGCTCATATTGAGTGTTATAACCAAAGGGCTAGTTTTATGAATTATGATGGCATCAAGCATCACTTTAGAAGAGACCATAATGTAAAGGAAACTATAATAATCTTTTTGGCACTAACAATTGGAATTATCTCATACTAGTTGGAAGATTTGAATTTTGAATCATAGAATGAGATTGATAATATCAGTTTTCCAGAAATTATTGATTAGTTTCCTAATGTTTTTCTTGATAATTTCTCAAGGTTTCCATCCATAAGAGAAGTGGAGTTTATAATTGATCTTATCTTAGAAAATAGTCCTATTTCTCTTAAATAATAACAGATAATATAAAATTAATTAAGGGAATTTAATGTCTATTTAAAAGAGTTATAAAGAAAAGGGTTCATTTGACCTAGTATGTCTCTGTGGGTAGCACCATTCTTATTTGTGAAAAAGGAGGATGGAACTCTAAGGCCATGTATATATTATATTAATCTTAAAAAAGTTATGAAAAATAATTAGTATCCACCTACATCCATTTTTGACTTGTTTGATCAATTTAGGGGAGCTCAATGGTTCTCTAAAGTTGACCTATGTTTAGGGTATCACCAATTGTAGGTTCAGAAAGAGGATATTCTGAAGATAGTTTTCAGGAGTAGATATGAACATTATGAGTATGTGGTTATACCTTTTGTTCTTACAAAATCACTAGTTGTATTTATAAAATTAATGAATATTATATTTCAATGGAATCTATATTCTTTTGTGGTAGTGTTTTTGGATGACATATTAGTGTATTCAAGGACAAGGGATGATCATGAGAAACACTTGGCAACAATGGTGGTAATTTTTCAAGATCATAGTATGTATTCTGAATTAGAAAAATGTGATTTTTTGATACAATAGGTACATTTCCTTGGCCATGTTTTCTTTTAAAAAGGTGTTTTTTTATCAAGAAAAGATAGATGTCGTGACCACTTGGAAACCACCCAAGAATGTATTCAATATACATAGTTTCCTTGGATTGGATGGTTATTACTGATGATTTTTTCATGACTTTTCACTATTAGCTTCACCTATGAAAACTTTAACAAGGAAAAGTGTTCCATTATAATATAATGAGGAATTTCAGAATACTTTTAAAGATATTAAAGTTTTCCTTACATAAACACTGATCTTGATATTTTTGGAATCATGATAAGTTTCTCTCATATATGCTTTTAACACTTAGTGTCATTAACTCTTTGGTGAGAAATTTATAGTTTTTACAGATGATAAGACCCTGAAACATATTTTCCCACAAAGAGACCTGAATCATAGACAATGAATATGGATGGAGTATCTCCAAATGATCAAATTTGACTCAACATATACAGCGGGTAAAGGAAATTTAATGGAAGATTCATTAAGATAGAATTCATATGGTCAGTTAGAAATAAAGGCTTTAGATTAATGGCAGTTGATGTTGATGATAGCCGACCCACATTTTGATTGTGAAGGACTAAGGTAGTGTTATAGTTTCTTTCTAGTTTATTTAATTCTTGACTTGGTGGAGATGGTTAAAGAGGTGAAAATATCTAATATATAATGTGTTTCTATGAGGTCAAATATCAATGGTGGGGATACCATTAAGGAATGAAATATGGATGAAAGTTTAGTTTTTTGGTTTTGAGATCATATGGTTGTACCTGTGTCTTTTCAAGAACAACTTCTTCATGCTTACCACCATTCGAGATGGTTTGTTCATATTGGAATACAGAATATGTATAAGGTAATGAAATTAAAGTTTTTGTGGGTTGGAATGAAAATAATGGTGGATAAGTTCATTATAAGATGCCTCACCTATCAGCAGGTTGAGGCAGAGCACTAATGAACAACGAGTATATTGAAAACACAATTCTATATGGTTGATAGTGGATTGAATCACACAGTTGGCCCATTTCATCCCTATTTGTGAATCTAATAAGATGGAGTAATTATAAAAAATCTATATCTAATAAGTGGTAAAGAGGCATGGTGTACCGGTTTCAATAGTATCAGAAAAATATCTTAGTTTTACATATCATTTTTGGAAATCCTTACAACAATACCTAAGGGCTTAATTGACTATGATTATGGTGTATCATACTTAGATGGATGGACAATCTGAAAGCTCGATGCAAACATTTTAAGACATGCTGAAAGCTTGTGTAATGGAATTTGGTGGCTCATGGGAGGAACATGTACTATTATTAGAGTTCTCGTATAACAATAGTTATCATGACTTGATATATATGGATCATTTTGAAGCATTTTATAGGCATCGTTATTGTTCTCTACTTTCTTGGGTGGAAACAGGTGATAATTCACTGGTTGGACCAAGCCTTTTGTTAGAGACAACGGAAAAAAATCAATTAATCTAGAAAAATATAGAGATGTATCAGAGTCCTCAAAAATCATATGCTGATCATCATTAATGGTCATTGTCATTCTATGCGAGTGATCATGTGTTATTTAGAATCTCTCCAAGGACTGGGTGTCATAATTTTGGAAAGTATGGAAAGTTATCTCCTCGATACATAGTCTCTTTTGAGATACTTGAATGGTTTGGTGAGGTGGAATATCAGCTGGCTTTTCCACCAAGGTTCAATTTAGTGCACAATGTATTTCATGTATCTCATTTGGAAAAGTATTAGCCTAATCCTAACCATGTGATTTAATGTGTTCACATTAACCTAGAGAAGGATGCATCATTGGTTAATGTGATAGTGCAAATTATGGATAGGAAATAGAAAGTATTGCATGGGAAAAGAATCAGTATAGTGCAAGTTTTGTGAAAAAATGGTTGGATTCAGGAAGAAACATTGGAATGGTAAAAGTAAATGGTCAAGTAATGGCCCAAAATCATTTAGGGAAATGGTGGTTTTCTACTTTTTAGGGATGGAAAGTCCAAAGGTGGGGAGAATCTAGCACACCTAGTTTCAAGTAATTACCCCTTTCTTTATGTATTTTATGTAAGTAAAGTGTTTGTGTGAAGTTTGGGAGGGTTTAACGAAATTTTAGAATGATTTTTGGGCTTCTCTAAAGCTACATGGTTTGATCACGGTTAGTAGAAACCATGAAACTCCAAAAAAAATCATGTAAAGTGAGGAAGTGATATATGGGTAAGCGCATGGTTAGGTACACTATTTGGCCAAACAATGGGGCCATTTAGGAGAAACCATGCATTTGGAGACAAAGGGCTTGTGTACGGTTAGGACACATTTTTCCTAGTTGTGCGCCCTAACAATGCATGACTAAAAGTTAGATCCTAAAATTGTGTTTCTAATTCAATTTTTCTCCTTAATGGATTATTTTCCAACTCGTATGACCCTAAATCAAATTACCCTCTTCCAAAAGGCCTCAAATACTATTCCTATTGATCCAGGAGAAACCCGTTGGTGTTTCTTGGTGCGTTGAAGGATATATTCTTTGGTAAGTCTCTATTCTTGGTTGTTTTACTTAGATATATTCTTCTTCCCTCTCTTGGTATGATAGATCCAATCCATTAAGGATTTATATAGGTTGTGTGATGCCAATTAGAATGATATATGGCTTTGTTGATGTCAGTGAAAAATATCTAAGATGGGTTTTTGTAGTTTCAACCCATTTTTTTAATAATTTGTGCTATTCTTCATTTTCTCCAAATTTTGTGGGGTAGCTGACTTCACTCTCAACTCCTATTGTTAGAACTTGAAGGATTGGTTTTAAATTGTCTAAATTGATTGAAATTTATTGTGAAATTGTTATTAAAATCTTGGTAGAAAACTTCTTTAGTGATGGTTTGTGAAATGGTGGAAATTGGTTTTTGTGCAAGTGCTTGCTTCATGATTTTAAAATGATGATTTTAAAATATGGTTTTGTTTTAATTCATGTGAATGGTTTGATAGAAAGGTTTTCAATAAAATAATTTTTTTATTAAAATGGATTTAAATGATTGGTTTGGCATGTAATTTGGCTAACTTGGTTTGCGTGTGTTCATTTTCATTGACATGACCCTATAGTAGGAGTGTGTTCCACTAGGGAACTTGGTATATGGTTACCTTATGATGAATTGGTAAATCAATGAGAGACCACTCCTGAGTATGAAACTATCACCTAGGTATGAATGTGTGGTTATGTGGAATTGTGGAACCAATTAATGGGAATTCCAATGGATTGAGAAGTGGTTTAAAGCAATCATTTGGTTTTTTCCTTGGAACTAGTTTTGGTTCAGAAAACTATTTTGGTTTAAAAAATATTTTTCTTAGAAATTATTTTGATTTGATATAAATTGTTTTAAATATTTTTATATAATTTTTTATATAAATGTGCTAACATGTTCTATCCTAGTGGCGTGAGTAGGGAAGTCATTTGGGGAAAGCCTATTGAGCTTCATTACTCACCCCATGCTTGGGACATTTGGTGAATTTACAGATATTGTTTATCGAGACACAGGTAAAGTTAAGGTATCTCAATTCTTTAGTGACGCATCATGATACCTTGGGAATGGATTTTAGAGTTTGATCTTAGAGTATATTGGGACATGTGAAGTTATGTGTTTGGAATATTTGAGTTTTTTTGGTATTTTCATCTGTGTTGTACTTTGATATAGTTCTTATTTTTGGCTGGTATTGTTTTCTATGTGGTATCACTTGAGTTACATTAAATTTTTATCATGAATCATTATTTTTATGTTCATCTTAGTTTGATTATTTATGCTAAAAAGTTCAAATCATCCCCCAAATATAAATAAACCCCTTGATATTTATTTCTAGTCGTTGGTGTCTTAGTGATTTCACCTAAGGACAAGTATCAATTCCTCCTTATCTCAAGCCAATGAGGTGGGGTAGGATATTACAAGAATTTTATAAGTTTTTATTTCTTTTTTAGTCGATTATTATTCATTAAGACATTCACCTACCCTTACCATTTGTAGTAAAACCTATGAAATTTTTGAAGGATCTACCAGCCCTTATTCTCCTATGTTTATCTATGAGTTCTGGTGGTTGAGTTTTTGTGATCAATGTATGTTTTCCTCTTCCCAGGGTTTTCTTTATATTCCTCTTCCGGGGGATCTGCTGCAATATTGTGGTTTTGATTTAGGGGTTATTTGGGATAAATTTTGATGATATTTGGGTCTGGTGTAGGTTAGTCCATGGTTTCCCATGTGTGGTTATCCTTGGAATGTGTTTCTTCTTCATTCTGTAATGCATAGTGATTTGGAAATCTCTGTCTGAGGTAGGTTTTCCTTCATTTATCATCTGGTGTATCATGTGGGAGATATTTACTCTTATTTATCTATGGGGTATGGTTTGTGCTGTCTTAATCATGATAAATTATTCGATTTAATTGAATTGATAGGGAAGGGAATTGATTTGGATGTATTTATAGATTTTGATGTTTCCTTGATATTACGATTGTCCATGCTAGATGCCCTACTAAAAATTATGGATGTTAGGGGCTTTGTCTGAACTTATTTTTCATGAGTTATGTAACCCTTACTTATTGTGATTTTTTTGGAATCACCATAAAATTAAAATTGGTTAACCAATTATATTTTCCAAATAAAATGGTTTCTCCTGGATTATGGATCATGTGATAATTTCTTAATTAAAGAAGTCGACTGTGATAAAAAGAAGCATTTTCTAAATATTAAAGAAAGTGTTGTTATGTGATATAATTTGGGATGTATTTTTATATATGACCTTTATATGGGGTGATAAAGTGTGACCGTGCTACGAGGGTAGTGAGGTTTGATCGTGCTATGGGGAAATGAGGTGTGACCATGCTATTGTGCGGTGAGGTGTGAATGTGTTGTGGGGTGGTAATTTTTTGTTCTGATATTGTTGTGAAAGTGGTGGAAAAGTGAGTTTTTTGGATTAAAGAGGAGGAGGATCTATTTGTTTTGGTTGTGTTGTGATGTGTTTTGATAGATACCGAGGTAGTAATGGAATTGGTTAATAATTATTATAATGGAATATGATGAAATTGTTAATAAATATTGAACTAAAATGGGAAGTGTGGTTAATTTGGAAAATGGTTTATGTGTAAAATAAATGGGATAGAAATAATGGATTTTTTTGGATGTTATAATTGGAATGGGTTGGTAATGTGAAGTGTGGATTGTGTCTTGTATGGTGGTGTGCATTTAGTGTTGGCAGCGAAAGTGGTAGTGTTGTGAGGTGTTAAGTTCCTTTTTGTGAACCCATAGTATGGTCTTTTGTGTAGCTATTATATATATACATTGTATATTCCTTATGATTTTATATATTCACCTAATCCACATCAAGAACCATGTTTTGACACCTATATATTTATACAGGGGGTGTTTTTACCAATATCATGAGGATGGATGGATGAATACCCATTATTTCCTGCTCTCTCTTCTAGGTGATGTTGACATGCACAGGCTGTGATGGCCAAAAGTCAAAAGTGAACTATTGAGATATGGCTGTGATGTGATGTCCCAGGTGTCTTCGGGTGAGATGTGGTGTGATGACTATGCTGTGGGGAGGAAAGATGTGATGAGATGGATTATATTGGGGTCTGTGTATGGTAAGAGGTGGGTACGAGGTTGATGTACTTTATGTTCACGATAATTTAATATTCTGGATATGGTTGTGATGAAATGTCCTAGGTGTATTTGGGTGATATGTAATGTTATGGGCCATGTGTGTCTGGGTGATATGTGGTGTAGTGTCTATACTTGGGGCGGTAGGATGTCATGTTATATAGAAGATATAGGAGCAGTAGTATGTATGAATTTGGTGTGTGAGAGTGAAAAATCAGAGGTAAATTGGGGTTGGGTACCCTCTTTTCAATATGTTTCATATTATGTTACTATACTTGTATGCATTATTTGGTGAGCATACCATGGTGAGGATGATCTTTTTTTATTGACCTATTTAGCTGTAGTTCGGTTTTGATATTTTATTATGGGTGTATTAGTATGATTCTTTCACATTTTCATGAGAGACTTTGGTTTTTATTATTGAGTATACTTGTATGGTCACCCTATATATATAAAATGATTTTCAGGTTTCTAGGAGGACTACTTTGGCCGTGTCAGACATTACTTTCTTGGACCCTTGGACTATTGTAGTGTCACAGCTTCATATTCACTTTTGGGTATTTACTTTGGAGACTTTTATCTTTACTTTTTCACTTTATACATGCATTATGGGATGAATTTTTTTATATTATTTCATGGATTTTCTTATGGTTGATATATCTAATATCCCAATATTTTTTATACCCTTAGTGCTAGTCACCAACTCGGACCTACTGGAGTCAGGACTCAGGGCTCATTGTCTCTCCCTTCATTACGGCATCTCTAGGGGGGCTTCATGACAGAGTGGTATCAGAGTTGATGGTTGAGATATAGGATGGAGTTTGGAGATAGGAACAGTGAGGATTACATGTGTTTGTATGGAAATGGTTCTAGTCAATCTTGGTGTATGACATGGGTCAGAGAGACCGACCATGTCATTGGATTTCAGAGCCCCCATGATCCAGTGCACAAACTCTAAGATTGTTTAATGACCAAGTGAGGTGGAATTTTTTAGGGTAGTGACCTAGGAGAGGTACATGCATCATGATGAATCGTTTTCCTGTTTGAATTTGGGTATTTTGGGAAGTTTGAAAATGATTAAAATAAATAAAATAAATCATGATGGAGTTACATACTACATGGGATTAGGAAATCTTTGTCTTCCTTTTAGATATGGATTATAGTCATTATTTTTGTGAGGTTTGGGTAGTGTAGGTTCAACATGATGACATAATTGATTTTTGTAGGGTTGATCTGGCTAGGGAGGATGAACAATGGTAGAGGATGTTTCAATCTTATCAAAATCGGGCTTTGGTAAAGTATGAGGGAAGTGTTTATGATGTGTAGATAGAGAGATGGTTAGAGGATCTAGAGATTTATTTTAGTTTGATTCAAGCCCTGACATAGTACTAGATCTCTTTAGGAGTTAGTCAGATGTTGGGAGCTATGTTAGTGGTGGGAGATGTATCTTGGTGATAATAAGAAGGAAGATGTTTCATGGGTTGGATTTCAAAAGGAGTTCTGAGAAAAGTTCATTTCGTCAACTATGAAGGTAGTGAAGAAGTAGGATATAATCTCCCTTTACCAAGGGATTATATCACTATAGGAGTTAGGGATCAGGTTCCAGGAACATTTGGGTTTTCCCCAAACCTTTCTCTAGATGAAGATTCTTGTGCAAGATGTCTTGAGGTGGAACTCCATCCTTCGATCCAGTATACAATTACTCTCTTTACATTTAAAACATATCTAGAGGTTCAAAAGAAGGTATAGGTGATCAAGTGTATGCATTCATGAGGAGGTTTACCATGAGAGGGGAACCGATAGGTTTACTTTAGGATTAGGGTTTTTGGTGGTATATCTCATGCCCTAGGACCTTCAAGGAATCAATTAGTGGGGATTCGATATCAGATGATTCCTTTTCATCATTCTCGGGCCAGTGGTTTCTATGATTTTCCAAGGGGGATTGAGACCAGTGCGTTTTATCTGTGGGGTTCATGGACATCATCATAAACAGTGTCCAGTGTTTCTTGAAGCTCAGTTTATTACAGACAATCAAATTTAGCACCATCCTAAATAGTAGTTTCTAGTGAGACTATTTCAGTAGTATGGGTACCAAGATTATGCTCTTTAGAGGGGATATGTAGAAGATATGGTTTTAATTCAGGATATTATTCTTGTTTAGGGACATAATTCCAATTTTGTTCATGGAGGTAGCTATCAACAGAGAGGGAGAGGAGCTGGGTATGGTTAGTTGCTGGTAGTAGTGGCGGTAGTACCAGATGGGTCAGAGATCATTTATGGTATGAAAAACTTGTCATTTACTCTTGTTTATGCCTTTTTTGATCTAGGATTTTAACACTCCTTTGTTTAACCCACTCTATTTTGTGCTCTAAGTATATAATTAGAGTGTATTCTTGTTCCCCTGGTGTTGAATAAACCAATTAACTTCATACCAGCTTGTTTGATGTGTGCTAAGGGTGTAAACTGATGATGGGGAAATATCAGTCCCATGTAGATATTTTATTACTTTATATGTATCCATATGATGTCATACTTGGAATCAACTAGTTGTATTATGTGCATTCCATTATCGAATTATTCTAGAGGATAGTTGTGTTCTTATATGTGGATGGCCAATATGTGGTTTTTGTTAGTGAGCGGGGTTTTCTGATGGAAAGTCAGTGTGTGCAGATCCTTCTTTCCTTAATGGATGTTTTTTATATAGAATTAGTAAACACTAGGATAGTGTAGGTTCCCAAGGTTTTTTGTGAGTTTTTGGATGCTTTTCCTAAGGTGGTTGTGACTTTACCCCCTCAACATGATGTTGAGTTTGGGATAGACTTATAGCCTGGTGTTTCTATGATTTATATGGATCCTTATTAGATGGATCCCTCCAAGTCATGGGAGTTGAGGATTCATATAGATTATTTTATGTTGAATAGTTTCATCTAGACTAGTGTTTCTTTGTGGGGTTCCCTAGTGGTGTTCTCCAAGAAGGAAAACAATAGTATAAGGCTGCATAGAGACCACCTAAGGTTAAACTAGGTGAAGATCAATAATTTATATCCTCTTACAAGGATAGATGATATTTTTTACCATTTAGGGAAATATAGTTTGTTCTCTAATATTGATCTTCGATCAGGATATCACTAGTTTAGGGTGAAGGATGAGGAACTAATGAATGCCTTTAAATACAGGTATGTTCACTTTGAGTTTGTGGTCATGTCGTTCGTAGTCATGAACTTACTAGATATGTTCTTGGGGATCGTGAATGTTGCGTTCCATGAATTCCTGGACCCTTTTGTAGTCATGTTCATCAATGGTATATTGATATACTCAAAGTTAGTGGAGAATAATGCCAATGTTCTTATAGTTATCTTAAAAGTTTTTGACACTAACAGCTCTATAGAAAGTTTTCCAAGTTTAAGTTATAGACACAATAGGTTCATTTACTTGGGTATGTAGTTTGTCATCGGGGTGTGGTAGTGGACACATTAAAGGTTGAGGTAGTTTTTTCTTATGCATCACACAATAATGTGGCAAATCTTCATAGTTTCCTATGTCTCATAGTCAATTATCAGAGGTTTATACCAAATTTATCTTGAGTTTCAATCCCACTAACAATGTTGACAAGGATAGACCAGGATTTCATGTGGAATGATCAGTTCTAGGAAGTGTTTTTTTATTAGAAAGAGAAGTTGATCAGTGATCCAATTCTTTAGCTACCATAGGAGGGTCTTTTGTTCTAGATTTTCTATGATGCATCCTGTTTGGGATTGGAATGCATGTTTATGCAGTAGATAGTGACAATATCTTATGTTTTTAGGAAGTTACTTCCCCATGAGTGTAACTATTCCACCCATGACTTGTATCTAGTAGTAGTGGTTTTTACATTAAATTTGTGGTGACATTACCTCATCAGCGAGTTCTTTGTGGTTTTCACAGAACTCAAAAGTTTGAAATACATCTTTTCCTATAAATATTCAAATATACACCAGTGGAGGTGGATTGAATTACTCTAGGACTATGTTTTTAATATCTATTATACTCTATTAAGGGGAATTTGGTTCTAATGATCTTAGTCAAAATTCACTAGAAGATGTGGCACGAGAGTCTATAGACATTTGGAAATGGATGAAGGAGCTTGCAATAATGAATCCTGGCATTGGAGAGGGAAGTATATGTGATTTTATCTATCATTTTACTATGGTGTATTATTTGACACAATAGTTGGATGAGTATTAGTGGGGAGACATGGAGGTAGATATGATGTCAAATCTTGTTAACCATGGTGATGCTCTAGAGATATGGTCAAAGGATGATTAGAACCAAATATTATTTTAGGGGAGGATTTTTACTTCAGTAATGATGTTTGAGGGAGTCCTTTTTGTGTTTAATTTCTCACATTTAGTAATACATCATGGTGTAAAAAATATATATCATAGTATGAGGATACAACTTCAGTGTCCATGAATGAAATAGTAAATAGAAGAGTTTTTGGTGAGGTGTTTAGTTTTCCCGTAGGTAAAGGGTGAGCATCATGTTTATAGAGTTTTTTTGAAACCTTTGGATATTACTGAGTATAAATGGGATGAAATATCTTTGGAATTAATCATATGGTTACCTAGAGCTTATGTACGTTGTGATGATATCTAGATAATCATGGATCAGTTGACAAAATCATCACACTTCCTAGTGATCAAAGAGTCGAGCACCATATATATTTTAGAGAGGAGGTATGTGGATGAGGTGGTGTGGTTTCATAGATTTAAAAGGTCCATTGTATCATATTAGGATAGAAATTTTACCTTGAAATCCTGTAGGGGATTAAAATATGCTTTTGGCACTCAGTTACACCTCCACACTGCTTTCTTCCCTCAGAAGGATAGGTAGAGAGAGAAAACTATCTAGACAAAGGAGGATATGTTTCTATCTAGAATCTTAGACTTTATATATATTGGGTGTGAAACTTTCCTCTGGTCAAGTTTTTATATAACAATATCTATCACTCATTAATTAGTATGTCTATGTTTTAGGTGTTGTATGGGTGGTTGTGCTTTTTTCTATTGTGCTAGATAGAGGTTAGGGAGTTAGAATTTATTAGTCCTGATGTAGTATAAAGCATGACATAGAGATTTCATCTTTTTTTTGATAGGATGAAATCATATCAGGACCAGAAAAAGTATTACACCAGTCACAGAAGGAGGAATTTGGAGTTTGAGGTTGGAGACCATGTGGCTTTGAGGGTCTCACCTCAACATGGGAAGTGGGGTTTGGAAGGGAGAGTAAGCTTTCTCCCCAGTTTTTTGGGACCTTTAAGGTGTTGGGGCGAGTTAATGAGGTGGATTATTGGTTAGTGTTTCCACCATGGTTATAGAGGATCCATGATGTCTTCCATGTGTCCTGGATTCATTAGTATCTTCACGATGAATCCCACATAATCAACTAGAGAGAGTTGGATATCAAGGATAGCGTGATGTTTATAGAGTGTCCAGTAGAGATCCTGGATCATTGAGGGAAGGGGTTGCATAGAAAATAAATTCCCTTGGTTCTTGTGTTGTGGAGGCATGGTGGTCTATAGGAGAGTACTTGGGAGTGTGGGATGCAGATTTGTTCCCAGTAACTGGAGTTGTTTTGAGTTTTTTCCTTACTCTATTTTTCATTATGATATTATGTTTAGACATTGCTGTTTTATAAGATGAGTTTTTTCCTTGATATGTGATGTGTGATAAATATTTCAATATATAAAAATAGGTCCTAATTACTAATCAATACATGTTATACTTTGACATGATTAAAACTATGGGGGGGAGAGTCAGTGTTTCCTAAAGTAGATAGTATCTTGATATGGAAGATAAGATTCCCCGATTTGTGTACTCAAGGAAGTAATTTTTTTTGCTTTTAGTGGTTTTTTTCTTGGGTTGTGTGGAAGTTGAGGTGGTTATGGAGTGGTTGTGTGGTGATGTGGTTGGGAAAGTTTTTTATTGGGTGTTTTGGTTTAGTGAGTTTGGCTAGTGGTTTCATTTGAGGAGTAATGAGAACTTTGAGAGGTATCTCTAGGGTGGTTGTTCAGACCCATTCATTTTTTTTAGGATTTGTTTTGATTATAAAGGATAAAAATTCTTTGAGAGGTATTTGATGTAATGGTCTATCTCTTATCACCCAATTACTTTTCTAATTCTGGTTCTTGGAGTGTGTTTGAAGGAGGTGTGAGGTGGTTTTAGAGTGTTTAGTGGAGGATGGATCTACTAGAGTGCTACAACAGGTGGTTCATGAAGAAAACTAGATTCAATTCATGAGTTGATGATTCATGAATTGTGTATCCATCTAGTTTTACAGCTTGTGTATGGTCTAGGAGGAGTCCATGAGATTCATGTTGTGAAAAAGGAATTCACATCATGTGATTAATTCAGGATGAGGCAACTTAATTTTTAGTGAAAAAAAAATATATAGAAAATTGATGGCTTGTAGTGGTTTCATGGATTATAATATTCTAGACCCCATGGAATTTACATCGTGAATATAATTTACAATGTGAAAGGAGCATTTTATAGGGTTTTTTTAGTTGATTCTTCTTTATTTAGATGTATCCCACCCTCTCATTTGTGGAAAAACCTATGTGAATTTTGAAGGATGTTTGATCCCTTCTTCTCTTGTATTGATCTATGGGTTCTAATGGTTGAGTTTTGGAGATTGAGGTATGTTTTCATATCTTCACCATGGTTTTATTTTCACTCCTATTCTGGGGGATCTTCTATACTGTTGTGGTTTTAGTTTGGGGGTGAGTTAGGCTACATTTTGATGATCCTTGGGTGTGCTGTAGGTTTATCCATAGATTCCCCCGTGTGGTTGTTATTTGAAATAATTTATTCTTCTACCTATGATGCATAATGATTTGTATAGATTTTTTTTAGGTAGGGTTTTCTTCTCTTCTCATCTTGTCTATCATGTAGGATAATTTTACTCTTTTTTATCTATGGGGGATGGTTTTCGCTAACCTAATGAAGATAAATTAATTAGTTTAATTAAATTGATAGGTAAGGGGATTGATTCACATGTATTTATAGATTTTGATATTTCCTTGATGTTATGATTATTTGGGATGGATTCCCTACTGAAAATTGTGACCATTTGGTAATTTTTTACACTGATTTGGCATGCATTGTGAAACCCTTGATTATTTTTATTTTTCCGGAATCACCCTAAAATGGAAATTGGTTAACCAATTATATTTGGCTAATAAAATAGTTTCCCTTGGATTATGTATTGTATGAGAATTAACTAATTAAAGAATTGGAATGTGATAACAATCCTTTTTTTTAATTTGAAAGAAAGTGTTGTGATGTGATATGAATTGTGATGTGTGTTGATATGTGATCATGTGGTGGGGAGGTGAGGTGTGACCATGCTATGGGGTGATGAGGTGTGACCATGTTGTTGGGAGGTAATGTGTGGTTACTATATGGATGAGAAAGTGGTGGTAGAGTGAGTTGTTTGACTTGATGAGGAGAAAGATCTTTTTGTTTGTGTTGTGCTGTGATGTTTTGTGATAGATCCCAAGCAGTAATGGAATTGGTTAATAGTGATTAAAATGGCATGGGATAAAATGGTTAATTAATATAGAACTAAAATGGGAAGTGTGGTTAATTTTGAAAAAGGTTTATGAATGAAATAAATGAGATATAAATAATGGAATGTTTTGTATTTTATA
This sequence comes from Viscum album, assembly GCA_963277665.1. Classification (NCBI taxonomy): domain Eukaryota; kingdom Viridiplantae; phylum Streptophyta; class Magnoliopsida; order Santalales; family Viscaceae; genus Viscum; species Viscum album. The sequence continues at coordinate 1,375,848,167 of OY728152.1, read as the reverse complement.
ATTGTAATGGGATGGTAATGTGAAGTGTGGATTGTGTCTTGTGTGGTTTTGTGTATTTAGTGGTGGTAGTGAAAGTGGTAGTGTTTTGAGTTGGTAAGGGCCTTGTTGGGAACCCATAGGATTGGCTTGTGTGTGGATATTATATATACATGGTATGTTTCTTATGGTATTCTATATTCACCCCACCTATGTCTATAACCATGTTCCCAAACCCATATATTTATATGGGGGTGTTTTTTCCAATATCCTAGTGATTAAGATGGTCAGATGGCTACCTGTTCTATCCCACTATCTCTTCCATGTGATGTTGAAATAAATGAGCTTTGATGGCTAGAATTCAAAAAGTGAACAGTCGATATATGATTTTAGTTTCATAGACTAAGTGTATTTGAGTGATATTTGGTGTTATGGTCATGCTATGGGGTAGTGATATGTGATGATATGGATTATGGTGGGGATCGTGCTTGCTAGGATATGGGAACAAGGTTGTTGTCCTTCATGTTCATGATACTCTACTATTCTGGTTATGGTTGTCATGGGATGCATCACGTGTCTTTGGGTGATATGTAATGTGATGGCCCAAGTGTGTTCGAGTGAGATGCAGTGTGGTGGTTGTAATGTGGGGTGGCAAAATGTGATGTTATACAGAAGAGATGAGAGTTCCAGGATGTATGAATTTGGGCTGTGAGATTGGAAAATTAGTGGGAAAGTGGTTTGGAATATCCTATTTTTGATATGATTCATATTAAATTATTATTATTGGAGGTATTTCTTTTGAGTGTTCCATGATGAGGATGGTATTGTTTAGATAACACGTTTAGGTGTTATTTGGTTCTATTGTTTTCTCATGGGTGAATTAGTATGCTTCTTTCACATGTGTACACGAGAATCTGGTTTTCATACCAAGTATAATTATATGATCACCCTATATATATAAACTTATTTTTTAGGTTTCTAGGAGGACTATATGGGATGTTTTTGGACCCTTGGACTATTGTTGTGTCACTGCCTTAGCTTCAGTTTTGGGTATTTACTTTGGAGACTTTTATTTATACAAGTTCACTTTATACATGCATTATGGGATGTTTTTAGTGTTCATTTATATAATGTAAAAGAGTTTCTTGTGTTTTATATATCCTATCTCCCATTATAGTTTCTATATAAAGGGTAATTCCTCCCATTTATGAAATTTTTATACCCTTAGTGCTAGTCTCCAGCTCAAGGTCTTCTAGAGGAGGGACTCAGGGGTCATTATCTCTCTCCCTCCATTTAAGTATATCTAGGGGGATGGGGTCATGAAAATTGGCATGTTAATAAATATATATTTAAAAAAATAAAATATGGCTTAAGGATAGATTGGAAATGATTGACATGGGGATAAAGGAAGAATTGACACTGGTGAAGGAGGAAAGATGATATTTTCTTCCCATATCAGCTTACACTCTATACAATTATGAAATTTTTCAATTTTTTAACTTCCTTAATGGTGTAAAAGTTCTAGAGATAGATTCATTAAATATAAAGAATGTAATGTCAATGACTAATTTAAAGTTTTGAGGGTCTAAAATCACATTATTATCATGTTTTATACAAGATTTAATGCATGTAGCTTTATGTCACATTATGTCTAAAAATTTATGACATACATTGACTAGAATTTTATTATTTTTCAAATCCACATGATTTAAATTTATAGACCCAATGAAGATTATAATCATGAATAATTAAATTTTGGTCATATTTTGTGAATTATAGATATTCTCACCACTATTATTCTTTGATATAATGGTCCACATGATGGTTCAATTGGTTAGATATATTGAAATATGTGGTATTGTACATTATAGATGGATATACCTTATTGAATGTAGATGAATATTTTAAAATGGTACATCAATAATCAAAGTTGACTATAAGGTTGTATTTTAGAGTGATATATTATTAAAGAAGTGTTGAATTATATACCAATTACATATTAGATATTTATAGCACTAGTCTCGAAAAATCTCATCACATTAGATGCCTTATAGGTGAAGGGATTTCTAGAAGATATTTTGTTATAATTACTATTATAGAACAAGAGAAATATCACCTTTACATTTTAATTAATAGTGTTGAGGTATCTCTATACATTAAATCCCTAAAAGTAATTCTTATACATTTGAATCCATTAAGGGATGAATGATGGATATTAAATACCTATAATTAGTATTTTATAGTAAGGTTATAAGATCATATTTATAGGGATTTATCTAAAAATTTATATTCAATTGCCGAACGATTTCTATGGATAATAAGGGGACCAAATGTAAATGTTATATCTTACATTGGTTTTATAATTAATGATTGTTGTAATAGTGGGTTCCCCAGACCCAAATAAATAACACTCTCAATTACCATATCATGTATATAGTTTGTTATGCATGATGTACACTTTACATTATAGTGTAAACATTTATGTGTCCACTATTTTAATGTTAATGTCTATAGATTAATTATCATATCAAAAGGTTATAGTAGATCCCAAGCTATAATGAGAACCTCGATATACTATGAAATTAATATTAAACAAATGTATTATGGTCTATATACATCATACTAACTTGAAACAGTTCATGTATAACTATCAGGTACTGGGAGATCGTAAGCATTGAGACTTCTTCTCATAATGTTTGCACTTGGTGATCCCTGGCAAGTGAGATCATGAGGAAAAATCTTCCAATAGTAACCCCACATGTTTCAAGTGTCATTGGATGTTCATATCTATAAAAATGTGTATTATTCTGCTAAATTCAGATCATTAATAGTGTGTTCTATTTTATTATGTATTTGATGCAAGGAAAAAACCATGACAATGAAATCGTGGTGAGGTAGCTTGTGTTGGGTGCATCATTGGTGGTATGACATTAGTTTAATGGTCAAGATAGAATTTTTCTCTTCAGATTTAAGGAAGTAATATATCTTGAGCCTAGTTGATTAGGATGGTTGTACCTTCATAAATACTTATCCAAGGTAGTAAGAGGTAAATCTATCCATTTAGATACACAAATAGTAAAGTAATAAAGGATGACGACATAAGTGTGCATCCTTTTTTATGAGATATCTAAAACCAAAGAGATTATATTACACAACATGTGTTCATAGGTTGGTTGTCGTTGCTATGATGACTCAATATCTCTTTAGTGCCTTGATGGGTTTTTAAACTCCACTCTTGCTTTGTGAATACTATTCACTAGTATCGAGATAAGGTCATAGAGGGCCACACACAATAGCGCATTCAAGTATCTATCCTATTATGGTGAATAAGATTATTAGACATGGTGGGCCCCACCACAAGGCCCAAGTGTTTTCCAAGTTATCGATCAGTAATAAATAAATAAATTCATTATTATTTAATTAAATAATAATCGGGTTGAAATTTATTTATTAAATTTATTCACAAGGTATTTAGTGAATTTGAGAAAAATATTATATGAATGAATATTATTTTAATATTATAGGTTCATTTAATATTAGCAGGAATTACAAGTCGAGTTAAATGACGTAGTTTTATCATGTAATATATTTAATATATATTATAGGTATGTGATAAAATATAAAAATATTTATGATGTAGTTTAGTTTGTCATAATTATTTATTTCTTATTTAGTGGGCGTTTGAATTCTGGGGGCCGGTGAACCCTATCTAAGTATTTTTTCGACCCACTATATAAGCAGGATAAGAGACAATCACTTTGGGGTTGTTCATTCCAATGGATGAGATATTATCTATCCTCTATATTTATAGAGATAGAGAGTCTCTATTTGATCGACTGATCTAAGGTGCCTTCGATGGATTAAAGGCACCAGATCATGGTGATCATTGCAACACTGAAGAAATCATCCGAGCTCTAAGGTAGCACTCGAAATTAAATTAATTATGTGTGTGTGTGAATTCTTGGAGCATGATTGGAAAATATAAATGGGTTTAGCTTTGGATCCTTCGAGAAATGGTCACTGGTGTTGAGTTCCAGTCAAGCATGCTTCAATTTAGAATGTGGTACACATTCTATTTATTTTTCGTGCTCTATTTAATTCATGTGAGATCCTTGGGACTGTAGCATGGCTCATATCTTCTAAAATGAAAAGTTATGTCATCTTAGTGATGAATTTTTTAAAATTCTTGGCCCATCAGCTTCTGTTGGTGCCCTGGAACATTCAATCATTATATATTCTATATTACGGAATACGATGAACATAGTAAAATAAAAAATAGCAGAGTTACACTTGTTGCAGAAGTGATGCATGTATCAAGTTCCAAGGATATAAATCCAATTTTTTCAAATAATTTATATTTTAGAATCATCAAATAGATATAATATTTGGATTATACAACATTTCAACAGATAATTTTCTATTAAAAATGGAGTGAAAACATGAGTGTAGTGAAATTTAATGAATTAGGTAACATAAAGGTGAATTTTAGTGTGGAAGGGTATAAGGATGAACCATTCATAATGGAATCACAAGTAGTGTAAGTATTTTTTTCCTATATCTAACAAACAATAATTGGTTAATTATTCTATTAGTGAATAAAACAATAGTTTAGTTAGATGAAAATTCAATTGAGGATGACCCTTTCATTGGTAGATCACAATAATTTCATAGTGGTCCCAATATAGATAGTGTATTGTATATAATAGGGGACCACACGAAGGGGATTTAAATACTTGATAGAGGATCCAAATCCATTTTAACATAAAAAAATACATTTAAATGAACAAGTTATTTTTTTAAATATACTATGATTTTCCTCATAATATTATGTATTCTCTACTATATTTACGTAATATAAATTAATTGTTTAACTGCTCATGTAGATGATGACTTCTCTGTATGATGATGTAACCAATCATGAGTAATAATAGATTATTGATGCTAAAACTATGGAATTATTATGGGAACAACAACATGTGGATAAAAAAAGAATAATGACATAAAATCACTATGTTAACAAAATTTATCAAGGTGAAAAATAAAGGTATAAGATTTGAGGTTGGTGAGAATCAATGTGGCCAAGCTATTGAACCCAAAAATCCAATGTTCATTAGTTACATTGAGTTCATAATGAGAATGAATGTTGCAATTGGTATAGATACATGACATAATAGCATTATTGAATTGAAGATAACCATTTTGGAAGATATTAGGGTAATGTTATAATATACTTTTTCTATTTTACTAAAAAATTATGCAATGAAACATTGTTTTACTTTTCATTATCCCTTGTAGAATTTGTTTATTTTAGATGATTACCATAAGAAATTTTCATTAATAGTCATTAGAAAATATCATATATGCTTCCAAACACCTTTGATAAATAAAAATCTCTGGGATGTTGAGGGAAAAATAAACCACCACCCACCAGATAAATATACACACTTTATAAACCAAGAAACTTGGAAAACCTTCATTAGTTACTATAATGAGGAATTATTTTAGGTGCATTATAATAAATATTATTTTAATTTAAATTATTTATTTCATCAACTTTTATTCAAAAAAATTAATTTATGAAATAGAAAAGAAGTTCTAAAAATAAACAACGTGTATAAAAACAAATGTACCCCTACCACAAAACAAGGATTGGGTGTGCTTCACATGAAAAGAAAATGATATTTATTTTAAATATAAAGTAATTTTTTTATGTGATATGAAATAACATATGTTCATTTTTTATATGAAAAATGATGAATTGGAATCCAAATACAATTCCATACTATGTCATGTGCTATGGAAGGATGATCATGTAAATAAAGAGGGAAAATAATAGATGAAAACACACAAGAAGTTTGATAATCAAGTATAAATATGAAATAATATTAGTTTTTTATTATTTATAATATTTTTACATAAAGATATCTATTTATTTTCACATTTTTTATATGGTTTAGACATAATAATCAACATTAACTATACTTGAAGAAAAACTATATTTAGTAGCATTGAAGTGTCCAAAACAATACAGTCATATTAGAGGTGTAGGTTTTGGATTTTCACATCAAAAATATTTCAAGAAAAAAAATCCACAGGTAGATACATATGATATCATGAAAGGAATGTGTGTATAGATATATTCTTTAAAAGATATTATTGTCCAGTCCGGTTTGGTGGACCAAGATATGCGAAATGATAAAATAGAACCAATAGAGGAACAATGATTAATACATGAAGTGCCACATGACCTCACTGGATTTGATTCTATAAATTCCCCTCAACCAATCTCCTTACCTGAGGTAATCATTTTTTTCATAACACATTCTCCTAAATGTGAATTAAAAAACTTTCAATAACATTTTATCACTAAAATTATACAGAGTGAAATTATATGTGATTTATATCTATCAACATCCATACATCACCTTGTTGTGATGGGTAAAGTGTAAAATATCCTAGTGTTCATGATATATAATAAAAAACTCCCAAAATATCTTATGAGAGTGTGGATTAAAGTATCTCACAAGTAGAGTGTTGAGTTACATGTTCCTCTTAATGATTTAGATGTTACCATTGTTGATAATGCTTTTGGAAATTTTATAGAATGGTCATTTAATCTTATAAAGATACATGAGTTATGTTGTTAACAATTTTTTCAAATGAAAAACCTTTAATAGTTGATGAAAAAAGGTATAAAATGATGCATGTAATTACAAATGGAAAAAACAAAGGGGAAATAGATGGCTGAATCAAGACAATCCAATGAATCAACCAATTAATCAAAAGAACCCTCCGAGAGTACCTTCACCCCACCAGTTCCACTACCACATATATTTAAATTACAATTTCATGTAGATACAACATTAAAAGATGAAAATATTCCCTATATTGACTAAAAAGATGAAATATTTGGAGAGGCTATTATAGACATGGTTGGTCTTGAGAGTATAAATGATATTATCAAGTTTTAATAGTTGGGATTATCAGTTGTAAATACATACATAAGGTAATTTTTCATAATCTATTTATCCAAAAAATTATCTACTATGTTCATTATAGTTAATAACTATTCATATTTTCTATAGGGGTATATATTACTACTATATAAATGGAAAACCCTGTGAAGAAAGATTTGACTCATTAATACCTCTATAATTTCTATGGAAAAAGTTTCTTTTGAATTATAATAAATTGAAAAGAAAAATTAAAAACTAAGCATGATGTTTTAAAAGAAAATAAATGATGATAGACTCCTCTTAATTCTAACAATTCATGGGTAAAACTCTAAAATTTAATCACATAAAATATATTTTCCTTTTTTTCATTACTTATTTGTTTTTATTTTTTTAGAAGCACTGGATGATAATTACAATCAATTTGGGTACCCCAAATGTTTATTTTTTATATCCAAATAATTTATTTCAAAAAAATAAATCACACATGATTTCCATTGTGAAATATTAATGCACTACAATCAACATTTTAGATACAAACTTCAAATTATACATTTTAGTTTGTGTTTTAACAAGAATTTTGTTGTGATAGGGAAATATATAAATTTCAGCTAAATCATGGTAAGATGTTGGTGGTTGAACACAAGAATCCTAAGTATTTATTCAAATAGAAATACATTAAGGTATATATAGAAATATTTAACTATCAAAACTTATTTCAAAAAAATTTACTTATATTGTTCAATATTTCTACAGTGTCTAAAACAAAATAATGATAATGGTTGTGGATATTACATTTAAAATTTATAATGGATATCATATACCATTAAAAAACTAGTATCCCCCAATAGGTAATTTTCAAATGTAATTACAATTTTAAATAAAATATTTTTCAATAATTTTTTTCCATATTTTCTCAGTACTACTAAGACTTCAAACTGTATACATAATCAAAAGAAGTAATTTGTTTCTAGATGAGTGGGAAGAGTGCATGGTGTTAGAATGTTTTCTGAATTCATGTAAAGGTGATTACATATTATTTTTGTCATATACTATAGGCTATGAACTTAGAGATACATTTTAGATATAAATCATTAGTATCATAATGCTTAGATATTATTTTCACTAAAATAAATTTCATGCAATATTGAAACTCTGTTAGTTATATTTTTATTCTAATATTTCATTTTCAATCTATAAAACCCTGACCCTAGTAGACTATATCTAGTTATTAATTTATTATATTGGAAGTGGATTTAAGAAATCACATCCCTAATGAGTGAATAATTTATTAATCTTGGTAAACTAGATACATACTTGAATTTAAAAAATACATTTGAAAACTTAAAATAAAACATATTATTTTCTTTGATAACACCATTATTACCTTTATCACACCCCTTCATATCAATCATGATATACTTACTAGGATATTAGGGATATAAGACATAATAAATAGGCGATCTTAGATGATAAGTAAGGGTATGCGAACAAAGAAAGCTAATAAGACATGAATAACATAAAATTAATAAATGATGATCAAATAATTTCATATAAATAATTATATGAGCTATAAAATTATCCATTTATATCATAAAAAATAAAATAATCACATGTAAATCAATAACTAATATCATTATGATGGAATGAATAAAGTCGAACATCTACAACTTACCTTTGAGGTCTCGTGCCAAGACATTTACATAAATGGGTAAGACCTCAAACAAATAACCAATCTAGTTTTTCTTGTGAGACCTATAAATGAATCTAGGATCTATGTAATTAAAATTCACACCCATTACTTAATAAGTCCAATACATTCATCATATGAATAAATAACACAACTTAATCAACATTGGAAGAAATAACATACAAAATATCAATATTTTCCCTGGTCAAACTAATCATAAAAAATCAAAATAAATATTTTGGATGGTATCATTATAGTATAAACTCATTAAATCATAATATTAAATAAATTTTTACATATATAAAAATAATTTTATAAGATCTATAGAAAATTTCTTGAGGAAAATACCTGTTTTCACTTCAAAATCACTTATTTAAAATCTAAAAATTTACCAAATATTAATGAAAATATTTTATTTGAAAATAACCTATTAAAATCATAAATTAAACATTAAATCTTTGAGTGGTCATGATGTAGGGAAATTCCATTAATTTTGAGTACATTAAAAAAAATATTACTTTCACATTTTCAGTAAAATGGTAAAAATTACCTCATTCAGAAAACTACAAGAATATTACTTTTAAAACATTATATAAAAAGTAAAATATGGGTGAAAATGACTTTAAAAAATCATTGGTAATATTAAATTTTTTTTTATAAAACATGAACATTTAAGAGAAAGTATTTTCAACCGAATAGAGAAATAAAACCGATTTTACTTAAAAATATTATTTTTGTATCTTGAGTACTTAAAGAGAGGAAATTGAAATTAAAACATGTAATATATAGAAATAACCATATTATAAGAAAATATATTTTCTTTAGTAAATAAATATAAAATAATTTCCACAGGGGAGACATAAACATAAACAATCGTGAATACTAATGAGAGTGTGAAATAAACCCATAACTTAGGTACTATTTCCTTCATATGTTTTAGAAACCCCTTTATATAAAATATATATTTATTATGAATATATTAAAAAATGACAATAATATATATAATACCTTATATTATTTAATTATAATCTTTTATCACCCGTTTATTAATAAATCTTTATTAAAATCATTATTTCGGGTAATAACTTCTTTGTTTTTTATGTATGTTTTGGTTTAGTAGTTTTGGTATTTTTAATTTTATCAATGTTTCATAATATCAATAGTTTTAATCATGATATAAATTTTATATATATTTGTTATATATATATTTGGATTAATTCATAAAAGTTAGAGATAGAAAATGAATCATACCGTTCATGGAGACGGTTGACCGTACGTACACATGAACGCTCTTTTCATTTTTTGATGGATGAAAAAAAGAAAGTTAAATAATAATTCAACATTATTGAATAATTATTATATCATATTAATTATATATATTCTTCAAATCCATTCTTATGACCATCAATATAAAAATTAAACGAAAAATGAATCACATCATTTTGTGGAGGCGGTAATCCACACGTACACACAAACGACATTATTATTTTAAAAAAATTGGATGGTAAGAATTTACATATGATATTAAAATTATAGAAGTATAATTATTTAAAAAATATAATATATATACATTAAATCCATCATTATATCTAGCTGTGAGAGGTGGTGATGCAAAACGAATTACATCGGTTTTCGTTTCCCATTTTATTAAAGAGGAGATGGATATAGGTTATGAAATTAACATAATAACATCTCAGTATATGTTATATAATTATTTTATTATTTCATCATAGTTGAATAATATTTTAAGGGGTTAGAATAATAAACAATACTAAAATTTGTGGTTAAGAACTATACATTTTCTTCTGACAAACTCTTTTGTTTTATAACTAAATCCTTCTTAGGGTGGTTTAATGATAAAAAAAGGGATATAGGTTATCAGGAGGGATTTAAGGAGTGTATTTTATCAGTTATTTTTTGAACAAAAAGGTTTTTTTTGTGTGAATAAGAGAGTAGTGGGGGTTCTCTTTTATAAGTGAGGAGGAGTGTCTTTTTTGTAAATATCCAAAACTATTCAATAATGGTAATTCAATATCAATACAAGTGCCTCAAAAATTGATAAATAATGTGTTTTATGGAATATAAGGTTGATAAAAATCTCAAAAATTAAAAATAACACATTTTTTAAATGTTTTATTCCCTTAACCTCTAAGGTTACTCACTTTTACCATTTTAGTTTTCACCACGATAACTAGTTTTTTTACCTCGGGAATTTATCCTTTAAACCTAAAAATAAAATCTACATTATTAGATAATTTTTACCCAATAATTTTAAATATTAAATTAAATTTATAAAATAAAAATACAATGTGTGTGTAAAATTAATTTTAATATAAGCACAAGTAACGCGTAAAACCCTGTTTTAACCTTAACCATGGTAATTATTTTTTATTGATTTCACTATTCATTGTGACAAAAAATTAAGTTGATATTATTAACTATTCTTAATTTTACTAATTTAAAATATGAAATCAATTTTTTCAAATTCAATTCATATAATTGAATGAATTTAACTTACAATTAAACCCGCAAATGCGACGAAAAACGGTTTTCCAAAGACAAAGTTCCCTTAAATATAATAAGTTTTTTTATAAAAATTCAACATAAAATTGATTTAAATGACCTGAATTGGATTAATAATTATATAATTAAACTTATTTTCTTTTAAAACAATTTTAAAATAAAATATAACTTTGTAACATTTTTTAATAAAAATTAGTATTTTTCACTATTCATAAAAAAATTAATCTTCTCAAGAAATTCTCAAAAATTCACTCTAAGATAATTTTTAAATTTTTATTTGAAAAATAAAGTTACATTTTTCAAATAAAGTTTCTAAAATTTGAAAAAAATAATTTTAAAATAAGTGCAGAAAATAAGAAGAAACCTCTTTTTATAAAAATATGGTTTTTAAGTGTACAACTGGATTTATTCTTATCTGATGACTAGAAAAAAATATTATATAAGTGATAAAACATTTGATATAATATATAAATTTCATTTAAATCATTCAAAAATAGTGATTAATTTGATTTATTATGATAAAAACATATTATGCGTATAAAAAATATTTTAAAAAAACATTTCTTTTACTTTAAAATGATTTTTTATTTTCATTTTTAACCAATTGATAACTAATGAGTTTATTTTATACATACCTAAACTATATACTTTTCATAATTTATTTATTCCTATTCACACCCTCCAATTTAATGGCTAGGTTTTAACAGTATGCCATATTATGGTTCATTTAGACTCAGGGTTGTGTGTATCAAAAGCTATTGAAGGGATTATATTTATTTAAAAATAAAAATATCATAATATCTTGGGGTGTTACACAATTTCCATCAATTTTTTTTAGATTTGATCCTCCCATCATTCTAAAAGAATACAAACCCCAACAAATATTTTCATCCCCTCTTGAGTGAGGCTACAAAGTTGATGGTCCTCCCCCACTTGTGGTTCTTCTACATAATGACAAAAATATAAATGTTTTGATTGAAAGTGTTTCATCTGGGAGAAGTAGAAAAATCATATTGATAACAACCCATAAATTTATAATAAATCATTAAATATACATTCAAATACAACTACATGTAGTTGGGGTTTGTATTACTGGTAGGCACCCCATAATCCTACATGAAAAATGGGTGTTCAAAACCCATTGGGTGTAGGGCACTGTAGCAATACTATAGCAGTACTGTAGCAGCGATGGTACTGTTGATCGGTGGGTACTGTAGTGGCAACAAGACACTGTAGTGGTGGCGAGTACTATAGCAGTCGGGTTAATATTAACATAATGGGCCTTGGGCCAAAAATTTGGGCATGCGGGATATGTAATGGGATACATGACTACTGGGCCTTTGGGATATGTAATTGTTCTCCCTCTACCCAGTTAAAAGAGGTCTTTTCTTTGCTTTAATAATAAAAATGAGGCTTTATCCCCAACCTTAAAAAAAATACAACTACATCTATAGATGTAGTCCATCTTCAATTCAACCTTTTAGATACATTTACTAAACCTGTATATCATGTGAGTACTTCAATATTATTATTGTTATTATAATTTATAAAATATTATAAATGGTATATTCTCATTCCCCAATTTACCATGCATTTATTTTCAATTGTTCACTAGTTTTATTCCTTTAGGGGTTAGGATGAGTTTGTAGAAGCTAAAAAATGATTTGGTGATGAACCTATAGAGAAATAATGATTTGAGTTATTTCTTAAAGAGAAGTATCATGGAGGTTTACACTCTATATATTCTAGCAGAGTTAGTAACATTTTTGAAGTTTCTCTTCCACATGAGAGATTGTACTTCAGGTTTATATCTGATATAATAGTGAGAGGGAAATGGCTCAAAGATCCTTCTACCCACAAACCTAAATACATATTACCAATTACTAGGGAAGTTACTTCCATGATCATAGCCTCTTCATTTTCATTTTGTACCTTGCTATATTTTGATGAGTTTATAAAAATAGTATGGGCCCTATTACAATCACTTCCACCTCCATAATTAAAAAGAAAGATGAATTCACTTTCTTTCATATTTTATTAAACCAAATAAATGATAATGAATGATACTGTAAATACTAATACAAATTCGTTTCCCATATCTTAATCTAATTATCAATATAAAAATGGTGAATTAACTATGAAGTAAGTTAAGCCAGGGTTTAAATTTGAAAATATTGAGAGGATGGTTGATCTTTATAAGGAAATTTAGTTTAAAATACATGTCATATTGTCAAAAATAATAAAAAAATATCATATTGTTTTCAAAATTTTAAAAAATATTCCATAGTTAATTTGTGATGTGTAGGAATTGAAAACATGTCAATCTGACTTATAATGTAGATGGTAATACTCAAAGTGCATGTTTTAAATATAATATTTCTTTTTAGTTTAAAACATGCAACACATTGTAAAAAATAAATAAAAAATATCATATTTTATTTTAAAATATTAGAAAAGTAATCCATTATTCATTTTTGATATGTATGAATTAAAATAATATCAATCTAGCGCACAATGTGGATGACATGACTCGAAGAATTTATTTTCATTATAGAAGTGTCATTTTAGTTTTAAACATTCATCACATTATCAAAACCAATAAAACCATCTCAAATTATTTTAAAAATTTATAAAAATGATATATAATTGATGTGTAATGTGTATGAATTGAATTCAAATAAATCAGACACACGACTTGGTTGATATTACTCAAAATGTGTGTTTCTATATTAAAAGAATCATTTTACTCTAAAAAACACATCACATAGACAAAACTAAATAAACAGGCTTTTATTTTCTTGAAAATTTAGGAAAACAATATATAATTCATTTTGACATGTAGGAATCGACCTCATGTCAATATGACACACGATGTGACCCGAATGACTCCAAGTGTATGTTTTCAATGTAAAAGTTTCATTTATTTTAAAACACATGTACATTTTTTAAAACCAAGTAAAAAAGATTATATTGTTTTTAAAATTTAGAAAAATTATCTATAATTTATTTTTTACATGTACGAATTGACTAAACATCAATCTGACACATGATGTATCCTGTATGACTCAAATTGCATGTTTTCACATTAAAAGTGTCATTTTAGTTTAAAAACATGTCACATAGAAAAAACTTAGAAAATGAACTTGGATTATCTTAAAAATTTAGGAAAATTATTTATAATTTATTTTTGGTATGTAGGAATTGAATTCACATCAATATGACACATGATGTTTCCGATATGACTCAATGTGTGTGTTTTCACATTAAAAGTGTCATTTTATTTTAAAACACTCATAAAAAATCCAAAAATAAGAAAAAACATTGTATTTTCTTGATAATTTTGGAAAGTGATCCATATTTCATGTGTGATGTATATGAATCAACTACATGTTAATCTTGTACGTGATGTTACCGGTATGACTTAAAGTGCGAGTTTTCAATATAAAAGTGTTATTTTAATTTAAAACACATGTCAAATAAAAAAATAAAACATGATCATATTGTTTTCAAACTTTGGTAAAATGATCCATAATTCATTTTTGATGTTTAGTAATTGACCGAACATCAACCCAACACACGATATGGACAGTATGACTAAAAGTTCATGTTTTTAAGTGTCATTTTAGTGTAAAATGTGCATTACATAGCCAAAAAATGAGTAAACTAGATCAAATTTGTCTTAAAACTTTAGGAAAACAATCCATAATTTGTTTTTGGAATTTCTGAATTGACTGAACATCAATCTAACATAAGATGTTGCCGAGATGACTCCAAGTGTGTGTTTTCTATATAAAAGTGTTATTTTAGTATAAAACACATGTCAAATTGTCAAAACTAAGAAAAAAATATCATTTGGTTTTCAAACATTAGTACATTGATCCATATTTTTTTTTAATTTGTAGATATTAAACTCATATCAATATGAAACATGATGTTGTCGGTATGAATCAAAGCGTGTGTTTTTAATATAAAAGCGTCATTTTATTTCAAAACACACATCAAATAGAAAAAACCAAGAAAACATGATCAAATAATTTTCAAACTTTAGGATAATGATCAATAATTCATTTGATATATATAATAATTGACTACATGAAAATTTGACACATGATGTAGTTAGTATGACTCAAAGTGCGTACTATTTTAGTTTATAATGTGCGTTATTTAGTCAAAACTGAGAAAACAATCTCAGATTGTTTTCATAATTTTAGAAAATGATCCATAATTTATTTGTAACATATAGGAATTGGCCAAACATCAATTTGACACATTATGTGGCCTGTCTATTCAAAGTGTGTGTTTTCAATATAAAAGGGTCAATTTAGTTTAAAATTATTATCACATGTCCAAAACTAAACAAATGAGCTTGGATTATTTTAAAACTTTATGAAAACAATAAATAATTCATTTGTGAAATGTAGGAATTTACGGAACATCAATATGATACATGATGTGGACAGTATGACTCCAAGTGCATGTTTTTAATATAAAAGTGTCATTTTAGTTTAAAACATGCATCACATTTCCAAATCAATAGAATGAGATAAAATTGTTTTTAGACTTTATAAAAATGATCTATAATTCATTTTTGATGTGTATGAATCAACCACAGGACAATTTGACACATGATGTTGTTGGAATGACTCCAAGCGCATGTATTCAATATAAAAGTGACATTTTAGTTTAAAATGCATGTCACGAAGCTAAAATAAATCAAATGAACTTGGATTGATTTAAAAATTTAGTAAAATGATCCATAATTCATTTTTTATGTATATGAATTGACTTCATGTCAATCAAAAACACGATGTGGTCAGTATGACTCAAAGTGCATTTTTTCAATATAAAAGTATTATTTTCGTTTTAAACATGTGTCACATTGTCAAAACTAAGTAAAAAAGATTATATTATTTTAAAACAATGGAAAAATGGTCCAAAATTCATCTGTGATGTGTAGGAATTGACCTCACATGCATACAATATATGATGTGGTCGATATGACTCCAATTGCGTGTTTTCTATATAAAAGTTTCATTTTAGTTTAAATCATGTGTCACATTGTCAAAACCAAGTAAATGAGCTCAGATTATTTTCAAAATTTAGTAAAATGATACTTAATTAATTTTTGATGTTTATGAATGGATCACACATCAATATAACACAAGATGTGCCCTGTATGACTCAAAGTGAATGTTTTCAATATAAAATTTCCATTTTAGTTTAATGATATAATTATTAACAACTATTTTAGTAATTAAGATAATTAGTAACCAATAATATCATTAATATATTCAATAATTAACACTATAATTTATATATATTATTAATTAAAAATGTAATTTCTAATTCATAATATAATTAATAATTAATAGTATAATTAATAATTAATAGTATAATTAATAATTAATAATTAATAATTAATATAAAATTAGAAATATAATCATTAATAATATAATTAATAGTATAGATCAAAATATCATTAATATATTCAGTAATTAACAATATAATTTATCATATGTGGGTTATATAATAGTAAAATTATAATTTTTTAATTTTTTATGTATTGTTACTAAAATGAAAATTAGTTTTATTGTAGGGATACATTTTTTTATGGTGGTTGATCATTGGAGAAAGCCTACTATAAGAGTTTGATTTTGTATATCTGGTTGTGATTTTTTTTGATTAATTGAAAATATTACAACAATATAATTATTTTGTATATAAATTTGGAATTTAAATGATAGTACAATACAATATTTGTATTTCATTCTGGTTTTTTGTTATATATGTATTCAAATTTGATTATATTTTTCTAATATGGTTATGTTATAGGGTTGTTTTAAGGCTGTATGTCTTTCAGCAGGTTGCATGGACTTTATCAGCATTAACAAAATAACTCATAAAGGATTTACACTGTTAAGATAACTCAACATATCAGCTCTTTTAATCACTGATATAGCCTATTTATAGCACCGATAAAGGATGGTTTTATAGTGGTGTAAGTTTTCTCATTGGGCCACTTGACTGACCGTGTATCATGGGGATTGGTCATGTGATCAATTAGTTGTTCATGTAGTCAGTTTATTTGTTATTACAATAAGTCAATTCATTCATGCGTTCAGTTGGTTGTTCATGTGGTTGGTTGGTTGTTCATGCAGTCAATTGATTACTTTATATGGTCAGTTGATTTTTTCTTACATTCAGTTGGTTGTTTATGCAATTAGTTGGTTGTTTATGTTGTCAGTTGATTCCATCATGTAGTTAGTTTATTTTTTTTTCCGTAAGTTGGTTTCTTTATGTGGTCAGTTGATTTGTTCTTATGTTAAATTGGTCCTTTATTTGGTTAGTTTTTTATTCATGTAGTCAGTTGGTTCCTTCACATGATAGGTTGTGAAAAAATGAATTTTAACATAAAATATGATTTTAACATATAAAATCCATATATTTAAATTCCATTTAGAAGATAATAATTATATCTTTTAATTCCTCAGATTATGAGTCTCTAAATGGGTCTTTCCACATAGATCCATTGGAATCAAATTAAAGTTAGATTAAAGGAACATTGGACACATTATCCTCTAGTGGATATTTGGTAATTTGTATCTAAAATTTTAAAAGTATGGGATTTTTAAGGATTGAATTATTTCCTATTTCCTTTAAGTTAAGATAGATCATAACCTTATTATTGAGACTTAGAGTCATTTTACTTTGATTAAATCTCTCTTGCTTGTGATTCTAGGTGTGTTTAGAAAACCCTTTGTTGGGATGTGAATCCATGTTCTGATCATCAAAAGTTTGGAGCATTAGAAGTTCAGGAATCAAAATTTATGAAAGCCCCAATTGTCTAGGATCAATGTAAAGGAAATATAATTTTACCTCCCCATCGATAGTAGGTTTCTTTCAATAGTAGTGGGTTCATCGAAATTTCTCATTTTCTGAGGGTTCTATGGTGGATCACTGAGAGGTTCAAAAGTTTAGCAAAGATGATGGGTCACCTAGTTGATAAAATTTCTTAGACAGTCATGAATTATGATTTGGGTTTTCAAGAGAGTAGGTTAAAATTGTTTGACCAGTTGTGCCTAATATTTAAGAACATGGGAGCTTTAATGAAAAGTGTATATTATAATAGTGGTTAATGTGATCAATTGGGAATTTCTGGAGAGTTTAGAAGTTGGTGAGGATTACTTGTATTTTCAAAAAAAAATCACCTATAATATTCAAGTTATTATCAAGTAATGTATATTTGTGTTTTTCCTCTTGTACATAGGAAAACAATCTAAATAATGTTAAAAATTTTTGTTCTTTCTATACTTTCCTTTATTTCCATTGCATGTTTTACCATTAGATGTTTCAGTAATTTGTAAGTTTGTACTAAGTTATGTGCGTGTTAATGAATTTTTGTGGTGAGTATGGTGAAGTGAATACCTACTTCTAAAACACTTATTCAAGGGGAAGTGAACTTCAAGAGACTCATTTTTTCACTATGCTTCCACAATGTGAAAATTTCTAGTGGATTGGATGTTTGTACTTATGGTAATCTATCTGTACTATAGGATATAATTATTTCAAGGATCATTTCATATGATTCATTGATCCCCTAGAAAGTGGTATCAAAGGTATAGTTATGAATCTAAAACACCTATATAAGTTCAATTATATCATTAGATGAAGGAAAGATTCAGATTGAGAAATTCGATGGAACAAATTTTGACTTTTGGAGAATGAAGATTAAAAACTATATGATCCAAAAAGACTTGGAGGTTTACTTGTCAGGGTTAAATATAGTGTTGATTGGGAAAGATTAATGATAATTCTTAGATAAGAAAGTGTTGGTGATGGTGAGAATATCTCTCATAAGGAATGTTTCATTCAAAATTTGAGAGAAGAAGACTATAGTGGATTTTCTAAAGGAATTGGTAGACATGTATGAAACTCCAATGAATCTAAATACGGTTTTCATGTTGAAATGGTTGTTTGGATTAAGGATTTCAGAGGTAAGACCAGTTACATAACATGAGAATGAATTCAACATGATTTATGGGTAGTTTAAATCAGAAATGGTAAATTTTTATGATAATGTATGGGTGTTTCTCTTATTATCATCTAAAGAGATGATATGAAATGGTTGTTGCAGTTACTAACATCAGCAGATGATATGATCTAGTGTTTGATTATATTCGGAATCTGACACTCAATTAAGAACTTAAGAAAAGTGAATTTCAAACACCTTATGGTAGTGAACTTGATAAAGATAAAAGGGGTTTTTCACCCCATTAGAGGAAGCCATAAGTAGATAAATATTAAAAAAGGAAATGGGTGAAAAATCAAAGCAAGTTAGCCGGTCTTTGTCCTACCTGTTGGAAGTGTGGGAAGAAGGTAAATTTCAAGAAGGACTGTAGAAGTTGAAAGGATAACACCATAATCACATAAAATATCAGAATTTCATATCATTTTAATGCAACTAAAGTTTATAAGGACCGGTTCCTAAGTGAGAATACATCGTTGGAATCTTGGATGATTAAATCTAGAGCATATTTTCACTCAACTTGTGAAAAAAAATGAATGAAAAAATTTGTATTTAGGAATTTCAAGAATGTTCATATAGTGGATGGTGAAGCTCCAGAAGTTGTTGGAAAAGGAGATGTCATCATCTGAATAAGGAATAGAGGATTCTTGAAACTATTGAAATTCCATCACATCTCTAGCTTCAGGAGTAATATTATTTCTATTTAGAAATTGGATAATGTTTGCTATGGAACCAGCTTTGCAAATGGGGTATGAAAGGTTACTTGGGGATCCGTGGTGATTGTATAAGGTTTAAAGGATGAGACCCTTTACATGACTAGAAATTCATATGGGAGTGTAGTGATATGAAGTTCAACTTCTAATGATCTAGAAGTTCATCTTTTGATGATCCAAAAGTATAGAATTTCAGGTTTGGTCACCTCAGTGAGAAGAACATAAAGGTTCTGAAGGATAATGGAATACTGAAGATTGATCACCTAGAAATAAAAAAGTGTAAAAGTTGTGTTTTTGGGAAAAAATAGATCTTATATTAACTTGTATGATCAGAAGACCAAGGACCAGAAATTAGATATTATGCATTCAAATGTTTGGAGACCTTCCCCTATTCAATTCCATAATGGTTTCCTTTACTTTCTCACTTTAATTTATGATACTACCAGGAAAGTATTTATTTTCTTCTCAAAACACAAATCTGATGAATTTTAGGTATCTATTTAGTTGAAAGTGTTGGCATAAAGGGAATTTGGCTCAAATTTTAAGTTTATATGAACTTATAATGATAGGGAGTACACCAGATGAAAATTTAGAAATTTTTTCTAGAAGAAAGGGGTAAGGAAAGAGAATATGGTTCATAGCGCTCCATATAAGAATGACGTAATTAAAAGGATGAATCAAAATTTTATATATAAATCTAGAATAATTAGGTTTCAATTAGGAATTCCTATGGTGGTCTGGGAAGAGGTGCTCAACATGGTAGAATATCTCACCAACAGAAGTCCAACATCAACAGTTGGGAATAAAACTATAGAGGAGTTTTGGTCAGGAAAAAGACTAGAAGGCAATCATTTTAGAGTATTTAGTAATTTATATTTTTTTATATGTAAATGATAAGAACCATAAAAAAGTTGAATCTAAATACAAAATGGATTTCTTCATTGGTTAATAAGATGAAAGATTTGGATATCATTTGTGGGATGATGTATAGAAAAAGTCGTCAAAAGTTGGGATGTTTTCTTGGATGAGAATTTTCTATGAAATGAAAAAAACTTTTTGGAATAGGAAGTTAAAGGAGAATCAACTATTGAAATCTAATTTGATCAGAGTATCATTTGTTCACAGAAATAGAAGGACTCAAATGTAGGTGCTTAAAGATCTGGAAGTATAGAAATCAAATCACCTGAATTACCATAAAGATAGAGATTAGTCGAGGCCTGGGTGGGAGCACAAAAATTTCATGCAATGTAAGTACATGTACTAGAAGTTTAGATACTTTTAGAACAAGAAGAGATAAGTAGACCAGATTAGTTGATTCGGTTGAGAAGATCAACCAGAATTAGGAGACTAGTATCAAGGTTTGTGAATTATTTGAACTCTCTACTCCTAATGGATATTGTAGAACCTAAAAATATGGAGTAGGTAGCTTATCTTTGTGACTCTAAGTAGTGTTAGTTATCCATAATTGAATAAATTTATTCATTTAAGTGTAATGTAACTTGATATATGGTTGAACATTCATAGTGTAGATGGGAACTTTAAAATAAGTGGGTTTTCTAGATCAAGGAAGAGGTTGATGACAAAAAAAGATACAAATCATGTTTGGTAGTGAAGGTGTTACTATAGAATAAAGAAGTATAGTTCTCATAAGTCTTATCACCAATATTTAAATATTTTACCATCAGAATAATACTAATTATGGTTGCATCATAAGATCTATATTTGGAGAAAATGAATGTTAAGAAACCTTTCCTTCATAGTGATTTGGAGGAGGAGATTTACATGAAATACCCAATAGGTGTAACTGAAGTTGGGAATTGGAATTTGGTATATAAATTGAAGAAAATATTGCACGGAATAAAGAAATCACTGCAATAATGGAATCATATATTTGATTCCTTCATGTTAGAATAAGGGGTTAGAAAGTGTAATGAAGATCATTGCTATTATAAAAAATAATGGGAAGCTGATATATTTATCATATTTATTTTTTATTTGGATGATATAATGATTTCTGGATTGGAATTTTGAAAAATATAAAAGTTAATATGTGATTTTTCTAGAAGTTTTTGTTGAGCAATGTATTGTTTTCAAACAATTCAAAATAATGTTTTTTAAAGGGGGAGATTATTTCAAATAATACTCTGTCTCTTTATGATGATTTTGATGCTCACAAATACCCTTAATTATTTACTAATTATTTTGTTGAGTATTTTTCAGGAATTTATTTTATTTATTTATTTCATACAACGAGATTTCGTACTTCATTTATTCCGAGATCAATTTTAGCGTGTTCTGGAATCACTGTAGCGCGAGATCAATTTTAGCGTGTTCTGGAATCACTGTAGCGCGAGATAAATTTTAGCGCGTACTGGAATCACTGTTCATACCCTACGTTGATGAACGTAACGTATGGATGAAAAGTTTACTTTTTATGTTAAAAGAAACGTATGGTTAAGGAACCTTACGTTATTTTGAAACGTATGGTTAATGAATCTTACGTTGTTGAAAAGTATGGAAGAAGAACATTATGTTTTGAAGGAACCTTACGTTTTCGTTGTTGGACAGGTATGGAAGAGAAACCGCACGTTAGTTTTCAGTGTTGAGTTTGTTTCTCAAAAGTATGGATCATCAACCTTACTTTTATAATCAACCGTACGTTCTTTGGAGAGTTGAAGCGAGAAAAAGTATGGATGATCAACCCTACATTTGAATGCTGAAGAGAAAGTATGTACGTTCTGAACCTTACGTTTGTGAACCTTACGTTTGTGAACCCTACGTTTGGAGCCACGTCATCAACCCTACGTTTGGCGTCGGGATATTTTTGACAGACGATATTTCCTTTTGCATTGGTCAAACAAGCGGATTATTAAGCGGATTTCGAGCCGATTCTTAAGTACGACTTTGACTGAATCAAAGACGATTTTCAACGGATTACTGATTGATTTAAACGGAGCTTTTTATGCCGATTCTTCAGGGGAGTTACAAAGGCTCTGTTATTTCATTTAATATCGCGAATCTAAAGGAGATTTTTATGGATCTATTTATGCGGAAGATTTTCTCAGATTTGAAAATATATGTTCTATCTTGGAAACTTCGGATATATATATATACACAGGAAAGTGTGTGAAATATTGAGATTGATCTTTTAACGAGCAAGAAACAGAGACTGTGAAAAGGCGTTCTTTTCTGGTGATCGAGAAGAAGTGTAAAACCTTTATTACCAAAGGAAGATCTTGATAGCAGATTCACGTGTTCTACATCGACTATCTGTTGTGAATCTATTGCTGCTGAAGTTGTGAAGTTTCTGGTAATATCTATTGCAACTGGATCGACTCAGAACTGTTTTGATTACAGATCTTTATTTTCTGAAGACAACGATCTATCTACTGTCAATTGCATTCTGTTGCAATTGTGAAGAACAACTGGAGAAGTGTTTTCTTTATCGAAACCCTTTTTATTTTTGAGTGATCAGCTTCTCGTTCTAAGCTGTGTGGGTTCGTGTTTGAACCAGGAAGGCTGTGTTTGCCTGAATCTTGTAAAGGTGTCAACTGCCTGTACTCAGTTGTGAACAGGTCTGTGGAAACGAGGACCAGATAGTGAAAATCGCCAAGCTCGTGGATTTGAGCGTTGGTGGAGTGGACTAGGGGCCTTCTGTTCCCCGAACCACTATACATCCGTGTGTTCATGCTTTTACTTTTTCCGCTTCATATTTAATCGTGCAAAAGCATAGTGGACAGAATTTGTCTAAATTGAAGAGATTGTAATAATTTTGAAAAGACACAATTCACCCCCCTCTTGTGTGTAATCCGTAGATTCAGATCCAACAATTGGTATCAGAGGAGGAGCTTCTTATTTTTAAAGTCTTATCAAGCTAGAAGTATTTAAAGATTATACATAGTGTATCATGGCTGATATGAGAGAGGGAATGTCAATGGTCAGATCACCTTACTTTAATGGAGATAATTATGGCTGCTGGAAATCACGTATGATTATTTATCTGAAAAATCTTGGTTACAAAGTCTATTCAAAGATTCTGACTCCCTATGAAATTCCTGAAAATCCCGATACATGGAGTGCTGCTACAGAGGTTGAGTATGACATGAATTCAAAAGCTATGAATGCAATCATCTATGGTCTAGGACCGGATGAATTTAACAGAGTATCTCAATGCCCGACTGCATATGAAATGTGGCAAACAATAGCTGTTGCTTATGAAGGAACAGATAATGTAAGACAGATGAGATATGCAACTGCTAAATTAAAATTCGATACTTTCAGAATGATTGAAGGAGAGAGCATCACTCAGATGAATGGAAGATTGACAGAAATTGTCAATAATATAACAGCTCTAGGAGAACCAATCAAGCAGGCTGATCAAGCGTTAAAGGTACTGAGAGTACTTCCTACTCGATGGAATGGAATCTCTGCAGCAATCAGACAATCAACTTCTGTTAAAGATCTAACTATGAGAGAGCTGATTGGTACATTGATGATGTACGAGGCTGAAATGCAAGATGAGGTAAATGAGCATAAAGTCTACATAAAAAGGGAAAATACTGCTTTGAAAGTGACTTCTCAACAAAAGGATAGAAAGATGAAGAACAGAGAAGTAAGTGATAAATCAGAAAGCTCTGATTCTTCAAATTCGGATGAAGAACTGGCTCAGCTAGCCAGAAAATTCAGAAAGTTCTACAGTAAGAAGAAAGACTTCAAGAAATCCTTCAAAAAGGATAGCAAGGAAGTGAGATGTTATGAATGCAAAAAGATGGGACATATCAGACCGGATTGCCCAAAATTGAAAGATGCAAAGAAGAAGGAATTCTTCAAAAGAGATGATTATGAGTAGAAAGACAAGAAAGCTATGAAAGCTACTTGGAGTGTTTCTGAAGACTCAAGTAATTCTTCTGAATCAAGCTCAGAGAAGGAGGAAGCAAATTTAAAATCAAATATGTGTTTCATGGCTGAAACTGATGAGGTACACTCATACTACTCCTCTGACTCAAATAATGAATCAAACTATGAAACAAGCTTCTCAAATAAAAAACTTGCAGCTTACTGCAATATGCTTGAAGAAAGGTATGACTCATTATTTAAAAAATATAAATCTATAAATAACTTGCACAAAGCTATTTCAGATGAGAGAAATACTTTGCTAAAACAACATAAGGAATTAATTGACAAATACAATTCTGCTGACTCAAATAAAATTAATTTTGAATCAAAAATAAAAACTCTACAGGATGAAGTAGAATCTTATAAAAAGGCTGCATTAGTTTTTACAAAAGGAGAAAACACCTTAAATGAGATACTTGAAAAAACTGTAATTAAAAAGGAAAGATTTGGAATTGGAAGTAAAGGAGAAAAACCTAAGTTATACAAAAATTATTTTGTTCCTAGCACTAAACAGGTTATTTGTAACTTCTGTGGAACAAAAGGTCATATAGCTAAAAACTGTTTTCTAAGACAACCTCAAATATGTGGAATTAAGAAAGCTTATATTTCCAACGATCTATATGATTCAATCAATTTTAAGAAAACAAAGCAAATCTGGATACCCAGATCACTGCTTGCTAACACTCCTGGACCCAATAAAATATGGGTACCAAAGCAATTTGTTTGAATGTCTTTACAGGTAGCAGGTCACCAAATAAAGAAAGAAATATGGTACATGGACAGTGGCTGCTCAAGACACATGAGTGGAACTTCAGCTAATTTCTCTTCTCTTACTCGAAAGGAAAGAGGACTTGTCACCTTTGGTGACAATGCCAAAGGAAAGATTATTGGTATTGGAACAGTTGGAGATCCAGAGACAGTCTCAATCAACAAAGTACTTTATGTACAAGGGTTAAAACACAATCTGATAAGTATCTCTCAACTCTGTGATGATGGATACACTGTTGATTTTACTAACAATAGTTGTACTGTTTCTAAAGATAAACTGTTTAAGTTTAGAGCACCCAGAACTGATAATGTTTATACTTTGGATTTGTATTCCTTGTGTAAACAACAAGTAAACTGCTTAACTGCTAATATAAGTGAATCCTGGATCTGGCATAGAAGACTTGGTCATTGCAATATATATGCTTTACATAAATTATCTAAGAAACATCTAGTTTCTGATTTTCCTAGTCTCAAATTTGAAAATGACAGATTCTGTGATGCATGTCAGCTTGGCAAGCAACACAAATCATCATTCAAATCTGTTAATAAAGTTGCTACAACTAAACCTCTAGAACTTATCCATATGGATTTGTTTGGACCTTCAAGAGTAGCAAGTTTAGCTGGTAAATTATATGTTTATGTATTAGTTGATGATTATTCTAGATTTACTTGGATTTTCTTTTTGAAATTTAAAAGTGAAGCTTTTAGTTTATTTGAAGGTTTTTGTAAATCTATTCAAAATGAAAAAGGTTTTAATATAATCTCATTGAGAAGTGATCATGGTGGAGAATTTGAGAACCAGGAATTTAATTCCTTTTGCTCAAACATGGGTATTAAACACACCTTCTCTGCTCTAAGAACACCTCAACAGAATGGGATTGTAGAAAGAAGAAATAGAACTATTCAAGAAATGGCTAGAACTATGTTAAATGAATATAGCCTACCTATATATTTCTGGGCAGAAGCTGTTAATACAGCTTGTTATATAATGAATAGAATTTTAATAAGACCTATTTTGAAAAAGACACCCTATGAACTATGGAATAACAGAAAACCTAAAGTAAATTACTTTAAAGTTTTTGGATGCAAGGTTTACATCTTGAATACCAAAGATAATCTTGGTAAATTTGATCCAAAATCTGATAAAGGTATTTTCTTAGGATATTCTGCAACCTCCAAAGCTTATAGAGTCTATAATAAAAAGTCAAGGATTGTTGAAGAATCAGTTCATGTGAAATTTGATGAATCTGATCCTTTTGAGAAAAGGATAGAACAAATAGATGAACCTGATTCTAATGAAAACATGAGACTTGAGAATTTAAAGAATGATTTTGAAAATGATATAAAAGAAATTCAGTCCAGTTTAGAAGAACATGACACTGAAGAACCTTTGAATATAATGCCTAGACAGTCTAGAACCCTAAAGAATCACCCTTTAGAATCTGTGATAGGTGACTTAGAGACTGGTATTCAAACTAGAAGAAACTTTGGAAACATAGTTGAACTCTCTGCTTTCCTATCCCAACAAGAACCTAAGACCATAGAAGAAGCCTTAGATGATGAGAGCTGGGTAATAGCAATGCAGGATGAATTGAACCAGTTCAAGAGAAATAAGGTTTGGGAATTAGTTGAAAGACCACATGATTATCCAGTAATAGGAACTAAATGGGTCTTTAGGAATAAACAGGATGATCAAGGGATAATAACTAGAAATAAAGCAAGATTAGTAGCTAAAGGATATAATCAAGAAGAAGGAATAGATTATGATGAGACCTTTGCACCTGTAGCCAGGTTAGAAGCCATTAGAATCCTTTTAGCCTATGCATCTTATATGAATTTTAAATTATTTCAGATGGATGTTAAATCTGCCTTTTTAAATGGTTATTTAATGGAGGAAGTTTATGTTGAGCAACCTCCTGGTTTTGAAAATTCTCAAAAACCAGATTCTGTTTTCAAACTTACTAAAGCTCTTTATGGCCTTAAACAAGCACCTAGAGCTTGGTATGAAAGACTAAGTTCTTTTCTTTTGAAAAATGATTTTACTGTTGGACTAGCAGATCCAAAACTCTTTAAGAAAACTGTGAAAAATAATGTTTTGTTGGTTCAAATTTATGTTGATGATGTAATTTTTGGATCAACCAATAAAATTCTTTGTCATGAATTTTCAGAATTAATGCAAAAATAATTTGAAATGAGTATTATGGGAGAATTAAATTTCTTTTTGGGTCTTCAAATATTTCAAAAAGATTTTGGAAATGTTTTAAATCAATGCAAATACATTACTGATTTACTTAAGAAATTTGGACTTGAAAACAGCAAGACATTTACAACTCCTATATGTACTAATATAAAACTTGATTTGGATGAAACTGGAAAATCAGTGGACAAAAAGTTATATAGAGGTATGATTGGTAGTTTGTTATATCTTACTGCTAGTAGACCAGATATAATGTATTCAGTATGTCTTTGTGCTCGATTTCAATCAAATCCCAAAGAATCCCACTTAACTGCTGTTAAAAGAATTTTTAGATATTTAAAAGGTACTATTTATCAATCTCTTCTTTATCCAAAAACCTCTGATTTTAATTTAATTTCATATTCATATGCTGACTTTGGAAGCTGTATATTAGATAGGAAGAGTACTTCAGGAACATGTCACTTTTTAGGAAAGTCTTTAGTATCATGGTCTAGTAAGAAACAACACTCAGTTGCCCTGTCAACAGCCGAGGCAGAATATGTGTCTGCAGGTAGTTGCTGTTCACAGGTGTTGTGGATGAAAAACACTCTTATGGACTTTGGATTAAATTTCAATAATACACCTATTTTATGTGATAATACTAGTGCAATTAATATTTCAAAAAATCCTATTAGTCATTCTAGAACTAAGCACATTGATATAAGACATCACTTTTTAAGAGATCATGTGTTTAAAAAGGATATATTTTTAGAATTTGTAAATACAGAAAATCAATTAGCAGATATTTTTACTAAACCAATTCCCACGGCAAGGTTTGAATTTATTAAGGGGGAGTTAGGTTTATTTAATTTTAAATAGTTTTTTTTAATCTTATTCTGTTTTCGAATTCATCTTAATTTTTGTTTCCCGCTATAAGTAATTTTATTTTGTTTTAAATAAAAGTAATTATTAGTGATTACACGGGAATCAAGGCTGTCAGAACCGTTTCACCTTCTAAACTGTTTCACCTTTTTCGGAAACCCTTTCGAAAACCTAAAACCGCACATCTGCTCCAAAACCCTTTTCTGAATCTTCAAACCCTAAACTCACGAACCTTCAGAAATCATTGTTGAAATGGCAAAGACTAAGCGTCCAGATGAAGCTGAGAGCAGTGCTGCAAAGAAACCTAAAGTAGTTGGTCGGAAAATACTGCAAGGTAAAGTCATAGATTTAGAATGGCTGTTTGAAACTAATTTACTGTTGAAGCAAGCGTTGTCGTTTCAAAGCCTTGAGCAAGCTTTTAATAGTGAAAATTCTGAGTTTCTATATGAGGCAGAAATGAGACATTTCTTTAGAACTATTCAGTTTAGCCTTGGAGATACGGAGGATAATTTATTGGCTCAAATAGAGGATAAGGACTTTTCCATATCATCTGTAGAGATAAGTCAAATTCTTAACTGCCCTCATGAAGGAGTTTTTCATTTCGATTTACGGAATATTGGAGATTCTGTACATAAGTCTGAAGACATTATGTCTTTTCTGTTTGGAACCAGAGTGATAAAGAAAATGTTTATTAAAGATTTGGAGCCCGATCAGAAAATCTTGGTAAAATTTGTTCAGACTGGTTTAGCACCAAGGATGGCTGAGATGGAGAAAATCCTATACCCTGACATGTACATAATGTATCTTCTGATGTGTGATATTAAGTTTAATTTTCCTCGGTTTATGATAAGATATCTGAGATACTGCTGTCAGAGTGAAGCAAGAATGACCTTTTTCCCTTATGGAAGGTTCATTTCTTTGTTTTTGTATAAAAGAGGAATGATCAGATTGGTAGATGCTGGGGTGAAATGTCACCACAGTAATGTTTTTAATGCTGTAACTTTGAGGAAAGTAGGATACTTCTGGAGCACAATTAAAGGAAAACTCTTACCTGTTGGAGCTGAGGAAGACTCGGAGAATGCTCAGGCTCAACCGGCTAAGTCCAAGGAGGGACAAGCAGAATCAAGGGTTAGTACAGTGGCAAGGAGAATTCGCTTTGAGATGGAGGAAGTTGAGGAAGAGAGAAGTCAAGAAGGACTTCAATCTAGAAGGAAGAGGTCAATTGATGAAGAAATTATCTCTCCTGCCTTGAAATCCTCTGAACCGTTAATTTCTTATTCATTTGTGAGAGAAGCTGTTGTGGAGCAGACTGCACCGATAGAGGAACTAGCAGCTCAACCGGAAATCCAAAAAGAACCTCAATCTACTGCTGTGGCTGTTGAAAAAGTAATTCCACAAGAACAACTTATGGAGGCAGTGCCTGGTGAAGAAGTGGCCCGACCTCAAGATTTACATGAAAATATTGTTCTTGACTATTCAGTAGAAGTCAGAGAGACTACTGTTCGTGATGAACATACTTCTGAAGCTAATACAGAGGTACTTCAGGAAGATTTTTCAGTGGAAGAGTTTCAGGCTTCAAAAGCTAGTTCAGTGGATCAACCTTGTCAGGACAAGGACAAAGAACAGTCAGATGCAGATTCTTTACCACTTGCCCTGCCTCATCAACCTATTTCTGGACATGAGAATAGAGCACAGGGTGCCCCTGATTCGAGAAAAGAAGAAGTTGTTGAGTTGTACAAGCGTATCTCTCAATTAGAATCTGAGAATGTTAGTCTCAGAAATTCTCTGAACTTAGAGCAGTTGAAATTTCAGAAGCTGAAAGAATCTACTGTTTCAAGACAGGAAGTAGATTTGTTTAAGACTGATATGCTGCATGCTGTTGATCAGTTAAAATCAGAGATGGTAAAGAAAGATGATTTGTCTGAGATGAAGATTTACATGGAGAATAAATTTGAGTCTGTTGCAAACAATGCTGTGAGTGGATCAGGCTCTTCACCTGATTTGATTCGGAGATTTCAAGCAATTACTGCAGCAATGAGCAATATTAGTGACAGATTACACGATCTTCAGTGTAATAGTGCCCCTTTGTCAGTTTTTCTAGATAATCAGAAATTTTTAGTGGATCAGTTGACATCTGGAGAGCAACCGATTAGGATTCTTTTGAATCAGTTATCAGAGAAACTGGCTCTTTTTGTTGAAAAAGAAGAAAGAATGCATGAGTTTTTCAGAGTTAATTTGATTGAAGATATTCATATGACTCAAGAGAACAGAGATCTTATCATCAAGTTAAGATATGGGATGATGAAGAGGCTCAGAGAACAGTTTACAGAGATCAAGACCGCGATTCAAAGGAGATAGACACCCTTTTTTTTCCCTGTCTTATCTATGAACCTTGATTCCTCTGTATATCACAATCGTTTATATATAACAGCTTGTGAATGAAAATTCTTTTCTTACTTCTTTTTTTGTTTTGTTGTTTATTGATTTATGATTAAGTTAGCCAGCATAACAAATTCACTTATTCATACACAGTTAATTATAGCATTTACTTATAGTTCAGTGCAATATTGAATGTGTTCAAATCCGTAATTTTTCATTCTTTTTGATATCACAAAAAGGGGGAGAATTTGGATAAACACAACATTTAAATTCATTTGTTTCCTATGAATAAATTTGGATATATGGGAGAATTTGGATAAACACAACATTTAAATTCATTTGTTTCCTATGAATAAATTTGGATATATGGGAGAAGACATTTATCTTTTATCTATTTTTTAGCTGAAAATTTATTTTTATGGGGGAGAAATTTTATTATAGTTAAATATTGTTTTAATCCTTTCAGAATTCTAAAATTTTATAAAACTAATTTTTCAATAAAGATTGCAATTAAATTAGTTCTATTATTTTATGGGTTTTGTGATCATCAAAAAGGGGGAGATTGTTGAGCAATGTATTGTTTTCAAACAATTCAAAATAATGTTTTTTAAAGGGGGAGATTATTTCAAATAATACTCTGTCTCTTTATGATGATTTTGATGCTCACAAATACCCTTAATTATTTACTGATTATTTTGTTGAGTATTTTGCAGGAATTTATTTTATTTATTTATTTCATACAATGAGATTTCATACTTCATTTATTCCGAGATCAATTTTAGCGTGTTCTGGAATCACTGTAGCGCGAGATCAATTTTAGCGTGTTCTGGAATCACTGTAGCGCGAGATCAATTTTAGCGCGTACTGGAATAACTGTTCATACCCTACGTTGATGAACGTAACGTATGGATGAAAAGTTTACTTTTTATGTTAAAAGAAACGTATGGTTAAGGAACCTTACGTTATTTTGAAACGTATGGTTAATGAATCTTACGTTGTTGAAAAGTATGGAAGAAGAACATTACGTTTGGAAGGAACCTTACGTTTTCGTTGTTGGACAGGTATGGAAGAGAAACCGCACGTTAGTTTTCAGTGTTGAGTTTGTTTCTCAAAAGTATGGATCATCAACCTTACTTTTATAATCAACCGTACGTTCTTTGGAGAGTTGAAGCGAGACAAAGTATGGATGATCAACCCTACGTTTGAATGCTGAAGAGAAAGTATGTACGTTCGGAACCTTACGTTTGTGAACCTTACGTTTGTGAACCCTACATTTGGAGCCACGTCATCAACCCTACGTTTGGCGTCGGGATATTTTTGACAGACGATATTTCCTTTTGCATTGGTCAAACAAGCGGATTATTAAGCGGATTTCGAGCCGATTCTTAAGTACGACTTTGACTGAATCAAAGATGATTTTCAACGAATTACTGATTGATTTAAACGGAGCTTTTTATGCCGATTCTTCAGGGGAGTTACAACGGCTCTGTTATTTCATTTAATATCGCGAATCTAAAGGAGATTTTTATGGATCTATTTATGCGGAAGATTTTCTCAGATTTGAAAATATATGTTCTATCTTGGAAACTTCGGATATATATATATACACAGGAAAGTGTGTGAAATATTGAGATTGATCTTTTAACGAGCAAGAAACAGAGACTATGAAAAGGCGTTCTTTTCTGGTGATCGAGAAGAAGTGTAAAACCTTTATTACCAAAGGAAGATCTTGATAGCAGATTCACGTGTTCTACATCGACTATCTGTTGTGAATCTATTGCTGCTGAAGTTGTGAAGTTTCTGGTAATATCTATTGCAACTGGATCGACTCAGAACTGTTTTGATTACAGATCTTTATTTTCTGAAGACAACGATCTATCTACTGTCAATTGCATTCTGTTGCAATTGTGAAGAACAACTGGAGAAGTGTTTTCTTTATCGAAACCCTTTTTATTTTTGAGTGATCAGCTTCTCGTTCTAAGCTGTGTGGGTTCGTGTTTGAACCAGGAAGGCTGTGTTTGCCTGAATCTTGTAAAGGTGTCAACTGCCTGTACTCAGTTGTGAACAGGTCTGTGGAAATGAGGACCAGATAGTTAAAATCGCCAAGCTCGTGGATTTGAGCGTTGGTGGAGTGGACTAGGGGCCTTCTGTTCCCCGAACCACTATACATCCGTGTGTTCATGCTTTTACTTTTTCCGCTGCATATTTAATCGTGCAAAAGCATAGTGGACAGAATTTGTCTAAATTGAAGAGATTGTAATAATTTTGAAAAGACACAATTCACCCCCCTCTTGTGTGTAATCCGTAGATTCAGATCCAACAGTTTTGTGATAAAAGATATTATATAGGTAAGAGATATTTTGGGAATATAGATCGAGAGAGATATAAAAACCATGAATTTGGTTCCATCTCAAAAATATTATATCCAGATGATCATGGAAAGGTTTTTGAGGACCAAAAGTAAGAAAATATCAGAAACTCTTGTGTATCACTTGAATTTATCCAAGTAGTTGGAACCAACAATGTATGTTGTGGAAAAATACATGGAAAAA
The DNA here is from genome assembly GCA_963277665.1 of Viscum album. Lineage (NCBI taxonomy): Eukaryota > Viridiplantae > Streptophyta > Magnoliopsida > Santalales > Viscaceae > Viscum > Viscum album. The sequence goes on along the minus strand of OY728152.1, from coordinate 1,375,814,633 downwards.
TTTCATATGAATCAGTAGTTATAATTTTTATTTATGAATTTTTTTCACTTAGCTGGTCATTTCCATTATAGTGGGAGTTATGAGTTGGTATATATAAAATATAGGGATATTTCATTAGGAAGTTGTGAAGTGGATCCTTTAGTATTTGAAAGGATTAGAAGATAAATCCCTTTTATTTGGGGAAGAAAATTTGTTACAAGTCTTTGTGAACTCAGACTTTACTGAAGATTCAGATACTCAAAATAGCATAATAGGTTTGACGTTTACATACATAGGAGCTTTAGTTAGTTAGATATCATGAAATTAGATGATATTTATATTGAGTACAAGTGAAGCGTAGTATGTAGTGTCAATGGAATCTAGGAAGGAAATGGTATGGTTGAATAGAATGTTATAATATATTTTAAGAAATCATGAAGGGGAAGTGCTTTATTTTGATGACCAAGGTTCTATTCACTTGGCTAAAAATACAGTGTTCCATTCCTAGAAAAAGCACATCGATATAAAGTATCACTTTATCAGGAATCTGTTGGAGGAAAATTAGATAGAGCTATAGAAGATATCATGAATCTAAAATCCAAAAGACATATTCAACAAGGTGGAAGTTCAATAATGTTTTATGTAGTATCAAGTCTCAGTGGTACTTGGATGAAGGAAAATAAAGTATTGGAGGGTTGTTGAGGTTTTCCATGGAACAAGTATTCATGTGGGATATTTTTGGGATGTGAGGACTTGTTCTGAGCATTGAATGTTTCGAGAATCAAAATTTCATTCATCAAAATTTCTATTAGAGGTAGTTGGATGAAATTTCTGTAAAGGTAGAAGGAGTTCACCTCTCCATCTGTAGCAGGTTTCCTCCAATGGTAGCAGGTCTATCTAAAGATTACATTTTCTGATGGTTCTATGGTGGAGTGTCGGGAGGTCAGGAAGTTTAGCAAAGCAGATGGGTCACCATATTGGAAATCTTTCTCAGGTGGTCATGGATTATGATCTAGGTTTTTAGGAGAGTATGATTAACTTGTTTGTCCAGTTGTGCTTAGTATTTAAGAACATGTAACCTTTAGTTAAAAGTGTTGATTATCATTGTGGTTAAGGTGATAAACAAGGCATTTCTAGATATATGAGAAGTTGATGAGGATTATTTGTCTTTTTAATCTATTTTTCACCTATAATATTCCATTTATTATCAAATAAAGTAGAATTGTGGTTCCCCCATGTATGTAGGGAAAAAATATAAAGTACATTATTTTTTTTGTTCTTTATCTACTCTCCATTAGATGTTTTAGTACTTTGTATGTTTGTACTAATGTATGTGTGTGATGAAGTCTTTGCGCAATGAGCAGGGTGTAGTGACCACCTACTTCTAAAATACTCAGTCAAGGGGAAGTGATCCCCCAAAGATTTTATTTTCCACTACACTACCACAAGGTGTGAATTTTTGATGGATTGGATGATTTTACTTTCGGTGATATATCAGTAGTACTGGCGATTGATTTTTCAAGGTTTAGTTTGTAGGTTCTGTTGCTCCCCCAATAAACTTTTCTTCCTCTATTTTTTATAGTGAGGAAATACATTTGATGTGGTTCCATTAGATTTCTTTTTCCCTTGTTTTTAGTGAAGTATGTTTGGGAACTCCCTTTATAGGTAGGGGATCCTCATTCCATACCTTTTAAGTGAATATGTGGGGATTTAATGATTTTTTATTTATTTGGGTGGATAGTAGGTGCCATATTGAGAGTATAATTAATTGTTTTAACCTAAAATTGAATGGGGAATGGAGTAATTGAATTATTTTAATTCTTTTGATGATATTACTAATACAATTATACATTATTGTTGTGATTACTGAAAATCAAGACTATTGGGAGCCTTTATTGTGTTGTAGTTGTGATAAATATGAAACCCTTTTTGTAATGATTATTTTATCTCACCCTAAATGAAATGGATAATCAATTATATATGTTTAAATAATTATTTTCCCATGGAAAGGTAGAATCATGTGATAATTCCCATGCTAAGTAATGAAGTAAAGAAATGAAATCCATTTTTATTGAATCTATTTATGTGGTGAATTGTGGTGTCTGGAATGTGATATTGTGTATTTATGTGCTTATTATGAATCTATTATGGTTATATGAACATTTTTGGGGGTTGTACAGTGATGGTGGTGACTGGTTTTGGTATATAATGTGTTGGGAAGTGAATCAATGGTTGGTTGGCATGAGATGTGATATGGGATGATATACGATGGTTGGAGTATGGTTGTTGTGATAAGATGGCTGGGTTACAATAATGGATTTTCATACATTGTGTTTTGGTGGTGGTAGATGTGTGATGGGTGATCTGTTTGGTGGAATAGTTGTATTAGTTTCCTAGTTAACCATTGAATTAATTAAAATACGAAGAACTAAAATATAAAAGGGTGAATTTAAATATAATAATGAGATGAAATTAATGTGAGGTAATTGGATTAAATGAGTTGAATGATAATTGGATGGGTTATGTTAATGTGAAATTAAATGGATCAATAAATGGGAGCTATTAGAAATTCGTTATTTATGGAATGGTGGAAACTATAATTGAAAGTATATTTTGCATATATATATGTGTAGTGGTTGCATAGTGTGGTGCATTTAGTGGTGGTAACAGTTGTAATAGTTGTCATGAGGTGTAGTGGTGGTGATGTGGAGTATGCTAGTGCAGTTTTTGTTAACCCATAAGTTGGGTGTTGTTTTCTATCGGTCTATCATGTATTTTTATGATATTTCTTTACTCACCCCACCTGATTTGGATAACCATAAAAATTAACAAATATTTTTGGGTTCCATGTGTTTTCCTCAATATCCAAGCTTGTGGTGAATCATATGGCTATATACCCCTTCTTCCCCACTTTTTTTTATAGTGATGATAACATAGATTAGTGTTGTAGATCACCTAATGATTATGTATTGGTGATGGAGATCACCTAGTGATGATTGTTTAGTGTTTTAGATCACCTGATGATGATAATGATGTGATATGTGGCGGGGGTCATGCATAGTAAGATGAGGGAACAAGGTTTATGTCCTTCACATTCATGATACCCTACTACAATAGATATGAGTGGTAGTTATGTGGATACGATTGTGACATGATGAGGTTGTGATGTGATAATTATTGATGCTATCACTGAATTCTAGACCCTATAAGAGGTTGGGATAGGTAGGGATGCATCCCAATCCACATCTGATATGGATGGACACATGATGAGATATTCATTGAAGGAATTAGAGCATAATATTTTTTATCTTGGAGAGTGAGGGTGGAAAATAATTGGGGAAGTGGTTGTAGGGTGCCTTGGTTTTATATTCCTTTGATACTATGTTACTGCATTGGATGCATTATTTTTTGAAAGTTCCATGGTGAGATTGGTATTGGTTAGATGACCTATTTAGGCATGTATTGGTTATTCTGTTTATTTACTAGCGAATTACTATGATCTTTTCACATGTGTACAAGTGACCTTGGGTATGATTCTACCAAGTTTACATGTTAATCTCACCCAACATTATATAAATTTTTTTCATGTTTCTCGAAAAAAATTAGGGACTAAGCTATTATTACTAGCATGGATGTTGGAGCTAATTTTCAGTCACTACTATGGGAATTGTCCTTTGGGTATTTATTTGGAGACTTTTAGGTGTATTTTTTAACATTTTTTTGCATTATGGGATGGTTTTGGTTTACTTTTATATTATTTAATTGATTTTCTTAGTGGTTGATTTATTATATCTCATAATCCTTATTATCTTTGAGTGTAATTCCTTCTATAAATGATATTTTTATACCCTTAGTGCTAGTTTCCAACCTAAGGCCTACAATTGATAGGAATCGAGGGTCATTATACCTATTCATTCATTATCAGACCAGGAGGGGTACCTTTAGAGGGAGGGGGTCTAGAAAGAGTGGTATTAAAGGATTTTATTGAGTGATAGGGTGGAGTTTGGAGTTAGGAACTATAAGGATTACATGGGTTGGTAGGGAAGTGGTTCCAGTCGATCTTGGTATGTGACATAGGCTAGGGATACTAGTTAGGAAAGGTGATTTTAGTCCACCTATGATCTGATGCAAGGAACATAAGTCTACCAAATGACTAATTGAGGTGGTTTCTCTTATAGGGAAGAGACCTGTGGGAGGTCTATACATAATACTTGTTTGTATTCTTGAAAAATTTTGGGTGTATTTGGGAATTAATTGAAAACTAATTAAATAAACTTTTTTAAATTTTCATGCGATGAGGCTTATGATTTTTCTTTGTTTTTCAAGAATGGATCCTAGTATTCATATATGTGTAGATTAGGCAATATAGGTTTAGTAGGTTGATCCAATTTATCATCAGAGGATTGACCTGATAGAGAAGTATAACGTGTGGAAAAGGGCCTTGTATGCCTTTCTGGAGTAGAGTTTGGGGAGGTATGAGAGGAACCTCTTAGATCTAGAGACAAAGCACTGGTTAGAAGAGATTAAGATCAACTTTAGTCTGATTTGAGCTCAAGTTGAGTTTTGAGTGTTTTGGAAGTTATTAAAATTTATAGAGTTTCATGTTAGTGGTGTACATTGTATCTTGGTGATCAAAAGAAGGCATATGTTCCATGGTAATACTTTAAAAATGAGTTCCATTTGGAATTATTGTCATCGATAATAAAGGTGTAAATAGGCAGGATTTTCTCTCCCTTTAGTAGGGGGCCTGAGTGTGTGGTATCTTGGGATCAATTTCAAGTACCTCCTATATTTCCCCCTGATATATCTCTAGATGAATATTCTAGAGTGAAATGTATGGATGAGGCACTATGCCCAACTATCATGTTTCCACTCACCCTATTCAATATTCCTATATATTTGGAGGTACATAATAAGAAAAAGGGTATTGATAAGATGATTTATTTGGAAGGTGAGCCTCAAGTGAGTAGACAACAAGACATCTTGATGAGTAGGTATTCAGGTACTGGATCATGGATTTCTAGATAATCTAGGTTCCAAGTAGAGGGGAGCTAACCTTGGAAGACATTTTCACATCATTCTAGGGCTACTAGACCCTAATAATATACTAGGGGATTTCTATTTTCATGATAAATCTACATAGGTCATGGAAACCAAAATGTTATTGTCGAACATCTCAGAGAGTGTAGTATCATATGGGTGGCTAGGCCCCTAATCAACAATGGTAGCAGTTGAATATGAGGAAGTATCAGGAACAAGGACCACTGATGTTTTCTCAACAACCAAGGGTGGGTGGAGTTAGAATAGAGATTCCTAACAATGGTCCCCTTCCATAGGGACTTAATACTAAGTGTGATCGTGGAGGTTTTCAATAGATAGGAATAGGATCCTGACATGGGAATATGCATGAGATGGATGTGTCAATGCCAACAAGGCCATAGGTTATTTGTGGTACAAAGTTTTTTGTTTAACCTTTTTTATGCCTTTTTTTATTCGGGAGCCTCACAATCCATTGTTTATTATACTTTATTCCATGCCTTGGGACTAGTGGAAGAAAGGATTCCTATGCCCCTGGTGTTATCCATGCTAGTTTGAGGTCTGGATGCTTTGTTTGATATGTGTTGGTGACGTATACTGGTGATAGTGAAACACCAGTCAATGTGAGATTACTTCTTGATATAGATACACCCATATGATGTTATACTTGGAATATATTAACTTTATTATATACATTAAATCATCAATAAATTTTTGAGGATAGTTTCATTTTCTAATGTGGAGGGCCAGTGAGTGTCATTCGTTTGTGAGAGAGGTTATTAGTGGGTGGAAGGAAAGTGGAGCCTCTTTTATCTTAGTTATAATAGATATCAATATAATCATGAGAATGGGATGTTCCCAAGGTCATGGAGGAGTTTCTTTATGTCATCCTAGTTGAGGTTATGACACTACCCCATCGACATAACATTAAGTTTGGGATACAGTTATAACCAAGAGTGTCTCCAATTTTGATGTCCCTCTATTGAAAGTCATATGCTGAGGTGTGTGATTTGAGGCTAAAAACTTTTGATATGATGTAGTGGGGTTTCAAATGATCCAGTGTGTCTCATTGGGGTTCTCCATTATTATTCTCCAAGAAAGAAGCTGGTAGTATGAGGTTATGCATAGACTAATAGAGGTTGTATTGGGTGTCATGTCAATAACTTTAACCTTGTCCTGAGGATTGATGATCTATTCGGACAACTTAAGGGATATAATTGGTTTTTAGAGATTTATTTTTTGTATTAATTTCACCATAATAGGGTGAATGATGAGGATATCCTAAAGACTTCCTTTAGTTGTAGGTATAAGAACTTTGATTTTTTGGACATGCCATTTGGTGTCATGAATGCACCAGATGTGTTCATGGGGCTCATGAAATCTGTGTTCCATGTGTTATTGGATTGGTTCATAGTTTTGTTCATTGATGACATCATGGTTTAATCAAAGCCACAAGAGGATCATGTTGATCATCTCAAGGATATGTTTTAGGTCCTTCAATACCACCGGATCAATGGAAAACTATCTAACTCCAAGTTCTATATGTGAGAAGTGAATTTAGTTCGGTATGTGGTATCTCAGTAGGGTGTGGACATAGATCCATCAAAGATCAAGTTAGTTGTTTATTGGGAAGCACCCAAGAACGTGGTTGAGGTTTGCAGTTTTTTTGACTTGGTGGTCTATTACTAGATATTTCCTTGACCAAATTTCTTTTGTATTTATTAGTGTTAGGTGACATTCAGTAACCTAAAGGAGAGATTGATTAGTGCTCTAGTGATTTGTTTTCCTAAAGAAGGATTTATGGTTGAGGTTTCCTATTATGTGTTCCCTATAGTCTTGGGGTGCATATTGATGCATCATATAATGAATATATCTTATGGGACTAGGAAGTTATGCCCCCATGAGAATAACCATGTCATCCATTATCTAAAGATATTAAAGGTTTTGTTTTCCCTGAAGTTGCGGAGGCATTACCTCATTGGTAAGAACTTTTTATTTTTCATGAACCAAAAAACCCTAAAATATGTTTTTCTTAGAGGGATCAAAATTTATACTAGTTGAGGTGGATGGAGTTTCTCTAGTATTATGATTTTCAGATCTCCTATACTCTGGGAAAGGAGAATTTAGTTGTCGATGTGAAAAGTTGTACGTCTCAAGTGGATGTGGTTTGCGAGTTTGATGATATTTGGAGAGGGATAAATGATATTGTAGTGATGTATCTTGATGTTAAGGAAGTTGGTGGAAGTGGTTGTCTTTTTCATTTAATAATAAAATCATCTTTGATGCAGTAAATGGAGGAGTCTCAGTGGGGAGTTTCATAGGTAGAGGTGATGTGTGGTGGTGTTAACCATGGTGATTTTAACCCACTAACACCCTCTTTTAGGTACTTAATTTTTTTTTTCATCGTTTGTTTGGGTCATATCACGGGTTGTTTTGTGTGAATTTTTCAAAATTTTATAGGTTTTTAGGATTATGTACATCTAATGCATGATTAGAAAAAACTGTACAGGTCTGTCTAAGATAATATGTGCCTTATGGTTAAGACATAGTGTAGGGAACATGGTTATTACTAACTACACAACCTATCCCTTAAACTACGTGGCTTGAGACAATGTGGTTATATACAGTTGGTGAACAATTTTTCAAACAGTGTGGTGAAACTATGTATCTCTTCTAGTATCCTAGAAAGGGGTGTAAAATGGTCACATGGTTTGTGAAACATTGCATCCAAACCCTGAAACATGATTTAATATTATGACCCGAATAACTGTTTTTTCTGTCATTCTTATTCATTTGTAAAGGGATCTCAACCAAGGATACTCCTCTTGAATATTTTGTGGATTCCTTGCCTTTTGGTGATCGATATTGATGGATCTTTGATTGTTGTATCTGTATTCTAAAAGGTAAGTTCTTGTTTCTTGTCTTTATTCATTTATCTTCTAGATCCACCCCACTTATCTTGAATAGAATCATAGATCAGGGATATTAATGCTATATCTGTGGTTTGTGACTTGAGTTAATTTGATATCTTATTGACCCATCATGAAATTGGGATTCATTTCCCAAATCTTCAATGGTCATTGTGAGTTCTTCAGGAATTGTTGTGTTATATGTTTTTTTCTCTCTCCCATTATTCTAGAAATATTGAATCAGAGATTCTTATATGGGAATTGTGGTTTTAATATTCTCCCTTGATTGTTCTAGCCATCGACTCTCTGTTGGTGGATCTCATGTTGGGTGATCGTTGATCTTGTGATTAAGGTAGGTGGTTCTATATGGTAATTCCTATAATTTTAAACCGTTATTTCTTGATTAATTTGAGATGTATTTTTGATTGATTTACAAATATTTATTTGAGTATTTGATAAATTATTTTGAAATGGCATGGTGTGTGTGATGAATTTCCTTGAAAATTGATTTCAAAATTAATTTTTATTTCCTAAAAATGATATTGAATTGAAATGAGTGACTTGAAGATTGATTTTGATGATGAATTTTGAGATGAAAATTCATGAAATGTTTTATGACTTGAAACGAAATGAATTGATTTGAAAGGCATGATTTTTTAACAAAATCCATTGAATTTGGTTTTTGAAATTAAATATTTTTTTTGAAAATTTAACTTGGGTCAAAATGAAATGATTTGAGATTGATTAAAATAAATGATAACTTTATGTATGATTGATTACCTTGAATCACATGAGACCCTAGGTAGTTAGGAAGGAGGATATATAAACTATTTAAAATGTTATCTAGTAATTTATTGACAATAAAAATGACAATAAATTATAGTTGGGGTGGTAGCTGAGTTGTTAACACACCCTATGATATTACATGAATCTTTGTATAAAATCCTAGAAGGGGTGAATTTTTGAGTTAATACAATTGTTATTGTAGAAGGTAATATATTAGTTAGAGTAGGTATGAAAATATTCATCTAATTTGGTCCTAAGAGCCATAGTTTTGGGACTTCATGACATAGAACTTTAGGTAACCATAGTAATTTGGGTCACACAAGCTTTTTGATGCATCATATATTTAGGCCAATGGATTTTAGGTCATAGGGTATTTGTTCCATGAAGTAGTTAGTTCTGAACACATAGGAGAAGGCCCTATAAGAGGAATTTGAGATGTTAATATCCACCAAGTATATCTAACCATATTAGAAGAATGAGAGGGTATGAAAATATCCATCAATACTAGGAACCATGTATCTTTTTATAGGGAAATTCTAGATGACCATCCATGAAAGGTGGGGAGATAGTCTCCATCAATGAAGAAGATACCGAGGAGGGGAATTTCTAGTGTAGTCGGGTCTTTGGATCTTTTGGTCACGTACTAGTGCTTTTTCCTCTAAGCCTATAGGTCATGTAAGGGTTCCCTCTCAACATAGTTAAAAATGGGATTATCCAAAAAATAAATATTATCTCAAAGGACTTAAAGCTATGTTGACCCCCAAAGATACTAAACAATCATGAGGGTAGAAAGTTTATTATTTAGGATTATCTCTTACTTCCCCTAGTACCGAGATATAGGGAGTGTGTGCACACCCAGAGCCATATTTACTAAGATTTTATAGAACCTTGTAACCATAACTAACTAAACCTAGGTATTATTACCAAGATGTTATGATTGAAAATGAATATACATTCTAGTGCTTGATTGAAATGATTATTCATGCCTGCTTTGATATAAATTATTATTTATACTTGTTTGAAAAAGATGATCATATTAGACTATTTTTATGAGAATGTGCTTTTGTACCATTTTTGTATTATCCATTGAAATGATTTGAAATGAATATTTTTTTTATGAATTTTGAAAATATTTCCATGCCATATTTTATTTAAAATTGATCATATTTGGTTTATCTGATACGAGTTACTTAAGGAACACTTGATGATATCCTATTGTGATTTATCACACACACACACTAATTTTTCATTTGTGAATTTATAGACTTTATTATGTCAGTACAAATAAAAAAAGGCACCGCATGGAGGTGGTGGATGTTCTTGATGAGAAAAACCTTAGGAGTTGATAGTGACTATTGGAGTATGTGATCCAATTGGTATGAGGAGTTCCTATGATGATGTATTTATATTTTTATATAAATAATTTGGTTGAAATAACTTTTTTAGGACTTATATATGTCTACTTTTAATAATTTTATCTTGATGAGTGTTTAGTATACCAAATTTTTATTCTTTTATATTCTCTACTTAGTCTTAATGATTTATTATTTTGGTGAAATCATTCCCTCTTAATTGTATGTGATGTCTAAGTGATATTCGCCAGACTCTGGGAATCAGGAATTCCCTTTAGGCTATGTTATAATTGATTTTGGTACCCTATAGGTGGTTTATCTGGGTTGGTTTATGACATATTAAAATCAGAGGTGGTAGTGTCCTTTCTTGTATGTCAGTATACAGTTTGGGATGTCTTGGTAGACAAGATATATGATTTTTGGTACTTTAGGGTCGGATAAAAGTGAGTTCCTATCCATATCTCATTGTAACAAGCCTTAAGTTACCATGGGATATTGGGAAAAAGCATCTTTGAGGATTTTTTTAATCTAATTCTAGACTTTTTCAAAAGATTTAATTTTATATTTGTGTTTTCCTATCGAATTATAGTTGATTTAATTGATGATATAAATCTATTGACTAATGTTTCCCTTGTTATCCATTGATGTTTTGTAGTACGATTCCCCCAAGAATACATTTGAACAAATCTCATGAGGGATTTGGTGATGAAACACCAAAATAAAACCCTACATTTTTTAGAACCTTGTAGAGTTTTTTGTATGTGCGGTCTAAGCATTGGGCTAAGTAGCTACACCTATTCTCATTCAGGATGAAGAGGTTGTACCTCGTAGGGATGATAACATAGATCATTACTAAGAGTATCCTAGTTTGAAACCACTATATTTATAGGGTACTAATGATCCTTAGTTGGAAAATTATTGGTTTAAAAAGGTTGATCAACTCTTTGGATTCTTGGAGACACCAAACTCTATTAAAGTGAAATGTGTTGTCTTCAAACTTGAAGATCCTATAAAAAAGTGGCGAGAATCAGTATTTTAGGAGGGGAATGATGTGTGGTTAAATTAGAAAAACTTAAGGGATATTTTCACAATGAATTTATGTCAAAAATTGATGGTATTGGATAATTTGATGGAGTTCCTTAACCTTCAGCAAGGTGAATGGACAAAGACTTTGCATACCTACTGCTTTACTGAAATTCTTCATTTCTCACATAAGAAAACATCAAATGAGAAATTGAAATCCTAGAGGTTTTATATGGGAATTAAATTATATATCTAATATCAAGTTTTCATGTTTAATATCAGCTCATATGTTGATATTCTAGATAGATATTTGATGCTGAAATTTTATTTGATTAGTAATTTGGGGTTGATGGGAGTTCCACCTACTCTCAATGGTATCTTGAGTGGTCCCTTTAAAATGAAGATGAAGTGGGATAATTATCATGGTGGAAAACATAGTGGTTTTTATTAACAATATAATTCTTCCAAATCTTCTACATTATATGGAAAAGGACCTCTAACTTGTTTATAGTGTAGTAAAGTTGGGAACTAAAATAATGCTTGTGTGGAGGCATTTAATATATGTAGATATTTTAGATTCTCAGGTAACTTGTATAGGTTTTCCTTTTTTTAATACTTTATGTAGTGGTTAGGGATTGATAGTACTAGGAGGATATTCTGTGAAGTCGTATTCTTTAATAACAAAGGGGTTCTAACCATAATCATTAGTAATAATGCATATTTATGTAGTGGATGAGTCTCCAATGGAAGATGATGTGGGTCCTAAAATATTGAGATGTACCATTACCATTTCTTCATCTTTAGTGACTAATTTATTTGATATTTGTGTCTATCATTCCTTCATATCTACCCATATTATAGAACTGTGTAATATTCATATAGATCTTATGACTTATGTAATGTTATACCACTGAGGACAAAGAAAGAGAAGGACCTTAATTGCGCCTCTTTCACTTTTTCCTTATAGAAACTTCAGATTTATTATGTCCTTTTGGTTTTGGATATAAAACCTATGTATGCTATTATCATGAAGGATTGTGTGATCACTCATAATGATTGTATCGATTGTTATCTTCAGTGGGTCTCCTTTAATACCCCCAATGGGGAGTGTCATGTCTTTCCAGGAGAATGGGACCGCAGGTTAAGTTTATATAAACCTCGTATTATGGATTTGAATAGGATGATATCCATTTTTACCTTTTAATAGGATCATGAATCATTGTATAGTGATCTTACTCTAGTATCAGATGAGTTTCCTGATGTCTTTCTATCAGAATTTTCTAGTTTTCTATAGAAGACAAAGGTGTAGTATTATATTTTATTAGAGCTAGGTAACTATCCAATATCTATTACCTCTTATCTAATAGAACCATTTTAAATCAATGAGTTAAAATTCATTTGTATTAATTGATTTTCAAAAGATTTATTCAACCCAACATGTCACTTTGGTCAGGACCAATGATTTTTCCAAGAAGGCTGATGAAATCCCTTGCTTATGTGTTGATTACCGAAAGATCGACCCAGTCAAAGTCAAGAAAAAGTATTTATTACCCCATATTGACTATTTTTTTAACTAGGTGAATGGGGAGAAGTGGTTATCAAAAACCAATATTCAGTCTAGTTATCACTAGTATAGGATCATGGAGTCTAATATCCCTAAGACCACTTTCAAGAGAAGGTATGGAAATTATGGTTACCTTTTTATGAATTTGGGTTTATCCAATTATCTTGATTTATTTATAGAATTAATAAAAAATATTTTTCATTAGTACATAGATTATTTTGTTTTGGTATTTTTAGATGACATCATGGTTTATTCTAAAATTGAGTAGGATCATGTGCATTATTTGAGAGTAGTTTTGCACATCTTGAGAAATCAACTACTTTATGGTAATAATTTCAAATGAAATTTCTAGATTCAAGTGGAAAAGTTATTAGGTTAGGTGGTTTCTAAACATGTAATTTTTGTTGATCCTGAGAAGTTGAGGGTTGTTATGATGTTGGGGGAACCAAAAAAGGACCTTGTGTTTCAGATATTCTTGGGATTGGTAGGGTTTTACCACTGGTTTGTAAAATATTTCTCAAAATTGACTTCTTTATTGTATTCTCTCACATGAAAGGGAATAAATCTTGTTTAGGATTCAAAATTTCAAGCTTCCTTTGATGATTTGAAGTGTCATTTTACTTTAGATCTAGTGTTGACTCTTCCAAAACATGGGAAGGGCTATGTGGTCTTTTATGATGAATCAGGTTTAGATTTAGGTTGTGTTCTTATATAGGGTGACCATATGGTGAATTATGATTATCATCAAGTTCAACCTCATGAGAAGAAATATCCTGCACATTATCTTAAACTTTCAAATTTAATGCACACTCTTAATATTTATCACAATTGCCTTTTAATATAAAGGTTTACCATCTACTATGATCATAAAATATCGAGTTACATCTTATAGAAAAAGATCTTAACCTTAGAAATAAGTTATGGGTGGACTACCAGAAATATTTTGAATTTGACATTTCTTATACCCTCGGTAAGGTTAATGTTGTTACTGATGCTCAAATCAAGAAAATTCTATCCTTGGATGTGAAAAAATCTTATAAGGAATGAAATCCAATGGCTCTCTTTTCTCATTTTCATTTGAGAGTCTGGGAGGATGAGACCAAGGTTGTTTTTTCAAGTGTTTAATTGGAATATATGCTTATCAAAATTATTCTTCAAGATTATAATTTTGATGATGAGTTTCAAATCATTATGAGTTCTTTATATGGCGGGGAGACCGTTGAAGAATGGTCTCTATCTTCTGAGGGTATCCTTTCCTTTAGGGTATGGTTTTTTGTTACCTTACCTATAAGGAAGGATTTGATGGTGTATTTTAATCATTCATAAAGGGTGGTGAACCCAATTATGATGAAAATGTTTTATGTTTTATGGAGATGATTTTGTTTTCTAGGTATGAAATGATACATTTCTAACTTTGTTTCTCGTTGTTATACTTGTCTGCAGATTAAGGTCGTTCATCATAAGCCTTAAAGTTTTCTTCAACCACTTCATGTTATAACTTGTAAGTAGGATGATATATTAATGGAATTTGTGGTTTCTTTCCATATATTCCTCAAATAAATAATATGATTTTTTTTGTGATTGAATGATTGATCAAACCAGCTCACTTTATTCTAATTCATGATACAACCAAAGTTGAGGACTTGGGAAATTTTTATGTACAGGAGATCATCAGATTTAATGGAGTTATATATTTAATAGATTATAATTGGTATCCTTGGTTCTATTATCATTTTTATAGAGGCCTCTAAGAGGTGATTAGATCCCAGGTAAAGTTGATCATGGCATACTATCCATAAACAAATGTTCAGATGGAATAGGCTATAGAGATTCTAGAGGAAATTATTGGTTCTTACATCCTTGAATTTTGTGGGGATTTGTATTAACACTTAAGGATGGTTGTTTTTTACAATTTTAATAGTTACTATTCAACCACAAAGAAGGAACCCTTTGATTCCTTGTATGTAATAATGTGTAAATCTCTACTTTATTTGTCGGAGATTGGTGAAGCTTCCCTTGTGGGAATAATTTTTTTTCAAGAGATGATGAAAAATATTCAATTTATTTTTTATAGAATGGTAATGGAGTATAAATGGTATAATTATTATGCTAATTATCATCATTTCCCTTCAGAGTTCTCAGTCGGTGACCTATTCTTAAGAATCTCACCTCATTTGGGTCATCAACAGCTTAGAAAATAGGGAAAGTTTCCACTGAGATATGTTGGTCCATTTTAGATTTTTGAGAGGATTAGAAAGGTGGAATACCATTTGGATCTTCTACTAAAAATGAAATAATTCCATGACCTGTTCACATGTTGTAGTTCATGAAGTACCTTTCAGACCTATATCATGTTTTGAGTTGAGAGGACCTTGATATAGAACCTGATATAATTGTGAATGAGATTCCATTTCAGATTTCTTATTATTAAATAAAGGTTATTCATGGGAAATATATACCTTTGGTTCATTTTTTTGGTAGAATGATTTTTATTACCATGAGATGTGAGATCATGAGGCATGGATGAGAGAGAAATGGCCACACCTATTTTCTATGAATTCTTATTGATAGGATTTTTTTGGGTAGAAAGTATTTATGGTGAAAACTTGAAACTATATTTTAGGTACTTAAATTCCTTTATTTTTTTAATATTTTATTTGGATAATATCATGGGTTGTTTTAGGTGAATTTTGAAAACATTTATAGGGTTTTGGGCATATGAATGGTTGAAACACTATTTGAGAAAACCATACAGGTGAGCCCAGGAAACAATGCACCTTATTTTTGAGTCCTAGTGGAGGGTGCATGGTTAGATGAATAGTTAGTACTAACTATGTGGACTATCCCTCAAAATATATTTCTCAAGATGTTGGGGTTATTCATGGTTGGTGCATGATTTTCCAAATAGTGGACCAAAACCATGAATCTATTCTAATAGCCTTGAAAGGGGTGCATGGTTGGTGTATGATTTGTGAAACCATGTGTCCAAACCATGTGATGTATTTTACTTATTCCTAATTTTTTAATTTTAACACCCTAACACCTCTATTATCTCTCATTATTCTTCTATTATAAAGGAATATCAACCAAGGAGACACCTATTAGATATTTTTGGGATTCCTTTAATCTCAGTGATTGATTTTGAGGGATCTTTGACTGTTGGATCTATATTCTTAAAGGTAATTAATAATTTCTTATCATTATTCATTGATCTTATATATATTTTACACTTCTCTTGAATAAAATTATATGTTAGGGATTTTGATTCTAGATGTACAGTTTTCCACTTGATTTAATTTGATTTATTATATATCAATCATGAAATTGGTATTCATTGTTCAAATATTCATTGTTTATTGTTAGTTCTTTGAGAATCATCAAGGTATTAATTTTCTATCTCTCCCATTATTATAGAAACATTGAATTGAATATTATTATGTAATAATTGTAGTTTATGGATTTTCCCTTGATTATTTTAGATATCGACTCTCTGTTGGTGGATCTCGTGTTGGGTGACCGTTGATGTTGTGATTGAGGTAAGAGGTTTCATAAGGAAATTCCTATCATTTAAAACTATTGTTTTTACATAATTTTAAATTTATTTCCAATTTATTTTTAAAGATAAATTTGATTCTTTGATAAATGATTTTGAAATGGAATGGTGTACAAGTGATGAATTTCCATGAAAATGGATTTTGAAATAAATGTGATTTATAAAAAAATGAAATTGAATTGAAATGAGTTATTTTAATTATTATTTTGATGATTAATTTTGAGATGAAATGGAATGAAATGTTTTATAATCTTAAATGAAATTAATTTATTTGAAAGGCATGATTTTTTTAATGAAAACTCTCAAAATTCATTTCTGAAATGAAATGGAAAGTTTTGAAACTTGATATTGGGGCAGAATGAAATGATTTTATATTAATTGAAATAAATTATATCCCCATGTATGATTTATTACCTTGAAGTATATAAGATTCTAGGTAGTTAGGTTGGAGGATATACATTCTAGGTAAAGTGACATATAGAAATGGATTGATGAAGAAAATGATACTAAACTATTATAATGGATAAGAGTTTATTATTTGGTATTCTCTCCTATTATACTTTGACCTGAGATCTAGGGAGTGTGTTCACACCAAGAGATATATTTCACCAAGATTGTATAGAACCTTGTGATTGTATCTAAAAAACATGTGGTGTTATTACCATGGTTATATGATTGAAAATTATTATACATGATAGTGTTTGATTGAAATGATTATTTATGACTTATTTGATAGAAATTATTCTTCATGCATTTTTGAAAAATATTCTCATATCTACTTGTTTTTATGGGAATTCACTTCTACCAGTTTTGTATTATCCGTTGATATGATTTGAAACAAATATTTTGTTATCAATTGTGAAAATATTTCCATGCTAGTTTTTATTTAAATTTGATCATATTTGGTTTATTTGATATGGTTTTGTTTTGGAAAACTTGGTGATTTCCTACTGAGATTTGTTTCTCAAACCCTACTTTTACCACTGAGAGTACATAGACTTTATTATGCCTAGTTTAGGGAAAGGAAAGAAACTACTTATAGGCATTCAATGTTCTTAATTAATGTTACCTTGGGAGTTGAAGGTGATTGGTAGAGCATGCGATGCACTTATTATGAGCAGTTCTTGGGATAATTTCTTAATCATTTTATGTGACTACTTTGGTTTATGTAGAATTTTTTGACTTTTATTTGTCTACTTTTGGTATTTTTCTCTTGAGTAGTGTTTGTCATATCCAGTATTTATTATTTTATATCAATTTCTTTATCTTAATGAGTTATTATTGTGGAAAAAACATTCACTATTGATTTTATATGATGCCCTAGCACTATTCAACAACATGTAGGGATCATGAACACCCTTTAGGCCATATCATAACTGATTCAGGTACCATTTAGGTGGATTATCCAAGTAATTTTGTGATAGTGATGCTCTAGAGGAATGGTCAGAAGATGGATAGAACTAAATGTTGTTTCAAGGGAGGTTGTTCTTTCCATTGAAAACTCATGAGGAAGTTCTCAAAAAGTTTCAAAATTATTGTTTAGTGGTATATACTATTGTGTTTAATTTATAACTTGGCTTGAGAAGGAAACTTTATTGGATTGTAATGAAGAGGTTGGTGGCTGATTTTGTGGCATGATGTTTGGTCTGTCAGTAGGTGAAAGTTGAACACCATGTTCCTGGAGGATTTTTATATCCTTAATATGCTCATAAATAGAAAGTGTAGTATATTTAATTGGATTTTTTCAATGGGTTGCCCCAATATTAAGGTTGTTTTGATGTATTTTGTGTGATAGTGGGTTGACTGACAAAGGTGTCACATTTTCTAGAGATCTGTGAATTGAGTGTCATAGATTTTTTTTGGAAATGGAGTATATGGATGATGAGGTTAGGATTCAAAGGGTACTAATGAGAATCATTTCTAATTGGGATCCCCATTTTACCTCATAGGTTTAGAGAGGATTAAAATATGCCATTGGTTTCTAGTTGGGCCTTATCCCTACTTTTCATCCTTATATAGATGGGTAGACTGAGTGAACCATCTAGACATCGAGGGATATATTTTGACCTTGCATCTTGGATTTTAGTGGGTGGTGGGTTGGGTAGATACCTATGGTTGAGTTTTCCTATAATAACAGCTATTACCCATCTATTAGCATGACCCCATTAGAGGCATTGAATGGAAGTTGTTTTGTTCCCCATTATGCTATATGGAGGTTGGGGATTCATCAATTCTTGGTCTTGATGTAGTGAAAAGCATGTAGAGTTTGAGGTTGGAGACCATGTGTTCTTAAGTGTCTCCCCTCATTGGGGGTAGTGGAGGTCAGATAAATGACTTAAGATCTCTCCCTAGTTTTTTAGGCCTTTTGAGGCGTTGGAGCATGTTGGAGAGGTGGCATATTGGTTGGAACTTCTGCCATGGCTGGAAAGGATCAACGATGTCTTCTAGGTATCCCAGATTCATTAGCATCTTCATGATGACTCCCACATCATTGAATTAGGATAGTTGGACATCTAGGAAGATGTGTAATTTATGGAGTGACAAATAGATATTTGAGATCATTTAGAGAAGGTGATGCATGGATTAACTCTTCCCTTTGTTCATGTGTTGTGGTGGTATGGTGGCTTAGAAGTGTGTATTTTTTAGTAAGCAACATAGTTTATTTCCCAGTACCTAGAGTTTTTTTTGAGTTTTGAATTATGTTTTTCTTTGATGATGTGACTTTGGAATCTTAATGGTTTATCAGATGTTCATTTTTACCCTTGTTAGTGGTGTGTGTCATGGATTTAGGAATATAAAGAGGGAAAAACACTTCCTAATTAAGAACTTTTATATTTATAAAACGTTTGAAATTTTTTCAAGAGATTCAATGCTTCCCAAATAAGATAATATCTTGATATGAAGTGAATCTTTCCTTAATTAATTTGTGTGCATAACCCTGTTTTGTGTGATTTTTATGGTAGTTGTTACCTCATCTTGAAATTCTTGTATGGTAGTATTATTTAGGGTGTAACAAGATCTTTAATAGGTATTTCATGGGATGGTTATTCATACCTTTCCATTTTACTTTTCCGGTTTATCTTAGATTTTAAAGGATTAGAATCATTTGAGAGGTATTTTTTGTATTTCCCATGGTTTTAAAAACCCTACCCATTTGTGTTTCCTAAGTTTCGGAGGAGTTTAGAGGGTGATTGAGGTATTTTAAATCTTTTTTTTTTCTAAGTTTTCTCACATGAACAATTGACTGAAAATGTGGATTAGGGATTTTTCTTATAGTCTATTGGTTGTTTATTCAGTCAGTTGGTTATTCACAAGGTTAGTATATTTGTTCTTGTGGTAATTTGGTTACTTCATGTGGTATATTGGTTTTTTACGTGTTTGGTTTATTTTTCACGTAGTTGGTTGGTTGTTCATATAGTTAATTAAATCCTTCATACATTCAATTTATTTTTTATTATGTTCAGTTGGTTATTCATGTAGTTGGTTAGTTGTTCATACAGTCATTTGATTCCTTCATGTTGTTAGTTAATTCCTCCACACAATTAGTTTATTTATTTGTAGTAAATTAGATCCTTTATGTGGTTAGTTTATTTATTATTGTGGAAATTCTTTCATTCATGTGTTCATTTGGTTTTTCATGTGGTAAATTGATTCTTTCATGTGGTTGGTTAGGTAATATTATTTTTAACATAAATAATTATTTTAATGCCTTAAATATGTGGATTTAATGGATTTTTTATGATGATAATTATATCTTTGAATTCCTAAAATCCGGAGGCTTTAAATGGGTATTTATGCATAGATCTATTGGAATTTAATTAAAGTATGATTAAAGGTTGGTTGAACAAATTATCTTCTAGGGGATCTTCAAGAATTTGTATCTAACATTTTAAAAGTATGGTATTTTTTCCAATTGAAGTATTTCTTGTTTCCTTCGAGTTTGAATAGACCATAAATTTTTTCTTAATCATTGGATTCATATACCTTTGGAAAAATATCTCATTTTCACAATTAAAATCATGTTTAGAAAACCATATTTTTTTTCTATTTCTATAGTGGGCTGATGCATTTCAGGTGGCACCATTAACTTTATTTTTCCATTATTTTCAATGTAGTGTGTTTGGGAACTTCTTCTCCTTGCAAGGGATCCTATTCTCTCTATTTTTATGTGAATTCATGGGGATTTCGTTCTTTTTTCTTCTTTTGGGTGGATAATAAGGGTCATAATAATAATACATTAATTGGATTAACATGAAATTGAATGTAGAAGGTAGTAATCACATGTTTTTACCCTTTTGATGATATTGATAATGAAATTATACATGCTTGTTGAGAATTATAAAATCATGGTTGTTGGGATCCTTTCTTGTGTTATAGTTATGATGAATGTGAAACCCTTTTTGTGATGATTGTTTTATCTCACCCTAAATGAAATGGATATTTACTTATATATAGTTACAAAATTGGTTTCCCATGGAACAAAGAAATTGTGTGATAATAACCATCTTAATTAATGACATAATGTAATGAAATATATTTTTTAAAATCTATTTTTATAGTGAAATGTGGTATCCATAATGTAATGATGTGTGTTGATGTTAGTTTCCTAAATATTTTGTGGTTTTGTGAATGTTTTGGGTCTTGTAAGGTGATTGTGGTGACCAGTTTGTGTGTGGTTTGTATTGGAAAATGAAGCGATGGTCGATTGGAATGAGATGTGATGTGGGATGATGTATCATTGTTGGAGTGTGGTTATTGTAGTGATATTTCTGGGTTAAGATAATATCCTACTATATGTTTTGTTTTCATAGTGGTGGTGGATGTGTGATTGGTGATATTTTCTATAGTATGACTATGTTAGTTTTCTGGTTATCCATGGAATAAATTTAAATGTGAAGAACTTTAATTTCATGGGGTGAATTTAAGTATAATAATAGGATAAAATTAATGTGTGGTAAATGGATTAAATGAGTTTAATGATAAATGGATGGGATATTTTAATGTTAAATGAAATGTATTAGTAAATGGGAGATAGGGTAAATTCATTAATTATGGAATGGTGGAAAATATATTTGAAAGTTGAGTTTGTGTGGCTATGTAAAGTGGTTGTGTGGTGTGGTGAAATTAGTGGTGGAAATGGTTGTGAAAATTTTCATGAGGTGTATTGGTGGTGATGTAGAGTAAACTAGTGCAGTTGATGTTAAACCATAGGTTTAGTGTTGTGTGATATCTATCTATCATTTATTTTTATGATATTTATTTACACACCCCACCCAAGTTGGATAACATTTACAATGACCGAATGTTTTGGGTTCTATGAGTTTTACAAATATCTAGTTTAGTGGTGAATCAGATGGACAACTACTCCCTCTTCCCTACTCTTTATTCAGCTATAGTGATTATGACATGGATTGGTGTTGGAGATCACCCAGTCATGACATGTGTTAGCATTAGAGATTACCCAGTGATGATGGGTTGGTGTTGGATATCACCCCATAATTATGAGGATATGATACGTGATAGGGTTCATGCATGGTTGGAGGAAACAAAGTTGATTTCCTTCATGTACACGATACCCTACTGTCTTTGATGTGAGACGTGGTTATATGGCTAAGGTTGTGACCTAATGTGGTCGTGATGAGATAATGATTGATGCTAGAACCAGATGATAGATACTACAAGAGGTTGGGGTTTGTGGGGATGCCTCCCAACCCATATAATATATGAATATACATGTGATGAGATATTCATGAAAGGAATAAGAGTGCATAACATTTGACATTGGGGTGTGAGAGTGGTAAATATGTAGATAAGCAATTGAGGGGTGCCTTGGTTTTATATCCTTTAGATAATGTGTTACTACATTGGATGCATTATTTTATGATCATTCCACGGTGATGTTGGGATTGGTTAGTTAACCTATTTAGGTGCATTTTGGTTATGATATTTGTTTATTGGTGCATTAATATTCTCTTTTCACATGTGTGTGATAGACCATGGGTATGATCTTATAGAGTATACATGTTATGATCACCCTATGTATATATAAAAAACTTTTAGGTTTCTAAGAGAATTTTGGAGATAGAGATAAACATTACCATCTTGGACATTGAAGTTGCTTCTGATTCACTGTCGTATGACTTGTCCTTTGGGTATTTATTTAGATACATTTATGTGTATTTGTTGATGTTGTTCATGAATTGTGTGATGGTTTTGGTTTACTTTTATATTATTTGATGCAGTTTCTTGATGGTTTATTTATCATATATCATGATCCTTATTATCTATTAGGGAAATGGATTCTATATGTGATATTTTTATACCCTCAGGATAAGTCTCCAACCTGAGGCCTACCAGAGGTGGGGCTTGGGGGGCATTATCCCTCTTCCTTCATTATCAGACTAGAAGGGGTACCTTTGGAGGGAGGGGGTTGTGACACTGGTTAAAAAACTAGACAAGGAGAGATTCTTGACTCATCTTAGTAGTCACTATAGTAGGGACTGTAGCAGGTAATGTGGTGGTACTGCAATAGTGAAACTATTCACCCAGAATAAGGTTTTGGGCTATAAAATTGGGATTACGATCCACAGGGCTTGTAGGACATCATGGATTTCGGACCATAGGGCCTTTCGTCCACTATTTGTGGACAAAAAGTAACATGATGGGACCCTAAAAATGACCCAACATAACAGGAATATGGGGAAACATGGAAACACATTGGCGCTGCCGGGTGGGTGTCCTCAACAGAGAGATGGACACACTGGAGCCAATCAACCAACCACCCATCCTTACAAATTTCCAATGTGGGATGGGTGTGTGTCATACCTGTGACTATCATGTAGTGGTACTAGTAAAAAATGATACAACATTATAGGCAGGTGATGAAACAGTCCACCACACAAGGCATTGCTAGGTGGGAAACGCAAATGATAAAAGGGTGCGTTGGAACCTATCATCCAACCCTCTTCCTGTACTATTTCTATAGTTGGAGGGGTGCCTTGTCATGATGAGTTAGGGGAAGAATGATGTACTGATTCTTGGTTGGGGTAACATATAATTCAAATTGGTGACACTTTTCGATAATTACTAGCAGGGGTGATAAGGCGTTTGAATGGATACATGACATGATACAAGCTGCTTCATGGGACTTTAAGTCACATGATGGGACTTTGGGCCATTGGGAATTTAGGTTATGTAATAGTCTTTAGGTCAATGGGTCTTTGAGACATCATATTTAATAAAATAGGCCCGATGAGTGTTTTTCATTCCTTTTGGGTATATATGAGGATTGACCCATTGGGCTGCATGAGTGTGTGTGTTGTTTCGTCGCTTATAATCCCCTCTACCTATAATAAATAATAAGTAATAATAAAATTAATAATCAATAATATAATTACCAATTAATAACATGATTGATAATTAATAATTAATATTATTAATAAGTAATAATATAATTATTAATTAATAATATGATTAATAATTAATAATATAATTATTAAATAATTATTAAATATAATTATTATTTACTAATTATTTATCATATAAATAATTATTAACCATTAATAATATTATTAATAAATAATTATATTATTATTTTATACATTAATCATTAATTTTTAATAATATTATTAATTATTATTTATAAATAATTATATTATTAATTGTTATTATTAATAATTATATTATTACTTTTTATTATTTATTATATTAGTTATAATTTATATTAATAATATTTTGTTTTAATTAGTTGTTTTTTAATTATATGTTATTATTTATGTATTATATATTATGTATTATTATATTATTGTAATAATTGAAAAGTGAAACCAAATTCCATATGGAAAATCCATAATGAGTGCCAAGGTCCCTTCCCCTATAAAAGGGAACCATGTTTGTAGTTTTTAGTTATATTTTTGCATGACTTTAACGCTAGTAATTTTGAATAAAAAATTATTTTAAAAACTATTTAACATTTTGTTATATATATATATATTATAAAACAAAACAAAAATTAAAAATAATTTTTTAAAGAAAATAGTGTTTTAAATACTGTTTCAAATTTGGTTTTATAACACACACACACACACACATATATATATAATGAAATAAAAAACTAAATTATTATTTTTTAAAATTTATCGGGATCATCAAATAAATTGATGCTCTAGATCAGTCTTGTCAAGCATCAATTCATTTGACGCTTGACAAGACCATATTCTCAATTTTTAAAAACCCTAATCTATTAAATTAAAAAAACCCAGTTACAATTTTTGTCACCCACATGATGTTGGAACATGCTTATCTGCTACTAATCGACCAATAGCTTCTTGGCCCTTGTGTATTCTATAACAAATTTGAGCTATGTCTTACAACACTACTTGACTTTTTTTCCCACAAAACTTTCTTCTCAGTCATCTAAACAACTAATGTTAGGTGAATCAATATTTCCTAAGTACAGCGAATTCCTTTATAGATCTTGATTAAATATAAGAATCCCCTCCTTCATCACCCAATCCATGAAAGGAGGTAGAACTCCTCCACCTATTACAATGATTTCAAAATGAACAAAGGTCATTGTAATAAAATTCATAGAAAAAGACCCATTTTTAATCCAAACCCATTTAGATATATCTTTCAACATGTCAATTTCAATCCACACCCATGAAACTGTTGGCCTTGATAAACTGAAGGTTGACACATCTAATTTAATTAGAGTCCCTAACATGCTCGTAATTTCCAAATGAGAATTTTTTAGTCACATATTTCATGTTACAAACTAAATAAAATTGTATAATATTTAAAAGTAATATATATATTTTTAATATCTTTTGAGATGTGAAAAAAATAAATATTTTCTCTAACATCTCAATGATGTATTTCATATGAGGTGCTCATGATATTGAATGTTGCATCTTTTTTCAAAGGAGGATACATTATCAATGAGGATTATTAATTATATCACATAATAAAGGAGAATACATTATCAATGAGTTGAAACATTAAGTATTTTGCATTCCCGAATTAAATATTTTATGTATGCCATGAGTTGAAGAAAAATACTTCATGAGAAAGCATAAACTTTTGAGTTATATAGGAATGGTGTAAAAATGACTAAGGCACAATCAAACATGAAATTAAACACAGTTCTAATGACTATGATTTTTTCATATATTACTTTAGAATATTGTATGGATTATTTTTGGATCTAGGAACTGATATGGAATGAGATTCTGAGGCTCAGTGTGCCTAGAATTAATTTTTGAAATATATTAAATATCATGCATGCACATTTTTCCTAAAAAAGTGGAATAAATATTAATAGAATGCTTGGGTTAGAAATATGAGGTTTCTATTGAGTTCATAACTTTGTTTTTACCCTAGGTGTGATATAATATTTTTTCGGCGTCAGGAGTTCCCATAAAGTACAATTATGGTAGAATAAAAAAAATAAAAAAAATAAATTACTTATTTTATTTTACCCGACACAATGACCTAATCCCTATATATTTTATCATTCTTATGACTAATTCTTAGGGTTGTCCATATAACCCTTATAATTGAGAGAGAACGTTTGAGAGAGCCTTGGGGATTGAAGATAAAGGACTGAGGAACATCTACACCAATGAAATTATAGGATCACATAAACGAAAATGACACGAGTTCATTATTCATCGGTGATAAATCCACCACGAGTTATGGTGTTTTTATTTTTTTGGATTTATCCCCATTTTATTATCCTATGAAAAACATGAATAAATCAACCAATAGATTGATTCACGGTTTGATTGTATTGTAGGCGTTGACTTATTTTTTTACAGGGATTATTGGGAGAAATTTTTTATTCTATCATGGATCTTCATTCACCATTATAATAATGAAAGATCTAGGACAAACTAATTAATGCCAAGTTTCATTACTCTTTTGTTTATTCCTTAGTTTTTCCCACCCTTTTCATGTGTTCATCACCAGTGTTTTGTTTGATTTTTGGTTTGAACAAAATACCAAGAAATCAATTATTTCACACCATTTTCTTGGTATAAAGGATTGATACTGTAGATACCACTTCAGATCAATTATGGTATTGAGCTAAAAAGATGGTGATGGTGGATTGGGGACATATTATAGACCCCCAGTCCGAGTGGGGTTTTTGACAGTGATGAGGACCGACGAAAATTGTTTCCTCATGCGTCTTGGTGGCCAGATTCTGATGAACAATGACAAAAATGCTTGTCTAGATCCATGTTTGTCAGCGTGATTCATGGGATGGGTTAGGTATTGGAGGAATGAGAAACTATGTGTGAAATGAATCCATGGGTTCTGAAAAATCCTGATATACCCGACGTGTAATCCAGGAATACACACTGTGTGGAGACCTTGCTACTACATTGGGGTTTCCATGGAGGAGATAAGTATTACAAGGAATGTGAAATCTATCACATGACATGTAACCCTTACTTTGAAGCTCAACATGTACCTTTGATGGTACATAGACACAGTGAGGAGTACATAGGCTTAGAAACACCTTGTACTTAAATTGTAATGACTCGAAAAAATATAGTTCTTCTATTTATGGATATCATTCCCCCTAATAGCTTTTTATTATATTTTAAAATAGAAGCACATAGAATTACTTTGGAACCAAATTATAGTTTTCAGAAGTGATATAATTATTATAAAAAATTAAGTTATATGGAATAATGATTATTTTAAATAAATAATATGATTAAAACACCCATCTTTAAATTTAAATGATAAAATTGTTTTTTTTGTGTCAGAAATTTCAATATGCAATTTCACTATTCATTTTCTATTCGCTATTATTTTTAATAAATAAGGATTTTTATATTTTAAAAGTTAAATTTCTCATCCTGAGAGAATTATTATGGTTAAATAAACATCATTTTTGAATTGAAAATTTCAAAATTAACCTAGGATGAATTTTTAGAAATTTTCTAAGAAATTTCAATTTGATGAATAGTGTTTTATGAATAGTGTTTTTTTATGAAGAGTATAAAAATATTTTATTATTAAATAAATTTTTCTATGAAATGATTTTAAAAAAATGGTCTTCTACAGTTGTGACTAGTAATAAATTTAGAGTCTAATAAGATCAACTTAATTTTTAGTGAATAATAAAGTATGAATAGTAGTATAACCTTATGTATAGTAATGAATAGTAATGAATAATAACTTGGCCAAAAAAAAGAAACTTCACCCATGAGTGTATAAATACAATTTAGACATCTTAAAAGTCAAAAAACGACCATAGTATAAGTTTTGGTATTTTTGTATGTCATAAATATTTTATTTACAATTTTATAAATTATTTAATAATTTAAAATTGAAAAGTATTTTCCATAACTGTAATCATTAATTTTTACTTTATTGTATTATGGATATACGATAATTTTATGGGACCATGATTACTTTTTCATGGTGATACAAAACGAGTTATAGTTTTAAAGTTGTTTATTTGGAATAAATAATGATTTTATTTAAAAATTAAATTATAAATATTTCAAAAATTATTTTCATATAATGAAGTTCATTTTTGAATTAATAATGTCAATATTTGGTTACGGTGAATTTATGAGATTTTTAGAAAATGTTTTGTTTTTCAGTGATTAGTAAACATTCAATTTTGAGTTTCGGTGTGATTAATGACATCATTAATGATGTAATGATGATTTAATCATTCTAGTCGACTTTTGAATAGTAAGATATGCTATGAGGTGTCCCAAGTGGCCAATACCATGGGAAAATACCATGGTCAAGCCCATGGTTTTGCAAATACCATCGATGAGGTTTCCCTTGGAAATTAATTAAATATTCCCTCAGTTTTCCTATAAATACCAAGTCATTCCCTCATTAATTTCATTCCAAAATCCTCCTCAACAAAGATCTGGTATTTTTGTCTCCCAAGGAGTCCTCCCAAGGTTCCCTCAAGTCCCCAATGTCCCAAACTTCAATCTTTCGAAGTTACTCTTCAAGGTAAGAGAACCTTTCACCCCCCTCTTTTAAGTCATGACTTCCTTTCTGTTATGTCTTCTAGTTTCCATCTTATTATGTTGGGATATGTTCTTATATATCCTTATTACTATACATTTCATTTCCAAATTATGAGATACCCTCTCCACTCTCATCAATTGATTTTCTGAATTTTTAAGTGACGCTGTTAGGCTGCCGATTTTTCGTAAAATAAATTGCATCTTCTCTTTTCTTTAAAGTTTTCTTTCCATGTGGTATGTGTCACGTACGTAACCTATTTTAGGGTTATTTTAAATTTATTTTCCACTCATGATTTGTTTTTGTGGTTTCCAAAGGTTTTATTGAGAATAGGTGAGTTTTCATGAATTGGGCCAAACTGTGAGCCCAATTCCAGATTTAAAAATAAATTTTGTTTCATTTATAACTTTTTCAATTTTTAATATTTTTGACTCATTCTAACTCCTAATTGTTCTCCCCTGATATAGTAACCCCAAATTTAAATTTGGGGCCTTTATAAATCCATAAGCATGGGGGATTTTTGTTTTTATTTGAGAATTGGGCCAACCCGAAGGCCCATTTTCCAGTTTTAAATTGTTTCATTAATTTATTAATATCGTATTCATTAAAATGGATTTTTCGGTGATTCTACCTCCCAAGAGACCCTAAGAAGACCAGGCGAGCTCCCATTGCCTTTCCCTCCACTTTGGAGATATATTTCATCGCGATTTGGTGCTGACATTATTGGGGTTTCTAAAATCAGGCAGATTTGAGGAGGTATGTTCATTCCATCATAACTCTCTCAATTCTTACTCTTTTCCCCCCATTCCAATTCCTAAATTATCTCATAATCCCTGTTGGAACTTCCCTTGAATGGTTGGATATTTTTAAATTCATATTCTGGTAGAGTTTAGGTCGTTTTCTTCAAGATTATTTTGGGTAATGTTTCTCTTTTCAATTCTTCTCTTCTCCTTAGGGTTTCCACCCTATCTCAAGAGTTTATAGAATGTCCAGAACATAGGGTTCGAACATATGGTCTTATTTGGTATCTTTTGGGTCAATTTTTGGTGGTCTAGGTCTGGATTTATATTCCTTGATGTGCGGCGGTGGTGCGGTTGATGTTTCGCACCATGTTTTGAGGGTTTCAGCATAAAAGGTAGGTGATTCCATGTGTAATCATTTCTAGATGAGTTAGTTTGATTGAATTACTTATTATGAATTTAATAATATTCTGTGTGTTGTGAGGGAACTATTTATTTTGTATTTGGTAAAGAATTTGTTTTTACAGTTTCATTTTAGTTTAAAAAACTGGGTGTTTTACATGTGCAACCCTTTGGGTATTATTTGGGTGTGTTTTATAACATATGAAATTGGTTTAATAAATCTTGTTTGGTCTGAAAATTATGATTTGGTAGGGTATTGGTGTGCCATTAGGTTTTAAATAGGTTTATTTTAATGGGTTTAATGTGTAAAACCTTATTGTACTTCTTGAAAGTGATTTTGAAAACGTGTGCTTTTCATGTGGATCTTTTGTGGTATTGTTTGAGGTGTTTTTATAACACATGGGGGTAGTTTAATAAATGTTTTTGGGGATGAAAATTCTGTTTTGAATTTGTATTGGTGTGATTTTGTCCTTGAAATATGGTTTATAAATAAGTTTTTTGTGAAAAGATTTGGTACACTCTTTAGAATTGTTTTATGAAAGTTTTGAATGGTTTAATGATTTATGTAAGATGTGAAACCATATTGAAAAACTGTTTTGGATTGTTTATACTTTCAAATGGACCATTTTAAATGTTAATAGTTCTGTTATGTTATGTGTATCCTCTTGGAAATGTTTTATAAAAATGTTTAATGGATTTACTAAAATGTGAAAGAGGTGTGAACATTATATGGGCTGTTTGTGTGAGTGCGATGTGAAAAGTGGATTTTGTTTATAAAAAGGGTTTTAGTAAACATGTGAGTGGGATGTTATGTGATGTTTAGTATATTTTTAGGTATTTTATAAAATTGTTAAAGAATGTGTTGGATTGTGAAAGTTATGCAAAAAGTGTTGTGGGCTATTTTGGTGTGGGTTTGATTTCAAAATGCATTTGAATGAAAAGTGGACTTTTGTGACTTGTGTTGTATACATGTGGGATTTTTGGTGAATTTATGATATGGAAATGATATTTTCATGTGAAATGTATATTCATTGACTTGTTGAAATTGTTTGAGAACAAAGGGAAAACCCGGGTATCTAGGTGGGTGGACGTGTACTAGTATGCTAGTGATCCCGTGGGGTTTGGCCTCAGTTTCACTTAGCAAGATTGACACTTACAACTCTAACTAAACTAAGATGATGATGATTGGGGACCACTAGGTTATGGGTATGTTCCCTACTAGTGGCTCGTGCACGAGAACGGATATTTGTGATGGTTACTCTCACCGAGATACGAGGTACCTGGGACCCACAGCTAGCTAGTGCCTAGGGGTTATTTCCCATTGCTTGTGCTCACTGGATATTTTGTGCTTACCGTCGGCATATGGTACATTTTGATGGAAAATTCAGTAGCTTTGGTGTTTATTTTAAAAGGTGTTAATCCTTTAAAATATCCCACTTGAAAACTGTTCTTATTCAAAGTTGAAGCTTTTAGAAATTGTAACTAGCTTTTCATGTTTTTGAAAACTTGCATGCTTTTCGTCTTTAAATGCTTATTATATGGAATCTCTTAGTGGTGGTATCCTATTGGGATTTGGCTCACACCCTACTTACACCATTGGGTGTAAGTAGACTTGGTTATTTTGTTGTCGCAGGTTTGGGTATAACATTTGTGCCAACAGTTCGGGTTTCCACCGGTCATTCATGATGCGGTGTTGTGGAGATGGCTTGAGGAAGATGCCTCTTGCCATGTTGAGGTTCTTAGGCTGTCTTTTCTTGGATTTTTACCTTTGTAATGATCTTCAAACATTGTTTAAAATTGTGAAATTCAGTTCTGAATTTATTAAAAAGATGTTTCGATTTGAAAAATCCAGATTTGGTTTCTTGGATTCATTTGATGTTTCAAGTATAAAAAATCGGGTAAATCGTTCCCAATTTTCAGTTTTTGATACCCGGGCACTAGTGCCAGCCCGTGGGGATCGGGAACGCCCTTCGGGACATGCCACGGGTCGGGTTGGGTGCCGGTTTTTGCAGCGACCAGATTCGGTTCGTGATAGTATGTCATTCAAATATCCATACCATGTTCTTATTTATATTTTATTTTGTCCCTATACTGTATTATAAGTTATTTATGAGTGGTTTAACTTTGTCCCCTCTCTTTTTATTGTTTTCTAAAACCATGTTATATTGCCGTTATGCTGTATAAATTTCGTCTCAAAATTTCTCTCTCTTTCTCTCAATAAATTATCTTATCTTGTTTACGTGAATACCTAGACATATTTCATCTCTACGAGTGTTAATAAATACAAAAAAATTATATTCTTGATTCTGGAATTGACATATATATAACCCTCAATCCCTTTCCATGGGTTATAAATGACATAATGGTCTTATTTTTAATCACTTTTAAAACGTCATGATTTTGAAGTGAAACCCATTTCTTTTACTCTCTTTGGGTTATTTATGAAATGTATGATTATTATCTATGTGAATCACATGAAAATAAAGAAATATTAAGGGTGCACCCTGATATCACTCCAATGAATTGGGTAAAAGATTTAATCTCTAGATATGACAAGTTTCACGATACCTTGGTGAATAACCTTGGTAATTTTTATGACACCTTGGGGATGAACCTTGGTGATATGTTCATGAATGTCTAAATTAAATGTTTTAGCCACATATTCAAGTTACGATTCATGTTTTTTATTATGATATGTGTATTTTCCCATTGACCATGTCTTTATGATTTTCTATCAAGTTCTTATTGACATCACAAGTAAACGGATTCCCATGTTTACCCTTACTGGGCCTTTAGCTCACCCTTTCCTTTGATGTATGTCTCCAGGTTATGAGTTGTAGTAATTTTACATAGGATGAACTTTTCAAGAAGCTTTTTAATGGGATTTAAAAGTGTGTTTTCATTTTTCATGTTTTATTGTTCTTGATTTCCAAGACACTAGACTTTAAAGATCCCCTATTTGTAAAATGTAATGAAAAGTTATGCAATAAAAAGGTAGGATGCTATAGTTGGTATCAAAGGATAGTTTAGTTATTTATGGAAATTAGTCTATAAAAACTTTAGGAAGAACCCTATAGAAAATTTTAAATATAGGAAAACTTCCTGGTATTTTGGTGAGTATTAAGTAAGTGGTTTATCAAGAAAATACATCCTTGTCTGGATACAAGTAGGTAGAGGCGGCTCTGGCACAAATGTACCTAGGAGTGAAAACTTCGAAAAGGAGTTTCAGGCTTGACCTAGGGTATCCTGGTACACAACAATGGGCCTTACTGCACTCTTGGTTACGACACTCTTGGGGGATATGTTTGGTTAATCACAAGATTTTTATGAATCATTGTGATGGATTTATAGGAAATGTAATTATTGCTAAAGAAAAATATTTTTTAAGACATGAAATTACTTTATAATTTTAAGTTTCCAAGTAGTGACAAATTTCTAATAAGATAAATTTGTGAGGAAGCAATTTCTTCAAGGGGGGAAGAATGTAACGACCCGAAAAAATGTAGTTCTTCTATTTATGGATATCATTCCTCCAAATAACTTTTTATTATGTTTCAAAATAGAATCACATAGAATTATTTCAGAACCAAATTATAGTTTTTAAAAATGATATAATTATTATAAAAAATTAAGGTGTATGGAATAATGATTATTTTAAATAAATAATATCATTAAAACACCCCTTTTTAAATTTAAATGATAAAATAATTTCTTTTGTGATAGAAATTTCACTATGTAATTTCACTATTCATTTTCTATTCACTATTATTTTTAATAACTAAGGTTTTTTATATTTTAAAAGTTAAATTTCTCATACTAGGAGAATTATTATGGTTAAATAAACATCATTTTTGAATTCCAAATGTAAAAATTAACCTAGGCTGAATTTTTAGAATTTTTCTAAGAAATTTCAATTTGATGAATAGTGTTTTATGAATAGTGTTTTTGATGAATAGTATTAATTTTTTTTATTATTAAATAACATTTTCTGTGAAATGATTTTCAAAAAATTTTCTTCTACAATTGTGACCAGTAAAAAATTTAGAGTCTAATATGATCAACTTAATTTTTTAGTGAATAGTAAAGTATGAATAGTAATATACCCTTATGAATAGTAATGAATAGCAATGAATAGTAAATTGACCAAAAAATAGAAACTTCACCCATGAGTGTATAAATACAATTTAAAAATCTTAAAAGTGAAAAAACGATCATAGAATTAGTTTTGGTATTTTTGTATGTCATAAATATTTTATTTACAATTTTATGAAGAATTTAATAATTTAAAATTGAAAAGTATTTTACTAAAATGTAATAATAAATTGTTACTTTATTTTATTATGGTTATATGATAATTTTATGGGACCTCAATTACTTTTTCAAGGTGTTACAAAACGGTTTATAGATTTAAAGTTGTTTATTTGGAATAAATAATGATTTTATTTAAAAATTAAATTAAAAATATTTAGAAAATTATTTTCATACAATGGAGTTCATTTTTGAATTCAGAATTTTGATATTACGTTATGGTGAATTTATGATATTTTTATAAAATGTTTTGTTTTTCGGTGAATTGTAAAAATACAATTTTGAGTTTATGTGTTATTAATGACATCATTAATGATGTAATGATGATGTAATAATTATGGTCGAATTTTGAATAGTAATATATTCTATGAGGTGTCCAAAGTGGCCAATACCATGGGAAATTCCATGGTTTTGCAAATACCACAGATGAGGTGTCCATTGGAAATTAATTAAATATTCTCTCACTTTTCCTATAAATACCAAGCCATTACCTCATTCATTTCATTCCAAAATCCTCCTCAACGAAGATCTGATTTTTTTGCCTCCCAAGGAGTCCTCCCAAGGTTCCCTCAGGCCCCCAAGGTCCCAACCTTCAATCTTTCGAAGTTACTCTTCATCATAAGGGAACCTTTCACCCTCCTCTTTTAAGTCATGACTTCCTTTATGTTATGTCTTCTAGTTTCCATCTTATTATGTTGGGGTATGTTCTTATATATCCTTATTACTATCCATTTAATTTCCAAATGATGAGATACCCTCTCCACTCCCATCAATTGATTTTCTGAATTTTTAAGTGACGCCGTTAGGCTGCCAAATTTTCGTAAAAGAAATTGCATCTTCTCTTTTATTTCAAGTTCCATTTCCATGTAGTATGTCATTCAAATATCCATACCATGTTATTATTTATATTTTATTTTTTCCCTATACTATATTATAAGTTATTTATTATTGGTTTACCCTTGTCCCCTCTCTTTTTATTGTTTTCTAAAACCATGTTATATAGCCGTTATGCTGCAGAAATTTCATCTCAAAATTTCTCTCTCTTTCTCTCAATAAATTCTCTTATCTTATTTATGTGAATAACCAAAAATATTTCGTCTCTATGGTTGTTCATAAATACATAAAATTATATTCTTGATTTTGGAATTGACATACATATAACCCTCACTCCCTTTCCATGGGTTTTAAATGACATAATGATCTTTTTTTAAGCACTTTTAAAACGTCACAATTTTAAAGTGAAACCTATTTCTTTTATTCTATTTGGGTTATTTATGAAATGTATTATTATTATCTATTTAGATCACATGAAAATAAATACATATTAATGGTGTGCCCCGATAGCACTCCAATGCATTGAGTAAATATTTTAATCTCTAGAGATGACAAAATCCACTATACCTTGGTGAATAACCTTGGTAAATTTTATGAAACATTGGGGATTAACCTTGGTAATATGTTCATGAATATATAAATTAAATGTTTTATCCACATATTCAAGTTATTATTCATGTTATTTTTATTATGATATGCCTCTTTTTTCCATTGACCATGTCTTTATGTTTTTTATCAAGTTCTTATTGATATCACAAGTAAACAGATTCCCTTGTTTACCCTTACCAGGCCTTCAGCTCACCCTTTCCTTTTATGTATGTCTCCAAGTTATGAGATCTAGTAATTTTACACAGTACGAAGTTTTCAAGAAGCTTTTCAAGGGGATTTAAAAGTGTGTTTTAAGTTTTCATGTTTTATTATTCCTGATTTCCAAGACACTAAACTTTAAAGATCCTCTATTTGTAAAATGTAATGAAAAGTTATGTAATAAAAAGGCAGGATGCTATATAAATATAGACACTACCAAACCAGGTGTACATGGTAAGAGCCATGTACTTGCGCACTATCAAGAGGAAACATTCTTAGACATGCTGTGTACTCAGACATGGACACAAACACAATAATATGATGTGATACATGGTTTGGATTAGATGCCATTGGGGAATGCTGATTACTACCAGTACACACTCTTTAATCCTTCAAATATGGCTTAGAACCCTTTCATATTCATCTTGGACACATTTTCATTAGGCTGTTTTCCCTTGATCCTTTATTAGAAGGAAGTTATGGAATCACATCTAGTGAATTGGATGGTAACCCCCTCTAAGAAACTTCAATCTTGGATAGAGTTGTGGAATACCTTCATGAGGCCTAAAGTGGGATCCTATATCATCATCATTTACATAGGCGGGGTTCTTGGTGTAATCATGAACAATAATACTTGGGCATTGATTCCCTACTTAGTGGAAAAATCCATATTGGGTTGTTGGTATACCCCATTGCCTTTTGTGTGATCCCCATTTGTGTATCTTTCTCTTTAGACTTATAACGTGTACTTCTTATGGTGATACCCAATGATAATAACATCTCAGATGGATTATATAAGTGTTATAAGACTCTTGGAGTGTGTTCTCTTGGAAGAGTGATATGTGGAACCTTCGATTAGGAAACCTAGGCTAGCATTACTGCTGTGACTTTACCTTGAGACTATGTGTCTATGATGAGTATATATGGATATTATTGTTATATGTGTTGCTAAAATATACATGTGATGTGATGATTATTATTATTGATGTAATATGTTTAGTGATTTTGGGGTGTCCTACTGGGTATTTACTCACCCCTTAATGGTATTTCACACACGTGTCATGTCTTATATAGACGATCAACCTTTTGAAGGAGTCACAGAGGAAGTAGGACTAGGTTTATCTTAGTGAGTTGGACCGGACAAGGTGTGTTCCTATGGTTTCATTGAAAGCAGTCCTCACCCACTTTATAGGTTGAACTTTTTTTTAACTTCTTTATGGCAGGATTGTATTTGTACCTCTTACTTTCTAGTACTTGTTGTCATACTATGATGGTGGGATTTTAGATGTATACATGCATGGTTATCAGTTATTTTACATTTGATAATTTTATGGTCTTAAAGATTTGTGCATGTGTATAGGTACATTAGACTAAGGCCTCCCATGTGTGTGATATTCCTACTCGATGCTAATTTCCAGCTCTTGGCCTATTGGATATGGGATTGGGGTAGTCATGGTATGGGCCCCATTCGAATGGATCATGAAGGAGTTGAATCAGAGGAGTTGGTTATACCTTAGGACCAGAGTCCTTGATATTGGTTTGGGGAAACAATGTTAAGTGTTTCAAGCTCGGATTTCAGGTCAGAGACTCTAGTGTTGGTGCGACATCTGACATATCCATACACCAATACTCTGATCACCATTTTTTAATTGGTACATATAGGCATTGGTTGTAGGGAAAACATTGGTAAATGCATCATACTAGAATGGGTTGTGGTTTCCATGTCCTTATTTAGTGAACTCTCTAGATATAATCACTAGTTTTGGTACATCCTGTCTATTTTAGGATGGATACAAGATTTTTTATAGCCTGTATTCAGTATATGGATCATGAGGGTAATCCACCCAGTGATGATGCTTTGATGCAAGGACTTGTTCAAGAGGTGTGACCTCTAGTTGGTGCACTAGTCTTTCCACCAACTGTCATGCAATAGATGGTATCAGCAGTACCAGTGGATGAGGTGCATAAGATAAGAATGATTCATGAGTTTCAACAGCAGTGACCCCTTAGGTTATGAGGTGAGCCCAACTCAAAGGTAGCTAAGTGTTGTATTGAGGAGGTGATCTAAGTCTTCTATCTTTTCAGGACACCTGTAAACTGGGTGGTGGTCCTGGAAGTGAGCATTATCTATAGATCTATAAGACGATAGTGGGGCTTAGTGACCCAATCATATGATTAGGTGACTCTAGAATAGTTATATTTCTTGTGCCTTTTCAGAGATTTCTCTCTAGATATTTTGATGGATATGCACATCTAGGAGATTTTACAACTTCATAAGGGTAGTACGACTATGGCTGAGTGTTCTTTGAGGTTCACCAACCTCCCTTGAAACTCAATTGATATGGTTCATGATCAGTTATTTTGAGATCAGACCTTCAAACAAGTACTACATAGATACATATAAGTAAATGTGATACCTCTATGAATTCCTACCAATGTTGGGGTGCTATAGTGTGATTTTGTGGTTGAGAGTTTTCTGGATAAGCAGATGCCAACAGTTGGTGCGAGCAGTGGGAACACAAGAGATGAGACTTTAGTGGTAGGGCGTCGATGATAGACATAGGTACATGGTCGTGCAAGAAATTTCAGGATATGATCCCAAGATAGAGGTTATACTATTCAAGTCTAACAATATAGATCTATTCATCCTAGGGATAGGTGGTTCTACTCTTGTGATAGTAGGGGACATCACACATAGGATTGTATGACCCGCCATATGAATGATAGAGAGAGAATGGATGGTCTACCTAGGTAGAGAAAATAGTAGGATTAGGTAGGTACATAGGGAATCATACCTGGTAGAGGAGCAGGGAGAGTAACTATAAGTGGAATACATTAGGACTTATTACCACCACCACCCTCAGCTCATCCACGCCAGGCTCAAGGAGCTAGGGGATAGGTGCAGGGGAAGCTACTGGCTATTGAGGTTTATGACCCAGATGCTCTAGGAATGATATGAGGTATGATTTGTGTCTTTTATACCTTATCTACAGTAATGATATGCATAGTTGTGATTCATATTTCCACTTTTCTAGTTTGAGACTTAGATATTTCAGTTGAGCCTTTGACTTGACCCTTTCACTTCGAGACTCCCACTAGAGGTGACTCAGTGATCACACAATTCTTTCTATGGTGTGACCTGACTATTAGAGATGAGATTTTCATTTTGGATCTCTTTATATTAGCGATGACTCCTTAAGACATTATCTTAAGTATAGAATGGTTATCACTACTGGAAATATGACTTATACCCATAGTTCAAAACTATGGGTATAGCCTCCAAAACCATGGGTATAGGCTATACCCACGGTTTTGGGAACTGTGGGAAACCGAGGTGTCGGGATAGGTCCCCAACCTATACCCACAGTTTTCCAAACCGTGGGTGTAGATTTTTTGCCACCGTGTCAAAGCAGCCTACCCTATTTCCAGGCTATCAGAACCTTATCGTGGGTATATTTTTTTTTACAAAAAATGAGCAGTAGGTGTTGAACCCACAACCTGCATTTCTAACTTGGCATGCCTCACCAATCAAGCTATGTAACTTACAGGTATATCTATATATATTTAGCTAAATATAGTAATTAACTTCTCTATTTGAAAAAATACATCCTGTGGGTTTCAAACTCGCCTCTTTACTTTTGTGCATCCAGCGCCTAACCAACTGAGCCAGCTTGGTTTTATATTAATATATCTTCATTTATTTTAATATATTAATATTTCTCCATATATTAGAAAAAAATCGGCCATCGGGTTTCGAACATATAACCACGGTGAACATTACACAATGCCTCACTAACTCATCTATGAAGATTTTATGTTTATAAATTTGTATCTACCTAAATATATTAATAAGAACTGTGGGTATATGAGGTAAAACCGTGGGGAAAGGTTTTCCCACCAAATATTTTTAGTGTCCCGTAGAATTTTTTTCCCTCCATAAAACGGGAAAGCTATACCCATGGTTTTATAAAACCATGGGTATAAGTCTTCGAAAAAAAATCCTATACCCATGGTTTTGGAAAAAATGTGGGTATAGGTCTTGAAAAAAATTCCTATACCCATGGTTTTGAACAAAACCATGGGTATAACTATATTTTTCCCCATGGTTTTCCAAAACCATGGGAAAATGTCTTCAACAAAAACTATACCCACGGTTTTGGAAAACTATGGGTATAGGTTCCCATATTACCCCTATACCCATGGTTTTCAAAAACTGTGGGTATAGGGCTATTTTCCAGTAGTGTATCTACAATTCATACCCAGATAGACTGTTTTAAGTAGTGGATGTGGTGTGTCTACAGTGATGGGTTAAGTTTTTCCTTTGTGGGTGAAATTTAAACCCATACAGAGTTTGATGGGATCAGGAATAAAAGGGTGTATCCAATTACACATTAGTTGGCTTGCATAACCCTTGGTGGAGTGGATGATATGAGTTTTTTACTTTCCTATAGTGGTGGAGAATTATGAGGGAATATTTTCTGAGGATGTGTCAAGATTAAGTCCCCACTAAGAGATAGACCTCTTCATCAAAACACACCCCATGGTGACCCTAATATCTATGATATCATATCAGATGGCTCCTGAAGAGATTCTCAAGTTGAGGGTGATGTTGGAGGACTTGTAAAGGAATGGCTTTGTTAGACCCAATGTTTGACCATGGGTATCCCCAGTATTTTTCACCAAGAAGGTGGATGAGATATTGAGGTTGTGTGTAGATTAATACCACCTAAAACAGGTGATTGTAAAGAAAAAGTATCCACTACTAAGGTTCAATGACCTCTTTGATCAGTTGAGAGGTTCACGATGGTTCTAGAAGATTGACGTCAGATCAGATTACCACTAGTTATGAGTACGGGATGATGATATACCAATGCTTTCTTTACAAAATTACTAAAATTACCATGAGTACTTGATGATGATGTTCAGTTTGATGAATTCACTAATAGTGTTCTTGGGACTCATGAACCAAATATTTCATACTTTCTTAGACCGGTTTATGGTGGTATTCATTAATGATATCATAGTGTACTCAACGTCTGAGGAGGAGTACGTGAGACACATAAGGATGTTTTTGGACATACATCAAGAGAACCATTTTTACGAGAATCTCTTGAAATTCTAGTTCTGAATTCATAAGTTTCGCTTCCTAGGACATGTTATCTCAGTATACGGTGTATTAGTGAACCCAAAAAAGTTTAATGAAGTTTTTTATTAGGATCCAACCAAGACCATGATGAAGGTGTGGAGATTCCCTGGGTTTTCATGATAAAATTAAAGATTCATACCTGATTTCTCTAGGATATCAGCTCCCTTGACAGATTTGAACTAAAATGGGAATCCTTTCATGTGGACAGAGAGGTTCCAATAGGATTACCATATGTTTAAGTGGATATTGATGAGGGCTCCCATATTGAGATTTCTAGAGGAGGGTGTCAAGTACGTAGTGTTCTATGATGCATCGGGGACCAGGCTTGGTTATGTTCTGATTCAGAGGTAGGTGGTGATTGCATATGGGTCACGTTGGTTGATATTACATGGGAATAACTACATGACCCATGATCTTGAGTTAGTAGTAGTAGTATTCACACTGAATATGTGGAGACACTACCTGATTGTCGATTAATTTATCTTCTATTCTGAACACAAGAGTATCAAGTATATATATTTTTAGAAGGATCCTAAATTGATATAGAGGAGATGGATAGAGTTCCTCTAGAATTATGAATTTAATATTTTCTATACTCCCTAGAATGGAACCATGGTAGGATATTCCCTCAATAGGAGATATTTTTCACAATTGTTGGGAGAGGCATCAGAATAGTTAGTCTCGTTATAGTTATAATTTGTAGATGGTGATGGAATGTATTACCACCAATTGATGGATGTTACCCCTTTTATTTTATAGAAAGTCATGAAGGTACAACTTGGGGATACCAAATATGATACCCTACATAATTATATATCCACTGGACATGCTCCTGATGGATTTTATAAAAGTTGGGAGCATATAATTATTTTTAGAGGAAAAAAGATGGTACTAGTGATATTGTAGGGGGGTTCTAAGGGAGTTTCATAAATCTACCTTGGTGGTATATCTAGGTATGGAAAAGATATACCAATATGTCATATTTTAGTTTTTGTTTGTAGGGATAAGAAGGGAGTTGTAGAATTTTTCTCTTGATTCCTTACTTATCAGCAAGTAAAGGAAGATCATTGGGTTCTAGCAGGTTCAGATCGACCCCTTGAGGTTCCAGAGTGGAAGTGGAATGAGATATCCATGGAATTCATGATGGGGTTACCATGTACATATAGAGGAAATGATTCTATATGTGTAATAGTAGAATGAATCACCATTTCATCCCACTTCCTAGACATTCAAGAAAAAAGTTCAGTTAAGAGATTAGGACACTTGTACATGTAGGAGATAATCCAAATTTATGGAGTTTCCTCGATGATAGTTTATAACCATGATGCTCACTTCACATATTGGTTATGGAATGTATTTCATGAGCCCTTTGGGACTTAGTTGTGTTTGAACATGGCATTTCACCCTTATTCTGATGGCTAGACTAAGTGGGCCATTCAAGTCCTAGACAACATGCTGTGATATTTCATGTTAGTCATTGGTCATAGTTGGTAGGATCACCTACCCTTGGTGATGTTTTCATACAATAACAGATTCCATTACACCATTACTATTACATTATTTGAGGATTTGTACATGCAACCCTTTAGGTCACCACTATGTTGGAATGATCTAGGAGAGTCAACAGTTATGGGCCCAACATTGGTAAGAGATATAAAAAAGATGATGCAAATCATCCAAGAGAATATGAGGACTATATAGAGACATCATAAGTCTTATGAGGAACAATGACGGAAGCCCTTGGAGTTTGAGGAGGGATACTTTGTGTTCCTGAGGGTCTCACCTCAACGTGGATTGAAGCTATTTGGTTGGAGCGACAATATTTCTTTGATATTTTTTGGCCCTTTCCAGATACTGTGTAGAATTGGTGAGGTGGATTACCTCTTAGATCTACCACAATAGTTAAACTGAGTACACAATGTCTTCCACCTATTATAGCTAAGGAGGTACGTGCAAAATGAGTCACATTTTATCGAATGGGGAAGGTTGGACATTAAGGATGGGGATAATTTTACTAAGTACCAAATGAAGATTGAGGATCAGAAGGAGAGGATCCTTCATAGGTGATCAATTCCCTTAGTGTGTTTCCAGTGGAAGAACGTGAATCTTTAAGAGTGTACTTGGGAGTGAGAGACTCAGATACATGCTCAATACCTACCATTACTTTTTTAGCCTTTTATTTTGGATTTCTGAGAAATAAATCCCCAAGGTGGAGAGAATGTAATGACTCTTATTTTCCATATATTATTTTAGAATATTGTATGGATTATTTTTTGAGCTATGTGCTAAGACAATGTGAGATTCTGAGACCTAGTGTGACTGAAATGAATTTTTGAAATATATTAAATATATGAAATATCACACAT
Organism: Viscum album; assembly: GCA_963277665.1. NCBI lineage: Eukaryota > Viridiplantae > Streptophyta > Magnoliopsida > Santalales > Viscaceae > Viscum > Viscum album. The sequence continues at coordinate 1,375,771,821 of OY728152.1, read as the reverse complement.
GAACAATTTTACTAAAAAAGATTAATAAATTCTAAACAGAGGCTTGGATTTGAAATTTGATACTTCCATTGAGTTCAGAAAGTGGGTTTTACCCTAGTCATGACATAACTTCTGTCGGTGTTGGGAGTTTTCCTAAAGTGAATCTTTAAGTGAATAAAATATTGAAAATAAATAAATAAATTATTCTATTTAATATGATGCAGTGAAATGATCCCTCTATATTTAAACATGATAATGGAACATTATTAAAGTTGGATTCATTAACCTAATAATTAATAGAGAGTGATGGAGAGAGCCTTAGCGAGTGATGATGACAGATTGAGGATTGTCTACACCAAAAAAATTTGAGGATCTTGCCAATGATAATGATGTGGATTTTTTCTTTTTGCATTGATTGATCCACATTGTGGTATGACATTCCTATTATGTGTATTTATCCCCATTTTCCTATCCTATGATGAATATGAATCAATAAACCAACAGATTGATTCATTCATTGTTATATTATATTGTGAGTTAAGGCTTATTTTTGTGTGGAGATTATTAGGAGAAATTTTTTATTCTATTATGGATATTTTTTCATCATTATAATGAAAATGGATCAAGTAAAAACTGAACATGGATGAGTTTTGTTCCACTTTTTCACATTTCTTGGTTTTCTCTCACTATTTTTCATTCATTCATTGTCGGTGTTTCATTTTACTGGTAGTTCAACCAAAATACTGATAAATCAATCGTTGTGCACCCGTTTCTTGGAATAATGGATTGATACCACATATTTAGGTTCGAATCAATGGTGGAACCAAGATGTGATGATGGTGATTATGGATTGGGGACTGATTTGAGACCTCCCAATTTGAGTGGGTTATGCGATGAAAATGAGGACCAATGACCACCATTTTCTCATGAATCTTGGTGGTTGGATTCCAGTGAGCAGTGATGCAGATGATTTTCTGGACCAGATCCGTGTTTTTTGAAACGATTCATGGACATATTGAAGTCCATAGGAGTGGGTGACTACATGAAAAATAGATCTGTGGGTTCTGAAAAATCTCGATATAAATGGATTGTAATCCAGGAATACACACTATGTGGGGCCTTGGATGAGGTGTTTGGGTTTTCGTAGAGTAGATAAGCATCATATGGCATGTGAAAGTTGTAGCACAGTGTGTGGCCCTTACTTGGAGCCTCTTCATGTAACTTGAAGGGTACAAAAACACAGTTAGGAGTACACATGCTTAGATATGACGTGTACTCAGACATAGACTTAGCTTGGCTATGTGTATATGGTTAGAGTCATGTACTTATACATAGTTAGGAATATAAGGGTTCAAAAATGATGTGTACTTAGACATGGACACAAACATGGGCATGAGACGTGATACACTAGTAGAACCATTTTCCAAAGGGAAATGTTTTGTGCTACTGGTATAATCCTTGTACTACTTAAAGTATGTTTTGGATCCCTTTTCCTCTTTAGCTTGGGAAATGTTTCATTTGGATTCATTGCATTGATCCTTTCCCATAAGGTAGTTATGGAATCGCTTCCAATACATTGGATGGTGATCCCGTATAAGGAACTTTTGTCATGGATAGAGTTATGGAATCCCTTTATGAGGCCTGAATTGAGATCCCCAATCATCATCATTGACCAAGGTCAGATTCTTGGTATCATTGTGACCAACACTAAATAGGCATATATTCACTACATAATGGGTAAATCTGAATTGGGTTGTTGGTATACCCCATGTCTATGGGTTTGATACCCATTTGTGTATCATTATCTTCATACTTCTAGTGTGTACTTTTTATGGAGAGACCTGATGAACATGACACCTTGGATAGATGCCATCAGTTCTATCTGTCTCATGGAGTGTATTCTTATATAAAATTTCTATGTGAAACCCTCAAGCATGAATCCTAGGATGTCATTTCTATTGTGACTTTACCTTGAGACTACATGTCTATGTTGAGTATATCTGGATATTCTTGTTATATGTGATGCTGGAATACACCTATTATGAGATTATTATTATTCTTGATATTATATACCTAGTGATTTTGGGGTGTCCTACTATTCATTTTTATAATCACACATGCATGAGATTTTCCCACATGTATCATGTATTATACAGATGATAAACATTTTGAAAAAATCCTGAAGGGACAAGGACCAGATGAATTTTAGTGGCCCGGAAAGACTAAGGTGCATTCATGTGGTTACAATGACAATAGCCCTTACCCACTTTTCAAGTTGTAAATATTTATAGTTCCTTTTGTCGTGGGATTTTATTTCGACCTTTTTCTTCCTAATACTTGTTGTCAAACTCTAATGGTGGGATTTTAGATGCATGCATGTATATTTATCATTTGTTTTACATTTAAGAATTCTATGGGCTTAGAGATGTGTGAGTGTGTATAAGTACATTATTATAAGGCCTCCCATGTGTGTTATATGCCTAATATACACTAGTAACTAGCCCCCATCCTATTGGATGCAGGATTGGGGTAGTCACAACATGGGCCCCGTTGGGATGGGTTGTGACACAAGAGACTATGAATTTCAATGAACATGACCATGACATTTAATACTTGTTGGTTGAGTGATAAATTGATAAAATATGGCACTATAAATTACTTTATAACTAAATAAACAAGAAAATATAATAATAACACAATCAAAGTAATGAATGATGATGATTCTTTGAGAGTAATAAATATCCCTTATGAAATTGATAAATGGTTAAGGATTCTTAAATTCAATGAGTTTAATAAATAATATCATTATAGATTATTTTTTGGGCTCATAATAGTTTAAAGGAAGGAAAACACAATACATGTGGATAATAATAGAATAAATAATCATCACATATGTCACGACCCATCCCATGGGGCTCGTGCTGTGACTACCCCAAGCCCTCCTTCCATAGGCCAAGGGCTGGAAAATAGAACCGAAAAGTGTATTTCCTAAAATCGGGAAGGAATTTCCTTTATAACATGTAAACACACGCAACCACTCACACAGTAAGATATGAACATTAGAAAACTGTATAGTAAAAGGAGTGCATACAGTAAGAAAAAGGGGCCAGAATATAAGCCCAATTACAAAGTATAAGGGAAAATGGAAAGTACAAGTAAATTGAACAACTCCTATGAACACCCACCAAGGATACTACCTGATGGGTAGGTACAACTCTCAAATGGTCATCTCTATGGTATGCCTCGTCTAAGGTTGACCTCTGATCTACCACTGGTCCTGGTACCCTCGTCCTCAGTCAGTGCTGCCCGTCGTCTATAGCAAACACAACAGGGTGCGGGCATAGCCCGTACAGGGGTGAGTATAATGATACTCAGTAGGGACCGCGAGATTCTCATGGTATCACAAAATCGAAAAAGGATAATCCACACAACAATAATTCAACTGACAACCCTACTTAGGTATATTCCCATACCTATAACTAAGTTATCAAGTAAGCCCATCTCAATTATGAGGAAACACAACATCCAATTCAAAAGCCCAAAGCTCATGTGTTCCACAAAGGAAGAATTAACATGATGGTAAGTACCACACAGGTATTCCACATAGAAGAATACCACCAAGGTATTACTACGAAGGAAAAGTACCATATAGGTATGCCACACAGATGAATACCACCAAGGTATCACCACTAGGGTATAAACCACAAAGGTACAGACTCGGATCACACCAGGTATAACTAAGGTATAGTAGTAAAGATGATTAGATGTAACTACTCAATCGTCTTACTCTGTTAAGAGGAAGACCCATGAAGGATCCCAAATTGTAGACCCACAGAGGATCCTAGTACATCATTAGACCCACCCAGGATCCTAGTACACCGTCAGACCCACCCAGGATCCTAGTTCAAAGTTAGTACATCGTTAGAACCACACCGGATCCTAGTACATCATTAGTACATCGTCAGACCCAAAAAGGATGCTAGTACATTATCAGTACATCATCATACCCACACATGATCCTAGTACATCATCAGTACATCGTCAGTACATCGTCATACCCACACAGGATCCTAGTACATCGTCAGTACGTCGTTAGACCCACATTGGATTCTAGTACATAGTTAGTACATTTTTAGACACACACAGGATCCTAGTACATCGTCGGTACATCATCAAACCCACACAGTATCCTAGTACATCATCAGTACATCGTCAGATCCACACAGGATCCTAGTACATCGTCAGTACATAATGAGACCCACACAGGATCCTAGTACATTGTCAGTACATCATCAGACCCACACAAGATCCTAGTACATCATTAGTACATTTTCAAACCCACAAAGGATCCTAGAACATCGTTAGTACATCGTCAGACCCACACATGATCCTAGTACATCGTCAGTACATCGTCAGACCCACACAGGATCCGAGTACATCGTCAGACCCACATAGGATCCTAGTAGATCATCAAACCCACACAGGATCCTAGTACATCGTCAGTACATCCTCAGACCCACACAGAATCCTAGCACATCATCATTACATCGTCAGACCCACACAAGATCCTAGTACATCATCATAGCCAGCTACAGGGTACCCGCACTAAGCTTGCTCATCTCTAGGAGAGTCCACTCCTCAAGCTACTGTTTGATACTTCAACTGCCATGAAGTCCCACGAAGAAGTATCTAAATGGAACTCCATGTAAAATGGGTCTCAATGCAATAGATGGTGTGTCAATCGGACGCCCGGTCTGTAAGTTATTGGCCTTTTAGTCCCAAGGGCCCGGTTGGATCTGTGACTGATCCAACCGGGTCTTACCCCAGCTTTATCCAAAACTCAAGTGGGGTATACCAAAAGGACTGTCTTGGTCCAAGGTTTCTGGCACTGTAGACGGTTCTTCAAACGGACACCCATAGCTCAAGATATGGACAGATGAGTGAAAAGGGTCGAAATTGGTTTGGGCCCGGTCTGACCCGGTCGAACTGACCCGGGCCGACCCAGCTTGGGCCGACCCGACCCGGCCCGACCCGGCCCGACCCGGATCTGGCTATGGGTTGGACCCAGCCCGTAGAGCAACCCGTGCTGGGCGGCCTACGGCTGGCCAGATGGCCAGCCCTCCTTCGCGGCGCGGTCGCGCGCCGCGCCACCCAGGCAGCCAGCTCAGCCGACCACCCCTCCATCGCAGCCGCGACCCCTGCACGTCGGGAAGCACAGACGCGCGCCACCACTGCTTTCATGTGACTAATTGCTACACTGGCCGCCGCCCTCACTCCGCTGTGGCCGATAGACCGCAGCCTTCTCATCATCCGGCGGCGTGGACACGCGCCGCCCTTCCTTCCCCACGGCTGGTCGGGTGCCAGTCGCCACATCCTTCCATGAGTCATTACATATTTTTTCTAAGCCCGAAAAATTAATCGATTTCATATTTTCTATCCTTGAGTTGAGTGCTTCACGTCCATATATCATGGTCAACAAATCTCTGTTTTTCCAGTTCCAATAAATATTTGGCCGCCTCCTTCCGCGAGCCATTGCGGTTTCGTTCCAAGCCCGAAAAATTAAACGATTTCATATTTTCGATCCTTGTATCAAGGGATTCACGTACATATATCGCGTTCAACAAATATCCATGTTACTAGCACCAATAAATATTAGGAATTGAAGAATGCACGAAGAACATGCGAAGAAATAAAAGAAAGAGGAGCATGGTTTATGTGCGGGACAATGAACATTTTCGTTTGGCCATTGTCATTGGGAATTTAGGATAAGGAGAAACAATAGAATAAAATTCAACATTCTTCAAAACCTACCTTGAATGTCGGAGAATCGTCTGCGCTTTCCGGTGGACCGTGTTCTTAGTTCCCGTGACCGGCTCCCAAAGATGCCACTCACACGTCACCCATTGGTGGTTCGATGTCATCTGTCACCTTCAACTGGGTAGACTTCATCTTCTAAGGGTCTAGCGTTGTGACATTCCTTCAGCAATTTGCTGCTTGGTGAAGCTCCTCGATACCCCTTCCCTAGCTCCATATTTATAGGAGAGGGGTAGGGTAAGTAACAACCCAGAGAGTTAATGAGGGTCATTAATTTGGAAGCTTCCTAATTTCCCCCAACATTGTTGTTACTCAGATTGGAGGGTTGATCCATTTATTGGCTTGACACGTCATCAGTCCCACCTTACCGCTCGTCCGTTGGAAAAATAGAATAAAAATAAAATAATAAATTTATTTATTTTATTCTATTAAAAAGTTCCAAAAACTAAATTTTTCTTCGGACCTACTACGGTTGAATTGAATGTCTCCTTAAGTGAATATCGGCACTGTGAGTTCAACGGTGTCCTTAGATTTCAATTCTGAGCACCGGTTCAAAAGCTAAAAAATTTATCTTTCACGTTTACTGAACCTACCTGGAAAAAAGTTCAGAAAATTATTAACAGTCACCCTCAACCCGCGCCGGTCGAGGTTAGGTGTTTCCCAAGTGAAACATGCCCCAATGAACCCAATGGTAATCTCAAATTTCCAATCCAATTTACCATTTAAAAGTTATGGATTTTAAAATAAAATAATTGTCACTTAATTATTTTATTTACGGCCAAAAACTAACTTTCACTGGTGGCCTGCGCCGGTCAAAGTTAGTATCTGCTTATATAAAGCACGCCCTCACAAGTTCAGCGGTGGTCTCAAATTTTCAATCCGAGCTACCGTTTTTGAGTTATAAGGATTTGAAAAATAAAATAATTTATTTAATTATTTTATTTATAATTATACCTTTTTCAGGTTTTCTCACTGGAGGCCCGCGCCGACTAAACTTAAGCCATGCCTAGGGTAAACCTGCCCTCCTGAATGCAATAGTGCCCTTAGATTTCTTGATCCAAGTAACCTTTTAAGATTTATTTCAATTTTTTAGGAAAATTACTTACGCGCATTATTTAATGTTTAACAAAACTTCGACGGTTTATTCCGGGTACTCCGGGCCTCGGAATCGCGCGCCTTTAGATTTCACAGTCTCAAAATAATTCCACATATAAAAAAAATTATACAGAATTTCTGGGACATTACATTATCCCCACCTTAGAGATTTATGTCCCTGAAAGCCACAACATAGACTAGAGAAAACAAATGGGGGTAATGAGCATGAATCTGAGACTCCCGCTCCCATGTGATCTTCTAGAGGTTCTCGTGCTGCTAGCGGATGTGCACTAGAGGTATCAACCACCCATGAAGGACCCACTCCTATCGATCCTCAATCTCTACTGGAACCTCTGTAAACGTTGCCCCATATTCTAAGTCCATCTCACCAGGGTTGATAACATGCGATCGATCATGCACGTATCTCCTCAGCTGTGACACATGAAAAACATTATGCTCCCAGTGCATCTGTGGGGGAAGAGATGGACGGTGTGCCACCTTGCCCACTCTACTGAGAATCTAGAGAGGTCAGATGAATCTCAGAGATAACTTGCTACCCCGTCCAAATCTCTAAAAACCTCATCGAGGTGGAACCCATAGGAAGACATGATCTCCCTCCTCCTGTCGGCATAATATTTCTACCGGATCTGAGCAGTTTTCACTTGCTAACAGGTGAGGTATCGTGATAAAAAATTTGACACTGCTTTCTTCATCCCTAGCCATCAGTACTGACGCTGAAGGTCCTGGTACATCTTCACCACACCAGGATGTACCACCAGAGTGGATGTATAGAACTCCCTCAACACCTCCTCATGTAGCGCTACTGGTACCATGGTATGTCCTCTGAAGAGGACGACGTGCTCCCCACCTTCATAAAATACATCAGGTGCCTACCTTGAGGATATCTGAGGATGTTGAGACTCGCAGTCAGTGTCCCCACACTGCACCTCCCAGACTCACTGAAGAAGTGGGGGAGTGACTATAAGAGACTGAAGAAAAGATGCTTCATATCGATCAACAAAGGATATCTGCAAAGCGGCTAGCTGCTCTGTCACCTCACTCAGCAGCTGCAGGCCAGACCTCCTACCAAGTGTGTCTACTACCATGTTCCCCTTCCCAGGGGTATAGACTATCTCAAATTCATAGTCCTGGAGAAACTCCATCCACTCCTGTTGGGGACTGAAAACTCAAAAATTCTAATTCCATGAGGGTGAGGCTGGCCAAGTCACGAGTGATCAGCCGCACCCTCCCATGATAGAGTTTATCCTGTGCTGCCTGGGTTTCATTTTTCCCTGAATTAGGAACACCTTATCCCAACGTTGTAGATAAACCACAACCTTTTTTCCTAATATAGTCAATCTGAGTATGAATTGTGGATGTCCAGTCATACCCAAACTAACGTCCTAGGGCCTCAATGCTTCCACTAAGAGGTTCAAACTAAAACTATCACCTCAAGGGTCAGATCACACCATCGGCATAAGTTTGATTATCGAGTCTCCTCACAAAGGTATCTCCAGACGTGAGGGTAAAGTCAACAGTTTAACCTGAAACTCCAAGTTTTTGACAAGATTCTTGGAAGGAAGGAATGATTGGTACCTATATATATTGATACGATAGCTAGTAGTAGACAGAGAATGTACCTCAAATCTTTCCTAGATCCCTTGTGTTGCACTACTTAACCACATGCAGATACTCTCTTCCCCTTTCCTCCAGCTCCTTGAGCCTGGTGGGGACCACAATGGGGGTGGTTGTAACATGTTGAAATGTACACCAGCTCATGCTGCTCCCCTAACTCTGATTCCACATCTGCAACCCTGAAGATTCATCTATCCCTAACAATTATTCTTCTCGAAACATTTTTACACACCAAAGTCTCTAAGACTGGAACTAGCTTTCTGCTTTCACACTACTAACATTCACTAGCTGCATCCGCTCAGCCAAAGAATATTCAACCACAAAGGTTCTCTATAGCACCCTAACATAAGTAGAAATGCATAGAGGAATAGTGCTAGCTCGGATGTATCAAAATACACCTCGCTCAGAGGTCCAAGCTCTGAAGCACTTATCATATCATATTAATCAAGTACCAGTAATGATCGGTACACATTGATGAAAATTCAGCAACCGACATGTCATCCTACCAAAGCTATAGAAGCTCTAGAGAACTCTCATCCACCTCCTCAAGCTAGTCCTCAGCTGCCTGTGAGTTGGGATTGCCTTAGAACCTGAGGGGTATCTGATGCTGAATCACGCGTAAGGCACTAAGCCTATATCTGTCCTTTACTAGTATGACCAGTTGTAACTACTACCCAATAGACAATGATATATCTGACACACTACTCGTAGGTACTTTCTTGGGAAATGGTTCATGTATTGAAGCCTCATCACTATGTAGACCATTCTCATGGTCTCTCACTAAAAAATACTAGTAGCTAAAATCACCATCTTTTCTACTGACGTCTCAACTAGGTGGAAAACTCTAGCAATTGCCTCCAGCCAGCCCTCAACTGCGTGGGAATTTGTCTCATCTCGAAACCTATAAGGCCTATGCTACTGGAACTCATGAAATGCGCTCAGTCAGTGTGCACCATCTGCCAGTGCGGCTGGTGGTAACTTCTGCCCAAAGGGTGGTGGCGCTGCTTGTACACCACCCGAAGGTGCCAACATAGTAAGAGGGACCTACACCAGAGCCTCGTCGCTCGGTGGGCTATCATCGTGTACTCTTTCAGGAATCCTAGAGGGCTGTCTATGTAGCGACATACTGATAAGGAATATTTGCACCACGGTCACTAAGTTATACCTGGTGAGATGACTCAAAGAAGTCGAAAAGAAAACTTTTCAAAACACATGCAATCAGTGTTTTTGCGCGCTGAGTCAGAAATCAGAAATCAGCGTCCTGGTGTATGGATACGTCGGCTGTTGAACCCACACTGGATTCCCTAAACTGATAACCACACTCAATAGACTTAACACTATTTCCTTTAAAAAGATCAGAGTCCAATGTTCTATGGTAGAACCGACTCCTCTGATACCAATTTTTCATGACCCGTCCCCCGGGGCCCATGCTGTGACTTCCCCAATCCCGCCTTCCATAGGCCAGGGGCTGGAAACTAGCACCGAATGTCATATTCCCTAAAACCAGAAAGGAATTTCCTTTATAACCTATAAATACCAACAACCAAGCGCATAGAAAGATACGAACACAAGAAAACTGTATAGTAAAAGGAGTGCATACAGTAAGAAAAAGGGGCGAGAATACAATCCCAACTGGAAAGTACAAGGGAAAGTGGAAAGTACAAATAAACTGAACAGCTCCTGTGAACACCCACCAAGGACCCAACCTAAAGGGTAGGTACAACTCTCTAAAATTCGTCTCTGCGGTATGCCTCATGTAAGGTCCACATCCGAGATACCTCCAGTCCTGGTACCCTCGTCCTCAGTCAGCACTGTCCGTCGTCTACACCAAACACAACAGGGTGCGGGCATAGCCCATGTAGGGGTGAGTGTAAAAATACTCAGTAGGGACCCCAAGGCCCTCAAGGTCTCACAAAAATCCACTAAGGATAAAACACACAACAATAATTCAACTTACAACCCTACTTAAGTATATGCCCATACATATACCTAAGTTATCAAGTAATCCCATCTAAATCATGAGGAAACAAAAGGTCCAATTCAAAATCCCAAAGCTCATCTGTACCACAAAGGAAGAATTACCATGATGGTAAGTACCATACAGGTATTCCACAAACAAGAATACCACCAAGGTATTACTACTAAGGAATACTACCACACATGTACACCACATAGAAGAATACCACCAAGGTATCACCACGAGGGTATAGACCACAAAGGTACAGACTCAGCTCACACTAGGTAATACTAAGGTATAGTAGTAAAGATGATTTTATGTAACTACTGAATCACCTTACTCTGTTAAGAGGCAGAACCACGAAGGTTCCCAAATTTTAGACCCACACAGGATCCTAGTACATCATCACAACCAGCTACAGGGTACCCGCACTAAGCATGCTCATCTCTGGGAGAGTCCACAACTGAAGCTACTGGTTGATACTACAACTAACATGAAGTCCCATGAAGAAGTATCCCAATGGACCACCACGTAAAAGGGGTCTCAATGAAATAGATGGTGGGTCAATCGGATGCTCGGTCTGTAAGTTATTAGCCTTTTAGTCCCGAGGGCCCGGTTGCATTCGTGTCTGATCCAACCTATACATACCCCAACTTTATCCAAAAATAAAGTGGGGTATACCAAAAGGACCTTCTTGATACAAGGTTTTCAGTGCCGTAGATGGTTCATCAAAAGGATTCCCGTAGCTCAAGATATGGTCGGAGGAGTGAAAAGTATCAAATTTGGTCTGGGTCTGGACTGACCCGGGCCGACCCAAATCTGACCATGGGTCGGACTTGGACCGCGGTATCCGACCCAGCCTGCTAGATCTGGCCCGGCCCGTGGAGTGGCCCGCGCTGGGCAGCCCACGGTGCGACAGCCCTTGGCTAGCTGGTCGGCCAACCCTCCATCGCCGCCGCGGCCTTGCGCCGTGGCCCTTACATGCTGGGCGGAACAAACATGCACTGCCGTTACTGTCACATGGCCGACCGATACACTGGCCACCACCCTCACTCCACCATGGCCAACGGGCCGTGGCCTTCCCATCATCCGGCGGCGCGGATGCACGCCGCCCTTTCTTCTTCTTGGCGAGTGTCATCCACCACCTCCTTCCGAAAGTCATTTAGGACTCATTCTAAGACCAAAAAATCAATCGATCTCATATTTGTGATCCTTGCATCAAGGGATTCACGTCCATATATCGCGGTCAGAAAATCTTTGTATTTCCAGTGCCAATAAATATTTGGATGCCTCCTTCTGCGAGCCATTGCGGCTTCGTTCCAAGCCTGAAAAATTAAACAATCACATATTTGTGATCCTTTCATCGATGGATTCACGTCCATATATCGCATTCAGAAAATATCCTTGTTTCCAATGATAATAAATATTAATCACTGAATAATGCACAAAGAACACGTGAAGAAATAAAAGAAAGAGGAGCATGGTTTATAAGCGGGATGATGGCCATGTTCGTCTGGCCATCGTCGTTGTGAATTTAGGATAAGGAGAAACAATTGAATAAAACTCAACATGCTTAAATCCCATACCTTGAACGTCGTAGAATCGTCCACGCTTTTCGATGGACCATGTTCTTAGTTCCTGCGATTGGCTCCCAAAGACGCCACTCGCACGTTTCCCATTGGTGGTTCGATGTCATCCGTTACCTATGACTGGGTCGGCTTCATCTTCTAAGGGTCTGGCGTCGCGATTTTCCTTCATCAATTCGCTACTTGGTGAAGCTCCCCGATACCCCTTCCCAAGCTCCATATTTATAGGAGAGGGGGAGGGTAAGTAATTACGTAAAGAGTTAATTGGGATCATTAATTAGGAAGCTTCCTAATTCCCCCTAACGTTTTTGTTACTGAGATTGGAGGATCAAGCCATTTATTTTCTGGACATGACGTCGATCCCACCTTACCGCTCGTCCATTGGAGCAATAGAATAAAAATAAAATAATAAAGTTATTTTATTTATTCTATTAAAAATTTCCAAAAAACTGACTTTTTCTCCGGACCTAATGTGGTCGAAGTGAATGTCTCCTTAAGAGAATATCAATGCTGTGAGTTCAACGGTGTCTTAAGATATCAATTCTGAGCACCGGTTCAAAAGTTACAAAACGCCGCTTGCGTGTTTACTGAACGTACCCGAAAAAAAGTTTGGAAAATTATTAACATTCACCATCAACCCACGTCGGTCATGGTTAGGCTTTTCCCAAGTGAAACACGCCCCAATGAACCCAATAGTACTCTTGGATTTTTAATCCGAGTTACCATTTAAAAGTTATGGATTTTACAATAAAATAATTGTCACTTAATTATTTTATTTACGGCCAAAAACTAATTTTCACTGGTTGCTCATGCTGGCCAAAGTTAATATCTGGTTAAATAAAGCATGCCCTCACGAGTTCAGTAGTGTTCTCGGATTTTCAATCTAAGCTACCGTTTGTGAGTTATAAGAATTTGAAAAATAAAATAATGTATTTAGTTATTTTATTTACAGTTATTCCATTTTCAGGTTTTCTCACTTGAGGCCCGTGCCGACTAAAATTAAGTCACGCTTACGGTAAACCCACCATTTTGAACGCAATGGTGCCCTCAGATTTATGATCCGAGTAACCGTTTAAGATTTATCCCACTTTTTCAGGAAAACTTCTTACACGCGTTATTTAAAGCTTAACAAAACTTTGACGGTTCATTCTGGGCACTCCGGGCCTTGGAATCACGTGCCGTCAGATTTCACGATCTTGAAATAATTCCATATATAAAAATAAATTATGAAAAATTTCTGGGACATTACAAAATAATAAATTTTATCACAAAACATGTTGGATATAACATGTTTTCTATGACACATAATCATTATAAGATAGAATTATAGGACATCATGATGAGACATAACATAATATCTACATATAATTCATGTATTGAAAAAAAGAACACCCTATAGAAGGTAAGTGATGATGAATTTTAATGAAGCAAAGAACATCTATTGGATGATGAAAAATGATAAAGGTTTTCATTTAAAAGTCACGATGAATATTAAAGTATATGAACAAGTTTATATCCTAAAAAATTATTCTATTTTAACCCAAATAGGCAGGAGTATGAATAACTAGATCCAAAGGAACCTTGCTTGGAAATAGAACTAATTTAATCAAAGGATTATAAGATCAATCTATTACCCCAGAACTTATATGATAGATTCAACAATAAGTCATTTTTCCAAAAAATATTCAATAATATGATTAGAAACATGAGTTTTTACCCTTGGAGATTCTTTGAAAAATATCAGAAAAAATTATTTACCCCATTACCTCTTCAATCAATAAGGATTAGATGCACAACTTCATATCCCTAGAACTTCTTTATTAAAAATATCAGAAGCAAAGAAGTGTTATCCTTGGAATTATTCAATCATGTAGGATTATAATCAAAGTGACTATAATATAGAAACTATATGTTTTTAGAATGAATCCTATCACAATGGAATCCGTTATATTACAATATAAACAAAAACTAATAGAATCTCTTAATCATTGAGGTACTGAACAATTCTCAAATTTCACTCAATCATCTTTTCCAACATCTTGTCCTCGAAGCCTCAAAATATTATTTCTATACGAAGGTTATGATGAACTTGTAAAAAATTCTTTGAGTTGTTAGGGATGAGAGTTATCTCACTAACAAACTCTTATTCTTAAAAATCTTATTCTATTTGAATAAAAGATTTAGGTGATTCTCTACTATGTTCTAGAATATATATGGTTCATAGCCATATTATCCAGAATTTGGTAATTCAAAATATTGAATTCTTATACATGTCAAAAGATACTAATATACACCAATAAAATAAATAACACACTTCAAGTTACCTGAGAAAAATATAGAGTGGATTTTGGTTCATCAAAACAAAGTATTTGAAAGAAGTAATTTAGAAAAATGAATCAATATGAAGAAAAAATCTAATTGAGTTTTTATGTTTGATTTTATGAAAATAGTATCATTTTAGGTGAATTGATGTTTATTTTATGTTTGTAACAATGCTTGGAATTATTTTAATGGTCATAATAATTTATAATAAAATATTGAGGCTCCTTGATTGAGTAAATAAATAAAAATATAATGGATACATGATGTTGGAAGAACTTTTAAAACACACAATATGAGTATATACTCAACATATGATAAAAAATACAAATTATATTTCACAAGAACCTGAAAAATTATTTCCACCACATGATACACTTTGATTAAAACATATGAGGGATTTATTTTGGTAGAAGCTATAAAGGTAACAAAGTGTTTGTTACATGAAATAAAAATGTTTATTGTGTGAAGTATTGTAGGAGACCTAACATAATACAACTGAGTTGTGTGATAAAAATATATCATGTTAAATAAACACATATAAAAAATAGTAAGCATAATGTATGTAGAACAACATGATAATTCTTTCAAACTTATATGAGTTGAATGAAGATGTTTGAAAAAATATACACAATATAGATAAGATTATTGGAACAAATTTTAAAAGGATATTATATACATCCTTTATAATTATATCACACACAATGATAAGATGCCAGATTTTTCAATCAATGCATATTGTGAAATGCCACTCCACAAAGAAAAAAATCATAAATTTTTAAGGATTTAAATATGCATATTTTACTACATAGAGATCAATTTAAATGGGTTTTATAATCACATCCATATGAAAATATGTTAAAATTAATAACATGGGAAAAAATTTAAAAATATATTCCCTAAAAAATGTAAAACACATGTTTTTATGCTTATGCCGGTTTATATTAAATACTTATCCAAGAACAATGAAATTTCATGGTAATTTATGGATTTTGTAAGTATTTTATTTATATTATATTCAAATATATTATAAAAGTACAAGGTGAATATATTTTTTGATTTATTAACATGATTTTTAAAACAATAATATAGGGTTGTTATGTTTAAATATTGATTTGATATTTTTATCCTCATAGTTGATATTTTATGTTATAGATGGCCAAAAAATCACCATAAAATGTAGATAAGCATTTATTTCTTTCCAAAAATGGTAATTGGTGTTCTTATATAATTATTTACATGTTATATATCCATTTTTATTCAGGAATAAAATCTAGACGTCTATAAAAAAATATTAAATTCTATTTTTTTAGATGGAAATAATGAAGAAACCAGTTCCATATTAAGAATGATAATGACATGACCCACCCCTAACCCCAGGTCAATGAATAAGTTATGGTATATTACACCCTAATCCCACTATTAATAGGTTATAGGTTGATGATTAACACGAATAAATGGGATGCATTCCCTTTAATGAAAAATTTACCACATCTAAAATAAATACATAAAATCCAAAATGAACATGTCAATGAATATAAATAAAAACCATCATATTAATATCCAATGAAAATTATTGAAATTAAATAACTAATAACAATGAGTAATAAAAACAATGAAAACATAACATTCTAATGTACACTATAATGAAAACCACAAGAATATTGGTAAAAGAGAATCCTATAAACATTGATTAACTATGACCATGAACCACTCCGACAAGGATCCTAGAGACCAAATTTGATTAATATATAACTCAAACCGTCACAAAAAACAACCAATAATAAAATATATCAAATTCATATAAGTTATCTTATAAAAGGATGAGTATAAAGTAATTATTAGGATTATTCCCTAGTAATATTCTCTAATAAATAAATATGAATAGTGTGTGCTAGTGATTTTTTTATTGTTTAAACCAAGTAATAATATTAGTCCAACCCAACTAATAAAAAATAAATTCCGAGATCCATATAAATATCATCATGTGAAACTTCTATAAAAACCACTTTGAAAACAACTTATAGCCATCG
Source organism: Viscum album (assembly GCA_963277665.1). NCBI lineage: Eukaryota > Viridiplantae > Streptophyta > Magnoliopsida > Santalales > Viscaceae > Viscum > Viscum album. The sequence goes on along the minus strand of OY728152.1, from coordinate 1,375,755,403 downwards.
AGTAGCTCACCATAAGAAAATTATAACATATCCGCTTGAATATTGGTTCATCATACCTAAACTTGTATGCAAAAAAACTAAGGATCATTCCCAATCATAGGAGGTTAAAACAAGTTACAAATGTATAAAATGTATAAAATGGTAAAAAATTACCTTGGATGAATAATAAATAATAAATAAATAATTTCAACCAAAAATCCCCCAAGACACAACCATATTTTGGGCCTTTCATGATACATGTAAAATATATCTCATACATGAATGAAACAAAACATAGCATATCAAATGAAATGAAAATAAAAATATAAAAATGAAATAAAAAAAGAATTAATACATATTATGTAATGAAAAAAATAAATGAAAGACAAGCCTTTGTGGCCAATTTATGTATCCCAACATGAAACAAAATGAAATAAACATCTATTTCCTCATGACACGTGGTCATCTCCATATGTCATCTCCTATATAATTGTAACAACCTAGATTTTAAATGAATTTTTTTATAAAATTTATCTTTGAAATGTATAAACATTAAATACATTTTTTTTACAAATATAATACTAAAATTTATATAAATAATTATTACACAAGAAATAGTAATTAAATTTTATGAAATAATAATATATTATTTTTCTCATATCTTAAAATCATGATACTATGACTTATTTATCATATTTATATATTATTTTCATAAAGTTAATAATTTATCCATATTTTCCCATTATTTTTTTTAATAAATGATAAATAAGTATTCTTAATTTAGTGGGATTTTAAGAATAATGAATCCATTGTAATCAAATTGGTAACCTAGTATTGCACATGTTTTTATTGTGATATAATCATAAAATATAGCTATTGAAATTAATGTAATAATTCTACATAACATTTTAGGTGCATCATATGTTAAAAAATGGTTAAATTATAATTTTACCCTAAAATAATATTTTATTTATCATTTAAAATTTATATAATAATTCATGTAATGATTAAATGATTTTTATCATATTATATGTGAATACTCTAAAAATTTTCTTTAAAAAGGAAAAGTAACATGTTTTACACTGAAATAATATTATGGAGTGTTTAATATTATCATTTGAAAATTTATTTTTTCATTTATAAAGTGTCATATTATCACTAGATTGAAAATACATTTGGATAAAGGAGTCATTAAAAAAAGTAATGTGGTCATTGGAGTTATAATGTATCCATAAGGTATAATTTTCATCTCACCCAAACTATTTTAATAAAATTTTATTTAAAAGACAAATTAATATTAATTAAGAGATTAATTCTATAAAATGGAATTAGTTTTAGGAATTATAATGTTAATATTATGTTAGGGTGATTTTTTTATATTTTTATGAAAATGTGGAATATTAGGTGAATAAAAAGAAATATAGATTTTATATATACCATAAATTTTATGTCATCATTATGATGTAAATATGATTAAAAAAATTATAAATCATTTTCATGACTTAAAATGTATTTAATAAGTAAAATAATTCATTTAAAATTAATAAAATTAATTTCAAAACCTATAAATAAATTTTCAAAACCTAAATTATTTTATTGGAATAAAAAATTATTTTTTATTCTTTACTTTGAATAAAATGTTTCCAATATTCCATTATATTTTGTTTGTGTTAAAATGTCAAGTAAATCTATATTTGTTTTAAAAATAGTAATAAATGTCATAAAAATCAAAACTATTTGTTGTATTTAGATTAAATAATAAAATAATTAATATTTTATTCAAAGATACCCCTACCTCTTTGTTATAAAAGCATCCATCCTCCACCATATTCTTCTCACTTTAAAAACATTTAGTTTGAAAAGATCTACCCAAATATCTCTCTAAACTTTCTTATCCAAGTTATTAAGTCCCTAGTATAGAAAAATACCCACCTATGAAGCCTCTATTTTCATATATTATTTGATATTATTTTAAAATAAAATATTTTATACTTTTAATTAATATTATTCTATAATTATATTACCATTGTTTTAAAATCCATTTTATTCATTATCAATGACATATTACTCATTCTCTCTTATCAAACCATTTTCATAAGTCTTCATTATGTCAAAGTAATGGTTTCAAATGCATGTTTTTCATTTTAATTATCCTATTAGAATTTTACAGAAAATAAATGGTTATAAAGTAACTTTAAAATATTAGTATAATTATACTCTATTTTTTTGTAAAACTAAAATATTTATTAGTTTTCTATTATTTTAAACTCTTTTAAAAATAACATTCAACCATGGTAGTTTAATACTCATAAGTGAATGATGATGTTTTATTTCCAAGTTTTTCTTTCTTTATTATTATTAAAAATGGATTTCATGTATAGATATAAAATTAATAATCAAATAATTTCATGATTATTATTCTATAATTATGAAATATTCATGATGATAATTATTTTAAAGTTAAACGTTCATAGTCATTTTAGCCACTAAAAAGTGTAAGAAGAAATCATAATTTTATTTGGATCTATCTTGATAAATATATTGACCTATTAAACTCTGTTTATTCTATAATGAATTGAAACCCATACCATGAAACTTATAGATATAATGGAACCATTATATAAGGACCTTTTACTGTTATCATTACATTGAAGATTTTTTAGAATTATGAAATGAACAACATCAAAATGATTGATGCAAGAAAAATTAATCCAACAAATGAATAATACATGATAATAAATAAATAAAAATGAACAATAATAATTAAATAAACATTAAAATGGTTATAAATAAAGTATCTAATTAATATAATTTTATAATTTATGAAGTTGAAGGACATACAAAGCAAGTTGAGACTTGAGGTAAGAGGTTTTCATCCAAATCTCTGTTATTTCCATGTATTTTTTTATATAGACTATCATATATTTTATGTATTTTCAATAAACTATTGAAATTATATATTAGTTTTTTCTTTTTTAGGTACTATTTTTCTCCTTACATCACTTATATATTCAAGTAACTTATTACTATAGTTGTAAGGGGTTCTCTTATAAATCTTCATTCTTTTCATTTATTGTTTCTCTATGGTATATATTATATTCTATATATTATCTAAAAAGTATTAAAAATATACCTTAATGGTTTACAGTTATTTTTGATGCATTAATATCATTTCTTTATTCCTTAATTATTTACAATTTATACCTTACATTATTCATAATGGTTCTTTCTCTCTCTTTTCTGTTTTTATGGTCATATTATCTATTAGAATTTATCTCTATCTATTACTCTTTACACATTTCTAATACGATTCCTTTTTTTATTATTCCATTAATTTATCTTTTATAGGTATATGAAATTTATAATTTTTCCCTTCATATTATTTCTTAAATTGAAATTCATTGAATTTTATAAGGTAAACTCTTCCATTTTCTAGATTATTTTCTAAGTTTCTTATAATTTAAATATATTTATTTCAATGGTTACATTAATAAGATATTTTATTATTAAAATAATTTCTTAAATGTATTTTCTATCCCCATTTAAAATGATATTTAAAAGTACCTTATTTCTCTATTTTTATGAAAACATCACCAAACATTATGAATACTCTTTTCAAGATTATCTTCAATTTTCCTCTTTATTTTTATCAAGATTATTTATATTATATATTATATTTATTATTAATTTAAAAAATATGATTTTTTAAAAATTATGATTTTATCCTTCCTTAAAAATTTCATTTTCATTATTTATAACAACATTGTGTGAAAAATATGCAATTGTTTTATTAAAACATTTAATTTTTTATATTCCTCAAAAGTATTCTATCATATATATAAATACTCTTTTATATTATACCCTTTATCAATTTATTATATTATATTTTCTATAATTTTATCTTTTAAAAAATTTGGTAATATGTTAAAATAATCCTATGATTCATTATCTAGGTTCCTATTTACATATGGTGTTGTTGAAATTAAATCTCTATGAGTGTATTAATCCATCACTTCCTTTTCCAAGACTTATTATCAACAATGTATAAAGATAACCTTTATTACAATATTTTTACTTTATGAATACCCTATAATTAATTCTTCTAATTAGAGAGTTTTCACCTAGATACCCTTACTCTAACATCATTAATTCATATGTGGTACAAAATCATTATATTTTTTTTCAACCATGTTTATTTTATAGTTTTTGGTTTGTTAGAGGTGTTGGAGGGGACCCTTAGGTTGGTTTCTGAGATTTTGACCCAAGTTCAATTTAACAACCCAGTTAATATTATGATAAATAATTTCTATGACTTATTAATATTCATTAATTATATTTTATAAAGTTATATTAATTATAATAATATTATGCAATTTTTCACTCAAAAAGAAAAAGCATTATTTCTGACCAAATTGGGTTTTCATGCATTATATGGTTTATTTAAAAGATTAATTTTATTATTATCTAATTTTAATTTTGGAAAATTAACTTAATTTTTTAATTCATCATTCCAAAATTATATTATGTTGTTTTTTTTAGAATTTTATGAAAAGGTTTTTTCATTGAATAGTGGAACATACCTATTTTTGTTAAAAGCTGTATTTTCATTCTAAAAATTTTCAGAGTTATTTTTTTTAAATGTTTTAAAATTATAATTAGTTCAATTATATTATTTATAATCCAATTAGTGTCTTTGGAATGGATTTTATACTTAGATTTGATATAAAATCATTTTTATACTTAAAAATATATTTTTATGAAGAACCTCTTTTTATCGTGTTTTCCATGGTTTAATTTTAAATTAAATTATAAAAATTATGTGAATTTAATTTTATAAAATGGATTCTATTTTTTTAATCATAATAATTAATATTATGTAATAAGGTAAACAACAGTTATTGTTAAAATAGGATTATCGGGGGGTGGTTAAATAATTAGATAAGGGTTAAAATGACCTAAAACTTGTCTAAATTATATTTTATGAACATATTTATACCCTATATAATATAATATTCATAAATTATCCATTTTTTATCCCTTTTATTGAGTAATAAATTAATATATTTTATTCTTTTTTAAAATTCCAAGTGTGTCCTCTCCCCCACTTTTGAAAAGTCACCCCCTCTCCTCCACTTTCCACACATAAAGAGCCTTTTGGTTCAACCAATACCTACCTAAATACCTTCTTATAACACCTCCCTAAATCCTATAGGCTCTATTTTTATTATAAAATAAATCTAAAAAGGACTTAGGAATAAACATAAAGTAGCTTCCATAACAATTGGTCTTGTTCTTAATTGATCTTTTTCATATTGTTTAGTCCTCTACCTCCTTAAAATATTCATAAAACATAATTAAATCATAAAAAAATTATATTACATATATTTATATATATTTATGTTCATTTAATAACCTATATCATACTCCTCTTCCATCAAATGGGAAATGAAACCGTCATTCGCGTGTATGGTGGACTACCGCCTCACAAACTGATGTAATTATTTTCCATAACCGCATCTCATAGCTTGTTATAATGATGAATTTAATGTATATATATGACATTAATGACATATTTACCATTATTTAAAGATAATATATCATCTTCTTTCTTACCTTCCATCCATTGAAAAATGATAACGTCGTTCATGCGAACGTGTAGATTACCACCTCCACGAACAGATGTGATTTGTTTTTTATGATCACACCACATAGATACTATATATAAGTTTTTTAAAGAGTTAATATGATATTTATGATATAATAATAATTATTGTAAAAAAAAATTCATTTAAATTCTTTCCCTCATGATCTTTGAAAAATAAAAATGTTACTCATGCATACCCATGACCTACCATCACCATTATTATAACACAACTCAATTTTCCTAAACATATTTCATTGTTGGTTTTAAAATTATAATTAATATATAAAAATTATAACTATTTCATGATAATTATTTATATATTTTTAAACAACAACCACTTTGATCGTAGTCAACCTGTAGAATTTATTTTGGTCATATGAACCAAATATTGTCAAAACATATGACATGAACATAAATGATTAAGTAATTTTATATGACATGGTAATAAATAAAATTAAAGTAAAAATAAAATTAAAAATATTATTAAGGAATTAAATAATTTACAGAAATTTATTATTCAGAAAGATAAATAATGTATGTGATGAGTCGTACTTGAGGTAAGGGACACTTTAACTTATGACCTCATTTTGAATGTTTTAAAATTTTATTTTATAAAAAAAATTTCTTCCATATACATATTATTATAATTATTTTATGAGTGTATTTATATGGAAATAATTTAGTTATAAATTAAATTTTATTTCACTTTTGACTTTATTTCGAATGTTTTGAAAAGAAATCTTTTTACGTATTTTATACAGACCGTTATGAAAAAAAAGGAATTTTATATTCTAACATATATGGAATCAATAGTTTTTCCCAAAACCATAACTATTATTTTATGTTTTTATAAATTTAAAATATGTCAAATTTTGTTTAAGAAAAATCCTATTTCCCATTATTCTGGGTATTTTCATAATGGGTTCTAAATGGAATGGATATTTAAATATATGGAAATGTTTTCTTATAGACAAAAAGAATATTTTTATGAGTATGATTATGTAAATGAAATATTTTAGGTATTATGATTATTTTATGGTTATTTTTCATTTTTTATGATGATATTTCAGCCAAATATAGATCATAATGATGGGTGTTCCCAATATAGCTCTCCAATGTATTGTGTAAATGGACAAAGTTAAGTGGTTAGGTTTATCCTAAGATATTTTTGAAATTTATTAGTTAAGTTATTCTATTTTTAAGAGTGATTGTTAGAGTGATATGAAAATGATGTCTAAAGTTACCAACATTATTTATCTATGCTTTATATAGGTTTTCATGAAAACCTTATGATTTTTCAATGTAAGATAATGAGATTAAGTTTAAATATAAGTTTATTATACTGATTAAGGGTGAAATGTATAACTTTTAATGAGTGTTTCATGATTAAAAATAAACCTTTATGAGATATTTTTCCTTTAATATTTATTATAAAAGCTTTTATGAAACTATTTGGGTAAGGAAGTTAATTTTTTGGGTAAGAAAATGTTTATTTTGTGCCCAATGTTTATTTTGAAAAGGTAAATTTTTATGAGTATTAATGGAATAATAGGTTTCTTTATTTCTTTTTATATGTACTATATTGAGAATCTTTTTCTCATTTTGTGTTTTATTTTTTTTATATGGATTTAAGGATGAGTAGGGACAAGGATGAGGTCAATATAAAAATAGTGAAGATATTTCAGGAAAAGAAATATTATTATATTTTAAATGTTTTATATTGTGGGAAAAATAGATACTGAGTGGTAGTGTCCACTTTGTGATGTAATATTTTCTTATATAAGTTTGATGAACTAATTATCTTAAAATATAAACTTAAAATATCTTTGGGAATTAAAGAAAATAAATTATTAAATAAAGAATCAATTTTTTATATTGCTTAATCTCTTCTCCTTATAATTGGTATTAGAGAAAAGGTTTAGATAATTTTATATGTTAGTATAATATAAGTAAATACCCTTAAGAAATTAAAATTTATAGTTATCATGATATAGAATTTCAAAATTATCATTTTTCTTAATCTAAACTATTTCTATTAAAAATGGATTTCCACAAAAAATAGGGAAGTTAAAGTATAAAGGCTCCAAGAGGACAATATCCTTCCAAATCAGTTGCCTAGAATGATTGGAAATAGAACTGATTAGTTTTTTTCTATGATGGATCTGTTGAAATAGGGTATAAATGGTGTTGTTATACATGATATATAGAAGACACATCTACCACATATGAATATGTCGATGGTGGTGGATTTTAGGAGATAGAACCCTCCATCATTCAGTAGATATTATGACTCAGTGATAACTAAGGAATGGATTAAATCTCTAGAAAAGATATTTGAAGTCATGTGTTATTCAGATAATAAAAAGTATACTATTTCTATTTATTATTTTTAAGTTTAAGTCAATAAATTATTGTCAATGGTTATGAATACTATATAAAGAGAATAGATTGACATCATGGAATGAGATACATTTAGGAAAATTTTCCTAGATAATTATTTTTCTAAGGTTGTTCAAATTAGGATGGAAAGGAAATTATTAGAATTGGGGTAGATGGAGGAATATTCAGTTGACATGTTTGAATAAAATTTCACATGATTGGAAAGGTATGAAATAAAATGTATTTGGGATCCTGATAGTAAAATTAATCGGTTTTACTTACAATTAAATCTAAAATACAATGAGCTTTGGCCCCTTTTCAAATAAATAATCATGAGAAAATTTTTCTCTATATTTAGAAGGTATAAATAGAGTTTTATTATGACCATTTATTTGATGAAAATAAGGATAAAAAGTGATCTAGGTGGTAGAAAAATGGTAAGAATATATCAAAGAAATCTAATGGTAATAAAATAAAATCTTCATTTTGTGATGGATGTGGTAAAAAAACTTGGGGAATATCTTATGAAATATGGTAAGTTCTTATAATGTAGAAATTTTGTCCATATAGATCATGATTTTAAATAAAAATATCTTGGAATTGGTAATACCAATTCTAATAAGAAGTCAGTAAGTTGTTTTAAATGTAATGAGATGTTTCATTATATGGATGTGTTTCTAAAGATGAACACAAATGATAAAAAGAAACAATACTATAAGTAGATCTGTGTATTGAAATCATTTTTAATTACTTTGGTAGTTTTTGGGTCATCAAATTAAGTGGTAGTAGAAACATTAATTTTTTATTTAGATTATTCTAATGCCTTATTTGGTTCACGGTATCCAAATTCTTTCATTTCAAAGATTTTTTTTGGGTAAAATGAAAAATTCACCACAATAAATGAATTCATAACTTTTAGTAAAAACACCTGGGGTAGTGTTAAGGTAACAATAATTTAAAAAAATATTCATGTTATTATCCATGAAATATTTTCCTTGCAAACCCTATTGTCTCGATCATTGTATAATTTGATTTTATTTTGTGTATGGATTTGATTTAAGTTTATCATGTTAAGATAGATTATATATCCAAAGAATTTATTTTCAAAATTGAGTTTTCATTTGTATATAATAATAAATTCATATATTTAATAACATATCAAGAAGTTGATAAACCTATAAGATATGGAAATGAAATTTTATTTTATCATGTTGTTGAAAATAAGGGAACTATTCAGACTAATGGTTTCCCTATAGTAAAAGAATATCTGAATGTTTTTCTTGATGAGTAACCTGGTAATTTACCTGATTTGGAAGTTCAGTTTAATATTGACTTATTTATTTATGATAATCCAATTTCATAAATCCCCCTTATCAAATATCTTAATTAGAACTTTTGAAATTGAAAAATTGGTTACATGAGTTTCTTGATAAAGGTCTCATTCTTCCTAGAAATTCACTATTGGGAGATATTATTTAAATTACTTAAAATAAATATGGTTTAATGAGAATTTTTATTGATTATAGAGAACTAAATAAAATTTCTATTATGAATAAGTATTCATTACCTCATATTAATGACTTTTTTTTATCAGCTCTAGGGAGCTCTATATTTTTTCATGGTTGATCTCAGGTCTAGGTACCATCAGTTGAAGGTAAAGGCAGATGAAAACCCTAAGATAATAATTGATACTCGATATGGGAATTATGAGTTTTTGGTTATTCCCTTTGGGATAATTAATTCTACAGTTATATTCATTGATATTATGAATAGAGTTTACTATGAATATCTTGATATGTTTTTTGTTTTATTAATTAATGATATTTTGGTTTATTCTAAAAGTTATGAGGTTTATGAAAATCGTCTAGGTATTGTAGTGAATACACTAAAATTAAATAAATTATATGGAAAAGTTATGAAATGTGTTTTCTGGTTATAATATATTTCATTCCTTGGACATATTATAAATAAATATGGAATAACTGTTGATCTCTCTAAAACTAATGCAGTTAATGAATGACCAAGACCTATAAATGTGACTGAGATTCCTAGTTTTCATGGATAATCAGTCCATTACCAACGGTTTGTTGAAAAATTTTCGTGGTATTCTATCCCACTAACTAAGTTAACACACATAGGATTTAGGTTTTTCTAGACAAATAAATGTGATGAATATTTCTTAGAATTGAAAATAATATTTTTGAATGCTCCAATTTTGGCCATTCCATCTAGAAATTGTGACTTTTTTATCCACAATGATGATTAACTGAAGGTATTATCTTGTAATTTAATACAGAATTATATGGGAATTTCCTATGTTTCATGTTAATTAAAACCTCATGAGTAAAATTATCCTACATATGACCTTAAACTGACAGTTTTGTTGTTTTCTTTAAAATATTTGGAGACATCATTTATATGGACTAAATTGTGAAATATATAGTGATCATAAATCTTTAAGTATATATTCACTCATAAAGATTTGAACATGAGACATAGGAGATGGATATAATTTATAAAGGATTACAACTGCAAAATTCATTATCATCCTAGTAAAGAAAACAGAGTAGTTGATTCTTTTAGTTGAAAATAGAATTCTCTATTAACTATATTTCATCTAGAATGCGATCCTTTGATTAATTTTTTAATGAATATTTTAATTAGAATTTGTGAATGTTGGAACTCCCTCTATTTTTAGGTATCATTACAATAATATTTTTCATATAGGATTAAACAAGCTCAGAAGGAAGATAATGTTTTACAAGAAAAGGTATAATTAATTAAGAAAGGTAAGTTTCCTAAATTTAATATTGAAAAGAAGTTGTTTTGAGACTCCAAAAATGGTTATGTGTTTCATGTGACCCCCAGTTGAATAAAGGATTGTTGAGTGCAGTTCATTGCTCTCCATTTTTGATTCATCATGGCAGAACAAAAATATATAAATACCTTTGGGAATATTTTTTGAGGAAAGGAATAATGAAAGATATTATTGATTTTACAATGATATGTTTTACTTTTCAATAGGTTAAATCCAAATGACAATTACTGAAGGGAATTTTTTAGGCTTTTATTATAATAAAATAGAAATGGGAGTATTTTTTCATGGATTTCATGGTTGTATTGCCAAATACATCTTAAGGTAATAATGTGATATGTGTTATTGTTGATCGATTAACTAAATATGTGCATTTTCTTTCCATTTGTTATAATATGTCTTTGGATAAACTTTCTTGACTTTATGTTAAAGAAATAATCAGATTACACAGATTCCCTTTCACAATTATATATGAACATGATCTAAAGTTTACCTTTAATTTTTGGGTAAGTCTTTAGAATTCATTGGTTACTGAATTAAATTTCAATACAACCTTTAATCCTTAATTTTATGGACAATCACAGTGAATGATTCAAACTTTAGAGGATATTATTATAGCTTGTTCAATGTATTATGAGGGAAGTTTAGATTAACATCCAACTTTTTTTGATTTTTATTATAATAAAAATATTCATTCTAGTATATAAATGAAACCTTTTAAGGAATTTTACGGAAAGCAGGATTGAACTGTAGATTTTTGGGATGAAGTTAGGGAAATAAAATTATTGGGAATGAAATTGGTAAAAAAAATAGTTGAGAAGTTGAAGGTGATTCAACAACATATGTGGATGGAACTAAGTTGGAATAAATTTTTTGAAGATTATTGGAGGAAATATATTTCATTTTAGGCAGTTGATCATGTTTTTCTTGAAGTATATCTATGTAAAATAGTTATGTGTTTTGGTAAAAAAGGAAAGTTATGTCTTTAGTTCATTAGAATATATAAAATACTATAGAATGTTAGATTGGTTTCCTATCAACGAGCCTTTCCTCAAAGTTTATCTCAAGTAGATGATGTATTTCATGTTTTATTGTTAAGAAAATATGTTCTAGATGCATCTCATGTTTTGATCCCTGAAGTAGTTCAGTTAGAAAAAAACATTTCTTATCTGGAATAAATAGTGTAGATTCTTGATTGTAGAGAGAATGTTTTTTAGAATAAATTGATTTAACAAGTTAAGTTTTTGTGTAAAAAAACATATTATTTAATAAATAATATGAGAACTATAAAATTCTATGAAGTAAAAATATCCCCACTTGTTTAATTAATGAATATCATTGTGAGGATGCAATTGCCAAAAGGGGGAATAATGTAACAAAAAAGTTAGTTTCAAGATAAATCATTTCAATTTATTATTAATATTCATTAATTATATTTTATAGAGATATATTCATTATAATAATAATAGTTTATTTTTTAGTTAAAAGGAAAAAAACATTATTTCTAAATGTATTGGGTTTTCATGCATTATATAATTTTATCTATAAGATTTATTTTCAAATAATAGAATTTTAATTTGAAAAAATAAACTTAATTTTTGAATTCATCATTTCAAAATTATCTCTTTATTAATTTTTAAGAATTTTCTAAAAAATTTGATTTTTGAGTGAATAGTGAAAAATAATGATTTTTATTGAAAACTACCTTTTTGTTTCAAGAATTTATAACGATCTATTTTATTTTATAGTGGTTTAAAATAAAAAATAGTTTAATTATATTATTAATAACCCAATTAGTATTTTTTAGTTAATTTTATACTTTAATTTTGTATAGAAACATTTTTATACTTAAAAAAATATTTTTTTGAAAAACTACTTTTCTTATTGTTTTTCAAGTTTAATTTAAAATTAATTTCTTCCACTTTTTTGAATTTAATTTGATAAAATGTATTCGATATTTTTTATCTTCATAATTAATATTATTTAATAAGTTTATCATGATTTTTGGTCATAATGAATAGTAAAAATAGTAAAAATCTTTTACCATGTTTAAGGTTAAAAATAGTTTACTAAGGGGTTAAACTAAAGAGATAAGTATTAAAATGACCTAAAAACTTGTATAAATTATATTTCTAGACATATTTCTACCCTATATCATATTTTATTTTAATTTTTTTTTATTTTTTATCAATTTATCTTGAGTAATACAATAATATATATATATTTTAAAAATTACATGTGTGTCGTCTCCCCAGCTTATAAAAGGACACCTCGTCTCTTCTCCGATCCATGCATCAATAAATTTTTTGTTTTAAAATACCTACTAAATTAGATATCTAAAATCACCCCCATGTTTTAGAGGCTCTCTTTCGATTAGAAAACCAATCTAGTAAGGATTTAGGTATAAACCTAAAGAGTTTTTTCAAAGAATATGTATAGTTATTAAGAGAGATTTTTCATTTTATTTATTCTTATACCTCCTTAAAATATTATTTTAACGTTATAAAATAATATCACAAGTATCTTCCATATACTAATATATTTTTTATATTAATTGCATAACCTATATTCATCTCCTCTTAAATCAAATGAGAAATAAAACCATCGTTCGTATGTATGAAGAACTATCGCCTCACGAACTGATGTAATTCATTTTCTATCAGCACCACTAACATTGGGTTATATTGATGGATTTAATGTATATATATATATATATATATATATTATATTAAAGAAATATTTATACTTCTATAAGTATAATTTATTTTCTTCTTTATTATATTTCCATCCATTGAAAAATGATGATGTCCTTCATGCGTACGTATATATTACCACCTCCATGATGTGATGTGATTTGTTTTTCATTACCACATCACATAGTACTATATACAAGTTTTTTAAATAAATAATTGGATATTTATTATATAATTATAAAAATTAAATATAAAATGATATTCACCTTCTTTACCTTAGTCTATTTGAAAAATTAAAACATAACTCATGCGTATATATGGCCTACCATCTCTATGATTGAAACATAATTCATTTTTTAAAAGAATATTTCATGGTTTGTTTTAAAATTATAATTAATGTAAAAAAGTTATAATTATTTCTTATTTATTATTCTATATATGATGGAATAATGATCACTATGACCATATTCAACCAAACGAATTCATTGTGGATATGTGAGCTGAATATTTTCAAAACATCTGACGTGGGTATAAATGGTTAAGTAAATATATATAAACTATTAATAAATAAAATCGAAGGAATAAAAAACATGAAAAGGGTTCTTCATAATATAAATAATTAATATAAGTTTATTACTCATGAATATAAAAAAATGTATGTGATGAGTCTGACTCGAGGTAAAGGACACATTAACTTAAAATGTCATTTTAAATATTTTAAATATTTATTTTATAAATATTTTTTATTCAATGACCATATTCTTAAAATTATTTTATTTATTTATTTATATGTACATTAATGAATTATAAATTAAATTTTAAGTCTCCATTGACTTTCTTTAAAAGGTTTTCAAAAGGAATCTTTTTTATGTATTTTATACATACTATTTGACAAAAGGCAAAAGAAATGTTCTATTTTAACATATACGACATCAATGGGTTTTCTAGGAACTATAATGATTATTAGATGTTTGTATTCCTTTAAAATATTTTATGTTTTATTTAATAAAAACCTTAATTCTGTTTGTTCTGGGTACTTTCAAAAAGGGTTTTAAATGGAATAGATGTTTAGATATCTGAATATTTTTTATTATGGGTGAAAAGAATATTTTTATGAGTATGATGATGGAAATACAATATTTCATGTATTAAAATTATGTTATGGTGATTGAGCATTTTTTATAAATTCATATGATCCTAATATAGCTCAGGATGATGGGTGATCCTGATATAAATCTCTAATTCATTGGGTAAAGCGACAGAGTAAATCAGTTAGGTTTCTCTTAAGATATTATTGGAATATACTAGGTAGGTTATTCCATTTGAAAGAGTGATTATTAGAGTGATATGAAAATGATTTCCCAAGTTACCTACAAGATTTATCTATGTTTTATATTCATTTTAATATAAATCTTATGATTTCATAAGGTAAGATTATGAGCATAAGTTTAAATACAAGTTTATGCTACTTATTAAGGGTGAAATGTATAACTTTTCATGAGTTTTTCTTGATTGCAAAGAAAAATTTATCAGTTTTATATTATCTTTAATATTTATCATGTAATTTTTCATGAATTTTTTTTTTGATAAGTTTATTTATTGAGTAATAATTTTGTTGGTCCCAAAGTTTATTTTTGAAAAAAGAAATTTTTTATGAGTATTCATGAACTAACAAGTTTCTTTCTTTCTTTATACATGTCTCTTACCAAACCTTTTGTTCTCATACCATATTTTAAATTTTTTTCAGAGGGTTTTAAGTATTATTCGGGAAAAAGGATGAGGTTAGGATGAAAATTGTGAAGATATGACATGAAAATATAACTTGTTATATTTCAAATTTTTTGTATTGTGGAAAGAATGGGTACTGAGTTATAGTGTTCAATTTGTGATGTAATGTTTATTTATTTAAGTTTTATGACCTAATTTTATAAAAATATAAACCAAAAATATATTTGGTAATGCATGAAAATGATTTTTTTACTAAAGAATCAATTTTATGTATTTTTTAAGGTCAGATCCTTATATTCAGGATGAAAGTTTTCTTCAGGTCAAAGACCACACCACGACTTATGATGTTGTACCATAGTGAGTGGCCTAGATATGATTAAAATCTTATATTGATGGTCTGTTTCATCGTATCCATATTTTATTTCACTGTTGTAAGGGCCGTGTAAGATTAATATCTTATGTGGGTGGATGATCAGACCATAAACCCTTACGTTATGCTATCAAGGTAACATTTATAGGGGACATTTCTTTCCATTGTAAGGGGGTTGTGCCATGAATCCAATGCACTAGGAGAAGCATTTCACCCTGAAGGGAGTGGCTATTCCATGAGAACCTGAGGCTTAGGTTCAATGTTCATTCCCTAGAAGGGGATATTACTTGTAAAAATTGGTTCATTCCATAATGAAACATGAGGGAGTGGGAGTTTTGTTGTGATTAATATGATCATGCCTCAATACCCATATGTGGAATTATTTAAAAAAATATATTAATTAATT
Organism: Viscum album; assembly: GCA_963277665.1. Taxonomy (NCBI): domain Eukaryota; kingdom Viridiplantae; phylum Streptophyta; class Magnoliopsida; order Santalales; family Viscaceae; genus Viscum; species Viscum album. Next base: position 1,375,739,389 of record OY728152.1, on the reverse strand, counting down.
TTTTTTAAAATATTAATGACTTAAAAATTTATTATTTTCTCCATTGTATCCTAGAAGCACCAACACATATTTCTCTCTTTATTTTCTCTCATTCATCTCCCTTATATAGTATGTTCTCCCTCATTTATGGTCAGATTCGAGTACCATAAGTCTTGGTGAATCATCTACAATATGTCCACAATTATTCTTTATCCTATTAATTTTTTCTTCTATTATTTCAATGTGTTTCATAATTTATGATTAAAATTAGGTATTTTGTCACATTTTACAATTCTTACCGATTAGTTAAAATTCACCTAGAGATATTAAATAGGAAGGGTTCCATTAGACCGGGGCCGGTGCTTCATATCATTTCCGTAAGGTTTATTGAGTTTAACATATGATATTTAATATTTCTAACCCATAAGGAATGTGTGTCTATCCCTAAATGGAACCAACCATGGTTTATTAGGTTTCAAGTTAATGAAATATTTTTTATTTTAGATTTTAATCTTTTTCTGGGAATACTTTTAGTGGATAAGACAATGTTGGATTTCCCCTTTGATAAAGGTGTTATGAAAATGAAGAGGGTAGAACCCCTGGGGGGTTTCACTGGTTGTGGCTTGATCTAGTAGGAATTATTAGCTTCCCTAGTTTTAATTAAATAAATATAAGAATTTAGTTAAATGTTAACATTGTGGATACCTTTAATGAGATATAAAAAGGTTGGGAAAGTGGAGACTAACCCAGTATTGAATACGATCTAGAAATGGGAATGTTTCTAACCCTTAAGAACTTTTATCCTCTATGTGTGTTGTTGGAATGCCTTATTATTAACTTTCATTTAATTTTGGAAAGTGGTATATGTATTGAAATTTTTATTCCTTTCTTATGATATGGATTTGATATATGGATGGGTTGGGTGTAATTCCAATTTTTTTGAAGTGGTGTTGAATTTCGGTGTAATTCCAACTACGATAGTGGCTTGTGGTATAGAATTTGGTGTAATTGCAACTCAATATTTATGGATGGTTATGTGTTTCAGGTTGGGGTAATGTCAGACAGGACAATGGATAATGACATAGAGTTGGGGTGTAATTCCAACTTAGTCTTGTGAATTGTTATATAGTTTGGGTTGGGTGTAATTACAGTTGAATGATGGTTATTGGTTCAGGATAGGTGTAATGCTAATTTAGTAAATTTTTTGTGAGGTGAGATGAATGTATTAGTATTATGAAATGTAATGGGATGTGTGGTTGGATTACATGGTGACCCTTGGTTATATTATATGACTTGTTCAAAATTAACACTAACACTAGTAAAAGTAGATTTGGTCGATCTCGAGTGTCCTAAAAAACTCAAGGACCAATGATGATTTATTTATTTATTCTTTTGTTTTATATAACATTTCATATTAGTATGTACCTATAAACTAGTTATGTTTAGGGAAACCATTGGTGATGGTCTACTAAGTTGTACTCACACCCTGTTTAGACATTATGGGAACCTGAAAATATTTCATTGTTGTAGTTCCTGATAAGGGATAAGGGTTGATTCTTGATGGTTGAGCTAGGAAGTTGGGTTAGTGTTGGGTGATGGGACTGGGCAAAGAATCAAGACTTTTTTTGTGGTTACCTCTAGTTTGTTTTTATTTTTTAGGATATGATATATATGAATAGACCATGGGTATCCATGTTTATACTTATATTACTAGTATGAAATAGAAGTAGAGAATTTTTTATAGCATGGTGAAAATTATTTATTTTATAGCATGTAGTTGTGATGTATCTTTTATTATGATTATTATTATTGTGATATTTTGGGTATTAATTCCACTGTTATTTATGGTTACTTGATATTAGGGGTATAGTCTCACCACACTGTTATCGATCCCCCATGACTAGTCAACAAACTATGGAATATGAGGAAGCATGTCTAAGGTGTGTAGTGACGTAGTTTTGTTACGGTGGAGTTGAACAAGATTGAGGATGTTAAAAGGTGGTATTGGAGCCTTGTTTATTTTCCTTTCTCTTACTATTTGGAATATGGTATATATAATATAGGACATGGTCATAGCCTGAGATAATCCTTATGCATGGGAATTGGTAACCCACATATCGAGAAAGTCTAGTTTACCTGAGATGCGATTGTTTTTCCTAGTTTTTTAGATTGAAAGTTTTGTGATTTCATGGGATATAATGTGTTATTTATTATTTATGGGATTTTATACTCTTGGACCATATTTAAAAGAGGGAATTTGTTTGTTCATAATGTTTAGAATATAGGATTTACATGAAATTCATGTGATTGCTTGTGATTGAGATGCTTAGTTGTGATATTAGGTTCAGTTATTTAAAGTTTCAGTAATAACTTATATAATGTTTAACTATATAAAATGGTGATGAAACACTACTTATGTAATCACATTTTATAGTTTATTTTATTACCTGCTGGTTTATTATGTGGATCGTATGTGAGGTTGACCAAGGGAGTGAGTAGACGGGGATAGAGAGAGCGTCTGAGTTGTGGGACCTTTATGATGTGGGGTGTATGTATAGTAGTGTGATTCCATGACTACTAATTATTTCCCTTTATTATGATATCAATAATTGGGATAAATGTTTTTTTATATATGTATTTTGTGTTGGGATCAATGTATAGTGTTGTTTCACTAAGAGTTGGGGTGAATTAGTGAACTATACACTACTGGAAAACTAACCTTTAACAACGGTTTGGAACCGTTGGTATAGGCCTCCAAACCGTTGGTATAGCCTATACCAATGGTTTGGAGAACCGTAGCCAAGTAAGCCGTTGGTATAGGTCTATACCAACGGTTTTCCAAAAATCGTTGGTATAGGTAATATGAAATCTATACCAACGGTAATGGAACCGTTGGTATATAAATTCCAAAAATAAAACATCTGATGGGATTTGATCCCAGGACCCCTCGTTTATAATCGAATGACTTAACCACTAAGCTAACATCACTTTTGTAAACATAATTTCATAAATATATATATGTATTATCATAATTATTTAAAATTTTGATTTATATAATGTTCTCGGTTAGTAGATCTGGAAAAAAATTAAAGAACCTATCCCAACGGTTTTCAAAACCGTTGGGATAGCCCTTTCCCAATGGTTTTCAAAACCGTTGGGATAGGTTTGGGTGGGTTGAATTTATTTTGGCCGAAGGTTGAAATCCTGGGTGGTTTTTCCCAACGGTTTTGGTGAACCGTTGGGAAAGAGGCTCAAAACACACCCTTTCCCAATAGTTTTGGTGAACCGTTGGGAAAGGAGGCTCAAAACACACCCTTTCCCAACGGTTTAGCATAAACCGTTGGGAAAGAGTGACCCTTTCCCAACGGTTTTCCAAACCGTTGGGAAAGGTGGGGAAATCTATGGCTTTCCCAACGGTTTTGGTGAACAGTTGGGAAATGGTAGCTATACCAACGGTTTTTACAAACCGTTGGTATAGAAGTGTTGGGAAAGATCATCTTTCCAGTAGTGATATTACTTTTTACTTTTTATAATTTATTAAAAAATAAACATCCATCACTTGTTAAAGTTAATGATATCACTACTGAACTTCTAAAACAGTAAGGAAATAATGTCATGAATCTTCCAAACCATCTATTTACCAAAATTTATCCAAAAAAAGTTCCATGTAGGGGAAAATGTTCCTATATAACATCATTGGTTGGAAGGACTCCCTCAATATTGGTGTATCAGAACTTAGGAAGACCTCACAACCTAAATTAACCACCAATTTTAACTCACACACAATCAAGTAAAATCATGACCCACACACTATTTAGAAAAGTGAAAATTAAATAGAGTAAGGAAATTAACACTTTGGGTTTATGTGGTTTAAACATGAGTTGTGTTGGAGGTGGTTCCCTAAAACCAAAATCTATGTACTTTATGATAACCTTTATTTATGGGTTTGAATATTAATAAACTTTTTATCACATCATAATTGTTATTTTATGTAACATAGTATGTGATAATGTTCTAAGAGTAGCTTTCATACTAAAACATCATAATAGTTCCCCACTATGATGAAAACCCAAAAAGTGTTGTGAAAAAATTATTAAATATATGTTCTATATCCAGATGATATCATTTGAGGGACATAAATGATATAGGATATTAGGGGTGGATACTAATAGGAATTTGAGGCACCTTCTCATGGTGTACGCCTTTAGTAATATTTAGTTTATGATATTATTATAACGAGACCTGCCGGTAGGAAATCCACATTCATATGTGTCATTGTATGTTCCAATCTGTGGACATGTGTATTGATCATTAGAATTTATGATTATTATTATTTTTTATTATGAGTTGATTACTTTGATGTATTGCTGAAAACTGTGTTCGCAGTGAGGTAGGATACACCAGGTGCATCATGAGTAATATTACATTAAGGAATAATGTGAGAAAGGATTTGTCCCTTATGTTCTTTAATTGAAGTTGATATCGTAGCCCCTTTAATGAAAATGATATAGCCTAAATAAATTCATGTCCATGGTGTTCTATGGAAAATTTTGATTTCTATAAATTCAAATAAATAGACATCGAGCACATAGGTTGATGGTACCAACATGAAACCTTCTTAATTAGAGATACCATGATAAAGATATTACATTACACAGTGATCATACATATGAGGTATTATGTCATTATGGTATTAACTTCTTTCTTTATGAGTGCCTTGGCGTGTTGTTAGATACTAACCTTAGATTTTAGGCTACTTTGCTAAATTCCACTAAGAAAAAGGCCTAGAGGGTCACACACTAATTGTATCGAGAATCTTAGTTAAATAATATTTTATTATTTATTATTTAAAATTTTGAATAAATATTTTTCCCACATGTGGTTTATAAATTATTCATGTTTTATTGATCGCATATATTCTATCACCTGTTATTTGAGAGAATATTATGTGAGCAGAATATTTAATAAATATTTATATTCTATTTAGTGAATATAATATTTATTTATTTATTAGAGAATAATGACATGATATTTATTTATAAAATAAATAGACATTATTCGAGGCTCGATAAATATTGTGTAGGAATGGCAGACCAAGTTCTTAGGTCTAGTGAGAAATAATATATATTGAATATTATTTTATTAAATAATATTTAATTAAATTTTTGAGTTAAGTGTGTCTCAAGGAAATAATATTATTAATATTTTAGACTGGGGTTCTGAAAGGGTTTAAATAAATATTAAAGGGAACTTGTGAAAATATTTATTTTTAAACCCTAGTGGTATTTATATCCAATTATATCACTTTTACTAGAAATCCAATTTATTTATGTTGTGCACAACGTCAGCCGGAGAGAATCCTCTCAAGACATAGATAGACCCCCCCCTTAATAACTCTCTCAAGAATAGAGAGTGATATTCCTCCACCATCCACTCTATTCTAGAGAGATCAAGGAAAAGGATTTGGAATCTATTCTCATGGCGATTAGAGGAAAACGACGCTAGCGATAGGATCTGTCGTGCTAGCACCTGAAGATTCCTTCAATGAAATTTGAAGATTTGAGGAACATGTGTGGATCACCACTAGAGGAGATCTTCTCTTAATTCCAACAATACCAAAATAGTACACATATATCTATTTTCGTATCCATCAATGAAGTAATAATTAACACAAGGTAATTATTTAATTGATTAAATTAATTATAAATAATACGTGATGATCATGAATTTGGTTCTGAAATTCTATCCATTTTCTATTTTGTTTGATTAAATTCTATTTATTATTGTGTTCATCATCATGTAAATCTCATATTGATCATGAATCATGAAAAAAGGAAAATTTTGGAATGACCCATTTCACGCTTCCGCTGCAACTGGAACCTTCAAGTCCTACATCCATGGGAGAACATTCCTATCATTTCCATTATTAACTGAAGTTATAAATATTTACATAAAAAATAATTATATAAAATGAATATAATTATATGTTTTTTCCATGCCACATTAAACCTTGTAAAATTGGTCCAACCCACTTATAGTGGGTCATAGTTGGTAACCCAGGTAACATCAATATCCAATATTTATGGATACCCCAACATTAATTTATTTCAACTTTCGATCACCTGTTGCAAATGAATCATACCATTGAATTTTAATAGAAAATCCAAGTTACAATTATTTTTCTTTGAATGAATCTTATTATCCATCCTTTATAATAAACTATGACTGGAATGATTCCAATATGTCATCACCAAAGTCCCTAAAACGTACAATAACTACTATTTAATATCTTTAGATAAACTGACCACTACACATGTCCGTCAAAAAATACCCTCTTCTGATTAATCTACCTCCACTAAAGAATTTATATTTCCAATGTATGAACCTCAAGGATGAGATAACTTCCAAAGTTCCTCCTTCTGATCATTATAATAGAGCTAGAATTTGGATACACAATTCCTAAAAATATCCCACTTCAAAATTATTTTAAAGAATCCATGGAAAACCTCCAACAATTAGGCAAAAAAACCTTCATCTTTTACAACACATAGTGTATCCATCTCCTTCTATTCACCCAATTTCATCCGAGGTATAGTATTTCCATGAAATTTTGAAGACTAATTCCTTGGTGAACATGTCCATTAGATTCGACTTTATTGCAATCTTATAAAATTCCAATAATATATTCTCTATAAATTTCCAAATGATATAGTATTTCATATCGATATGTTTCATCCAAAAGCGAAACACTAGATTCTGATCAAAATGGATTGTAATCTAATTGTCACAGTAGAGAAAACCACCCTCATGATTCATTCTGAGCTCATGTAATAAGTGAATCAACCAAACCAATTCTTTCCCTACTTCCCTTTATACTATTTAATTAGCTTTTATTGTGGATGAAGTAACAACCGGTTATAACCATGAAATCCTACTAACTATTTTTCCTCCATAGGTGACTGATGTGGATTTGATTGGACACTATTTTTACACTTAATTTATTTAATTTAATTATGTTTTAATTTCTAAAATAATGTTTTAATTGATAATTTCACTTTTATTGTTAGTTTTATGTTTAAATAATTAAAATTTTAATTCTTTTTTAAATATGTTTTTAATTAGATAATTTTAGTTTTTCGGTATATTTATAGTTGATTGAATAATTTTTGGTTAATTTTCAAGTTAATTGATAAATTAATGATATTAAGAATAAATTTTTATGCTTTAATTATATTTTTTCAAACATTGAAATTAAATTTAGTTTTTAAGATTCCTTAAAAATATTAATTTTAGTGTTTTTGTTTAATTTTGTGTTTTGTTAATTCAATTTATCTTTTTTTTTGTGATTAATTAATTAATTGAAGTTTGGTATTTAATTTATTTTCTATGAATAATTTAATATTTTGTGACATTGAATTTTAGTTCAACTCTTTTATAATTTTTATAATTTATTTATTTTGTTAATTAAATAATAAATAAATTATTTTATGCGAATTGCTTTTTTATTTTTAATACTTTATTCATTTAAAAAAATAATTAGTATTGATTTTATTTTATTTAAATATTTAGTTTTACAAATAATTAATTAAGAAATGGAATTTTATTTTATTTTATTTTATTTTTTGTTGAATTATTATCTCATTAATTTTTATTATTTGTCTGAAATCAATTGTAGTGATGAATCTTAAAATGAATCTTTTTTAGAAAAAATTCACTCTATTTTGGAATTTTTTACATAAAAACGATGAAGTTCTTTTGTGAAAATGATAGTGGAAAGGATGAGAATTTTTCTGAAACTTTTGAAACATGCACTGCTATTGAGAATTATGAATTTATGTGTGAAATTGAGCCAAAATCCACTGATTTGTATACAAATTCTAATCAAAATTGCATTTTAGAGTCAACTCATGTGTGTGAACTGAAATATGATTTTTTTAGGAAGAAACACATTTTCTTCTAGAAAAATAATGCATTTATAGTCTAGGAGTTTATAATTATGCTATACTTGAGGGTGTTTTTCAGGATTAAATTCATGTCAAAGAACCCATAGAACCTCTACTATTTAAAGGGGACAAACCATCCACAGTTGAACTAAAATATTTACTTAAAAATTTGAAATATTCCTACTTAGAATATAAACAAAAATTCCCTGTTGTAATTGCAATTGGGCTATCACATGAGTTGGAAAATCAACATTTATAGGTACTTAGAAAAAATATTAAAGATATTGGATAGTCTTTAGATAATTTACCAAGAATAAGTCCTTTTTTGTGTATGCATATGATACTATTAGAGGAATATTACAAACCAGATAAATAATTCGAGAGAAGATTGAATCCCACCCTTCTATAAGTGGTTAAGAAAGAGGTAACTACCTTGTTGGTTGGTTGGTTGTGGGTATTATTCACCCCATTTCTAATATATGATGGGTAAGTCCTGTTCAAATTATTCTTAAAAAAGGAGGACTCATAGTTGTTATGAATGAATTTGGATAGTTACTTTTTTTCTAGGTTGACCAACAAGTGGAGGGTATACATTGATTATAGGAGGATGGACTTAGTTACTATGAAGGACCACTTTCCCTTTACTTTTCTAGATAGACTACTTGAAAGTTTAGCTGGTAAATCCCATTATTATTTCCTATATAGTTTTTCTAGATACTTCTTTATTCACTTAGACCTAGAGTACCAAGATAAAACAACTCTTACATGCCCTTTTGGAACCTATACTTTTTAGAGAATGCTATTCAGACTACTTAATGCTCCTTCCACCTTCGAAATATGTTTGTTTTTTCATGACCCAACCCAACGGGGCTCAAGCTGCAACTCCCTAAGCCCGCCTCCAATAGGCTAGGGGCTGGCGTCTAGCGTCGGGTAGGCTATCACACACAAGGGAGGAATTAGTCTAAGGTACCTGTACACACGCACCCACATACACCTCCATACAACAGTGCATAGATATATAAAACTAAAAAAAATGCATGAATACATCTATCCCAAACCAGAGTACATCAAAAGTAGAAAATGGAAAAATAGGGCCCACCAAAATAAAACTACAAAAGTGTCCAACCTGCTCAGAAGGAGGGAAGACACTGCCAAAAAACCTACCGGAAAGCTCCTCAGTACAGATTTGGTAAGACTCCATGTTCAAGCCCACTCACTAAGCTTTGCCTACTCCAGGTCCTCTTGGGACTCCATCAAAAGGCCTGTGGTCTGCCCAAGACACCAACATGTGCGGGTAAAGCCCATGCAGGGGTGAGTATAAAAATACTCAGTAGGCACCCCAAAAACCCAAAACAAAAGAGAGAAACTGAAAGGCAACAATCTGCTCATCCCAGCCAGAGGAAACCCAGACGAGAGAGAAACTCCATCTCATGACCATCCTCGGCTAAACACGATAGTCAACTCAGCTCAAGTGTATGCCCATACATACACCATGAACAAAACAGATATACTCAGCTCACGAACCAAGCTACATGAGGTACCGACCTCATAAACAGTAATAGTTCAAAACCAGGAGAACACAATCCATGATCACTTTCATCCTAAATGACACTCGTCCGAGAGATACACTCCATCGGGTCCCACATAAACATCTTAGACACTCACCCGAGAGATCACGCTCGTCGGACATCGTCACTGAGGAAACCTCGCTGAAACAACATAAACACCAAACTCCACGGATATGGGATCGATCCTAGGGTCCACTAGGGGATACCAGAACCCACGCTGGTATATGAAGATCTCACAGATAGGGGATCACTCCCAGGGTCTGCTGGGGGATACCACAATCCGATTTGGCATTCGTGGATCTCACAGATAGGGAATCACTCCCAGGATCCACTGGGGGATACCACAACCCGATCTGGAATTCGACAGAAACACGTTACTCAGATAGAGGATCGTCACCCATGTCACGACGGTCACGATGATACTGAAACCATATCTGGTACATCTCGCGCTCTAGGGGATCGAACTGACGATGCCACAACCCTACAGAAACCACCCGCGCTGTAGGGGATCAAACTGACGATGCTGCAACTCTACTGAGCACAGACCACTGCGTAGGGGATCATATTCCTGATGATGCCACAAACCCTATGAGATTAACTTGCTAGATAGGGGATTTTCACCCATGGATAAGTGGACACAACGATACCAAGAACCTGATCTAGGGAAACGATGCTAGAGGATTCCGCTCTGGGCCCACTGGAGGAATGCCACAACTCTAACAGATTAAACATCCCATTGAGAGGTTCATAAACCTATACTATGGTTGGGATGCCGCACGAACCCTCGTAGGAATGAACCAAGAGAGTACCCTCAACCACTACTGGTCCAAACGTCGCTAACCCAAGCGACCCACCACAATGCCACACATCGCACCTCCAAGGCCAATACTGAGGCCACCATCACGATCCACGTGGACAAATACGCAGGATATGCTGTTTGCTTGCTTGAAATGGACAACCGGTAAAAAAAGCACTATTCACTGAAGCTAGCCTGCATGGGGCCCACACTATGATCCTGAAACTCTTCGAACAGATCATACCATGACAATCCCCTCGAAAAAATACACGGGATTGACTACTCGATCGTCCCAAAAGGACACCCGGTGAAAAAGGTACTATTCAACAAAGCCAGCATGGGTGGGGCCCACGCGTCGATCTCGAAACTCATCAAACGGATCACAACATTACGATCCTCTCGGAAAAACACACTGGATCAAATACTCATCCGCCAAAAATGGACTTCTGGTGAGAAAGTTTCGTTTCTCCGTAAATGCCCAAACCTGGCCTCATGGGGGCCGCACCCCAAACTCGGCCCCAACACCTGAAAAACTACAAGAAAATTCCTCCATACCATCAGGGCCTTAATGCCACTTACGACATGTCAATCGGACACTCCGGGTAGAAGATACAACGGCCCGAAGTCGAATAATAATAAAATATTATTATTTTACTCGACGTTTCAAGCTCCCGGGCCACGATCCCGAAACTTTAAACTCCCAAACCCACCTCAAAGGGTTCTCCTTATCCCCAGGGTCGAGTTTCCGCAGACGAGACACGAAACATACACCCGATTAGAAAACTACGGGGGTTTAAAGAACCCCCGGACGAAGACTAGGTCGGACCGGCCCTACCTGGCCGGTCCGGCCGGCCTGAACCGGCCCACTGTGGCCATCCGCCACTCGCCATCGCCGGCGCCGCCGCGCCGGTGCTGCGCCATTGAGGCTTCCGCGGACCGCCGGGACCACCCCGGTGGTCCATTTTTGGATCCGGAGGTGCCTGCACGACCCTCAGGACCCGATATTCCCTACTACGACAACAAAATGAAGAAATTCGAAGCAAAAATAGGATTGGGGGATTAAAACTCAAACCACCTACCTGTTGGCGGATCGCCGAAGCTTCGGGTGTAGAACGACGCCCACGACGCGCTGGAACTCGATCTGCTGACTATCGACGCTGAAAACGGACGCCCGGGGCTCGATCCGATGAAGAAACAGAGAAGGGAGGAGGTGGGTTACTTCTGCCTGCATGTAAGGGTTGGAGGGGGAGATGAGGATTGATTTTCATATTTTTTAATAAAAATCTCATTCGAGCTCCTCGCCAACACACCTCCGACCCGACACCCGGCACCGACGAAAATTATGTCGCGACTAGGGTAAACACACCGTTCTGAACACAACGGCGGACTCAGATTTTCGACCCGAGACTCCATTCAGAAGTTATTCGAGCCAACGCTCATAAATAAAATTTTCAATTTATTTACGAAAATTCCCCTGGTGTCTTTTCTAACAGCAGGCTCGCGCCCACAAAGTTTACACCCCACCTAGGGTAAACAACACGTTCCAGATGCAACCGTTCCCTCATATTCCTCTTCTGAGCTTCCATTTAGGAGTTAACACACCCCCACCATGTGAATTGTATAAAAATACTTAATATTTTTATAAAATTAATTCCGGGCACATCGGGTCTCAGAATCGCACGCCGTCTTCCCACCTAGCTCTGTAATTATTCATAGGAATATTACATAGTCTGACAGGGCCAAAACCTGAGTCGCTACATCCTCCCCACCTTAGAACTTTTCATCCCCGAAAATCCCTAAGAATAAGGAAATCAACTGGACTCTCAACTATGTATCCCACACCATCTTCCCACCTAGCTCTTTAATTATTCATAGGAATATTACAAAGTCTGATAGGGCCAAATCCTGAGTCACTACATCCTCCCCACCTTAGAACTTTTCGTCCCCAAAAATCCCTAAGCATAAGGAAAGCAACTGGACTCTCAACTATGTCTCCCACGCCAGCGATTCTACCAAAAAACACCCCTCCCGAACACACAAGTCAGAGGGACTCATCCACCACACCTCAACACTATCCGCTTTGGGCGGCACTGACTTACCCGCATGGTTTTAATAACGTCACAAAAAACACGTCTTGGTGGGGGAATAATCCCTCTTCCTTACGCATTCGAAGCATGTCGAAAAACACCCACACATGGTCTTACCAACACCCTGAAAAAAACTTTATCAAGCAACAGAAAGGAAGGTAACCACTAAACAATGTCTATCAAACTACTAGAGAAAGTAGAAAGGACACAATACGTACCTCGATCCATCCGTGGAGCCTCTGGGTCAACAGCTTCTAGGGCATGCACTTGTCCTTTCCCTCATCCCCCAGCTCCCTGAGCTCGGCGTGGACCACCTAGGGGTGGGGGTGGTGGAAACTGATACCGCCTACCACCTCCCACTGCTGCCCTCGCTTCTTCACCTCGTCTTCCACCCTACAAAACGCCATACTCGAGACGCTTCCTCTACCAAGGCGGTATGTCAACCGACTCTCTCTCAGCAACACGACGGGTCAGACAATATCTAACGAGATGTCCCCGACCATCGCAAGTGTAAAATCTTCTCTCCTGCGGCTGACCAAAATTGGTCTGCGATCCGTGTGAGCCCTGAGCCTCAGATCCTTCATCCTGGGGTCGCCTCCTGAAATGTCGCCCGCGTCCGGGCCCCTGAGTCTGTCGTCGGCTACCAGATGTCGATCTGACTGACAAAGTCTCAGCTCTCGCGTTCCCAACACTAACAGGCATGATCTTCTCGACCAGAAATATCTCCAGTACTAGGGCCCGCTCCAGCACTCCAGTATAGGTGGGCAGACACAAGGAAACCACACCTTCCCGGATGTCTCTGCATAGCTCCCGCTTAAAGGATTGAGCCCTAAAGAATGGGACTTGAACCATATCCAGGGAGTAGCGCAACAGGTCTGTAAACCTCGCTGATTACTCCAACACAGTCTTGCCCTCCTGCCAAATCTGCAGAAGCTCGTGAATCCATAATGACCTCAGCGTCACTAGATAGAACTCTTCCCTGAAGATCCGCTCAAACTTTTCCCATGTGAGCATCTCCTCGTCGTGGGAATATGTCCCTAGGCTCCACCATCGCTTGACCAAACCATGCAGAAGGCTCTCCACTAGGACCTCCATCTGATCTAGGGTTGTCCTCACTAGGCGGAAAACACAGGTGACCGCTTTGAGCGATTAATCAGCTGCCTAAGGGTCTGGATCACCCTGGAACCTCAGAGGCTGCTGTGTCAGAAACTCATGCAGTGCACTCAGCCTTCACGCAACCTCATCCTGCACTGCCAGCACAACTAGATGCTCGACTGGTGGTGGCTCAACTAGCGGACCACCTAGAGGTGTAGCCACATAACCTGGACCCTGTTCTACAGCCTCTACACATGGCGGATCATCCCCACAATCCCGCTGCGGAACTCTCGCTGGCTGTCATCATGGAGGTATCCTGAAATACAATCAAGATGCTACATAGTCAAAGAGTATATCTGGAGAGCTTACTCAAGAAAAACAATGGAAACCCAAAAACCCAGTCCTATATGATGCATGTACCATTATGTCCCTGCAACTAGTGTCCAAACGTCCTGAGTTGAAAGGCAGGTTATCAAATTCTTGGTGTATGGATACATCAGCCACTACACCAACACTAGTGTCCCTGGCCTGAATTCCAAACTTGAAACATCCTAACATTGCCGCTATGCAACCCAAACCAAACTCACAACTAGACCATCTATGCTCTGAGATCCCAAAAGTGGAACCTCCTCTGATACCACTCTGTCACGACCTGACCCAACGGGGTTCAAGACAAAACTCTCCAAGCCTACCTTCAATAGGCCAGGGGCTGGTGTCTAGCACTGAGTAGGCTATCACACACAAGGGAGGCATTAGCCTAAGGTACCTGTACACACGCACCCACAAACACCTTGGGACCCGATCTTCCCTATTACGAAAAAAATGAATAGATTCGAAGAAAAAACAATATCGGGGGATTAAAACTCAATACTCCAACCTTTTGTCGGATCTCCAAAGATTTGGGTGCAGAACGACGCCCGCGGCACGCTGGAGCTCAATCTGCTGATGATCAGCGCTGAAAACGGACGCCCAGGGCTCGATCCGGCGAAGAAACAGAGAAGAGAGGAGGTGGGTTAATTCCGCCTGTGCATAGGGGTTTTGGGGGAGATACAGATTGATTTTAATATTATTTTTTTTAATAAAAATCTCATTCGAGCTCCCCACCAACACGACTCCGACCCGACACCCGGCGCTGACGAAAATTATGTCGTGCCTAGGGTAAACACGTCGTTTTTAACGAAACGACAAACTCGAATTTTCAATCTGAGACTCTATTCAGAATTTATTCGAGACAATGCTCATAAATAAACTTTTCAATTTATTTATGAAAATTCCCCTAGTGTCTTTTCTCACAGTAGGCTCGCGCCCGCAATGTTTACACCCCGCCTAGGGTAAACGACACGTTCCAGACGCAACTGTGCAATTAGAATCCCGTTCTGAGCTACCGTTTAGGAGATAACACACCCTATCCATGTTCATAGTATAAAAATACTTAATATTTTTATAAAATTAATTCTGGGCACACCGGGCCTCAAAATCGCATTCCGTCTTCGCGCCTAGATCTGGAATTATTCATAGGAATATTCCAAAGTCTGATAGGGCCAAAAACCAAGTCTCTAAATGTTTAGAATATTTTATAATTTTATTTAGGAATTAATTGAGGTGTTTATGGATGAATTTATAGTGTATGTTCTATCTTTTGAGTGCTATCTGAGAAGTTTAGGGGTTGTTCTTAGAGTGTGGATTTAGAGGAATCTTTTTCTTAAATTTTGGAAATTTTATTTTGTGGTTGATAGTGGGATCGTGATTGGACCTTAAGTGTATAAGAATGGGATTTGGGTGGAAAATTATAAGGTTGAAATAATCTCTTCACTATATTTTCCAATGATTCTGAAGGATATTATATATATTCTTGTCCATGCTGGGTTTTATAGGAGTTTTATAAAATAATTTTGCTGAACTACTTTTCATTTGAAAAAACTTCTTCAGATATAAATTCCTTTTTCCATTGATGTGAAGTATGGGGAGTCCTTTAATGAACTTTAATTTTTTATGTCCCCATCAATAGTTCAACCACCAAATTGGGAATTTACTTTTTAAATAACGACCTATAATTCAGAACTATATTTAGGGGATGTTCTTAGTAAAAGAGTGTATAGGAAATCACATGTCATTAACTATGCTTCAAAGACACTAGATATTTCCCAATACAATTACTAAAATATTATTAACCACTATCTTTTCCATTGATATGTTTAGAATCTATATTTGGGGTCTAAAGTCATGTTTTTCACTGATAATTATACTATTTTATACCTTTTGAAAAATCAATAATCAAAACCAAAGTTGGATAGATGGATATTGTTTCTTGAGGAATTTGATATAGAGATCCAAGATAGGAAAGTAATTGAGAATACCATAGCTAATAATTTGAGTAGAATTCCTAATGAATTTTTTCGTGATGATTCATTTGCTGAACCTATTAGTGATTTTTTCCATTAGGGGAAATATCATTCTACTAATGT
The DNA here is from genome assembly GCA_963277665.1 of Viscum album. NCBI lineage: Eukaryota > Viridiplantae > Streptophyta > Magnoliopsida > Santalales > Viscaceae > Viscum > Viscum album. The sequence continues at coordinate 1,375,723,456 of OY728152.1, read as the reverse complement.
TGACAAGAGTCCATGGTTTTCAAATTTTTTGAATTACATAGCTACTAAAATTGTTCCACAAAAGTTTTTCCAGAAAGAAGTTTCTAAACTAATTAATGAGTTAAGGAAATATATATGGTATGATCTTTACTAGTGGAATATGGGAAGTGATCAAAATTTTAGGATATTTTTTTTAAATTTTGATATTTCTTGAGTTTCTAAATTTTTTCATAGTCTGAGTTGGGGTGGCCACTTTGGGCTATAAAGAATTTCTAGGAAAGTGCTAGATTCAAATCTTTTTTTTGATCACCATTTTGAAAGATTATCAAGCGTTTTTTAGATCTTATTAGTTACAAGGAAATATTTCTCCATGGAATGAGATGACACAATAACCATTATTGTTTTTTGATTTCTTTGATATTTGGGGAATGGATTTTATGGGCCCTTTTCCAAATTCCATTGGATATTTGTACATCCTGCTTGCAATTGACTATGTGTTGAAGTGTATTAAATCAATTCCAACTAGAATAGATGATGCTAGATTGGTGTCTAAATTTTTCAAGAGTAAAATATTTTTTAGATTTGGTATTCCAAGATTTATTTTCATAGAATAAGGAACTTATTTATGTAAAAATACTTTAGTAACTTTATTGAAATGATATGGGGTTCATAATGTTTTTACACCCTATCATCCTAAAAATAATGGCATGGAAAAGTGTATTATAGATAGATTAAACATATTCTTGAGAAAAATATTAATGTAAATAGGAAGGATTGGATCTTCTCACTTAAGGATTATATTTGGTCATATAGGAATTCGTATAAGGCTCTAATTGGGATATCCCCTTTTTGGATATTTTTTTGGAATATCTTGTTATTTTCCTATTGAAGTATAGTATAATGTTTTTTAGTCTTTCAAATCATGTAACATAAATATCTTTGAAGTTTTAAAATAGTTGAATCTTTTTTTAAAAGAGTTGGAACAAATAAGGAACAATGCCTATGAAAATGCATGATTTTTAAGGAGAAAACCAAGGATGTTAATGACAGGATGATTTTGAATAAATAGATTCATGTTGAAGATAAGGTGATATTGTACAACTCTAGGATAAAGATTTTCCTAGATAAATTTAATTTCAAATGGGATGGAGTTCCTTTTTTTAGAGGCTAAATACCAATGAATAATCTAAGATATTTATTCCCTTACATTTTGTTTTTGTTTGGAATATGTGTGGGTGAAGGTACTAACCTTTTTTAGTGTTCATTTTTTTCATTTTTTCTTAATAGTGTCACTTTGTAGTGAATAAAAAAATCTTGATGGAAAGATGGGTTTTCTATTTTTCACTATGTGGAATCAAATTCATGATTCTAGCCCCCTTTTGGAGAAGATGTTATAAAATCTACATTTATCAAGAGAGGCTATAAGCTAAAGAATTCCGAATCTCCTCCCTTACATTCTAAAATAAAGTTCTATATTACTTTTTTTGATTATCCTTGAATCTAATTTTAATCCATTATCATATTTAGTAGATTTTAATTTAACAATAGTGATTTCTTCAAAGATAATAATGGGGAATATGAATGGATTTAAAGTAGAATAAGGCTTCCAATTCAGGGCATTTTTTCATTAAAATTATTCTACCTTTTAATTATTTTCTAAAATCTACTTAATTTTTTCACTTTGAACTTAATTATTTTAAAGAAAAGTTAAAATTTATGAGTTTTATCATGATGAAATTAGAAGTCAAACATAATGGTTATTGATTTTAGTTTGGATATTTTTTATTGTGTATTAATGCTTAAAATTTCTTGCTTTGATAGGAATATTTTTGAACACTTTCTTGAAACATGCACTATTATACACATTTTAAATTTGTGTTGAATGATTTAAGTGGTCACTATTATAATTTCTTTTCACATGATGTGATTTGTTAATTATTTTTGTTATATGGAAAAAATTCTTTGAGATTTATTATAACACTTTCATACTTAATTATAATCTAATGAATTTCTAAATATTTTTTAACTTTAAAATTGAATAAACATGTTTCTCTACCTTGGAATTAGAATTGGGTATAAATTTGAGTTTTAGTGTGAGAGGAAGGGTCTTTCAATGTTATAAACTACATCACAATGAGAACCCATTGGAAAACTATATTTTTTTCAAATTTTATTTTTTTCAAGTTTTAATCAATCATTTTTAGTAGATAATTTTTTTTTGGATTTTGAATATTGTGTAGCCACTTTAAGGTGGTTAATTCTTTAATACCCCTTGGATTTAGTTGGGTAATTCATTTCTCATTTCCCTCTTGAAAAGTGGTTTACTTTGGAAATAAATTTTGTGAATGTTATACAATTATTATTTACATTGAATTTTTGAATTTGGATTAAACTCATAATGTATACATTCAAATTAATTATGAAATGAAAACTTTAATTTACTTTAAAATCTTTATTTTATTATTTAATCTGATGGAGGAGTTATTTATTATACCTTTTAAATTATTAAGTTTTCTCATAAAAATAGAGTGTCTAATTTATTTGGTTTCTAGTTATGAAATTCTATTCTTATGAAGGTAAAGAAAAGTTTGGAATTTCAGTTGAATTAAAATTGAAGTAGTTTTAATCTGTTTTTCAAAATTTCAAGTTCAATAATATTTATAAAACATGAATTAGTTTTTCACAAGAAAATATTTAATTTCTCAAGGTTAAATATATCAATTGCTTGATAAATTTCCAAAGGGGGAAATTATTTTGATTTTTTTTCCATACAGTATTTCAAATTTAAGATTCATTTCTTTCCATTGAATTTGGCTCATTATTTTCTTGAGGACACACAAAATCTTAGTGTGGGGAAATTTGATATAGCTTTGATTCAAAACTATTTTTCACACAATTTCTTTAAGTTAATTATGTTTAAATATCTAAAAAAATGTTTTACTTGATTATTTTACTTTTTTGTTACTTTGATGTTTAAATAATTAAAATATTAATTCTTTATTTAAATATGTTTTTAATTAGATAATTTTAGTTTTTTAATTAATTTATAGTTGATTGAGTAATTTTTGATTAAATTTTAAGAGAATTGTTAAATTAATTATTTTATGATTAATTAATGTTTTATGTATTTCAATTATAATTTTCGTTCAAAATTTAAGTTTATACTTAATTTTTAAGATTCTTTTAAAATATAAATTTTAGTGTTTTTGTTTAATTTTGTGTTTTGTTAATTCAACTTATCTTTTATTTGTTTTTGTATTTAATTATTTAATTGAAGTTTAATATTTTCTTTATTTTATTTAAATAATTTAATAGTTGGTGAAATTGAATTTTAATTCAACTCTTTTATAATTTTTATTATTTATTTATTTTGTTAATTAATTAATTAATTAATTATTTTATGAGAATTTTTTTTAATTTTTTTTTTCTTTACTCTTTTAAAAAAATAATTTGTATTGATTTTATTTTATTTAAATATTTTGTTTCAATAATAATTAATTAAAAAATGGAATTTTATTTTATTTGATTTTATTTTTTATTGAATTATTATTTTAGTAATTTTTGTTATTTTTTTGAACAGTGTATCAGCATAGGTGATTTGCTATAAATCACATAGCCAAATTGTTAATATGCTCCATATAGCCATTTTTTATACCTATCCACAGGTGGGATTTCCACTGCAACTCATATAGACAAATTGGAAAATATGTCGACATAGGTAAATTCCCAAAGGTCTCTCACGTATTTTATTTTCAAAGTCAATCTGCATACTCATTTACAAAATGGAAGTGACTTACCCATTTTTTTTGATATCATGTATCCAAAACATTGGCTACATGATTTCACGTACCTGATTTTTAAATGCTACCAAAGTGAAGGAAACAAAGTTAGAACCAAAGGCCATACTCAATCCAGATGATGCACAAGTTGGATTTGAGCCTCCTTTAAATAAGAACAACCGATTAGAAATTCATGGTTTTCCTATAAGGGGGAAAAGTAGTTTCACGATGTTGAGGATACAATGAAACTATTTAAGGGAAAACACCGACGACATATCCACCCAATGCTTCCTGAGTGAATCCTATGAAACTTGTCAGAAAATTTTCCATTATATAGTAAAATAAAAAACAAATTCCCATTATAATGTTGGGGGAAAACATTTTCCAGATTTACCGTTTTTAATGGGGGAACTTTTGCTGAAGGAAGAGAACCTCTTTAGAAGGAACCTTCTGTGTAAATCTATTAAATAAGGCACTTTATATAAATGAGACTTCTTAAGAAATCCTTTTAATAAGGCACCTTTTTGAAAGGATTACACCCTTGCATTAAACTAAAAAAAGTTGTTTAATTGTATTTTTTTGTTTTTTTATATATAATGTGATGTATTATGTGACTAATAATAGAGATATGATTATCAATAATTTCTCAGTGTAAATATAAATAATATAATAAATAATATATATAATTTTATATTTAAGAAATAGTAATAATTAATAATTGAATCAATATTAATTATTTTATTATTAGTTATGTTAATAATAATATTATTATTAAATATAAAAAAAATATTATCATTAAATATTTTTATTATTAAATTATAATTATGCGCATATAATCATTTCTACTTTATAATCATTTATAATTAATAACATCATTAAGTATATTATTATTCAGTGTTATTGAATATATAAATGATTATATTATATATAATATTTAAAATTGTTATTTTTATTTTTTTATTATTTATAAACTATATTACTATTATAGTTATTTTAAATGATAAATAATTGTATTTTAAATTGTTAATAATTGTAAGGTACCGGGACGGCGCAGTGGAAGTTGGTGGGCCGGGAATTTAAAATTTTCTACTTCACCGGAGTGACATAACCCTGTCAACTCTGGTGATCTTGTCCCGGTTTGGTCCAAGGATCTCGTAAGGTTTAAAGAGAGCCAAAAAAAATTAAACTGAACAAGTATCTTGTTCAGTATTGACGTGTGCAAGTTTGCCATAGGACACCGACGATCGTTGCTTGAAGACTACGACATCGAAGTCCTCTATATCATCCACACACGCCTTATGAATATTCTCGCATTCCGTTCGTCAATATCTGGGTGCTAGCACAGATCTTCGATGATCACTTCAGCGCAGCGACAATCACCGCAAAGGAAGAAGATTCAATTTGAGATGGATGAACTTGAAGATCTTCCTTCGCTTGAGAGACTCTCTCTCTAGATTCTAGGAGGGAAGATAAGCTCTCAATATTGACACATGAATAGTAATAATGGGAGATCCTCTCTCTCACTTATATAGGGAGTGTTTAAAACACACGGTATGGATTCCCAGCCCCAGTTGTAATAGACATCTGCTATATAAGTGTTATAAATAATTATTTCTGACAAATAAAATTATGCCATAAATAATATTTATAATTTATCACTTACATGTAATATATATGTATATTATGTGATAAATTTGATTCTTTAACTCGACTCATTACTCATGCTAATATTAAATGAACCTAGGATATTAAAATCCATTAGAATAGTATTAATACTTGTATTTACTATATAACTTTTAAATACGTGTCATAAATAAATTCAAAGAATTATTCTAAACTTGAATAATTAATGAATTTATTTATTCTTTGGTGATTCATAGAACTTGGATAATACTCGGACCCTTTGTCAGGGCCCACCAAGTTCTATATTCCTATTCCCATAATAAGAAAGATTCTCAAGGCGCTATTCTGTGTGACCCTCTAGGCCCTTACCTCAATAGCAGTGAATAATATCCACTAACCTAGAGCGGGGTCTAGCAACCCATTGAGGCCCCTATAGAGATAAGGAAAAGTCAAAGAAACAACTGCCTTCCTACGAACACGGTCCGTGTAATATAATCTCTTCATCATCGATATCTCAATAAAGAAGAATTAATACTAGTGTCATCATTGTTTATTTGATTTATTTTGTTTGTTGCTTTGTTCGGACAGTCTTACCTTCTACTACAATGGCCATGGATTTAATAAAGGTGCAAGCATCCTTATCAACCAGGCCTGAGATATCTCTTCATGAACTTATAAGAGACAAATCCTTTCTGGATCATTTAATCAATGCCATGCTGTTAATGACGTACCCAATACAAACTACCTCACCACGACTTAGTCTCTATGGTTTTCTCCTTGCATCAAATGTACATAATTAAATGAAATCCATTGACAATGATCCCAAGTCAAAAGACCATTACACATGTCCATAGATAGGAACGACCAATGACACCTAAAATATGTGGTGTTCCTATTATACGGGTCTGTCCTCATGATCTCAACTACTAGAGATCATCAAGTGCGAACTTCATGAGAAGAAGACTCAATGCTTATGAGCCCCCAACACCTGATGGTCCCACATCATCTGTGTCCTTTCAGAATGATGTAACTGGACCATAAGACGTTACTTTAAGATTTCTTTCATGGCATCTCAAGGTTCTCATTATAGTTTGGGATCTACTATAACCCTTTGATGTGACATGTTATCTAAAGATATTTCCATAAACAAAGTGGATGCAAAAGTATCTACACTATTATGGAAAGATAAACACATGTATTATAACAAACTGAATACATGTAGAGGTAATCAAATTAAAAAACAATTTGGGTCTAGGGAACCCACTTTCAACACTCCCACTTGCACTTGAGCCAACTACTAATAGGTTTCAACCTGCTAGCTCTCACATGTTAATCATGTTTCTGCTGAGAAATGGATTTAGTCAGGGGGTCTGCCATGTTGTCCTTTGTAGCCACTCTTCTAACTGTCACTTCACCCCTTTGAGTAAAATACCTCAAGAGATGAAACTTCTGAAGAATATGCTTTGATCTTTGGTGAGACCTGGGCTCCATGACAAGCACCACTGCAGTAGTATTATCACAATATACCGGGATAAGGTCTGCACTAATAGGTACAACACCAATGTCTAAGATAAAGCTGCATATCCAGATTGCTTCCTTTGCTGCATCGGAAGCTGCAATATATTCGAACTCGGCTGTAGAATCAGCAACCGTAGCTTGCTTCGAGCTTCTCCATCTCACTGCACCACCATTCAGGAAAAAGATGTAGTCTGATTGCGATTTCAAATCATCATGATCTATTTGGAAACTAGCATTAGTGTATCCCCTCACAAATATTTCCTCATCTCCTCCATACACCAGGAACATATCCTTAGTATGCCTCAAGTACTTTAGGATAGTTTTAATAGTTGTCCAATGCAGCTCTCCTGGATTGGCTTGGATATCTACCCACAAGGCTTAATGCAAAGGCGACATCAAACCTAGTACATAGCATGAAATACATGATAGAACCCACTGCCAAAGCATAAGGGACTCTACTCATTCTATCAATCTCCTCCTGTGTTTGTGGACACATTTTCTTAGAGAGATTTACACCATGTGACATAGGTAATAATCCTCTCTTGGATTGTTCTATACTGTACCTTTTGAGTACCTTGTCAATATATGTACTTTGAATTAGCCCAAGCAGCCTTTGAGATCTATCTTGATAGATCTTGATCCCTAGAATGTAGGTTTATTCGCCTAAGTCTTTCATGGAGAAGAATTCATTTAACCAAGTCTTAACTAACTGTAATACTTGCACCTCATTTCCCATAATTAATATGTCATCAACATATAATACCAGGAAAACAATGGCATTCCCTTCAACATTTTTATTGACACAAGGCCCACTTTCATTTTTGATAAAACCAAAATCACTTATGGCCTCATCAAAATGAACATTCCATGATCTTGATGCCTTCTTCAATCCATAAATGGATATCTGCAGCTTTCATACTTTATTGGCATTCTATGAGTTGACAAACCCCTCGGGTTGAGTCATACAGATGTCTTCGACCAACTTCCCATTTAGAAAAGCAGTTTTGACATCCATTTTCCAATTTTCATAATCATGAAAGGCTGATATTGCAAGCAATATTATGATGGATTTAAGAATTGCTACTAGTGATAAGGTTTCATCATAGTCAATGCCAGGACGTTTCCTGAAACCCTTTGCAACCAGTCTTGATTTAAAGGTATTAACCTCACGATCCATGTCCAGCTTCTTCTTCAATACCCATTTTTATCCAATGATATTTACATCAGTTGGAGGTTCTACCAAAATCCAAACTTGATTTTGGTATATGGACTCCATCTCAGAATTCATGGATTATTTACATTTATCAGCTTCTTTTCCTTCTACTGCTTCCTTGTAGGTTAGAGGTTCATCATCCCGAAGGACTAATGTGTCACCTGACTCAGTGAAAAGAAAATCGTAACACTATGGTTCTCTAACCTCTTGCGTAGACCTATGCAGTATCTGTGTCTCAGAAACAACTTCTTATTCCACTTGCTCTTGTGGAGATTGTTCCTCTACCAACTATTGTGCATATGGAGCATTAACTTCATCAAATTCAGTCTTACTCCCACTATTTCCAATGGAAATTTGTTCCCTTTCTAGAAATGTGGCGTATCTTTCCACAATGAATTTTCTATCTAAAGGGTTATATAGGTAATATCCTCTAGTTTCATTAGGATAACCTATAAATATGCACTTAGTGCTTCTGGATGCTAATTTTTCACTTGGTAAAGTCTGGAAAAATGACTCGCACCCCCATACACGCATGTGTGTTAGATTGGGTTTCTTTCTATACCATAACTGATATTGAATCCCTTCTGCAACTTTAGTTGGTACTCGATTATGGGTATATGCTGTTGTCTGCAAGGCGTATCCCTAAAAGGATAATGGAAGGGTTGAATGACTCATCATTGATCTGACCAGGTCAAGCAAGGTACTATTACTCCTTTCACTGACACCATTCCATTATGGTGTATAAGGAGGAGTGAGTTGGGATACTATCCCACACTCCTTCAAGTGATCAATGAATTCTTGGTTAAGATATTATCCGCCTCGGTCTGAGCGAAGTTCTTTTATCTTCTTACCAAGTTATTTTTATACTTCATTTTGGTATTCCTTAAATATCTGAAAGGAATCTGTCTTATACCACATTAAGTATATATATCCATACCTACTATAGTCTTTGGTAAAAGTAATGAAATATAGAAAAACACCCTTTTCCTCTACTGAAAATGGACCACATACATCAGTATGTAATAATTCCAGCACTGCATTGGCCCTTTCTCCCTTTCCTGAGAATGATGCTTTTGTCATCTTTCCTTGTAAACAATCTTGACATACATATAAGGGTTCTAACTATGCCGAGTCTAGATACCCTTCTTGATACAATTTTTGTAATCAATTTTCGTTTACATGACCAAGCCTAAAGTGGCATAGGCGGGTTTTATTTGAGTCATGTTGGCTATTTTTGTCATTTATTTCCATTACCAAGTTTTATAGTTCCATCATATATAAACCATTTTTAAGATGTTCCATACCATAACATATGTTATCCCTATAAAAGAGACAAGATTTATTTAAAAACTTGAAATAAGAACCCATATTTTCTAGACTCAACACAGAGATAATGTTTCTGGTAACATAAGGTACATAATAGAAATTGTTTAAAACTAGAACCAAACTAGTTGGCATGGTTAAGTGATAATCTCCCACTGCCAAGGCTTCCAGACTTGCACCATTTGCAGCACGAAGATCCACTTGACCTTTTGCAATCTTCTTAAACCTACTTGGTTCCTGTATATGAATAAAAATGTGTGAGCCACATGCTGTATCCAATACCCAACTTGTAGATACAGATAGATTGCATTCAATGAAAAAAATACTTGAAGTAGAAGTATCAGCTTTCGTATTCTTCCCAGCTCTGCAATTCTTCTTCCAGTGGAATTTCTTGCCACATCCAAAGCAGACAGCTTCCTACTCATTACTTTGCCTCTGAATCTTTGGCTTCTTTGCAGGACGATGCATTGGTGTCTTTGGCCTTGACATGGGTTTAGACCCCTTTTCCTTGCCCTTGTTTTTCTTGTTCACCATAAGGACAGATGAATTGGTATTTTTCATATCCCTATCAGCTTGGAAAAATAAATCCAAATAGTCTGGGAGTGACTTTTTCATATCATTCATATTATAATTGACAATAAAAGTTGAGAAGCTTGATGGTAAAGAGGAAAGAATGAGATCCAATGCTAGTTCTTGGTTCAGTTTGAACCCAAGGGCTTCAATCCTCTCAATATACCCAATCATCTTGAGTACGTGAAGACTGGATTGGTGCCCTTCTGCTAGTCTTCACTTAAAAAGAACACTTGAGATCTCATACCTTTCTTGTCTGGCCCTCTCCTCATAAAGTTCTTGTATATGTGAAAGCATCTTGTAGGTGTCCTCGTCCTCATGCATTTTCTATAATTGGATGGACATGGATGACAACATGATGAATTGTACATCAAGTTCATCGTCTACATGCTTTCTCTATTTATCTTTTTCCTCATTGATTTCTCCCTGAGGAGGTTAAAAAGGAATTGGGGATTCCAGCACATATAACTTCCTTTCTTGGTGTAGTACTATACGCAAGTGCCTGTACCACTCCTGGAAGTTATTTCTGGTTAGGATATTTTCTTTATCTAAGATTGATCACAGTGATAAAGTACTTGTGGTGTTGGTGATTTCCATTTTGAATCTACATCATATAAACATTTAGTAGTTAGTACTTTGTTTTGATTACCTTTTGAAATTTATGATTAATAAATTATTATATCATTTTAATGTCTCCCACTATTTTAGCGAACCTTAACAGCCCACACTATTAGATTCAGAATAATCTATCGCTTAAGAATTCTAGTGGCAAGGATCCTCAAAACCTACCTCGTAGTCTACAAGCTAGGTCTACGCCACTACTTGGAGGGTTTCAAGGTAGGCACTAAACTGGCCAAACACTTGATCTTGTGATTCCTTGTGTGGTTGAGTAAAGTCCCAACTTTTGGAATCTGAACTTGATTCCCTCAAAATCTTGCCTCTAAAGTGATAGAAAGTTAGCTAAGGATAATCCTTGACTACTCACTTAAGTTAAGTCGACCCATTTCTCTCATGAAAACACCCCAGTAGTAAGAGGCACTCTCAAGTAAGGCTGATGAGCACCCAAACAGCCGGTTTTGTTTAGATGTGAGAAATGGAATGCTTTAAACTTAATATATCTTTGAGGGATTTTTATATTTATTGAAGAATATAATCCTTTTCTATTTATTATGTTCAAACTGGGTTGTCATGCTCACAACTGAATATTCAATAGAATATAATTCTCCACATCTTTATGCATTTTATCTTGTTTACTATTCTATGTGACCACACAATAATCATGAAGAAGCATAAAATAATAAACTATGCATAAAGTAAATCATGCAATCCAACTAATCTTGAGCATTCTATAAAGACCGATCCATAACAGATCAATCTTGACCCAGGGGCATCCATACCTAAGTCCTGACTTGACTCACATCACAGCTTGCCCAGTGTAATGTTCTCAGCTTCTGTATGGTTTACCACCTCGTCTTGGTGGGTCTGCGTCCGGGATCGTCATTATTTAATTACAAATGTACTCGCACGCATGCGAGGGGGTTTAGGGGTACAAAATACATCTCGTGCATTGGACACACATGCCCTTATACATATTTGAATTAAAAGAGACGATTCACAGACCGTTATTTATCTAATTAATTATTACAATCATCACACACATTGAATAAATAATTAAATAAATAAATAAATATCAGACATACACATTTCGGTCACTTTCTCAAGACCAGTAAGGGTAAAATAAGTGCAATAAAATTAAATTGAAATAAATTTAAATAATGAGATGGTGTTTTAATAAATTAATTGAATCTGACTAAATTCAAATAATTTATTTTTTCATTTCCATTTGTTTAATTTAATTTTAATTCCAAAAATTAAATTAAACCATTAATTTAATTCCAAACTTAAATTAAATTAATATTTCAGATTAAAATAATTTAAACCGAAAATTAAATCTAATTAATTTAATTAAAAAAATAAATAAATTAAAATTAATTTAAAGCTGGGTTACCTTTAGCCGGGGTGTCCGGAAGGACTGCGAACCACCGTAGGGTGTTGTCCTGGAACAGGGCCAATTATGGCGTGACCGCGGCGTGACCACGGCCTGACCGCGACATGACCGCGGTGTGACCGCTTGGTCCAGCGACTCCCATGATGGCAACAAATTTAGGTGAGGTCTGAAGGGAGAGGGAGGTGGTCGGGAAGCAAACCGCCGACAGCCCAGTTCGACATGGACTGGACCGGCGTGACTGGTGCAGTTCTTGGTCGGCGCGATCAGGAGGTCCAGCCAAGGGCGGCGCGACTAGGATGTCTGGGTAGGAGCGGCGCAGCCAGCGGGGTTCGATCCGAGGCGGCTCAACTGCTCCGATTGGGCTCGGGGCGGCATCCCGACAAGGAGTGACTAGGTCCGACAGGAGGTGGTCCGACGAGCTCAGGGTGGATGGGGTTCGGGAGCAGCGCGACGGTCCGGCACGGCTTTGGGTGGAGTGAGGAGCCTGCCCGACGGATCTCGGGGCGACATTAAGGGGACCAGGAGGCGTTCCGACAGGAGGCTAGTCCGACGGGGGGGGGGGGGGGGGGGTCTGGCGGCTAAGGTTTCACTAGGGGTTCCACACCCCCTTGTGTGCCGCGTGAAGGAGGAGACCCCTTTGGGGTCTCGTAATTTTTTTTCCTTAGACCAAAAGGCCACCCCTTTTTATTATTATTATTTTGGGGTCTTATTATTCCATTATTTTTTTTATTTTAAAAGCATGAAGTCCCCAAATTGGGGTCTTGGTCTCCCTCCCCTTTCCTTTTTTTTATTATCAATTTTTTTTCCACACACCTTTGTGGAAAATATTTTATAATAAAATATTTTATTATATTTTATAATAATAAAATATTATATTTTATGTTAATTCTCAATTTTAGATAAACATCAAATGAATGAAAACTACGACGTCGATTCGATTAAAATTTTTAAATGATCGTAACTTGATCATTTGAAAATGAAATGATGAGCGGTTGGATCCGAATGAACCATTTTAACACCCTACAATTAAATTTAATTCATTTTAATTTTGTTGACTCAGAAAAACATTGTGATCCCTCCGATACCACTGTTCGGTACCGGGCCGGCGCAGCGGAAGCCGGTGGGTAGCAGATTTAAAATTTTATGCTTCCTCAGAGTGACATAACCCTGTCAACTCCAGTGATCTTGTCCCGGTTTGGTCAAAGGATCTCTCAAGGTTTAAACAGAGCATAAAAAAATTAAACTGAACATGTACCTTGTTTAGTTTTGACATGTTCAAGTCTTTCTCAGGACACCGATGATCGTTGCTCGAAGACTCCAACGTCGAAGTCCTCTAGATCATCCACACATGCCTTATGAATCTGCTCGCGCGCCGTTTGTCAAGATCCGGGTGCTAGTGTGGATCTTCAACTATCTCTTCAGTGCAGCGATGATCACCGCAAAGGAATAAGCTTCAATCCGAGATGGATGAACTTGAAGATATTCCTTTGCTTGAGAGACTCTCTCTCTAGATTCCAATATGAGAGAGAATCTCTCAATCTTGACACATGAATAGTAATAATGGGAGAACCTCTCTCTCACTTATATAGGGAGTGTTTAAAACACACGGTATGGATTCCCGGCCCCCGGTGTAATAGACATCTCCTATATAAGTGTTATAAAAATTATTTATGACAAATAAAATTATGCCATAAATAATATTTATAATTTATCACTTACTTGTAATATATAAATATATTATGTGATAAATTTGAGTCTTTAAATCGAATCATTCCTCCTGCTAATATTAAATGAACCTAGGATATTAAAATCCATTCGAATAATATTAATACTTGTATTTACTATATTACTTGTAAATACAAGTCATAAATAAATTCAAATAATTATTCTAAACTTGAATAATTAATGAATTTATTTATTCTTTGGTGATCCATAGAACTTGGATAGTACTCAGACCCTTTGGTGGGGCCCACCAAGTTCTATATTTCTATTCCCATAATAGGGCAGATTCTCAAGGCGCTATTGTGTGTGACCCTCTAGGCCCTTACCTCAATAGCAGTGAATTATATCCACTGACCTAGAGTAGGGTCTAGTAACCCATCGATGCCCCTATAGAGATAATGAAAAGTCAAAGCAACAACTGCCTTCCTATGAACACGGTCCGTGTAATATAATCTTTTCGTCATCAATATCTCAATAAAGAAGAATGCATACTAGTGTCATCATTCTTTATTTTCTTTATTTTGTTTGTTGATTTTTCTGAACGGTCTTACCTTCCACCACCATGGCCATGGATTTAATGAAGGTGCAACCATCCTAATCAACCAGGCCTGAGATATCTCTTCCTGAACTTGAAAGCAGCAAATCTTTTCTCGATCATTCAATCAATGCCATGCCATTAATGACGTACCCAATACAAACTACCTCACCACGACTTAGTCTCTATGGTTTTCTCCTTGCATCAAATGTACGTAATTAAATGACATCCATTGACAATGATCTGAAGTCAAAGGACCATTACACATGTCTGTAGATAGGAACAACCAATGACACCTAAAACATGTGGTGTTACTATTATGCGGGTCTGTCCTCATGATCTCAACTACTAGAGATCATCAAGTGCGAACTTCATGAGAAGAAGTCTCAATGCTTATGAGCCCACAACACCTGATGGCCGCACATCATCTGTGTCCTTTCAGAATGATGTAATATGACCATAGGACGTTACTTTAAGATTACTGTCATGGAATCTTAGGGTTCTCATTATAGTTTGGGATCTACTATAACACTTTGATGCGATAAGTAATCTAAGGACATTTCCATAAACAAAGTGGATGCAGAATTATCTACACTATTATGGCAAGATAAAAACATGTATTATAACAAACTGAATACATGTAGTGGTAATCAATGTACAAAACAAGTTGGGTCTAGGGAACCCACTTCCAACAATAAGAACATTATTATTAATAAATATATTTTATATATTAAAATTTTATATTATATTTATTTTACATTATATTATTAACCAATTTATTAGTTATATTAAGAATTATATTATTTAATCATTATTCATAATTATCATTGAAATTATTGTAAATATTTTAAAATATATTTATTATTTATTACAAATGTATTTCAAAATTTTTAACAATAATAACCTAATTAATAATAAATATTTATTATTTTTTGAAATTCCTTTCTTTTCAATTAAATTTTATTTTCATAGTCAATGTTTTAAATTTCATATAGATTTTATGTATACTATATTTTATTTGCATAAATATCATAAAGTGTAAATGTTATCATTTTAATCAATAAAGGATGTGTCATTTATATTATTTATGGTTTGTTATATTTATTATTTTTTAATTCATTTTTTAAGTTTCATTTACATTGGTCTTATAGTTTATATTTTATAGGATTCCAAATACACCCACTTGAAATGTAATAAGAAGTTTTTAGAAAATTCATATCTTTAAAAACGTGCATCATAAAGGGAAAGTTGCCTAAATGAGCCCAGATTGCTATAAAATTACACAAAAAAACTGTAGATTGATTTTTAAATTTTAGAAACTGACGGTGCCTCAAACCAAGGTGAAATTTTCCCGAGATGATGAAAAACAAAGTTTCAGTAATTTAAAATGATAAAACTTGTGTTTCACTATTAAAACCATAGAAAACGATCTCCAATTGATATGAAATATCACGAAATATTTCTTAGACTTATTTTTTATGTGTACGAGTAGACAGAACCTCAATTCAACGTGCGATGTGCTTGAACGAACTAAATAAGTAGTTTTTAGAAAATTATGGTCTTTAAAAATGTCCACCATAGAGGGATAGCTGGTCAAATTAGCAAAAATTACTATAAAATCATAAAAAACAACCATAAATTTATTTTTTAATTTTAGTAACTGAAGACACATCAAAGAGAGGTGTCGTTTTCCATAGATGATGGAAAATGTAGTTTTAGTAATTTAAAATTCTAAAACATGAATTTCACTGTTAAAACCACAAAAAATTATCTCCAATTGATATGAAATATCATGAAAGCTATATTAGACTTATCTTGGATATGGGTGAGTAGACGATGTGTCTACCCGACATGCAATATGCTCAAACAGAGTAAATAAGGATTTATTAGAAAAGGTCAGTCTTAAAAAATGTGCGCCAAAGAGGGTGAGTCATCCAAAATATAACTGGTTTCAATGAAATCACATGAAAACAACTATGGATAGATTTTTGAATTTTAGTAACTTATGACATGTCAAAATGAGGCATCTTTTTTTGAGACAACGTAAAATGAAATTTTAGTAATTTAAAATTCTAAAAAAAGCATTTCATTTTTAAAATCATAAAAAACTATCTCCAGTTGATGTGAAATATTATGAAATCTATCTTAGACTAAGTTTTGAAGTGTGTGAGCAGACAACGTATCAATCCGACGTGCAATGCACTCGAACAGACTAAATAAAGAGTTCTTAGAAAATGACAGTCTTTAAAAAATGTGCACCACATAGGGTGATCCGACCAAATGAGCACATATTACTATGAAATCACATGAAAACAACCATGGATTGATTTTTAATTTTTGTAACTGGCGACGTGTCAAACCGAGGTGTCATTTTTAAGAGATGATGTAAAACAGAGTTTTGGTAATTAAAAATTCTAAAACATGCATTTCACTATTAAAACCACAGAAAAGTATCTTCCATTGATGTGAAATCTTATGAAAGCTATCTTAGACTCAATTTTGAACTGTGCGAGAAGACATCACATCAATCCGACGTGTGATGTGCTCAAACTAACTATATAAGTAGTTATTTGAAAATAATGGTCTTTTAAAAATGTGTACCATAGAGGGTAAGCCAGCCAAATGAGCATGGGTTTTTAAGAAATCACACTACAACAATTATTAATTGGTTTTTGAATTTTAGGAATTGACGACACATCAAACCGATTTGTCATTTTCCTGAGATGATCGAGAACTCAATTTTAGTAATTTAAAATACTAAAACATGTCTTTCACTATTAAATTCACAGAAAAAGATCTCCAATTGATGTGATATATTATGAAAAATTTCTTAGACTCGGTTTTGACCTGTGCGAGCAGACAACACATCAATCTGACGTGGGATGTACTCAAACGAACTAAATAAGGGGTTCTTAGAAAAGGTTGGTCTTAAAAAACATATTCCATAGAGGTAGAGTTAGACAAATGATCATTTATTATCGTGAAATATCATGAAAATAACATTGGATTGATTTTGGAATTTTATTAATTGATGACGTGTTAAACCGAGGTGTTTTTTTATTGGAGAAAATAAAAACACAATTTCAGTAATTTAAAACACTAAAACACACATTTCATGTTAAAACCACATAAAAATCTTCAATTGATATGAAATATTATGAAATATTTCTTAGAATCATTTTTGACATGTGTTAGCAGATTACATGTCAATCCAACATGTGATGTGCTCCCACTAACTAAATAAGGAGTTCTTAGAAAAGGCTGGTCTTTAAAAATGAATGACACAGAGGGAGAGCCATCCAAATGAGTTTGAATTGCTATGAAATCACATGAAAAAAACCGCTGATTGATTTTTGATTTTTAGTAACTGAAGATGCATCAAACCTAGGTGTTTTTCTCTCAAGATGACCAAAAACATAGATTTAGTAATTTAAAATGCTAAAACATGCATTTAACTATTAAAACCATAGGAAATGATATCCAATTGATGTGAAATCTTATGAAAGTTGTCTCATAATTATTTTTTATGTGTATGAGAAAAAATTTCATCAATCCGACATGCAATGTGCTTGAATGAACTAAATAAATATTTTTTTGAGATGACCAATCTTAAAAAAATTGCGTCACATAAGAAGAGCTAGTCAAACGAGTTCGGATTGCTATGAAAACAGAGGATAAAAACAGTGGACTGTTTTTTGAATTTCAGAAACTAAAAACATGTAAAACAAAGTTTTTGTTTTCCCAAGATGATGGAAAACATTGTTTTAGTAATTTAAAATACTAAAACATGCATTTAATGATTAAAATAATAGAAAAAGATCACCAATTTATGTGAAATCTTATGAAATTTGTCTTATTATCATTTTTGACCTATATGAGGAGACGACGTGTCAATATGACATGAAATGTTCTCCAATTGACTAAATAAGGAGTTCTTAGAAAATATCGGCTATTAAAAACATGTGCTACAAAGGGCTAGCATGTAATGTCCTGGATCTGGGTGGCACTTAACGGGTGCCCCGAACCCGGTTGGTCACATGACCTCAAGCGTATTTCCCCAAACGCCAGAGGCTGAAAACTAGTAGCGAGGGCCTAGGTATGATAGTGGGGAAACTATACCCTCATTTGTCAAAGTCCAATGCAGCAGAACAAAATACAAGTATACAAAAGCGGAAGCAGTAAACAATACCAATGCTGGAATGGAAACAGTACTGAAGTAAATAAAAGAACAATAGTCATATATAATGATGCAATGTGTCCCTAAGTATAATAAAGCAACCAAAATAAAATACACTGCAATCTGAAATAATACAATACAAGGGACAAATACAAAAAAGTAGAATAAAAGAGCGCAACAGGAACTCATCACCATCGCAAGCCTAGGCTTGGTCCCATGATCTCCTACTCCTCTGTAACAATCAAGTAACTATATAGGGACTCTTGCCCTAATACACATGCAAAAATATAATCTATTTGGTCCCAAGACATGACTCAAACAGGGTGTGAGAAATAAATCCCAATAGGAAACCACCAAAGGCCCATTCCCAAATGTCAGTGAAAATGTGCAATGACAGTGTGCAGTAATAAAATGCAGTAAACCAGGAAGTACTCAAAAGTAACTATCTATACCAATTACATTGCCATTTTATTAATTATTTATCAATCCCAAGCTTGTGCTTTAGCTTGGAAGGTATAACATAGTAAATCACCACAGTGAATATACAAAGTAAACATTGTCTGCAGACATGAAAATCCTTACCCTCAGGTAATCAGAATCGAAACCCACTGGTGACTACCCATAGGCATAAAGAATATTACCCGTAGGCATATGAGGTGTCACCCACATGCACAGAAGCTACTGACCACATGCATGATAAAAGTTGGCCATAGGATAAACGAAACACTACCCTCACGCTAAGCAAGTAATTGGGCTGAGCCCAACACATAAGCAAGAAATATATATAAAATTCCTCTCAAGGAAATTCAAAGCATGCTAAAAACACAGTATACCCACGGGTATCCTGTCCAAACGACTAAACAAGGGAAACGCACCCACAGGGTGGCCCTGGATCCAAGAAATGATCCCAAACAGCAGTTGTACATATTCATTAAATTACCTACACAATTCTAGGTATTTAATTAATCACAGCCTCAGCCATACGACACCCGAATCATAAGTGTATATCATAATGGTACACAAAAACAACTTGAAAGTTGGAATTAAACATCATACCACCTACCTTGATCTCCTCTAATCAATATCTGCGAATGAAGCCTTCCAAAACGTCCAATAACAATGTAGATCTTGAAAAAATGATAACCCATTAAAACCCAAATAACTTCCCCTCGGGAAAGAATTGGTAAGAACGACTTAAGGATAAGGAAGGTCTTACCCGCACGGTTCACACAAGATCGACGACGGAAGAAACGGATTCCCAGCATGCGATCAGGAGCTCCTCTAAGCTCCAGCCTCTCCTCCCAAGCTTCAAACGCAACCATTGCCTCCACTGCTGAATGAGGAGGCTACTTCCTGTTTTAAGAAAAACAAACAAACTACACAGCATGTACTCTCAATTACATGGAATGTACTTTTCATCATTTAACTGTTCCTCTGGTGGCTAATTTTCACCGCCACACTATTCATATATCGACATGATTACACAATATGTATTTCTAAATAAACGACATGTATTGTCACTCTGCTAGCAGCTACTCCCACCGCCTTACTATTCACCTACCGATTGATTACACGGTGTGTTTATACCAAGTACATGAAATGTAGTCAGTTTTTACACCCTTCATCGCTGATAGGCCTACATGCCCTGTGTACTCATCCCACACGGCCAAAGTACACAGTGTGTGGAAAATTTCATGATGTGTGCCCAAAAAATTTGGGATTTTCCCCATTTTCCTTATTTCCTCAAAAAACTTAAAGGAAAAAGGAAAAGAAGAGACCCGTACCTCAAGAATAAGAACCGAGTTCTTACAAACTTTCCCCCTTAAAGAAATTCATCCCCAAATTTCCCTTCCAAGGGTGGTGAAGATAAAGCTGTGAAAAACTCAGGTCATTGATCACGTACGTCAGTCTCCTACTCCCAGGTTTCGTCCTACACTCAGCCATGCTTCCCTAGCACCCGTACGATAGGAACTAACCAGCCTCAGAGAACCTTCGTGCTCCTATCAACAATATGAATCAGATGCTCCTCAAAGGATGCATTGGCTTGAAGATCAACCTCCCTGGGCTAAAAAACATGAGATGGGTCTGAGTGATAATGGAACAGCTAAGACACATGGAAGACGTCGTGCATAGCCCAATAAATCTTTGGTAACTACAACCGATAGGCAACCGGACCGACACTCTCCAGAATCTCAAATGGCCCCACATACCACAGTGAGAGTTTACCATGTCTCATGATCCGCCTGTGTCCCAACCTCGGTGAAACATAGAAGGAAACCTGATCCCCAACCACAAACTCCAAGGGTCGTCTGTGGCAATAAACATAAGATTTATGACGAGACTGTGCGGTATCCATCCACTTATGAATCAACTGGACCTTCTCTAAAGTCTCTTGTATGAGATGTGGTCCTAATAAAGCTACCTCACCTGCCTCTAACCAAAACAAAGGTGATCAACATTGCCTGCCATATAAAGCCTCATAAGGTTCCATCTCAATAGTTTCCTAAAAACTATTATTGTAGGAAAACTTGACCACGGGTATGTGCTTCTCCCAAGAGCCCCCAAAGTCCAGGACACATGCACACAACATGTCCTAAAGCACCTATATCGTACACTTTGACTGGCCATCAGTCTGAGGGTGGTAAGCTGTGCTCAAAATCACCTGTGTACCCAGTGCCCTCTGAAAACTCTACTAGAAACGAGACGTAAAACATATTTCCCTATCTGAAACAATATAACGAGGGACCCCATGAAGATGAAAAACCTCATAGATATACAATTTCCCAATCTTGTCAGCACCGAAGGTCTCCTTGATCGGAAAAAAGTGAGCCACCTTCGTAAGTCCATCCACAACAACCCAGATGGATTCATTGCCTCAAGGTGACCTCGTCAACCCGGTCACGAAGTCCATCGTGACCTCATCCCATTTCCACTATGGAATGGGAAGCTGTTGTAACAGTCCAGCTGACCTCTGTTGCTCTGCCTTCACCTCCTGAGAGGTGGAACATCTCGTAACAAAACCAGTTACTTCTTGTTTCATACCCGACCACCAATACTGACATCTCAAGGCACGGTACATCTTGGTGACTCCAAGATGAACTAACCAAGATGAAGCATGAAACTCTCACATCAAATCCTTGCGTATATCCACTGGAACCCACACTCATTCATTGATACACAGTAGCTCGTTATCGCCTATCATCTAACTAGGAGGAGGGTCCTCACTTGCCACAGACTCCCGTAGAACTGGGGCTTCCGAATCTGATAGCTACCTCATCCTCACTCTATCTAGGAGGGTAGAAGTCATAGATAAGGATTAAAGATAGGCTCTCCCCTAACTATCGTGCACCTCCAAATGCATCTCAGTGAAAAAATCCATAAGCTGCCACTCACCACTGGCCTCCTGCACAACCTGTATCTGAGTCTTCCTGTTCAGTTCATCAGCTACAACATTACCCTTACTAGGAGTATAGGAAAGATCAAAGTCTAAGGATTGAAGGTATTAAACCCACCTTTGCTACCTCAAATCCAGGTCACACTGGGTAAAGATATATTTGAGGATTTTGTGGTCCGTAAACACCACAAAATGATCTCCTAAGAGATAATGTCCCCAATAACATAACACATGAACAACTGAAGCCAAATCAAGATCATGCGTTGGGTAATTCCTCTCATGTGGCCTCAAATGTTGAGACCCGTACGCAACAACTCAATCTCCCTACATCAAAATCGCCCCCAACCTAATACTTTATGTAGCATAGTAAACTGTATAGATCTTCCCTGCTATGGAAGTATCAGGATTGGTGCTAATCTCAACCTTCCCTTCAGCTCCTGAAAGGCTATCTTGTAAGCTTCTGACCAAAAAAACTTCACACCCTTCTTAGTCAAACCCATCAAAGGCACTTATAAGAAGGATAAATTATGTATAAATCACCTGTAGTAACCAGCCAGCCCCAAGAAACTCCATATCTCAAACACGTTCTTAGGATACTCCCAAGAAACTACTGTTCTCACTTTCTCTGGGTCCACTACAACTCCTGCCTTGGAGATAATATGACCCCAGAAGTGTATCTGGTCCATCCAAAAGTGTCACTTTGAGATCTTAGCATATAGCTGATGCTCTCTCAGTGTACTCAATACGATATCAAGATGTGTGGCATGGTCGTGTCAAGTGTGTGAGTAAACCAAGATATCGTCCACAAAGGCTACCACAAAAGAATCTAGATATGGATGGAACACACGATTAATCAGAGCCATGAAAACTGCTGGCGCATTCGTGAGTCCGAACAGCATAACCAAGTACTCGTATAAACCATATCTGCTCCGAAAAGCTGTAAGCATTATGTACGATGGCCTAACGCGTAAATGATGATATCTGTATATCAAGTCAATCTTCGAGAACACTCATGCTTCTCAAAGTTGATCAAAAAGATCATCAATCCTTGGAAAGGGATATTGGTTCTTAACCGTTAACTGGTTAAGCTTCCTATAATAGACACAAAGTCTGAGGGTACCATCCACCTTCTTAGAAAATAGGACAGGCGAACCCCAAGGAGAAGTACTGGGTCAGATGAAACCTATAGTTTGTAACTCCTCTAACTTCTTCTTGAGCTCCTACAACTTTGGTGTAGCCATCCTATAATGAGGAATGGACACCAGTGCCACTCCTGGCACATGCTCAATAGAGAAATCCACCCCTCGCTCCGGAGGAAGACTGAAAAAGTCGTCTGGGAAGACATCCCTGAAATGATCAACCACCAGAGGGAAAACCTTCTGACAAGTTCCCTGGTCATCCATATATAAACTCGCAATCTGGGCTGTCACTCCACCTCGCCCATGATGCTTAGGTCTATCTTGGCTCGCCTGGACATCCCATTCACCCTTGTATAGAAACTCTCCACCCTTTGGTGATGTGAAACTCACCCTGTGATGATATAAATCCAAAAAAGGCTCGAAAGGGTACCAACCAGTCCATCCCGAGAATGACATCATAGCTCATCATATCCAAGACATAGAGGTCCCAAAGAAAGTGACACCCACCAACCTCTAGGGGGAACTCCCTGCACTGATGCACACTAGCCGTTATAGTCCCCAACAAAGTGTCTAGCGTCATAATATTAGAATAAGAGGAAACAAAGATCCTAATGCTATCCACAATGGGACCAAATATAAAACTATGTATAACACCCGTATCGAAAAGTAAAAAAGATAAAACATAAGCTACTAGAATAGTACCTATGATAGTGGAAGGTCTGGGATCCTACTCTTGTTGGGTTTGTTGCACTGCATATGCCTGCCCAGTTCCGCGACCCTGCGACACAGCCTAGCTACCCAGAGCTGACCCGCCCTGATGTCTCTGAGATCCTAGTGTCTGGCTACCACTACTAGAACCACCACCTCAGCCTGAACGTCCCAACGTATCCCAATTCCCTGACTAGTAAGAAGCTGATGGCCCTGCCCCCGCACACAGAGTCTGCATAGAACCTCTCTCACTAGCCACAACTGTAAAAGCCCTACAAAAATGATGAAGATGACCCATCCTGCCACAAGCTCGACACTCCACTGGGTCACGTGGACACTGAGGTCTCTTGTGCCCCTTGCTACCACACTGGTAGCACATGACCTGGTCACCTGTAGAAATATTCTGGCTAGTACTACCACTGTGAGAGAAATCCATCTGTCCCTTCCTCTTACTGGTAGAAATTGTACCAGAGACTGGTGCCGAACCACCCTAGCCTGCACCGCTAGCTTCCCGTAGATTCCGCTCAGTAATCAGTGCATGGTTCATAATAGCGTGCACCATAGGAAACCTAAAAACATTCACCAGTGCTCGAATGACATATCGAAGACCATCCTCAAAGCGTCTAGCCCTCAGTATCTCATCACCCACCAGAATAGGTGAAAAATGTTGTATCTCGGTGTAGTGGGAAGAATAGTCCATCACTGACATGGCGCCCTGCTACAGATTCATGAACTCTCGAGCTTTATCTGCCCTCAGCATCTCTAGAAAGAAAAAGTCATTGAAGAATTCCTGTAAATCTTCCCATTCCACATCCTGGTGATGCTTGGTCTATGTGGTAACATCCCACCATCTCTTGGAGGAATCACACAACATGTATATAGCGAGCTTGACCCTCCGACCAGGAGGCGTCTCCAGATTCTTGAAAATAGTCTGCATAGAACCCATCTAGGACTCCACAACCTATGGTTCACTATCCCCTGAAAACGTAGGCCGATGCTGCTGCTGGAATATATGTGTCAGATCGTCCATAGATGTGGCATCCTGTAGTGCTCCCTGGAAGGTCTGCATGAACCGCAAGTATCCTTCACGGAACTGCACATCCATGTCTGTGTCTGGTATAACGGCTGGCGCCACATCTGGCTCTGCTAGAGGTTCCACTGGTAGCCCATGTCCTACCATCTCTGGAGTATAAACATTGCCTCTCTCCTGGAGAACAACTCTTGGTCATCTCAGTGGCATGAATCTACAAGGCCAAACACACGCCTTAGATTAAGATCATCAAGGACCAAGAACTAGAAATGTAAGATGGGAATAGGGAATGAAAAATATTCATGTTTTACAAAATAGGACTACACAGTGTGTATAATAACTACACGGCATGTTCCCATAAGCCTTTCAAAAGGGTGTGTACTTCTGCTAGAACTGGTCGTGTAACACCCCAAGCACATGACTTGTTGTCCACTCACACTACGTGTCCTTGAATTTCTTCCCCTGCCTGAGTCCTTCTACACGGCTTATCCACACAACTCTCTTTTTAATGAGACTACACGACATGTATAATATCTACACGGTGTGTACTTATTAGATTCCAACTGCCCGTATTGTTAGTGACACGGACGACTACTCGGCCGACACTACACGACGTGCCACACCTGCACACGGTGTGTACACCACTCCATTTCCCTAGCCACATGACCAAGTCTACATGGTATTTCCCCAGTCAAGACTACATGGCATGTCCCATAGGTACACGAAGTGTACTAGTCAAGCTTCACTGACCCGTGTTGTTAGTGACACCACCTCTATACCCAGGTTACACTACACGGCATATTCCAGATGGACACAGTGTGTAATAAGAATCCCCAACTGACCCATGTTGTTTGTGACACAGCCGACTACTCAGCTAACACTACACGACGTGTTCAAAGTTTACATGGAATTTTCTTGTAAGACATTCCCTATCCCGCGTCTCTGCCCACACGACCTATGACATGGTTAGAGACTACATGACGCGTACTTAAATTTTTTTTATTTCTTCCCGAACAGAAGCATACATGGCATGTGTTCATAGAAACACATGGTGTGCTGTCTGGGTTTTCGGATAGTACACCTCATAAATACTCCAGCGCCCCTTTTTCTTTTAATTTCAAGCATTAGTATGCTAAATTATGATCTATGGGGGCCCATACAACCCACGAATCAAAGTTTAACACCTGACCTTTCACTTTATAGTACAAAACACAACAAAAGGATGGATCATTATTCACTAAATTTCAGTCCAAGAGAGCCCATACTTCTCAGGAACCAAAGGTTAACGTCTAAAAACTCAACCGTAACATGTACCAATAACCTATCAAATACCAGATATTTCTAACAAGGTACCTATCACAACAACATGAATTTCATGGCACAACATCTATCACAACAACATGCAATTCCTAATGCACCTATATGGCCCGGAAACCATTCATGGAATGTGATTCTAACATGTGCCTAAATGATGCATGAGATGACATACCCTCATCTCATCGAGTTACAACTAAATAGAACCCAATATAAAAATATAAACAGTACACTACATGTGCGTCACCCAATGGTGAAAATCAAATCAACTGTAAAATTGAAAAACTAGAAAAATTGCAATTAAACAAGGTAGATTGGATTTTCCCTATACACGGGTTAGCTACTCCTAGGCAAAACTTATTACCAAATATCAATTCCTTCCTATCCCTAACTATAGGCTCCAAACAACAAGTCAAGAAGAAAATAAACCCTTTGATACCACTTTGTAATGTCCCAGATCTGGGTTCCACATAACAGGTGCCCCGAACTCGGTTGGTCACATGACCTCAAGTGCATTTCCCCAAATTCCAGAGGCTGCCGAATAGTAGCGAGGTCCTAGGTCTGATAGTGGGGAAACTATTCCCTCATTTGTCAAAGTGTAACGCAGCCAAACAAAATACAAGCATACAAAAGTGGGAACAGTAAAAAATAACAATGCTGAAAGGGATACAGTACTGAAGTAAATAAATGAGAAATAGTCATATATAATTATGAAATGTGTCCCTAAGTTTAAGAAAGCATCCAAAACAGGATACAATGCAATCTGAAACAATACAATACAAGGGACAAATACAACAAAGTAGAATAAAACATCATAGCTGGAACTCAACAGCATTGCATGCCTTAGCTTGGTCCCATGCTGTCCTACTCCTCTGCAGCAATCAAGTACCTGTATAGGGACTCTTTCCCTTATCTACACCTATAACAATATAATCTTTTTGGGTCCAAGACATGACCCTAACAGGGTGTGAGAAATAAATCCCAATAGGCAACCACCAAAGGCCCGTGCCCAACTATCAGTGAAAATGTGCAACGACAGTGTGCAGTAATAAAATGCAGTAAACCAGGGAGTACTCAAAAGTAACTATCTCTACCAATTACATTTCCATTTTATTAATTATTTATCAATCCCAAGCTTGTGCTTTAGCTTGGTAGGTACAACATAGTAAATCACCACAGTGAATATACAAAGTAAACGTTGTCCGCAGACATGAAAATCCTTACCCTCAGGTAATCAGAATCGAAACCTACAGGTGACTACCCACAAGTGTAATGAATATTTCCCACATGCATATGAGGTGTCGCCCAGAGGCATAGAAGCTACTGCCCACTGGCATGAGAAAAGTTGCCCACAGGCTAAATGAAAAACTTCCCTCAGGATAAGTAAGTAACTAGGACGTGCCCTCCGAATGGCCCGAAGGCCTTATTTTATTTTATTTTATTTTAGATAATCCCCCTTTTAAGGGTTGAAGAGGAACCCGTACATGACCCATAGGCCCAAGGCACAAGGCCCGACATGACCCACAATACATGACCCGAAGGCCCAAAGGCATACCATGCCCATTACATGACCCGTAGGCCCATCCCATTAGAACTTCCCCTCCCCAGCATCTTGCATCATTGATTGCCTTAGCTCCCCACCTTGCATTGCTGATTGGCTAGCATTTCCCCATACAAAGTTTCACGGTGCCTGGTCCCTATGGAGGCTGCCATACCCTCTCATTCTTCTAATTCGGTTAGATCTGCATTTAGTGGCTGCTACTCCTGTTGCTCTGATCCTCTTCTGGGGCCTGATCTATGTGAACTGGGCTACTCCATGGTCTACGTGACCCGAAGGCCCTATGGCCCGAAGGCCTTTGATGACCCGAAGGCCCTGGAGACCCGTAGGCCCAAACCGGTGGCCCGAAGGCCCAAATTGGGTGAATAGTTTCAGCTACTACAATACCAAATAGTAATTGCTACAATACTGCTACAGTACTGCCACAACACTGCTATAGTAATCCGGAAATTCACCTCCACCCAGTTTTGAATCCAGGTCTCTTGGATGCCAAGCAGGAGCCCTTACCACTTGGGTACGGGCTCGTTGGCAACTGGGACATTCCCAACAAATAAGAAAGTAATATATATACAATTCCTTTCAAGGAAATTCAAATCATGCTAAAAACATGGTATACCCATGGGTATCCTGGCCAAACAACTAAACAAGGGAAACACACCCACAGGGTGGCTCTGGATCCAAGAAATGATCCCAAACAGTAGTTGTACATATTCATTAAAATACCAATGCAATTCTAGGTATTTAATTAATCAAGGCCTCATCCATACGACACTCCAATCATGGGCGCGTAGCACAACGGTACACAAAAACAACTTGACAGTTGGAATTAAACATCAAACCACCTACCTTGATCTCTTCTGATCAATATACATGAGCAACCCCTTCCTAAACATCTGAGAACAACGTAGATCTGGAAAAAATGATAACCCATTCAAACCCAAATAACTTCCCCTCGGGAAAGAATTGGTAAGAATGACTTAAAAAGAAGGAAGGACTTACCCGCATGGTTCAAACAAGATCAACAGTGGAAGAAACAGATTATCAGCATGCGATCGGGAGCTCCTCAAAACTATGACCTCTCCTCCCGATCTCCAAACACGTCCAATGCCTCCTATGCCTAATGAGGAGGCTACTTCCCGTTTTAAGTGAAAAAAATAATCTACACGGAATTTACTCTCAAGTATACGACCTGTACTTTTCATCATTTAACTATTCTTATGGTGGCTACTTTTCACCGCCACACTGTTTATCTTTCAACATGATTACACGGCGTGTGTTTCTAAATACACGGTGTGTACTGTCACTCCGCTAGTGGCTACTACCACTACCTTAATATTCACCTTCCGACTGATTACATGGCATATAAATACCAAGTACACAACGTGTAGTCAGGTTTTAAACCCTTCATCACCGACAGGCCAACACGCCCTGTGTACTCATCCCACACGGCCAAAGTACACAGTGTGTGGAAAAGTACACGGTGTGTACCCACAAAATTTGGTATTTTTTCCCATTTTCCTTTTTTTTCTCAAAAACCTTAAAGGAAAAAAGGGAAAGAGGAGACTCGTACCTCAAGAATAAGAACCTGATTCTTACATAGCAGGATGAATGAGTTTGTATTTCCATGAAATCACATGAAAACAATCGTGGATTGATTTTTTAATTTTATAAACTAAAGACACATGAAACTAAGGTGTAGTTTTTCCGAGACAAAGGAAAACACAGTTTCAGTAATTTAAAATGAAAAAACATAAATTTAACTATTAAAACCATAGAAAAGGATCCCCAATTGATGTGAAATCTTATGAAAGCTATCTTAGACTCATTTTGTACCTCTGTGATTAGATGGAGAATTAATCCGATGTGCAATGTGCTCTGGCTGATTAAATAAGGAGTTATTAGAAAAGAAAAGTCTTTAAAAACATGTGACATAGAGGGTTATCCATACAAATGAGTTCATATTACTATGAAATAACATGAAAACAATTTTTGATTGATTTTTGAATTTTATGAATTGATAGAATGTCAAACCAAGGTGTAGTTTTCTCAAGATGACCCAAAATGCAGTTTTTGTAATTTAAAATGCTAAAACATGCATTTATTAGTATAAACCATAGGAAAAAATCTCCATTTGATGTGAAATCTTAAGAAATATATCTTAGATTCTTTTTTGACATGTGAAAGAAGAATGTTCATCAATCCAATGTGTGATGTGCTCAAATTGACTAAATAATTTTTTTTTAGAAAATGACGATCTTTAAAAACATGCACCACAAAGGGAAAGCCAGCCAAATGAGAACAAATTGATGTAAAATCACATGACGACAACCACTGATTGATTTTTTAATTTTAGGATCCAATGACATGTCAAACCAATGTGTCATTTTTCTGAGACAACCAAAAACAGATTTTCCATAATTTAAAACACAAAATCATGTGTTTTAATATTAAAACCATAGAAAATGATCTTCAATTGAGGTAAAATCTTATGAAATCTATCTTAGACTCATTTTTGACTTGTGTGAGTATAAATTACATTAATATGATATGAGAAGTGATCAAACAGACAAAATAAGGATTTATTAGAAAATGTGAGTCCTTAAATAAGAATATCACCAATGATTATTAAATAATATATATTATTATACATAATTACAATTTTGAAGTCAATGAAATTTGAAAGTTAATAGATTAGTTTTTTAAATAATAAATAGCACCAATGATTATTAAATAATATATATTATTATACATAAATTAAAATTTTGATGTCAATTAAATGTGAAAGTAAGACATCATCAATTCCTATGTGTACATAAATGTCCTCTTGTCCCACACGTCATCTCTCTAATAGTACACCCATATCGAATAATATATTTGGTAGGTTATAGAGTGTGCTCAAATATAGGTCCATGTGTGATGTAGCCAGCTAAATGTCTAGGTGTGATGTCCTCAGTAGTGGGTCTACCAGTAGAACTAGAACCGATGTCCCATCCACTCGAGTGCTATATAGGTAACTGGAAGGCAGATGGATCCGGGAAAGGAAAATCACTTAGTGAAATCCCCCAACCAGTTCCCCAATATGAGGAATGTGGCACTGCAGAAGCTAAAGATGGTATAAAGGTCATAATATTAAACTCAGTGGGGGTAATTGGTGCCCCACTCTGAAGAAGGGTGTGTGGGGAAATGTCTCGAATGATGCCACATGTGATAGGTAAGGTCCAATTGGTGTGTGTGTAGTGGTTCCCCACTCTAAATAAGGTTGTGTGGGGGAATGTCTTGAATGAAGTCATGTGTGATGAAGACGGTCTAGTTGGTGGTAGTGTATTGGTATCTAGAGCTGCCTGAGAAGTGGAACGACACGAACGATGTCATCATGAAGGTCAGTACTCATCTATGTATTATATAATGACTAATAACTAAGGTGGAATTGGATGATGGTGATTGGAATGCTTTAACTATAGATAGATTATCTCATCACCATCCAATGCACCTGTCATCGAATTAAGAACCGAACTCAACTGATCAATAGTGAATACAAATCATTTCTCATGTGTGATCATATCAAGAACTCGATCGATCCCATCACCATGAAATAAATCATAAAATAAAATATTAATAAATTAATAATAAATAATCAAGAAGTCTGATAAAATTAAATTACTAATGTCTAATATGACCCTCTAAACTGAGTGATAAATTGCCTGATCGGTCGTATATACCAGAGCAAGTACTCAATGCAGGGGCCATGATGAAGACTCCCTCCAAAATATACAGTGACACAATACTTCTCATGTGAATATAACATGGGTATGTATGGCTCATTTATAATATTCCAATCTCAATCTGTTTTCCTATGAGCTGAATATTGTGCACCTCTGCAATCTACCTCAGTGGATCTAAAATAGGATATCGATATTCGAACTGTCACATGTCCCTATCGAGTTAGTGCCACTCAAAAATATTTAAATGGTTCAATGGTACCATAAAAATAGAATGATGTATCCCTATTATACAATAAAATGGAAGATGTCCCAGAATATCACCTATATATGGCATCCAACTAATCTACATAAATAAATAATTTTGATCATTCATTAAATAAAGAAACAATTATATTAACAGTGATTTATGCATATATCATTAGTGGAAAAATGATCAAATAGAAGATGGTTATATGAAATGGAATTCATAGGGTTATATACATATTTCTTCAAGTGGCTCCACCTATGAATATAAAGTAATAAAATTTCATAAATTATATAATTAACAAATGAGATTAGAAAAAAATTGTATATTAAACTTTTAATGTTACTCTGAGATAATGGACCCATACATAATGAATCAAGTGATAAATTGAATAAAAACTTGGGTACAAGTGGAGGGAATCATATCCATTCCCAAACTTGTAATAAAAAACAACAACCACCTATCTCCTTCACCTCCGTGTAAGATACTCTACACAACTCTCTTTATAGATATGCCAGAGATCCCGAACTCCAACTATACCACCCAACACGCTCGAAATCTCCATGAAGAGGTAGGTACATCAGATGAACATATGATCAATAGTGATATGGAAATAAATTACCTCAAATAAATCATATAATTTAAGATCGTGCATATCTCTTCAATGTCACCTCATCCACATCTTGATCAACAGCGGTGAAATGAGTGTTTATTCATAAAATCTATAACCTACCGCCTCTAAGGGTCCCCGGTGCGCCTGGTAATGGTAATTCCTAATATCTATGTAAAATTTAATCCACAATATATATCATCAGACTTGTAACAACATATCCATCCATATAAAGACCTAATAATATAGATACATCCTATAATGTAACCGTTGTCTCCCTTTGAGGCATATGAAATGTATGTGTCTCTAGTATCCATCGATCAACCAAATAATAAATGAGTAAACTATTAATAGGTATATACTCAGACATTCTCAACACATAGAACATGGAATGACACAAATACGGTATGATAGGCTCTGGTGGTCTCTTGTGGTGAAAGTGATGATCCCTATGGACTTTTAGTATATGATCATCACCACTATCCCAAAAATATTGTGATATATGCTCACTTTGTGCGATAAGAAAAAATGGAACCTCAGGGCCTGGATGTAGCTAAATGGATTCCATCTATGTAAATGAAATAAATAAACATATAAATATATTATATAATATATATGTTTAGTGGAAAAAATAAGATAATATAAATTCTTCATCTGGTAAACCTTTATACATGGAAAGTAAACAATTGTAATAATCATCCCATAGTAAGAAAAATTAATTATGGTGTGATGATGAACCCTCCATGTTATCATTATGAGGATACTATCTATGATCATGTCCCTCTTCCCTACATGTGCTACATCATTGATGCATCCCATTCTCCTGAGGCCTATCCATTTCGTTTCTCATTCATGTGGATATCAGTTTAACTTTTCTATGCAACCATGATAGATTCAGAACAGAAATTGAAAGATGCAGAGGGACATTTAATATTAAAACATATCTAATTGGGATCCACTCTAAAATATAGAATTTATGAAATGTATTGAGTCAATACACTGGATCGACATAACTCTCCCACAAGAGGTGAATGTGATAACGTGCTATAAGTACATGTGAACAAGGAAACTTGTATGCTTTGAAGAAACCACATTCATATGTCTGGTTATCAAGAACATTGGTCACCACCCGACCTTCATAAACCTATTCAACTTAAAACGAACTTCCCATCCTATAAAATTGGTGCACTTGATATGATGTGGCACAGGTTTGATTAACCACAATCTCCTTTTTAAAAATTTTCAAGTATCGATGACCCTACAATAATTCTTTCTTGACTCTTCTATTTTATCAAAAAAGTATTTGATGCATCTATAAAATATCTGAGAAACAATACCCATGATTGGTAATTTTAGAATCCCTTGAAGTCCTTTTTAATGCATTAAACAATTTTTATAGTCATGTTCCCATTTCTATTTCGTTCATCAAATTCCAACGACCATTTTTTATATGGGATGCACATTATGTACTTGTATACATCCTCATTCACTCTTCTTATTTTTTATAGTCTTTGAAGGAAAACTTTCTACCTTGGTTCATATTCTATAAATATATGTGAGAAACATTTAAAAAGTTCACATTAAAATAAAATATGTGTACTAAAAAATGATCAGAAAATGTGATCCAATACCTAATTTGATGATTTATTTTTTTCACATTGTCATCGTGAAATTGTGTTCGTACATTGCTAGAATTATGTCTCAAAAAATATTGAGTGTAGGCATATGGGGGTAACCAACCATCATCCTTGATATTCAATAATTCTTTGATATCATGATGAAGATCTAAAATAGGGAATATACCATTCTTATCAGTGACATGAACACTCAGAAAATATAGAAACTAACTCCAAAAGTCTAGATTATATTTCTCTACTATTGTAAATTTCAGTGGAATGAGACTTATATTTCCATCCTGAGTGAAAGAAATCAAGAGAAATCAATTATAATTTACATATAGAAATTTTCCATCCACTTGTATTGATTTTTTTCAGTGTTATAATGATGCAATACATAGAAGGAATGCCCAAAATATCCAACAAAATTGGACATTTTCTGCAGAGATGTGATTTTTCACCACATGCTCCACTATTTCAAATTGATAAATAGTCTGACCATTTTGAACCAATCACTTGATCCAATAAGGAAACACCTGAAATTATATTTCCCAATCACCATAAGCCTTATCAATATCTTTCTTCTTTGCAAGACATGCCTTTGTGTATGAGATTTTATATCCATACTCACTCTCCATGTGTTCTTGTATTAACTCTACCTAAACATCATGATTAACTCTGATCATACCAATAATAATAGAGCATATGAATATTGAGTTGAATTGTACATGTTTTTGAGTCAACCTTTGATTAAAACAATTGTTTGTTCCTGATTTTTTTTTAAAATTTCCACTAAGTTGAATTTCTGACAAGGGTAGAGAACAATCACATATTGCATGTGTCACCAAAATGTTGACATTTTATAGAAAATATCCATCTCATAGACTCATCCATGAGATAAATACAATGCCTCTTCACATGGTACTACTTTATAACTATCTGTAATGCCTATTTTATCTCAAATTGTCTTCTAACAAACAATTTATCTTCATTCATTCCAACATTGTTTTGTTGTAAAATACTAGAGAACTCGGTTATTGGTGTCACTATGTTCCAATAAAACTCAGGATCCACTGGTGTAATATACTGTGTGGTTTGTACCGGTCACACATGTTGTACTTATAAATCATAATGTAGAATCATATCATCTTCTCTTTTAGTACTTACTTATCCTCCAAGTGATCATCATAGGCATCATTGATCGAACCCATATTTGGATAAGCTAAAAAAAACATCGTAAGAACATCTATATGTACTTTCATCTAAAATTCTTTCTTTGCTCTACATTTATTTTCTTCACCCAATCCACCTTGAATAACCAGCTTAGATGTAAACATATACCCCTCAGTAAATTTATCATCGTCTGATATGTTTTGTTCAATTTGAGTGGTATCTTCAATTATATTAACATAAATACACAATTACATCACACTAAGCCTTCCATGCTCTTGGTATGTACCATAAACAAGCCTAAAATATTCATCATCGACCAAATGATACAACATGTAATATAAATTATCATGAGTTTAAGGAAATGTATAAATAACAGATGATATGCATTGATTCCCAGTAAGCTTCAATCGATCCTGAATTTTACTGTTAATTGCGTTCATCATATCACATATAGTAAGATTTACTAATCTTACAGGACCAAAAATATAAGATTTCCCATTCTCATCGTCAACTATTTCACCTCCATGATATAAAAATGGATGTAGTTGTTTGTTCATATTTCTGAAACTGTTATTAGAAATTAAATTTCATGTTAAATATATACACCGACATTTCTTCAGATAAATCTTAATCAATCAAACTTTAAATGTTATTATTTAGATTATAATTCCTCTAAGAACATAAAAAAATAACAGCGACAATAGGCAACGATGATTTAGTAGAGAACAGTTTATTAATAATGAAATAGTAAACAATAATATTTTATTTACAATGTAATATTATATTAAAATATATACATAAGTTTATTTTTTAAAATAAAATAATATATATATATATATTATACAATTTAAATTTACAAAAAAGTTAATTTCACCAAATTAAAATATTAACTTAAAATTAACTTACTAATTAATATATATTTTTTACAATACAATATTATATTAATTACAAAATTACTAATTAACCAAAAATATATTTTATACAATGCAATAATATATGTATTAATTACGATACAATGATATAATAATAATATATTATTTGATTATTATAATAATATATTAATCTATATTACAATAATAAATACAAAGTAATATTATATTATATATCATACACTATAATAATATATTAATTTCAAAACCACTAATTAATTTACTAATATATTTTATATAATTATATATATATATAAACACATGCATAATATAATGAAATAATTCATAAAAAAATATTCATGAAATATATATATATATATATATATATATACATTATAAAACATAATAATGAACAAATGAAGGTTAATTAAAAACAAAAAAATTACAGATTAATATTTATATTAAATTAAATTTTTATTTTTATTTAAATAATAATAATTTATCATCAAATATCAAATTGAATTAATTGATTTAATGTTTTTATTAATTTAAATTAAATACAAAACAATTAATTTCTCTAACATAAATTATAAAATTACAATTAACTCACTATTTAATATTTTTTTACAATATAATAATATCTTAATTACGAAATATATAATTAACTAAGACATAATATATTTTATACAATTTCATAACATACATATTAATTATTATAATAAATTAATATATATAGTATCCAATACAATAAATATTTTAACTAAAAATCACTAATTAATTTAGTAATGTATTTTATATAAATAAACAAAATATATATCCCAAAAAATGAAATAATTATTTTATAATAAAAATACTACAATGTTATACAATTGTCAACTAAATATTATAACACATTAACTAAAATTTTCAAAAACTAATATAACAATTATAAAAAATATTATTTCAATAAAATGCACAAAATATTAAATTAAATTTTAAAACATACCTATTGGATTTGTAGTCTATGTGAAAGGAGAAAATGACACCACGAATGGAGCTTCTTGAAAGGAGTGAAGGGGCACCGTGAATGGAGATTCACGAAAGGAGAAAACATGCATAGTGATTGGAGATTCATGGTATCATGAATGGAATACGAGGGAGGGGTTCGTGATGAGGTAACCCTTGCACCACTGCAGGTAACATTCGTAGCAGGGGGTATTGCTGAACGGGTTGTGTAAAATGGATTCAAAGAACAAGATCTACACTTCGTCGGGAAGTGGGATATTGATTCGACCAGAACATCAACAATCCATGTTTGTGGGTTGTGTAAAATGGTTTTAGAAAACCATATTTATGCTTCACCGTGACTGAGATCTTGATTCAAGAGTGCTGAAAGGGAACTATGATTTCAAGATGAGAGAAGAGGAGTATTTCATAGAGAGGAAGACAACATGAAACAGGGGTATGAGCGACTTCAAGAGACACTATCTAGGTTTATCATTTTTAAAAATTTCATTAGAAGGGTATTTCTCACAGATCTCCTTCTTGTTAGTATTTTTTATAAAGGCTCCAAATCAGAATGCACCTTCCGTTGAATAGCTTCATTGAAGGCTCTTTTCAGGAAAGTGCCACCTTTGAAAAAAATAGAAGAAGGCACTTTTTAACATAGCACCTTCCAAAGAGAACATTCAAAGAAGGCACATATTTGACAAGCACCTTCCAAATAAAAATTTATGGGAAGGTGCTTTCAGAGAAGGTGATTTCTATCTAAAGAAAATCGAAATAAGGAATCCTTATATTGGGAAATTGTTTCCCTTCTTCTTCATTTAGATAATATATTTTTATATTATTATTATATATGTAAAAAAACTACAAGATCATGGATGAACCATGTGGAGATTCACTTGAATAAAGATGATGACTCAACCAAGCAATATGAAGCATATTCTTCTAGGTTAAAATCCATCTAGTGATAAATATGAACCTAGCACATGAGTTTGAATATCCACCAATATCGATGAATTGGAAAATTAAAATTATGATAGTGTTTTCAAAAAAAAATCATTTGATAGACAATGGTTTCCCCTTTATTATTCAAGTGATGTGGACATAGCTAGAATCATGGTAGGTGGTTTGTGGGAAAACCCCACCAAACCTCTAGCGGGAGAAGGCAGTAGGAGGGGGGAGACACAACCTATAAAAGGGGATCTCCCCTAACATTTTCATCATCAAAAAATTCACTGATATTCTCACCACAGGTTTATTTTAAGTGGTATTTTTTGAGGTAGTTTTAACACTTATTCAAGAGAGATAATTACGAGTGTTTTTTTGTCTATAATAGTAAGGAGGTATGTACCCACTTTTACCCATAGTGGTCATATTTTCCTATGATTTTTTTAACCCTTTCATTTTGAGGGGGGTTCTCAATGTTACATCTGGTGTCCATTAATTTTCACATTTTCACTTTATTTTATCTTATTATTATCACTAACCCGGTGGTATAATCATTTTTAGTCTCAAAAAGTGGTATTAGAGCAAGTTTTTGGCCCGGTGTTGTTTAGTTTTTTGGGTACTAATAATTTTCATTAATTTGAGTATGATATATGATTGCAAATTTGGTTGATATATCACATCAGAAAAAAATTTACTAAGATTATTAAATACACCATTTTGAAATAGTGTAGGTTCAAGGCTAAAAGGGTGTCCAGATGGTGGTAAAATTCAAGATCGAGAAATTCAACAGGAATATTTTTTCATTGTGGAAAATAAATATGTAGGCAGTACTACAGAATGACAATTACCTAATGGAAGTTGTTGAAAAATAGGCGGGTGTGATGGAGAAGAAATGGAATGACATAGATGGGAATGATATTGCCAATGTCCATTTGGATTTGACAGATGGGGTCCTATCAATAATTTTAAAGAAAAATATTGTGAAGGAAATATGAGATACTCTGATGAATCTATACGAGGCCAAGTCCCAGAAAAAAATATTTCCTGAAGAGAAAATTGTACACTCTTCTAATGTAAAAGTCATCATTGGTGACCGACCAAATCAAAAACCTCAATACCTTGTTATCCTAGATAACATTGTTGGGCTATAAAATTTTGGATACTGAACGTACAGAGATTATGCTCTAGTGTTTTCCAGATTTGTATGACTAAATCATCTTCAACCTCACCAACAATATCCTAACAAATATGCTAACCTTTAATGATGTTTCATCCACAGTTCTTGTAGAATAAAGTTGACATAAGAACAAGGAGGAAAAATAGGAAACTTCACACCAAACAAAGGCACTGTCAATGGAGAGATGAAGGATGTGGGAGTGTGGTTCTAGTGGTATCCAAAATCAAGGAAGGTCAAAATGAAGGAGTAAGAAGAAGAATGTAACATATTTCAATTATGGAAAGATGGGTCATGTTAATAAGGATTTTTTTAATAATAAAATCAATGAAAATAACTCTAAGGGGAATGTGGTGGGTACTTCTTCAAATGGAGAAATTCTTGTTAATGAAGCAGTGACGACCACTGGAGGCAAGAAGCATCTCAACGATGCATTGATAATTGACTCAGGAGAAACATGACACATGATATCTCAATGAGAACAGTTTGATCAGTATGAAACCACCCAAAAGGAATTATGTACATGATGAATGATCAAACATTTAAGATTATTGGAGTCAATAGAATCAAACTAAAGATGAAAGATGGAATAGTACGGACCATCCAAGGAGTATGAAATGTGAAGGTCTTGAAGAAGAACATATTGTATTTGGGAAAATTTGATGACATCATATGTAAGACTTGAACTGATAATGGAGTGATGAGAATTTTTAAGGGTATTTTGGTGGTAATTAAGGAAAAGAATGTCTATAAGAACTTATACATCCTTATGGGTAAAACATACCAGGAGGAAGAGATATTTGTCGCATAAACTACCTCTATGGAAGAATTGACGAAATTATGGCATTGGAAGCTTGACCATATCTTAGAGAAATGCCTAAAGATTATTTTAGATCAAAAGTTTCTGCTTGATCTTGCAAAGGTATCTTTACCATTTTGTGACCATTATGTTTTGAGAAAGAAACATAGGTTATAGTTTGGGACATTAAGAATAAGAAGCAATGAGATATTAGAGTTGATCTATTCTTATGTTTGGAAAGCACAAGTTATATCCCTATGAGGAGTAGGGTATTTTGTATCATTCATTGATGATAATTCCAGTAGATTTTGAGTGTACCCAGTCAATATAAAAGTGGGTGTTTTTAAAGCCTTTAAAACATTCAAAGCATGTAATGAGCTTGAGTATTGAAAGAAGATAAAGTGTATGAGGATTGAAAATGGTAGAGAATACACAAGCGAGGTGTTTGATACTTTTTTTCAATAGGAAGTCATTAAGAGACAGTTCATGGTAGAATACACCCCTCAATAGATTGGAGTGGTAGATAATATGAACATAACCCTATTGGATAGAACAAGGGAAATGATGAAGAATGTAGGAATTACAAAAAAAATTAGGTAGAAGCAATGAATATCGCCTGTTATGTGATCAACAAATCTCCTTAAATGGCGATTTATCTAAAGATACCAATGGATATGTGGACTGGTAAACTTGCTGACTATTCTCAGTTATATACCATTTAATGTCTTACATATTCATTATTTAATGACTAGGAAAGATTGAAGTTGGATTCAATATTCAGGAAATGTATCTTCTTGAGGTATACTGATGGTGTGAAGGGGTATCATTTGTGGGACCCCACTTCCCACAAACTTATCATCAGAAGAGATGTCATTTTTTTAGAATACAAGGTTAAAATGATGATTATTCAAGGCATGAAGGAGTAGAATATAGAAACTAAAACATTCAAAGTAGAGGAAAAATTCAAGGAAAAACTAATTTCCTATAAGGCATTACCAGAGCATGAAGATCATGTACTGGTTGAGTCTGGACCATGACGATCAACTTGGGCGAAAAGAGCACCAGTATGGAACTCAGACTATTTCATTGAGAGCAATTGTGTACTTATTATTGATAGAGGATTTAGATCCATCTTCTTTTGTGGAGGTGGGCTAGAGTCTAGATGTATCCTCATGGAAGGTAGAGATGTAGGAGGAACTTGAATCCCTCCACAAGAACAAGACTTGAGATTTTGTTCCATTACCTCATAGAATGAATGCTACTGAAAAAACATGGGTCTTTAAGATCAAGTAGGATGGAAAGGTCTGGGTGGAAATATATCGTGCAAGAATGATGGTTAAAGGATATGTTTAGAAGGAAGGTATTGATTTCAATGAAATATTTTCTTCTGTTATTAGACTAATGACTTTTCAGATAGTTATGGGGATGTGTGATACGTACAGTTTACATCTAGATCACCTAGATTTGAAGAATTATTTTCTCCACGGTGATTGTGATGAAGAGATCTATATGCTCCAATTAGAAGGTTTTTTAGAAGAATAAAAATAGAAGTTGGTTTATACGTTGAACACATCTATACATGGTCTCAAACAGGCACCGATGTGTTGGTACATGGTATTTGAGTTTTATATCATGATCCTTGGATACAACAGATTTATTTAGATCCTTTTTCATATTTTAGGGGTTCATATGGTAATGATTTCATCATTATTTTGTTTTCTGTGGATGACATGTTCATTACAGGCCCAAAAAAATATCAGATCTAGGATATAAAGTCACATTTAGATAGGGAGTTTGATATGGTGGACTTGGAACCATCAAACAAGATTCTTGGGATATAGATTTACTAAGACAAAAATAATGGGAAGATTTTACTATCATAGAAGAATTTCTTATGTAATGTCTTGAAATTCCTCAACAAGAAAGACTATAAAAAAATATCTACCCCTCTTCCCATTAATTTCAAGTTATCCTTTACAATGAGTCCTATAAGTGAAGTAGAGAGGATAGATATGTCTCAAGTACTGTTTGCATTTGTAGTGGGTATTCTAATGTTTTATATGGTTTGTACTAGACTAGAAATTGCACATGCAGTGGAATTAGTTATTCGGTACATGGAAAATCCAGGATGGGAGCATTGGATCATAACAAAGAGGATCATGAGATACGTCAAGGGGACCTCATATGACGAATTATGTTATGGAGGATGAAATTTCACTATCATAGGCTATAATGATTCAGATTTTGTAGGTGATTCTGACTAGAGGAAATCCACTATAGGTTATGTGTTTACTCTTAAAGGAGGATCTATGAGTAGGATTTACAAGTTATAGTCCATTGTGACTTTATCCACGATAGAGGAGGAGTACATGGTAGCTACACGTGATTCCAAAGTGGCGATTTGAATGAAATGATTTTTGAAGGAGATCGAGCATAGAAATGATTAGATTCCATTATTTTGTTTCAATCATAGTGCATTTCAAATTGTAAGTAATTTATATTTTTATTATAGGATGAATCACATTGGGGTAAAATATCATTTTTTTGAGATGTGGTGAAGGAAGGCAGTGTGGAAATACATATAATTCACACTAAATAAAATCTAAAAAATTTCCTAATGAAGGTGATTAACTCTAATAAGTTCAAATGGTGTAGATACTCGAGTGAACACATAGAGACTTGAGTAACATGATTTGGCAGATAGAAAGGATGTGTTGAGATGTGATTGGTTCACCATAAAATCTCCTTGTGGGAG
The DNA here is from genome assembly GCA_963277665.1 of Viscum album. Taxonomy (NCBI): domain Eukaryota; kingdom Viridiplantae; phylum Streptophyta; class Magnoliopsida; order Santalales; family Viscaceae; genus Viscum; species Viscum album. Next base: position 1,375,680,972 of record OY728152.1, on the reverse strand, counting down.
ATGTTTTGGAAGAAATTTTGTTTGACAGACAGTGGCTACCCCCTTTCTTTGTCAAGGGAGGTAGGAATGGTTGGAAACTAGGTAAGTGGTTAGTGGCTAAGCCCAATAAGACACCAATGGGAGAAGGCATCAGAAGTGGGGAGATACATCCTATAAAAGGGGATATCCCCCAACGTTTTTATCATCAACATCCTCAATGATCTTCTCAATATCGGTTCATTTTGAGTGGTATTTTTTGAGGCAATTTCCCCACTTATTCAAGATTTATATTTATAATTATTTTTTCCTTGAAATAAAGAGGATGTGTTTACCCACTTTTACCCATAGCGATCCTTCTATTTGCCTGTGGGTTTTTACCACTTTCATTTTGAGGGGTTTTTTCACATAACATCTGGTGTCCATAAATTTCTGCATTTTGAACTTTATTTTATTTTGTGATTATCACTACACTAGTGGTCCAATAATTTTCAGTCTCAATAGATATTTCATCCAATATTTTCAAAAAATAATATCATTTTGTTGCTAATATCGATTACTTTTTTTGGATTTCAAATCTATCCAACAAAGAATATGAACTATAGAAATTGACTGTAGATGCTCATAGAAAAACTCATAATCTGGCCGAGCTCAATGGGGGAGATAGTATCGAACCACATCTTGTTTGTTGTTTATAATCAATGAATAATCAACAAAGATTGTAGAAAGAATAAGAATATTTATTGAGAATAAAAAGGGCCAATATCTCCACCGTCTTCAAGATCTCGATTCGATCCAACCTTTTGTTGTCAAATCTAGGTGAAGAAGCTTCAATGTCGAGATCTTGGATATAATTCACCAAAACTGAATAATATGTTTTGTGTTTTTTAAGAATTCTGAGGTTAGTTATGTTTGAATTAAGGATGATCAAGAGTCATTTCTCTTGTTTTTTTTCACAGGTCCAATTTTTGTGTGTAGAGGGGGGAGGTTGAGTTCCCAAATGCTTCAACTATAGTTATGATATCTCGTGTCCATGTAGTTCTCAATGTAATCCCCCACTTGATTTTGAAGCTGAACAAGTTACACTAAGAAAAAAATTTCATTGGATGTCATTTTGATTAGGAAATTAATGGGTCCACTTTATGAGTTGTTTGAGAGTTATAAAGAAACTTGGGGAGACTGAAACATAGTCACACAAAAATTAATTTTAGATGAGAGAAATTAAATGAAGTTAACTTAAGTTATTATTTTTTCTATGTCAGTGGTAGGAGTATGTTGAATAGTTTTTTCTAAGTATACAGTGCTTTGACAAAAGGATTGGAAAATTACACTCTTATTTGGTAGTCACCAAATGAGGTGTTTAATTTTAGTCAGTGAGCTGATTGAAATATAAATGGATTCTCATAGAGGAGGAGATAAAAATTATAGAATTATGGACAACGAATAACAGGACCTTGCATAATTTTTCTAGAGTGGAGAAACAGGAGAGGGAAACAAAGTATCTTCTACAGATCTAATACTACCTCCAATACAGATGAATATCAAAGGCTTTATACACTTCATGAACATGAGCTATAAGGACCTAACCTTATATATTACATATTCTAGTGAATTTTGACTATAATTAACTTTCTTTGATTCCAAAATATATTTTAGGTTTAATGTTTTATATAATTAGGTAATACTCTTACATAGTGAATCCATACATTAAAATTTTAAACTTCTATATAATATTCATTTTTCCTATAATAGAAAATTCTTTAAATTAAAACATGACAAAATTCAGTTTCTCTTCTTCCTTTATCTTAATCATTCTTAAACCGTGTTATTTTTTTTAAAAACCTGGGATGAGAAAAAAATCATAGTAAGGGAAATAAAAAGAAGGAAATAAATCATTAGTCCATGAATAATTACAAACACATGAATTAATTTCCATAAATATATAATCTTCACCCTTAAAAGTAACATATACTTACTTTGTGAAAGCATGATATTTTCATAAAACATAGAAAGAATAAATAAACCATTTAGGTAAATTAGGGAATAATCTTTTTATCATAATTACTTATGATTTAACCCTCATAACTTATATATTATTTTTAACTCCCAAGGCTTCCATAAAATAACCCTTACAATTATACTTAGATGTAACTATCACAACTACACTTGGAATGACCATCACAGTCGACTTCCAACATATCTAATTCATTAGAGGGATATCATAGAACAACCCATATTTGGTTTATAATGGAACCACCTATCATCATAAACAATGTAAAAAAACCATAATATAATCATTTAACAAGAAAACTTGCATAAAAAATAGTCTTTGAAAAAAATCACTTATTTTAAAGAAATATTGCACACATACAAAGGAAAAAACTTTCATTGAAAATAATAATGTAATATAGTAAGAAATTTCTTTAAAACATTAAGGAATCATGAAAACTAGAAAATCCTCTCATTTCATAAAAAAATAATCTTTTTAAATTTAGTAAAAAGAGACATTAACATGGAAATTTAAAGGAAAGTCCCTTACATAAAACATTAAAAAGATTTTTTTTTGAAAATATTTGAGAGAAATTTGAAAATTTCCTTTTAAAAAAAATCTATTCCATATAAATAAATTCATAAAAATCATTTTAAAAACATTAACATTAAATATAAATATTTATAAAATAAATCTTTAAAACATTTAAAAATGGGTTTTTTAGTTAAAGAGTCCCTTACCTTATATTTGAATGCGTTCCACACTTAAACATAACATATTGGATAATCAAATTAGATTCATTAATCACTTAATTAAGAACATATTCTATATATATTTTATTTAATATAATTTTATTAAGTTATTTTATGGTTATTCTGATGAGTTATAAAGGTGAATTTCACCATTATGGGAGCTTTTGTTTCACAGTTCCATGGTTGGTAACTTGTGTATATTTAGGGATGTTCTTGTCAAACATGATCAGTACTCTAGAAGTGATATTATATGGTATTAATGAACCTACATAATTTAATATGGTCCCATATATCATTTTTCTTTCCAATATGAGTGTGAATAATTTAATAAAACTTTAATGATAATTGTTCAGTTTATTATGGTGGTTTTCCCGATCATCAAAAACTAGTTTTGTTTTGTTTAATATTAAGGAAATATACTAATTCTAGAATGTGAGAACATATCTAATATATATATTTTGGTAATTTTAAACAATTATAAATGAATTTTAAACTTTCCATGAATGTGTTAAAGGGAAATGAAAACTCATCACCCATGAAGGCATTGGATCGACATACCATAGACGATGTTTTCATTTTTAAGAATAAAAGGTGAAGAGAAAATATTTTTTGATGGATATTACATTTACATAATAAAATTATATTATAAATATGATACTGTATTTATCATGAAAATTTGGATATGGGGTGAGGATAAGGTAGTAGAGAGAAATAATTTAAAAGAGAAGAAGGAGGAATGTACCTCTTGAATATCATCTCATTGAGAACCTATTTAAGTGACTTGGAATTGGTATTTTGGTGAGATAAACAACACTAGAATATGTATAGGGATGAGGACAATATAATTTGGCAAAATATTATTGAGATAAAAGTCTCAAGGTGGTGAAGATAAGGAAGGAGTGCACTTTTATAATTGTGATGAAGGTCATTTTAGGAATTTTGTAAAATATTAAAATATAATAAGGATATTTTTGGGCCAAAGAATTAAAAATGGAATATAAAGGATAGTGGGTGAAATTTTAAACTATATATTACCCCATTTGTATTAATTCATATTTATATTATTTTAAAATAATTTAATTAAATATTATATTCTTGAAAAATCATTATTGTTAAATTTAATACTATTCGTTACTATGAATTTAAAAACATAAAAAAGTTTAAAATTAAAACCAACTATTTTATTATATCAGATACATGTCATAGTTATCTATAGAATTCATGGATCATCTTAATTATCTAAAATTATATTTATTTTAATATTTTTAATATCATTTATTTGATTTTCCCATTAATTTAATAATTACTGCATCATCATTATGAAGGAATTTAAGGTATTTATTTTTTTTCCTAAAAAATAAAAAAAAACCATGAAGAAGAAAAATATTTTATATTTCTAGATACTATTTATATTCAAATATCTCTTCTGGAAAACTATATATTAAAATGTTATACTAATTAAAAACCATAGTGTGAAGAGTATGACTTTCTTTTAAATAAAATATTATAAGGGACTTAATGCCAAAAACGTGAATTCCTAATGGTCCCAAATTCAAAAAAATTATGATTATGGTCGAAAATTAATTATATATTAACATTTAGACAATATTTTTGGTTCATTTAATAGTTCTTATAATTTTAATTAAAATTATTTTATTGATTTTTTCTTTTGCTTGCACAAACACTACATCAGTGTTTCATAATAATTAATGGCAACTATTTAATTTAAAAAAATTAAAAATAAATTAATAACATAAAAATAAATAAATAAGTCTCAATGTAATCTTTTATATTCATTCATTATGTATATTTACTCATATCCATTTCAAGACAACTTCTTTAATTTGTTAATTTGACTGTTCTTCCCTTGCACAAGCATTGTACATGAATTTGGATAAGATTCATGTTATATAACTATAAAATTATAAAATATTAATAAAAATCACCAAAATACATAATATTTAACAAATAATTTATTCAAAGACTTATTAGGACTCAATTATTATCTATAAGACACCAAATTTGACTTTTCTAATGTTGTGTAGTTACAGCGTCAACGCTGAAAATAATATTAATATTTATAATGAAATAAATTATAATTTACATGTTATGAATTATTTTTGTACAATATTTATATTATAATATCATAATTTATTAATTATATAAGTTTAATAAATTTGAAACCATAATTATATCATGATAATATCTCAAAAGATACTGTATTTTATAAAAAAACTGTCTTTTTTACTATTCACAAAAAAAATTACTTTTTCAGAAAATTCTAAATATTTTCACCATAGAATAATTTTGATATGATGATTCTAAAAACGAAATTAGTTTTTTCAAATTAAATATATATAATTTTAAAATTAATCTTTTAAATATAACCATATAATAAATTTGTTTATTAAAACTATTTATTTTAAGAATTATTAAAAACTTTATAATGAATTTAACTATTTAATTCATGAATAATAATAAATATGAAAAAAAATTATTCTATTAGTACGTGAGTTGTTACATTCCCCCCTGGAAACTTCAAGTTAAAAATTTATTCACTTATTAAACAAATGAGGATACCTTTCCCTCATAGCATTTCTAGATTCTCATATTGCTTCTTCAATCATACAGTTTCTCCATAAAAACTTAACATAGTGAATTACCTTGTTCTATAATACTTTCTTTCTTTGGATAAGAATCTGGTTCCTCTTTTAACTAAACTACTTCAGGGATCAAAACATGAGTTGACTCTGGAACATACTTTCTTAACATCAAAACATGAAATACATTGTGTTCCTTGGAAAAACTCAGAGGCAAGGATAATCGGTAGGAAAATAGTCCAAATTTCTCTAGGATTTAATATGGTTAAACAAACATTGTACTTAACTTTCTGTTTATACCAAAATTCATAACACTATTCCATGGATATGTTTTAAGAAAGACATGATCACTAACCTTGAATAAAATATCTTTACTCCCATTATCTGTATAACGTTTTTACCTACTCTGAGATGTCCTCATATGTTGCTGAATCATTTTTCCTTATCAATCATTTCCTTTGTTAATTATAGTCCCATCAACTTTCTTTCACATACTTTATCCCAAAATGATGGAGTTTGACACCACTTTTTGTATAATGCCTCAAACTGTATCATCTGTATACTGGAATGAAAACTATTATTATAAGAAAACTCAACTAAAGAAATATGTTTATCTCTAATTCCCTAATAATAAATTGAACAAGATAGAAGAATTTCCTCAAAAGTATGAATTTTTCACTTAGTATATCCATCAAATTGAGGATGAAAAGTAGTGCTAAAATTTAATTCTGTTCCCAATGACTTCTGAAGGCCTTTCCAAAAGTTTTAAGTGAACCTAGGATCACATTCATATACGATGGAGATATTAAGACCATATAACCTGACTATCTCTTTAACATACTCTAAGCTATCCTCATTTGTTGAGGAATCATTTCTACCTTCTTAACCATTTCCTCTATTAATTCTAGTCCCATCAACTTTATTTCACATACTTTATCCCAAAATTCTTGAGTTCGACACCACTTTCTATATAATTCCTCAGAATGTATCATCTGTATAGTGGAATAAAAAATATTATTATAATAAAACTCAACTAAAAAATATTTTGATCCATAATTCCCTAAAAATCAATTGAATAATCTTGAATAATTTCCTCCAAAGTATGAATTTTTCACTCGGTCTGTCCATCAAATTGAGGATGAAAAGTAGTACTAAAATTTAATTCAGTTTCCAATGACTTCTCAAGGCCTTTAAAAAATTTGTAAGTGAACCTAGGATCATGTTCATATACAATATAGAGATTAAAACCATGTAACCTATCTATCTATTTAACATAGAATCGGGAAATATGATCTAAATAGAGGGTATCTTGAATAGGAAGTAAATGTGCAGTTTTAGTCAGTCAATCAACAATAACCCAAATCACATTGTTAACTCGAACAGTCTTTGGTAGTCCCACAATGAAATAAAAGGATATATTTTCCCATCTCCACTCTGGAATTGGGGAAGAATTAATTATCCCCTTTGGTAACTTTTATTCTTCTTTTTACTATTGAAAAGGCAAACATTTCATGGTGAAGTTAGCAGTATCTCTCTTCATTCAATCCCACCAGTAATAATTCCAAAGGTATCTTTACATGTTAGCACTAATAGGATGAACATAAAATGTAGATCTATGTGCTTCACTTAAAAATTATTTCTTCTATTAAGATTCACAAGTCACACATAAACTCTTTCTAAATCTCAAGACACAATATTTATCTACATTAAATTTAGGAAACCTACCTATCATAACTAATCCTACCTTTTTCTGTAACTAACAATATTCATTTCAAGGTTACCAAATTCTTTCTAATAGAGATGATTACACTAATACCTAAAACAAAACAGAGTAATTTTCTACACCCACAACTTCCAAACCAAAATTCATAAAATCAATAAACAAAGGGTCATGTTTTACACATAACATTGTTAATGTGGCATTAATTTTTCGACTCAAAGAATCATCCACACTATTTGTTTTTTTATGATGGTAGTGAATCATGAAATCATAATCCTTAATCATTTATAGACATCTTTTTTTCCTCATGTTCAATTCATTATGAGTAAATATATTATTTAAAATTTTATTATTAGTATATATTTCACACTTGGATCCATATAAATGATGTCTTTAAGTTTTTAACACTAGTAGAAACTAGATATATCCCCAGGATCTATACTCATGGTTTAGAGAAACTATGGGTATAGATATTCTTCCTGAATCTATACCCATGGTTTGAAAAAACAGTTAGTATATGTTGAGTTGTACCAATATTTTTTTAGAAAACTATGGGTATATCCCCTTAAATTGACATCCTTTCTTGGAATCCCCATCCTCTCCACATTATAATCCCTAATTCTCTCCTCTCCCACCAGCCTTTACATCCCCCACGCTCCTTAGGAGACCTTGGCATCCCTCTCCCCTCCTCAGGTGACATTTCACCCATCATCCAGGTGTTCTTCCACCATTTCTTGAATTTTTTTATTGCGATATTTGAGAGGTAATATTTCCTTCCATTTAATTTTTTCTTTGGTCTTCTCCACCATTCTCCCCTAATTCAAGGTTTTTTATTGCAATATTTTTTTATATTATATTAGTGATTTCTGAATCCACCTTCTCTTCTACTGGCTGTTATTTTCATTTTTATCTATGCATGAAATTCTACTAGAGAATTTTTGAATCAATTATATCATTGAATTTTTAAATTTATAGTCTAATATATATCAAATATAGTCTATTAAATTGTTAAAAGTACTATTTTAATTATAATTAATTTATTTTTGAAACTATACTATGGATTCTTATGAATTTAAATTAAATTTAAGATTCTTTTAGTATTATATTCTAGGGATTTAGATTTTTTTAGTTTTGGTAATCATATTTATGTTAACTACATGGTTAATTTTTATTTTTATTATCCTAGATTTATAGGATTTAATTGTTGAAATTTAATTTGTTATATCATGAGCCATGGTTAAACTATTTATTGGATTGTTTTAACACAAAAAGAAATAAGTGTATGATGATGTACATGATTATAATATTATATTTAAATATGGAATATTGATTCATCTATGAAATAATGTATGGGTTTTGAAAAGTGGGATGGAATTGATTAATTATTTAGTCTTGATGGATCTTCCCCAAATTAAATACTTCTTAAATTCAAATTGAACATCATGTAAAATCTACTTTACTCATTTTTGAATAATATAAGTTATATTAAAATTAAATAAAATCATTTCATGACTAAATGTTATCCTCAAGTATGTTTTCAAATGATAATACGCCTTTAAATAAGAAATACACATTTTTATGTTAGTATTCCTTAGTTGTTAACTATTGAAATACATGAATCTTGTTTCGATTTCTCTGAGTATGCCTTGTATTTTTATTATAATTTGTCTTATTATGTGTTTGTATGTATAATAGAGTATTCTATAATGATCACTTAGATCATGCATTACATTCAATTTGGTTTCCTATTACTGTTCTTTAATTTCCTCTAAACTATAATTTTAATTTGTATTTGAATTTGGATATCATTGTAATCATGGTTTACAATATTGGTTAGTAAATATATTTTTTTCTCCTACAATATAATGGTTATAATATGGATGTTTCATAATGATAAAATTTGAACTGAGTTTCAAAATAATTTAGAATTTTTTTATAATTTTTATTTAAAAATTATTCAGATAGAGGTCGTATAGAGTTTCCATGTTATAATTATGTTAGTAGACCATAGTTAATCCAGGAAGAAGTTAGCTACCATATAATGAAAGTTTGATATCATAAAAAATATTATGATTGGTATCATAATGGATAGATAATACAATCTTCTATTATTCATGAATGAAAAGAAAGAAGTGGTATAGAGAATTTTATATTTGATCAGTTTCCATTTGTGCGTCATCATGAGAGAGATAGTATGCTAGAGCAATAAGGGAATACATTTATAGAATTTATAATACCTCTATTGATTATGTTCTAACATTTTAAAAGGACTTACTTCCAAATGGTGTAGATATTCCCTCAAATAATTATTAGGAATGGAAGTTAATTAAGCATACCATATTTTCTATTAACAAAATTCATGATTGTATGAAATGTTACAGTTTATTTTGGGAGGAAACAACTAACCTTAATTACTGCAAAGAATATGGTAAATCTCGATGAATGGAAAATGTAGATGGAACACCATCTTGTGTGGCATAAAAAATTCATGTGGCACTTTCCACTAATTTTCAAGCTTCAGAATCTATTCATGCATGTAGAAATATCATCTAATATGTGATGTCATGAAGATGAGATAATTAAAAGTAATGATGAGTTGTTTCATATTGAATATGGATTATCATGGAAGGAATTTGATGTACAACATACCGATTTTTCATTTTAGGTGTGTAATGTCAGGTTGGGTCTATCCTATTATGGTTTTAATCTTTTTGGTCATATGCTTACTACTCAAAACATGTGAATAGTTTTTATTCATGTTTATAATCTTCCTCCGTGGATGTATATGATTTTTTTTCACTTTATTGAGTATACTAATATCTTGACCTTATGATCCTATACATGATATAGACTTATACTTTCAGCCTTTAATAATAGAGTCGAAGCAGGTTTGGGATATGGCTTTGTGCACATTCGATTATTCTTCAAAAAATATATTCCAGATGTTTGATGAACTTTTATGGACTATAAATGATTTCCCAGATTTTGTAATGATGTCAGGTTAGATCATAAAGGGAAAACTATTATGCCCTATTTTTATAAAGAATACACGATCAAGAAGGAATAAATATTTTCATAGTTTTAGTTTCATGGGGAATTAACGATTCTTATCAATGGATCATTAATATAGGAAGAATCACTAGATATTTGATTATACTGTTGATACTGAACAACCACCTCAATGTATGTCAGGAACTGATGTGATTAATGAACTGAAAGATTTCATTTTTTCATTAGGGAAATGTTAGATGAAATCTAAAAAGAGGAAAAATGTTGACCATGAAGCCACTTACTATTAGAAAAAGACAAGTATCTTTTTTTAGTTTCCATATTGGTCTTCCAATTTTTAAAATCATTGTTTATACATAATTAACATTGAGAAAAATATATGTGGAATTTTACTTTCAATTATTCTAAATTTTAATGGGAAGAACAAAGATGACTTCTGACCTTTCCGAGACATGTAGGATTGAGGTATTCGACTAGAACTGCATCCTGTGTGTATCGGTGAAAACAAATAGAAAGTAAATTGTGCTTGTTATGTGATGACACCTATAGATAAAAATCATTTTCTAGAAGTATTGGAGAATATCAAGGTTCCTGATGGAAATTTTAGTAACATATCTAAATGATTCAACATAAGGGATTTGAAACTAAAATCCATAAAAACTCTTTATTACCACATCCTTCTTCATTAATTGATTCCAATAGAAATCTGAAATTTTCTATCCAATAATATAAGGGAGGAAATTATTTTTTTGTTCCATTTTTTATAGACATTTTCTCTAAATGGGTTTTTAAGTCTTTATAGATAAAAATTTACCAGGAGGCACCATTAATTTTGTGAGTTGGAAAAAAATTCCTCTATCATTTTTCACTTTCATGATGAATTTAATAGTTCATATGTCATCTGAACCACTTATTCATGGATGTGTTTCTTTTTAGTGGTTGTAACCTACTGAAATATTTATGTGCACAATGAAATTTTATATTTAAAACAAGAGTCATCTTGAAGGTTCCATTGTGATAGGTTATCTGGCTCAAGAATTTATGGCTTTTTGTTCAATGTATTTTTCGGATGTGAGCACAAGACATAATCGTCCAATGAGAAATGAATATGAGAATTATGGGTAAGTTTATCCCTTGTTTCCATAAATTCCCCAAATAGGAGGAATTCACAGGTCATATACATTGGCTACATTGATCCTTGAAGAGCGGGATATGACACCTCACATAATCTTTTTTAACTATGGTTTGTTAGATGACTATATCAAGTAATTAATTTGAATATTTATATATTTTCTCATACTATGTCACTTCACATGTACCTTAAACTTTTATTATCATTTTATATAGGGAAAATAAGAAAATTATAATTATAGTTCATCAATCTTTTCTTTTGATAAAGAGAGAGGCTTTTCATAGCCAAGAATTTCCTGCTTGGTTGAAATGAAAGTAATGTCCATTAAATTTATTAACTTAAATTATATATATTAATTTAATTTTATTATTCATATATATTTTAGGTTTTGAGTTTATCTTTGACTCTGTTTCTCAAGAATTAAGATCATTGTCTTTTTGTCCAAATTATTTATTTCATGAATTCATATATTTAATAATCAATGGGTATAAATTTTTTATATCTAATCAAGTGGTGAAAATGAGAACACAACATAATGGAATTATGTTAACTACTACAACAGATTATTATGCTCGTGCATAAAATAGTCAATCCTGATATGAAAATGTGTCTTATTATGGATTTTTTAAGAAAATATTATTATTTTATTACTACTCTCAAGGTTGATTCACTATGATGAAATGTAAATGGTTTGATTCAATGATGTGACATGGTAAATTTATTAATGATTGTGAATTTCTATTTATTTACATGATTCAATTCCTAGATACCAATGAAACGTACATTTTGGCATCACAAAAAAAACAAGTGTTTTATGTGAAAGATTATTTGAGACCTGATTATGGTGTCATTAATGAAGTAATCCCAAGAAATATTTTTCATGATGTTGGGGAAGAAATTGAAACCATTAACACCCCCACTGGTTTTGACCAGAATATTTCATTTAATGACTCAAATTGTCCCATTGTGAGAGTTGATGTTGAACCTGAAGCAGTGTTGGATAATATATATAAGCATCCATATATGTTCACAGTTATTTCAGTTTACCTTGACATGGGTTTATTAGGTTGGTATGACTGTAATTACTTTAATTTAGTTTCAGTTTTTAATGACATTTTTATTTTAATATTTTTTGGTTTTGTATCATTTAATTAGATTAATTTCAATCTAGAAAACCAGGTTTAAAATGGGTTTTTAAAAAATTTATAACTTGGTTTTAAATTATTGTCACTAAAACCTGTTATGACATTGTTTATGAATTCTTTAAATTCTAATTTTTATGCATGATTTTTAAGAACTATTTCTAAAAAATGTACATTTCATTCTTATGTATATTATGAAAAATACTACAGATTTTCAAAGGAAGTGATTATTTTATGATGATAAATAGATGTGTGAGAGTCAGTTGTCTCTTCTTCCCTTGGTGAGTATAATAATTGTAATATTTTTCTTATATATTACATATAATGTCATGTTGATTTTCATTATCAAACTTTTTAGGGTTATTCAGTTGCACTAGAGTTGAATCCTCTTCATCCTACTTACATGGGTCCAAGTGAGGATGCTCCTAGACCAAGAAGTATCACCTTTCATACCCATTCCCACCCTGACCCACTAGAGGAAACCCCATCCACCAAACCATTCCATACTCCACTTGATCCTATAGGGATGTTCCCACCCATTCCTCCATCATCACCGCATTTAGACTCTTCTTCCCATACCATGTCTATGCCCCCTCCAAGGATGTTACCACTAATACCATGTCTATATCCTTTGATGTATCCTAGACCCTACTACCAATATCCCACCATGTATATGACACCTCCATTTTCTACTATACATCCCAAATCTGATGATTATATTCCTTTAGATTCTACTCTAGTGCATGCAGATCACCCATAGCTTGCATTGGAACATACACATCCTTCATTGGATACGAATTCAAGAAAACCCATGGATCCACCAGAGCCTATTGAGCATTATAAATTAGGTTTTTTTATTATAAGTTTGTCAAATTATATCACATCTTATTCAGTTATATCTTCTAGTAGGTGTCATGGGAACACTCGTATGTGGGAATCCTGAAAATTCCAAACACAAATAATGGTGGATTTTAATAAAGAAAATCACATGATAGGTAAAAATTTCAAACAGTGTAAAAGTTTCATGGAAACTTTAGCAAATTACTATGATATATTTCCAGTGGAACTAGTCACATGGGGAAATATATATAATGAAATCAAGGTAAATACATCGGCAGAGATATGGGTAAGAGAATTTGTTTAATTTATATCTATATAATTATTGTATCTATTTGAATTAACATGTTTTTTGCAGCGTTAGTTTAACATTCCCGACAGTGAAGTTGCTAAGGTTGTAAGGTTGATGGATCTTGGGGAGTTTTGGTGATCATATAAGCATGAGTTTTATGTTCATTAGAGGAGTAGATCCAATTATGATATATAGTGTGTACCATATTCCCTGGATTTTTGACAAAATAATATCAAAAAATTATCATATGTTAGAAGAATTGTGAGTTTAATGAATTCTCAATCTTTAATGGTTTGTACATAAAATTTAATTCTTATTACTTGTATTGAATTGTTGTTTTTAGGATGCGTCGGGAAAAACAAAAAGAATAAAATATTCAATGACATATTTTCACACTTTGGGGTGCACTACAATGCCCGATCATGAGAAGAATCAGATAATTTAATATGAATAGAAATAATATATAGATTTATATTGTTAATTAGTTAGTTTATTTTGATGAAATTAAAGTTTTATTATCATTAATACCTTTAATATAAGGCTGAAAATACCCCATTCAAATGGATTAATGGCTTAATGACCAATTTTCTAATTGGACTAATTGCCTAACGGACTAATGGCCAATTTTCTAATTGGCCTAATGGTATAATGGCATATTGGATAATTGGCCTAATGGCCTAATGGACTAAAATCAATTGGCCTACTGGTATAATGGCCAATTTTCCTAATGGCCTAATTACCTAACATGAAATTAGCCTAATATTCAACTAGCCAATTGGTCTGATGGACTAATTGCATAATTTCCAATTGGAATAATGGATTAATGGACCATTGGACAATTTTCCTAATTTCCTAATTTCCAATTGTCCTAACAGCCTAATGTCTAATTGGCCCAATGGAATAATAGACAATTGGCATAATAGCCTAATGCCCAATTGTCCTAACAACCTAATTTCCAATTGGTTAATTGGACTAATGGACTAATGGAAAATTGGTCTAAGGGAATAATTTCCAATTGGCCTAAAAAAATAATATCCAATTGGATAATTGTCCTAATGTCCTAATATCCTAATGAAAAATTGTCCAATTGGCCTAATGGATAAATGACCTAATGGAAAATTGGACTAATGGCCTAATTTTACAATTGGCCTAATGGACTAATGGCTTAATGTCCTTATGAACAAATGGCCTAATTGGAAATTGTCCAATCATCCTAATGACCTAATGTACAATTGGAATAAAAATTTAATGTCCTAACGGCCAATTGGACAATTGGACTAATGGACTAATAGTCAATTGGCCAACTGGCCTAATGGTCTAACAACCAATTGGCCTAATAGCCTAATGGCCAATTGGCCCAACAACCTAATTGCCAATTATCCTAATGTCCTAACATACAATTATCCAATTGGCATAATGGCCAATTAGTCTAATGGCTTAATGGACTAATGTACTAATGGCCAATTGGACTAATGGCCTAATAGAAAATTGTCTAATTTTCCTAATTGTCCTAATGGCCTAACTGACAATTGGGAAATTGGCCAAATGGAAAATTGGGAAATTGGCCAAATGGAAAATTGGGAAATTGGCCTAATAGCCTAACAACCTAATGGAAAATTGGCCTAAAGTATAATTTCTTAATGGAATAATGTCCTAATAGACAATTAGCCGAATAGACCACTGAACTAATGGCCTAATGGAAAATTTTCCAATTGTCCTAATGGCTCAATAGCCAATTATCCTAACGTCTTAATGGCTAATTATCAAATTGGTATAGTGTCCTAATGAACTAACGACCAATTAGACAATTGGCCTACTTTACTAATGAAAAATTGGACTAATAATCTAAAATACTAATGTTCAATTGGCCAAATAGATTAATGCCCAATTGGTTAAATGAACAATTTACCAATTTACAAATTTAGCAAACAACCTATCCTAAAAATGAACCTAATGAGAAAATGCTAAAAATTACCAAGTGAAAAGATAAAAAAAAAAGAACATAAGAAATAGAATTGGACTGAAATGAACATAAACTAGGAATCCATATCATGACCATGTTTATCATGTTAATTTTCATGTATTTTTTATGTTACACCGGTAGTATTAAAGTTCTAATTAAATGTATATTTTGATTATTTTTTTATTTTATGGATTTCTTCAACATCAACCATTTTAATTCATTATTGGTTTATCATTTTCATATTATTCAACAATATAGTATTATAATCATCAATGTCATTTGCAGCAAGCAATATTTGGAATTGAAGGTCATGTTGCTCGGGAAAAATTATTTTACTCGGGTTGGAAGAAAAATGATGAAAGTGTAGTAAACATACAAACAAAAGAGAAGTTTTTATTTTTTATTTATATTTAAAATATTTATATGGAATTAATAATTAAATATATTTTTTATATTTTCAATAGTATTCCTTGGAGACCCTTGATGATAAAGAAGATGATAACTTTGGGCCAAATGATCATTTGAGTTGGGTATTAGGTGAGGAGCACCAGGGTAGAGTCTGATGTCGACTCAGGAAGAACATCATCCTCACTAGTTATTGGTCCTCACTAGGATCCTCCCAAACCTCTCAGAACACCAAGCTATAGATAACATGTGTTGAAGCAGCTGAGGTCAAAAAAGAACTTTACAAGAGTGTGAAAGAAGTAAATTTATCACTGGAAACTTCCTAAAATAAATGTCAGTTATAAGTCAATCGCATATTTCATAGGTCGGTACTACTGTTGATTTATATATGGAATCAATTCACTCTTAAGATTATGCCCTAAGCAATGTCAATGAGGGTCCCAGTGGTGGTCGGGCTAATGTTGGTGGCAGTGATAGTGGTGATGATGACGATGATGATGAGAATGACGATGATAATGATGATGCTACTCCAGATGATATTGTTGGTGATAAGGATGTTGTTGATGGTAATGAGGATGAGGATGTTAGTGATTGGAGAGATATTAATCCCCTTCATGTTGACTTAGTAGTAAATAGACATATGGATTTTTTTAACAACTTGAATTGATTGGTTTTATAAATGTATATGTATGTTATAGTATTGTAAATGGTTTGAAAATTATTAGAAGAAGTTGGTTGAATGATAAATATATAATATTTGTGTTCCATTGATTGTGAACTGTGGTTTCTATTTTATTTATAGGTTCATGATGAGCTATAAGAGTTGTTGTTGCTGTAGCTAAATGGGGATAAATACTTATACCCATGGTTCAATAAACCATGGGAATATGTTTTTTCTAGTAAAATATATACCCACAGTTTGGAGAACCATGGGTATAGATATATAAACCTGATTTTGGTTAAAATGTGGGTATGATAAAATATTTAAGGCTATACGCACTATTTCTATAGAAACTGGGGGTATAACTCTATAGTGATGGATCTATCATCTACAGTTATAAAAACCATGGGTATAGCCTATACCCACAGTTTTAGGGGATATACCCATGATTATAAACTATGGGTATAGGGTATTTTTTCATTAGTGTAAATAAAAAAATATAATAGATAATTTAAAATCATGTGTAGAATAATTTAACTTGTGAGGTTTCAGTTTTATTGAAGCATAAGTAATTACTTGGACATTATGAATCAGAAAACAACCAAGCCCCTTCAATGAAGCATCAATGTAGATGAAAAAATAACCATTTCTCGAGGTCAAGTCCAATACTAGGGTATTAACCAACCTTATTTTTAATTTTATTGAATAAAATAATCATAATATTTTGTCTATATAAATTTAACTTCTTTTTGAGTTAACTTCTTTAGTGGGCTAGATAACCATGCAAATTTTTCAACAAACTGCTAGTAATAGCTTGCTAATCCAAGAAAACTTTGAATCTCATTAACATTTATAAGTATTTTATGTTCATAAACCAATTTTTTGTGGGATCAACTGATATTCCATCTTTATTGACAATGTTATCATATAAACCATATTTTGTAACCAAAAATACCATTTTCTAAATTTCCCATATCACTTATTTTATTTGAGGGTTTATAGAAAAATCCTTGGATATTTTTCATGATCCTCATAAATTTTTTAAAATACCAAAATATCATCAATAAAAAAAACCATGAAATTATAAAAATATTCATGGGATACTCTATTCATAATGTCTATTAATACAATAGGGGGATTTTTCAAACCAAAGGGTATAACTACAAACTCATAATTCCCATATTTAGTAAAAAAATTAGTATTTGAAATATCATCCTCATTCACCATCAGTTGATGGAACTCAGATATCAATTCAATCATAGAAAAATACTATTCTCCGTGGAGATGACCAAACAAGTCATAAATATGAGGAAATGGGTACTTATTCTTAATAGTAATGTTATTAAAATATCTATAATCAAGGAAAAGGCTTATGAGGCCATATTTATTTTTAACAAACAAAACCAGAGAACCCCATGGTGAAGTGCTAGAATGAATGAATCCTTTTATCAAGAAACTCCTATAACTGATTTTTCTAAATTCCAGAAGTTCCAATTGATCGATTCGATAAGGGTATTTTCAAATTGGCTTAACATCAGGAGCTAAGTCAATAATAAATTCAACTTCCCGATCTAGTATAACACTATGAAACTCATCAAGAAAAACATTTTGGTATTTATTTACCACTGTCGCATCATTAATTAAAAAAGTTATCTTGTTCTCAAAAATATGCACAAGATAACTTTTATTTCCATATTTTAATAGTTTCTTAGCTTCCTGATATGTTATCAATGGTATAGGTTCATTATTGTATACAAATTGAAAATATTTCTAAAAAACTACTTATTTATCTCTAGAGTATATCTTGTCATGGTAAAGAAAGATCCAATACATACCCATAATAACATGAGGCTCTACTAGGGGAAAAACAAGGTTTGCAGGTAATGTATTTCCAAAAACAACAACATAAAGATTATTAGAATTATTTTTTTCCTTAATATTTCCCCTAGTGTTTTTACCAAAAGTTCTGGTTTCATTTCTTAGGGTGAAGTTTCTAATTTACCAGAAAATTTCTCAGAAATGAAGGAATTTGTAGACCTTGTACCAAATAATAAATTAGGATAATATAAGATTACAAACAACAAAACTGATACCAATTCATTATATGGACTAACATCTACTGACGTAGTTACAAAGGATTTCACCACACCTTTCTACTTATAGTTTTTCTACATCCCATCACCCAAATACTTCTTTGGGTAGGTATGTGCATAATTCCCCATCTCATTACTTTTAAAACACTTTACACTTTTATTAATAGAATTGA
The DNA here is from genome assembly GCA_963277665.1 of Viscum album. Classification (NCBI taxonomy): domain Eukaryota; kingdom Viridiplantae; phylum Streptophyta; class Magnoliopsida; order Santalales; family Viscaceae; genus Viscum; species Viscum album. The sequence continues at coordinate 1,375,662,227 of OY728152.1, read as the reverse complement.
ACTTAATAAAACTAAGATCTATTTCATTTTAATCAAGTGACATATTTCTGAACTTACTGCATAATAATCACTTCTTGGATTTGTTAAGGCATTCCCTGGGGTTCTTTTTACCACACTTTCCTTAAACTACAATATGGATTTTCATACCTTCAGATTTATTTGATTAGTGATTACCTATTGTCTGCCATCATGACCTTTTCTTTTACTTGTTATCCTGAAATACATGATCATTATAAAACTCAATTTTTACCCTTTCATCACGTTAAAAAAGTTTCTAATAACTTTTTAATTCATGGGAATCCAATTCCCTCTAATATATTGGATTCAATCCAGAGTAAAAATGATTAGTTTTACTATCAAGATCCCGAATAAGTTTTGGATCATAAATTTCCAATCGAGTGAAGTTTTCTTCATACATGACCACTGAATATTTCTCTTTATATTTTAATTATATTAATTTCTTTTAAATCCTAATTCAAACCACATTTGGAAGATATTTTCAAGGAAAATATTCTTAAATTCATCCCATTTGAAGGCATCAATCTCTTCTCTTTCCATGATATTCTTGGTAATTTACCACCATTGGTTGGATTAAACTTTAAAATTATAAATAAAAAGATTAAAATTTTGATTATATGAACACCCCATGACATCTAATATATTTTCAAGGGATTTAATCCACCCTTCAGCTACTATAGGTTCAGAAGATCCATTAAAAGTAGGAGGGTGTTGCCTCATGAAATGTTCTACTACAGTCATATTCATTTGTAGTATCTCTAGTTATTATCTTTCATGGATTCCACTTCCATTTATAGACTTTGTAAACTGATCCTTTACTATCACAAACTACTCATTTCTAATTCCCACTATTACAGGTTGTGGATTCAAAAGGATATCATCCTCTTGATGCCTTCCTACTTCATCTTCCCTATTTCTTCTATGGAGAACCATTCCGAAAAATCATAATTTAGTATAACAAACATCGTAATATTCAAAGGATATATAATTTCAACTTAAATATAAAGTAAAAAATTATTTATGGTATTATATTAACATCATCCTAACCCCAAAAGTTATCTAAACTAGGCTCTGATACCAACTATAAGGACTCGACCTTATATATTAAACATTCTAGTGAATTTAGAATAGAATTCACTTTCTTTTGTTCCAAAATATCATTTAGGTTTAGAGTTTTACATAATTAGGACATAATTTTACATTTTTAATCAATAAATTAAAAATTGAAACTTCCACACGGTATCCATTTTCCCATAATAGAAAAGTCTTTAAAATAAACATGACAACATTCAGTTTTGATTCTTCTTTTATCTTACCCATCATTAGAACCTATGAAAAACATTTTAAAACATGGTATGAGCACAAAAATATCATTAAAGGACATAAAAATAAGGAAAAAAACCATTATTACATGACTAATTATAGACACATGAAGTCATTTTCATAAAGATATACTTCTCACCCTGAAAAGTAACATAGACTTACTTTGTGAAAACATGATATTTCCATAAAAAATAAAAAGCACAAATAAACCATTTGGGTAACTTGGGGAATAATTTTCTTATCATAATTACTTATTATTGTAACCCTATCAGCTACCATATGATTTTTAGCCCACATAGATACCATAAAATAACCCTTATGGTTATACTTAGATGTAATCATTGTAGTTACACTTAGAATTACCATTAAAGTCAACTTCCAATGTACCCAATTCATTATAGGGATATCATAGAACCATCCATATTTGTTTTATAATGGAACCACCCATAAAAATAAAAAAATCCCAATAACCATAACATAATCATTAAATAATAACACTTTCATCATAAAAACTAGTCTTTGAGAAAAATCACTTATTTTTAAGGAATACTGCACACATACAAAGGAAAAACAGTTATTTGAAAATAACTGCGTAATGTTATAACGCAGACTTTAAAACATTAATTCATTATGAAAGTGGGAAAATACACTCATTTCATAAAAAAAATTCATTTTAATTTTTTTTAAAAGAGACATTAAAGAGGGTTTTTAAAGGAAAGTTCCTTATATAAAATTTTAAACAGATTCCATTTTGAAAGCATTTGATAGAAATTATAGTATTAAATTTTAAAAAAAATTAAGTTCATATAAATAAATTCATAAAAATAATTTTAAAAACATGGACATTAAATAGAAATATTCAAAAAATAAATCTTTAATTTTTTTTAAAAATGAGGTTTTTTAGTTAAAGAGTCCCTTATGTTATATCCAAATGCATTATTCACTTTCACTTAACATCCCCAATAATCAAATTATATTCATTAATTACTTAATTCAGAACCTATTAAACATATATTTTATTTATTATAATTTTATTAAGTTCTTTTATGCCTATTTTGATGAGTTATAAAGATCAATTTAGTTGTTCTGAGAGTATTTGCTTCACTGTTCCATGGTTGGTAACCTGTGTATATTTATAGATGTTCTTTTAAAATGGTATTAGTACTCCAGAAGTGAGATTATGTGGTATTAATTCACATTAATAAGTTTACATGGACCCATATATAATTTTTATTTCATAAACTAGGATGATTCATTTGATAAAACATTAAAGATAATTGTTTAGTTTTTTATGGTGTTTTTTCTGAAAATAACAAACTAGTTTTGTTTTGTTTAATATTTTGTCCATATATTAATTCAATAATGTGATAAAATATATAAAATATATATTTAGATCATTTTAAACAATTATATGTGAATTTACACATTCCATGAATGCAGTAAAGGTAAATGAATACTCATCATCCACGAAGATGGTCAATCTGCATACCATGGATAATGTTTTCATTTTTAAGAATAAAAGGAGCAGTGAAAATATTTTATGATCGATATTTAATTAATATAATAAAATTAAAATATATATATGATACTAGATTTATCATGCAACTTTTTATAAGGGTTTAGGATGAGGTAGACTAGAAACACTAGAATGTGTATATGGATGGTAATAATAAAATTTAACAGAGGATGGTATACCAATAAGGATCAAGGTGGTGAAAATAATTGAAGGAAGGAGTGCCCTTTTATAATTGAGGTGAGGGGTATTTTAGAAATTTCAAAATATATTAAAATATAATAAGAATATTTTAGGGAAAGAGACTTAAAATGGAATAAAAATCATAATAGATGAAATTTTAAACCACATATTAAAACATTTTATCTTATTTTTTTATTATTTGTAAAAAATCTTGTAAGATATCATATTCATGAAAAATCAGTATTTCCAAAATTTAATACTATTCATTACTATAAATTTAAAAACATAAAAACAAAGTTTCAAATTCAAAAAACTATTTTATAATATCCTATATATTTCATAGTTATCTATAGAATTCATAGATTAACTTAATTATCTCAAAGTATATTTATTTAAATATTTTTAATATCATTTATTTTATTTTCCCATTAATTTAATAATTAATTCATCATCGTTGTGCAAGAATTTAAGGTTTTTATTTGTTTCATAAAAATTAAAAAAAAATTCAAGGAATAAGATAATTTTTTTATCTTTCCATATACAATTTATAGTCTAAAATATCTTCTAAAAATACTATATATTAAAAAGTTATAGTAATTAAAAACCATAGTGTGAACAATTTTACTTTATTTTAAATAAATTATTGTAAGGGAATTAATGTCAATCAAGTGGATTTAAAAAGGTCCTAAATTCAAAAAAAGTATAATTATGGTCGAATGTTACTGATAAATTAATATTTAGACAATTTTTTTGTTCATTTATTGGTTCTCATAATTTTAATTCAAACAATTTTATTGGTTTTTCTTCTCCTTGCACAAGAACCGTGTCAGTGTTGTATAAGAATTAAAGGTAATTATTTCATTTAGAAAAATTAAAAATAAAATACTATAATAAAAATAATTTAACTAATCTCAATATAATCTTTTATATTTTTTCATTATGTATATTTACTCATATCCATGTCAAGACAACTTTTTTAATTTATTTAATTTGATTTTTCTTGTCTTGTGTAAGCATTGTAGAAGAATTTGGATAAAATTCATGTTATATAACTCTAAAATTCAGAACTATCAAGAGAAATCATCATAAATACCTAATATTAAATAAAAAAATCTTAAAAATACTTATTATCAGTCAATTATTATCTATAAGATACCAAATTTGACTTTTCCAATGTCACATTGACACTGAAAATAATTTTTATATTTATCATGAAATAAATTATAATTTACATGTTATGATTTTTTTGTACAATTTAAATATTATAATATCATAATTTAGTTATTACATAAGTTTAATATATTTTATATCATAATTATGTCTTAACGATATCACAAAATATACTGTTTTTTATAAAAAATTGTATTTTTACTATTCAATAAAAACTTTTTCATAAAAATCTAAACAATTTCTCCATAGACTAATTTTGATATTCTAATTTCAAAAATGAAATTAGTTTTTTCATATTAAAATTATATTATTTTAAAAATAATCTTTTAAATAAAACCAAATAAGAAATTAGTTTATTAAATCTATTAATTTTAATAATTACTTAACATATTTATAATAAATTTAACTGTTTAATTAAATAATATTAATAAATTTTAAAACAAGTTATTTTATCAATACCTGGGTTGCTAAATGAGTTGGTAAATTTCTTGTGTCTGAATATTGTTTATTCAAATGGTTAGTTATTTCCAAGCTTTAATATTTTGAACATCTACTGTAATCTCTCTCAAGATTAATGTACATTAAAAATTCAATCAAATATTGATGTATATTTTTTATGTCACTTAATATTATTTTCCCCTCTTCAATTTTTTGATTGACACATAGCTGATCAAAGTGTATTTTCATAGAGTGTGGTATGTTAACTCAATATGGTTAGGAGTTTAAAGATTGACTCTCTTTGTTTAAATTTATAAATTCAAGATTGTGAATTGTGAGCACAATGAGAGAACAATTGAGTCATGGTGCTCAGTGATCATTGAGAACCTTGACTGAATCCTACTGAAAGAAGGTAAAAAATTGATATTTTAGTTGATAACCTTGACATTTTAATCTGAAATAAATTCTTAGGTTGATATTTTAATTTGTGCTTTGAGAGATTTTTCAGTATCAATAATTTCAAGAGATGAAGAAATTTTGATTTAGAAGATCTACCTGAATTGGACATTTATATATTTCTATTAATATAATACTTCTTGCTACTATTTAAATTTGATTATTTTTGTTTTGTTTCTGTTTTCAATTTCCTTACTGTTTTGAAATTATATTTTTTTAAAAGCAGTAGTTATCCCCTAAAACATTTAAAAATACAAAAGTATAAAATATAATAAATCAGGAAAAATTAACTCCTAGAGGATATTATCGTTAGGGTAAAACCTAGTTTGTTTCTATATTAATGTTATTAGGTTTAAAATTTTTATGTGAGTTTTAAAATGAAAAAATACCAGATTTTTATTGAACGCAAACCCTGTGGTTCTATTTTGGGTGGTTAAGTTCTTGATAAAATCAACATCAATACAACATTGTAATGGATCAATTGTCTCATAGAACAAAGATGCATCTTATGATCCCTTCAAGTACCAGATGATCCACTAAACAATCTATAAATGTTCCTTCCCTATATTTTATATGAAATGGCTTAATAATACCACTGAAAATGAAATGTCTAGTCGAGTATTTATCATGGAATATAGTAGTTTACTAATATATGATGAAAATTAAACTATCACCATGTTATAGAACTCATCTTATATTTTAGGCACTTTCTCCATATAAAATTTGAAGTGTTTGGCTAATCGAGTTGAGACCGTCTTACATTCATACATCCTAAAATTCTTAGAAATATTTTAGATTAAGTCCATTTGAAATAGAACCAAATACGTGACTTCCATATCCATCTCAATCTTTATTCCTAATATTTTATTATCATGGATAAGATATTTGATCTCAAATATTTCAAAAAATTCATGCTTCATCTCATTAATCCTCTTAATTTTTGGACTAGCCAACAACATGTCATCTACATATATGATAAGGATTATGAAACTTCCATCATTCCATGATTTTTTGAAGAAATAATGATCCAAATTTCACTAAGTGAAACCTTCCTAATCAATGAAAGTATCAAATTTCCAATTACACTATCTTGGTGCCTTCTTCAAACCATAAAGGATTATCTTATGTTTTCAAAACAAGCCCCCATTTTAATAATCATTGAAACCTACAAGTTTATTCATGTAAATATTTTCCTTCAAGTCACTATGAATAAATTTTGTCTTTACACCAATATACTCCAAGTATATATTATCAGTAACAACCATTCTTAACACTATCTTTATATTATCATGCTTAAATACCAGTTATAAAACAACTAAGAATTCAATACCATCCTTTTATTGAAATAAATTCACCACCAGTAGTGTATTACACATTTTCTTTCCATCATCCACCTCCTTCAAATAAAACACACACACTTATTCTTAAGTTATTTCTTCCCTTGTGGTAGCTCAATTAGCTCCCTTGTTTTTTCAGAATCCAAAAAATACATTTCTTCTTTCATCACTGACTCCCACCTTCCAAAGTCACTAAGAGTGGCCACCTATTTTGGGATTTTAGGTACTCCCCCATCAGTTATAAGTAAGAATTTCATATCAACTACAAACCTTTGAATTGATTCCTTAAATTTAGTACATATCTACACTACAACTTTTAAATGTTCTCTTCTTAGTGTTTCAACTTATAGTGGTCTATTTTTCAAAGCGCTACGATGAATTTGTGCAGCCTCAAACCACTCAAGACGATATTCCACTATTAAATCTTTCATAATTTTGGTGCTTCCATATGAACTATCTAATTTTTTTGTTCTTTTGGTAATCCCTCTCTGATCAACTTGGATTTTTCAATTGATTATGTTTCCTCAACTTTATTATAAGTAAATTTATTATCTTTCCACAATACCTTTTAATTGAAGAGAATGCCTGGGTTTTTGATGAAATTTCTCTTGTCATTATCCCTTAAAAAAATATGGAATTTTCTTCTTAATGTTATATAAAGAAACATATCTTTCACTTTGCCTTGATTTTCTCTATATCCTTAGCATCAGAATCAATGTAGGTGATGCTTTAAAAAAAGTTAAGTGGATAACTTTTGAAGGTTTACCAGACCATATTTACTTTGGAATTTTCTATCGTAATGGAGTGAATAGACTTATATTAACCAAATGAATTTATGTGTTCACCGCTTCCACTAAAATTTCCTTTGTAATTCCAAAGTGTACCCTCATGCTTAGTGCCTTCTAAATTAATTTCCAATTTATTCACTATACAGCTCTATTTTTATGTGGTGTTCTAAGAATAGTCTTCTTAATGATGATCCCTTTCAATTGATAGATTTTTTAGAAGTATATTATTTTTTACTCCCCACTTTTATTGAATTTTAGATATTTTAACTTTTTTATAGTTTCCCTTTAAACCATGGGCTTCCATTGAACAAAAACTTCAAATAAATATTACATTTTTTTAGAAATTAAAAATACATTTTTATTATTACATCATTAATGAAATTAATGAATTAAAGGTATCCTATATGAGTCTATACATAGGCTGCTCCTTTAACATCTGAGTTAACATGATCTAATTTTTGAGATCTAAGCTTCGTATCAATAAGGTTGAATGAAAACCTCTTTTGATTTTTAAGAACACCGATCTAACAACTTTATAGTTCTATGTGATCAAGATTCAACATAATTGTTTACATTATAACATTAATTTTCTTCTCACTAATATTTTATAGTGATAATTACACAACACTGGACCTTTAGAAGTTGTTTTACCAGCAATTATTACTTTATTTGATCTTAAATCCTTGTATAGGGTCTCATCCTTTAATACTCTTTCTACCACCATAAGTGAATTTTTGAAATCTATTGTAATTTTTTTTTCAATACCTACTTCATAAACCAATTCTATAGAAATTAGATTCCTCTATATCCTTGTGATTTGTATCACTTCATTTAACATCAATAAGTGTTTGTTATTCATTTGGATGTTAAAATATTATTTCCCTAAAACAAAAAGTGTCTAATCATTATCTATGTTCACCTTATTTAAATCCTTGTATACATAATACACCATGAATCCTTACTCTACCATTGAGTAAAATGATGTACCTAAGTCAATCACCCATGAATCTATTAGAGTATTGAAAATCAGTAGAAATATATTAACCCCATCAAATAAATTCATGGAATTTGAACTTCTATAATTTGATATTCTGAATGTTTTCCAACACCTCCTGTATTTCTTCTTGAAATGTCCTCACATCCCACATTACCAACATATAGTGCTAGTATTATCCAATTTACTATGGATTCTTCTAATAATCTATCTTCTAATTTCCTCAAACTTCTCTATTGAGGTGACCATAGTCTTCCTTCATCATTTAGAATGGTTACAAAAGGTTATGAAACTCCATATATTTCAGTTATTCATTAATTATTTAGTTCCAAACATCCTAAAAAAACAAGTCAGTCATCCCATAATAATTATTAACTATCCTTACCATCACATATCATGGCTCTGGAAGTGATGATAGTTGTATAATAGACAATACATCATCCAAAAACATCACTTTTACTGATTATAGCTTCACGTTCAAGTCATTCACATGATTTATTATATATCTACTTTCTGATAACCTCATTTTGAACAACCTCTATATCATGAACACTTTGTTAAGTGTCATCATATTTTTATACATGTATTATAAGTCTTTAATCAATTAATTTGTGTACTTCAATTCCCAAATGTTAAAGGCTACATTCCCAGTCAATGAATTCTTAAAAAACTTACCTGCTTTCATCTCTAGCTGTTCACATTATGCATTTTCCATATTCTCCAATTTGACCCAATCTAATGAAACTTATAAATCTTTTTGAACAAGATAGTCTTACATTTTTATTATGAAGAAACAACAATATACTCCATCAAACTTTTTTAATACAAACATTGCATTCTTTTGATGTCATACCTATTGATGATAGTAAACTCCCACTAAAAATCGAAATATTTTCAAGGAAAGAGAGTGAGCACTGCTTGAGATACCACTATGTGTGCTAATGAGAGAGTTGAGAGAACTAAAATCTTTGACACAACTTGTTAGGAATATTAAAAACTACCAATTTACAAGAATTTATCCACAAAAATCACCAAGTAATGTAAAATTATCCTTTAGAACTTCCTTGATCATAAGAACTCCCTCGATATTGGTGTATCAAGACTTAGGAAAAATTGGCACCCTAAATAAAACAATAAGTATGTAGTAACACCCGTTCTAGTATCACA